>CM057451.1:204265000-205515000 GCA_016271365.2 Neoceratodus forsteri
CTTATCCACAGTGTCGGGGATACAGAAGCCCAGATTAGTTCTATTGAAGACAGACAGGCCCAGAATGCATCGGAATTAACTGCCCTTTATAAAAAAGTTACAAAATTGGAAGCATGCATTGAAGATCAGGAAATGTGTAACTGGTGTAACAATCTGGTGATAGTGGGGTTGTTTCTTATCCTGAGTGTTGCCTTAGCATGAACATTTGTTGGTTAGTGATAGTGGGGATACCAGAGAAGGCTAAATTGTCAGATAAGGTAGCCTTTGTTCAGCAGTTATTTCAGGATCTGGTAGGGCCATCTCCTCACTGGGACAAGTATATAATAGAATGGGCTTTCAGGTCCTTGCACCCAGTCCCTGTCCTAATAAACTGCCTCACCTGATAATTCTGAAGCTTTTGAATTTTCTGGATAAATTGCACAAATGAAAGGAAAGCCAGAGATTAAGGTGAACATTTTTGGCACTCCAAGCATTACTACATCTTTAATGATTTGACTCTGCTGACTCACCATTTGCGGCGTGAGTATAGAAGCATTCAATCAAACACCTAGCTGCAGGGATCCATTTTTGCCTTTTATACCCAGCAACTTCAGAGATCACTACCAATGAGGGCGCTAAGAAGTTTTCTTCTGCACAAGTTTAGGAAGGCCTACCTGCTCTATTTCCAAACCTTTTTCCAGCTCCAAAGTCTTGTAGTAGAGGGGCACCATGAAAACTAGCTGCAGGTGGCTGGAATATTGTGGCTGTCAGACCGCTTCGGCATTTGAAGTTCCTTCTTCTTTTTTTTAGACATTTGCAGGACTCCTGTGGTTCTTTTTGCACCTTTGTATAATTCTTTGATGCATAACTTTCAGTCATCTTTTCTTTTTGCTATGGAGACAACTATATATGGTATTCTATCTTTTCTCCTTGCAGGAACATTCTCCTGTACTCATTAGGAAGTTCTCCGGAGTATAAGGTGAGGAACACTAGGTGATGAGAGTACTTGTTACAGGAATAATGCCCGACAGATTGGTTGTTATGCTGGGATAACATCCCACCTTGGTTGGTTGGGCCTGCGGCCACAGGCTGAGTACATCCAACACCCAAGAAGGTATGTTATCCCAGAATTACAACCACCCTGAAGGGCATTATTCCTATTATACAATGGTTTGTTTTATACAGAATAAAAGAAATAATTTTTTAAGAATGCTTTTGTTAGTGTGTAAAAATATTTTTGTTTCTTAAGAGATGAGGCAAACAATCCTAATGCAAACAATCAGCTGGGGATGTTATGGCAGGTTAATATCCCTGCTGTGATGGCCAACTGACCAATCAGAAGTCAGGATTATTTCTTGTTGTTGTATAATATGTATTATTTACCTCTGCTCCTGCTCTGATTTGGTCTTCTTTTTCCCTCACCGATTCCATTTTTTTTTTTTTTATCCCCCTTCTCTCTGCCGTGGTGGGACTTCTTCTGGGAATCCCTAGACTGAACTCCCCTAGTCCCTCCCCGGGTATCTACCGTGGTGTCACTCAGACCTACCTCCATGCTGCCTCGGCCTACCCCCCTGGGCGGGGAGGAGGGGAGTATCCCTGTTAACCCCCTTCAGTCCATTAGTGTGTGTCAGGTGGTCCATCTGCGGCATCCATCGGTAGCCCGGTTATGGGTTATCTGGGGCAGTCGGGTCCCATCTACGCCCTCCACGCCAGGCACCTTTTTCCATTTTTCTGTCACCTCCCACAGGACGTGAGCACTCTGGGGAGACCTAGGGGCGTCGCACGATGTGCGCTCGCTTCCGGTTCACGTCCTCCCTCCCTTCTATGGCAGTCCTGCTGCACCTCCACCCGTGGTCACCCAGGTGGCGGTAGAGCTGCGGGACAGGCATCCCCTCCCTTCCCAGAGGAGGAGAGCAGCCATTGGGCACTCGATCCTCCTCCCCCAGCTGGCCCTTCAGCTACCCGAGTCCGTTCCCGAACCCGGGTCGCTGGCATTGCAAGTGGAAATCCAACTGCTGCGCCAGCGGGCTGGTGGACCGATTCCATTTTAATCACTTTTTGCCACAGCTGTGCTTCACTTCCAGTTAACTTCAGCTTTTACATCAGTCTGTCACCGCATGCTTGTTATCCCTATGGGTTGATTCCCAGCTTGGAAGTCTTGTGGCCAGGGAATGTAATGGGAATTTGCTATTGATGATTTGGCTGCTCATGCTGTTTAATATTTTATGGATGTCTTCTGACACTACTATATTGCTACAGAGCATCAAACTTTAGTTATTCCACTAGTTGCTACACTCCTACTGGCAGGGTCCATTACAACAAAGTTTCAGTTTGGGAGAATCACCACATTCTATACCACATCTTCCGTACTTTGTTGGACTATGTCCCTGTGTCTCTTGGCTTTTCTCCTTGCTAGTTGTTTGTTGGACATTTGTCTACAGCTTTATATGGAGTTCTTCTTATGCTTATGTTTTTTATTTTGGCTGATATCCTGGAGCACTGCCATAACTGCTATTTCTGATGGTTGAAATGAGCTTATGTTACCCTTATTGCCCTGTTTCGCTTATTGTTTTTTTTTGTTAATGTTGCTATCTACTACATAATGATAGATATTTTCTTGCTCTTTTGTTTGCTGCCAACATACCCAGGAACTTTTTGCACATGGACTTTACTACTTTGGTCTGTAGATCATATGTATTGACTCAGATATAGTACTTCGTACTTATGCTAAATTGTGTTTTACCTCTGGACATAAGTTTTTTTTTCTTTCTTGAATTATCCTAATACGGGGGTTCTATGTTACATTCTATCCTGTATGTCATTGTATTCTTGATAATTGGGGGTATATAGTGTTTGGAGTATGCATCTGAACTTCTATGGTTATCTTTCGTTAAAAGTTATGTTCATGGCCTTGTCATTTTGGAGAGTTTTTCTCCTCCTACAATTTAGTTATGGCACTGCATTTGCCTCTCTAATATTACATAGTGTGTTGTATTATACTATCAGATGAGAGTCTGGAGCCTGAGCCAGAGGTCACTCTGACTGGCAGCAAACTGAACGGGCTTTGTATCCTTGGTGGAGAGGAATCTCCCTCTGGGATAGGGTATAATGTTGTATGTATGTTATGCTGATTGGTTGGGGTTCTGTTTGTTGATGTTTGTAGTGGTTGGTTTGTTAGGGATATTTGTTATTTTTTGTGGAGGGTGGGGTCGAGGTGGGGTGGGTTGACTCCGACACATGCAATGGTGTTTGTACAATTGAGCTATGCTGTATTAGTGGGTGTTGTCAACCTGATTAAGGTGGTGGCCTATATGCACATTTATATTTTTCTGATGGTTACTGCTGTTAAATATTGTACATGGAATATAAAAGGGTGCCCAGAGTAATAGTTTCAGATATCAGTTCTTGAAACATCTTCACAAACTGCAAGTGAATATATCTTTCTTGCAAGAGACTCACCTCCAGGCAGATGGAATCAATCACTTTTGTAGAGAGTGGGTGGGTCATGGTTTCAGTGCTGGAGATGATCCTCATAAAAGGGGCGTGTTAATTCTGGTGGCCTGACAGGTCCAATCTCGCTTCTTGCAGGAAGTAGCAGACTCACAGGGTTGGTTTATCCTGATGCTGTGATTCTGGGCTTATTGGAACAAGAGGAAGTTCTTTTGGGGTCTTTGTATTGTCTTCTCCAGGATGATGCCTCTTTCTTTTCCAAACTTTTGGTGCTTTTGTCTCTGTGGGCCACTACTCCTATCATTCTTGCAGGGGATTGGAATTTGGTGTGTATGAATGAGCTTGAAAGATCAGAAGATAGAAGAACAGGCTTCTCCCTGACTCAGTGGGCATTAAGGGAGGTTATGGACACCATGGGGCTAACGGATCTGTGGAGGTTATTGAATCTCATTCAGAGGGATTATACTGTTTATTCTCCTCCTCATAAAACATTTTCTAGAATACATTTCTTTCTGGTGGAGGCTGACATCCTCCACAGACTCCACTGGTGTGAACATGGTGCTACGGTTGTGTCTGATCATCACCCTGTGATACTCCAGCATAGTTTTCTACAGGCCCCTGTAATGGATAAAATTCAGAAACTGAGCAATCATTTGCTCAAGTCCACAGATGTCCTTGAAACACATCTGTCAGGTTATAGCTGATTTTCTAACCCACTATAAACCATCAATGCCTAAATATGATATTCTATGGGTACCTTTAAATGTAGCCATAGGTATGAATTTATTTGTTTAGCCTCTAAACATAAGAAGATCAATGAATGTGAAGCCACTGCTTTACTTACTGAGATATGGGCTCTTGAGTTGACTGTTTTTCCTAACACTTCGGAGAGTACTTGGCTCAAACTGAACACCCTTTGGGCTAAATATAATAATTTTATGTGGGAGAAAGCTGAGCAAGCTATATATTACTCTTAGATTAAAGATTTTGATCAGGAGAAAAATCTGGAAAGCTTATGGCTTTAGATTTGAGGAAGCAATAAATGGATAGGATTGTTCCTAGTATCACTACAGATGAAGGGCAGGAGCCTGCGTAACCCCCAGGATAGTGTCACTAAATTACGAGACTATTATCAGGTGCTTTATAGTTTGGAAATAGTGGAGTCTTGTATGGGAGCCATAGAGAAGTTTTTGAGGGATGTTTCTCATCAAAATTAAATGATAACTAACATTCTTTTCTGAAGTCCCCTTTAACCCTACGGGAAACAGAATTGGCCATAGGCACACTTGCCGCAGATAAATAACTGGGCTCTGATGGGTTTATATTTGACATTTACAAATTCAAAACTGGTCATAGCTCCCATACTCTTGGTCACCTTTAATTATATTTATGCTCATGGTACACAAGATTTTATTGTTGACAGAAGCTCTAGTCAATGTTTTATTAAAACCTGGTAAGGATCCTGCCAAGGTTAGTGCTTATAGATCAATTTCTCTGACTAATGTAGATTATAAGATACTCACCAAGGTTTTGATGACCTGCTGCAATTTGGTATAGGTAGATCTGATAGGTGGGTAACAGGTGGGATTCATGTCAGAGAGGTTATCCTCGGACCATCTTAGGAAGCTAGCACATCTCTTTTCCATTTCCAGGGACAGCCCTGACCCTGCGGTCCTGGCCTCCCTGGATGCAGAGAAGTCATTTGATTGGGTATCTGTGTGAATCTATTCTGGATACTGCAAGAATATAATATTCCACAGGAGTTCATTGATATGATAAAAAATACTTTATAATAATCCAAGTGCTAGGACAACAGTCATTCTTCACTGCGGCACCAGCCAGGGATGTCTGCTTCCCCATTTTTATTTAATCTTGTTTTAGAACCTTTGATTTATAAAATTAATAACGTGCCTGACATTTATGGAATCCTATTGGCCCCAATCAGTTTAAAATTTCTGTTTATGCGGATGATATTCTTTTATATGATTTACATCCAGGTAGATGCCTGCCTGTTGTATTGATGTTATTAATAGATGTGCCCATATCTCCTGCTTTAAGGTTAATGAAGAGAAAACAGAAGTCATGCCTCTAAATTTACGAGCACAGTGGTCAGATGAAGCAGGATTAGGACTGCAGTGGAAACTATATAAACGTTAAGGCCCGGATATTCAAAAGGGTTGCGCCATGCGCAACAGGGTTGCGCATGCGTAAGTCCCAAAATGCGCCATTCTGCGATATTCAGAAGGAGGCAGTTGCGCCACCGAAAACATGCTGAGCAACAGCGCAATGCAAATGAAGGCATGCGCAACCGAAGGGGGTGGATCCATGCATAAAGAGCGCAATGCAATATTCAAAGACTTGCGCAATGCGCAACAGCGGAAAAGCCGGAAACTGTGCACTAGCAGAAATGAGCCAAAATAAAAAGGCTCAAGGAAGCGGCGCAAGAACGCTACAAGGATGCCAAGTGGGGGAGAGAGAGAGACAGACAGACAGACAGTGACAGGCTAGGGCAGGCAAGGCAAGTGTGGGCCATAGGCTGCAGAAGCCAGCGGGGGGTGCCCGGTGCAGTGGAAGTAGCGGTCAGGACAGCGGGGGTAACACAGCAAAACCAGCCAGGGGGGGTCAAGCCAGGGAGATGGATAGTGCCAGCTCCACATGGAAGCTGTAATGAGGGGGTGAGAATGCAAGCTGCAGGGGATGAGGCCATGGAAGGGCCTGTCGGCGGTAAGCCCCCAACAGGCAGTACCGTGCCCGCATCAGCTATGAGCTGTACACAGATGTAGAGATCGTGGGCCGGTACCGCCTGAACAGGGCAATACTGAGGTGGCTCTGTGAGCTGTGCAGTGATGTGATGCAGGAACCCTCACGACAGAGTCATGCTCTGTCAGTGGAGACCAAGGTGACAGCCTGCATGTGCCTGCTCGCCACGGGCACCCTCCAGAGGCCAACAGGGGACACCACAGGCATCACACAGTCGGCCACGTCATGCATCCTCACCCAATTCCTCAGCGCACTGCTGCCACATGCTGCGGAGTACATCCATTTCCCCAGCACCGTGGCAGAGCGTACAGCAAACATGCAGGACTTCCACAGGGTAGCACGTATGCCTGGCATGCTAGGGGCCATAGACTGCACCCATGTGGCCATTCGCATGCCACCTGGCCTCGATGGGGCTGCATATAGGAACAAGAAGGGCTTCCCCAGTGTCAACTGCCAGGTGGTGTGTGATGCCACTGGGCGCATAATCAATGTCTGTGCCACACACCCTGGTGGAGCACATGATGCCTTCATATGGTATCAGTTCACACTGTGCCATTGATTCGAGAGTGGGGACATCCCCACAGGCCATCTAGTGGGTGAGTACGCATGTAGGGAATGCAAACTCGGAGCAAGGGTGGGAATGCTACAGGTGCCATGGTAGTGGCACACAGGGATATGGGCAAATGGACCTGAACATGAGACTGATCTCCACTATCTCCACACAGGTGACAGCGGATACCCACCTGGGCCCCTGGCTGCTCACACCGCATCGCGCCCCATGACCCCATCGCAGCAACGCTTATAATGAGGCACATGCTTCCACATGCAACATCATAGAGCGGGTGTTTGGGATGCCTCAAGGCACACTTCCATGCCTAGACACCTCCGCGTGTTCTTAAGTACAGCCCCCAAAAGGCCTGTGGATATTCCTGGCCTGTTGCATCTGCACAACATGGCCAAAGACTATGGGATAGCCCCACAGGTTGAAGAGGGGACAGCGATGGGACGCCAGTGGCGCGGTGTTGATGGTGATGAGCAGCCCCCCTAGGATGCATGGGACCCCGACTGATCCGACAGGCCCAGCTGCACTGGGACACCATCACAGAGGAGCACCATGCACAACACAGGTAAGTCAAGGGACATGTGCAACCAACACTGTCCATGCGCAAACCACAGGCACACAGGGTAACACACGGGGTGCATGACGGCCAGGGAGTGGAAGGGTCCAGGCATGCAAACATACCATCAGGGAGGGGTGAACACTCATATGGACACACACACACACCAGGCACAGAGCGTACATGGGCAGATGCACAGCACAGCAGAACCGACATTGCTAACACACAGAACCACCGACCACCCCCACCACCTGTACTGTCCAAGTACGTGTCAGATGCTGGGCACCCTTGCACCTTGGTGTACAGTACAATGCAGGCATCATCATGCACACGCACCTGTGGACAGCAGTTGGGAGGGTGTGTAGGTGGTCCGCAGGCGGCGTGTTGAGCAGAGCACCCAGCAGTGCACCGCCCACCATGACACACATTGCACACAGGGCAGCACCAGACAGGGCCCGCACTGGGAGACAGGTCAGTCATGTAGCACTGTCCCACGGCCACCGCGGATGCATGGGCGGCCCCGCCGTGACCCAACAGCCCTGGCAGGCTGAGCAGGGGCCACATGGGGTGGCACTGTTGCACCACCAGGGGTCCCACTGCGCGAACGCGACCTTGCCTGCACAGGGGTCTGCAGCATGCCGAACAAACCTGCACCAGGGGTGCTCGGGATGCCCACAGCAGAACCCGGCATCAACAGGCCTGGTGTCGCACGACGCCGGGAACGGGGAGTGGAGAGTGAACTGTGTGGGGTGTGCGGTACAGGGGCACCTGACTGTGTGCCCAATGCATCCACGACAGAGACCACTGCCTGGGTCAGCTTGTCAATGGTGGCGGTCACATCCGTCCCGCGACAGAACCATCTCTGCACAGTCCAGAGCACTACCCTGCTGTGCCACTCCACAGCCACAGACAGTGCCTCCACGGACATTGCAACCCGCCTCTGCTGCTGTACTGATTCCCGCAGCAGGCGGTGTGCTCGTCCAATGGGTACTGTACCCCAACGGCATCCTGTCCCCCAGGGTGTGGAAGGTCCTGATGCACAACACCCCTTGAGGGTGGGCGCTGTTCACCAGGACCAGGAATGGGTGGATCAAAGGGCAGCGGACATGTGCCACCGCTTGACACTGTACCCCCAGACCTGGTGGATGACTGCTGCTGCTGCCTCTCCAACCGCTGTGCCCCAGGGTCCACTCGTTCCACTGCTGTGGCCGCAACAGTGCCAGACACCTGCACAGCCACTGGTGCTGCCCCACCGGTGCTGACAGGCACAGCCTGGGACTGTGCCGACATGCTGGTACACAAGTTGGAACCAGAAAGGCCCAGGGGCACGTGCTGGCCTGCTGTGTGTCCGTCATGGGACACACACATATCACTGCCCATTGCAGTCCTTGCATCATCAATGGTGCAGGTACGTGCTACAGCCACAGTCACAGCGTGCGGGCATGCTTGCATGCCAGACTGCTGAGACACAGGCTGTGCACCCCCCACACCCGAATCACCGACACCAGAGTTGGCGGCCCAGCGTGCATGCTGCTGCAGTGCATGCTGGCTGGTGACAGAGGTGGATGGACCTCCTCCATGTCCAGCAGGTCATCATCACTGCCTGACCCACCACCACCATCTCCTGAAGACGAACAGGATCTGTAACAGAAAGAGAGCATGTGAGTGCATGTGAACAACCTTCCCCCAACACCACCACCATGTCATACTGCAGTGATGGGCTTCCACCTGTCTGGAATCCACCTCCTGGTACGCCTCAATAGCGCTCTGCTGCATTTGTGCAGCCAGTCTGTCCTCAGCCGGGTCAGCTCCAACACCGCTGGCTGGTCCCCGCCAGTGCCAGCATCGCGCCCTGAAGGCTGCCACCTTCTCCTTCACCCTCCTGCGGTCTGTCCCCATCTTCTATTGGATTCCCTGCACGGAGCGCTGTGGCTTCCGCAGCAGGTTCACGCCCGAGCTACTCCCTCCCATGCAGCTGCATGGGACTGCGGGTGCCCCGCTGCCCACTCAGTAGTGGCTCCTCCAGGTAGGCCTGGAAGAGGCCTCTGTCTCTGCTGTGGTAAAGTTGGGCCTCCCACGCCCCACCATCCTCACCCTCACCTTGTCTCTGCTCGGTCATGGCGATCTGTATGGGGGAAGTGGACACCTGTCACTGTGCAGTCTACAGCATTTTCCCATGACCATTGTCCAGAACATCACACAGCATGCAACTCACCTCACACCTGCAGTATCCGAATCTGGCTAGCGCAGCCCAATGTCACACATTTATAGCGCAATGCATGCAAATTAGGAGTGGAGCAACTATAATGAGATGCAAATCGCGCCACTGTGCCTTTGAATGGTTGATCAGATGATTTGCATGTGTCGGCTGAATATCGCGAAGTTGCGCTTTGCGCAATACGGTTGAGTCGGCTGAGCCAATGGCGCAGATCTGTGACTGTGTGGTACACTGCATTGTGCATGCCCAGATGTTACGCAGGCGCCTCGCCGTGACTGCGCGACTGTGCGCGATCGGCAGTTCAGGCCATGGCCACCATTGTGCCAGTGGCGCTACAGCACTGGGCACTATATGGCGCTGTGGCACTACCGCGCACAGTCCACTGTGGCACTGGTACGCAGGTGGTCGGTCGACAGGATGCGATATGTCAGATGGCGCTGTGCGGGCTCCGCGCCATGACCCATGACCTGGTGTCCGACCTTTGGCCCCTGGCGCTGTTCGGCTGCCATGTGTACGGCCCTATTGTGCTGTCTGGTGACAGCGCTATGTGAAGTGATGGCGCTGTTCATACAGCATGATTGGAACCTATGGTGGTCTATTGTGCAACATCTCCACGTGGGGTTACAGCGCAGCAGGGCGCCATATTGCCTGCTGTAAAGTTGGTACCATGGCACGCAGGAGGGCAGTGCAGTGGAGCCCTGTAGAAGTGGCCAACTTGGTGGCCCTGGTAGAGCCCCACTATGGGGCACTGTATGGTGAGGTGACCTCACCATTGCTAGGACCCAGGTCTGGTAGCAAGTGGCCAGTGACCTGGTGGGGATCACTGCGCCCGGTCAGCTGAGCAGTGCCAGCACTGACACAGTGACCTCCGGAGGAGGGATCCTGAGCTCATGAGTGGCTACGGTCATGTGCCAGGAGGGGCGTGGTGCCTAGGCCAGGTGGGTGTACCATCTATGCACCTGTTCTCTGTAGGGGTGGAGTGTGTTTTGGTGGCTGTGCATAGGTGATGGCTCTGCCATGGTTGGCTGTGTCAGTGTGTGCAGGTGTGAGATGCATGGGTCTGGCTGTGTGGGCAGGAACTCTCACTGGGGCAGGGGGCAGTCTGCTTTGGAGTCACACTGATGTTTTTCTCAACATTTGTCTCCCACAGGACGGGCGGAGAGGATACAGGCACGGGGTGAGGAGGGCCGTGCCAGGGCCCCGGTGCCGGTCGGTGGTGCTGTGGGTGGTTTGCCGCAGCAGCAGCAGCAGCAGTGGCAGACACAGCTGCTTGAGGAGTGTGAGTATCATTACTTCATGGATGATATTGCATGCTGGGGGGGGCATGACCACCAGCCATGCACAACACAACCATGCACGACACAGGAGACATTCATCACAGTCCATTGTCACAGCACGCCTGTGTATGCGCCACTGGTGGTCCATGGCATGCACTGGGCACATGGCTGTGGGACTGACATCGCACCACGCTGCTACGCTACTTGACAGCCTTTGTTTGTGCTGTGATGTACATGGCCAGTGTGTGTGTGCAGTGGTGCACATAGCTGGTGCCGCTTGGTTGGGCTGGCTTGTGCATGTCCACTGTGGGTGGGTGCATACCATCACAGGTGCGGACACTGGGCTATATGGCTTGCAGGTTGTGTGGTGTTCAGGTTGTGGCCAGTCACAGCCATTGACTGTGTTCCCGCTTTCCTAGGCCTGACTAGTGCTACACCGCATTGAGCGCTGGTCTTGCAGGGATCCACCAAGTGTCATCAGACAACATGGCTATACTGGCAAGCATCCAGTGCCATGGCCTCAGGAGGAGGCGGAGCCAACCACGGGTGCACCAGGCGGAGGAGGACTGGCCTGCTAGGCCTTAGCCAGATTCCTTCCACTTCACCCATCCTTCCTGCCTCCCTTCCTTCTCCGTTGTTCATCCCTTACCCTTGCCCACCCTACCTTGTACCCTACCCCCTGTAAATAGTTCTCTTGTTGGTTTTGTCATTTACATTTTATAATACATTGATATTTTGATATGAATACTGTGTTGGTCTCTGATTTGCAGCTGGCTATGGTTGCTCAGTTGCAGTGGTGTTCATGCCATGTGGGGTGGTATGGTCCTGGGTGTGTGTGTGTGTGTGTGTGTGTGTGTGCGTGTGTGTGCATGGGGAGGTGTCTCCAGTGTGGCAGTGTCTGTCTGTTGGTCTTACATCTGCCGCCGCTTCACTGCTGGGTGCACAGGGTGGGTCTGGCTTGTATGCTTCTCTGCTAAATGGGGTTGACGTGTGCCAGGTGATGCATGGTGTTTCCTGCAGTGCCAGTCACTGCACATGGTGGTGTCCTTGGGGTCACGGTGCAGGGTGTGCAGCGACAGGGGGCTGATGCACCGCGTTGTCATCCCCTGTGTGTGGCAGTCTCAGCCTGCCAGTGGTTGTGCTGGGGCCATGGCCTGCTGTGCTTTGTTGGCTTGTCCCAGGGGCCAGTGGGATCCCGTCCCACCCCAAGTGATGCTGTGCTTGGGGTGTGCAGGTGTCTTGTTGGTTCTGCAGTGTGTTCTGCGCCCATGTGTGGCAGTGGCTGTGGGGCCCCAGCCTGCCTCCCTGATGTGCAGTTCCATTGCTCTGCAGGGGCCTGCTTGTGCTATGGCACTCTGGACAGCTCAGTTGGTTGTCCTGTTGCTGCGCTTATAGCGCCAAACCTTTCTGCTCAGCTTCTCCTTCCTGTTGCGCTATGGCGGAGTATGTGTGTGATATTCAGACGTTGGCTGCTTGCGCAATTTGTTCTGCTCCATGTTTGAATATCGCGCCTGTTGCGCATATGCGCAATTGGTTTGTGCTTGCTCCTGCTGTTGTGCACATTTTGGGCGTAGTTTGAATATCTGGGCCTAAATATTTAGGTATTTATCTTAACATATCACTTACCCAGTCGAAGAAATATAACTCGGACTCTCTGCTGGAGCAACTAAAACATGACTTGTTAGGATGGACTCATCTCCCATTAACTCTCTGGGGTAGGATCAACATTGTCAAAATGAATCTGCATCCAAGAGTCCTTTTACCTCATAAGCATACTTAATCAGTTTATACTCCTTTCCTGACTTAAACAACTCCATCAATATATCTCTACATTTATATGGAATAGAAAGGCAGTCTGCAGGGATTATGTTTGTTTGTTTATTAAAATTTTATTTTTATACAGGATACATGTTGTTGGAGTTAACACCCCATTTTCAACAATGTCCTGTGATGAGTATTACAAAAAGGCAAACAGTACAATATACTGTATATAGATCTTATAAACATACAAATTCCTACCTATCCATTCATAATCAAGATTCCATTCACACTAACAATTATTCAAATAATCATTAATTTTTAAGTTACACACTACTTTCAGATAGAGCATTTACATACTTTCCCTCACCAAAAACAATTATATTCAATGTGTATATAATCGTTCAGGAGTTTTTTAAACAATGTGTGTCCCTGGATCTGTCTGATTTCTATTGGTATACTATTCCAATGTATTGCTAGATTGTTTTGTAGATTAGTATCACCAAGTCTAGTTGTATATTTAGTTCTGGGAATAAGAGTCTTTTTAAACCTAAATGAGGTCTTTGCAGTACATATTGGGGTAAAGATAACCATGTGGCTTAAAGCATGAGGTTTTATGCTTTAAATTAATTTGTGGCACCATGTTAGCCACAAAAATATTCTTTTAGTATTTAGTTGCAACCATCCCAAGTCTCTATAAATGCTGCAATGCTGAGCGCCATATTTGGCATCTACTGCAAATCTACCTAACCTGTAATATGCTTGATCTATCTTGCTTAGAGAAACCTGATTGGAATTCATATAGAGACACGAACCATATTCCAAAACTGGAAGTAGCAATTGAGTTACTATTTTTACTCTAGCTTCAATTGGCAAGCAGCCTGACACTCTTCTTAAAGCCCCCAATCTCCGATGTACCTTTTTTACTTGAGAGGAAATATGATCAGAGTAAGTAACTCCATAATCCACTAAGACCTGTAAGTATTTATAACTTATCACATTATTTATTTAGGTACCATCCTCCAAGTTTAGTTTTAACTGAAATGGGATATGCCTTGCTTTATTTGCAGAAAAAAGTACAGATTTTTTTTTTATCATTAATCTGTAAATCTGGCTCCTTAAACCACCCCTCCATGTTAAGCAAGTCTATCTGAAGTTGAAGCTCCATTTGTTCATAGCTATCAGCCGATGTCACCAACACGGTGGCATTGGCATAAAGGCAGATTTCGCTATTTACTATTTTAGATGGAAGACTATTGACATAGATGTTAAACATCAAGGGACCCAGAACAGAACCCTGTGGGACCCCTCAATTAAGTTCAACAAGATCAGATAACACAGTTCCATTGGACACACATTGTTGTTGATGTGCTAGATAGGACTTAAACCACTTTAATGGCTCTTCTTGGACCCCTATTTCATACATTCTGTCCAGCAACCTGCAATGATCCACTAAGTCAAATGCCTTACTGAGATTCATGAACAATGCACCCGTCTTCCTCCACAAACCTAGGGATGAAGTCACCAGGTTGTTGAAGTCAACGAGCGCAGTGTCTGTGGACCTCCCAACCCTAAAACCATGCTAATAGTTTGTTAATAGATTATGTTGTTCCAAGAATGTACTCAATTGATTATGAACCAATTTCTCCAAGACCGTGGATAAAATAGGCAGGAGGGATATTGGTCTATAATTTGATGGAACAGTTGTGTGACCTCCTTTAAATATTGGGATTACTTTACCCCTCTTGCATAGATCTGGAAAAATGGAGGAGCACAAGCTCCAGTTAAATAAGTGAATTACCATGGCGGCCAATAATACAGCACCTAAGATGGAAGGGGGTTTACATTTATCGCATTGCTATTTATATTATTTAGCCATCCATAGTGGTAACTATCTGCAGTGGTATAGAAAGACAGACTCAGGGAACTTCCATAGTTATGTCCCTCTATGGTTGGCTATTGAACTATAGTTTTGTACTGCCTGTGGAGTGACTATCACCTCTATTCTACATACCCCATCCACTCAACTACCATGCCGTCTTAGGAACATTCCTACTGAATTCTCAGTGAAGGCTCATGGGAATTATGCCATTTATTACATCTAGATCCAATAAGAGATACTTCATAGTCTTTATTAGATAATTCAAACTTCAGAATAGATGGCCAAGTTATTACAGCATGCTTTTGGGCCTCTAAGCAAATAAAACGCGCAGATCAATTAACAATGGATGATACAATGATTTCCTATGCCATCTTTCAGCAATGATATGCTACTACCAAGGGAGATTGTTTGAAACTTTTGCAAGTGGCACATCTACTTGCTAAACATTTTTGACTGCTTCCCTGGTCTGATGAGCAAAGTGCCAAGCTTCTGTCCTTGGCCCAATGTGCTATACTTCCACATTCCATTTCTCATCTTTATACCCACCTTTACAGCTTATTGCCTAATGAAATAGATGGTTCAGCTTTGTATTGAGAATGTGCCCTACTCCCATTAAAGGGTTGTTATGTTCTGTCTAAAATTGGGTAAGATATGTTTAGATTCCTCCATTATAATAGATACTGGATAAGCAGTTGAAAATATTACATAATGTGTATTATACCTAGAGATGAGGCGAATTTAAATTCCGCCAGCAAAGTGAACGTGAAGTGGGCACTTCGCCTTGTCATTACCGCTTCACATTAAGGCAGAATGACAATGCGAAGTAAGGCGAAGTCATTGTTTTTAATGGACTTTGCGTTCCTCATTAGGATTCTAAGTGATCCACTTGGTGTTTCAGATTTGGCAGCTCCCCCCCAAACATCACATGACTTACAGTACTGTAAGTCACATGCTCTTTAGCTAAGTAGAAAAAAAGTGAATCATACAAGCAGACACATTTACTTTTTCCTGTGCAGACAGAGAGAGAGAGGAGTGTGTTTTGTGACTGCTGATACTTTGAGATGAGAACGAGGAGGAGATTTAAACTTTGATTTAGACCCAACAGCTTTTTAAAAGCTACATTTTTTTGTCTTTTCTGTCTGTACTCTTTTTTACTTAATTTCTTCTTTCTGTAAATTTTATTTTTCTTACATAGAGGGACATCAGTTACAAATTATGTCCATGCTGGAACTGCTGTTGGATCACCATGGGATCCCACATTAGTTTTTTTTTTCCTCACACTATGTGCCCCTCCACACCTTCCTTGCTGTGTTATAAAATGTGTTCCTCCACCATCCCCGACCCTTGTATGTAATTATACCCTTTTTTTTTTTTTGTCTTCTGTATGTATTCTGAGCAGTGGAAGTTTACTGCGCTAAACTGCATGGGTGCAGTTTTCTTTCCAGTCTGTGTATGTACTGCAGACACCGTCCAACTCCCTGACTTAAAAACACTTATTAATGAGTACAATGGTGGGGCGGTGAAGCATAGAGAGATACTACAAAACAGGCTTACAATACATCCAAGTAACTAGTAAAAAAATTACTGTTGTGATTCGTGACATGATTATAAATCGTAATTTGTGACTGCTTTTGTGACCGTGATGATGAAGAATGTGATTTGTATCACAAGTGACTCCTGATGATGGTCCTGACTTAAAAACGCATATTAATGAGTACAATGTTCATGCTGAATTATGCACCATGCCTGTCTAGTACTCTGAAGGGAAGCCAAAGAAACAACTGTGACTTAAGTAACAGATAGAAATTGGGCCCTAAAGAGATGCAAATGAACAGACAGATTAAGATTGTGCTGCGTACTGAAGAGATGCAGATGCAAAGGCATGACACATAACCAGTGCTCACCATCAGAAATTCAAATCTGGAAAAGAAAATATTTTGCCGGTTGGGGAGGGCCGTGGAGGGGGCCGTGTACTGCACTGCTGCAGTAAGAGTCACTAGTACAAGTACCAGTAAAGATACCACAAAGAAGTACAAAAAATTACACAGCTGCAGTGGATAGCAGGTTCACATTGTTGAAATTATGTGGCACAATAAAAGGTGTCTGATTTGATGACACATGTCACACACATACTCACACACACACTAAGTAATGTGTAGCAAATTGAAAACTCCAGTAATATAACCACATATTTTAAACAAACTAAAATTATGCACTGCTGCACCACAACAATCAGCAAAAAAATGACAGGAATTATTGAAAATAGTACTGTGTGTACATTAATACAGTTATACAAGAAAAATATTACCAAAACAGAAAGCACCATCTTTTTCTCCAAGTTAATCTACCTACACCACAGATACACCCTTCCCCCAAAGCACACTTCCACTATCTCTCAGTACACTGACTGAATGTTGTACATTAACATTCAAAATACACACGAAAAACAATAAATGATCGATGATATGAGCACAGGAAGGTTTCCTATAATCAAAAAAATGACTCAAAAAGGCTTTTTTAACAGCTTTTAGAAGGTTTGAATCACAGAGAGCTCTCAGAACAGATTGTCTCCTACAGCTTCCTACACACACTACCCCAAACTGAGGCTGTGCAGAACAATCTAGAGCCCATGTGACCTGAAATCCCATGAATCACTGCAAAATTCACCTTTGGAGCTTAAAAACAAGACGAAGTAAGGTGAAGTTCATTGTTTTCAATGTAATTCACCTTAAGGATGAGTGGAGTAGTGGTTTGGGAAGGCGGAATAACGTGAAGTAATTGTTTTCAATTGACTTTGCGTTACCCATTAATAACGCAAAGTACTCCACTTTGCATTGTGGAGCACTCTGTGAATTTGCTTTCATTCTGCGTTCCACTTTGCGGAGTGAATTGGGGCCACTTCGCCCATCTCTAATTATACCCCATATAAATTATCTTATATGAAGGACTCATCTACTGATTTATATTCCCGATGGTCTGCTTAAGTGTGATACTCTTTTTCTTATTTTGTGGGAATGTGAAAAAGTTTAACCATTTTGGAATACTTTGAAGGATCACTTAGACTCACTGTTGGTGTTTGGGTATGCTTTCCAACCTGAGATATGTCTTATAGGTGATTATAAAGGCAAACTACTTGGGGATCAGAAATGTCAAAGGTATTTGATAACAGCATGTGCAAACAAAAAAAAATCATAGTAAGGTACTGGTTAGATACTAATGCATCTACATTTGCAGAATGGCATGGGGAAATTATTTTTGCTTTGCAGGCCAAAAAGATGATTGCTAGTATGACAGAAATGCTAACTACCTTTAACAAACTCTGGTCAGAGCCAATACGGCTGTGGAGAGCTTTTAGGAGCCACAAGTGTGGTGAAAAGAATATGTGGTGCTCTTGCTGCACCAGAGTCAGTCATTATACTGCAGCAATTACAGTGCTACGCGTGCATGATACTCGTACATATGCAGTTTGACCCAGAGTGAGGCTTGTGCAACATGGCAGTGCTGAAATTGCGACGTGTAACAACCCAGTCCTCTTGGGTTACTAGAATCCCATTAATTTAAGTCTTTGTCAGGTAGGAAAAGGCAGCTGGTGAGGAGCTCATTAGGGGGCTTTCTACATAATGGCATCATTGTTTACTCAGCTAGCATGAGAGAAGGATGATTATGTAATTTAGAATTCTCACAGCACCATAACAATTTAAGAGTCAGCTACTCTCAGGGAGCTTAGAATGTTCATCAGTAAGTTCAAGTGTGGCAACTAGAGTGGCAGGAGGTCAGCCATTGGGGCTCTGTAAAAGGGAGCCCTGGTATTTCTCACCCTAGTTTGGTCAAATTTTCAGTTTGCCTGCAGGACTTTTTAGTTTCACTCCAGGAGGAGTGAGAGTGAATGCAGTTCTTGTGGATCCAAGAGGCAATCCTCTGAAGTTCCTGAAGTTGACCACTGCCTAAAGGAAGAACAATAAGTAGACTCTGACAGCTAGTAGAGAAAGCAAGGTGCCCTTTGTTTTTTCTATGACTGGGAGGAAGGAACAACTAATCTGTGAGTACAGAATGTGAGACTGTTCTCTGAGAGAGTTGTCTGAGGTGTGTGTGCCCTAGATAAGGCTAGAGCACACCGGTCAGGAACCCTGTCACCACAACTGTGCTGAATTTAAGGTTTAAGTTGGGAGTCTTTAACAATTCATTGGGGATTGGAGACTTATTTGGTGTAGCTTGGCAGAAGACACCAGGAGGAAGGAGTGCTGTGTGACTGGACTTCTCTACTGGGACTAAAGAAGTAGAACTCTTGTACTTGGACCTTTAATTTCGGGTAAATAAAACAAACAAACAAAAAAAAAATGTTGTGTGTTTATCTGAGTTAACTGAACTGAATAGTTATCTGAACAGTTATCTAGGTGTAAATCTCAGGTGATGAAAGGGCTTGATAGCTGTGCAGTTTAAATTATTTGTAGAAAGATCTAGTAAGTAGGGGGTGTGGCTTAGCTAGAAGGAAGCTAAATTTAAAGACTGACTTAGAAAGATTCTGTTAGTAGCTTGGCAGAAGGCACCAGGAGGAAGGAGTGCTGTGTGACTGGACTTCTCTACTGGGACTATATTGCCCTCCTTCCCTCCCACCCAAAGCTAGTTCTACTTTTATAGGCACAGTATTTGACAGACAACAGGAACTTCCTGTTTGGGAGCAGGAAGTGAGTGATCACAGAGCCACCAAAGACCCACCATCCTAGAGGACCAAGAGTAGTTCTCCGGCCCCCTCTAGCTGCTGGAGGCCTGCCTCTGAGCAAGTAAGGGGTCTACTGAGAAATATAGGATATTCTTGTCTCAGAACAGGACAATCAGGAGCTTAAAGGGCACAGAGGCAGAAAGTGAGTAGAGAGAGAAGAGAAAGAAAAAAAACAGAGGTAAGAGTAAGGATTCCAAACAACAGTTAAGGGGCCAGAAATAAGACATGATGAGAGTGGTGCAGTGCAGTGGCTGTGGAGCAGCAGTCTTCCGGGAGATGTTCTGGAGGATGCGGTGTTGTCCCATCTGCAGGCACCTTTCTGGGCTGAGGGAGGAGGTTGCTCATCTCCAGGCTGAGTTGGCCAGGATTTGTGGGACCTCCTACTCCATCCAGGGACCACCAGTGCCACTGCCGTTGCCTCAGAGGTTGCCAAGAAAGAGGAGCAGTTGGACCACAGTGGGCTCAGGGAGGGTGAGGGTGGTGGAACAGAGGTGCATCCCTCCAGTTGTACCTCTCCACAATTCCTATGCCATTCTTGCAAAGTGTGGTTCCTCTATGGAGGCACCTGTAGTGGAGACCAAGGAGGATGCTGGGAACCTCCACAAAGGAGACCCACAGGGGGGTGGCATTGGACCCCACAGGGGAAGGAAACAACTCCTGGTGGGGGACTCCATTGTTAGGAAGGTAGAACTGAGGTAGGAAGAGGAGAGGGAGGTAAGGTGCCTGCCTGGCGCCATGGCTTGGAGGGACAGGGAGCGAATCCTCAGGATTGCCAGAGCAACTGTACAGGGGAGGGAGCTGGATGTCATTGTCCACCTAGGGACAAATGACGTGGCTAAGAAAGGGATTAGAGCAGTGCAGGAAGAGTTTGCAGAATTGGGGAGGGGCCTTAGACAAGTAGCACGAACGGTAACCTTCTCGGAGGTGCTGCCCATCTATGGCGTAGGAGAAGCTAGGGTGTTCTGCACCATGGGATTCAATCAGTGGTTGAAAAACTGGTGCAAAGCTCAGGGATTTTGCTTCATTGGGGACTGGGAGTCCACCTGGAGTGATGCAAGCCTATACTGGCATGATGGGCTGCATCTGTCCGGGAGGGGAACCAGGATCTTAGGTGGTAGGTTTAAATGCTTCATTAGCAAGGATTTAAACTAGCCAAGGGGGGAGGTCCTGGAAAGGAGAAGGGAAATCCTAGCCCCCCCAAAAGAATCACGGTAGTAAGTGCGGTAAACACCAACATGGGGTGGCAATAGTGAGAAAGGCAGGGGTAAATGGGGAAAGTGACAAAGGCAAGAAGGACAGGGATGAGGCAAAAAGGAGTAAGGCCATCAGGAAATGGAGGGCAATGAGTACCAATGCCCATAGTCTGGGCAACAAGCTCCCTGAGCTGGTGGCCTTGATGGAAGAGGGATGCCTGGATATTGTAGCAGTCACAGAAACACAGTACACAGAGAACCATGACTGGGATGTTAACATACCAGGGTATATAACCTACAGGAGAGACAGGCAGGAGAGAAGAGGGGAAGGAGTAGCTCTTTATGTAAGGGAAGAGATAAAAGCAACTGAACAAAAGAGTAGACAGGGAGGAGAGGAGGCACTGTGGGTCACCTTGGAGACTGGAAAGGGCACCACAGTCTGCACAGGGGTTGTGTACTGACCCCCATGTCAGGGGGAGGGAATGGACAAGGATATGATAGAAGGCATTCTTAGGATGGCAGAGAAAGGGGAGATACTGTTGATGGGAGACCTGAATATGCCAGATGTTAACTGGAGCACATTTGCTGCAGCCACGTCCAAGAGCAGGGCCATTCTCGATGCCCTACAGTTGGCAGGCCTCAGACAGCTAGTTTTGGAACCCACTCATGAGGGAGCAATCTTAAACCTCACACTCTCAAACGGGGGCAGTGAGAGGATCTCAGATCTAGAAGTGGGTTGCCACCTGGGAACAAGTGACCATCAAACAGTGTGGTTCACGTTAAACTCAGCTACAGAGCCAAGCCATACAAAAGTGAGGGTACTGGACTTCAGGAGGGCTAACTTTGGCAAGAAGGGAGAGTGCCTCAGAAAAGCACTAGCAAACAGGCTAGAAGGAGGGTGGAGCAACAATGGGAATCATCAAAATGCCATCATGGAGGCAACAAGCCTTTGTGTGAAGCAAATAAACAAATCAAAATGAAAGAAAAAAGCCACTATGGTTCTCAAAAGAGGTGGCTGGAAAAGCAGGGAGAAAGATAGCATTCAGGAAGTATAAGGAAACACAGAAGGAGGCGACAGAGCTGTACAGTTAAGGCAGAAGGAAGCAGGGAGGGAAGTCAGAATAGCAAAGGCCAAAACTGGAGGAAAAATGGCCAACCCAGTTAATAAGGGGATAAAACCTTTATAGGTACACTCAGAGAGCATAGAAAGACAAAGGGAGGGATAGGAGGCTGAATAGAATGAATGGTGGGTGGGCAGAGGGGACAGTGAAAAGCAGGGATACTGAACGAATATTTCTGCTCAGTATTTACAAAAGAGGAGGGATGTGCCTAATCCAATTAACAGAAGCACTCTTGATAGGGGTTGATCCCAGCCCTTTCACAGAAGAAAGGGTTCTGCAAGAACCCTAAACTGAAGGTGGACAAAGCAATGGGGCCTGATGGAATTCACCCCAGAATTCTAAAAGAATTAAGGAGGAACTAGTGAA
Organism: Neoceratodus forsteri; assembly: GCA_016271365.2. Classification (NCBI taxonomy): domain Eukaryota; kingdom Metazoa; phylum Chordata; order Ceratodontiformes; family Ceratodontidae; genus Neoceratodus; species Neoceratodus forsteri. Next base: position 204,286,843 of record CM057451.1, read on the forward strand.
ACCACTGACTAATCTTTTAATAAATCATGGGAGGATGGTGTGGTACCCGAGGACTGGAGGAAGGCAGATGTGATTCCCCTTCACAAAAGTGGGACCAAGACAGAGGCAGAAAACTACAGACCTGTCAGTTTGACCTCTGTAGTAGGGAAAGTGATGGAGTCACTTCTGAAGGAAAGAATTGTTGAGTACCTTGAGGCCAGTGGGGCATAGGACCCAAGGCAGCAAGGGTTCACAGCGGGAAGGTCACGTCAGACAAATCTAGTAGACTTCTTTGACTGGGTGACCAAAGTAGTAGACCAGGGAGGGGCTGTGGACATGGCCTACCTAGACTTTAGCAAGGCACTTGACACAGTCCCACACAAAAGATTAATAGTCAAATTAACCAGCCTGGGAGTGGGTCCCAGGGTGGTAGCCTGGGCATAAAACATTGGCTGGACAACAGGACACAGAAGATAATTGTAAATGGAGTCCACTCTGAAGAAAGAAGGGTTACTAGTGGGGTACCACAGGGATCAGTACTGGGTCCAGTCCTTTTTAAAGTCTTTATAAGTGACATTGCAGAGGGACTGGAAGGAAAAGTATGCCTCTTTGCAGATGACACAAAGATCTGCAACAGGGTTGATACACAAGGAGCGTGAAAGGATGAGAAGGGACTTGGCAAGGTTGGAGGAATGGCTGAAGTATGGCAGCTAGGATTCAATGCAAAGAAGTGCAATAATGCACCTGGGAAACAAGAACCCAGGGGAAGATTACACAATGGGGGGGGAGGTAGTAACAACAACAAGAAAGGAAAGGGACCTGGGGGTAATCATATCAGATGACCTTAAGGTTAGCAAGCAATGTGAGAAGGCAGTAGAGAGGGCTGGGGGTATACTAGGATGCATAGGGAGAGGCATCATTAGCAGAAAACTGGAAGTTATCCCTCTGTGCAGACAGTTGGGGAGACCCCATCTGGAGTTCTGCATCCAGTTCTGGAGACCCCATCTCTGCAAGGACATAGACAGGAGAGAGACAGTCCAGAAGAGGGCAACTAGGAGGGGTGGAAGAACAATGGGGAATAATAAAAACTGCCATCACAGAGGCAACAAGCCTTTGTGTGAAGCAAATAAACAAAACTAAACGATGTAAGAAACCACTATGGTTCTCAAAGGAAGTGGCAGTGAAGGTTCAAGAGAAAAAGAAAGCTTTCAGGAAGTACAAGGAATCGCAGAAGGAGCAGGACAGAGAACTGTATCAGTTAAAGCAAAAGGAAGCTGGGAAGGCAGTCAGAACAGCAAAGGCCCAAACCGAGGAAAAGATAGCCAACTCAGTTAAGAAGGGGGATAAAACCTTTTATAGGTACATCAGGGAGCGAAGGAAGACCAAGGGAGGGATAGTGAGGCTTAATAAAGGGGGGAGGTGGGCAGAGGGAGACTGTGAAAAGGCAGAGATACTAAACAAATATTTTTGCTCAGTATTTACAAAGGAAGAGGGGGTACCTAGAACAAACAGTAGAAACACACTAGATACAGAAGTTGATACCAGCCCATTTACAGAAGAAAGGGTTCTGAAAGAACTCTTAAAACTGAAGGTGGACAAAGCAATGGGGCCTGATGGGATTCATCCCAGAATTCTAAAAGAACTAAGGGTAGAATTAGTGACACCACTGACTACCCTGTTTAACAAATCATGGGAGGATGGTGTGGTACCTGAGGACTGGAGGAGGGCAGATGTGATTCCTCACAAAAGTGGGAGCAAGGCAGAAGCAGGAAACTACAGACCTGTTAGTTTAACCTCAGTGGTAGGGAAAATGATGGAATCACTTCTGAAGGAAAGAATTGTCAAGCATCTAGAGGCCAGAGGGGCACAGGACCCAAGGCAGCATGGATTCACAGCAGGAAGGTCATGCCAGACAAATCTGATAGATTTCTTTGACTGGGTGACCAAAGTAGTAGATCAAGGAGGGGCTGTGGACATGGCCTACCTAGACTTTAGCAAGGCATTTGACACAGTCCCACACAAAAGATTAATATACAAGTTAGCTAGCCTGGGAGTGGGTCCCAAGATGACAGCCTGGGTAAAAAATTGGCTGGAAAATAGGACACAGAGAGTAATAGTAAATGGAGTCCACTCTGATGAAAGGGGGGTTACTAGTTGGGTACCACAGGGTTCAGTATTAGGACTAGTCCTCTTCAATGTCTTTATAAGCGACATTGCAGAGGGACTGGAAGGAAAAGTATGTCTCTTTGCAGATGACACAAAGATCTGCAACAGAGTTGATGCACAAGGTGGGGTGGAAAGGATGAAAAGGGACTTGGCAAGGTTAGAAGAATGGTCAAATGTATGGCAGCTTAGATTCAATGCTAAGAAGTGCAAGGTAATGCACCTGGGAAACAAAAACCCAGGGGAAGAGTACACAATGGGGGGTGAGATACTAACAACAACAAAAATGGAAAGGGACCTGGGGGTAGTCATATCAGATGACCTAAAGGTGGGCAAGCAATGTGAGAGGGCAGCAATGAGGGCTGGGGGGATATTGGGATGCATAGGGAGAGGCATCACCAGTAGAAAACAGGAAGTTATTATCCCTCTGTACAGACAGCTGGTCAGACCCCATCTGAGTACTAGCGCAGTTCTGGACACCCAGTCTCTCAAAGACATAGACAGGATGGAAGCTGTCCAGAGGAGGGCAACTAAAATGGTGCAGGGTCTGCACCAGAAGACATATGGAAGAGAGACTAAAGAAGCTTAATATGTATAGCCTCGAGGAAAGGGAGGAGAGGGGGAATGATAGAAACTTTCAAGTACCTCAAGGAATCAACAAAGTCCAAGAGGGTAGCATCTTTCAAAAAGAGGTGTGCAAGAACAAGGGGCACAATTTGAAAGATAGAGGGGGCGCTCAGAGGTAATTTAAGGAAGTATTTTCACAAGAGAGGTTGTGGATGCATGGAACGGCCTTCCGGAGGAGGTCGTGGAGTCAAAAACAGTGGTGGAATTCAAGCATGCATGGGACAGTCATAAGGCAATTCTAGGGGATGGGGGGAGGAAAAAGTAGGCTGCTGGTTAACTAGGATCTGCAGCTTATCCAGTAGGCAGGGAAATGGGCAGACTGGGTGGGCCAAGCGGTCCTTATCTGCCATCAAATTCTATGTTACTATGTTTCTATCTATGTTAACTAAAATGGTGCAGGGTCTGAAAGAGAAGCCATATGAAGAGAGACTAAAGGAGCTTAATATGTATACCCTTGAGGAAAGGAGGGAGAGGGAGGACATGATAGAACTTTTAAATACCTCAGTGGAATCAACAAAGTCCAAGAGGGTAGCATCTTTCAGAAAAAGAGACGTGCAAGAACAAGGGGACACAATTTAAAGATGGAGGGGGGCAGTTCCAGGGCAATATGAGGAAGTATTTTTTCACAGAGAGGGTAGTGGATGCATGGAACAGCCTTCCTGAGGAGGTTGTGGAGTCTAAAACTGTAGGATAATTCAAGAATGCATGGGATAGACATAAGACAATTCTTGTGGGGGGTAGGAAGAAATAGGCTGTTGGTTAACTATGATCTGCGGCCTATCCTGTAGGTAGGGAAATGGGCAGACTAGGTGGGCCAAGCGGTCCTTATCTGCCATCAAAGTCTATGTTTCTATGTTTCTATGTAACCCTGAAGGAATGGCAAAGGCTGTTTGGGGCAAAGGGTGGGAGGAACACCATCTGGAGTTTCAGGCAGGGCTAAATGGCTTGTGGATGGGCATCACTGTTCTCTGGACAAAGACCATGCACCAGGAGGATTTTAAAGTGTGTGGCACATCCCACAGAAATGCACTTTGGAAATGGAAATGTGTGGAGAATGTTTAAAGTGTGTGGCACATCCCACAGATATACACTTTGGGAGAGAGGCAGAGATGTTTTTTGTGGGAAACAGTACTGCCTATCAAAGTATCATGCACAAGAGATTGTGCCTGTATTGCCATGACAAACCTTTGGGGGACCACCCTTGCTTTAAGTAACATCTGTAAATAAAGCCATACTGCAAAATCCCAGTTACTGCTTTGGACATTCCACTTGTTGCTTCTAGTGTGAAAGTTATTTCCAGACCCTCAGCAGTTAGGTCTAGCATATGCCAGGCATCCTCTCCCCTGTACCTGGTTGTAAATAAAAAAGTTCATTTTAGTATGTACCCCCACCCCCCCATCCTCTAGATAATGAGCCTGGCATACACTCCATTGCTGGGGTGGTACCATGAGGGTAGTTCTGCCAAAAGAAAATTGTATGCCATGTAGTTGGCTGTAGTTCTTTTAAGGGGGTGCCAGCTAGCCAAAGGTGGCCTAGGGGTTACATACATAAGCACGACACTCGTACATGCACACTTTAAGTCAGCACCACCATGTTTGACATGGCGGCCATCACTTCCGCAGTTGCAGAAAGGAAAAGTAGTGCACGAGGAAGTGAGTGTGTTATTGCAGCCCACAGAGGGGAAGGGCTACATAAACAGAAACACTAGAAACTATGCTGAAGCGCTGTGGCAGAACATCAGACAGTGGTCCAGTTATGCGCTTCTACAGTGCTCTTAAATAAATCTGATAATGGCATAACATCTGTGGAACTTGGCCCACACAGTCATAAAAATCAGACTCAGGAGGAGACTATTGACAAACTAGAGATCGGGTCTGGGATTAGCTCATCATCACAGTCACTTTCTCATTCTTTTCTAAGCAGTAATTTCTGGTACAGTAAATGTGCCTTAACCATATTGATCTCAGTGCTGGTAGACTACTTCTGGTTAAGTGGTAGCTGCCAGTGGTGGCATGCTCTGAAAAAAAGTGGTCCCCATGCTTGTCAGCACATTTTAGAAATGACCCCTTTCATTGTTTTTGCTATAAAAAAAACTGACTCCTTTAACACAAAAACAAGGAGTCAGTTATGGCCTCCACCCCCACCCCTTTTCGTTTCAAGTGAGGAACGTGATTATGGGTTTGCATCAAATGTACAGTGGCAGCTATGGATGCATACTATTGTTAAACAGAAAGGCCGGCCCAGTGGCACAGAGGGTTGAGGTGCTGGACGCTTTACCTTACACTACGCCAATGACCCAGGTTTGGGAACGACCATGGACCATTGTGGTGTCAGCATGGGAGGGTGGGCAGAGCAGGATTGAGCATACCAGCGGGCAGCTCTCCTCTCCTGAGGGTGGTGTGGGTGGGTTGGCACCCCCTGTAGTTCTGCTCCAACTGGGTGGAAGTCCAGTGGGTAGCATAGTGAAGCATGCCTCCACACATTAGCACAGCCATGTGCCATGGCCTCGGAGGGGTGGTCAGGGGAGAAAATCTACAAAACATGCATATGTGTCCCTATCACCAGTTGGTGGGAGGAGGCAATGGGGACCAAACAGCTATATAAAAAAAATATTGTTAAACAGTAATCAACTGTATGTAAATGGGGTTTTTTGAATGTGTGCTTTCTTAATGAATACCACTCCACTCATTTTGTACCCTGTCCCTGGATTTCTGTACCCCAAGTGCATTATTTTACACTTTTGTGTTCATGACAAAAAGGCTTTTCAAATGAGGGTAGTCACTAATCGAAATTCTTTGTAGTTTTTTTTTTTCAATTGCCATCAGCAATGTGAATTTTGTAAAAACAAAAATGGAGATACAGGTAATAAGATAACCATATTTTCCAAAATATGATGAATTCAGATTAGTGATTACCCTTATTTTAAAGGTTTTTTTTTTGTCCTGAACAACTTTAAGACTGGTTGCTTTTGTGCAGCTGGAATAGTTTTAAATATAATTAGATTTGTTTGGAATGTGTACACATTTGCTAAGAACTTTTCACAGTGCCTTAAGAAGATTCTCAGCATAAAGCAGTTTACAGTTCTATCTCCAACATTCTAAATACACAATGGGTCTGAATGAATTGAAGGTGACTGGAAGTGATTACTAATGTGCAGGTGTTTGAATTGTCTCTATTTTCATAAATTATATTCATGTCTCTATAGGATCCATATTTAACTGTCTAAATAAAAGCTGAAGCTGTCAGTTGTGTTTTGTTTCTGTTTTAGGTTTATAGAACTGTTATTTAATACAACATCAGATTAGGTACATATGGACACATAATGATTCTAGGACATATTCGGATATCAGTATCTTAATTTCAAGGGGGGAGGTCTGTGTTAGGTTTGGGTTTTGAATATGCACATACACTAACCACTTGTTTCAGAATTGCAGATATAGCATGTTTAAGACATTATACGTTTAATTGTTCATGATTAATATGGACTTATTGTACACAGAGTTTAAAAAAATGTATCTGAACAGTACACTGTGTAAAATTTTATTGACACCAATGTGTGAAACAACTGGTGAATGCTTAATTTACACTAGAGCAGGTTGTCTTCTAACCTATCTTTTACTTAACACATAGATATTTTCATATGTATAAGACTTTTTAACATCATGTATTATGTATTGCTAAAGGAGCTACTGATGCATGAAAGAAAACTTTGAATAATAAGTAGGTAAAATTATGTTTGTGTTCCATATATATTCTAGATTTCTCCTCCCCATTATTTATTACTGAGGACATGTACATGTATACATGGTTTTTATCCCTTGCAGTTACTTTAAAGTTAAGTTGCCTCTATTGCTTACTCCCTGCTTCAAGTCATAATGCTCTGTTGTGACATCACAATATGTTGTCATGAGAGTAACTGTGATGTCACAAGCAGTGCACTATGATCTCAGGTAGGGAGACAGCAACAGAAATAGATGAATTCTTCAGGATCAAAAATCCTGTTTTCATGCAATTGACATAAGCAATAAATAATGGGGAAGAGGAATAAAGAACTAATGTGAAGTACAAGCTGAACTTTATCTAAATATTATGATTTGTTATAAATCCCCTGAAGTTGTCAGCTGCTCTTTAAGCTTATCTTTCCTTATGGTGTTTAATCACTGACATTTACTAGTGCACAGACACACATAGAGGGTTTTAAAATTGATCTTCAGTTGGTTTATAGCTTTTCTCGAGGAGTAAACTTTCAAATCAGTGTCATTTGACCTAGTGATAGCTTTCTTTTGATGGAACTTTTGCTGTCTTTAAATGGGTATGCTGTTTTTTAAATGCAGTTTTAACCAATGGGGTCCTTAACAACTTTTCATCTGTTTTATTTTTTTTGTATGATCTAAGTTTTGACAAAGTATGTTCTTCCAAAATAACTGCTAGTGTTTTCTGACAAAGGATTCTGTGCAATCCAAAAGCTAAAAACACCTGTGTTCTTTTATAACAACTCTGTTAGTCCAATAAAAGGTATCAAATCATCTTTATTTGTGGCTCCTGTGTTACAAGGACCCATATGCCAACAAGATTTTCTGTGGCTTCACAGTTTCAGAAATGTTAGCATTAACTTATCAGTACAGTGCCCACAGTTCTGAAACCATGAAGTGACATAGTTAAAACTCCAAATTTTTGGTTCCATGAAAGGAACTGCACAGAATGTTGTCCATACAAAGAAAACAATACAAAACACAGCTGACAGTTTCAGCTTTTATTCAGGCACAGTTAAATAGGGATCCTTTAGAGGTATAAATGTATAAATCTCGCCAGCTCCTGACCGGGCTACCTCTCAAATGGTCGCGGCTTCCACAGCCACCTACCCAATCCACCTCAGCACACTGCCTGGAGCACTCCTTTAGCTGGGTAGACTACTGCCTTCACCAGGAAGTACTGACTGGCTCCAATTGGCCGCCACCTGCTGCAGATCAGCACTGATTGGTCTCCTGCTTTCTGTTCAGCCTCTGATAGGCCCTGCAAACTCTGTTCTTTCACTTGATTTTCTGGGCTTTTGCACCAATAGCATTGTACAGCTTTGACCAAAATGTTGTTATTGCCTGCATCCTACAGTGTTTCCTTGCTCAGTTGGCCTAATACTTGCCATATAAGTTTACTTTTTCTGCTTAACTTTGTATAAGGACTGCTTGTGATTTAGCCTGCCTGCCCTTGGGATTCTCGTCTCCTCCTTTTATTTGTATTGTGCTTTGCTAGCTTAGTTAGCTAATTTGCAGCCATTTAAGTGTACTGTCTCAGGAAATGTTTTGACTATAGAACTGTTCACAACTTAGCTAGCCAGCCCTTGGTCCCCTGCCTTCACCTATAACTCTCCTCTGATCCTAACCTTCTCTCTCTCTCCCGCTGCATTCCATCTCTTTACTCTGCCTCTGTCTCTTCTTCCCTTTGTCCTGTCTTGGTGCCTTTCCCCTGGCCTTCTCTGTCTGGGTACTGGTTGCCACTGCCTCCCCACTCTTTCACCTCCTAATCCTCTCGCTTCACTGTCTGCCCTCCATTCCTCTTCTTTAGTTGCCATGTCACATTTTGTCTTGCTCTTCTCTGCCTCCCTTACTAATCCTTGCTCTGATTTCCCTCCCTTAGATTTCGCCAGCCCCTGACCTGGCTAATTCTCGAGTGGCTACTGTTACCACAGCCAGCAGCCCAATCCACCTCAGCACGCCACCTGGAGCACTCCTTTAGATGGGTAAGACTACTGCCTTCACCGGGAAGCACTAAGCTGCTCCGATTGCCCACCACCTGCTGCAGATCAGCGCTGATTGGTCTCCCACTTTCTGCCCGGCCTCTGATTTGCCCTACAAACTCTGTTCTTTCACTTGATTTTCTGGGCTTTCAAGCCCATAGCATTGAACAGCATTGACCAAAATGTTATGCCCACCACCCTTCCCCACCTCCTACCTTAATCATATAGCCTGTAGCTCCACCCACCTCACTCTTGAGTCCCACTCTGCTGCTCTTTATTGGACCTACCAATCTTTGGTCCTCCTCTCTTTCCTGTCCATACTTATCCCTTCTCTCCCCTCAGCATTCACTTGCTTTCAAAGCCCCTCATCAGCGCTCCTCCCTATCCTCCCCCCTCCAACCGCCCTCCATTTTTCTCTTTACCTGTCATCACTACCAAGCGCTCCCGTCCTTGTTTTCCTTTGGTTATATCTCCTATCCCTTCTGAACAAAATGGCTTGGTACCTTCTACCTCTCTGTTTGTTTGTCCTTCTCCCTCTTTTATCTCTATTCTATTTGCCTGGAGCCTCTCTCTCTGCTCACCCTTTGAGCTACTGTAGTGGCCATATCAACTCAAATAAGGGCACTTGTCCCACATAACTGGCTCCCCCCATTTTCAACCAAATCTATGAATGACTGACAGCACTACTGGAACTATGGGTGGGTGCCATATGTCTGATTGTTCCCACTCTCCACATTGGCATATTTGACCTCTCTCTGGGATCATAGTCTACCTCACCACCATCGCTTCTGCATGAAATGGAAGAACAAATCCTTCATCATACAACTGTGCTGGTGCACTCTGAAGCTCTTGCTCCTTCTGCTGCTGCTGTCTGGGAATATTCACCCCAACCCCAGACCAAATACCACTCACTCAGACCCCAATCTGTGTCACTGTGGGACACTCACCCTCGCAACGCTCAACATCTGTAGCCTCCTGCATAAACTCAATGCCTTGCAAATATTCTCTATCCAACACAATCCAGACATTATTGCAGTTGTCACAACCTGCCTTTCACCTAAAATCCCTGATATGGTAATGGGTTTGCCTGGCTACAATGTTTTAGACTTGATAGGAGCTCTAAAAGAGGGGGTGGCTGTGCTGTATACCTTAAGGAGTCTCTCCTGGGCCACCCTATATGTTCCCCTATCTCAGATACTTCCTCACAGGTTCTTCCCATCAAAATCCTACTTGGGGTCCACAACAAATCTCTGACAGTTTCTGCTGTATATGTACTCCCTAAAGAGCAACTTAAAGACCTCAACTCAGTCTTATACCTTATCCGTTCCCCACCTCCAGGCTCTGAGTCAATAATATTGGGTGACTTTAACATCAATTGGCTGGCTTCAGGTACAGGGGGCTTTAAGGATGCCGTAGAAGCAACCAGTCTTGCCCAGTTGGTTGACTCCCTTACCAGACACAACCACAAAACTGGCTGTAGTACCCTTCTAGACTGGATCCTGGCCAGCCATCCATCATGTATCTCAAATGTGTCTGTCCTTCCTCACTCACTAAGCAACCTTTCCCCAGTCCTCTGTCAATGGTTGAATAAATTCTGCATGCCCCCCTCAAATTAATCAGCAGCAGAGTCCTTCCCTGGGGTGAGATGAAACACCTCAAAACAGAACTCAGGCAACATGACTGGTCCCTGATCTTCTGCAAAACAGATGTCAACTCGGCCCTGGCCTTTTTCATCAGCTCCTTCAGTGCTACCTGTGACTCCTATGCCCTGCCAAAAAGCACAAAGTAAAAGGCCTCTGTAATCTATGGTTCTCTGCAGAACTCCTAGCAGAAATAAAAGCCTGGGATCATCACTGGCATCGGGCTTGGGAAACAGGGATCCATGCTGACATACTCAACTACAAACAAGCTTGTAATGAATGCACAAAATCCATCTGCAAGGGCAAAAGTACATTCTATAATGAAGTTCTCACTAACTCATGGGGTAAGGGGAACTCCTTCTGGAGCAACCTTAAAGAAGTCACTGGAAAGGCATCTCATACCTCACCTACCATGTTGAATGTTGATGGGGAAATAACTCTCGACCTAACATCTTTTGCCAATACATTCAATATCGCATTCTCAGACCTCCTTTGTCTTCTCCCACCGGACTACTTCGATGTTGATACTCCGCCTACATTCCCTAACTACACCTCCCCCCCGCTAACCACTCCCTGTTCTTCTTCAAAGCAGTCAGAATGTCTGAAGGCCACAGTTACATCAGTAAGGCAATTGACAGATCCAGGATAAGTGGGGATTCTCTTGACCTCAAGTTGCTGTCCTTTACTCTTGATGACGTCCTATCAACTCTAACTGCGATTTTCAATCTCTCCTTCAGTCAGTTTCCCGACCAATGGAAATCTGCCACTAAAACACCAGTCCACAAGAGTGGTGACAGGGCTCTTCACTTGAACTATTGGCCCATCTCCATACTACCCCCACTCTCCAAGGCCCTTGAATGTATAGTAGCTGACCAGCTATCTGATTACCTGGACAAATACAACATCCTATGTACCCAGCAACATGGATTTAGAAAAGGTCACAGCATTATATCTGCCCTCCTTGGTTCACAGGTGCCATCCACAACTCCCTGGACAACAGTCTCCTTACTGGGGCAGTCTTCATAGACCATACCAAGGCCTTTGACATCATCCACCATTGTCTATCAATCACTCAGTTGCATTCCACTGGACTCTCCCTTGAATCCTCTGCTTGGTTCCAGTGCTACCTTGAAAACCACTCTCAAAGAGTGAAAATAGCTGATGCCCATTCTGCTGAAAGACCAGTTCACTCAGGAGTCCCCCAAGGTTCCTTCCTTGGGCCACTCCTGTTTAGCCTTTTCCTAAACAGTCTCCCACAATCTTCTTCTGAACAAATCCTTCTCTATGCAGACAATGCCATCATTTACTCCACCCACAAGGACCCTTACCTCCTTCAACACAATCTTCAGCTTGATTTCTCTGCAATTGAAAACTGGTTTGATAAGCATAAATTTGTCCTCAATTACAAGAAAACCAAGACCATGCTTTTCAGCAGTTTTCACAACAAACACATGTCCCAACCCCTCTTGATCACTAATAGCCTTGGTGCAGCCATTGAGCAGGTACATCCATTCAAATTACCTTGGAGTCACTATTGACAGTAATCTATCATATTGCACCCACATTAAAAATGTCTCAAAAGCTGCAAACTCTTGCATCAGCCTTCTTTACAGGCATAAGCAATGCCTTACCACTGATGCCTTAAGGATCACAGTACAGAGCTCAGTGGTTTCCCTAATTGACTATGGCCTCATCATCTATGGCTCAGCCTCAGCCTCTGCTCTTAGGCATAAATCCTTGACCCTTAACAAAGCATGCAGGATCCTCATTGGCTCCCACCACCTCTCCCACACATGTGATCTATACACTTAAACTTGTTGGCTCCAATTGTCTAATCATATCAAGTACCAGACCTGCTTAATGGCAAAAAAAATAACAATGGGCTTAGCCCCCCACAGGTGTCCAAGCACTCCTCCGCAGGGCACAGAATCCTCTTCCTACCAGGGGCTCTGATTCAAAGCTTCTGCACATTCCATGATGCCATACATGTAGGGGCAAAGATCCTTCACTTGCAGAGCTCCCAGCTGGTTCAATGGCCTTGGCAATGACATCTCCTTCCTGCCTAATCTAGTCCCCCTCAAATATAACCTCTGCCTCATCTTCTCTGCTGCCAGCTCTTGTGATTGTCTGGTTTAATCTGCTCCACCTAATAGTGCACTTTCTTACCATCCGTTCACCTCCTCTACCACACCCCCTTCCTCCTAACCCTTCCCCCTTCCCCTTTTGCACTTTCTTGTTTCTGACAATTGTCACTGGCTGCACCTTGTACCACAGTACTGTATGCATATAACAGTTTGGAATTGACTGTAATCTGTTTTGCACTCCACCATCTCCAATTGCATTGCTCTTTCCAGTTGTCCTGTTTCTAATTGTCTTGTCTACTATTGTCCCTCATCTGACGTGGAACCTTTGTAAAAGAGCCTTTGGCTCAAAGGTACTTGTAATCCTAGATTCAAATAAATAAATAAACAAAATAATGTAATTTATGAAAATAGAGACATTTCAAACAGCTGCACATAAGTAATCAATTCCTGTCCACTTTAAATTAGGCATGACAAGAGATGAACAAGGTGGTCGGGTTTAGAATTTCATGGCATACTGTAGTTATTTGCAAAACTGAGGCTGCTTAGAAGTGCAATAGGAGTTATGCTCAACAAATGTAAATATCTCTAAAAGCTTACAAGTTACAGACAAAAAACAAATATAAAATTGGTCAGGACAAAAAGACCTTTCAAATGCACCAATTCATTAAGCTGCACTAATTATATTTTTTAAACTATGGCCATCTGATTACCTTAATTTGCATTTTTCATAGGAGTTATGCCAAACAAATGTAAATGTCTTTAAAAATATATGCATTACACATAAACCATCATAGGAAAATTGTTCAGGACCAAAATACATTTCCAATGAGCCTATTCATTAAGCTGCACTAATTATATTTTTTAAACTATGGCCATCTGAATACCTGAATTTTAATTTTTCTTCACAATTTTCACCTTTTGGATGGCTATATTTTAAAAACTGTAATGACTTCAGATGAGTGACTACCCTCATTTGAAAGGTCATTTTAACCTGAACAACTTTCATGTTGATTGTATATTAATAGCTTGAATACTTTCTAGGATATTTACATTTGTTTTGCATGACTCCTACTGTGTCCACTCAGAGAGAAAAAAATAGGTTGTTTGGAAGACCATATTTTACAAAATATAGAGAATTCAGATTAGTGGCTACCCTCATTTCAATGAACAACTTTCATGCTGGTGGTTTTTGTGCACCTTGAATAGTTTTTAAGATATTTAGATTTCTTTGGAGGGTGTGCACATTTGCTCTCAGAGAAAAGCAGCTTGGAGCTCTGTGTCCATCATTCTAAAATGAATAGAATTATTGTTTAACTGCTATAGGGATTTGCAGTGTTATGGAAGGATACACTGAAAACTACTAAAAAAACTGTTGCACGGAAACCCCTTTTCAAACTAAAGTGATATGGCTGTAGGCTCTGCCCACAGCCATAAAAAGAACTGAGAATCTCTTAATGCCCTTTTGCTGTTACCCACCTGACTTCCATGTATTGATGCGGGGGTGGTGGAATCTTCCCCTGTAAGTTTCTTCTTCCCACTGGGGGTATGTTTCTTTTCTCTCTTTCTAGCTATCTGTGGGATTATGTATACAGTGCATTTTTTATTAAGATCTTTCTTTAGTTGAATATGTTTGTATCGGGGATGGGTGGAGGGAGAGGGATGTTTATTTATTACCTTTGTTGACCAGGTGAGGTACACTAGGCATGCATGTGCCTGTTTTCAGGTATGATCGAGGAGAAATACAGTACATTATTGGACAACAAATCAGTGATTTACAACAATACATAGTAAACAGGGAACAAGCAAACTATACTAGTAATGAATGACAAGTAAAAGAGCTGTTACATTAACATGGAGTACCTGTTACTCTGCAGGATAATTGCGTAAGAGCAGGCTTAAAGTCAGCAACCTCTTTGATCAACTTTAGAAGGGCTTCTTTGATTGTAGTGAGCTCTGAGTAAATATGGGAAGAAGAAAGTTCCTCTGAAGTTGGCTGGGGAGATGAACTGCGATGAGGGTGTTTGGCCTCCGATTCCTGGGGCGCTTCCATGTCTGACTGCTGATCTGTTGTTTTTGTAGGTAAGCCTGTCTCCATCTGAACTAGAAACAGTGTTCACGCTCTCCGATCGGGGTAGAATTGCAAAATTGAGCTGAAGTGCTGAAATATTGGGTGTTTTTATGGGATTTTGTTGGCAAAATGGACGGAGCTCAGACGAACACATCCTATCCCTTCCTCAGCATCACGTGACCCCCTTAACATGGAGTACCTAATTTAACAGAATTGTGCAACTAAAAGTGATAATACAAAGTGTCTGAACAGTAAGAGACCAGGGCTGCAGGATAGGCTGAAGTACCAGGAGGGCAGGGATACAAGTCAAGGGTAATCTGACTAGGGACAGACACATACAGAGTGATCCAGCAGTAGGAAATGTAACTGCCTTTTAAAAGTGCTAGTTTTATGGCATTAGTGGAGAGCACCTGGGAGGCAGTTCCACTCTGTGGGGGCAGAGAAGGCCATGAAGCCAAATTTAGAATGAGATCTGGGGATTACTAGCTGCCTGTCATCAGAGGACCTAAGGACATATGGGTGTGATCAAGGTAATAGAAGTGGGGCCAGAGAGATTGGCTTCTGTGTTGATGTGGTGTTGTATACTACCTTAACCAGAGAGGAGTCCAACAGGGTGATAGGGGAGGGTCATCCTAATTTGCTGTAAAGTATGCAGTGGCGAGTGAGTCGATTGCAAGATAAGGTGAATTGATATATGTTGTTGTAACATACTGTCCACTTGCGATGCATTGAACTGGAGGAGTGAGCAAGCACAGGGAGCCCATATGACAGTTTAGGAAGGAGGAGGCATTGAGCAGCTGTGATGCATGCAGTGGCAGTGAAATTGTTCCTGGCCTGGAAAACGATGCATAGGCTACAATTGATACCTTTGCACACAGAGTGGATATGAGAGGCGAAACCCAGTGTGGGGTCAAGATCAATCCCTAAAAACTTGAACATGGTAACTGTTTCAAGGGTGGTGCTATTCTGTGCTGCTGTTTGTTTGTTCTTGTTGTGTTATATGGTTGGAAGGCCTTTTTTTCCTTGCATTTCTTGTCTTCCCTGTTATTGTTATGCATTAGTATCGAATAACTCATTAAAATATATTATATTTAAAAAAGTATTCTTATGTTCTGTATAAGCAAAGCACAATGGAAATGCATGCATCCTATATGGTGTTCTATTTTATTTTCATATGGTTTTACTGCTATGGGTTAACAATATAGTAGATGTAAAAATAACAGGGATATTGTAAAATGTACTGTATACAAATTGGCAGAAATTTGGTTTTCTTAAGAATGTCCTTTAAGTAGGCAGGAATTAGGAGAGGTGCATCCTTTTTAAAGAGCAGCTAACACCTACAGGATAACTTTATCAAAACATAATGTTTAGATACAGTTCAACTTGTATTTCACATTAGTTCTGTATGCCACCTCCCCATTTTTTATTACTGAGTTCATCTGCATGAAAGGAGGATCTTTGCTCACGAAGAGTTCCTCTATTCCTGTTGCTTTCTCCCTACTTGAGGTCTTAATACACTGCTTCTGACATCACACTTACTCCCATGGCAACGGACTATGATGTCACAACAGAGGATTATGACTTGAAGTAGTGAGTCAGCTATAGAGGCAGATGAACCCTGAGGGATAAAGATCATACATTGTTGCAAATGTTCTTAGTAACAAATATTGTGGAGGAGGAGTCTTCAGAATATATATGAAATGGAAGCTGGACTGTACCTAATTATTATGTTTTTCAAAGTTTTTTTTAAGTCGTCAACAGCTGTTTAACTACAATAACTCAGTACAGTTTGCAATTATTTTTGATCCCTGAGGTGAACTGCCCTGAAGTAGTGGATGTTAGAATATTTTCTTATCTTTTTGAGCACTACACTTTGTACCATTTGGAGAGAGAGACCAGATGCATTTCCTGTTCAGTTTTGTTTCTTCTTTCCAACAACGAAATCCTAATGGACATGCTGTGACAAAATCCTGCAGTACCTTGGTTCTAGCATTCATGAAGTGAAGCATAACAGCTGAAGATGGAGGAGAGTAACAATCTGAAACAACTTGTGAAAAGAATACATAAACAAGTTCTGAAGGTAATGTCATGATTCACTGGTTCATCCAGAATCATAAGTATGTCAAGGAATGGCCATACAACATGAATTGAATCATTATGCTATGGTATTTTTGCATTTCCTTTCTCTTCATAACCATTTTAAGGAATCACTGAGCTCAGTCACAAAGAAACCCATCTTGTAGTGGGTTTCACCCATTGTCATCAGCAAGAAGATTGTCCCTCTTGACTTAAGGTATCTTAAGGTGTATAGTTCTGATTTCCCATAAGGAGAGAGTTTAAGCTGTGGGGGATGTGTGTCCATGGTAAATTGACACTTGCACTTTAAACAGTGCTCAGAGGGGTGGCTGTAATGTTTTATATTCAGTGATTAAGCCAGTAACAAAGGATTTGAAGGAATGGTTACAGTATATATATGGTAGACTGAATTCTTATTCAACAATACATTTGCCATTTCTTTTTCTGTTCCAGTAGGGGACTACCCCTTTTTATGTTTCCTTGTGCATGCACAAGAAACATCTTGCAGTAGAATGACATTTCAGAGATGTGTCAGGGACGAGTCCAATGCAGAGCAATCTACAGTGGGCTCATCCCTGACAGACCAATGAGAACGCAACAAACTGTGACACTAGTCAGAGTTTCACAGTTGGAAGCTGTTCTCTAGTTGAAAGAAATGAAGTGCTCCAACGAGAGTGCTTCACTCCTTTCACTTGCATACTGCCAGCTGGTGAGCAGACAGCTCTGTCCCCTGTTCTTCACCACCATTCTACAGGTTAATATCCTTACAATGTATTGTGAATAGGGCAGCAAGTTTGATTTGACCACAGTTTTAAAAAGGTCAAACTGCTGCTGTTCATGCTATTCTGGCTGTGTATGAACCTTTTGGGAAAAACAAGAAACTTTGGTTTGCACCAGGGATGTAAAAACAAAGTTACCTTACCAGCACTCCATGCATTCTCAGCTCTCTGATTTTCTGATGCAGCACATGCAGTGCTTCTTTGCTTTTGACAAGAGGGAGCTCAGGATACAACAGGGGAATTGGCTGAAGGATTTATCATCCCTCTCATACTTCTGCTCCAACTCTGAGCACTGTGGATGCAATAACAGTGCAGAACCAAGCCCCAAACCGAGTGACAGTTGACTCCCACACAGGAGTCCCGAGCTAGATGCAAAGCCAGCAGGGATGAGGCACAGTAAGGCCAAGGTGGAGTGCAACATTACCTCAGTGCAAAGCTTTGCTTCTTCCCCCAAGAAGGTAAGCTGACAGTGGGCTCTGCAGGCTGGGGGAACTGCAGGAGGACTTGGAGCAGCATGGGCCTTCAGCAGGCCGAGGCTCGTGGAGCACAGTTAACAGAATGAGCAGCAGCACACGTGGTCCAACGTACTATGGAGAGGTGGTGGCTGGGTAGGAGGACAGGGTGAGGCTCAGGGGCCAGTGGCCCTGCCAGTTCCAGCTGCCTAGCATGGTATGGTGCTGGCATGGAGTTAGGCTGCAGCTGCATGAGTGTGTGTGGTGGGAATGGCAGCGGAGGGCCTGACCTGTTCCTTCTGCAGGTTCTGGGGTACAGGCACTGCTGCTGGTGGTGGGTCCATGTAGTCCATTTCCAGTGAAGCTGTGAAGCACTGCTATTGCTGTGGGGTAGAGTGTGAGCTGCTCTGACATTGCTGTGTGATGTTTTTGTTCTGTGAGCTGAGCTTGTGAATGGGAAATACAGCATATAGACTGCTGTTGAGCCACTCGGAGTAAATTATAAATTGTATTTCAGCAGTCCTAATTTTCAGTGGCATGCCTAATTTTGTCTCTGAGTTTTCATTTTGTCCCCTTATAATTGATGTTTTTGGGACTGAAAACAGTTGGACTTGAAAGCACAAAATTATATCAAATGTTGCTGATCCCCTTATTTTGTCTGCTTTCTGAGTGGATGTCGCCAGTATTTGGTGGTGTTAATCAATGTAATAAAAGATTTAACTATCCATACATACACATTTTTGACAAGATCTGCAAGGTGGTACACAGCGCAGAATGTAGCACATGTCTGTCTTAGGTTGTGAGGCTACAGTATTCAACAGAGATCAAAACATGTAGGAGTACAGTTGAGAAATCCAAAGTAATGTACATGACATTAGAAGCATCTAAGTGTATATACTCAGGCTTAGATACCTATGATTGAGGGAAAGATGGGAAGGTCCTCCCTCACGGGGTGGGGGTGGGGGGTTGACATCAACATAGTTTGCAATTTTTTAAGATGTGACCCTGTTTTTGGTCCCTTGCCTCTGTGTTTGTCTTGTCATTGATACACATGGCATAGTGGTTGAGACTGAGAGGTTTGCCAGAACTGGTGAAATGAACATCAGGAATCGGGGAAAACATTTGTGACTTTAAATTTATTTTGATGTGTGTTGGCAGAAGCCAAGAGGCTTAAAGCCACAGTAGAAGAGGTAACTCATAGGTTCTTAGACTAAAGAGATGATTATGTAAGATACATTCACATTCTGTAATGTTTGTAGGATTTACTTATTCCCAAAAACAAATGAGGAATGCAGTGGAACAGTATGAGGTACACTGGCAGGTGTTCATCAGGATCCGATCCAAGTTATGGTGGAAAGCATTGGGAGTAATTAGGTAATTGTTAGGTCTGAAGTGATATAGTTCAGCTGTCTGCAGCAACAAGTGTTCAAGAGGTAGACTTAGGCACTGTATTGTATGGTGACCATGTCTTAAATAAAAACGGTAGCTCATGGGGAAGGGCACAACTTTTGCAGATGAGGAGGTGCATCATTGGCAGCTTGGACATTGTAGACATGCCTCTTAAACTTTTGTCACTGAAATGGGTGACACTGACACACAGTTTGGGTCACTGTCCTCCTAAAGGAACTAAAGAACCGTAGTTCTCCAAGCAACTCAGGAAACTCGTGGCCACTCGTGACAGAGCCTGGCGGACTTACAAAAATAGTGGGCTACCCTCTGATTGGCAAACCTATAGGCAGTTAAGGAATAGCTGCAAGAACTCTAACCTGAAAGGTAAGCGCCATCATTTTAAGTGACTCCAGACCGAGAATCTCAGCAATCCAAAGAATTTCTCAAAACAGGGTAATTCCCTCTTTTAAAATTGAATACCTCTGAGTTTCCTAGCACCTTATATTGCTAATGAGCAGTACTCAATAACCCCTTTCCCATAACTACTGGCTTTAATGAATACTTCACTGATCTGCATAAGTAAACGTCTCTCTTCTCCAGCTCTCCTTCCCCCCAACCTGGCCCTCTGACACCTGAAGTCTCTTTGGACCACCCCTCGTTTCACCTTAAACTGGCAACCCTCTCTGAAGTATATCAACTTCTCAAAAATCTGAAGGCTGACAGCTCTCCAGGTCACTGAATTTATTAATCATGTAGGATCAAAATTCAGTAGTTCATTTTCATTTAAACAAATCTTTATTGTCTCTTATTTTCACACCATATACTAAGACAACAGTTTTGTAGCTTGATGACACTTCTTCAGGCACCAAATAATAACAGTGTTGTTATCTAAACATAAAAACAAATATAAACAACAATCAGTATTTCACTTTTCCAATAAATAAATTTAGAATGCATAACTCAGCAATACTAAGCACTATATCCCTATCAAATCACCACTTAAACTTTTGTTATCAAATATGCTGGCAAATATTTTATTACTCACATAGTTAAATAATTAATTAGCTGTATTTGTTTATATATTACTGGGCTTCTAGTTCATTTCAGTTGTAACTCCCCAACCTTTTAGCCTCCATGGACACTTAATCCAATGTCACTTTGACAAAAAGAATCTTCAGTACTCCTTTTTGTCAAAGTGACATTGGATTAAGCGTTTAGATTTAAAAAAAAATCAACAAATAAGGGCAATAATATTGTGATGTTTATATACATATATTACACAATTACTTTATCATTTTTGCAGCACTGAATTAGTGAGATTTAATTGATGCTGAGGAAGTGAAGAGATTTAAACAATTTAATAATAAACACTGCAGGTATGCATTTAAAGCATTTGGTGAATATATATAAGGCATATGGAAATTGGAAAGTTATTTATATAAGCAGGTGTATATTTGAAGTATTTGTTTAATGCATATAAGGTCCATGGAGACTAAAAGGTCGGGTGAACTACTGATTGCTGTTTATATTTGTTTTTATGTTTAGATAACAACACTGTCATTATTTCGGGCCTGAAGAAGTGGCGTCAAGCTATGAAACCTTAGTATATGGTGTGAAAATAAGAGACAATAAAGATTTGTTTAAATGAAAATGAACTACTGGATTTTGGTCCTACATGATTAATAAATTCAGTATATTGCCAAGTAGGAAGATCCAGGAATACATGAGCTTAATAACATTATTGGGCATCCTGTACCAACATTAAAGAAATTAGCTCTCCAGGTCATGACACAATTAAACTGAGATTTCTAAAGCTGGGGGCAGTTGCCTTTGCCCGGCCAGTTTGTGATCCGTTCAATCATTCATTCCTTACTTGTACTATCTCAGAAAAATGGAAGGTCTCGGTAGTTGTACCTATCCACAAGGATAGTCCTAACTGCACCACTGAAAACTACTTGCCTATCTTGATACTCTGCCCACTAGATAAAACCCAAGAGCACATCATCTTTGACCACTTACAGGATTACCTGGACCACCACCATCTGCTCTCTACCTTCCAGCATGGGTTCAGGAAAAAACACAGCACCCATGCTGCCCTGATAAAAGTTACATCCCAAATAGTTCATGCAATGGACCATGGCCGTGCCACCGGAGTAATATTCATTGACCTGACCAAGGCCTTTGATTTGGTCAGCCATGGCCTACTTCTTCAGCAGCTGCACCTCTTTGGACTTGATTCCAACTCACTATTGTGGACCCAGAGTTTCCTCCATGGCCACACTCAAAGAGTTAAATCGGGGGTTTCTTATCTGACCCTAGACCCATAACCCATGGTGTCCCCCAGGGTTCTATCCTGGGCCCATTACTGTTCTCACTCCTTATCAACAATCTACTGCATAATTGTGGTGGGGCCTCGGTTCATCTCTATGCAGACGATGCTATCATTTACCATTCTTCTTCTGACATAGGGTGGATTAACTCAGTGCTAGCCTCTATCTTCCATACTCTCGAAGACTGTTTTTTACAGCAGCAGCTAGTCCTTAATACTAAAAAAACAACATGCAAGCTGTTTTTGAACCAGGTTTCACAAACCCTTCCCCTGCTGGCAGTAACATTTTAGACTGGTGCTGTCCTCGAATCTGTCAAGGCCTTCAAATACTTAGGAAGTACCTAGGATTCATCTCTTTCCCTGGACACACATTTCTAAGTCCTGACAAATACCCTTAATCAAATCCTTGGTGTCCTATATCATATCTGTCCTTCCTGACATCTACCTCCTGCCGCAAGAAAGTGGCTGCAACCCTCCTGCTACTCTTCATGTATGGTGTCCCCTTACTACTTCTTTCAACAGCCACAACCATGCTTTCTTGCCTTTTGCAGGTCTACCACAGGATGGGAAGATCTGCCCTGGGGTTTAATGCTTGACATCACTACTGTGACATATTCTCCTCCCTTGGATGGCTCCCCTGTCAGTCTAAGTTACGTTACGCTACTTTGAGCTTTGTACATAAACTGGTCCACCATTACACTCCTCCATGCCTTGCTGACCTTGTCCTATGTTGACCCCCCTGCAGCGTACTCTCAGATCTGCCTCCCTACCCCTTCTCCAATTGCTTAACACCCAGCATCCCATGGCCTGGAGATCCTTTGCCTCTTCTGCTTTATCCTACTGGAACTTGCTGCCTTCCTCAATCCTGACCTGCACCTCCCTCCCTCTTTTTCAAAGCTCTTTGCTTCTTCACCTCGCTGCCACACCTTGTTCCTTTTTTAATTGAATGCTGCCTCTCTCATCCTTTCCATAAGAATTTTCTCTGCTCATCTGGGCTTCTCTTGTATTTCACCATTGTCAAAATGTATATATAATAATGTTTGTTCTAATGTAAGCTGTTTTACCTCTGTCAAAATGTTTACATAATAATGTTTGATGATTAATGTTGTTTACCTTTGTCTCCTAACCTTTGTTGTATCTGCATCAGTTGTAAACTGTAGCTGAATATTTACTTGATTCATGTACCAACCTTGTTGTCTATGTCTTACACTGCCAATGTAATGCAATTCCCGGGTTGCCCCTGAAAATGGGTCTGTCTTGTCTCTTTGGACTCACTCAGTTACCAAAATTCAATAAAATAAAAAATTATGAGGGACACTTCACTAAACTTTGGATATACAAGCTCAGAACACAGTGGAAACCTGTACCTCAATTTATGCAGTGCCTAATTTTGATTTTGCAAATTAAAATACTAAGAATTTTAACATAGAAGCCTGACTTCGGGGTTGGCCTAATAGCATGGAGGGGCTGGCACCTTACCTCCTGCCACACCGGTAACCTGTGGTGATGGGTGCAGGTTGCTGGGGTTCAGCCGGGGGCAGGGGGAGAGCAAGGGCATGGAGATGTATTAACCTACTGCCAGGTGGCTCTCCTCTCCTGGGAAGAATTGTGAGTTTCCCAGGCTCTTGGCAGCCACCAAGTGGAGATGTAATGGCAGTGCTAAACTCAAGGGAGGACTTGGCATTGGGCTGGGTAGGAGGAAAGGGCTATCACTGTAGCCACGGGGCGCATGCTCACTTCCAGAAGCATGTGCAACTGTGTTCTGATTTCTCGGACTTGTGTGGGAGAAAAACGGAAAAGAAGTATTAGCAGGCATCCATGACACCCAGCTGGGATGCATCGAGCTCTCTCAGCATGGAAGAGTTGAAGCTGTGCTTGATAGCACCTAACAATTAGGGGTGATGAGGAGGCTATATTGAACAAAAAAAAAAGCCTGGCTTCAAAGCACCTATTCGGCTTGTGTGTGCAGTACCATTCCCACATGGGACTGAGCAGTTTTTAAAAAAAATGAGGGCTGTCTCTCATAATGAGGTACAGGTGAGAGGTATGGCTATATGGGCTTTCACAGGTGTGTTACTCTGGCACACAAAGTAGGTAGGGGTAAAAAACCTGTAAAACTGATTGATCAGTAGTGTGGTACAAATCTGGTGTCATTTTGCCAACTAGCTCAAAGTCTCACTATGAAAGCCCTATAAATGCTTCATTGATGAGGTAATTTTTACAGATTGTATAAGACCGTTTGAATGTTGCGTGGTATGCATGAGTATTTATGGAGTTGTATTAAAGAGCTGTTGATGTCTCTGTGGAAAACTGGAAATGATACACAGTTCTAGTAGTATGTCTGTCTCTTTTTCTTTGTGTGAATCCCATTATTCGCTGTTATGGTACTACGAAAGTTTGTATGGAATTGGATTCCTCACCGTTTTTTGAGTCTGCTGTGTGTCTACACATGGGGCCCAATATTCAAAGGTTAGCACACAAGTTAACATGGTTAGCACCAGGGACAGCCCTAACATGCACCAAAAGGGCACAAATTGCATCTTTCCCAAAACTGATGCCTCTTTCCTTTGCCAGCAGGTCCAAACTGATGCTCCTACTCTGTAACAATGTGTAAAAGAAGGGAATGTTAGCTGTTCAAAATTTGCCACTGATTATGTTCTGACCCAGTAGGTTCCTCTTTACACCCTCATTTTTTACACCTGTGGGTCCAGTTTGACCCATGTTTTAAATCCCCAGCCCTGTCACTGATTAACACATGCATTAATCCGGTTTGGTGCTGGAGCCTCCTACAAACCCTGCAGAGCAAAAGTGATAAAATACCACTGTGTCCATGCAAATAAGGGGGTCATGTCATGCATATTGGTGCAGAAGTATATTGAAAGGTCTGAGGTGGCAGTAAACAGACCCTCAAGTGGCACTGTTTACTACTGCAAATCACCTCTTAACTGGGTGCTAAGCCCATGCCAACACCCCTTCGAAGGTAGGGCGGCAGTACTGCAAATATCAGCCCTTACTCTAGCTGTGCTACACAGTTCCTGGTGGTCCAGTGTGTCCCTTCCCCCACTCCCCCCAGTTGCTGCTCTGAGTTGTGCTACGTACAGTATGTTGGACTTTTTTGTGGTCCTCCCTGGTATCCAGTCACTCACTCCGCCCCCTGATCACTCACACAAATTAAAATGCTTGGCTATTTGTGGGCCCCCCCAACCAGGAAGGATTATAAACACCTTTAATGTACATAACACTGCTCAGTGGAGTGATGTGGGGGGGGGGAGCCACTGGACACCTGGGCATAATTATACAGTTGAAGTGGGTGATTGGGTGGGGTTGGGGGCCATTGGAGGCCAGTGAGGATTGCAAACACCTTTGACATATGACACAGTTTAGAGGAGTGACTGGTGGTTGCAGGAACACACTAGACATCTAAGGCTTACATTTCTTATTTGGCAGTGGTGCCAAGAAGCTGCTGTGCCCCATGCAGATGAGCCTATAATGGGCATGGAAATTGCCCTTTAGCACCTTGCATGTCCAGTGGGCTCATATGCATGCTCAGACTGGATATCACCCACAGAGGTCTTGGTGCTGTCCTATTTTGGGCAGTGCTATTCTTTGCGGCTTTATACAGTTCAGGTTTATGTCAGGCAGTCAGGCAGCACAGTTGCATTTAGCTCTGTGCCAGGGCTGGAAATAAGTCTGTCTGCCCATCTTGACAGCCAGTTTTCCATCAAGAGAGTCATTTTGTTTGTTCTGCCTGGCCCTTGGACAGGCATTTGTGCTGCAGCTTTGCTGCAGTGTCCTGTGGGTGCTAGGACCCAGCTGCTGACCTGCTGAGTTGAGGAGGAGGAGGGACAGATGAATGTGAGCATGACAGTGACATCAGGCTGAACCACCCTGGTGCCCCAGATGATTGCTGCAGACAGTTCTCACAGCAAACAAAGGTAACACCTGATCACTTCTCTGTGGGTATGGGATGCTTTGCTGAGGTGGGCAGGAGCAGCCATGCATGTGCTGTTTGTCATTTCACAGATGTGCTCTTGCTTTCTTTCACATTGTGTTTTTCACTGTCAGAGTGAAAGGATGCTGCACAGGGAGAGCTGTGAGATAAGAACTCTAAACTGTCAAAATTAGGGTAGCATCTTTGAGAAAAAAGATGTGCAAGAACAAGGGGGCATAATTTGAAGATAGAGGTGGGACAGCTCAGGGACAATGTGAGGAAGTATTTTTTCATGGAGAGGGTGGTGGACACATGGAATGGCCTTCCTGAGGAAGTTGTGGGGTCAAAAACAGTGGGGGAATTCAAGAATGCATGAGACAGACAAAATGCAATTCTAGTGGGGGGGGGGGGTCGGAGGAAGTACTGTAGGACTGTTGGCCAACTAGGATCTGCAGCTTATCCAATAGCTAGGGAAATGGGCAGACTGGGTTGGCCAAGTGGTCTTTATCTGCCATCAAAGTCTATGTGTCTATGTTTGTATAAGTGACTATCGGTCTGGGCCACAAGAAAGCCATGTGGTGTACTCTCCCTGTAACACTTTCTCGCTGTGCACAACCCCTTTGGCAGCATGGGTAAAAACACTTCAGTGACGGGATCATTTAGCTCCTTGTGGTCGCACTTGAAAAATATTCAGAGTGATGGTTTCTTGCACAATTTGTGTCCAATTCATCTGCTCTGAGTCACTCTTGGACTTGCTAGTGAGGGAGTAGGCACTAGGCATATCATATATTGGGACTGGATGAGACAGACCAAGAGGGAAAAGGAAAACGGAGAGTACGCCATTAGCACTATATCCTACGTTTTTGTGGGGCATGTTCAGATGGCTCCTTCATTGTTAGGCAGACTAAACTGTGGCATAGGCAGGTAGCACATTGTATTTTTTTATGCTGACTGAGTAGGCAAGCAATGGCAACTGAGTTGAGCATAATCATAAATATATATATATATTCAGAAATGACATGATTCTTGCAGGCTGGTGTGGAAGGGTCCTGCAGCCATCCAGCTATGGCTTACAAACATACAGATCCCAAGTGAAGTGCACTCTAAGGGAGTTCAGTAGGCTAACAAGTTTATTATTGTCAACAGACAGGAATGAAATGCCAAAAATAGCTTTTATTGCACAAATCTATCGTACGCAAACATCACTTTCTACAATGTGATATATTACTAATTTAAGAGAAGTTCTGTGTGGAGGTAAGCTATTTCTGTATGCATATATTACACTACAAAAAGGGATTTTACCTATGTTACACTTCTGCAATAAAAAAATGCCTTTAGTATTCCAGTCCCAGCCATTGAAGATATAGGATATACTTGATGTGCAAGTGTGGAATTCGAAAAATGTTTACATGACTGCATAATGACCGCGAGTAATATCACGAGTGGCAAAGCCATGAGTGATATTACTGAGTTCACTATGCATGAATGCAAATATTTTCCGCATTCCACACTCGCACATCATTGTACAATTTATACAATAGGGCTTTCTTTTAGTTGTTTAATAGTTATTTTGTTGCTTGTGGTAGTTAATTTTTTGCTTTTTGTGCCGGTTCTCGTATTATCAGTACTCTGAGTTTTGTTCTGGGTTGGTGACGTCTTTAACTTGTACTTATGTCACTGGTTGCATTACTGTTTGCTGTGGTGTTCCTTTTACTCAGTAACTTGTGATGTTTGTTTCTGTTGCATGATTGGTGGGTTTTAGGTTTTGGGGCATGGAATCT
Organism: Neoceratodus forsteri; assembly: GCA_016271365.2. Lineage (NCBI taxonomy): Eukaryota > Metazoa > Chordata > Ceratodontiformes > Ceratodontidae > Neoceratodus > Neoceratodus forsteri. The sequence continues at coordinate 204,313,875 of CM057451.1, forward strand.
TGTTTGTGTGAGTTATGGGGGTGGAGAGTATATGATCTGTGGGAGTATTCATTTATCTTTATTTTTATTTTTGGGTGGGTGATTGCTACGTGCATTTCTCTTTGAGGATTTTATTTGTTGTGGATAAATGTACATGTATCTTTACTCCAGGTACATTTTATTATGGTGTGGTGCCTGTGCAATACATTTCTGTTTAACTTTTGTGCAACTTTATTTTTATTATCAGCATCACTCATGTACTTTAGGAGAGACTTGTCATTTATTTTCTGAAATTGATTGTCATTGATGTAGGTCACTTTTTATGTGCCTTCTCTTTTTTGTATTGTCTTCTGTGACTTGTGCTTTACTCTGAGTCACTGACGGTGCCCAGTGGTCTTGTTCATTTTAATGGGTTCCTTTTGCTGTGCTCTCCTGTGAAATACAAACTGTTTGGAGTTTTCCTTCCTGGCTTTGCTGTAGTGCACAAGAGTTTTGTGGGTCACAGTTCAGCTGCTTCATCATGCACAGGTGTATTCTCTTTTTAATGTTTGCTTGCACGTATGCGCAATAAACATCTTAGGACAGTACAAAATTTTAGAGGTGTGTGAGTTTCTGCCCAATGCAGTTGATGCTTTATGGGGCTCGTCCCTCAGGCACCAATGAATCAGCGAGCTGTCTATAACAGCAGTTTGAGAGAAGCGGTCTTCACTTGAAAGAAAAGTGCTGCTCCAATCAGGGATGGTTATGAGTTGACGCCTTATGGGGCTTGTCCCTCAGGCACCAATGAATCGGTGAGCTGTCTATGACAGCAGTCTGAGAGAGAGGACCACACTTGAAAGAAATCTGCCACTGAAATGAGGGACAGTTTCCTCATTGCAGTGGGACCTTCCCCCTTCCTCGCAACCTGGCACACAGACATATCTTCTCTCAGATAGGCAGCAGCTGACAAGACTCTGGCCACACACATTACAGTGCACAGTAATGTGCTTGGCAGGAGTTACAGTTCTTGTTAGCTCCTGCCACTGAGCACCTTGTTTGTTTGGTGTGCCTTTCCTGGTGAACCATTTCAATAGATAAATAAATGAGCTGTGGCATGGCTTTCCACATTGCTGGCTCCTGCCACCCACCATACACTCCCCGGAAAGCCAACATCAGGGTGCCCAATCCCTGTGCTGGCATGTATCCCCTCTCCCCCCCATTAATGTGACACACTGGGAGCCCACCCCAGTGTGCAAAAATAATTTTTTATTGATGTTTCCAACACTGGGATGCCCACTCCTGGTGTCAGATGACTGTCCACCCCACCCGCCCGAATATTTCAAGTTCCGACATCAGAGTGCCCAATCCCATTGTCGGCATGCCCCCCTCCACACACACACACTCACACACAAGCACTAAGATCCCACCCCAGTGTGCCTAAATATTTTTGGTAACCTGTAAAATAAAGAAAACCTTCCCAGAAGTATTTTTTTGCCCTGTAAAAAAGAAAAGAGTCCCTCATCATCTCACCATTCCCCCCTCCTCCACCCCAACCTCCCTCTGCCTCCCCACCTCCCCACACCCCCCCTTACCCCATACTTACCTCTGGTGGTCTGGAGCAGTGATCTTCTATGGATTAGAACACGTCTGCACTCTTCAAAGCTGTCCAGCAAACTGAAGAAATTACAATAAACTGTATAATGGGAGTCAACTGTGGGGGTTCAACTTAGGATAATATCTCAGCCATTTTAGGAATTGTGGCCCAAATTTTCAACATGGGGTTCTTGAGACCCACCTCGTGAACAGTGTCACTGTCATTTGGTTACTCGGTCCAGAAAGTGATTTCGTAGTTGCTGTGCAGAATCACCTTTCAGGACCAGTTAATGAAACAACAGTGACACATGAGGTGGAGTCTCAAAAAACCTATGTTGCAAATTTGATGAAAAAAATTCCAAAAAATGACTGTGTTATGGGCGTGCATTTTTAAGCAAGCTCATAACTTTGCCAATTTTTTAAATTTTTACTCCAGATTTTCAACATTGCCATTTTTTTCACACCTCCTTATGTACAGTACAGCTGTCATTTTTTATATCCTGCCCAAAATGTGTTTTCTTACCTGTGGCGCAGAATGGTTCAATCACTGTGGGAAATCAATTTTTGGGACAGATTAACAAAATCACAGTGGAACTGTTCATGAGGGGAGGTCCCAAAATACCCATGTTGAACATTTGGTGAAACAATTCCAAAAAAATGATTGCGTTACAGGCATGCATTGAGCAGTTTCTACACGTGCTCGTAATTTCACCAATTTTTCATATTTTCACTCCAGATTTTCAACATTGCCATTTTTTACATGTCCTCATGAACAGTACAGCTGTCATTTTTCACATCCTGTCCAAAATGTGATTTTGCACCTGTGGCACTGAATAGCACAGTCGCTGTGCAAAATCACCTTTTAGAATTGAGTAACAAACTGATAGTGCCACTGTTCATGAGGTGGGGTCCCAAAAAGCCCATGTTGAATATTTGAAGTGAAAATACCAACAAACGTCCAGGGTGTTAGGGTTTCCAACTGTGACGCCCTGCCCTGTAGAGACTGACAGGCATAGGGGAGTGACTTTGGGTCATCGGCCGTAATGCTCATACCATTCCACCCTCACCCCCACCCTGCAGTCAGTGACAGGCATTGAGGTGTGCCTTGGGGTCTTTGGCCCTAACATTTACCCCATTTTCCTCTACTGCACCTATCTCAGCTTATTTCCTTACGGAATGGGGTGAGTGTAAGGGCTGAAGTGCCCAAGGCACACCGCAACACTTGTCGGTGTCTGAAGGGTAGAGTGAGGTGGAATGGCATGAGCGTTATGGCTGATGACCCAAAGGCATACCCCCAAATGCCTGTCAGTCTCTACAGGGTGGTGGGTGGGATTGGTGTAAGTTTACTACTTCACTGCCATTCCTATTATGCATCTCCCTAACTCCTGCACTACCAGTGTTAATACCAGCAAGACAACATTCAGCATTGACAAATGCGTGTTTAACATGCTGCTGTGTTTATAGGTTTTTTGGATCACAGGTAGTGATGTATCTGGAGTGATTTATTTGTTTGGTGACATATCCACAATGCAGTTTGTCTGTGGTTATTTCACTGTGGATACATCATGCCACACGTATACAGTGACAGTGAGTTTACTGATATATAACTAATGACATATACTCTCACCCCTATTGTATGAATCAGAATTATTTTTCAGTCTCCTTCTAAACCCATTTAGAGTGCACTTTTCTTAGGATCTAGGTTCATTTTGAGTGGAGGGCTTTGACATCCCTGAAGTGCACCAGGTCCCTGCATTGCTGTGATGGTCTACCTTCAGTTTGGATTTGCCTACTAGATTGTCCTACTGGCACAGGAAGGCTCAATCACAGCAATAAAAAAAATCCAAAATAAGCAGTTCAGTCCAATCATTTTCACAAACTCTAAATGTGTTTTCTCATTGCAGTGTTACTGGTTGTTATTGGTTATGACATACATAAGTTAAAACAAAAGACCCAGTGCATCCCTCCCCCCAAAATGGTGAGTCAATAAATTCTTACAATATGCTTTCTGCCTCGAACGGCTACTCATTTACATCATCCCAAAGGGGAGTGATGGTCTCTTAGAGACTCCCACTCCCCTTTGGGATCTAACTCATATCTTTAATACACAGCTGCCACATACTCCATGCAAGGAAACATTCGGCATTGACAAATGCTTGTTTGAAATACTATTGCACTCACTATGTGACAAATAACTCATCCTTAGGAGAGTTTTACCCTGGATGTATCACAAGGAAGTGTTCCCCTTTGAATGAAGGTCCATAAATGAGTATACTAATGATTCACAAAAAAAAAAAAAAAAAAACCCCACAAAGGCATACCAGAGAAAACACTTACTCATTTTGTAGATTCTCACAAGGAGAAAGTGAACAGAACAAATGAAACAAGCAATAGAGGCACACTAAACAGAGGGTGACACCATCCAGGCCCCAACACATGATGGAAAGTATTGTATGTCCTTCAGCACGGAGAAGAGAAAAACAGTTCTGGTAGTCACATGATGTCTTGATGAGAGTAGATGCTCTCCTCCTCAGCTCCTGCCCAATCCCAATTTAAACAATTTTTTTTTTAGCTTTTAAATTGAGATTTGCCTCCCTTACCTGCACTAGTATGTCTTCTGCTCTAGTCCACTGTTTTGGTGACCCGATATTTCCATTCATGATGGACAAAGAGATACAGCAAGTGCTGCAGCGGCACACTCCACCTCCGACCCAAGACAAGCTCAGTGAACGTCCAAAGGCTCAAGGCTCTTAACTCTGTCATACTGCTACTTCATCCTTGTCAATATCCTTGCTCACTGAAGAGAAATTCCTTTCAGAATTCCAACCCTTGAAGGATTCCTTGAAGGAACTCACCAATGAGCTGAAAGCACTGTGATCAGATTTAGGTGATTAAAGCAGTAGAGTTTCAGATGTGGTGGCCTGGATGGCCTCAATGGAAAGTTGGCACACTCAAGTGGATCCAGACATCTGTACCCTCTGGCAGAAGCTAACCACCTGATTATCTCAGTAGCCTATGTTCCCCCCTTGTAAACAAGCCCAAGAAATTGCAACCCTCACTGACTGCCTCTCCAGCCTCCCTCACAAGGTCGAGCAAATACTAATGGGTGACCTCAACACCAACTGGCTGGCCAGCTCAACAACCCATATCAAGGATGTTTTTGTGGCCCTGGACCTAACTCAGCTGGTAACTCAGCCAACTTGCTGGAACCCCACCAATGGCTCCCACACGTTATTAGATGTCATCCTTACCAACCACCCATACAGGGTAGTGGATATCACTGTTCACCCCAACTCCCTGAGTGACCACTCACCCATAACTTTCTCCTGGTCCTGTCAGCTACCTAAATCTGTGCCCAATATGGTCTCCCACCGACTAATCTGCCCTGGGATCCTCAACAAACTTAAACAGCACTTCACACTATGGGACTGGTCGCCTATCAACTGTTGCACCTAGTATAGACGAAGCCCTTGAATACTTTACCCACTCCTTCATTAAGGTGTGTGACATCTTCACGCAGCTAACCAAGACCCGCACTAAGAAATGAGGTGCTCCTTGGATCACTCCTTTGCTGTACCTACAGCTCCGGCACAGAGACAATCTCTGGCACAGAGCCATCTCCTCTGGCAAGCCTGGTGATAGGCAGGCCTACAATGCTGAGTGCAACAAATGTACATGGGCAATTCGTAAGGCAAAAATGGAATATTACCAATCCTCACTTGCCTCCTCCTGGGGGTCTGCCCAGAATTTCTGGGACAACATTAAGAATTTAAATGAAAAGTCCTGCTCCCCTCCCCCGTCCCTACTCAACCTCAATGGGACCGCTATCACAGACCCCGCCAACATTGTTGACTGCCTTAACACCGCATTCTCAGACCTCAGCACAGTTCTCCCTGATATCTTCTTTGACCCTTCCCCCCCCACAACACCTTCCCCTTCTTCCCTTCCACCTAAGGACTATCTTGCCAATAAAGCCAGGCACTACCTAGCAATAGCCCTCATGGGCACCAGCCCCTCCTCAGACCCTCTGGACCCCAAGATCCTTTGACAGGTCCTTGATGTAGTGCTAAACCCCCTGACCAATTTATTAAACTGCTGCCTTTGCCTAGGCCACTTCTCCCTTGCCTGGAAAAAGACTGTAATCAACCCTATCCACAAAGCTGGTGACACCTCCTCTCCTGGCAACTATCAACCAATCTCTATTCTTCCCCCTCTTTCTAAAGCCCTGGAAAAAATATTGGTAGACCAACTATCGGAATATCTCACCTCCCACAACCTACTATGCAAAGAGCAACACGGTTTCTGACCAGGTCATAGTACGACCACTGCTCTGGTTGAGTTCTCAAACTTCCTCCATGAAACACTCGACAAAGGCCACCTCGCAGGGACTGTCTATTTTGATCTTTCCAAGGCCTTTGATATGGTCTGTCACCAACTCCTACTTGACACCCTTCAACAACTAGGTCTCTCCCAAGGCCCGCTGGACTGGTTCACTAGCTAACTCTCTGCAGGGTCTCAGTGTGTCAAATAAACCACACCCTCTCCAGCACCTGTCCAGTCCACTCCAGTGTTCCACAGGGCTCCATCCTGGGCCCTCTTCTCTTTAGTCTCTACTTTAATGCGCTACCAATGTCCTGCCACAGCAAAGTTCTTCTTCTTTATGCAGATGATGCTGTTCTCCTCTCCTCCCACTCTGACCCCTCCTCTCTTCAAACTACCCTGCAGCACTCACTTAGCCAAACTGAAAATTAGTTTAGCGACTGCAGACTAGTCATTAATCATTAAGAAAACTAAAGCAATGTTATTGCTCACCATCAAAATAAGTCTAAAAATGCACCCCCTCCATATACAATCCAGCCCACTTCTCCCCCTTGAGCAAGTTAACAGCTACAAATACCTGGGCATCACTTTTGACACTGCCCTCACTTTTCACTCCCATATCAACCTCCTCACCTCAGCAACTAACATGCGTACAGGCCTCCCTTACTGCCAAAAGGACTGTTTTCCCCCTGATGCCCTCAGATAGGCTGTTACCTCCTCTGTTCTATCGCTGATAGATTATGGCCTCCCAGTCTATGCTGCAGCTAATGCCACCACCCTCAGTAGAATCCAAGTGGCCCTTAGCAAAGCCTGTAGGCTCCTCACTGGTACAGACAGACGGACCCACATGTGCACCCTATATTCCCTAGCCAACATACTCAATATTGATGAAAGGACTCACTACCAGACCTGCCTCCTGGCAAAAAAATACTACTGGGACTCTCCCCACCAGAAGTCTCCTCCTTCCTTCACCTGGCATCTCCCACTGCCTCTACTCTCATTGCACACAGGGCTACTCTCAAAATCCCGAGGGTGCGGACCTCATTTGCCCAGAGATCCTTCCACTACAGGGCACCTCACTAGTACAATCCCCCCCAACTACCCAACTCTCAAAAATAGGTCCATTTAAGGCAGCTCTAAAGAGCCACTTCCTATCCACCCGCAGCTGCATGTGCAACTAATGGGTATTGCCTATCACGCCATGTTTTTCTCCCTCCCAGGTGCTTACTTGACCGGATGACAATAGCCTTCTCCAGGCTGCACTGCCTAAATTTTTGTACTTGTCTGTGAACCAAATTTAGCTAATATCCTATGTTGGACCTCCTCACTATTATTGTAACTGTTGTATGACCATGGTCTGTAAAATGCCCGTGTTTTTCTGTATTTGTTTTTTGTACTGCCACCAGCTAACATTGTAATCTGTACACCATTACTGTCCTGTTTTTTCATGCCTATACCCATGTACATTGTCATATGTCTTGGTGCACCCTGTATTCCCAAACCTATGAATCTGTATGTAATCTGATGTGGAGTCTTTGGAAATGAATCCATGACTCACAGGTTTGTAATTCCAAATAAATAAATAACAGAAAATAAATTGGAGGATCTTAATGGGAGAAACCTGTGGGACAACTTAATTGTATTTGGCCTCCCTGAAGATGCAGAGGGTACATCTCCAATTTTATCTACGGAGAAGCTTCTGGCTAAAATAGCCAGCCCTTCCCTGGATAATCCAGTGTATATTGTAGAAAGGGCACAACGGTCTCTCCGCCTAAAGCCACCAGCTGGATTGCCACCTCAACCATTCATCCTCAAATTATTGAATTATTTAGAAAAACAGCATGTCCTTAACAAGGTCAGAGACCTTAAAGAGATCACCTGGGAGGGCACCAAACTATGGCTAATGCAGGATCTGCCAGCTGTGACTAGGCAAAAAAGAGTTGCCTTTCACCCCTTTGTCACCAAGCTGATAGTGGCTGGGATTTTATTCCAAGTCCTTTATCCAGCACATCTACAGGCTTTTATCCAAGGCACCTGTCACTCTTTTGAGTCCCCTGAGCAGGCTGCTTCAAAGCTGACATGGCTTCTGCCTGATCTATTTAAAAAACATTAAAGTCGGCCGCTCCTACAGCTCATGGTTCTGGTTAAGATTTGTTTGAAATGCTATATTGTTCATGGCTAATTCATAGCTCCTGACTCCGGGCTTGAATTGGGTTCTGATTACGATGCTGGCTACAAGATTCTTCCACAAAACCTCAATGAGCATGTTACATGCCTAATATTTATACCACTTACAAGGTTTGGCTAGCTTCGTTATGGACCCTGCTATCAACATCTAAAGGATTTTTTATTTTATTTATACAGTCCTGAGTTTTATATGACTCCTTTTGCCAGCATGTTCTATCTGACTTTTAACCCTTTAGTGACATACCATGGTTTTTCTTTTCTTCAGAATGTCCCTGGACCCAGTACTTTTCATAGCTAATCATTGGACTCGTTATTTTGCAGCTGCTGTTGTACTATTTTGTTCAGGTGTGGCAGTGAAGATTGGACACATTTTTCTTTCTCCATTGATTTTGCACCTGCGATCATCTTTCTGCATTGGAGGGTGATTTTACACCAATCTTTGTTGTCTACTTTACTACAGAGACAGATTCTGCACCAGTTCCTAGTATTGCTTTCCTGCTCCAGAGAGAGCTATTATTTCGGTTCAAGCTTTGCCCTCCTCCGTAACAGATTTAAACCTGTTTCCATAGTTATTTTATTTATTATAACAGTTGATGTTTCTGTATTAGTAGTAAGTCTGTGGTTATTTGTTTTATTTCACTGTGCCTAATTTTGTTTGTTCATTTGTGTTCTGGGCATGCAGATAGGGGACACAACTCATACCTGACTTTCCTTCCCTTCCCTTCCTCTTCTGTTCTTTTTCTTTTCCCCTATGTGCTTGTTTCTTGGCATTAAGGGAGAGTTTTTCTTTCTACTGCCATATAGCAACATTGTTTGACCTCACTTTGTTCAGTTCTACTTTTGCATTAGAAGTCAGGTATTTAGTGCTATATCATTCGGGTTTTACTCTTTCCTGATCCTGATTTCCTCATCAAATTCTACAGGGGGTCGGTAGTCTAGTCTACCATATATATTAATACTGGTTGAGTCTGGATAAAGGTTTAATGGCTATGGACCCCGATAACTAAGGGTTAAATGTTATTTATGTTTTTTTTTCTTTTCCCCAATCACTGAGGTAGCACATATTAGAAATTCCTTTTCAAGGGTCTGTCATATCTCTGCCTAGTCTCCGGTTTTATCTTTTAGTACATCTGTTTGGGAGTATGTGTGTGTATGAACAGTATGTGTACATATGTATACATATCTGTAGGTGTGTGTGTGTCTGTGTATATACTAGCATGTTTAGTATACAGTACATGCAGGTGTGTCTCCATAGTCATATATATATATATATATATATATATATATATATATATATATATTCACCTTTTGGTTTCTTCCCCTCTCAGATCGGGGAGATAGTCACTGGGACAGTTGATTTTCTGACTCCTCCCCCAGTATTAGCATATTTTTCCAGATCATACTGCAGGAATTCACTTAGGAGATTTTATTGCTCTTGTGCCTGCTTTATCATTTAGATGGGACTGGTAAGAAGTGAGGCTTTCACTTTCTGATCGATGATCATTTTGGTATGAGTGAAATGGTTTTCTTTATCTTACTTGATATGTTGGTAGGTGTTAGTTATTGGGTTCCAGTTTAGGGTGGGAGCTAGAGGTTAGGGGGAGTGGAGTACTGCTAGTGACTGACCACGATAGTCACACACTGGATGAAAGGGTGGGGGTCCTATATGTATTTGCGTAGGTCCCAGAGAGGAGTGTATTTTTTTCTTTTTGGATTATTTTATGTTCTCACTCTTGGGGGGGTTACTCTGTATGATAATTGGGGAGTTATTAGTCCTAGGTGCCCTGATGAACACTCTCTATTTCCTGTCCTCTCCTTGCCTTTCCTATTTATCTTCTACATACCTGCATAGGACCTGGGTTTTGTGGGGTTCATTAAAGGTGTTTGATTTTGTTATGTTTTTCTTTTTTGGAGGATTTTGCAATTGGGAAAATATGTATTAGCTGAGCATGGTAATTTAGGGGGTTTTGGGGGGTAATTATCATGGGTTTCTTAAAAACTTCACCTCAACTTCTATTTGGGACAGGGAAGGGGTGGTTGGGGTATTATATTGTACATAGTTTTTGGGTTTGTTTAGCTATTTATTTTCGGGGTGGTGGGTGGGTGTGGAACTGACATTTATTAACCTGTATTTACCACCCTATGTGTTGGTTATTTACTGTGTTATTATGGTTGTTTGCGATTCATGAATAATGCTTTAGTTTATCTCTCTTGGAATGTTAAAGGTTCCTGTTCTCAAATACAGCATTATCAAATTATATCCCACTTCAAACAACTGAATTGTCATATTGCTTTCCTTCAAGAGACTCATCTTCTGCAGGTAGAAGGTAATTTACTCTGTCGGCAGTGGATAGGCCAGGTTTTCATAGCAGGTCATACTATGACCAGTAGGGGATTGCTATCTTAATAAATAAATGTGTTAATTTCCAGTGTGCCAAGCCCCTGGTAGATTCTCAGGGGAGATATATTTTTCTTAGAGAGACCCTTGATAGAGCAGACGTCTTGTTAAGTAGCATTTATGGGCACAATTCAGATAATCCCTCTTTTTCATGGAATTAACTTCCCTCAATGCTCCATTCCTGTCAATCCCTCTGGTCCTTGGGGACAATTGGAATATCTCATATTCTCAGGATGTAGACAGGACTGGCAGGGCCCTGTCTGGGCTCTCTTCTGACCAGTGCTTCCTCAGGGATATGATGTAGTTTCTGGGTTTGTGCGATCCCTGACAGCTGCTTCCCCCTAAGGATAAGTAATATACTTTTTATTCACCTGCCCAATGCTCATTTTCTCGGATTAACTTTATCTTAATCAGTCATTCTGGGATGCGCAGGGTGCTGTGCTGTGGGATTGCCCCAGAGTCCTGTCGGAGCATTATTCAGACTGGCTGAAGCTTTCCTTTGCCCCCAGTCTCCAAAGGGATACCTCATGGAATCTCAGTAATCAGCTTCTAAATGATAAATTTGTTATCACAGAATTAAGGCCCAAATAGGGGATTTCACCTCACAAAATACTGGATCTGTTGATCGGGGGGACTTGAAGTGGGGGCCCTTAGGCTTTTCTGAGGGGAGAATTCATTTGCTTGGCCTCAAAGTGGAAATGTCAGTGTCTCTCAGAGACAGCTGTTCTCTGCCAATGTATAACTGACATGGAAAGGTCCCTCATCCCTCACTCATCTCTTGAAGTCCAGCAAGAACTATTGGTTCTTAGAGACAAATATATTGACCACATGAGAGAGAAGGTCAAGTACACTATTCTTAAGACAATGGCCAAGTACATCGATCAGGGTGACAAAGCTGGCCAGCTGTTGGCTTTACACCTTAGAAGACAAGAGGCCTAAAAATTAGTCTCCTCTATTAAGACCATGGATGGTACTATCCACACTCAGCCCACGGATATAGCCCAAGACTTTGAATTATTTTATAAATCGCTCTGCTGGCCAATGGATAATCCCCCATCTATCTCAGCTACAGAAGGTTATTTGTCTAATATTCTCTTTCTGATCTTAAATTATGACCAGAAGGCCTACTTGACCAAACCCCTGTCTATATCAGAGATCATGACAGCTATACAGGGTTTTGATTTCAATAAAGCACCCGGGTCTGACTTCTTTACACCTAATTTTTACAAGGCATTTGCACAGGAATTAACCCCTTTGCTGCATAGGCTCTTTCTTTATTTGTACCATTCTGGATCATGCACTATTTGAAGTTTTGATTGTCCTATTTCTTAAGCCTGGTAAACCTCCCAATGATGTTGCCAGTTACTGCCCTATTTCTTTATTAAACTATGATATTAAAATTCTTGCTAAGGTTCTGGCCTCCAGAAGCACTGCAGTCTGGGCACACTTAATTAGACCTGAACAAGTCATGTTTTCCCCCTTCCGTTCCTCTGTAGATCATCTATGGAAGATCAGTCACATTTCTCCATGTCCAGGGACTCTGTCATCCCAGCGGTGTTGGTTTCCCCAAATGCAGAGAAAGCCTTTGACAGGATAAATTGGAACTTTCTATTTCAAGTTTTGGAATGGTTTAGTTTTCCCCCAGCTTTTGTCAAATGGATCCGACTTATATACTTCTGTCCGAGTGCCAGAATTTATTGTAACAGGGTTTTTTCTTCTAATTTTGCTCTCTATAATGGCACTCAGCAGGCCTGTCCCCTTTTCCACATTGTTATTTACTTTGTATCTAGACCCTATAATCAGGAATTTAAAAATGGCACCTGAGATTCGGGGTATAGAGTTCGGCTCCAAGAGGTTTTCCTTATCAATGTATGCAGACAACATCCTGCTCCATGTTCTATATCCCTAAATGTCTATCCCAGGTGCCTTAAAGGTAATCCAAGAGTTTAATCTTTTCTCTAATTACAAACTGAATCTAGGGGAGTCAGAAGTTCTTCCCCTTAAGTTGGAAGTACTGAAGTCAGATATTCTCTTCCTTGGGCTTAGCTGGGCCCCAAAACAGATTAAATATCTGGGTATTTATCTAACTACCAACCAGACTTTGCTCTGGAAGCTTAATTTAGATGATTTATTAGTCACCTTACAAAATGATTTCAACAGATGGAAGTCCCTTCGGCTGTCCCTATGGGGAAGGATCAATACTATAATGATGAATGTCCTCCCTAGGGTGTATTACCCTATGCACATACTTAGTATCTAGAGCCCTTTGAACTAGTTTCAGTGGCTTCCCACTATTGTGTCAGATTTTCTTTGGTCTAGTAGTAGTAGTAGCAGTAGTAAAAATATTTATTTTTATACAGGATATACAAGACTTTAGGTCTGAGAAACTATTTTCAAAGTTGTCCAGTTTAAACAATCAAGTTGCAAATAAATATCAATGACATTACAGTACATTCACAAGTTACACTATCGTACAAAAATACACATAGAATATCACATTTACTTAATATAAAAAATACATTATTCAGTTATATGTCAGATTTCTAAATCTCAATTTAACTTCTAATACCTCTTTATAAGTCACTTCATAAAGGTACAAACAGTGAGAAATATGTCATTCAGACCCGATTTGAATTTTGCAAGTTGTGTTACATTTCTTAGATAAGGGGGAATATCGTTCGTCTGGTAAACCCCCAAGGAGATTCTATAAGAAATTAGCTGCTTTTAAGCAATCAGATGGGCTAAGGCTTCTCTGTTTTACAGCTTATTATTTTGCGAGTAATGTTAGTAAATATTTTAAATGGCATAGCCCGGCACCTCCTGATATGGTGTACTCCCCTCCCTGGTTGGACTTCAAAGTGGAACTTATACATAAGGAAGGACTCTCTGTTTCTTCCTTGTTTCAAACCCCACTGAAGAATCTCCACAGGGATCTCAGGGACTCGGTAATTGGAACATCAATCAGAGTACACTCCCAACTTTGTGTATTTATGCAGTATAACCATATTAAGGATAATCTACAACCTGTGTTATGCAGTCCTAACCTGTGGATTGCTGGGAAGGTTTTGTTGGATGTCTGGCTCCCCCAGCTATCTGATATCAGAGTGTGTGACCTGCTTCACTCTGGGGTCTTGTTGTCCTCCCAGGGTATTATGGATAGGTGCCATCTGAACCCAGTGGCCATTTTTAAAATTTGTCAATTGCATCATACTTTGTTGCAGTGGTTTGGTACAGGTCCTGGGAAATTAATCATTCTGCATTTTTTCAAACTATTAGAGACAACAGGCAGGATTCACAAAGAATATGCACAAAGTGCAACCCAGATGCGCTGGTGCAAGTCAGATACACTGAGTACAGACAGAGCGATTCACAGAGGCATGCGCAATGGGATGCGCTGAGCACATCCCCTCTGTGAATCGCCCAGACACAGGACAGTGCAACTGGAGATGCGCTGGCACAACAGGAGATGCACCAGGACATTCTGGATGCCCTGCGCCACACAAGGGAGCAAGTCAGAGCAAGTGGAGCAAGCCAGCAGGGCAATAGGGAACAACCATGATGCTGGAACAATGAAACTCATAGACACAGGTGCTGACAGCAACAAGTTTATAAAACAGTAAAACCAGATAAAAAACTGTACAACAGAAACCACAGAACAACAAGGAAACAGGGGGCCATAAACAGAAACAGTAAACAGAGCAAGGCCCCATGAAGAGGCAGGGGGCCACTATCACTGCTGTGGCCCGCAATGCCACACCCATGCACAGCCACATAAGGGCAATCACTGAAGAACACACTGCAGGCAGCTGACAGGTGCTGAACCATCCTGGAGATAGGCTGCAGGGCTTCCTGGATGGCCACATGGATCCGCTGCTTCACATCAGGCTTGGCACCACCCTCCGCCATGGCATGTCATCCCTGGAAACCTACAGCAATGACAGAGAGAGCACACACTGAGGGCCTGAACATAGACAACACCCCCACCCAGCAGTAACCCACAGCAGCAGACCACAACAACATCAGAATGCACCACCTACCTGACCCTGCAAGGGCACCAGGCCTGGCACCCAGGAGCTTCCTCCTCCACATCTCAGCGATGACCACGGCCCTCTACCTGGCCTCTGGGCCTGCAAAACACAACAGACAGAGAGCACCATGAGATAACACAGCAGTGCCAGTAACACATAGCAACACCGATATGCATGGGAAGGGGCAGGGACAGTCAAACAGCGCCACTGTGCAGGATGCACTGTCACAGTGCCACCCCACAGGCATGTGTGCAAGCAGTGCACAGTGGTGACCAGCTGTGCAGCCCCAGTGGCCTGCATGCAACCACAGTCCTTCCCGTAGCCCCCCCATGGCACACAGAACATGGCTGCACTGGGAAAGTGCAGCCACTGCCATGTGTGCAGGTTGACAGTGACCCAAGTGGGTGCTCCATGAGGGCCTCAACACACACATCCAGTACACACCACAAAAGGAGCCAGATGAGCAACACCTACCTGGCCTTGGCAGTACAGCCCGGCATGCAGGGCTACGCAGCCACCCCAGTCTCTCTAGGTCCCACCTCTGGAGGTTGCTGAAATGATGCCTGCACTGCTCCCTAGTGCATGGCAGCCCAGTGTGCTGTACCATCCTCCTGGCAATGGAGGCCCAACCTCTGCCCTGGGCACATGGAGGTCCTACTGCCCAAATGGTCACCCCTCCACCATCATAACAAGTGCCACCAGATGCAGCAGCTCCACCTGGGACCAGTTCATGGCCCTAGGGGATTGTCTACCAGCTCTAGACATTTTCCCACTGACAGTAACTGTCACCCAGTGCAATGCGGTGAAGCGCGATCAAGGACTCTATATGCACCATGTGAAACACAGAGCCACGTGCAGTACAACACGCACAGTGCGTGAAGCGCGATAGGTCAAAGAAAGCATGGCATGCACGATGGCAACCATTAAGGTGTGGCTAGGTCACGGCCGGGTCGCACATGCGTGATGCGTGTGAGGCAGCCATGTTGCACATGGCATGTGCTACGGCTGCCTACATCGCACAATGCATGATCCATGGCCACTACGACCACCCAGTGCAGCACATCCCACCATGTGGATGTACAGTGTGTGATACAGGACACAGCACAATGGCCAGTGTTCCTACAGTGGCACAATGTGGAAGCAGTGTAGCGGTGTGTATCAGAAGAAAATGCGCCATTGCACACAGTGATCGCACATGCGTGACTGATGTGTCATAACGTCATAGGCACATCTCAGAGATGCTCCTTGTAAAGTGAGATGAGCTGGAGGCAATTATGCAATTCACAGACAATGCGCCCTAAACCACCTCATTCCACATGCATGGGCATCTTAGCCAATTAGCATCTCATTACCAGAGGCCCAGGCCTCATTTGCATGCCCTGAGCTATAAATGCTCCCAAAGCTTCAGGCCGAGATCAGGTGACTGAGAGGAAACAGAGCCTTGAAGGTGAGTGCACAGATTTATTTACATGGTCTACAGAATGCACTGGGGGTATGTAGAGGTGCATGCAGGCCTCTAAATGTCCACGGCCACCACATGGGGAACAGTGCCTCCCAACATGTACAGAATGTGAATTGAATGCCCATTATGTCGAACACCAAATCTGTGCAGTACACAGGATGCAGAGGACACCGGTAGACAGGGTGTTGCTATGTCCAGACCACCTGTCACAGTACCATGAGGTGCATACATGGCTGCATATGGGATAGGGCACTGCTGCACACAGGTACGGTGTGCAGTGGGACATGGCCATGCACCATGGCACACGGTGGTCCTGCGACCCACATGGAGGTACTGTGCCCTGTATAGTGGTACTGTGGAGAGGTATATGTGACTGGGTGTTACTGGCCATGTGTGGTGGATGCAGCAATGTGCTACCTGTCTGTCTGAGGCACATGGCGGCACCTGTGCAGGCAACATGACAGTGTCACCATGGCACAGACTGCAGCCAGCTGCCCCATGGCAGTGGTCCACCTGGCTGTGCACCCCCCGGCGCAGGAGGGGTGGGACTCTGGTCAGGCATGGTAACACTGCTGCCACACACACACTGCTGAGGCACCAGGACATGCCCATGGTGGACAGCATCGAGTGAACCCTGGGGGGAGGCAGCACAGGCACCCCAGCTGTGGACCGGTGGATAAGCATGGCAGTTGCACTGTCCCAACAGGCCCTGTACCATGGGGTACCGCACACCATACCAGGACACCCCACATGCAAACCACCACCCAGACCACCTGCTGCAGGGTCCCAGGTGGGGTCAACAGCCTGAGGTGGGTGGGGTGGGAACATGTGTAGCCACAGGCATGCCTAACATCTGGATGCTTCCCCCACAGTAGCCACAATGCCGGAGGATGCTTGCACCGCCACAAGGTGGTGACCAAACTTCATGCATGATGAGAAGAGGGCACTCATTGAGGCATGCCACCTACACCTGCCCATGCTCACTGGCAGGGGAGCAGCTGGACTGCACAGGCAGTGGGCTGGGAGAAGGTGGCCTGGCAGGTGAACGCCATGGCACTGTATAACTGCACAGTCGCAGAGTGCAGAAAGCACTGGAACAATGGGCACAGGAGGGCCTAGGAGAAGGTGGCCATCATCCAGGCCTCCCTGCAGTGGACAGGGGGTGGTCCAAGCATGGCTGAACAGCTGAGCCCGAATGAGGCCCTCCTGGCCACCAGTGTGTCCCAGACAGCCATGCAGGGTGTCCACGGTGGTGGGTTCCAGACTGGTGGCAGCCCGTTGCAGCATTGTGAGTAGCTGTGAGTCCTGGACATGGCCACCACCCATGTGCCAAGGCCACCACACCTGCCCCTGTATACCCTGGCCAGACGTGACATGCCCCGTGGTGCCGCTGCCGCTACACCACTGCACCGGGGTCACGTCCCACTCTGCATGCATGTTGCATGTGCCACCACTGCTGTGCAGTGTGCATAATGGGATGGTGACAGGCGTGACTGTGCCATGGCATGGCTAGCCATGTCACGCCCTGGCACCACCATGATCAGGCCTGCAGCCTTGGCACCGTGTGGACAGCCATTTACTGTTGTGCATCAGCTTTGTGATGTATGTGTACTGTGCATTAACCATGTACCCCCTTCTTCCCTCCACAGCACCATCACACCTCCAGGGTGCAGCCGTAGCCATGGCTGCATGTGACACCCTCACGGGCACTGATGCAGGCCCATCTCACAGGGCCATCAACACCACCATGGATGGCCTTGCAGCTGCACCATCCACATCCTGGGTGATTCCGGTCATGGCTTTGGTGCAGGCGGGCCCCGCAGGCACCTTGGTAGGAGCTGGCAGGACAGCCGACAGGTACATCACATGGCTAGGGAGCCTGTCCGGGTTGTCTGACAATGACCAGGATGACACGGTGGACATTTCTGACACCCTCCTTGTGCTCACCAGTGGTGCACAGGGGGAGAGCCTTGGTGACACTGTGGTCAGCACCACCTCCACCAGCACAGACATGGCAGATGGAGGTGCATCCAACATGGGGATGCCTGTGCATGATGGCCTCAATGTGCAGGGTGAGGCTGCAGACATGGCACAGCTGCCCATGGCTGTGGGTGCTGTGCCCCTTTGTGCCACTGCCATGTGCAGTGCTGGCAATGTCAGTAGCATCCAGGCAGGGTGCCGTGGTGCACACACCAGCCCCATTGGCCGGGAGGACACCACCCATGGTTATTCAGTGGCATTGCCCAACCAAGCTCTGCCCATGTCCCAGCCTGCCAGGGTGCATTCACTGTCCATGGATGCACCAGGACAGGCTGTCTATCCCCTGCATGTTGGTGATGCCACTGTGAAGCATCACCCACCGATGACATGGGGGCCTACCTTGCCCTCCTGGGGGTGACCGTGGAGGGACAGGAGGCCCTCCTTGTGGAGTTCCATCGCCACAGGACTGTGATGATAGAGGAACATGAGTCTGCAGCTGTGTGGCATGCAATGATGCTGGCAGAGGCATGCATTATGTGGGTGGGCATGACTGCAGATCTGGAGTGGATTGCAGCTGCTGTAGAGGCGGTGACTGCTGCTGCAACATGCCGTGGATATCATGCATCCAGTTGGATGCCCTGGAGCACATCCTGCACACCACGGCAGTGGAGCTGGGTGTTCCCTCTGCTGCTGACTCCATCGCTACTGGCCTCCATGCCCACTGTCCATGGCTTGGGTGTTGGCTGTGATTTGGCCACTCCACTGGGCACCCATTCATGGTCTCAGTGCAGCACCCCTGCAGGGTCTCAGGCGACACCCCTCTGACCGGTGGTGGCATGGCCACCACCACCAGCAGTGGCAGAGGCCACCACTGTGTATGTGGCAGCTGGGGCACTGCATTGTGATGCCCATGGCCCCAGACCTGCGGTGGCAGGCTCGCAAACCTGTGTGCACTGGCTGCCCTGCAGGTGGTGCCAGTGGTTGTGTGTGCAGCGGAAACCTGTACCACTGCAGCCCTGGCACTACTCCGTGCTACCCGTGCAGGACCACCCACATGTCTGTGTGTGCCACTGTTGTGCCATGTGTCATGGGAATGATGACTGCATTCAGGTGTCTGCTGTGCCCTTGCATAGATCTCTGTGCACACTGACCCATGATGTCTGCAGCATGGCCCGGGAGGTGCACGGCTGTTGCATGCCTGGTCTGTGTGTGTGTCTCTTTGTCTGTGTGTCCCTCACTGTGTGCGTGCATGTGTACACCTCTGTCTCTTGTCCACTGTGCCCACAGCATGCATTCTCCACACCTTGGTGCACACCCTGCACACATACACGCATACCTGCATACTCACCTGCATGGCCCAAAGTGTTCCTCTGCCACACACCTGCTGTGGTCCCTTGCTCTGGCCATCAGCCTCGGGTCCCTCTGTCCCAGCCCAGTGTCACTGCCCTGGCCCTCTGGGGGTGCTCTGCCCCCTTCGTTCCCCAACCCCTCCTCCTCCACGTAACTGTCACCCTCACTGGCCTCAAGAGGTATTCCTTGGTCTAGGGCCATGTTGTGTAGCATACAACAGGCCAGGAATATGCCACAGACCTTCTTAGGGAGATACTGTAGGGCAACACCTGACCGACACAAGAATCGGATGCGCATCTTCAGCATGTCGAAGACACTCACTATGATGGCGCGTGTCGTGCTGTGAGCCTCATTGTAACACTCTTCTGCCTCTGTTCCGGGTTGTCAGAGGGGGGTGAGGAGCCAGGGCCTCAGCAGATATGCGTCATCACCTGTGGGGGTAGACATGTGTCCATAAGTACAGGTATGTTGGGTTAAACCTTGCCATGTGCCCTGTCCTCATCCCTGACCTCAGCGGTGTGTGCACCTGTCCTGCTCTACCACCTGTGCATCTCTATTGCAGGCAGTCCTGTACCCCTATCCCAGCTGCGCCTGCATGCCCCTGTCCATCATGTGGTGCATGGTGGTTGCATGTCTCCCTGTGTCCGCCTGTGTACCCTTGCACCCCCCCTGCTGTCTCACAGTCATGCGCATGTGTTGCACTGCGTGAGTGCCCACGGCCCGCCCCCTGTGTCCTGGCCTTGGTGCCCTCCTGTGCTGTTGGAGCCCTATCACACACATCTATCAGGTGGTCACTTGGTATGTCCCCATCCTCGAACCTCATACACAATGCCGAACAGTGCCATATGAATGAATCATGTGCGCTCCCAGGGTGTGTGGCACAGCCATTGGTGATGTGCCCTCTGGCATCGCACACCACCTGGAAATTCATGGAGTGGTATCCCTTCCGGTTGATGTAGGCAGTGGCATCCTCACCAGGTGGTGCATGGATTGCCACATGGGTGCAGTCTATGGCCCCTATGATGCCTGGCATGCATTCCACCCTGTAGAACCCCTGCATAGCTTCTGTCTGCTCTGCCAGCGTGCTGGGGAAATGGATGTATTCCGAAGCATGCGGTAGCAGTGTGGTGAGGAACTGTGTGAGGAAGCGGGATGTAGAGGCCTGTGAGATGCCAGTGGTGTCCCCAGAGGGCCTCTGAAAGGTTCCACAGGCACTTGACCGTTGTCACCTTCGTCTCCACAGGGATGGCATTACCTCGTGCAGTGGTGCCTGCATCACATCATGGCAAGGTTCACAGATCTGCCTCAGCATGACCCTATTCAGGAGGTATCAGCCTACTGTCTCCACCTCAGTCAGCTGTTCAAAGGACAGCCTGGCACGATACCACCATGGGGATGGTCATCTACGGTGCCTTCCACTGCCCTGCCCCCTCCTCCTCCTCCTCCTCATTAGTGCACCTGCAATGGCCACTACTGCTTGGTTCATTCTGCTGCAGGGTACTCAGTCCAGACCCTTAGCCCATTCTCCCTCTGGCTTGCTGTGTTGGCTGGCTGTCTCTGTTTCTGTCTCTCTCTCTCTCTCTCTCTCTCTCAGCCTCTCTCTGTCTTCCACTCTCCCCCTGGATCAGGCAGTGTGTTGCTGCAGCATTTCAGTCAATGACCTGCAAGTGGACTAGACTTAAGTCTCCTTCTTTTGTACTTATCTTTCTATGGTGCATCTTGCCTTTGAGCTAATAATGCCCCATGGATGTGCCGTGGATCTGCACTGTGAATCGGGTTGCACTGTGTGTGCATGGGTACGCCCCTGTAGATAGAATTTGACGGCAGATAAGGACCACTTGGCCCACCCAGTCTGCCCATTTCCCAACCTGATGGATAAGCTGCAGATCCTAGTTAACCAGCAGCCTACTTCTTCCTACCCCCAACCCCTAGAATTGCCTTATGACTGTCCCATGCATGCTTGAATTCCACCACTGTTTGTGACTCCACAACCTCCTCTGGAAGGCCATTCCATACATCCACCACCCTCTCTGTGAAAAAATACTTCCTTAAATTACCTCTGAGCCGCTCCCCTTCTATCTTCAAATTGTATAGAAACAGAGAATTTGACGGCAGATGCACCGCATGTCATTACATTGCGCCTATGGCACTTGTTATTGGGCGCAGGGCATCTCGATTGTGTTGGTGCACTAACCCTGTTTGAGAATAATTCTACAGTGCATTTCAGACTTGTGCCAGTGCATCTGGGTTGCGCTGGGGGCATCTCTTTTGTGAATCCTGCCCATTGTGTTGAAACCGCATGCTATTGCCAATTTATATTCTTTGCTTTTCCCTAATTTTTTTCCTGAGCTGGATGACAAGCCCTCTTATTGAAATAATAACTTTCCTCATAGTTCCCCTTGCTGGCAGAAAATCTGGAGTGATATATATTATGGTAGCACGGTAGTGCTACCATAGTTAGGGTTGAGTAGCACTTTTAAGGTTAAAGGGTCAAACTTTGCACCTTAATAACGTTGCCACCATTCAATGGATTTGCCTGAAATTTGGAATGCATGATCAAGAACCATACATCTTGGGGTCTGCTAACTTTTGTACCAGTCGGATATACGGCTGCTGAGTTATTAAGTCAGACCTGCGAGCATGTTTATGGTTTGTGGTGAATTTTATGCTCGTGCCTACATGTCGCACAGTTTGCATGAGCGGTCCAAAAACTTCAGAGAACATGTGACCGGGGTTCCCGGTGTGCCTTTTGAAGATTTAATGAAAAAATATTGAACGGTTCAAAAGTTATTCAAAAGACAAATTCCCATTGTAAGTCAATGGGAAAAGTTAACAAAAAGTTCGAAAGTGTCGCAAATGCAGTTTTTACTTTCACAAATGGCTCTTTTACTTTCACAAATCCGCCATTTTGTTTTCAGTTGGTGATCAGAAAAATGCTTACCATTTAAATTTGGGACACTCTAGAAACCTAATTAGTCGGAGCCATGTATTTATTTTTGGGTGAAACACCCCAGAAATATGTTTTCTAAATTTCCTGCAAAAAGTAGTGTAGTAAAGTAGTGTTGCACATGCGACACTTTCGTGCTGTTTTGCGAAAGCTTTCACAAAGTTCGACAGTACTTTTCCAGACTATGGCCAAAATGACAGGAGTTCTTTGTCACCCTGCTGCAAAAGAACCGTTTGGTCTTTTGGGCTGAAATTTGGAGGGAAGGCAAACAACATCTCACAGATGTGCCTTTCGGTGGTTTGATGAAAAAAATATTGCATGGCTGCCAAGTTACGGTACTCCGAAGTTGACATTTTTTCCCATAGACTAACATGGTGGCTTACGCCATGCCTTTCAGGACTCGTATCTCGAAAACGGTGCGAGATACAGACTTTTTGTCATGCGTATGCATAGCTATGCATATGGAAAAACATAGCCAGGAAGTGCATGATTCATGTGACATTTAAATTTTATTTCTACGTCCTACGGTTCCTGAGATATAAGCAATTTAGTATTCCAACAGCTCATTTTCTGTTCTGAGGCCCATTGTTATGCATGCATTCTTTGTGCACACTGTGTTTCTCTATGCAGCTGTTGGGGAAAAACAGGGTATGCACTTTTGTTAATGTTACAGTTACTGTTTCAACTTGCTTTTACGTACCCTTTAGTGTTTCTGTTCCCGTGTGCGACACAGCGTCCCTTACCCTTTGCGTTCTCTTTTGCGCTTGCGTTTGCGTAACTGTTACCATTTGCATTTCCCCTACTGTTCGTGTTTGCATTTCAGTTTGCATCCCCGTGTGCATTGCCATTTGCGTTTATGTCAGCCCTTTCATTTGCTTTACCGTTTCTCTTTCATTTTGCGTCTTTGTTGCTGTTACTGTTACCATTTGTATTTGCAATTGCGTTACTGTGCCCGTGTGCATTACAGTTTGTGTTTCCATAAGCGCTTGTGTTTCCTTTTGCATTTCTGTTTACTTTGCTGCTATTGTTGCTGTTAACGTTACCATTTGCCTTTACAGTTGCAGTACATGGCGGGAGTCCGGGGCACAAAGGGCCCCGCACTCCAGCCACTGCATTACTTTGACTATTTCTTGTCATCATTCTCAAAAAGAAGGGAAATTAGAGGCAAAAAACTCTGTTTAATGCATCAGTTAGGGTTGTTCCACAGCAACAAAAGCGAGGAAATTTGTTGTTAGGGTTGAAACCCCACTTGGACTCCTCCAGCCCATGCCCAACTGGCATCGGGGTGGTGCGCGTTCTGGTCTTCGGTCCTAACTCTGTGTTATGCAGAAGTACATTAAACCAAGGGATTCTCAAAAGGCTGTAAACAATCAAGTCAATATTGGGATTTAATTACTGGTGATCATTTTACTGATAATGGGAGTTTTAACCCACGTTACAACTGCCCAGTTGATATTTATGTTTACAACCAGGTGGTTGTAAACAGTAGTTGTCAATCAAGCTCCACCACATAATGCTCATTGGTGCTCATCCTATTTGTGGGCAGGCCAAACATCTCACCTAATAAGGTGGCTCCATTACCAAGCACTGACACTGTGGCTTTCCCTCACACTGTAAAGGCAGGTAACTTTTTAAATATTTTTAAATATTTGTCTTATTAATCTTGCCTTCACAACCTCAGAAATCTATCTGGTTGATCTTATCGCTAGTGCCCTTTGAGTGCGGCATCAACAAACAGTGCAACTATCCAACAGACCATGACTGACTAACGGTTCTCACTGTCCCGAAACAAAACCAAAAACAAAAATGATCACCACTAATTAAATAAAATAATATATTTCTGGGTGTGTGTAAAATCAGAATTTTACACACACACCCACCGTGTGGGATGCTTTTATAAATCCAGTGGGCCTCTGGCTTTGCCCTTGGGGTTTATGTAGCATCCCACACTGAGGATGCGTGTAAATCCACCCATATATTATTCTATATTTCTATGTCAAAGGACTGTAATAAATAGAATAATGGGTTACAGTGAATTACAAGGCTGTAATTCCATCGAGAGGTTCTGGGGACATAGATAACCTCGAGAGCAAAGCTCGAGAGGTTTCTATGTCCCCAGAACCTCGAGATGGAATTTCAGCCGAGTAATTTACTGTAACCTATTTTTTAATTTTTGTAATATATGGATCCGATTCGAAAAATGTGCTGCTTTTTAAAATTCTGTGAACTGGACTGGCCACCTGTTGCACTGAAGAAGTGCGCGCTCTCGGCTGACCACCCACAGACAGTATTGAAGTTGTGCCTGACCCACATTTGTGATGAAAGCTTTTACTTTAATTTGGTAGTCCTACCGTTTACTTTCTTTGTTCGTTTGGCAGGTAATCCACTTTTCTGAGGAAATAAAAACAAAAAAACGAACTGGCCATAACTTGAGTTGCTCTCACTAAGCGAGAGTAAACGTCCGCCATGTTTTTGCATTTGGTTTGCCCGCCTGCTCAGAAAGCCTGCCAATGGCATTGCATGTTTTACATTGGGTGCACGGACTGGAATGTGGCACCATGGCAACCATGTTTGTGTGGCAGGGAGACTGGCGCATGCACTGTGGAGTTTCAGTGTTAATACTATCGTTTGAAGCTGAATCGATAGTATTATCAGCACAAACGATAGTATTATCAGCAGTGAACAATACTATTATCACTTCAGGAAGGGTAGTATTATGGGAAAGAGAGCAGTGTATTACAATGATTTTTTTATATGCTTTTTGGGGGTATTATTTTAACAATCCATATATTACAGTTCTAATGATACCACTAATAATGACTAATGTTTAATTAATGAGATAAATCTAATCATGTTTCTACCTGTAGGAATGGCTGCACTCCAACTCATCCCTGGCCCATAGCATTTAACCCTTCTAAGTAAGGATCTCATCAGCCTCTTAAAGAGTAAACATTTTACAAGTATTTACATTATTGAACTGATTTCTTTTCTGAAATGCATTGATTTAACAGGAGAAGAAGTGGCATATAATGCTAGCAAGTGAAAATCTCTAAGACAATCTATAGAATGCAGTATTTTTGTAATTAAACATTTTATTAGAATTTTTAAATAAAATAATGCAATGCACAGACACATGACATTGGTAATACAATCAAAATACAGATCATAGAAACATAGAAACATAGAAGTTGACAGCAGATAAGGACCGCAAGGCCCATCCAGTCTGCCCATTTCTTTTTCTACCTTATAAATGTGCCATCGGCCTTCGCTCTGTCAGTGGCCTATCTAGTCATACTCATTTGTATTGCTCCCTTATGCCTATCTCATGCCTGTTTGAAGCCCTGCACTGTATTCATAGCCACCACTTCTTGAGGTAGGCCATTCCATGCATCCACCACCCTTTCTGTGAAAAAGAATTTCCTCACATTCCCCCTTAATCGGCCCCCCTCTAATCTCATGCTGTGTCCACTTGTCCTGCTATTTTTCTTATATTTAAACATGTTAGACTCTTTCACCTTGTTAATGCCCTTAAGGTGTTTGAATGCCTCGATCATATCACCTCTCTCCCTCCTTTGCTCAAGGGTATACATATTGAGCTCTGTTAATCTGTCCTCATATGTCTTCTGATGCAGTCCCTGCACCATTTTGTTGCCTTCTGGACTGCCTCAATTTGGTTAATGTCCTTGTGAAGGTGTGGCCTCAATACTGCATGCAGTACTCCAGATGGGGGCCTAACCAGTTGTCTTGTAAGAGGATTATTACCTCCCTCTTGACTTGTGACACCCCTACTAATACACCCTAACACCCCCTAGCCTTACCTACTGCTTTAGAGGTCTGCTTGGACGATTTCAGGTCATTAGTGATGATGACGCCCAAGTCTCTTTCTTCCTTTGTGACTGCTAGCAACTCCCCTCCCAGCCTATAGGTGGCTTCAGGGTTTCTCTTCCCTATGTGCATGATCTTGCACTTCTTTGCATTAAATCCCAGTTGCCACTCTTCTGACCATTTTGCTAGTTTATCCATATCTCTTCTCATTCTGCCCACCCCATCTGGATCATCTACTCTGTTGCAGATCTTGGTGTCATCTGCAAACAGACAAGCCTTACCCTCTAGTCCATCTGCAAGGTCACGAATGAAGATGTTGAAGAGGACTGGCCCCAGGACTGATCCCTGAGGTACCCCACTTGTGACTTGCATCTCTTCTGACTGTATACCATTTACCACCACTCTCTGTTTTCTGCCCGTCAACCAGTTTGCCACCCAGTTGACCAACTTCTGACCCATCCCGAGCCTACCCAGCTTATTTATCAATCTTCTGTGTGGAACAGTGTCAAAAGCTTTGCTGAAGTCAAAGCAGGCAACATCAACTGCTCCCCCTTGGTCCACCACTCTGGTTACCCAGTCAAAGAAATCTATGAGATTAGTTTGACAGGACCATCCTTTTTGTAAACCCATGCTCTCTTGGATCCTGTGCCCCTATGGATTCCACATGTTGCACTACCCTTTCCTTAAGGAGTGCCTCCATAATCTTGCCCACTACTGAGGTAAGACTGACTGGTCTGTAGTTCCCTGCCTCCTCCCTGCTACCACTCTTGTGGAGCGGGATCACATGAGCCCTTCTCCAGTCTTCTGGGACCTCTCCTGTGCTCAGATGCTCACTAAACAGTTCTGCTAATGGCTCTGCTAGTTCCATCTTTAGCTCCTTAAATACCCTGGGATGTATGCCATCAGGTCCCATTGCCTTGTCCACCCTGAGCTTAGCAAGCTCTTGTAGGACCCTTTCTTTTGTGAAGGGAGTAGTGCTCACCTCCCTCCCCCCTGTGTCCATGGTGCTGAGCTGTGGGCCCTGCCCTACCTTCTCTTCAGTAATACTGAGCAAAAGTATCTATTTAGGATAGATGCTTACATGGTCCTCCTCCTCACATGCTCTCTTTTCTCCATTAAGCTTAGCAATACTCCCTCTGGACTTTCTCCTTTCACTAATGTATCTATAGAAAGTCTTGTCACCTTCTTTTACTGTTCGTGCTAGTGTTTCCTCAGCTTGGGACTTTGCCTGCCTTACTGCCTTCCCTGCTTCCCTTAGGACAGTTTGGTATGCCTCCCTATCTTCATCCCACTGTGTTCCCTTATATTTCCTGAAGGCCAGCCTTTTGGCTCTGACCTTTTCTGCTACTATATTTGAGGACCAAAGTGGTTTCCTTCTTCTTTTGCACTTTCTTTTCTGTCTAACACAATGGTATTTTGCTTCAAGTATTGCATCCTTAATGCTTGCCCACTTTGCCTGTACCCCCTAACCTGTGTTTCTTTTTGCCAGGGCTAGCTTAACTCTGTTGGCCATCTTATCAAAGTCAGCTCCTCTGAAGTCCCATATTTTTGCCTTGGAATGGGATGATTTAGATGTAGTAGCCAAATTGAACCATACCATGTGATGGTCACTGGCCCCAGGTGACCTTCTACCTGGAGATCTGTGATCCCTTCCCTGTTAGTCAGTACTAGATCTAGGATAGCCTTGTCTCTTGTGGGTTGTTGTACCAGTTGTTTGAGGCCCTCCCTGCAGGGAATCCACTATGTGTCTAGTTCTGGCAGATGTTCCTGCTGGTATTGACCAATCTGTATCCGGCATGTTGAAGTCTTTATCAGAACCTCCCCTTTAGCTGTCATGTTTTGTATATCTTCTAACAGTAATGTGTCGATGTCCTCCCCCTGGTCTGGGGGCCCGTAGACAACCCCAGTTCTTATGGCTGTCCCATTTCCTGTTTCCTGGGTGACCCACAGTTCTTCTGGCTCCTTATGTGTATTCTGAATTTCTGTAGCTTTGATATTTTCATTGACATACAGAACCACTCCTCCCCCCCTTTTTGCACCTCGGTCAAAATCAAAGATCAAAGATGATTACACATGTTATTGATCATAGCATACCATATTACTGTTAAAAGGTTCTACCTGTTTGCTAGGATTGGTGCCAATACTAAGCTGTAATAAGGCATAACTTAAATCTTAACAGTAGTAACACTCAAGAATATCAAGAGTTAGCATCTAAACAAGAAATAACCAGCAGACATTGTGGTGATAAAACCTATTACTGAGAGAAGAGTGAGTGATGAAAAGTCATTGATCACATAGGGTCAGTGGCTATGTACAATGTATAGGGCCTATAGGTAGACTAAACAGGTCTAGTGGTCCTTATCTGCCAACAATTTCTATGTTTCTATGTATTGTGAGACAGAACAACACTTTTGGTGAAGAAGTGATGGTAAACCAAAACCATAGGATTCTTAGTGCAGTAGTAGGGATGGAGAAAGAGAGGGATAGCACCGCATCCTATGAACATGCAAAGGATCATAGTCAGTTTTGTAATTTGTAGCCTGTTTGACCTCTAGGTTACTGCTCCACTGAGATACTGTAGGTAACTGCCCCTTATACAGGTGTTTGTGGTACCCAGGATAGTTAGGCAAGTGCTGTATACCCCTTTCCAGAAATCTGCAACAGCCTGGCATTGTTATAAGAAATGTAACAGGGTCCCTCCCAGAACCTGACTCCTCCAGCATTGGTCCAAAGGAAGCAGATTTAGCCAATGGAGTACTTGAAGAGAAATCACGTACCAGTAATGCAATATCTTGTTTTGAATGTGGTGGCCCCTCACATCTGTACATGCAACATGAGCCTGAGTCCAGCACTGGGCCCATTGTTTAGTGCAGATGATTACTGCTAGGTCCTGCTACCAGTGAGCTTTTGCATTAAGGAAAGCCTGTGCTACACTTTTAATTTGAAAGTATTTTCAGTGGTCTGATCGAGTAAGTTGAAAATGAGCACAGATCTTCTCAAAGGATTGTAATGGCTGGGAGTGTGGAAGCAGGAGGTTACAGACATGATGATTACTATGATTTGTCTGGTTTTTTTTTTGTCCACCTGTAGCTTGTGATTACCCCACAGTGCCATGAGTTCCACCAGTGTTAGAGGCATTTTTTCTTTTTTTTTCAAACATATTTCTCCCCCTCTGGGTGGCACCGTAGGTGGCTAGCTCCACCCTGTCCCAGCCACTCACATCTGTCTACCATCTGGTAGCCTGATGCCACTGAGCCCCACTTCTACCATGGATTTCCCCCTGTATCAGGGCCGGGAAGGGGAGGACCATTCTCCCCCACCCAGGATACACAATCCAGATCAGGGTGTCAGTGATCCGGTAGTGCAGTGGGATGCAGGCTGGCAATAGGCAAGGCTTTATGGAGCCTATGGATGCCCTTTTTCCCCCATTTTCTTCTACACTGTGTGGCACCATAAGTGCACATTTGTGGAGGTGTGCAAACACTATGTAACCATGCTCCTTACTTCCCAATCTCCGAAGCTGGCACCCAGACTCCACCAGGTGTCAGCAAGGGAGTGGGACAGCCAATCCCCACCCTGGGAGAGGAGAGCAGTCAGTCAGATGCTCAATCCTTTCCCTCCCCAGCTGACCTCTGAAAACCCGAGCCCGCTCCTGACCCTGGGATGCTGGCATGGAGTGAGGTGTGGTGTACAGTGCCTCAATCCGGTGCCACTGGGCTGACATAGTGTTAGAGACTGTTTAAGGGTTTTACCCAACACACCTCAAGCCTGTATAGAGTCTGTAAGTGTGGGGTAGAGCCCAACCCCATGAGGCATCAAATCATACAGAAGAAAACTGGGTTATCTGTTGCCAAGCAATTGTTGCTCCATCTTGAGCAATAGGAGAGAGCACTTTGGATTATCTTCAAACCATCTAAGAGTCCAGGCACCTAAGAAAGCTAAATGGTAGCCTTTAATCCACATCCCTCCTCCTCCATTTCTGTGCACTCAGAGCTTCCCTCAACAGAACCTTGGTGGTTTGCCTTCCCATAAAAAGGTGCCAGTAACCTGTCAGTTTTGGAGAACCAAATCTCTCCTATTATGATGGGGAGGTAGCTCACCAAGTAGAGCAACTTTGCCACAGTATTCATTTTTAATGGTATGATTTTGCCAGCTAATGACAAGTGCAATGTCTTTAAGCAATCACATTCTGTGTATAGCATACACAACAGTGAGGTAAAATTCAGCCTGTGGATAGAAAGTATATGGGCAGTGACTTTGATTCCTAAGTAAGTGATACCCTCTTGAGACCAGGACTGGCTTTGCTGTGTAAATCGGTGGAGGCTGCAGCTTTCAGTAATGGGCAGCATCTTGGTTTTTCCATTAATAACCTTTAGACCAGACTCTTCTGCAAATTGCTGAAGCAATCTTAAAAGAGCTGGGGTTGAGGACTCTGGGGCTGCAAGGAGAACTAGCAGGTCATCCACATAGAGTAAGGTGGCATGGGAGTCCTGTCCTACCTTAATGCCTATTATTCTGGGGTGTGATCTGATAACAATAGCTAGAGGCTTGATAGCCAATAGGAATAGTAAAGGAGAATGGGGACAACCCTGTCTAGTTCCTTTCTGCAATTGAAAGGACTGGGATAATAGGCCATTTGTCTTGATCCTGGCTATAGAGCCACTATATAGTACTTTTACTACTGCAAAAAAATATGATTGCAACCAAAGTATTGTGGTGCTGTAAAAATATACAGTATGGCCAACTGACCAAGTCAAAGGCCTTTTTGAAGTCTATTGAGACTGCTGCAGCCTCACTTTTTGACTCTTGTGTAACCTTCATAGCTGTAAGCAGTGATCTCAGGAGATCCAACCCCAATTGATCTTTCTTAAACACTGCCTGTGTGAGCTGTAGTAAGTGGGGAAGGAGATCTTCCAGTATAGTGGCCAGTACTTTGGCTAAGACTTTGCAGTTTGCATTAATATGTGTAGTGTGTTAGCTAGAACAACATATAGTGTCATTTCCTTTTTGGGTAGAACCATAATAACCACTCCTCTCAGGGTGGGGGGGGAGAGATCACAATCAAGGGCCAACGTCATACATTCATCTTAGATGCAGTCCCACCAAATGTATATATTGGTGCAGGTCCAACAGAATGCCGTAATCCCCGGAGAATTTGGCAGAGGCTAGGTCCTTAATGATCTTGATGAATTTCATATCTCCCAGCAGCCTGCCTAGGACCTGCTGTTGGGCTGGATCTAGACATAGTAATGGACAATGAAAGGAAGGCCTGAATGGCAGTCTTGTTGTGGGGGTGGGTTGAATACAGATCAGCATAAAATTCCATCATTTTTATATTAACATCTTAGGGTGATTGCAAGAGATGACCTGAGGCCTCTTGAAGGGTAATATTATGATGCTCAGCTTGTGAAGCTCTGAAGCAACAGGTTGTGAGCTTCTCAGTGCTCTCTCCCCTTGCCAGTATCTGTGCTTCAGTCTCAATAGTGCTAATTCTGCTCACCTGGATAAAAGCGTATTGAACTTGTATCACAGTCCAGTTATGGATTTTGGATTATCCTCTGAGGTATCCATGTCATTTTTGAAGCTAGTTTCTTTGACCATTGGGTCTTTCACTAGTTCTTTCTCCTCTAGTCCTCTGGCCCTCCTTCTATTTGAAGCAAATCCTATTATAATGCTCCAATGTAAACCTTGTATGCCTCCAATATGGAGGCTGGAGATGCATCAGGGAGAAACACAGACTTTAAGGAAAGCCATCATTTCCTTCAACATGTGTGATTGGAAGGCCTTATCAGTAAGCAGAAATTGGTCTAGCCTCCATATTGAAGATTTAGGCAGCATAGAGAAGGGGCTAATCTGTTTCTGTACCAAGGCATGGTCAGAGAGGGTAATGTTGCCTATACTGGCCTGGGAGAGTGAGCATATGAGTGAAGGAGAGAGAATCCAGTAATCAATTCTACTGTGGGTTTTATGCATGACTGAGAAGAATCTAAAACTGTTCTGTGTTAGATGCAGAAGATGCCATGCATCTGTAAAGGCAAACTCTTTTTGCTGTGCTCCTATGC
Organism: Neoceratodus forsteri; assembly: GCA_016271365.2. NCBI lineage: Eukaryota > Metazoa > Chordata > Ceratodontiformes > Ceratodontidae > Neoceratodus > Neoceratodus forsteri. The sequence continues at coordinate 204,345,985 of CM057451.1, forward strand.
CTGCTGCGCTTTTGTGGGGTGGGTTATTGCAGGGTTGGATTTGTCCAGCACACCATCTGGGGGAATACTGAAGTCTTCTCCCAGCATAATGAGCACATATTCTGGACTGAATTCACCAAAAGTATGTGACAGGTTAGTGTAAAAGTGAAGGTCAATACTGTTAGGTTCATAAATGCCTCCTATAATCCATTCTGGTTCCAGGGATTTAACCGCGGTCAACATCCATGAACCTTCAGTTTTAGCCTTATGTTTGGTGATCTGTCATGGCAGTTTCTAATGAAACAAAATGGAAACACTATACTTCCTACAGGAGAAAATAGCATGCACTTTCATACACATCCATTCCCTTCTGAGTTTGACAGCTTCTGCTCCAGTAATGCACATTTCTTGGAGTATGGTTACCATGGCTACCTGCTTGAAGAGCTGGGTTTGTATGGCCTTCTATTTAATCTAATTAATGCGGTGATGAAGGCCCTTTGTATTCCATGTAATACAGTTAATTGTGGCTTGTACCATATTGTCATTGCATATGATACGTTAAAGGATTCAAGATAACAGTATCTCTTGGCACTATTAATAAAGTGCTCTCCCCTAGTGGCCCACCTCCTTCACATATCTCATATTCCCTCCCCAACAGTCAGTAGTATGTCTATACACCACTAAACAGCACAGTAAACCATACAAATGAACAATTTGTATACAACCCTGGGGTACTTTCCCTGGTACCCATAGCCTTGTACACAAAAGGTGTCCTAAGTGCTCCACTCCCTCCCCCCCCCATCCTGCAGCTACTACAGGTACTTCTCATATCCATGGAGATGCAAAGCACTCCAAGTGGAGAGGATAGATTAGGTGTGGCAAAAGAAACACCTACTCTGCCTACATTGCCCAAATAGGTATGAATCAACCCCGCTGCGGAAGAAAGACACCTCCAGCATATTTTAACCTTGTCATTCAGATTTTTGACACCCTGCCCCCAATTATCTTGTGGTGAAGGTAGTAGGACCAAAGAAAGGATTAGTAAGTTCTCTTATTAATGATCTATTTATTGCCTATATTAGCAGTAGTCCTGGTAGAGCCACTCTTCCACAGACTGCATCTGTTAAGGAACCAGGTAAGGCATAGGAATGTTAAGAAGACACATACCTTTCTGTCCCTTTGGGTAATGGTTCCTCTTCTGCCCTCATGGCATCACTCAGAGAGATGAAGACAAGGCAAGGCAAATTTATTTATATAGCACTGAATCCTAGAGGCTCTGGGTGTCTAACAATACAAACATACGAAACTTGCCAGCAGAAACAGGCCTCACTATCTATTAAGTCTGCTCAAATGCACAGCTAGCACCCTTATATTGCAGCTGCCCCACCCCCATCCCCCCATTCACCTCCGGAAACTGCTCAGTGTTGTTCTCCCAGCCACTCCCTTGCCTGTCCCATGCCCTTTAGAAATGTCCCACCATCCTGCATGCCACCACCTCCTCTGGCAGAGTGTTCCATTTCAACACCACCCTCTCAGTGAAATAATGCCTCCTCATCTCCCACATAAATTTGCCTCCCTCCAATCTTAGCCTGTGCCCCCTCATGTCCCTTCTCTTCCTCACCTTAAACAATCCCTCTTTGCCAGATTTGTTGATCCCTCTCAGGTATTTGAAAGTTTCTATCATATCCCCCCCCCCCTTCTCTCCTCCAGAGTGAACAAACTCAAGTGTCTCAGCCTTTCTTCACAGGTTCTGCCTTCCATCCCCTGTACCATTTTCATTGTGCTATGCTGCACTGACTTGAGCAGCCTGAAATCCTTCATCAGGTACAGATGCCAGTATTGCATGCAGTACCCCAATTGCAGCCTGACCAAGAACTTGTACAGGGGCAGGATCACATCCTTATGCCTGGGCAAGAAACCCAGCACGATGCATCCCAGCATCCTATTGGTGCTAGCCATAGCCTTCCTGCACTGAGCAGAGTTGTTCATGTTCCCCATTATTATGAACCCTAGATCCTTCTCCTCCTCAGTGATACCTAACCTCACCCCACCCAACCAATATTCAGTCCTCAGGTTCTTCACTCAAAGGGCATAACTTTGCACTTTCTTGCATTAAAACCCAGTGATCACATTGCTGACCAATTCTCAAGTCTGATTCGGTCACCCCGTAGCTTCTGCCACCCCTCTAAATAAATAAAGGTAAATAAATAAATTAAATAAGGCAAATAAATAAAACAACATTTAATAACAAAATTATAAGCTATTTAGAATCAGGAATCCATGCCAAACCTTAAAGTACAAAAGTGTTTTTTTAAAGATCTTTTAAACACAGCCAGTAAAGGACCACCTCTCACTTCCTGGGAAAGGATGCTCCAAAGGATTGGTGTTGCAACACTAAATTTCCTATTACCTGAGAATTTTTAGATAAGATCTAGGGATGGACAGGAAGTCTGCCTCCACTGACTAGAGGACACAACCAAGAGTGAATGAAACCAGGAGGTCTTTCAGATAGCCCAGACCCAGACCATGCAGGGCTTTGTATGTCAACAAACACCCTTGAAGCTAATACACCATCGAACTGACAGCCAGTGGAGAGCACTGAGAACCAGCATGATGTGCTCAAATTGGGAGGTTCCAGCAACCAGCCATGCTGCTGTATTCTGAACTAGCTGCAAGTGATGCGAAAGCCTTGTGGATAACCTAAGGTAAAGAGCATTAAAGTTACACAGGAACTGTTATAAGCCTGCATCAAGTAGTGTTGAATATAATAATGTACTATTAAAAGAATTAAGTGCAGCTGCAAATTTGGATGACGCTGTTATATTTGGGGACTTATCTGCCAGGGATTTCATGGCACTCACTCCATGGGTCAATTCAGTTTGAGCAAGATTTTCTAGATGTTTTAAGTACAAACTATTTTATTTGTTTATTTATTTTATTTATTGAGTGCTTGGATAATACCTGTGAGCGGATGCTCATTGAAAGGTTCCACGTTAGATACATTAGACAACAAAATACAATACTGCACACAAATATACAAATACTGAGAAAATATTCATGGAGGTTACAGAAAACAAACATAAAGAACTAGCTATGCTGAGGCATTGTACAACATATGCCCATGTCAAGAAGATAAGCAGACAAGGATAGGGAAGGATACATTGGGAGTGGGAGACTTAGGTGAGCAGAGCACATAGGACAGGGAGGGAGGAGGGTAGGGAAAGGTTCAGAGGCAAGGGGCAGAGCTGGGGTGGTAGGGAAGTGGGCTAAGTGCTGTGGTTTGACTATCCTGTCATGACAGAGGCAAAGATAAGTGCTAGAGGCAGATTGTTGCTGCATGCTGAGACTTAGTGGTGACACATAGAGCTACTCGTATCAAAGAGGTGCTGGCATAGTCTACGTTTAAAAGATCAAATTGTTGAGGAGCCAGAGATGTCACGGGGCAGTGCATTTACCCAGAGGGGTGCACAGTGTGAGAAGGCATGCTGTGTCATGGTAGTGCAGCATCTGGGCACTTGGAACTAATTGGCACATTTAGCAGATGTACCAACAAGGGGTAAAAATATCCTAGATCTTATCATTACAAATATCCAAAATGAATTAACTAAACCAAAGGTAGTGAGTCCTGGGAGAGAACCTCAATGCGATGCATCCCAGCATCCTATTGGCCCTAGCCATACCCTTCCTGCACTGAGCAGAGTTGTTCTTGTTGCTGGGATACAGCTCAGACACAAAGGTCAACCCTAGGAGGCATACACCAAATGCGGCTCAGCCCCTAGCCTTACTGTCTGCTGAGCTTCACTGATCTTCACTACCTCACAGAGCTGATCAGGTGATCATACTACAGTAACACAAATAAACTGGATACAATCTTAGCTGACATTTTGTTTTCCGTTCGCTTTTCTGAAACCTTCTAACCTGACATTCTGCCTTCCATCCGCTTTTCTGAAAAATAATCAATCTTATTTTCATCCACACTCCCTTCCATGCCTGGGAGTGAATATTATTTTACTGCCAACAAATCTGAGGTTACAATAGACATCATTAACTTCAACAGCTGTGGAACACTCTTTGCAAGGGCATTTATTTACAGGGTGGGGCACTGTCCTACCTGCTTTGCATTAAGGAACCTAACATCTCAGCTAAATGCAGCATGGTCTGAGATAAACCACCTCTGGCACAAGCTCGTTCAGTTCTCTAGAAACAATAACATGCAACAGCAGCCTGCCACCCCCTCAAGCAGGCACCCCGCCACAAAGGGCATGCCATCCAGGGAGCTGGCAAAGGGTTGGAAAATGCGGTATAAAAACAAATCGCAGAACAAACATTGGAATACCTCTTACATACACATGAAATAAATATGCAACTCTGTCTTCAATGCAATCGGAAAACAAGGAAGACGTAGAGCAGATCAGGAAACCTGCATCACACAAGATTGTGTGCACTACCAAGGAAAAGACAAAACATAACATTGAAAAACCAGTACTCGTAATTGGAGACTCTATGATTAGGAAGGTAGAGTCTCAACTTTTGCATTATGACCAGGAAAGGATCGAGGTTAAGTGCCTCCCTGGGACATTGGCATGGCAGGACACAAACTGCATAGAAAATATTGTGTGGAATAGGGAATCCAACATGAAGGTCATACTCCACATAGGAACAAATGACCTAGTCAGTAGGTCCATGGAGGAAACAAAACAAAACCTAATGAAACTTGGCAACAAGATGGCTTCCTTTTCATCCAGTTTATTTTTCTCTGAGATTCTGCCTGTCTGGGAGAGGTGGGACAGCAGGCAGAAGATAAGAGAGAAAGACATAACCAAACTTAACAACTGGCTAAAAATCTGGTGTAAAGAAAAAGGACATCACTATATAGGGAACTGGCACACCTTCTGGGAGAGGGAATTTTTTGCCTTCGACAGTCTACACCTCACAAGGCAGGGAACTCGAGTACTCAGTCAGAAATTCAACGTCTGTATCTCTCAATTAAAATAGCAGAGGGGGAGGAAGCAAAGGCATCCATTACATCACAGAAAGTACCATCTACCCCTCCACCAGTCTCAGCTAATACAGCATCTCAGCATTATAAGGTTAGCATAACCTTAGATCAGAAGGACTATCCACCAAGGAAAAGCAGTGGGAGTATGAAACACAAACATTGTAAATTGAAACTGCATAACCAGACCTTACAAAGGCAGACCCAGGGATGGCAGGCAATGTGCATTAATGCTCGTAGCCTACTGAACAAGATATCAGAGCTAATAGCCATGTTGGCAGAGACACAACTAGACTGGATTGCAGTCACAGAAATGTAGTTCACCATGAACCACATCTGGGATGTAGTCATACCAGGTTACATGCTCTTCAGGAGGGACCACGAGGGAAGAAAGGGTGACTCTGTATGTAAGGGAGGGGGATCAATGCAACAGAGATCTAGGGAAAACAGAGGAACACAGAGGTCCTGTGGGTTACCCGAGGAGCTGGGGACAAGGACCCCATCAGGGTGGGGGTTATATACAGACCCCCAACCCAGGAACTAGAAATTGACAAGGAACAGCTAGAAGCCATTTCAATGATGGTCGACAAAGGTGAGCTGTTAATAGTTGGGGACTTCATTCTGCCTGATGTAGACTGAACCTCATACACAGCATCCTCCGAAAGGAGTAGGAAGTTCCTGCTCTTACTGAAAGGGGCAAGGCCCAACCAACTAGTGAACTCATCAACTAGAGACCACGCTACCCTTTTGACCTAGTACTCACAAACAGCTCAAGGGTTTCAAATGTTCAGATGGGCATAAACCTAGGGATCAGTGACCACAGGTCAGTTTGGCTATTAATCAACAAGGCAAAAGAAATATGTCACACAAAAATCAAGATCCTGGATTTCCCTGGGGCAAACGTTCCAGAGATGAGATCAAGAACCAAATCATTACAAGCAGGGGAAGCACGGGAATGTGGAATATCACTGGGAGCAATTTAAGAAGGCCATAGCAACAGTTACTGAACAATATACATGTCAAATCGGTAAATCAAAAAGAAGGAGGAAACTGCTCTGGTTCACCAAAGACTTAGCAGCAATAATAAGGGATAAGAAGAGGGCCTTTAAGCAATTCAAGGTATCACAAAAGGGAGCCGACATGGACAACTACAGGAACAAGCTCAGGGAGGCAGAAAGAGAAATTTGATGGGCCAAAGCAAAAACAGAAGAAACAATAGTTCAGGGAGTTAAGATGGGAGATAAAACCTTCTATAGATACATGAGAGACAAAAGGAAGAGTAAGGGGGAATAGTCAGACTAATAGCACAAGATGGCCAGATGACAGAGGATGACAATCACAAAGCAGAGGTGTCAAATAAGTTCTTCTGTTCCATTTTCACAATAGAGGACAGTGGAAAAGATCCTCCACCAAAGCAGATGGAACACAATAACAAGGAGGCAGACATGAGCCCCTTCACAAGAGAAAGAGTCCTAGAAGAGCTAAACAAACTTAGAGTTGATAAAGCAATGGGGCCGGATGGAATTCACCCCAAGGGTGTTGAAGGAACTAAAGAAAGAAATTGCAGCACCACTAGCAGAATTATTCAGTAGATCACTGCAGAGCAGCATAGTACATCAGGACTAGAGAACAGCAACAGTGGTGCTCCTGCACAAGGGAGGAAGTAAGGAGGATACTGGTAACTATCGTCTAAGTCAGCCTAACCTCAATAGTGGGAAAATCAATGGAAGCACTACTAAAGGAGAGAATAGTGGAACACCTAAAGGGAAAACAGAAAACTAGACCCCAGGCAACATGGTTTCATGGCAGAAAGATCATGTCAGACAAACATGACACATTTCTTTGACTGGTTTTACCAAAACAATGGAACAGGGTGGCTTGGTGGACATTGTGTGCCCAGAAAATACAAAATCACACATGCCCACACAATGCAAAGCATCATGGGCTGCATATGCAAATCACCACAGAATGTTATGCTGGTTCAACTTTAAGCATTGTGTGGGCATGTGTGATTTTGTATTTTCTTGAAACTTGGCTTCCCAGCCAAATGCCCTTTGGGGTAACCCTTGCCATTGTGTACCTAGACTTCCATAAAGCCTTTGACACCATCCCCCACAAGAGGCTGAGAAATAAGCTGGAGCACACAGGGTTAGTGCACAAGATAGTCAACTGGGTTAGGAACTGGCTACAGAATAGAAAACAGAGAGGCTTGGTAAATGGGGCTATGTCACAGAAAGGAGAGGTGACCACCGGTGTGCCACAGTGGTCAGTGCTGGGTCCAATACTCTTCAACATATTCATCAGCGATATTGCAGAGGAATTGGAGGGAAAGGTATCCCTGTTTGCAGATGATACAAAGCTCTGCAACAGGGTGGACAAACAAGAGGGGGCCGCAAGCATGATGCCTAACCTCAGGAAACTAGTAGGAGTGGTCAAAACTTTGGCAGTTAAGGTTTAACACCAAAGAAATGCAATGTCATGCACCTAGGAAAGTGAAACCCAGACATAAAGCACACACTGGATGGGCACCAATTGGAGGTAACAAATATGGAAAGGAATCTGTGTGTACTCATCACCAATGACTTAAAAGTCACAAAACAGTGAGAGAAAGTGGCACAGAGAGCAAGTGACATCCTAGGATGTATAGGTAGAGGCATTACAAGCAGAAAGCAAGAGGGAATCATGCCACTGCACAGATCCTTGGTGAGGCCACACCTGGAGTACCATGTCCAGTTCTGGAGGCCACACCTGAAAAAGGACAAAGACACATTAGAGACAGTGCAGAGAAAAGCCACTAAAATGGTGCAGGGGCTGCACTATAAGATGTATAAAACTAGGCTCAAGGAACTGAAGTTGTACTCACTAGAGCAGAGAAGAAACAGAGGTGACATGATAGAAATGTTCAAATACATCAAGGGAATAAGCAAGACAGAGAACCTCTTCCAGGAAAAAAAGGGAACTTAGACAAGGGGGAAGAACTTGCATCTGGTGGGAGGCAAGTTCAGAATCAACTATAGAAAGTACTTCTTCACGGAGAGGGTGACAGAGCCATGGAACAGCCTGCCAGCACAGGTGGTGGCAGCCAAACAGTAAGATAATTTAAGCTAGTGTGGGACAGACAGTGTCAACAGCTTGGCTGGAACAATTAAAGGGCACAGGGTAGCCACCTTGGGCAGACTAGATGGATCAAGTGGTCCCCATCTGCCAACACCATTCTTATGTTCTTATGTAGTCCTCTAGGCACAATTGTTCACCTTATGGTCACTTGCAAATTGATAGCATGTACATTTATTCCCAAAAATAGGGTGTTCATGGAGGCAATTAGTACTACTTTCGATTCAATTGATTGGGATTTAATCCTTCATTGGTTGGATACAGAAAACTGCTGGAACAAAATTAAAAACATCATACTCGACCTAGAGGGATAGATTTGTGTCCAGAGAAGGAAGTACAACAATAAGGGGAAAATACCACTCTGGTTGACTGGCCAAATTAAAAGGCAAATTAAATATAAAGAAAAAGTATACAACACATATAAAATAAATCCTTCAAATGATTCCATAAACAATTATAAATCTGAGTTAAGGAAGTTAAAAAATGATTAAAGTTGAATAATGCAAACTAGAATTTAAACTTGCTCATAAAAATTTTAATAAATCATTTTATTCATATATAAATAGCAATAAAAAAATCAATGAAAGCTGGAGCCCCTGATAGCAGATAGATCAACAGTTTTGGATGATTATGAGATGGATAATCTCTTCAGCACATATTTCTGTTCAATATTTAATTCATCAGTTACTGATGTGTTTACCTTTAAAGATATCTCAAACTGGTGTTTCACAGAATCAGAAGTCAAGTCTGTGTTGGAAATTATTAAGGTAAATACATCCATTGAACCAGATGGGACTGGATGGAGTAAATCAAAGATTTTTAAAGGGCATGCCAGCATCACAAGTCTACCCCTTTATGATTTTGTTCAACAGATTTTTAGCAGAAGGGGTGGCCCCAGGTGACTGGAGAGAAGCTACCATGATTCTGTTGCACGAGGGATCACGTAATGCGCTTGGCTCACTAGCTGCTCTTCCTTGGGCTCCTGCTAACCCCTTCAGGAATCCATCCTAATCAGCTTCCAATGGGACAATTTTCTTATTCCTTGCTATCTAATACAAACCCTGCTTATCTGTGAGGAATCAACAATCTTTTTCTTGCATCCCAATTGGCAGACTGAGCCACGATGGAAGCAGAGATGAAAACGGCCCTACCAAGACACACCTCCAGTCTCACCTGAAAAACAGGCCAAGAAAGCTAAGCCCCATCAGCAGACTTCCGCCAAACAACTGAGCACCTTAACTTCTCCAATGCCATTAACAGAAGAAAGATTTTTACAAGAATTAATGCCCTTCAAAGAAATGCTTCAAGATATAGCATTGGATCTTAAAAATGTACGCAGTGAGTTGGGTGATCTGAAAATGTGAACTTCAGATACCGAAGCACGTACCCATTCACTTGAAATGTGGAGAGATAAGGCAGAACCAGAAATATCTAAACTTAAAGGAGAAGATGCCTGTATATTTATGATTTGGATATATCTGATGTATTTATTGTACATTACGTCAAGTACTGTACATATGTCAATACGAGATCAGCCATTTCTTCTGTTGCAACACATATGTAGAGTTTGAGGCTCTGACACAGTAAAATGTCAAGCAAGCCTCCATTTACATGCAAATGAGTCACTTGTAATACAGCCCCTCCCATTCCTTGATGTCACTGCAGCAACAGTGCAGAATAAAACATAAGGGTATCAATGCTGCCTAGCCTGATTTTAGTTTAAGTTTGCAATGGCTTAAGGCAGTCCTGTCATGCAACTCACATAGGGAGTAGTACTTGCAGCCTTAATACTGTATGTGTAGAGCAAATAATACATCTAATAGTATTTCATTCACAGGAAACAAAATCTGTTTCTTTGTACTGGTCATTTCTCTCTGTGAGACAGTTGTAACATGTTGTGGAGAGCAGTAGACTGAATCAGTCAATCAACAAACCAACCAACCAGTCAATCTGTAATGAACCAGGTGAACACCCTTGAGAAGATTCATTACAAGGTGGGCCTGGGCAGTTTACCCAAGGATCACACAAGACTGAATTATACACATCCCCTTTCAGCAGCCTGAAAGTGGAGAACTAGATCATTTACTTTATAAAGTGTATTGTTTTACATTTCAAATGCCTCTTAAATCTGAGTTTCTGACTGGAAATACCAAGACACAGAATGCATATGACATAGGAGGAGTGAGCTAAGCAAATACAGAGCACTACAAACACTGAGACTGATTAGTTTCTTTACCTACAATAGCTGAGGTGTAGCATCCGATTTGTGAGGGACATCCTACTTCAAATGCTGGCATTACAAAGTGGGGGGTGGGTGCCACAGCTTATCCTTAGTACCTTGAAAGTGAAGTGCAGTAGCTCTCACATCACTGTTAATAATTTATAATGGGAATGGGGGCACATTTAAAGTCATGGACCTGAGGGGCCATCACAGTTCCCAAGGAGGTTAGGGGAACTTGTTAAGGGTCAGAGAGTAAGGGACTCTAGTAGGATTTGAACCAGAGTCTCCCCCTTCTTGTGCCTGTGCTTTAACCACTAGATTACCCTTCTTCCATATGCTGCAGCTGATGCTTTCCTGGTAACATATTTCTTGTTATAGATGAATTCTTTATTGCCTTATAGCAGCCATCCAATCACTGACTGCCTAGTTACAAAGGGAAAAGGGAATATTTTCAAGATTGTTTCTCACTGCTGGTGACAATCAAAACAGAGAATGCTAACACACACACACACACACACACACACACACACACACACACACACACAACATAATACAACAGCTTTATGATACCATCTAAAACTCTTGTTGTACATAGAGTCATTTATTGGGTAAACTGTTTTTGCTAACAGAAACAGTAACACAACACATACAGGCACTTTCTTATATGAATACTGTATATACCTCAAATCAGTGCTGCATCACACTCACATGGTCCTAGTCCCTATTAGACCTGCACTTCAGGATGTGCACAACACTTAAAAGGTTGCTCCATTACTCAAGTGGGAAACCGAACATTGTGGATTTGGTTTACTAGTGGAACTGCATTTAGTGAAGCACCATTGTCTGTTGCTCTGATGACATCATCCTCCAGCAGCATTGATGGTAAAATGGAGGACAAACACATTGATAACTTCAGGGGACTGTATATTTTTATTTATAATCTAGATTTGGACAGCAATAGGAGTGCTGGCAACTGGAGGAGGCACACAACAGTTACACATAAGGTGTTGGGAAAATATTGGTGTGAAACTATGGGAGACTTCCCCTTTAAACAACAAATAACAAAACTGCAACTCAAAATGAAGGACCTAGAGGGGCGTAGTTGGAGGAACAACATTTTAATTTTTGGCTTGCTGGAAGGTGAAGAGGGCTCTTTGGCTATCATTTTCTCCCAAAAGCTCTTAGCTAAAATCACCGGCCCACCTCCACACAATCCTGCTTACCTAATTGAAAGGGCTCACAGATCTCTGAGACTGAAACCAGATGATCCTGCTCCTCCTCGGCAGATGATTATCAGATTACTGAATTACCTAGAAAAATAGCACATCTTAACTAGAACCAGAGAGCTACACACCATACAATGGGAGGATAAAAAACTATGCATTCCCCAAGATCTACTTCTAGAGACCTGACAGAAGAGAGCCACCTTCCACTCTATTGTAAGCAAATTGATCGCTGCCAGCATTACGTTTCGCATGGCTTATCCAGCTCATCTACAAGTGCTGGTAGATGGAACATGGCTCTCATTTGATTTTGCCCCACAAGCTCAAGTGGAATTGGAAAAGAGACTACCTTCCTTATTCAAGTCCCCCTGAACTGACAAGTTAAATCTGCTTTTTGCCCTGAATTCTGCTGATTGGATCAAGATGCCTACCTTGAGTGAGGACTAGATGCCCGGCGCTTGGTGGCTTAAAAAGGTGCCCCAGATCTTGTCTTGAGGTGGGGAATCCTGACTCTGACCCAATCCTAGACTCGCATGTTTCAACTGTGGCCTAGCTCACCAAGCTGCTGATTGCCATCCTGCCGATAAAAGGACTGTTTATGCTCAGGTTGCTGTTTCTCTAGGGACTGTATTTTGGGTGACGTGGTTGCACCAGGTTTATCATTCCCTCAAAGAGCTGTTCCACTTTTTATCTGGACTCTGGGGATTTTTGACTGTAACTTGATTATCTTAATGGCTGTTAACTGATGTTTCAATTTATTAGGGAAAATGAAAATGGAAGTCTTCAGGCAGGTTTAAAGGGGTGATCAACCAGGACTCTATCTTTTTCTTTCTCTCTATGCCACTATGCTCTTCATACTTTTACTGGACTAACCTCCTGATGTCCTTGTTCCATATTACCCTAGTTTTTCTTGCTTACTAACATCCCAGTTTTTCAGATCTATCCTGCAGTTCTCCATGACCTTTCTTACTTTCGACTCCAACCTGAAGCTTCTGGCTATACATCACCCAAGACAACGCCCTGGAAACAGGTCGGTAACCAGTTTATAATAATAGCTCGATCAGAGTCATATCCTGTTTAGTAATCATCCTAATGATTCCTTTAAATATTGGATTGCTGGGGGGGTGGGGTGGAAAGTGGAGGGGTTGCAGCAGTCAAGTGATAGCTAGCCTCATGTACTGGTTTGTGGGGCGGTACCCTGGCTACCCTCTGGCATATGTTTCTATACTTCATGGCTACATCGTTCACATCATGGGGATTATTGTAGAATTTTCTATTTGGGAAGATACGGTTGGCTCGAATATTGATATGCTATTTAATATGTGGAACATTTAAAGTTTACCACATGTATCTAATCACCACGGAGGGGGACTCCCAGTGTGCATGAGGGACTTCTAACCATTATTTGTGGTACTCTATTTCAGGGGAAACTGTCAGATGGTAGAGAAGTATTTGTATATAGGTTTGTTAATGATTTGGAAGGAGGGTGGGGGGATAAGTGTGCCTGATCCACGACTGCTCCGCAAACTTCAAAGCTGGACATGATATTGGTTTTACAGGATCATTTGATCGATTCAACACTACCTTTTAGCTATTTGATATGGTGGAGCAAAAAAATTAATACTCAATGGGGAAAAGTTGAGGGAGGGAGGGCCGAGGTGCACTTTATAAATACAGAATACAGGTTGTGTGTGATATTTTATTACAATAATGGCTAGTGTTATAACAAAGTTTATGACTTGGAATGTTAGAGGTGCCTGTGAGCCTGCTAAATGATACCAAATTCTTAAACACATCTCCTTTCTGCATGCTAATATCTCTTTCCTCCAAGAGACTCATCTACTCCCCAAAGAAGCCAATGGCTTTCATAGACCGGAGATTGGCCAAGTCTTTGCTTCTGGTATATCGATGGCTAGTACGGGGACCACTATCCTCGTGAACCGCTCAGTGTCCTTTCAGGTGAATGTGACAATTGCAGACCCACAGGGGAGATATATACTGGTTTAGGGGTTATTGGACAGCACAGAATTTGTACTGGGGAGTATCAATGGTCCAGTGGGCGGGGACCCCTATTTCTTACAAGATCTACTAATTAAATTACAACCATTTATGTCTCTCCCAATAGTACTGGGAGGGGACTGGAATCTCCCACCCACCCAAGACCTAGCTCGATCTAACTGTCCCCTTAGACCTCTATCAATAGCCCAAAGAGTCCTAAATGAATTTCTTGACTCGATAGGCTTATGTGACCCATGGAGATTAATGAATCCAATGCCTCGTACTTTTTCCTTTTATGCCATGGTGCACTCCTCTTCATCCCACTTGGATTACATTTTAATCAGCCGTTCTCTCTTACACGGCTTATACAATACAACAATAGAGTCTATAGTTCTCTCAGATCATGAAGAGGCTTGGGCAACTTTAATACTTGACACCAGCCTTCAAAGAGATACTTCCTGGTGTTTGAATACACAGCTCTTAAAGGAGGACTATGTTATCTCCAGAATCCCTGCCCTGATTCAAACATTCGTTACCAACAACCTCAACTCTGTCTTGAGAGTGGACCATGAATGGTGCGCTCTGAAATGCTTCTTGGGAGGAGAATTTATTAGACTTGCTTCCATGTGTAAACGGAAATGAGAAGCTGAAGCTTTATCCTTACTGACTCAAATCTGATCACTGGAACAATCTCTCTCCATCTCTTCTTCTCCTGACTCCCTGAGAATTCTGCTACTATTAAGAAATCAATACTCCTCCCTGTTACAGGACAAAGCAGAATTTGCAATACTAAGAACTCAGGTGAAATATATAGAACATGGAAAAAAAGCAGGCCACTTACTAGCCCTCCGTCTTAGGAAACTTGAAGCCTCCAGGAATGCTTCAGCAATCAGTGCCCCAATGGCTCTATTAAAACACATTCCAGAGATATTGTAAATACCTTCAAACAGTTCTATTCCCCTCTTTACAGCCAGCGTTCATCTCCCTCCCAAAAGGGGAATTATTAAAATATTTAAACTCCAGCTCACTGCCATCTCTTTCACTTCCACAGCAGACTTGCTTGTTCACTCCTCTCTCTCTCTACAGGAAGCAGAAACAACTATCAATAATCTAGCAATGGACAAGGCCCCTGGCCCTGATGGCCTACCTTAGAACTTCTATAAAGTATTTGCTAAAGACCTTGCACCTCGCTTATTACGGCTCTATCAATAAATAATATCTGGAGGGATACAAGACCCCTCCTTATTAGAAGCCTATATCATTCTTCTTCTTAAACCAGACAAACCCTCTCATTCCCCATCGAGTTACCACCCAATATCCTTATTAAACTGTGATATTAAAATCTTAGCCAAAATTTTTGCCACCAGAATTAAACAAATATGGTCCCATCTTCTCAGTCCGGAACAAGTAGGGTTTGTATTCATCAGATCCTCTTCAGATCATCTTCGTAAACTCTCTTATCTCAGTCAGACAGCAAAAACATCCCCCGTATCAATGGCATTAATCTCTCTAGATGCAGAGAAGGCCTTTGATAGGGTAGACTGGGACTTCTTGTGGACAACATTACAACTAATGGGCTTCCCCTTAGATTTTATTCAATGGATGCAATCCCTATACTTCTCCCCCCGTGCCAAAATACATTGTAAAGGATTTTATTTAGATACTTTCCCCCTCTATACGGGTACACATCAAGGATGTCCACTTTCTCCTTTCCTATTTAATCTATACTTAGAACCCCTTATTAGGTGCTTGAAATCTTCTCTCCTTGTCACTGGCATCTCTGTGGGTAACATAGCTCTGCAGTTGTCGGTCTATGAAGACAACATACTTCTTCACCTCTCCAATCCGGTCTCCTCCATCTCAGCTGCAATGGATATTATTGACACTTTTGGGAAATACTCAAATTATAAGCTCAACTTAAACAAGACCGAAATTTACCCCCTCAATCACCTCACATATAGTTCGGCTTTCACTAAATTTGGAGTGAAATGGTCCCCCTGATTTATTAAATATTTGGGCATTTTTATCACTTCCGACCTTTCACTATCACAGAAACTAAAGCTATCAGATTTATGGCAAAATGTCCAACAAGACTTAGCACGCTGGAAAAATCTCCCACTTTCGTTATGGGGCAGAACCCTCTTAATATGCTACATATGTGGCTACCTCATCCTTTTTTAAACGCATTCACTCAGATATCACTTCATTCATCTGGTTAGACAAAGCAGCCAGACGATCCTACCTTAAACTGAGCCAACCCAAGGAATCAGGAGGGTTATGATTACCTAACCTTTTACTATACTACTGGACTAGTCACCTATATAAATGTGGAAAAAGGTTATCTCTATCCCAAACTTCTACTGCAACAAGACTATATCCCAATATGGCTACAAATTGAATCCGATTTATTGTCTTCTCACAAATGATCTCCAGCTCCTATTTTCTTTACTCCAGTGAAGAGTATACCGAAGTCACTGCATTCCTCTCCAATCAGAGTCTCGTTAAAAGTAATCTCCCAAATGTGTAGATATCTCAAAGTGTCTCCGACTCACGATTTTTCCCAATCAATTCTCTCTCACATAAACATTAAGATTGGAGGCATCCCACTATCCAGAAACTGGCTTCCAATAACCTCTGAATTCACCGTCTCAGACTATTACTCCCATAGCTCTATTTTGTCCTCACAAGAGATTCTAGCTAAACTTAGGTTACCATCAGCATATATCTTCAAAATCTTTCAGCTCAGGCATCTTCTGGTTAAAACCTTTGGGCTGAAACCCCTATCCTCTTATTTGAGTGACTTTCTACAACAGATTACTGGCCCAACATGCAGACCACATGGTATCTCCACACTATATGAGCTCCTTCTTGCAAGCCCCCAACCCCCTTCTCCAATGGGATCAAAGATATGGTATGATTTATTTTCTGACATGGACATTAACTGGCAACACCTATGGAAAGATCTATACATCTACCTCACTCATGACCAGTATAGACTAACTCAGTATTGAATTTTAAACAACATGTATTTTACTCCAATCAAACTGGCTAAAATGGGGCGTCTTCCCTCCAATATATGCTCCAGATGCAATAAGGAGGAAGGCTCGATACTACACATCTTTTGGACCTGTGAGAAGGTATCTTCCCTGTGGAAACAAATTGAAACAACACTGGACCCACTCCTCGGTCTGCAAGGCCTTTTTTCCCCTCACCATCTGTATCCTGGGGGACATCTCCAAAATTCTAGTAAAGGAGAGAAGATATCACATGGCTCTCATCTCACTAGCAGTCAAAAAACTAGTGCATAGACATTGGATGGATCAAGCTCCTATTTCTTATGCAGAATGGTTACATGAATTATCCTTTGCCCTCCATGCAGAACAACTATTTGCAAATGTACATCACCATAAATCCTCATTTAATAAAAAATTGGGAAAATTGTATGCCCTTTACTTGTTCTGATCACATTGTCTTGATACTCACAAACACCTCAATTCTATCTAAAATATAATTCAGCTAGCTGATAGCTGCTTTGTCTTACTTACAAACGAATGCAGTTACAGATATGGAATATTTGCACCTTGAGATAGATGGGAGGTGGTGGATTTGGGGGAGGGATGGGGGTAGATAAGATTATTTAAGTAGTTTGTAGTTATTATTTACTCTGATACATTACTCTGTCTGAAAACAACTCCTTTCGGGATATGCTATATCTGGTCTTTTGTTATGTCATAGTGTGTTGAATGTATTATATTTCATTATACAATGGCAAGAAAATTTCCTGGTCTCTGATTGGTCAGTCTTGGTCTGGACCCGTGATGTTATCCCAGCACAACATCACAGATCTAGTCTCAGCCTCACTGTGAACCAATGCAGATGACCTCTATGAGCTAGATGACCTCTTTTTTGCATCTCCTCTTAAGAAACAAAAATATTTTTCCTCACTAATAAAAACATTCTTTAAAATTATTTTTTTTTATTTTATATATAACAATGAGCCATTGTATAATAGCAATAATGCCCTCCAGGGTGTGTGTTGTTTGGGATAACATCACGCCTCAGGTATTGGATGCACTCTGCCTACGGCCTTGTGCCCAATCACCTGAGGCGTGACATTATCTCAGCATGACACACACCCTGTTTGGCATTATTGCTTAAATAAAAACTTGTTTAATTGAAAAAAAAATATTCTGTTGCACAAAAAGGTTACTAAAAGCACTGTTTCAAACAATAGATCTATTTATCTTCATTATGCAGTTAATTTATGGAGAAACATGAAAAAAAAATTGTTGATACTGGAGTAGAAGCATTAGGTCAAATTGATACCACACAAGATGGGATTTAAAAATGGCCTATCCTGTACAACAAATCTGATTGTTTTCTACAATAAGATAAGTGTTAGTTTGGATAACGGATTACCAGTTGATGTAATTCTCCTTGACCTGGGAAAGGCCTTTGATACCGGTCCCCATGATCTTCTGGTTGCTAAATTGCTCAGCATGGGTTTTGGTCAGGATGTTGTAAGATGGTTTCACAAGTGATTGTCTGATCATTCCCAGGGGATTAGAGTAAATGGGAAAATGTCCAAGACAGGGCATGTTGGGAGTGGTGTTCCATAGGGTTCAGTGTTGGGACCATCCTTATTTAGCATATTCATAAGTGATTTAAATCATGGAATAACTAACATACCAAAATTAGCTGATTATACTAAACTTGGCAGGGAAGTTGATTTCATTTTCAAATATTATTCATTGGCACAAGATCTAAAGTCCATAGAAAACTGAGCTATTACTAACAAAATCAAATTCAACCCAGATAAATGCAGTGTTCTCCATCTTGGCAAAAAATAATCCAAACTATTCTTACTGCAGTATATGGGTAATGTAAAGCCGCACTCAGTTACCAAAGAAAGGGATCTTGGTATTGTAATAAACCACCAACTAACCACCACAGATCATTGCATACAAGTTTCATGGAAAACAAATTATCTCCAAAGGTCTGTAAGATGCACATTTATTTCTCAGAGTAAACACTGCTTACTACTGATATACAGAACTTATGTTATCCCACATTTGGATTTTGGTTCTCCGTTTTGGAAACTATGCTCAAAAAGAAATATCAATCGCATAGAAAAAACTCAGCGACATGAAACCAAAATGATAAAGGGATTAGAAAGAATGAGTTATGGCAAGGCAAGGGCAAGACAAATTGTATTTTAAGGCATCCAATCCCTGAGGCTCTGTGCACAGCACATACCAAAACACAAATCAGCCCAGCAATAAATAGCACAATTAAGAATAGATAAAACAGGCCACAATAAAATAGAAAATAGCCAGGAACAGAAATCTATTTCTAAATATATCTGATACTAATAAATAGTATTTAAAAGATGATGTCCGTAAAAGCCTGATTAAACAAGAATGCCTTGAGGTGGGCTTTAAAAACCTCAACTGAATGGACTTCCTTAAAGCTGGAGGTAGCGAATTCCACAGGATGGGGCTGGGGACACTAAAAGTTCTATCGCTGGCAGTTTTTAACCTCATCTTGGGAGCCACAAGGAGGGCCCTAGAGGAGGAATGGAGGCAGCAGACTGAGGCAACAGGTGTTAGAAGGTCCGACAGGTAGCCAGGGTCCAAGCCGTGTAGGACTTTGAAGGTGAGCAAGCCCACCTTAAAGGGGACCCTTCACCTGACCAGCAGCCAGTGCAGTTCACACAGCACTGGGGTGATGTGGCAGTACTTAAGCTGCCCCTTCAACAACCTTGCAGCCGCATTCTGCATCAGCTGTGTTCTGCACCAGCTGTAGCCAGTGGAAGGTACCTCCTGAGACCCCGAGGTACAGCACATTACAGTAATCAAGCCTTGATGTCATGAAGGAATGTACTAAGTTAGGGAGGTCCAGGGGCAGAACTAGGGGCTTGATTCAGGTTTGAGTCATTAAACCTCTTTAGCTTAGAAACTAGAAGGAAAAGAGATTACCTGCTATTGTTATTCAATACCCTTAATACCCTGACCTTATGACACAGTGTGGACTGGATTTCAACATTAGAAATAAAATCTGAGATCCCATAATAGACAGTTAAAAATACATAAGGTAAACACTAACACTGAATATGCCAGATGTTAACTGGAGCACCTTTACTGCAGCCACATCCAAGAGCAGGGTCATTCTCGATATCCTACAGGGGGTATGCCTCAGACAGCTAGTGTTAGAACCCATTCAGGAGGGAGCAATCTTAGACCAGGTACTTTCAAATGGGGATGTAGAAAGGATCTCAGACTTAGAAGTGGGTAGCCATCTGGAAACAAGCGACCACCAAACAGTGTGGTTCACAATAAACACAGCTGTAGAGTCAAGCCATATAAAAGCAACAGTGTTGGACTTTAGGAGGGCAGATTTTGGAAGAGTGCCTCAGAAAAGCACTAGGAAACAGGGAAGAAGGAGGGGTGGAAGAACAATGGGGAAAAATCAAAACTGCCATCACAGAGGCAACAAGCCTTTGTGTAAAGCAAATCAACAGAACAAAATGAAGGAAAAAGCCACTATGCTTCTTAAAAGTGGTGGCAGAGAAGGTTAAGGAGAAAGGGATAGATTTCAGGAAATATAAGGAAACACAGAAGGAGCAGGACAGAGAACTATATCAGGTAAAGCAGAAGGAGGTAGGGAAGGCAGTCAGAATGGCAAAGGCCCAAACTGAGGAAAAGATAGCCAACTCTGTTAAGAAGGGGGACAAAACCTTTTATAGATACATTAGAGCATGAAGAAAGACCAAGGGAGGGATACTGAGGCTTAATAAAGGGGAAGGTGGTTGGGCAGAGAGAGACAGTGAAAAAGCAGGGATACTGAATGAATACTTCTGCTTAGTATTCACAAAAGAAGAGGAGGGAGAGGTACCTAAACCAAACAATAGAAACACTCTGGATAAGGGGTTGATACCAGTCCATTCACAGAAGAAATGGTTATGAAAGAACTCTTAAAACTGAAGCTGGACAAAGCAGAGGGGCCTGATGGGATTCACCCAAGAATTCTAAAAGAACTAAGGGTAGAACTAGTGACACTGCTGACTACCCTCTTTAACAAATTATGGGAGGATGGGGTGGTACCTGAGGACTGGAGGAGGGCGGATGTGATTTCACTTCACAAAAGTGGGAGCAAGGCAGAGGCAGAAAACTACAGACCTGTTACTTTGACCTCAGTGGTAGGGAAAATGATGGAATCACTTCTGAAGGAAAGAATTGTTTAGTACCTAGAAGCCAGCGGGGCACAGGACCCAAGGCAGCATGGATTCACAGTGGGAAGGTCACGTCAGATGAATCTAATAGATTTCTTTGACTGGGTGACCAAAGTAGTAGACCAAGGAGGGGCTGTGGACATGGCCTACCAAAACTTTAGCAAGGCATTCGACACAGTTCCACACAAAAGATTATTATACAAGTTAGTCAGCCTTGGAGTTGGTCCCAAGGTGGTAGCCTGGGTAAAAAATTGGCTGGACAACAGGATGCAGAGGGTAATAGTAAACGGAGTCCACTCTGAAGAAAGGGGGGTTACTAGCAGAGTACCGCAGGGTTCAGTACTGGGACCGGTCCTCTTTAATGTCTTTATAAGTGACATTGCAGAGGAACTGGAAGGAAAAGTATGTCTCTTTGCAGATGACACAAAGATCTGCAACAGGGTCGATACAGAAGGTGGGGTGGAAAGGATGAGAAGGGACTTAGCAAGGTTGGAGGAATGGTCAAATGTATGCCAGCTTAGATTCAATGTAAAAAAGTGCAAAGTAATGCACCTGGGAAACAAAAACCCAGGGGAAGAGTACACAATGGGGGTGAGATACTATCAACAATAAAATTAGAAAGGTACCTGGAGGTAGTCATATCAGATAACCTAAAGGTGGGCAAGCAGTGTGAGAAAGCAGTAAGAAGGGCTGGCGGGATACTGGGATGCATAGGGAGAGGCATCAGCAGTAGAAAACAGGAAGTTGTTATCTGTCTGTATAGATAGTTGGTGAGATCCCATCTGGAGTACTGCGTGCAGTTCTGGAGACCTCATCTCCACAAGGACATAGACAGGAAGACAGGATAGAGGCTGTCCAGAGGAGGGCAACTAAAATGGTGCAAGGTCTGCACCAGAAGACATATGAAGAGAGCTTAAAGGAGCTTAATATGTATACCCTTGAGGAAAGGAGAGAGAGGGGGAACATGAAAGAAACTTTCAAGTACCTCAAGGGAATCAACAAAGTCCAAGAGGATAGTATCTTTCAGAAAAAGAGATGTGCAAGAACAAGTGGACACAATTTGACGATAGAGGGGGACAGCTCAGAGGTAATGTGAGGAAGTATTTTTTTCATGGAGAGGGTTGTGGATACATGGAACAGCCTTCCTGAGGAGGTCATAGAGTCAAAAACAGTTGGGAAATTCAAGAATACATGGGACAGACATAGGGCAATTCTAGTGGGGGGTAGGAGGAAGTAAGCTGTTGGTTAACTAGGATCTGCAGCTTATCCATTAGGGGGGAAATGGTCAGACTAGGTGGGCCAAACAGTCCTTATATGTGGTCAAATTCTATGTTTCTTTTTTTCTATGTAACAGAAGAGAAAAGTTTTTTTCCTTGTTCACTCTGATGCCCTCTGGAATAAACTACCTGTTGATCTTGTTAAATGCATCTTCATCTGCAGGCTTTAAAAAAGGGTTGGATGACTATTTGCTAACCAACAATGGGTTTGTATGATTACCCCACTGGTGTGGGGAGGCAATCTATATGGGCCATAAGGCCTCCTTTTGCCTGTACTTACCAAGTTACCATGTAATCCAACCTAGACTTCACTAAGGCATGCACCAGTGTTGACAGATCAGTCGGTTTAAGATAGAACTTGATCTTGAATGTTGCAAAGTTGATAAAAGCCACTGCAGACAACACCTGGAACTCTAGAGCCAGCTTGGAGTCCACAGTGACCCCCAGATTCTTCACCCTATCAGCAGCGGAAAGGGCCACGCTGTCCAAAAGAGGAAGAGCAGCACTTCCACTTGTTACTGCTGAACCTAACTGACCTGGTTCTACCAGTAACATCTTCATCTTTCATGGTTAAGCCTGAGCCAGCTGGCCACCATCCAGTCTCAGATTTCACTAAGGCTCTCACTCAGTTCTGAGACAGCTGCACTGTAATCAGGGGTACAAGACACATACAACTGGATATCATCAACATAGCAATGAAATGCCTGAACAGTAGCATCTGATGATCTCCCTCAAGCAACATGTACATGGCAAATAACATGGGGTCCAGAATCACCCTGAGGCACACCACAGCAGAGCACAGCACTGCTTGAGGAAAAAGAGACACATGCCACCTGCTGTATTCTGCTGGACATGTAGGACTCAAACCACTGCAGCACCATTCCTAAGAGTTTCACAAAGTACCTTATGCAATCCAGCAGCATCCCAGACCTACCATGTCAAATACTGAAGAGAGTTCAAGCAGGACAATAATGGAATAATGTCTGCTGTCCCTCATTAGCAGGAGATCATGGTGCACCCTGACTAAGGCAGTTTCCGTACTATGGCAATGCTTGAAACCAGATTTGAAAGGCTTGTAGATGTTTTATTTCCCCCAGCTGTTGTTCTAGTTGCACCATCACAACCTTCTTGATCAACATCCCAAACAAAGGAAGGTTCTAGACTGTTATGTAGTTGAAGAGATCATTAGGGTCCAAGGAAGCCTTGTTGAGGTGAGGCCTCACCATGGCCTTTTCAAGGGTGGATGGAAAAACACCCTCCTGAAGGGAACACCTGATGATCTCCACCACAGTTAGACCAAGTGAGTACCAGCATTCTAATAGAATTCTGCTCAGCTAAGGGTCCAATGCACAGAAGCTGGAGCACAATCCAGAAACCACCCAGGAAGCATCATCCACTGAAACTGACTCAACCTCAGCCCACAGAAACAGAGTGCCTACATCATGTGAAGATCAGACACTGTCAGCCGATGATGACAGGCTGTTTGGGGATATCCCAGCTTGGATGGCAGACACCTTGTCTAGGAAGAACATATTAAACTCCTCACACTTCTCGAGAGAAAAAGCTCTGAAGGACTGCAGACAGACTGGATTTATTTGTTTGTCCATGATGTTGAAGGGCTGAGCTGGCTGGTTCCTTCCAGCAGCAATCATACGTGGCAGCAACGCTGACTTTTTCAGAGTGATTGCCCATTGATACTCATCATAGTAAATCCTCAGTGCCACATTATCCTCTGCTTAGTGAGAACTCTGCCAACAGTGCTCCAATCTCCACTTCTTAGTCTTCAACCTATTCAGATCAGTATCATACCAGGGCGACCTGAGGCAAGAGGTCAAGGAGCACACATGGAATGGTGCAAGAGAGTTGACAGCAGTTGAGAGGGCTAAATTTTAACCCTCCACAGCTACATCAGCTCCCATTGCACAAACCATCTTCATACTCAAGATGTCCAGTACTGCCAAGATGCTCTGAGGCTCCAGGTTTTTAAAAGAGCAGTATTTGGCCATCTCCCCAGAGGAGGTTAAGTGGGGAGCACTGTAGAGGAATTGAATGACATGATGATCTGACTAGATGACTGGATCAATCCTGACATTGCTGATGTCAAGACTCATTGAGAAGACCAGAGCAAAGGCATGGCTGTGCTAGTATGTACTGGTGGTAACTGCCTGCATGAAGCCTGGGGATGACATCACCTGAAAGAACTGCATTCCAGAAAGAGATGTTTTATCATCAACCCAAGGATATAAGTCACCAAAATGAAAACATTTGCGACCCCAGCACCAGATTGGCCATAGAAATCTTTAGTGCCTGCAAGATTTCATGCCCACAACTGGGAGGAAGGTATATGAGCATGATCCTGCAACTTGTACCCAACCACCTTTTGCAGCCATGCATTCAAATGATCTGGTCTGCCTCAAGGGGTATGCCGTCAGTCTCAGGGCAGAACTAAAATGGGGGGCTACCCCACCCCCTATGTGATCCTACCTAGGGCAATTCACCATGAAAGGACCTGGAGGAAGGGCAACTTCATTCCAATGACAGCAGGGGGTTCATGCAACGTGAGGGTACATGGCAGAAGAAGAGGAGGAGGAAAGACAATCTGTAAGATGAAGTACCTGTTTCAGTTAATAGGTAGGGTTTTGATGTAGTAATGTCAGTGGTACTCTCCACATGAGTTGAAAAACCCCATTGGGGTTATGCCCATCTCAGATGTTGCCACCTCTATGTGACAGAAAGCATGTAAAGGTTTGACTGGTTATCACACCTTCATGTTAATTAATATTTGTTGCCTGGTTTCCTCAGGGAGCCAGATTACCAATTAAAACAAGGTGTCACAAAAGTCCAAGATACCAAAGCTATTATGGTATGTAGGGTGCTCAGACAGAAGGGGTGGTCAAATCTTGAACTGCAATTTCTAGAGCCACATAGCTACACATTCATAGTTCATAATGAAGCTTACAATGTGTCTTAAAGATGTACAAACAATCAGTAAGAAATGTTAAGGCATCATTTTATGTACAGCTGTTATTAAACTCCTCAAACATTTGCAAGTAACTTCCAATGATGCAAAAACCTTGATGTACTCACTGGTCATGTGTTACCTAAACAATGGTAATGCCACTTTAAATGGTCTGCAACACTCTTCGCTGTTTAAGTGGCAGTAAGTGATGAATTGTCACTTGCATAGTCACAGGTACTATCACAACCTATCTTTTATTGCAGAAATGCCAATTCCCAATATGGGATCAGGTTTACCCATTAACAATAAATGTGACTCCTGAACCATACTGCATGTTCTTCTAGCTAATGTCTGCTGTCAGTTCCTAATTTTTCATTTAAAACAATTGGTGACCATGTTGTTTGATACCAATCAACTGTTTTGTGAAAATATTTTCCTATACATAGTAAAATGGCAAGTTCTAGTTGATGCATTTTACTTGCTGTTGACTAGCCACTCATTCCAAGTCGCATGTGATTTGGGGTGAGCTAATATTTTAAAATTTGTCTCATATTTTCCTGGTTTATCTATTGTGTTTATGTATTGATGACAACCTCCATTGGCATTTTATTGCTTTAAAAGTTTTGTAATATTGTTGTAGTACGTTTTCATTCTATTTGTATGTGAAACAATTTGTGGTGATCTCAATCCAGTTCCCAGTGGGCAAGTGTTCACATCACAAAAAAAAAAAAAAAACAATTACCGCTGATTGGCACCATTGTTGGCAGTATGATATGACATTTTATGAAATGAATGGACATGTGGTATGAACTACCCTTTTGCTTATGTGGATGTTCCTCCATGACAGGGCTGAATCACTTTGACTGAGCAGTTTGGGAATGACTGCACTGTAAATGCCCATACAGTACCTGTCATGAGGATACACAGGGGGTTTAACTTCCAGTGCTGTCAATCTGGAACTTTTCCTGAGCATAAAAAAAACACACACACAAAACAAATGCACTCCAAAAAACAAAGCAATCTTATATAACACACGTTATGTAATTCTGGTATTAATGATCTGTGCAGACTTTGAGCATTAATTTGGAAAGTGTGATACAAAAATAAAACAATAATTACTGTATATTTGAATACTGACATAAAGAAATTATTTTCATATGATTTGACTACCTCTTCAGATATCAGGCAGTGTGTTTGCTATTTATTTTAAATGTGTTTACAAAATCCATTTCAGAGTTGCTTGTCTGATGAGTGGTTGTACAATACATAGATACATTGATACTATTGGCAGATAAGGACTGCAGGCCCATCCAGTCTGCCCGTTTACGCTACCTGATGAAGCGGCCAGTGACCCTATCTGGTCACTGGCTTTAGCTTTTTCTTCCCATCTCTAATATTCCTTTATGCCTGTCCCACGCATGTTTGAAGCCTGCCACCATACAGGCAGCCACCATTTCCTGTGGTAGGCTATTCCATGCATCCGCCACCCTCTTTGTAAAAAAACATTTCCTGACATTACCCCTTATGCGGCTACCCATCAGTCTCATATCATGCCCTCTTATTCTGGCGCTACTTTTAAGCTGGAATATGTTGTCCCCTTCCACCTTGTTCATGCCCTTGAGGTATTTGAACATTTCTACCATGTCACCTCTCTCCTTCCTTTGCTCCAATGTGTACAAATTGAGGTATCTGACTCTTTCCTTGTAAGGCTTGTGATGCAGACTCTTCACCATTTTGGTCGCCCTCCTCTAAACCATCTCTATTTTGTCAATGTCCTACAAAGATGTGGCCTCCAGAACTGGATACAGTACTCAAGGTGAGGCCTTACCAGGGTCCTATACAGTGGAACTATCACCTCCTTCCTTCAGCTTGTGATTCCCCTTCCAGTACACTCCAACATCCCAGTGGCCTTCCCCACCACCTTGGCTGTCTGCCTTCTGGCCTTCAGGGCATCTGTGATTATGATTCCCAAGTCCCTTTCTTCCTTAATAACTGCCAACAGCTCTCCCCTCAACCTGTAGCTTGCTCCAGGGCTCCTGGTCCCCACGTGCATGATTTTGCATTTCTTTCTGTTAAACCTTAGTTGCCACGCATCTGATCATCTTTCCGGCCATTCTAGGTCCTTTCTCATCCTTTCCATACCCCTCCCGGGTATCCACCCTGTTGCAGATCTTGGTGTCATCCACAAACAGCCAAACCATTCCCTCCAACCCATATACAATGTCACTGATGAAGACATTGAAGAGGACCAGCCCCAGAACTGACCCTTGAGGTACCCCACTGGTCACCTCCCTTTCCTCTGATTGGATTCAGTTTACCACAACCCTCTGTTTCCAGTTCTTCAACCAATTTTCAATCCAGTTTACCACCTTGTGTCCCATCCCAGGCTTCCTAGCTTGTTGACAAGTCTCCTATGTGGGACGTTATCAAAGGCTTTGCTGAAAACTAGGTAAGCAATGTCTACAGTCCCCCCTTGGTTACTACCTTTGTCACCCAGTCAAAGAAATCTATTAGATTAGTTTGACAGGACCATCCTGCAGTGAAACCATGTTGCCTGGGATCCAACATCCCCATGACTTCTAGGTGCTCCACTATTCTTTCCTTGAGAAGTGTCTCCATTATCTTTCCTACTACAGAGGTTAGACTAGCTGGTCTATAGTTCCCTGGATCTTCTTTACTACGACTCTTGTGAAGAGGGACAACATTTGCCCTTCTCCAGTCCTCTGGGTCTACTCCAGTGTCAAGGAACTCACTGAATAGGGCTGCCAGAGGGGCTGCCAGTTCAATTCTTAGTTCCCTTAAGTCCCTGGGATGTATGCCATCAGGACCCATAGTTTTGTCCACCTTCAGCCTTGCAAGCTCTTCAAGGACTCTCTCCTCTGTGAACGGATTGGTGTTTACCTCCTTTTTCTATGTTACTTAAAATTATAGCTGTGGGCCCTGCTCTTGCACTTTCACAGTGAAGACTGAACAGAAATATTCATTTAAGATCATTGCTTTCTCCCTGTCTCCCTCCACTATCTGAAACATAGAAACATAGAATTTGATGGCAGATAAGGACCGCTTGGCCCACCTAGTCTGCTCATTCCACTACCTGATGGATAAGCTGCAGATTATAATTAATCAACAGCTTACTTCCTCCTACCCCCCCCCACTAGAATTGCCTTATGTCTGTCCCATGCATTCTTGAGTTCTCCCACTGTTGCTGACTCCACAACCTCCTCAGGAAAGCTGTTCCATGCATCCACAACCCTCTCTGTGAAAAAATACTTTCTAACATTAACTCAGAGCCGTCCCCCCTCTATCTTCAGATTGTGCCCCTTGTTCTTGCCATCTCTTCTTCTGAAAGATGCTACCCTCTTGTACTTTGTTAATTCCCTTGAGATACTTGAAAGTTTCTAGCATGTCCCCCCTCTCCATCCTTTCTTCAGAGGTATACATATTAAGCTGTATTCATCTCTCCTCATATGTCTTCTGGTGTAGACCTTGCACCATTTTGGTTGCTGTCCTCTGAACAGCCTCTACTCTCTCTATGTCTTTGTGGAGATGGGGCTCCAAAATTGCACGCAGTACTCCAGATGGGGTCTCACCAACTGTCTGTAGAGAGGGATAACAAATTTCTGTTTTCTACTGTTGATGCCTCTCCCTATACATCCCAGTATCCCCCCAGCACTTCTTACTGCTTTCTCACATTGCTTGCCCACCTTTAGGTCATCTGATATAATTACTCCTAGGTCTCTTTCAATTTTTGTTGTTGTTATTAACTCACCCCCCATTGTGTACTCGTCCCCTGGATTTTTGTTTCCCAGATGCATTACTTTGCACTTCTTTGCATTGAATCTGAGCTGCCATATATTTGACCATTCCTCCAACCTTGCCAAGTCCTTTTTCATCCTTTCCACCCCACTTTGTGTATCAACCCTGTTGCAGATCTTTGTGTCATCTGCAAAGAGACATACTTTTCCTTCCAGGTGCTCTCCAATGTCACTTATAAAGATATTAAAGATGACCGGTCCTAATGTCGAACCCTCTCGTTAACCCACTCCTCCTTTCTTCACTGTGGACTCCGTTTACTGTACCCTTTGCATCCTGTTGTCCAGACAGTTTTTTTATCAGGCTACCCCTTGGGACCCACTCCAAGGCTGGCTAACTTAGAATATCTTTTTGTGTGAGACTGTGTCAAATGCCTTGCTAAAATCTAGGTAGACCATATACACAGCCCCTCCCTGGTCTACTACGTTGATCACCCAGTCAAAGAAATCTATTAGATTCATCTGACATGACCTTCCTGCTGTGAAACCATGCTGCCTCAGGTCCTGTGCCCCACTGGCCTCTGGGTACTCAACAATTATTTCCTTCAGAAGTGATTCCATCATTATCCCTACCACTGAGGTCAAAATAACTGGTCTGTAGTTTCCTGCCTCTGCCCTACTCACACTTTGTGAAGTGGAATCACATTTGCCCTTCTTCAGTCCTCAGGTACCTCCCCATCCTCCCATGATTTGTTAAGGAGAGTAGTTAGTGGCATTACTAGTTCTACCCTTAGTTCTTTTAGAATTCTTGGGTGCATCCCATCAGGCCCCATTGCTTTGTCCACCCTCAGTTTCAAGAGTTTTTTCAAAACCCTTTCTTCAGTGAATGGACTGGTATCGGCCCCCCCCATGCAGAGTGTTTCTCTTGTTTGGTTTAGGTACCCCCTGCCCCCTGGCTCCTCGAAGCTTAGCTTTTCCCTCCTTTGCTTTCCTTCTCTCACTAATGTAACTGAAGAATGTTTAGCCTCCCTTTGTAACTGATTGAGCTACTCTTTCCTCGGTTTGCACTTTAGTGCTTCTCACTGCTTTTCCTGCCTCTCTCAGGCACTTCTGATACATTTCCCTGTCCTTGTCTCTTTGTGTCTCCTTATACATTCTGAAAGACAGTCTCTTGGCCCTTACCTTTTCAGCCACCCCCCTTGAGAACCAAAGAGGTTTTCTTCTCCTTTCCCTAGTCTATCTTCCTAACACATTGTTTTGTTACCTCCGCTATTGCCTCCTTGATGTGTGCCCATTTCTCTCCAATGTCCCCATATCCCTCTTTATTACAGGGTTTCTCTAAGCTGAAGTCTCATCTTGGTAAAGTCTGCCCTTCTGAAGTCTAAGACTCTTGCCTTTGTATGAGCTGACTGAATCCCTGTGTCCCCCTTGAAGCACACCATATGGTGGTCTATGGACCCTAGCTGACCTTCCACCTCAAGCCCTGTTATCCTGTTCCTGTTGGTCAGTACCACATCCAGGATTGCCCAGTCTCTGGTAGGATCCTGCACCAGTTGCCTAAGGTCAGCCCCCTCAAGGGAGTCAACAAAGTCCCGTACCTTGGCTGAGGCCCCTGCTGGTTTGGACCATCTATTTCTGGCATGTTAAACTCTCCCATCAGTAGTACTTCCCCCTTTGCTGCCATGTCATCCATGTTTTTCAGCAGCAGTATGTCAGTTTCTTCTGCCTGCACTGGGGGTCTGTAAATGACCCCTGTGAGAATGGCTGTTCCATTGTCTGGCTCAAGGGTGACCCAAACTTCATCCATTTCCTCATGCCTGTTCTGAATTTTGGGTGTCTTGATGCTTTCATTGATGTAGAGGGTAACCCCCCTCCCCTTTTACCTTCCCTGTCTTTTTTGAACGGGACATAACCAGGGACACTTGTGTGCCAGCTGTGGTTCCTGTTGTACCATGTTTTGGTTATGGCCACTATCGCCAGAGCAGCCTCTGTCATTACAGTCATCAGGTCTGGGACCTTGTTCTCCAGACTACGGTCATTTATGTGCATGACTTTCCATGGCCCATCCTTGTGTTTGGCCCATTGTTTCATCCTACTGTTCTTAGCATATTCTATGTGGTGCTTTCCTTTTACTACCTTTGTTAACGATGATATCATCTGGCCCTAGGAGCAGCCTTTTCTGTCCTGTGGTACTGGTGAATCTGCCCCTGGCAATAATTACATACTAACATACTAAAATGCCAGCAGAATAGGCCTAACAGTCTTTCGTGTCTGCTCGTTTGGTCAGCCCCCACCCTGAGAGCTGACCTTGCTGCCCCCCTTGCCCTCTCTGGTTTCTCCCTTCCCAGCCCCAGATATTCTTGCTGCAGATGACTTTGCTTCTAGAATCCTTCCCCTGTACTTGTCCTACCCCCTCTTGAACCCCTCCACCGTCTCTGCCTCCACCAGCCCCCTGGGCAGCGCATTCCATGGCTCTACCACCCTCTCCGTGAAGTAGCACCTCTTCCTTTCTCCCCGAATCTCCTCCCCTCCACCTTTTACCCATGCCCTCTAGTTGCCCCCCCTTCCTTCGGAGCACCCTGACTGTTCCTCCCCTATTTACAACCTTAATGTAACTGAAGACCTCTATCATGTCCCCCCAGTCCCTTCTCTCTTCCAATATGTACATATTTAGCTCTTCGAGCCTCTCCCCATAGGTCCTGTCCCCCAAGCCCCAGATCATTTTGGTTGCCCTCCTCTGGAACCTCTCCAGGAGTTTGATGTTCCTCTTTAAGTGTGGCCTCCAAAACTGCACTCAATACTCAAGGTGCGACCTCACCAAGCAGTTATACAGAGGGAGTATCACTTCCCTCCTTCTGGAGGTGATCCCCCTAGCGATGCATCCCAGCATCCTGTTGGCCTTGGCCACTGCCTTCCTACAAGTCTCAGAGTTGTTCATCTTGACATCCACCACCACTCCCAGGTCCCTCTCAGCCATTGAGACTTGTAGCATTCCCCCAGGTGTACACTTGGCCTGGGTTCTGGCTCCCAGGTGTAGTACCTTGCATTTTCCTGCATTGAACCTCAGCTTCCATTTTCTAGACCACCTTTCCAGAGCCTCCAGGTCCCCCTGTAGGGCCCCCCTCCCCTCCTCCCCATCCACCACCACCCCCTGTTTTGAGTCATCCACAAAGATACTCATCTCACTCCTGATACCCTTCCTTATGTCAGAGATGTAGGTGTTGAACAGGAGGGGCCCAAGGACTGATCTGTGAGGGACCCCACTAATGAACCTCCTTGGGGATGAGACTATCCCGCCAACCACGACCCTCTGGGTCCGGTCCTGGAGCCAATTTCCTATCCATCGGATCATCTGGTTCCCCACCTCCATTTCTCCCAGCTTATCCAACAGGCCTCCATGAGGAACAGAGTCAAACGCCTTGCAGAAGTCAAGAAAGAGGACGTCCACTGGTCTACCCAGGTCTAAGGCACTTGTCACCCAGTCATAGAACTCCACAAGGTTTGTCTGACATGATTTCCCCGAGATGAATCCATGCTGCCTATCATCCAGGCACCCCAACTTTTCCAGGTCCCCCCCAGCCTTTCCTTGACAATGCCCTCCATCACCTTGCTCACCACCGTTGTCAGGCTGACAGGCCTGTAGTTCCCTGC
This sequence comes from Neoceratodus forsteri, assembly GCA_016271365.2. Classification (NCBI taxonomy): domain Eukaryota; kingdom Metazoa; phylum Chordata; order Ceratodontiformes; family Ceratodontidae; genus Neoceratodus; species Neoceratodus forsteri. The sequence continues at coordinate 204,378,386 of CM057451.1, forward strand.
CACCTCCCTTGATCCCCCCGCCTTGTGGATAGGCACTATATGCACAACCTTCCAGTCCTGGGCACCCACCCTGTCCTCAAAGAGATGCTGAAAAGCTCCACCAGGGGTTTTGCCAGGACATCTGCCAGTTCCTTCAGCACTCTGGGATGTAATTTATCCAGCCCCGGTGCTTTCTCTGTCTTAAGGGACCTGAGGGCTTCCTTCACTCTCTCTGCCATGATATCCACCTCTGCTACCTTGTCCCTCTGCTTTGCCTTCCACCCCCTGCCAGTGATGGCCCCCCTCTCCCCAGACCCGCCGATCGGTAAGGGTCCCCCCTCCTCAGTTTCTCCATCTCCTCCCATGTATGATGCAGCCCCCCCATTTTCCTTCATGAAAACTGAGGCAAAGTATTCATGTAGTACCTCAGCCTGCTCCCCCGGGTCTTGTGCCCATCCCTCCCCTGTTTTAATCCTGCTAATCTGCCCCTTCATCCTCCACTTTTCCCCAATGTATCTAAATAACCCCTTGTTCCCTCTCCTAATTTCCCTGGCCAAGTTCTGCTCCTTCCTTGCCTTAGCCGCCCTCACCACTCTAGCAGCCCTTCTTGTCATCAGCTCGTTCTTCCTCGATCCCTTTCACTCCTTGAGTACTTGAAATGCCTATAAGCTGCCTTCTTTCCCTTCACCACCTCGTGAACCTCCCTGGTCCACCAGCAGGGTTTATGGGCCCAACCACATTTTCATCTTACTTTTGTATAGTTGCTGGTAGCATCCTGTACCCCCCTCCTGATGATTTCCCACCTACTGTCAGCATCCATGTCTGGCCCAATCCCATCCAAATGCTTCTTAAGGATCCTTCCCATTTCCTTGAAATCCACCCCCCTGAAGTCAGTTACCTCCGTCTTTGTGCAGCCTTCTACCCCTTCTAGGTCCAGGCAGAACCAGACTGTGGCATGGTCACTCCTCGCCAATGGGTCCCTTACCTCCAGGCTCCCAATCTGGTCCCTGACTGCCAGGACCGCATCCAGTATCCATGCCTCCCTGGTTGTTTCCCCCACCTGCTGAGTTAGGAACACATCCTGAAAGACATCCAATGACCTCTGTTCCCTGGCCACTGAGGATGTCATAGTCTCCCAGTCCATTCCTGGCATGTTTAAGTCCCCCAACACCACCACCCTTCCCCTGCCCAATCTGCAGTGTCTCCCTACGCCTGCCACCAGACTCTCCTCCAGATCCTCCACCAGCGTGGGCGGTCTATACACCACTCCTATTTTTACTCTCTTGCCCTCCTTGTTATCAAAGTGACCCAAATCATCTCCACAGTTCCCTCTACCTCCTCCTCCACTCCTCCTATGCCAATGCAGTTTTTGACTATTATTGCTACCCTTCCTCCCCTTCCCTCCCCCCATCCTTCCTGAACATGGTGTAACCCTCCAGATTCAGGTCCCAGTCGTGCCCTGCAGTGGCCCAGGTCTCAGTTTACAAAAAGTATTAAGTATATAGTATTATAAGGAGCCAGAAGAACTGTGGGTCACCCTGGAAACAGGAAATGGGACAGCCATAAGAACTGGGGTTGTCTACAGGCCCCCAGACCAGAGGGAGGACATAGACACATTACTGTTAGAAGATATACAAAACATGACAGCTAAAGGGGAGGTTCTGATAATGGGAGACTTCAACATGCCAGATACAGATTGGTCAATACCAGCAGGAACATCTGCCAGAACAAGACTCATAGTGGATTCCTGCAGGGAGGGCCTCAAACAACTGGTACAGCAACCCACTAGAACAGGTCTATCCTAGATCTAGTACTGACTAATAAAGAAGGGATCCAGATCTCCAGGTAGAAGGTCACCTGAGGCCAGTGATCATCACATGGTATGGTTCAATTTGGCTACTACATCTAAATCATCCCATTCCAAGGCAAAAAATATGGGACTTCAGAGGAGCTGACTTTGATAAGATGGCCAACAGAGTTAAGCTAGCCCTGGCAAAAAGAAACACAGATGAGGGGTACAGGCAAAGTGGGCAAGCATTATGATGCAATACTTGAAGCAACATCCCATTGTGTTAGACAGAAAAGAAGTGCAAGAAGAAGGAAACCACTTTGGTTCTCAATACAGTAGCAGAAAAGGTCAGAGCCAAAAGGCTGGCCTTCAGGAAATATAAGGAACACAGCGGGATGAAGATAGGAGGCATACCAAACTGCCCTAAGGGAAGCAGGTAAGGCAGTAAGGCAGGCAAAGTCCCAAACTGAGGAAACACTAGCACGAACAGTAAAAGAAGGTGACAAGACTTTCTATAGATACATTAGTGAAAGGAGAAAGTCCAGAGGGGTATTGCTAAGCTTAATGGAGAAAAGGGAGCATGTGAGGAGGAGGACCCTGTAAAGGCATCTATCCTAAATAGATACTTTTGCTCAGTATTTACTGAAGAGAAGGTAGGCAGGGCCCACAGCTCAGCATCATGGACACAGGGGAGGGAGGTGAGCACTACTCCCTTCACAAAGAAAGGGTCCTACAAGAGCTTGCTAAGCTCAGGGTGGATAAGGCAATGGACCTGATGGCATACATCCCAGGGTACTTAAGGAGCTAAAGGAGGAACTAGCAGAGCCATTAGCAGAATTGTTTAGTGAGTCTCTGAGCACAGGAGAGGTCCCAGAAGACTGAAGAAGGGTTTCATGTGATCCCGGCCCACAAGAGTGGTAGCAGGAGGAGGCGAACTACAGACTGTCAGTCTTACTCAGTAGTGGGCAAGATTATGGAGGCACTCTAAGGAAAGGATAGTGCAACACCTGGAATCCATAGGGGCACAGGATCCAAGACAGCATGGGTTTACAAAGGAAGGTCCTGTCAAACTAATCTCATAGATTTCTTTGACTGGGTAACCAGAATGGTGGACCAAGGGGAGCAGTTGATGTCGCCTACCTTGACTTCAGCAAAGCTTTTGATACTGTTCCAATAGAAGATTGATAAATAAGCTGGGTAGGCTCGGGTGGGTCAGAAGTTGGTCAACTGGATGGCAAACTGGTTGATGGGCAGAAAACAGAGAGTGGTGGTAAATGGTATACAGTCAGAAGAGATGCAAGTCACAAGTGGGTACCTCAGGGATCAGTCCTGGGGCCAATCCTCTTCAACATCTTCATTAGTGACCTTGCAGATGGACTAGAGGGTAAGGCTTGTCTGTTTGCAGATGACACCAAGATCTGCAACAGAGTAGATGATCCAGATGGGGTGGGCAGAATGAGAAGAGATCTGGATAAACTAGCAGAATGGTCAGAAGAGTGGCAACTGGCATTTAATGCAAAGAAGTGCAAAATCATGCATATAGGGAAGAGAAACCTGAAGCCACCTATAGGCTGGGAGGAGTTCAGCAGTCACAAAGGAAGAAAGAGACTTGGGCATCATCATCACTGATGACCTAAAATCATCCAAGCAGACCTCTAAAGCAGTAGGTAAGCTAGGGGTGTTAGGGTGTATTAGTAGAGGTATCACAAGTCGTAAGAGGGAGGTAATAATCCCTCTGTACAAGACACTGGTTAGGCCCCATCTGGAGTACTCATGCGCAGTATTGGAGGCCACACCTTCACAAGGACATTAACCAAATTGAGGCAGTCCAGAGAAGGGCAACCAAAATGGTGCAGGGACTGCATCAGAAGACATATGAGGACAGATTAACGGAGCTCAATATGTATACCCTTGAGCAAAGGAGGAGAGAGGTGATATGATCGAGGCATTCAAACACCTTAAGGGCATAAACAAGGTGAAAGAGTCTAACATGTTTAAATATAAGAAAAATAGCAGGACAAGAGGACACAGCATGAGATTAGAGGGGGCCGATTAAGGGGGATGTGAGGAATTCTTTTTCACAGAAAGGTGGTGGATGCATGGAATGGCTTACCACAAGAAGTGGTGGCTATGAATACAGTGCAGGGCTTCAAACAGGCATGGGATAGGCATAAGGGAGCAATACAAATGACTATGAATAGATAGGCCACTGACAGAGCAAACGCCGATGGCACATTTATAAGGTAGAAAAAGAAATGGGCAGACTGGATGGGCCTTGCGGTCCTTATCTGCCGTCAACTTCTGTTTCTATTTTGCAAATATGTCTTCCAAATAACATAACAGATACTATATGAGAGTATTGCACAAACCAGTGCCTTTCTAATAGTATACATCCCAGTGCCTAGTGCTTTGTGTCTAGCAGTTTTAATAATCTGAATTATAAATATTTTTTAAGAAAATATAGTCTCTGGTGTTTTAACCTACTGCAGAGGGACAGGAAAACATTATGAACTGCAGCCTTGGGAAATGTTGCAAATAAGGACTAACACTATTATTATTTTTCTTCAGCGTGCAATAAGCAACTGAGGTTTACTGCAGGACTCAGGGACCAGGGTTCATGATTTGTGAGTACAGTATGCATAGTCTGCTAATTCAGTCTGAACTTCAAGAAATTTTAGACATATGTTTTGCATACAAGTATGAGTGAAAAAGCTGATACCATACTAATGATTGTTTAGGTGTTTTACTCTGTACTTAAAAAAGACAGCCTTGATCTGTGGGATTTTCTGTCTGGCATAACATGAAGAAGCAGATTACAATTGAGATCTCTCTATCTCTCTATGTACTTATCTATCTATCTATCTATCTATCTATCTATCTATCTATCTATCTATCTATCTATCTATCAATATAGATATACAGTATTCTATAGAATCAGTTCTGCAATTAATCAGAATTTAAATGTGTAAATGTGGGGAATTATTTTTAATATTTCTTTCCTTAGAACTATTTTGGTAATTTTATGATGTATTAGATGTTACTAAAGACTACTGGAGTTGCAATTTGGTGATAGTTTTGCTTTAGAGTTCATGCAATTGTACTTTTCTTCCCCTTCTTAGCAGCACTTCATGATCTTTGCTTAAAGCCACACGATTCAGTGCTCTTTGCTGGCAGAGTGTAATGTTAATACATTAAACACTAAAGGCAAAGTGAGCTTACTTTGCAGGTTATGATGAATTCTTAGTCATTTCTGCACTATTTTTTTCATTTATTCCTAAAGTTGTGTTGCTTAATGCACTTTGTTAGGAGGTTTTAATGTTAATAGATTAAATGCTGTCAGGTAAATCCCATTTTACTCTGAAGCTCAGAATCTGCTCACAGCCACAGCTATATCTTACAGTATGTATTTTCTGAGAGATTGCATATGATACATTGGGATACTGCTGTTTTCCATTATACCAAGTATTCTTTTGTTCACCTGTTTACCTTAAAATTTCGATGCACGTTTTCTTTTGAAGCAATATTTTACATTTACTTATGCAGCCATGCAGGTTAGTGCAACTAGCTGGATGAAGATAGTGCCAATAGATTACATTCAGTAGGCTGAAATCGACTTTATTCCCATGTTTATGTTGAATTTATAGCTGTGGCCATGATTTTTGTTTTTTTGTCCTCTTCAGCATCGGAATTCAGCCTGGTAGCGGACCTCGCCACCCCTCACTCCCAAATCAGCTGCACTCCCTAGTTGCCCCCTGGCTTACCCCCCAGAGTGAGGCCACTGGCCGCGGACACAGGTCAGATTGGGGCAGCCAGCCTTGGAGCAATGAAGGAGTGGCAAGGCAGGCATCATGGAGGCGCTGCTGCAGGATTTTTTCGGAGATTTGCTCTCTCTGGAGCTGAGTGCGTGCAATGACGCAGGCCAAGGAGGAACCTGCGTGCTCCCATTCATGCTCCTCTTGATGTGTCTGCACTCGGCATCCCCCATGCTCTCACATGTCACCCTGCTCCCCAGCCTCCACCAGGGGGCAACCAGGCACCGGTGCTGCATGTCCCCCTCCCCGGAGAAGGAGAGCAGTCCTCCGGACACTCAATCTTTCCCTGCCCCTGCCAACCTCCAGCGACCCATGCCCATTCCCGAACATGGGTTGAGGGCGTGGTGTGAGGTGTGGTGTCCTGCACCTCAACCCTCAGTGCCACTGGGCCGGTTACACAGCCATGATGTTTTATAAATTGTGTTACCTGGGAGAATGTTTCAATTAAATTAAAATAAATAATATGTTATTGACTATGAGTAAAAACATCTCCCTGGCTAACAGCCCCCACCCCTTCTTTATTGGTATAAGTGGGGAATAAGCCCAATGGTAAGAAAATCTGCAGCCCCAATTTTGTCGTAACAGTGCTGTTTTTTGCACTTCTTCATATTGTTTTTTGGGATTCACTTACTAGCACTTTCATGGCACTTTATGAGAACAATTCTAGCGATTGGTTTATTGAGTGATTAAGTAGGGTATGTAAACTGAAGTGCTATGAAGCAGCCCCCCCCCAAGAAAGCCACTTTGGGTGGCAATACATAGGGAATGTCTTCTCATGTCCCTTCAGCAACAATAGATCTATTTATTATTTTCCTGAGTGTGGTGTGTGCACTGCTTTCTCTTCAGATTAGGACAGTTTTTGTAGGCTCCATGAACCACCAAAAAACTGTTTTCTTTTGGTACCTATTCCTTGAGTTTCCCTTACAACAGCTCCCCAGGTGTTGAGTCAAATCCTACTGGGTCCCTTTGTCATACACTCTACAGCGTACGACAAAACCATGCAACAGTAACAGCACTGTAGGGATAAGCGAGAGGGTGCAAAACCACAAAAGGCAGTATTCATGGTAGTGCACCGTCTCACTCATCCAGGTAGAGGATAAGACCTCTGCTGGGACAAGGGTCCACCAAGCAGCTGCCGTGGCTCAATGGGATGATCCACTGGCAGCAAGGGAGGCAAGCAGTGCATCTGGGACCAGGTTTGGACACATTAATTTTTACTTTTTTTGCACTTTGTGCAATTTTTACTGTTAACCCCTTCCCCCGAGTTAGATATTTTAGTTGGGGGTTCAGGTGCACAGCCCCCCATAACAGTGGGTGCTCCCTGCTACAAAAAGACTTTTGCCACTGGGAATATATTGCGCTGTATTGGCAGCACAGTATATTGTAGCGGCATAATGTCTTGTGACATTATGATCCCACGCCGAGTCAAGTGGCTGTTATAATACTACTATAAGATAAATCATTCTGTTCCTTGTTTAGGTGAAAAAATATGTCTGGACATTAGTCTTAAAGTGTTATGGGAAAACATGCACATTTGGAAAAAGTTTTAAACAATTCACATAGTGGTCTGAGACCTCAGATGTGGGTCAGTATGCACCAATATTCAAACTCACACACTTCAGAAGTATAGATATCTTTTTAGTTATACATTCTGAGTTCATATCCCAATGATTACATACAGTACATGCACGGCTAGAGTTTTCATTCCAACAACTAATTCAAAAAGGTGTAGATCAATTGCATTTAGTAAAATTATTGCTTCACAGCTCTGAAGAAAATGTTATTGTGATGTTGAAATGTCAGCAATGCTATGCCCTACGGATTGACCCAACATATGGTGGATGTAAACCAGCAGGCTAGTGTGACCCAGTTTTTAATTTTTTTTGTGGTTTGAGATATATGGTATATTCAGAAGCTGCAAACAGGAGCAGTGTAAGCAAAGCTGGTTCTACAGCATACTCTGGCCAATATATGTAAGTGTACCTTCTACTCTTTTCTGTGTTGCACCGTAACAGAGTGTGTGACAATAGTTTTACTAAACACAGTTAATCTACACCATTCTGAATAAGTTGTCAGAAGGAAAATGTTTGCCTTGCTTGTGTTGTATGTTATCATCTGACTAGGAACTCAGAATGCAAACACATTACTTCTGAAATGTGTGTTTGAATATTGGTGAGTGCTGACCCATGGTCTGAGGTCTTAGACCACTGTGTGAATTGATACTTTCTAATCTTGGGGAATAGTGCACATTCTCATGAATCACTATTTCCTACTGTTTTAAAAGGTTTAGACATGTTAAAGAGGATTGATGTTTTTTCACGAATTTTGTAAGGTATTGTTTTTCCTTCCTGAAAACCATTAGGATAGAATCCACTGGTAGGAGCTCTTTGTTGAATGGATAGACATTCCTGAGACATTTATATAATGGCCAGTGTGCCAGTATACATGGATGGCCAATCTTACTGGACTTTATTACTATAGCAGGTTTATGCAGCGATTGGACTTTATTAAATTTAACAGTTGATATAGTTAATCCTCCTCATATTAGTGCCTATGCACCATCTGGGTCAGGAGATGCATGATAAGTGTGTATCCAGCCCATGCAGCTCCACACCTGCGAACAGGTGTGTGGTGACTGACATTCATGAATACTGATGAGTGCAGTGTGCCTTTCTGTGGCTCTTCTTCCCCAGCATGCTGGTGCATGGGGGAAGATTGGAGGTCACAGATTGGCATCCGATCAGATGCCTGATATGGTCCCAGAGCAGAGCCCCTGCTCTGCCAAGATCAGGAGATTACAGGACAACTCAAGTCCTGTAATTTCCACAGGAATGGAAGAATGCTTCCATTGCCTTCCCTGGTCCTCCCTTCCTGACTGGAGGGCTGTGGTGGCACAGAATGTTGGATATCCATTCCTGCCACTGCCGGTGGGTATATTCCATGTGGGGTGTGCAGAGGATATAACAGGGTGTCTGTTGCCATATTATGTGCCACCCTTGACCAGCACTTCACACCATATTGAATAGTGCAGAATGTGGCCGTGCCCCCTGGCCATTCCCCTAGACTATTCTCATGCATAGCTGCATGCATGGCCAGGAGATCAATTTCAGGTGGGGCACACATCCCTTCTGTGAATGTGGCCAGGGGTACACAGGACTCCTGATACATGGCATTCCATCCTAGGGTTTCCTACACACTGCAGATCCACCATATATTGCCATGATGCCCCTTAATTCATAGGGGCCATCATGAGCATACTGCACAGGAGTCATGATGTAATCCTGTAATAACTCTTGTGGTATAAAATGCACTTCTATGTGGTACCTTTGTATACTTTTTTGTATTGTTTTAGTGTGAAAGCAGTAGAAAAAAAAATAAGATACACCACACAAACCCATGGATCATTGTTCTTCTATAATGTAGTAACTTTTGAAGGCACTGTCACCAGCCTTCTCCAGGATTTTACTATTATTGAATGTAGCTTGTGTAGGTCATGATTAGCTACTTATAAAAGCAAACAGTAGCATTATTATGCATGATAATGAGTTTAAATGCTTAGCTCTACAGAAAGAACCAATGAGAAGCTTGGTGGAGAAACTGACAACTTCATATCTAAGGTTACCATTGCCAAATGCAGAACAGATCAAAGGGCATAAGGCTGGAATAAATGCAGTGAATAAATTTTGAATAAATGTTATTATTATTATGCAGAATGAGTTTCATCCTAAAGTGCCAAATGAGTTCCATTACTCCTGCAGCATTGTGACAGCTCAAAATTATTGGCCTTATGAAAATAAATAATCCTAAGACTTTCCTTTCAGAGCCGGTTCACTATGATAAATCTCAGATGTTGTATATTGCTGGATAATATATATGAGATTTCTCTGTTACGGTACAACACTTAATAAATTTAAAACACTCCTATCTGAAATTACTGAATTGTTGCATCCAGACTACACCTACTCAATTACTTTCTGTGGTGGATATGTAAGACTGTATTTCATTTTACAATGATTTACACCCATACCTCTGCTCCCTAAGTTATTTAGTAAGTGTGTTACAGTATCAATAATCAGGTACTATTTAAGGGTGAATAAATATAAAACTTGGAAATAATAGTGTGCCTTCAGTTTAGAACCCTATCTTTGGTTCAGTTTTGACATTTTGGCCAAAGACACTTTGGATTCTTGGTATGGGGATTTAGCAAGCTAAAAATTGCGATAAGAGACATCTTTTCATCACCATTCACCCACTCTAGTTAATCTCAGCCTCATCTACCCACCACAGTTCTTTCAGTCAGATTTCAAAAGAAAACTCAATCAACACCTGGTACAATTTTTATTTATTTTTTGTATTTAGCTTTTGTTAACAGGGTAAGTGCACTAGCCATAAAATGACTGTTTCCAGGCACGACCCGGAGAGTACAGTCATACAAAAACTTAACAGGATAACAAATTATAAGTGCTTTACATACAATGAACTAAAGAGGATACAATATATCAGAACATACAAAGTAAAGTGCTTTACATACAAAGAGTTAAAGTGGATACAATATATCAGAGACATACAGAGTAGACCATTCATAAGTTCATAGGTGCCTACCTATGCAATGAATAGAGAGGACCTTGGACAGTAAATTATCAGGTGACACATCATATGAACAGAACAAGGTACACAAAAACAAAAACAGGTAATACAAAAGGAAGAAATATCCATTGAGAGCAGGGGGTGTCATTAAGGAAAAGTTCTGTAAGTGAGGAAGAGGGGAGCAAGCCATGAAATTAGATTATATGAGTGTATGTAAGTGTAATGGAGATGCCTGCAGTGCAAGATTGTATATGGGCAGGGAAAGGGAGCCGGGACAGGCTGAGCCAATAAGAGGGTTATATAGAGGTGAGGAAATACTATCGTATGGCCAGAGACATCAGTCATTAGGTAGGGTGAAAGCAGGAACAGGTATCAGCAATCAGCAGATTCAAGCGCAGTTTTCTCTTAAAGCATGTGTGGGAGCTAGGAAGTCTAATGTCGAGGGGAAGGGAATTCCACAGCTGTGAAGCCACATGCTCAAATGCAACAGTTCCTTTCCTAGTGTGGCACCTCGGAAAATTCAGAAAGGATTTATCAGCTGATCGTAGACCATGGAGTGTGTCCTGAGGAACAAGCATAGCTGCAAGACACCTAGGGGTTTGATTTCGAATTATCAAATCAATAAGAGAGCCAAGGTAGTATTTCCTGCTAGCTAACGGAGACAGCCAACTAAGATCATTATAAAGCTGACAGTGGTGTTTAAGCCGAGGAGCAGAAGAGGCATAGCGACATATGTTGTTATACGTAATATCCCATCTGAGTAGGTCAGTTTTATAAGCAGCCCCAAATAAGGGACCCCCATAGGTTAGGGTGGGGAGCAGAATCCCCCTCACGATGGCCATTTTAGCCAATGGCATGAGCATATAACTAGTCTTATATGCAACACCCAGTTTGGAGTTGACAGCTCTGCAAACAGACTGTACATGAAGATTAAGATCAAGAGATTGATCTAGCAGGATGCCCAGGTACTTGAAAGAGGTCACACATTCCAGTAATTGACCTTCTAAGTCCTGCACAGTCAGGGTTGTTGTGCAAGCCCGGAGCTTTGGGGCCGATCCAAGCAGCATGGCTTTAGTTTTGCTAGTGTTGACAACCAGTTTGTGGTCTTATAGCCAGTTTTGGATATTGTTAAAGTCAGAGGAAAGGGTTGTGTTGATAGTGTCTATATTAGTAGAACTTGTATAGATGACAAGATCATCAGCATATAGAATAGCAGAGCAGGATTTTAGAGCAGCTCTAATGTTATTTATATAAAGAGAGAATAGGAGGGGCCCTAGGATGGAGCTCTGAGGTACACCAGTGCTAGTGGTGGTACTGTTCGATAGAGAGGAATTAAATTTCGCCACTTGAGTTCTATTTGTCAGGTAGCTTTCATACCAGTCAACAGCAAAGGAGGAGAAATGCAGGTGTTGAAGTGAGGAGAGAAGCAAAGTGTGATCAACAAGGTCAAAAGCCTTTGTGAGGTCAATAAAGACAGCCCCAGTCAGATTGCCAGTATCCATTTTTGAAAGAGTGTCTGTGGTGAATTTAAGGAGTGCAGTCGTTGTGCTATGTCCTTTCCTGAAGCCATGTTGGTTATCCGAGAGCAGGCTGTGCTTAAGTAGACAGTCAGTTGTCTGAGTTGCGACAATTTTCTCCAGGAGTTTGGTCAGTACCGAGAGTATGGCAATTGGTCTGTAGTTCATGACAACCTTAGGATCCCCTTTTATAAGTACAGGTGTGATCCGAGCAGCTTTCCAGAGGTCAGGGACCACTCCACCTGAAAGTGATAACGTATAAATTTTGGACAGCGGTAACACAATAAGGGGAGCTGCAAATTTCAAGAGGCTGGGTTCAAGGGAGTCTGAGCCAGAGCTGGTATGATCAGAGATGGACCTCAGAAGCTTCAGAACTTCCTTTCTAGACACAGCCTTAAAATAGAATGGAGGAGTATAAGGAGGCACAGGGGACAACACTTCCAACTTATCCAGACAGGTTCCTGATGAGGAGTGGGAGGACACTGCAGTGGGATTGAAGGAAGAGGTATATTGTGAGAGATTAGAGAAATGCAGGTTGAAAGAATTAGCTATGGTTTGTGAGTCATTGCAATGCACATCATTTATAAGCATATCACCAGGGGTAGTTGACTGTGAGAATCCTAGAAAGGATTTGATGTGTGACCAGAATTTTCTGGGATCATGGGCCGAGTTAATCAGTAGGTCTTTACAGTACTTGCTCTTAGCAGCTCTGACTTGTCTTTTACATGAATTCCGTAGCGTACGGTAAGCTTTGAAATCTGTTTGCTGCCCTGATGTTTTGTAGCACTTCCAGAGTTTATCTCTAAGGTGCAAACTTTTGAGCAAGTCTTTATTTAGCCATCTTGTTTGTTTACCCCTCACTCTCTGGGTGATCTTTGGGGCATGTTTACATTGAACCGTAAGGAATTTAGTGATGAAGAGGTTAAGAGCATCCTGAGAACAGTGTGATAGATAGATCTCCAACCAATCAATTCTGGAGACGTCATACAGAAACACCTCTTGGTCTAGGTGAGCAAAGTTTATGAGAGTGATGAGACATGATGGAGGAGATGGAGGTGCCCCCAAGGACAGGATGCAGAAAGTAGGAGAGTGGTCGATTAAGGCATCAGCAAGAGTACCAGCGGCTGAGATGTGTTCTATCTGGTTTACCAGCACCCAATCCAATAGTATGCCTTGTGGTGATGAAGACAGACTTCTAGTTGGCACTGTTACCATCTGATGCAGGTTGTAGCTATGAGTCAGAGATTGAAGAGAATTGAGAGCTGCCCCAAGCCAGTTGAAGTTTAGGTCCCCTAAAATAACAACCTCATTATGATTAAAATCTGAGAGGTATTTTCCAACAGGTACTCTAGACCCACAATCCCTCTCGCTGGGGGGTTATACGCACAGATAACATGCAGTTTCTTGGCTCCCAATGCAAGGGTAGCATGCAAGTATTCACATACTGATTGAGCATCCAGGATAGCGAGAAGAGAGACAGTCAGATTATTTTTGTAGTACAGAGCAACTCCACCACCACGTTTGCTTGATATCCTATCCCTTCGAATAATAGAGTAATTTGGCAGGGAGCAGAGGGAGTCAGTATCTAATGGTTTTAGCCAGGTCTCAGTGAGACAGAGGATATCAGGATTGTACAGTTTGACTCATGACTCCAGTTCCACGAAGTGACACATCAAACTTCTTATATTCAAGTGTGCAATTAACAGCCCATGTTTGGACATACTATGTAGCTGCCAGTAGCTGGACATATTACTTCTAAAACAATATATTGGATATGGGGAGCAGCATGGAAAGTGATTGATTGTGGAAAGGGGTGGCCATAGAACTAGTGCTGTCCATCTGAGAAGGGAAAGAGTGTTATTTTTTGTAATTGTTTGCCAAAGGATGAAGTGATCCAAAGAGGTCCAAAAGACTGATTTGGCCAAATTAAAGGTAAACATATTTCATTTTGTCACATTAACCAAATTCAAATTAGGCATCATCTCATCATCAGTACTAACTACAAAACTGCTATTTAACTAATATTTAGAGTCATAAGGAATAGGCACAGGGGAAGACTGTCGTAGTTAAGGTTTAAATGGTAACATCAGCTGGTATCCATCAACTATTCCATGCTTTCTCTAAGCTTTGCTGGAGGCTTAGGTGGACTGATCTGTCAGTTTTTCCAAAGGCTGCAACAGTGCACATCCTTGTTGTACCCAACAAAGTTATCCTGGAAGTTTTTAGATAGTTCATTATCTATTTATTTTTTTTTAGCAAAAATGGAGTTGATGTATGGAACTTTTTGAACTATCCTAGACTTAACTTATAATATTCCCCAAAATATACAGCAGTGAGGAGCAGTGGTCCATATTCATCAGCTGAACTTTCAAAAATACTGTTATTTAGGAAGCAAGGATTCACAGAGGGGTTGTCATTCCAGAAAAAAAAAATAGTTGATGTCTTTGACTGGGTGATCTGGAAAATAGGGGGAGGGCAGTGGACATGACCTATCTGGACTTTTGCAAAGATTTACACTGTGCTGCACAGGAGAATGATTAAGAAATTGAACAGCCTAGGGGCTGTGGTATATTGGGTTAGAAACTGGTTAATGGATAGGTGACAGAGGGCAGGGAACAACAGCACTCACTCTAAGCATTAAAGAGTAACCAGCAGAGTGCCACAGGGCTCAGTACTGGGACCAGTCCTCTTCAATGTCTTCATAAGTGACATAGCTGGGACATGCATGTATTGCACATTCTTAACAAGGGTCCCCCACAGGAACCTGGCCCAGCCAGTGGTCTTACTGCCACCTCCCTTCCAGGTACCCTATTAACAATGTGCAATACATGCATGTCCCAATTATTTTTAATCTCGCTTATTGGAATATGACTGAATTGGTATCATGTTGCAACAGTGACAGGAATACAGAGAAGATCATCACAGCAACATTTTCAACAGTTTTGCATGGGGGCTATGGTGGGGGGGGGTGAAGCCCCCCACAGAAAACACAGTTTACTCCAGCGATGACTCAACACCAATTGGTGGTGTTGTGCTGTCACTGTACTGACTGTCACTGTGCTCCATGTCACTGTGGCATGGAGGAACTGGCTGAATCTGGTATGTGTCATAATACGAATACCTCTAGGTTTTTCAGTACTATGTTATTAGTCTTGCTGCACACCAGACATGCACACAAGACCCCATGGCTGGTACACACACTATGGAACACCTACGTTTATTTAGGCCTAGACCAAACCCTGATGATAAGAAGAAGGCCAAATCTTCCTCCTCATGCAGGAGGCATGACACTGGTGATGTCACTGGTGCCACTAGCACAATGTCTGCTCTCTTCAGAACCAGCGTGTCAATCTGGAACAGAGCAGATATTGTCTCTGTCTCTAGCTATATTACAAAATTCCTGGATGGCATGAAAAAATATCTTACCACCTTTATTGCATGGTGTAGTTGGGCTTAGTCAGGAAGAGTGCTTTACCATGTATAACACGCACAATATTGCCAAGAGTTTTACAGATACTGAGAATAAAATTAATGAACTTGTTGCTCAGAATAACAAGGGGGCAAACAAGCAATATATTGCCAGGGAACATCTCTGCTCTGCGTATGGCTCTTATGTCATAACCACTGTCAATAATCTCTTCCGGTGATCTGGAATCTGGACGTATTCCTGATATTATTCATGATGGAAGACTTGCTAAATGGTACTGTCCACACTGTAAATCAACTACTTGCATCACCATGTGCACTTCTAGATTACTATCCATCTCCATGTCAACTGCACATAACTTAAATTATATCACCTGTCATCCCAATAGGAGACCATGTTATAATGCTAATTATTGTACCATCAGAGAAACTATTTTCATAACTTTTACTGTGTCTTTCCCACGTTTTGACCCCACTACAGCTTTGTTTGATCAATTAGCCACCATTAACTCCATTGGGCATCTTGACAAGGACATCTACCAGTAACGCATTAACCTTCCACCCATTCTGGTCATCCACCCCACCTTTGAAGCATGGTTGGTACCTCATACGAACTGTTGTGCTAAGAAGGGATATCACTACTTGTGTCACTGTGATGTTTTCAACGTCATCAAGCCGGTGTGTGGCTTATCACCAGACAGCATTGATTGCTCCTTTACAAATGACTTGGACCTTAATTCAAATGATACTGATAAACTCAGAGCACAATCAACAGCATCACCAGTGGGCAACACTGGTCATCTCTAGAACAAATATGCTGAAGAGGTTCATCACTTGACTACAAGACCATCTTCACTCCTAGGGATATTTGGGAAACTTCATCTCCCAGTGTCTAATGGTAAGACCTGCTTAGGGCAACAGATTATCTTTTGTGTAATAAACAAGTTTATTACTGAATATTCCACTTGTCCATGTCTCTTTTGCTAGTCCATAACTGCCAAGATTCTGACCAGGTCTCAGAGACCCTAACAAACTGACATTTCAGATGAGCTGGAAGGTGGAAGCAGATGACATCAAATTCTGCCATAGGGCGAACACTCAGGAGGGGGTGGAAAGAATGCATATGGATCTAGGGAAGCTTGAGGAGTGTTCAAATACATGGCAGTTGGGATTCAACGCCAAAAAGTGAAAAATCATATATCTTGAGCACAGAAACCCAGGAACTGAGAATAGTATGTGGGGAGGTACTGTCAATCACTAAGAAGGAAAAGGATCTTGGGATTATTTTATTTCATTACCTCAAAGTGGCAGGGCAGTGTGACAAAGCAGTGGATAGTGCCAGTGAAATGCTGGGATGGATTTGGAGAGGTACCTCCAGCAGGAGGAGGGAGGTGGTGATGCCATATTGTTTCTTACTGCTGAGACCCCACCTGCAGTATTGTGTCCATTTCTGGAGGACACCCCTCAAAAAGAACATAGACAGGGTGGTGGCAGTCAAGATGAGGGCACTAAAATGGGGCAGGGGTTGCTCCAATAGCTCTATGAGGAGAAACTGAGGCATCGCAACATGTATATTCTAATTGTCAGGAGAGCAAGAAAGAACATGACAGAGACCTTCAAGTACCTCATGGGGTGAAGAGGGTGTAGGAGGGGTGCCTCTTTCAAAGGAGGAAGAGCACCATGACCAGAGGGCATGCAATGAAGCTGGAGAAGGTGGACATTTAAGAGCGATGTGAGGAAGTACTTCTTCACTGAAAGAGTGGTAGATACCTGGAACAGACTACCAGCAAAAGTGGTGGAGGGGAACAACAGTACAAGTATTCAAGCATGTGTAGCATAGACATAGGGGAATATAAGTAAATAAGTAGGGAGTAAGGAAGGTTGCCTGAGACCAGTTAGGGTATGGGGGAGGCATACTAGATGGGGACCATCTGAGCACACTGGGTGGCAATGTGGTCCTTTTCAGATGACAAATTCTATGGGTCTATGTTTCATCTCAATGTTGATCTTTTCAGACATTGTGTTAGCAATAAATATCAGGGATAAATATTGCCACCAAATCTTACAAAATCTACACCTAGGCTACTTTCTGGATGAGAATATTTTCTTCTACAAACAGAGAAGTAATTTAAGAACATATGAATATATAAAACTGCCAGCAGATACAGGCCTTATAGTCTATCAAATCTGCTCAAGTGTGCAGCTAGCAATCCCTTATTCTGCAGCTGCTCCTCTCTCCCCTCCCCCTCACAGTGACCCTCCCCCTTGCTTTGTCCAATCCCATTTTAAAACTACTCACTGTCCTGCAAGACACCACCTCTTTGGGCAGTGCGCTCAACTTAGACAGAACCCTTTCCATGAAAAAGTGCCTCCTCATTTCTCTCCTGAATCATCCCCCCTCTAACCTCAGACCTTGCCCCCTGGTGTCCCTTCCTCACCTCAATTTAAACAGCCCCTCATTACCAATCCTGTCAATGCCCTCCATGTATTTAAAGGTCTCAATCATATTCCGCTATCTCTCCTCTCCTCCATGGAGTACATGTTAAGCTCCCCCAGTCTCACCTCATAAAGCTTGTCCTCCACTCCCAGGATCATCCTAGTTGCTCTGGCTGGACCCCCTCCAGTAGTCTAACATCTTTCCTTAAGTATGGGCGCCAGTACTGCACACAGTACTCCAAGTGTGGCCTCACCAGCGACCTGCACAGAGGCAGGTTTACCTCCTGGAGGTGATTCCTCTAGTGATACAAACCAGCATCTTGTTGGTTTTAACTGCTGCTTTCCTGCACTGTGCTGAGTGGTTCATTTGCTCTGTTATAACCACCCCAAGATCCCTTTCCTCCTCTGTAGTGGTTATCTGCACCCCTCCCAACTGTTAACACCTCCTTAGGTTCCTTGCTCCCAAGTGCATGACTTTGCACTTCTTGGCATTGAACCCCAGCTGCCATGTGTCTGACCAGTCTTCAAGTTTAGCCAGATCATCCTGCAGCCCCTGCCACCCTGCCTTGCCATCCACCACCACCCTGATCTTGGTGTCATCTGCAAAGAGACTTATCTTGTTCTTAATGCCATGTGAAATGTCGTCGATGAAAATGCAAAACAGCACCAGGCCCAGTACTGATCCCTGCGGTACCCCGCTTGTTACAGCCCTTGGAGCTCAGAATTCCTCTCCCACCACTACCCTCTGTTGTCTCCCCAGTAGCCAGTTCTTCATCCAATTTATCATTTTTGACCCTGCTCCCTGGTATCCCACCTTGCTAATCAGCTTCCCATGTGTCACTGAATCAAATGCCTTGCTGAAGTCCAGATACAGGACATCTACTGCATGGCCCTTGTCATGTTCCCTAGTCACTCAGTCAAAATAGTCAACTAGGTTGATCTGGCAGGATCTGCACAAGACAAACCCATGTTGCTTGCCATCCAGGAATCCATTACCTTCCAGAAAGGCTACCAGCCTCTTTTTGAGGATCGTCTTCATTAACTTCCCCACAACAGATGTGAGGCTCACTGGTCTATAGTTTTCTGGTTCATTCTTGGGTTCACTCTTGTGGAGGGGTACCACAAGAGCCATCATCCAGTCCTGGGGGATGTATCCTGTTTCCAGAGAGGTGCTGATCAAGTCTGCCAATGGCTCTGCCACAACCTCCGACAATTCCTTCAGGACCCGAGGGTGAACACTGTCTGGTTCTGGTGCTTTACCCACCTGCAGTGCCTTTAAACCCTCTAGTGCCCTGCCAGCTATGATTTCCCCATCTGTCACCTCTCCCCACCATACCTACCCTCCCGAACCCCTGAGGAAGTGCCCCATCCTTCTCCTTAGTAAATACAGAACAGAAGTATTCATTTGGCACTTCTGCCTGCTCTGCCCCTTTCTCTGCCCAACTCCACCTCCTTCCTGATCTTTACTATTTGATCCTTGCAGACCCTTCTCTCCCTTATGTACCTGAAGAAATCTTTTTCTCCATCCTTGATGCCCTGTTCCAGCCACAGCTCACCAGAAGCCTTGGCTGCTCTTACTGCTCTGGTCACTTCCCCTTGCCTTCTTTAGGTACTCCTCTCTATCTTCCCCCACCTGGATCTCTTGAAACTCCTGAAGGCTGTCCTTTAATCTCTTACCTTTTTCAACACTTCCCCACTTAGCCAATTCAGTTTACTGGCACTAGCCCTCTTGCTTTCATCTTGGTACAGGAAATAGTGGCCTCTGTGAGCCCTAGCTTGATAACTTCCCATTTCTGGTTAGCATCCATGTGTGGTTGGATTTTGGCTAGGTGCCCAGCCACTATTTCCCCCATCCTTCCAAAGTCAGCTCTCCTAAAGTCCAACACCCTGGTCACTGTTCCCCCCATCTCCCTACCCATGGTGAGTGAGAACCACACTGAGTGATGGTCATTTCCCTGCCAGCAGATCCTCCACCCCAACTCCATGACAAACTCCCCATTTGACAGTACATGGTCTAGAGTATTTCCTAATCTGGTTGGCTCATTCACCACCTGTACCAAGAAGCTGTTCTGGAAAGCCTCCAGAATTTCACTGAGAAAGTCAAGGGTCCAGGCTCCAGATGCTGACAACATGAAATTAAAGATTCAGAGCTGTTTTACAGAGCTTATTATTTTAAATCAGAAATGGCAATGAATGCAGTTCATAGCCTGCCTGGTGACATGAAGGGCTGAGGTGCTGGGTGCCTTAATTCTTGCCACACCACTGACCTGGATTTGAAAATAGTCCAGGGTCACTTGAGAGTGAGGGAGGATTGAGTGTTCCATGGACAGCTCACCTCCCTTTGGAGTGGGGCTCCTGTGTCCTGCCACTTGCCTGTCACCTGAAGAATAGGTTAACGTCAAAGGGTCTATGTGGACATCAAATATGGGTAAATACTGAGAGAGAGCAAGCATATATTCTGGGCCACTGTCAATAACATCTGGTTCCAGGATGGGAACAGGAGTAATTATGATATGATCAATTACAGTAGTTTGATGAGGAATAAAACACAAATTAGGATATTTCACATCACAGGTCTTGAGACCATATGAAAAGGTTTTATAATTTGTTACAGTACAGTACTGACCATCTGAGTTATAAGACATTTTAACAGTAGGAGCCCTCCATTTCTGTAGTTGAATTGGGCAGTTGAAAGATTGATTTGTGAGTCTTGTAGTAAGGCGATGAACCTCTTCGGCATATTTGTTGTAGAGACATCCAGTGTTGCCCACTGGTGATGCTGTTGACGGTGTTCTGGGTTTATCAGTGTCATTTGAATTAATGTCCAAGTCCATTGTAAAGGACCAGTCAATACTGTCCAGTGAATAGCCACACACTGGCTTGATGACATCTAAAATGTCACAGTAACACAAGTAGTGATATCCCTTCTTAGCACAACAGTTCATCTGAGGTGCCACCCATGCTTCAAAGGTGGGGTGGAAGACCTCTAGAGGTGGAAGGTTGATGCATTCCCGGTAGATATCCTCATCAAGATGCCCAGTGGAGTGAATGGAGGCTAATTGATCAAAATGAGCTGTAGTGGGGTCAAAACATGGTAAAGACACAGTAAAAGTTATGAACATAGTTTGTCTGATGGCACAACGATTAGTATTATAACATGGTCGCCTACTGGGATGATTGGTGATGCAACCTAAGTTACGTGCAGTTGACATGGGGATGATAGTGGCCTAGAAGTGCACATGGTAATGCAAGTACAGTAGTTGATTTACAGTGTGGACAGTATCATTTAGCAAGTCTCCTGTCATGAATAATATCAGGAATACATCCAGATTCCAGATCACGGAAGAGAATATCGACAGTGGTTATGACATAAAAGCCATAAGCAGAGCAGAGAAGTTCCTTGGCAATATATTGATTATCTACCTGCTTGTTATTCTGAGCAACAAGTTCATTAATTTTATTCTTAGTATCTGTAAAACTCTTGGTGATATCGTGCATGTTATGCACGGTAAAGCACTCTTCCTGACTAAGCCCATCTACACCATGCCATAAAGGTGGTAAGATATTATTTTTCATGCCATTCTTGAATTTAGCAATTTGGCTAGCAATAGAGGCAACATCTGCTCTGTTCCAGATTGACATGATGGTTTCAAAGAGACAGAAAATTGTGCCAGTGGCACCAGTGCCATCAGCAGTGTCACACCTCCTGCATGAGGAGAAAGACTTGGCATTCTTCTTATCATCAGGATTTGGTCTAGGCCTAAGTAAACCTAGATGTTCGATACTGTGTGTACCAGCCACAGGATCTTGTGTGCATGTTTGGTATGCAGCAAGACTATCTAATAACATAGCACTGAAAAACAGAGGTATTCGTATCATGACACATACCAAATTCAGCCATATTTCAATAAGTGAGATTAAAAAAAACTGAGACATGCATGTATTGCACATTGTTAACAATGGTACCTGGAAGGGAGGGGGCAGTAAGACCACTGGCTGGGCCAGGTTCCTATGGGGGACAATCAGTCAATTCAGCTTCAGTAGGAGGGGCTATGGCCAAAAACATAGCTTCTGTACAGTAGCATTGTAATGATGATTACAAAAGTCTTTTGTGGAGTCTTGTGGGAACCTCTCACAAAAGGCTGGTTCAATTAGAGCAGTAAGATTATATAAACCAGAATGTCTGTGATTAGCTTTGTTAGTGGACATATTACCATTTGGGTCAATGTTGGTATTGGGCTAACCTTGGAAAGTGCTTTTGGCAAGGCGAGCAATGGGGAGTGTGTGTTCATTCTTGTCAGTCTGCCATTCAGTTTGGAGTGAAGATTTGTCAGGGGACACAACTGAAGCAGTGAGGTAGGCATCTTTGCCTTCCTGAACAGTAATCAATTTGTTGGGAACATCTATGCTAACTCTTTCAGTGATGGTGGTGGATTTGTCTGCTGGGGTCATGTATCTTCTCTGAGGATGATCAAGTAGTGGAAGGAGTTGCCTTGGATGTTGATTGCTTTTGGATATAGTTTTCATATCCATGCCATGGACAATGGGGAATACTCCTATTGGCCCCTATGCACGAATCAGATGTAGGTACATGTGAAATGTATGTACCTGCTCACAGAGCCATGTTCCCCTGGACAGGTGTGCCTATGCCAGTATGCACAACAGGTGCCCACCTGCCCATGGCTTCTCCCCCTGGCATGCAGGTGCATGGTGGAGTGTTCTGTTTACTGGGCATGCATCCAATTGGATGCCCAGACCCAGTCCATGAGTGGATCCCTAGCACCTGCGGGGTGCAGAAACAAGATTAAGGGTGCTAAGTGTGCCACAAGCTCAGGGCAGGAGGGTGTCCTGACTGCCGCTCCAGCCCTTCATGCTGATCCATGGGCTGGAGTGGCAGATAAGGGTGGTCTGCAGTGCCCCCACATCTGTGCCACTGCCAGAGGTGGCATCCTTGGGGGCACATATCCCTTACGGCTGGGTGTTACCCAGCATAAGGTGCACCCCCCGTACCTGGCATTCCACACCTTTGTGAATGGCACGGAGTGGGGGCATGCCCCACCGGCCAGCCCTGATTGTGTTGCCATCCATGCAGTCTGGTAGGGGGGCTGAGTGCCCCATTGGTGAATCCTGCAGCTGGCCACATGGGTGGTGCACTGGGTGTGGAGTGGCTACGTGCCCCAGATGCATGGCACATAGCCATTCTTCTCCTTTGTACAGAGGGGCAAATATCAATAGGGCCAGATGCAAGATAGACATCTTGCAGGAATACCTGTAAGGAAAAAAGAAAGCTCAGTAGGTACAATTCCACCCAATGGGGTTGGGAAAAGTAATTATACTCCTTTATGTAGCTTTAACTGGTTTGCATGCAACCATTTCACAGTAAGTTTCTTTTGCTGAAGGAGTCTAACTTGATAGACTGTGGGACTGAGTTTGTTGACAATGGGGTAGGGTCCTTCCCATTTATTGGAGAAGGAGTGTGTAGGGTGAGAAAATCTGAGAATCATTACCTGATCTCAGACTTGCCAGTCCACCTCATGTACATGTTTGTCAAACTGGATCTTGGACTGTTGTTGGGCCTTGCCCATATGGTGTGCAGCATAAAAGTGGGTCTTAACAATGTCATCTTTGAGTTTTACAACATATTTGTCTACAGACACTCTGTCTGCAATGGCTGTGTTTAGGTCAAACAACAGGTGTTCAGGCAGTCTCATGGTTCTACGAGTCATCACCGCGAAGGATGTCAGCTCAGTGGTAGCTGAAGGAATACTCCTAATTGCCATAAGGAGTAAAGGCAAAAGGGAATCCCAGTCCTTGGGATTGTCCTCGATAAATTTGGAAAGCATTTTCTTAATCCGTCCATTGGCTCTTTATACTTGACCTGATGATTGAGGGTGGTAGGGTATGTGGAACTTCTGGTGTGCCCCAAGAAGTCTGAGTGTTTCTTGCATCAACTCACCTGTAAAACTGGTTCCTTGTCAGAATCTACCTTGAGAGGTAGACCCCACCTGGAGAACAGTTACTCTACCAGGACTTTTGCCATGGATTTGGCTGTACACTTCTGAGTGGGGAAAGCCTCAACCCACTTGGAGAATAAGTCAGTAACCACAAGTGCATACTTGTTGTTCCTGCTGGTATTGGTTAATGGACCAATAAAGTCAATTTAGATCACATGCTAAGGGCCAGTTTGTCTCTGCGTGAGTAGTTTGGCATTTCACTTAGTTGGGGCCAGATTGTTCTGACCACAAATCAGGCAATTTTCTATGTAGTGTTTGATATCCTCTGTGATGACAGTCTACCAACCAACAGATTTGAGTCTCTGAAGTGTGTTTTCTACCCCCTGGTGTACACCAGTTGGGGTATCATGGATCTGGTGAATGAACCCAGATCTCAAGGATTCAGCGACTACCCATAGCTTATACTGTAAGTCGAATCATCAGACTGGTACCAGATCAATTTGTTGTCCTGGGACAAATGCAGTTGATTTGCATGTCTCTTAAATGAACTGTGAGTAGGCAATTCTTGTGCAATTCTTTATCAAGGAATCTAAACACGTCTCTCAACTGAGGATCAGACTTCTGTGCTGTGGACAAATTCAGTGGCACAAAAGGTTCAGGTTTCTTCTTCATAGCAGCTATATGTACCGCTGCCAAGGAATCGTGGTGAGCCATCTCCCAATCCCCCCCCAAGCACCCTCTTTTGCAAGATTGTCTGCTCGATTGTTAAAAGAATGGTATGGATCAAATTTTGAGTGAGCCTTCAATTTATGAATGAACAGTTTATGCTCAAAGTGTTGAGTCAGTTTGTGACTATATACAAAGAGTGCTTTGTACTTCACAGGGGTGCCATCAGAGGATGCAAATGAGTTCTTTTGCCAGAAAGGTAAAAATTCGGTCAGAGAGCAACAAATCCAGTTGGAGTCTGTAAAGATGATGGTGACCTCCATGCCATGTTGTATGAGTTCGAGGGTGCAGGCCACAGCTGCCAATTCTACATACTGAGATGATACAACACTGCAGCATTTGGAAGCATGAACAGTGTTACCAATAGGATATATAATGTGCACTCTAAATCCAGCTACCTGTTCTCCTTGATAGTATGAGGCAGAGCCTTCAGCGAACGACACAGGGAGGTGTCAGCAAGAAGCTTTGGAGTAGTGGGAAGAAAGCGGCCTGGTTCAGGCAAATCATGTGGTTGGAGTGTGCAGTCATATGGGGCTCCTTGGTGAAAAAGACCATGGGCTAGAATCGAGGGCATCTTGGCAAGGTGAACCTGTATATCACAGTCCTGGAGAAGAAGAGACCAGTGGGCCAGTCTGTTGTTGGATACTGATCCATCCTTTACTCTGTCTGATAGCAGACTGGTGGTGGGGGTTGTGATTTGTCTTCTGAATGATAGGTGAGTACCCAATGATATACAGAAAATGCTTAATAGCCCAGTAGGCGGACAGAAGTTTTTCTTTCACAAAAGGCTGTACTTCTGCTATACTGGTGACAGCATTTGGGATGCATAACCAATAGGTCTCAAGGTACCATTCATTTTCTGAGCAAGGATTGCAGACATAGCTATGTCTGAAGTGACTGATTCCAGAAGGAAAGGTAAAGCTGGATTGGGGTTCACCAAGGCTGGAGCATAGGCTATGGCCTGATTCAGAAGCATGACAGCTTGAGTGTGGATGGGACCTCAAGTCCAGGGAACATCCTTCTTCAGAAGCTCATACAGAGGGGAAGCCTTCTGTGCAAAATCACAAATAAAGTCCCTGGAATAGTTGATCATTCCCCAGAAAAGTCTAAGTGTTGCCACACTGTTGGGTAATGGCAAGTCTTGTAAGCCTTGGATCTTGTTCCAGGCTGGGCTCCTGCTCTGTTCTGTTATGCATAGGCCAAGGAAGACAACTTCTTTCTGACAAAGTTGTGCTTTTGTAGGGTTGCACTTAAGACCTGCCCTCTGCAATAGGGTCAGTTGTTCGTCAAGCAGATCAAGATGTTGTTCCTTAGTGGCTATGGCCAACAATAAGTCGTACACATACTGCAGAAGGCATTGTGGGGCAGAGAAACCCTCCAGGGCATCTATCATATGCATATGGAACAAGAGAAGGGCTATTGTGAAAACCTTGAGGTAGGCTGGTCAATGTGTAGTGTCGACCCTCAAAGGTAAAGGCAAACTACTAAGCATTTTCTATATATCATTGGGTACTCACCTATCATTCTGAATACTACTGTGCCCATTTTGGGCTGTTTCCTCTCAAACAAACTGCATTCTGCAGTTTGGTAAGCAGACCAAGGAGAAGCTGCCTGACGCTCACCCTCCAAGCAAGGTACGGGTTGGAACCCTGAATTTTGGCATCTACCCTGGAGGAATCTCACTTGCCCCTGTTTGCCAGTGTTTCTCACACTATGTGAAGCAATCCAGAAGTCTTCTAGGAACAGCTGCCAGGAAATTAATGCTAGGACTGACCTCTGCTTGACATGTTCTTGATTTCTCACTTTAAGTAATGTTTAGTCTGATGTAGAGATTTCTTAAGAGTTGATTTAAGTTTTGTGATAGGTTTTAAGGTACTGTGATTCTGCTATCTGCCCTGAGCCCTGTGCACCTTCTCCTAGAGCTGTAAGTCCATGGGCTGCACCCTTGACCTCTGTGTCCAATTGAGACTGCTGCAGTGCCCCCCCAAAACTTGCTTCAGAACCTCCCTGCCTGTTCTTTTTTTTTCCATTAGCAGATTATATATTTTAGCCACTAGAGGGCCCAGTTATAAGCACACTTACCCATTCCAACACAATACAGTTCCTGTCTCATTTCGCTTATTGTGTGGTCAGTCTATCACTATTCATCAGTCTTTGCCCCTCCCTCTTCTACTGATTGATACTGATTTTTCCCATTTGCAGCTTATACTCTTCGCCCACTAGAGGGGTTTTCCCCCAACCATGCCAAAACTGCTATACATCTCCTTACTCTCTACTACTCCTGGACACTCTTCCTTTACTGCTCAGCTGCTATGGGTACCTACACTCCATTACTAAGTCTGCTGTCCTTCACCCTCTTGGTACAGACCTCACACTGACTGGAGCACCTTTCCTCCACACTAGGCACCTCATCCCCAGACTACCCCACAGTGATTCAGCCCTTCCCCACCCTCAACATAACCGTGACCCTCCAACACCCCCGTCCTGCCAACACCCCCACTCCCTCTGCCCTCCAAGGCCTGACCTGGACCCAGCTGTCCCCTGCCATTCCCACCCTTCGCACTTTATCTGTCCCATGCACCCTGATTGTAAAGTCCTCAGCTGGGTGTGACCCAAGGGTCTCCATCACCACCGGCCACTAACCAGAATAATTACACTGCTATTATTATTATCTGGTAATGTACACCCAAACCCAGGACCGATGGCTTCCATCCCTTCTAAACCCTGTACTGCAACTGGCCTCCACTTTGCATCCTTAAACATGTGCGGTCTCCTAAAGAAATCTGCTGCCCTCCAGTGCTGAGTCATTCAACATCAACCTGACATAATTGCACAAGTAGAGATATGGCTCTCCAAATCCACCCCTGTCTCTGCTATCACCCTCCCTGGATATACCATCTACAGGGAAGACCGAGTAGGCAACGCGGTGGTGGTTGCACACTACTCATATGGGACTCCCTTATAGGTAAGGCACTCCCAGCTCCTAAACTTGATTATGGAGCCCAAGCCATCACCTTAAAAATCACACCTGACCCCGCCCGAGACCCTCTCTTCCTCATGGTCTCCTATGTACCCCCGAGGAATCAAAACCAAGCGGTCTAGTCCCTCATTGACTACCTCACATCTCTCCCTCACAAAGTGGAGCAAGTCATCCTAGGTGATCTCAATGTTAACTGGCTTGCCTCCACTGCTTCCCATATAAGGGACTCCTTTGCTGCCCTGGATATGTCCCAGTTAGTCACCCAGCCCACCAGATTCAGCCACTCTATTGGAACCAGCACTCTCCTAGATGTTGGTATATGTAACTGCCCCTACAAAATACGGGATGTCACTGTCCTCCCTGACTCTCTTAGTGATCACTCCCCAGTCCTCTGTCTCTGGTCATCCTCCACTCTGAAGCCAGTGTCCCAGGCCACTCTACGCCATCACTTATGCCCCAGCAGCCTCAGAAAATTAAAATAATACCTAGCCCAGCTAGACTGGTCCCCCATCCAGCATGACCCTGACATTGACTCAGCTCTTGACCACTTCAAAAATGCCTTCTGTAAGGCTTGTGACCTTTTTGCGCCCCCACCAGGATCCGCTCCAAGAAATGCAATGCCCCATGGATCACCCAACCGTTCCTCCAGAGACACAAAAACAGAGGTAATCTCTGGCACATTGCTGTAGAATCTGGAAAGGCATCTGATAGACAGGCCTACAATGCAGAATGCAATAAGTGCACTTGGGCCATTAGGTGAGCCAAGGCAGAGCACTACCAGAACAACCTCGCTTCCACTTGGGTTCAGCCCGGACCTTCTGGGATAATATGAAAGAGCTAATTGGGAAGTCCCACTCTCCCTCACCATCCCAGCTCTCCATCAATGGCACCCCAACACAGATCCGCTCCTTATAGCCGATTGCCTTAACCCCGCCTTCTCTGACCTAAGCTCAGTCCTCCTCAGCAGCTTCTTTGACCCAATCCCCACCTCTCTCCCTCTGGTCCTGCATCACCCACCATTCCACCTGTGCACCCTATCTCCTCAAGAAGACAGGCCGGACCTGCTAAAAGTCTTAGGCAGCAATAACCCCAGCAGTGACCCCCTCAACTCCAGGGTCCTCCGTATGGTTTTGGATGAAGTCCTAGTCCCCCTGACTGACCTTCTAAACTGGTCTCTATGCCTGGGTCAGTTCCCAAGTGCTTGCAAAACTTCTGAAATCACACCCATACATAAGAGTGGGGACCGGTCCACCCACAACAATTGCCAGCCGATCTCCTTCCTTCCTCCACTCTCTAAAGCCCTTGAACAAGTGGTGTTGATCCAGCTCTCTGAATACCTAACCAAGTATGAAATTATGTGCCCAGAGCAGCACAGTTTCTGCCCAGGACACAGTACAACCACGGCTCTCCTGGAAATCTCCCAACACCTGCATGCTGCTTTTGATTCTGGCAGCCTTGCAGAAGCAGTGTTCATTGGCCTCTCCAAGGCCTTTGACACTGTCTGTCATCCCCTACTACTCAACTGTCTCCACCAACTTGGCTTCCCTGGCGGTCCCATTTCCTGGTTCTCTAGCTACCTCTCAGCTAGATCTCAGCGTGTCAAGATCAGTGGCTTCCTCTCCAGCACTCTTCCCGTTCTCTCCGGGATTCATCAGGGTTCCATCCTGGGTCCAATACTTTTTAATCTCAACCTCAACACCCTCCCCAGCTCATGTACCGGTAAAATGCTCCTCTACGCTGATGGTGCAGTCCTCGTTACCTCACATCCCAATCCCACCTCCCTCCAATTATCCCTCCAGCAAGCTTACAACCAAGCTGAGAGATAGTTCGGTGACCGCAGACTGGTCATTAACCTAAAGAAAACCAAACCAATGATTTTCTCCCACCACCAAAATAAAGCTAAAAATTCCCCCTCTTGATTATCCCCAGCACTCTGCACCCGCTAGAACAAGTGACCACATACAAGTACTTAGGCATCACGTTCGATACTGCCCTCTCCTTCCACACCCACATTAATACTCTGTCAGCTGCCATTAACTCTCAGATTGGCCTGCTATACCGGCACAGGGACTGCCTGCCTCAGGCTACCCTCAGGCTGGCCATCACTTCCTCTGTCTTGTCCCTCGTGGACTATGACTTCCCCATCTATGCTGCAGCTGACAACACTGCCCTCTCCAAAATCCAACTCTCCATCAATAAGGCCTGTACGTTCCTGACCGGTGCCCCCAGCCGAACTCACACCTACCTTCTCTATACTACCACCAATCTGCTCAACTTTGAGGACAACTGCTCTACCAGACCTGCCTTCTTGCTAAGAAATCACTGCTAGGACTCTCCCCCCCCAGGGGTCTCCACCTTCCTACAGCAGTCATCATCATCTGTCACCACCCATAGCTCTGTTAAGGCCACTTTCAAGGTGCCCTGAACCAAGACCTCTCTTGCCCAGAGATCCTTCCTCTACTGAGCCCCCACCTGGTTCAACTCCCTCCCTAGCTGCATCTCCAACTTGCCAAATACTGGCTACTTCAAAACAGCCCTTCGGAACCATATCTTTAATACCCGCTGTTGTAGGTGCAACTAACCCCCTGTTGTAACCTGTGGTACCCGCCAGCCTTGCCCCCTGGCTCGACAATGTCCACTGGACAGCCTCTCCCTCCCCCAGACCCACTCCTTCCCTACTAGGTCCAAACAGGGATGTAACACACTGTCTTCTCTGAGGACCTACTATATCCATGAGTGTAACTCACAATTTTGTAACATTATGTAACCTAAATAACATACAAACTACTACATTATGTAACCTAAGTGTATCTACGTTAAATGTTCCTTTTACTGCACCTGTAATGTTATCCTCTGTTTTAATCTGCACTGTAATAACTGTCTTGATGTCGCCCCCCCCACCCGCGACGAGGTGCCTTTGTAAATGAGTCTCTGACTCAAAGGTTGTAAATCCCATTTGTAATGAATAAATGAAACTAATATTGACTTTCCTGAGCTAGGGGCAGTGACCAAAAGCCATTGGAAATGTCAAGGTTGTTAAACCATCCATGATCTGGAGTTAGCAATTTGAGCACATCAGGTGTTGATGCTACAGTAGGTGAGCAGCTAGGAGTGACTTGATTAAGCCTCCTGTAATCAATAGTGAATCTCCAAGATCCAGTGGGCTTTTTCACTGGCCAAATGGGTGAAATAGCAGTCGAGACAGGGCTGGATCACACCTTGTCTGATGAGTGACTGAATGGTTTCTCTGAGTGATGGTAAGGCCTAAGCAGGAAAGGGGTATTGCTTTTGCCTGTCATGCACTGGGCCTGGGATTTCAATGACAGTTTGCATCCTCCCACAATCATGCTTGTGTGTATGGCAAAAGCATCCAAGTGCTTCTGCAGGATGGGTAAAGGTTTCTTGAAAAGCTCATGTGTTTGGAATAGCGCTATGACATCATATTCCTTGTCATTGGTGGTAATGACTGCAAACACATGAGAATCAGAGATCATGACTGTATGGTATATGCTCCTGATGTTAATAAGAAGCATGTTGGCCAAATCCACTACACAGTCATGTAGTGCAAGAAAATCAAATCCCAAGATGCTGGTCTTGCATAGCTGCAATGAAGGGAGCAGCATCAGGGTTTAGGCCTGATGCAGCCTGGTCCAAGGAGGTTCCAGCGTCTCCTTGGCCTAATGAGGCCTTGTGTACTGGAGCAAACAGTGCAACAGTATGCGTTGGAATCGAGTCTGCTACTGATCTGACCTCGCTGAGGAGGTTATCTCATGATAAGAAGGGCCTGATGATTTCTATTGCCCCTGTTGGAATTAGAGTTGTTCCAGTTCTGCTTATTATTCCTATTGTGGTTCCAGTTTCCACTTCTGGGCTGGTAGTGCTGTTTGGTACCTGAGGATGTGCCCTTTTTGTCTTGGGACTTGCCCTCCACTATATAGTGGGTTGTGGGCTCACTGGTAGATTATACCATGGCTACCTTTTTCGAGCCAGAATTCAGATCTTGGAGGTAGAGCTGGTAAACCCACTTGATCTTCTGGAGGATGTCTGCAAATTTATCCATCCTGGGGAAAATGGTAGGCTCATCTTTTTCATGGACAGCTGGAAGCATGTTCCGAAAGTACAAGTTTTTGTACTCAATTTGGTCAGTGTCTGCGGCTTTGTCCATAAGCATTTTTGCCAGTACAGTAAGCCAGCCATTGTTTCTGATGGTATGATACTGGGTTCTCTTTGGCAGTTTGCTTTACGGGATAGTCCAACATAATGCCAACCATGCCTGGGGTGTATGCAGAAATGAGTTCCGCTGCAATGTCGTCAGAGGTTGCAGATGTGGATTGGCAGGCCACCTCCGGCAGTTTCACCCAGAGGCCAGGGTCTATGGTCTGCCGAAGAATTTGAACCTGGTAGTTCATCAGAAGACTGAGAATTTCACATTTGGAACACATTTTTTCCAAATGGCAACTGAGGTTGTCACTAGGGTTCATGCCGCCTGTACTGTCAGTGATCTGCTGTATAGAGTGGGCCAGCTGAAGGGGATTATTGTGAGCTGCTGGATGCTCAGGGGAGGGATTCAGGTTTTGTGCTCCACAAAGGAAGACCTCCACTGCGGCATCAGCCACAGTGCAGACAACAGACACCTGGGAAGCAGCCTCCTTCATCAACACATTTAAATGCAGTTGGAAGGCCTCTTTGCTCTCTTCAGGTATCTCCATCTTAGAAACGGTGGCCTTGATAATTTGATCGATCTTCGTTTTGTCGGCTCTAGTTAAAGCTGCAATAGGAGGGGCTGTACCTAGGCCTCTACCTCCCCTTCATCATGGGGGTCGCCATCTTGATGGCATATGTGATAGTCTCTATGCCTGGGTCAATTCCCAAGTGCTTGGAAAACTGCTGAAATCACACCCATACATAAGAGTGGGGACCAGTCCACCCCAACAACTACCAGCCTATCTCCATCCTCCCCCCACTCTCTAAAGCCCTTGAAAAAGTGGTGTCGATCCAGCTCTCTGAATACCTAACCAAGTACAACATTATGTGTCCAGGGCAGCACAGTTTCTGCCCAGGACACAGTACAACCACAGCTCTCCTGGAATTCTCCCAACACCTGCATGCTGCTCTCGACTCTGGCAGCCTTGCAGGAGCAGTGTTCATTGCCCTCTTCAAGGCCTTTGACACTGTCTGTCATCCCCTTCTACTTGGCTCTCTCCACCAACTTGGCTTCTCTGACAGTCCCATTTCTTGGTTCTCTAGCAACCTCTCTGCTAGATCCCAGTGTGTCAAGGTCAGCGGTTCCCTCTCCAGCACTCTTCCCGTTCGCTCCGGGGTCCCTCAGGGCTCCATCCTGGGTCCAGTACTTTCTAGTGTGTACCTCAACACCCTCCCCAGCTCATGTACTGGTAAAATGCTCCTCTACACCGACGATGCAGTCCTCATTGCCTCACATCCCAATCCCACCTCCCTCCAATTATCCCTCCAGCAAGCTTACAAACAAGCCGAAAGGTGGTTCAGCGACTGCAGACTGGTCATTAACCTAAAGAAAACCAAATCAGTGCTCTTCTCCCACCACCAAAATAAAGCCAAAAATACCCCCTCTTAATTATCCACAGCACTCTGCACCCACTAGAACAAATGACCCCATACAAGTACCTAGGCATCACGTTCAATACTGCCCTCTCCTTCCACACCCACATTAATGCCCTGTCATCCACCCATAAACTCTTGGATTGGCCTGCTATACCAGCACAGGGACTGCCTGCCTCAGGCTGCCCTCAGGCTGGCCATCAACTCCCCGGTCTTGTCCCTCGTGGACTATGGCTTGCCCATCTATGCCGCAGCTGACAACACTGCCCTCTCCAAAATCCAACTCTCTATCAATAAGGCCTGTAGGCTCATGACCAGTGCCCCCAGCTACACTCACACCTGCCTTCTCTATACTACCACCAATCTGCTCAACTTTGAGGAGAGACTGCTCTACCAGACCTGCCTTCTCACTAAGAAATCATCACTAGGATTCTCCCCCAGGGGGTCTCCACCTCCCTACAGCAGTCATCATCATCCATCACCACCCATAGCTCTGTTAAGGCCACCTTCCAGGTGCCCAGAACCAAGACCTCTCTTGCCAAGAGATCCTTCCTCTACTGAGCCCCCACCTGGTTCAACTCCCTCCCTAGCTGCATCTCCAACTTGCCAAATACTGGCTACTTCAAAACAGCCCTTCGGAACCATATCTTTAATACCCACTGTTGTAGGTGCAACTAACCTCCTGTTGTAACCTGTGGTACCCATCCGCCTTGCCACTTAGCTCGACAATGTCTACTGGACAGCCTCTCCTTCCTCCAGACCCACTCCTTCCCTACTAGGTCCAAATATGGATGTAACCCACTGTCTTCTCTAAGGACCTACTATATCCATGATTGTAACTCACAATTTTGTAACATTGTGTAACCTAAGCAACATACAAACTACTGTATTATGTAACCTAAGTGTATCTATGTTAAATGTTCCTTTTACTGCACCTGTAATGTTATCCTCTGTTTTAATCTGCACTGTAATAACTGTCTTGATGTCTGCCCTCCCTGCAATGAGGCGCCTTTGTAAATGAGTCTCTGACTCAAAGGTTGTAAACCCGATTTGTAATGAATAAATGACCTCTTTTGACAGTACACCCCCCAAACGTGGCTCTGTGTAAGTGGTTAATAAACTGTAAATCCATGAGAGAAGTCAATGTCAGGGATTGAGGGATGGCACTGGGTATAGGGACTGAAAGGGGGAAACAAACTAAGAAAAAAAAAAGACAGTTCATAATGATGACTGTTCAAAGATGCAGCACTCAAAAAAAAAACAGAAAGAAAATGTGGCAACAGAAAGTTTTAAACAGCCATTGTTCTAATTTATTCCACCTTTTTAGTGCTCAGCCCCAGCGCCTCAGCTCAATGCCTTCAAGGGTGTGTGTGCTTACATCCGGGATTTCACTACATATTTAAATGCTCAAACACAGCTTGTGATATCATCAAAAACATGCTCCACCAATCCCCATACATTAAATAAATTCAAATAATTTACATTGTGTCATCATACAAAAATATTCTCAAATGTTGTCACTAGTAGCTCATTTGTTAACAAAATATTTTCAAAAAAATGGACTATACTTCCTTCTTTGCAATATACAAGTAAAGAATACAATCAAGTTTATATCAAATTATATAAACATATCTCAACGTGCCCATTTATGGACACTACTAGAAATATTTATTTGATCAGCTACTGGGATCTCCATAATGGGATGCTCCAAATACTGCTGCTATTGATATCGTTAATATTTGTGTATATGCTAGTGAGGAAACACTGTTCAAATCATAGCATTGCATACAAGTTCTGAGTGTGAGGGATGAAATTTGGGTTAGAAAATGGGCCGAGTAAATGCTTGATGCTGATTGGATAAGGACACCAACCAGCCAGTCTGTATCAGGCAACAGAAACCAGGAAGTAATAAGTCCCTTTCTCTGCAGCCTGTTTCTGTTTCTGTTCCAATATCCTTGTGCCAGAAGACTCTTGTGTTTCAACTGGCCGCCATGTCTTTTTTCCCTCTAAACACCCCCTCCCTCCAGCACAATCGGACAGCTTCTGTAAATACAGAATGCCACTCTCAATCAAGAGAGGAACCAACACGTTACGCATCAGAATCACACAGTCTTTTTTTTAAATGTAACTTTGTTTAAATAAAAAAGCCATGATACATTAGGCAGTTCTTCACTGCACTAGCCTAGCATGACTCACACTACTTCACCCATTCAGCCACACTGTTTTCCCTACTAAAAAAACTGCAGGCTTAAAAAAAAAAGTAACTAACCTCCTCCTTCTACATACAGCAGTTTCCACTGCAGACAGATGCCTTCCCTATACCAATGTAAAGAACCGCTGACTCTGCCTTGTGACATGACCCATCAGTGCACCTACAATCAGGGGGAAAAAATGTCATAGCATGAACTGTGTATGAATAAATAAATCAGAAAAACAAAAGAATGTTTAAGCACTAAACTAATGAGTTTTGACAATCTAAAGCCGTGTGTGTGTGTGTGTGTGTGTGTGTGTGTTGGGTGGAGTAACTATGACAACCAGTTTGAAAGCCCTGATTACAGAGACTCCAGCAGGTCAAAAGTTCCTAGCTCAAAACAAACAAACAAACAAAAAATACTAGTGTAATCCAGGCAGAGGAATTATTTTATTACAAAATAAATGAAACAACTAAGACTTTTAACATTTAAACATAACAATTATTTATTTTCAAAATATACAATACAGTGGCTCATTTTCTAAGTGTAATAAAACCCTCCAGGGTGGTCAGTATTGTGCTATACTGGACCTTTCAGGGGCTATAAGTCCCCTCCACCTGTAGTGTTGGGCCTCATAATGCCCTTGGGTGGTCTGGTATAGCACAATACTGCCCACCCTGTTGGGTATTACTGTTTACATAATCAGCATATCTTTTGAAAACTATAAAGATCTTTTTTGGAAAATAACATTTGAGTTTGGTGATTAATAAATTTTGCCAGTTTGTCTTACAAGCTGCATTTTCTACAAAGAAAATACTATTTTAAAAATCTTATCATAGTTCATCTCTTTATAGTCAGTAACTTTATCAGAATGGTGCACTTAAATTATAATTTAATGTCATGCTTCAGTATATGCTGTACTGTATATTAGATCACATCATAATACTGTACTGTATATAGGGACTCAATAAGAATCATAACCTGTAATATTGGCCTATATTGGTCTAGATTTACTTTCATCTAGCAATTTACCCAAGATAGCTAAACCAAGATACAGCATCCTTTTTAATGGGGTCCTTTCTCTACCCAGATATACTGCTGTGAGGAATGAAGCACCAGGAGGTCAAGTGATGCCTATAACACATACACTGCTATTCGATGGCTATGGTGGCATTTAAAACTGACATGTCTGCCTTCAATGTTCAGTACTTTACTGTCTTGATGACATTAAACAAGAATGGTTTGTCAGCTGGTTGATGCAGGAGAAGGGTTACTGCTTGTGATGCTGTTGACTCAGGTTTGGGATGTCAGGAACTAGCCAATGGGAAGACAAGTTAGTGCCCAGAGGGCAGTCCCCCTCTTTTGGGGAGAGAGAGTTTTGTGCTTTGCTGAAACACTGCTGCCTGGATGTCAACAAATGGAGGTGAAGCTGGACATGTCAATGAAGCTGAGGGGATGCCACCAGACATGTAGGGTTGCCAATAAAAGGCAACCTGATTTGTCTGATGACACCCCAGAGGAAATGAAGGCAGCATAAGGGATAGGGGGGGGGAGACGAGGGGAAGGGAGGGGAGGGGGAGAGGAACAGACAGAGGCAGAGGGGAGATGCCTAATGAGGTCATGGGGAGTGACAAGGGAGAAAGGGGAGGGGACAGGTGAGGTCATGACAGACAGGTGATAGTTAATGATGTGTACACCTGAAGGTGTACCTGATTAGCCGGGAGCCATGGCTTATAGGGGTCCTTAGGAGCTTTATAAGCCTTGGTTGAGGGTTGCCTTCCCTCTTTTTGCTGGGATTTTTCATTTGGAGTGGATCTCAGCACAGCATTGGCAAAATCTTCACTGATTATCAAATTTGGGTCGACCGGGATCGGAAAGCTACTGATAAGCTGCATTAATCCAGCAACCCCACTGGCTCCTGGGCTAATTGAGTGGCTCCTTTTTGAGGTACCATCATGTCGGGCCCTATATGGCTCATTTTACTGCCCCTTCTTCTGCTGATACCAGCTGCCCAGCATTGGACACCTGAACTACCATCATGTTTGGTCTACAATGGCACCTTATGCAGTATACCACATGGCAACTTATCCTTTAATTGCCTTCGTGATTCCAAGTACCAATACCTCGAACCCTGCTCTTGGACCACACATACCAGTAGTACTTATAACACTCCCCCACCACAAGGTCCACCTCCCACCACGCAGACTTCTATCTCCTCCCCGCCTATTGTGGTAGGGGTATTAGCTCTTGCTACAACAGATCAGCTCTTCTATGGTGGCTACTTTCCAGTCCCTAAAAACATCAGATCTACTAGACGGGAGAAAGGCAGGAATTACAAGCTTATAATTAGCGCTCTTAGAAAAATCCTACTTATCCTCCTGCTTTGTTCAGGCAACGTAGAACTCAACCCTGGCCCCCCAGAAGCTATTGCTTTGCCAGCAGAACTAGCAAATTTAAAAGGAATAAGCTTCTTGCATATTAACGTATGTAGCCTCCTTAAAAAGATAACCTTAATACAAACCTGGGTAAATCATACTTCTCCTGACATACTTGTGATTTCCGAAACTTGGCTTAGACCCAGCACCACTGATAGAGAAGTAAACATACCCAACTATGCCTTGTTCAGAGCTGATAGGCATGCCAGAGGAGGAGGGGTAGCTATCTACGTTAAAGACAAATTTTCTGCCTCCTGCTTATCCTCGGCATCTGTCGCCAGCGAATTCGAATGCCTAATTCTCAAAGTGGAAATTACACAGACTACTGCACTCTGCGTAATAGGATGCTACAGACCACCGTCTGCTGGCCTACAGCTTGTGTCATATCTAAGTGACAAGTTGGGACAGGGGCTGCCAGAAACAATTATTTTAGGAGACCTCAACTTTGACTGGCTCTCTAACACAGCTGCCCCCCTTGCATCCTTCTGTGATGAACATGGGCTGACGCAACTTATTACTGAACCAACACGCCCAAACATGAAGAACCCCAGTAAAAGTACACTTTTGGATGTGCTAATGGTGAGCAAACCTCATCTCTTCTCCCACGCTGATGTCTACTTCTCAGAAGCCAGCGACCATTGTTTTATTGCGGGAGTAAGATCCACCAACAACCCAGCACCCATCAGCAAGTTCTCTATGAAGAGATCCAGGCGCAACTTCAATGAACATGCCTACCTAAACGAGCTTAAGTACTCCCCTGAGTGGCAAGATTTCTACCTGGCCAAAACGATTACGTCAGCTTACAATATCTTCCACAACATTCTATCAAGGGCTTAATAAGTTTGCTCCCTTATTAAAGTTCAAACTAGGACCAAACCTGTAAATGGTTCACCCTCAGATCAAGTCCTTGCTTCTAGAAAGAGATAAGCTCTGAAAAAGCACGCTAGACTGAACACTGCAGAGGATTGGAACCAGTTCAGGAGACTACGAAATTTATGTACCAAAACAATCAGAAGAATCGAAGACCACCTTCTTCAAATCCGAACTCGACTCTGCCACAAAGAGCCCAATCAAGCTCTGGAACACAATCAGTGATCTGCTAGGCCACTCCCCAAGAAATTCACTCCCGACCAAGATTACCTCTGGCAACTTGACTATAACCGAAAAGATGGATATACTTGACGCATTCAATAACCACTTTGCTACTGCAGGCATGGCATTTGATAACTCCCCTGCAAACATACTTCGCTCCCAGACTGCCAGCCAACTGCCTGAAACTCCGATAAGCTTCGCTGCCTTTCTCACTTCAACCTGCCACACACTGAAAGAGGTAGGGGACCTCTTGCTTCAGTTGGATACTAGAAAAGTGCTGGGGCTGACTCCTTGACCCTTACTTCCTAAAAATTGCCTACCACGTACTAGCAATACCCGTCACCCACCTTTTTAACTTATCCCTGTCTCAGGGCACCTTACCACCTATATGGAAGACAGCACATGTCATACCACTGTTCAAATCAGGTGACCGTGGCGATCTCAATAACTACAGGCCAATTTCCCTCCTTCCGGTCCTGTCCAAGCTCCTAGAGAAAATTGTAAATGCACAGCTGAGGACTCACCTTGAGTCTAGGGAACTGCTAAATCCTATGCATTCCGGATTCAGAGCTAAACATAGCACTATCTCAGCCCTCGCCAAAGTTACTAACGACTGGCAGCGTAATCTTGAGAGCAAAAACTTTATTTGTGCTGTTTTCCTTGATCTAAGCAAGGCTTTCGACACCGTCGACCATAGTCTGCTCCTCTCTGCCCTTCAAACCATAGGTGTGGACCCCTCCTCTCTGCGTTGGTTCACTGACTATCTTACAGGGCGCCTTCAACAAGTTAAAGCCGAAGGAGGCCTGTCCCCCTTAAAAACTCTGCAAAGAGGGGTACCTCAAGGTTCTATATTAGGGCCCTTACTTTTTGCAATCTACATTAATAACATCGACTACTGTATAAAAGAAGCCAACATCCATCTGTTTGCAGATGATACAGTTCTCTACGTGAGTCACCCAACACCTGAAGCTGCCTGCAATGACCTACAGTCAGAATTCAACCTTTTGCAAAGCCAACTCCTCCAAAAAAAGCTACTCCTTAATGCCAAAAAAACTAAAGTGATGGTCCTCTCTCCTTTTATCCGTACAGCTAACCCTGTGTCCAGTGGGACAGTTCCCCAAATTACCACAGTTCTAGGTGAAAAACTAGAATTTGTTACAAAATTCAAGTATATGGGAGTTTGGATAGACCAAAGACTCTCCTTCATTGAACATATCGAGGACTTAAAACGACTTCGGCAAAGGCTTGGACTGTTTTTTAGAATCAGCCAATTTCTCACCAGAGATGCCAAGAAACAACTGGTCCAATCCATTTTCCTATCATTGGTTGATTACGCTGACTTCCTCTACAGCCAATGCCCCAACTCTTACATGGCTAAACTGGACACACTCTACCATCGAGCATTGAGGTTTATAACGGGACTCCCCTTCGACACACATCACTGCACCCTATATGCGGCAGTGGGATGGACATCACTAAAGTTCAGGCGCCACAGAAGCACCGCTCTCTGGACCTATAGAGCCATCTCTAATAAGCTGCCTTACTATATCTCCTGCTGTCTTCCCCTGAGTATAATTGGGAAATACACGTTAAGAAGTTACTCAGCTATTACACTTAAAGTACCCAAAGCAAAATTCCGCTTCAGCAGGGCAGCCATAAGCTTCGTGCTACCTACCTTATGGAACGATCTACAAAAAAACCCTCAAATTAAGCACTCTAATCGGTATAAATGCTTTCAAGATGCTTTATTTTCGTACAATCAGAGAAGTATGTAACTGCTTCACCCACTCAGACCCAGTACTGGTATATAGCCACGCCTAGACCCAATTTTAAGTACTGACCCCCCCCAGCTTGCTCCTCACCAGCCTAATTGTTCTCTCTCTTATCCCCCTGTCTTATCAACACTAGGCCCATCCATCACCTTATTCTTCCTTTCCCAACCTCGGATAGGAGCTCACTACCCTGGGTTGTGACATCCTACCATGCCCCGTACTTTATAGCATTCAATCCCGGGGGCTCACACATACTCCTTTTCTCCATCCACCTTCTCTACATCCAGCTTTACCAACCCCTTTCTGTGCACCGTGCCCTCCTAGCCTTTCTCCCCCTACTTCCTCCCTCTCTTCCCCCCTACCTTCACCTCTACCCGGTGTATAGTTTTATTTTTAATTTTTTCTTCCGTTACTTCCTCCTGCAACCTTAGATAACCTGCTTTATCTTCCTATAGACACTTCTATGTATGTAAATACCGTGTAATCTGTACAATATCTGTATAATTCTATGTACATATGAACTTCTTTTTCTTCCTCTCTGTAAAGAGTATTATCTGTATTGCCTTGTAAATACCTGTGTTGACCTGTATATACAATTGTTCATGCTCCACCCAGGTCCATCTTGCAAATGAGCTTCTGCTCATCGATGAACGCCTGGTTAAATAAAGACTTGATTGATTGATTGATTGTTGCACCACTAGGTAAGGTATTGCAACTTTAGGATCTGGGCACCCAGGCCCTGAAGATTTCTTGTTGTCACAGGCTGATATGATAAAGAAGGTGAACGTTATATGTTTGCTGGCAGTTTGTTTTTCTCTGTTAAACCAGAGTAGGGAAGGTTAAAAAAAAAAAGAAACAAAATCTGGACAGGAAAAGGTAAAATAAAGAGAGCGCCTAGGCCTACTGGCCTCATGGTGACTGCATGGCACACTGGGCCTGCTTTGGGTTTTCAGGTGCTACAGCACAGCAGAGGAGGTGTTTCCCTGGTCTCATGGAGGGGGTGAAATTTTGAGTTTTAATAATAATAATGTATGAATAAATATTATTGCATATGCAATGCTATGAGTTAAGGTACAGTGGAAACAGTTGGAATGGAGGTGAGCTGCCGGTTGCCATTTCCATGTTTTTCAGTTGGCTTAGTTCATTGTGTAGTGCTGGGTCAGGATTAAAAAGATTGCAATTCATTGCACATTGAGTAGGCAGTTATCTCCCAGGCCTGGATCCCTTCAGGTAAGGGTGCAGAAGCTAGCGTTTGTAGAGGGAGCTGCATAATTTTACTGGCACACAGTTTTATGCCCCTCAGATCTGCTGTTTTATTCGTGCAGTGACTGGCCTTGTTTTCCAAACTCTGATGTGGATCGGGCAAGTGGGAGCATTGCGTGGTAAGAGGCGCTCGAATGGGGGAGTCGGCAGGTTTTTGGGCTATTTCCAGAAAATTGTGTTGGGGAAGAGTGAGCTTTGTTTTTGGTCCTGAAATCCAGTGGGTGCTGTCGAGCAGGAAGGCTCACTTTTCCTTCTGGTGCTCTTGCCTGGCTTACATTTGCAGGGGGACCAAGCTCAAAGTCTGGCGTGGACAGGTGTGGAGGGGGGTATGGTCCAGCTGGCCATGGGTCATGGAGAAAATGGTGCATCCAGCACAGTCATTTGGTCTAGTGGGCTCGATGAATTGAGCCGAAGGAATGCGACAAGGCTGTGGCATCAAAGAAGCGAGGATCCGCATATATGATGTTCTGGCCACACACCAACAAAAAGGAAAAAGGTTTTGAGGTGGAAAGGGGACACAAATTTTTTGGACTGCGACCCGCTACAAGTACTTATGCTGGGAATTACTCAGCCATGTGGCAGGGCATCTGATGTCATTACCATGCGGTTGGGGGGGTATGACCGAATAATGCTGTGGTTAGGCCTGGACCTAGGGGGAATGTGCTGAGGAGACACCTGGGGATAACAGGTTTCTGGGTGGGAACATTTAAAAAAAAAAAAGAAAAGAAAAAGGGGAAAGTGATAAAGGTTGTGAGCTTGAACGCCACTACCAGGATAGGGATGGCGACCGTGGGGGGGTTCAGGGGTACCCCTCACCATGCTGGTCTTTGGAGAGGTTACTGCTTGAGGATGGGGACTTACAAGGAAAAAGCCTGAAGCATTGATGTGGGCTGTCTACTGCAAGTTTGTGGGTGGGTTTTTTTGGGGCAGTCGAAAGAGAGTGGCGAGGATAGCAGAATAAAAGAGAAGGATGGTATGAGGGGCAGGGTGATGCGGGAGGGGGGCTGGATGGGGATATGGGAGCACATGAGCTTCAGACATTTTGGGTTAGCCCTATCCTGCGCGGGGACTGACTGATCAAAAAATTAAAATAAAAAAATTATATAAATATAAAAAAAAAAAAAAAATAGGGAGAACTAACCAGTGCTGGGCATACCTGCAGGGTCATAGCCACTGCCCTAGCAAACCGCTAGCTATTCTACCAGCACAGGGTTTTTGGCACCCAGCAGGGATAACATAACCACTGGGATAGGGCAATACTGTTTCTCGCCAAGGGCAATATTAAGAAGGGGACACCCCCCATGTTTCCTTCAATTTGGGCAAGTGTATCCTGGCCAGGAAGGAGGCTGGAGGTGCAAAAGGGTTATGTTTGCATTCTGTGGTCAAGGCAGAATTTTGCAAGAATACAGTTATTTGTAATGGGGGTGGTGCAACCTGTGTAAGCAGGGCTCTGGATTTTGTTTTCCACGAGCAGTGCTGGTTTATGCAGCAGCAGTGCATCACGGTGCGGCACGGTGCTGTGGCGGATTTGGGGTATGTACAGACATTCATGCTTTCTGTTTATTTCCTTTGTCATTTCAAATAATCATCTGACAATCATAGGGCCTAAGAAGGTAACCCCCCCCAGCCTCCAGTGCTCAACTGAGATCAGAGGCAACGGCACTAATGTCCAAGATGACTGAGCTGACAGGCAAGGCAGCAAGAAGGGAGGAAGAAGAGGTGGCGGAGAGAAAGCACAAACAGCCGGCTCGGCCAAAGGGTAAAGGGGCAGGAGGTAAGTGCCCTAGAAGACCCACCCCAGACCTGGAGCCAGTGCCCCTTCCTGAGCCCACACTGGAGCTGACAGACCTGTACGCCAGTGGGGATAAGGATACAGGCGAGCCCACAGACAAAAGGATTTTAAAGGATTATATGGAGGGATTATTAGTGGAAATAGAAACATAGAAACATAGACTTTGACGGCAGATAAGGACCGCTAGGCCCATCTAGTCTGCCCATTTATGGTATGGAAATGGGGAGTAAGGGGCTGGGCACTATGGAGAAGATTTTGGAGGAGTTTAAGAGAGATAAAGGAAGTAAGGGTTAGGCCAAGGGGGCGGAGGGAGCCACAGTGGAGGGGGCAGGAAGCTTTATGATGCTCCTCCCGGTTTCTCCTTGGGAGACAACGTACCGGCATACATAAAAGATAAGATCTGGAAA
Source organism: Neoceratodus forsteri (assembly GCA_016271365.2). Taxonomy (NCBI): domain Eukaryota; kingdom Metazoa; phylum Chordata; order Ceratodontiformes; family Ceratodontidae; genus Neoceratodus; species Neoceratodus forsteri. Next base: position 204,422,122 of record CM057451.1, read on the forward strand.
GGGGAGTTCGTAGATATATTTGACCTGTTAGACAAAAAGACGGCCAAGAAATTTAAACAGAAGGAGACAGTGAGAAAATCTGTAATCGCAGTGGCAGTAGTGGTGGTGCTGCATAAGTAGGAGGAAGCCACATATAAGGGTAAAAACCTGGAGACCTGGCAAGCATTGTTCTTGATATATAGTGCAATTTTATTGGAGATGCAGCCAGATCTAGCCATCCCTCTGTTGACATACACAGCCATTATTAGGGATGCCTATAAGGCGCAAAAAGGTTACGGCTGGCTGGAGTATGATGAAGCATTCTGGCAGCGGATGGCTTCTAGGGGGGATCTGAGAGGGGACTGAATGCATTCCAAGCTATGGGTGAGGACCTTTTTCCATCAAGGTGGGGTGGCATCAGAAGTGGACAAAAAGGTAGCCGGTCAGGGATGGCAAAATTCAAGTCATGCTGGGCTTACAACAGAGTGACGTGCACCTGGGCAAACTTCAAGTTCAAAAATACATGCTCGAAGTGCGAGGGAATGCACCTGGTACTAAAATGCAGAAACACTTCTGATTGAGCTGGGGGCATGAGTAGGCATGAACTGCCCTTTCGGGGGGGAGGGGGTGTACAGGTTGGACTTTTGGGAACAGGGGGTGGGGTGCCTGGAACGGGGGGGATACAATTCCAACTATGGTTGGAACTGACTCTACGGTGGCAAAGGTTTTACAATGGGGTTTTGCGCTGACCAGATCACCAATAAAACAAGAAGTAGTGGGGGCATGGACAGTGCATTACACAGATCATGAAGGGAGGGCTTTGCTGAGGGAAGTTTGTTTCAAGGGGTTTTCGCTAAAGTTCTGAGGGGACAGGAAGGGGGCCAGGGCCAAGAATCCATCCTCGGTGAAGGGAAAAGAGGACATAGTGAGCCAGAAAATTGGAAAACAGAAAGAGGCAGGCAGGGTGGAAGGGCCTTTCAAGGCTCCCCCATGTGGGCAATTTCAGATATCCCCTTTAGGACTGGTGTCCCAAAAACTGGCAGGTGAATACCAGCTGATCCACCACCTGTCATATCCAGAAGGTACTTCAATAAATTATGGTATCCATGACAAGAACAGTGCAGAGACAGACACATCCCTTGATTCAGCCATACTGCTTACAGTATCAGGGTGGTAAAGGGGGCATGGTTAGCAAAAACAGATATTGAATCCGCATTTTGCCTTCTACAACATCCAACCGGAGGATTGGGACCTGCTGGGTTTCCAGTTTGATTTCGTATTTTATTTTGACAAGGCCATGCCCATGGAGTGCTTGGTAGCCTGCTCCACCTTTGAGGCATTTAGCACGTGGGTACAGTGGGTTTTCAAGCACAAGTATGGGCATGGCTGGGTAGTATATTACCTGGACGATTTCTTGCTCATATGGGAATCCAGGGCAAAAGTACAGAAGATGTTGTGGGATTTTCAGGAGATATGCATCACAATCAGTATCCCACTAGCAGAAGGGAAGACAGAGGGCCCCACCAGGGTGATTGAGTTTCTGGGAATTTAGTTTGATATGGGGAGAGAATGTTTTTGGCTGCCTCAAGCAAAGGTGGGAAAAGTGAAGGGGCTCCTCAACCAGGTATTGGGTAGGAGAAGGGTACTGTTGGTACTAATACAGCAATTGCTGGGCCATCTCAATTTCACTTGTAGGGTGATTCGCCTGGGCAGAGTTTTCACAAGATGATTAGGCTGGGCCAAGAGCAAGGCAAAGCGGCCACACCATTGGGTTGACATCACAAAAGGGATACGGGAGGACCTCTTGGTGTGGAAGGAATTTTTTGAGGAGTACAATGGAGTGACCTTTTGGCAGGAGGATTGGGTGGACAGCGAGGCACTGCAGTTGTACACAGATGCATTGGGTGCATCCGGCTTCGGGGTGTACTATGGTGGCAGGTGGACGGCGGAACCATGGCCCACCAGTTGGAAAGCTCAGGGTTTACAGAAGGACATTACATTCCTTGAGATTTTTCCATTTGGGTAGCATTGGTGGTATGGGGGGGATGAGAAACAAAAAGGTGGTTTTCTGGTGCAACAACAAAGGGGTGGTAGAGGTAATTAACAGGAAGACGGGACACACCAAGGTGGTGGCTAGGGTCACCAGGCAACTGGTTCTACTAGGACTGCAACTGAACCTTTCTGTTAAGGTGAGGCATGTAGAAGGGGTAAAGAATGAGATCATTGACAGATTTTCATGTTTGCAGTTGGGCAGGTTCAAGTGGCTGACTCCTCAGATGGAGATGGTGAAAACACCAATACCAGACCATCTGTGAGAAATTTGGTGGCAAGAGCAAGAATGTTGAACCGCAGCTCTTGGCCGGCCAACACTCTGAAGGCATATGAAGGGGCGTGGAAAGTTTTCCAAGGGTTTCGGTTGCAGCAGGGCATGGTGGTAAGTGCACCGGCCTCAGTGGAACAGGTAATGAGATTTATGGTGGATAGATGGGAGAGGGGCTTGGCCCACTCCTCCATGACAGAACTTCTAGCGGGCATAGGATGGGCCTGTGTTTCCAGGCATTGGCCAGAGCCCAACAAAAGTCAAACGGTACAACGCATGTTGTTGGGGTGGCAGAAGGGTCAGGGTCTGCATACAGATGCATGCAGACCCATAACACATGACAGTCTAGCAGAAGTCATGGGGGCATTGGGGGCCATATGTCACTCAGCATCTGAGGCCTGCCTTTTTCAGGTGGTATTCACATTGCTATACAGGGGGGCCTTTTGGGTGGGTGAGCTCGTGTCAAAAAATGAAGGTGACATGGATAGAGGTGTGTAGTGGGAGGGCATTACATTTTTCAAGGAGGGCCTGCACATTTGGTTGCAATGATCAAAGATGGACCAGATGGGTCGTGGCACTTGGGTGCGCATCCCGCGCAGTGTGGAGGGGCAGGTCTGCGCAGTGGAAGTCATGGAGAAATACAGGAGCATCCGGCCGACAGGCACAAGTGCCTGGTTTCGATATGGGAATGGGGGAATGGTAACCTGTTATCAGGTGGGATCTGTTGAAGAGAGCATTGGAATTTATAGGGCATGACCCAGCATAGTTCGCCACACATTCTTTTAGAATTGGAGCAGCTTCGGAACAAGCCCAGGAGGGGGGATCTGCGGAAGCAATAAAGGAGTTGGGCCACTGGCAATCCTGCTGCCTCCTTCCAACCCTAAATGGATATAATAAGGTCAGTTTGAAAAGCAGTTAAATGTAGGGATGATTGGCCACAGTCACTGCCTCAGGGCTGAGATGGAAAAAGGGACTAAGTGACAAACACTGCATAAACAGAAAGGGAATAACAAAAGAATGGTGGTAGAAATATAACATTTCAACTTCTGTGTTTTATGCGGATTACTTAAAACGCTGACCCTGAGGATGGCTTGGCACTTCCCTAGATTAAAAATGTTGCACAGACATACAGGGCCTGTAGTCCTTCTGCGTGCTGCATTGCCAAAGTATATCAATAGATTTAGTATGTATAGGAATCATGTATAGCTGAGGGATGTGAGACTTCAGAAATAACCTTGGTTTTTGTGGAGGTGTTACAAGAACGCTAGCACCAGCCATAAATACTAGTACTGTCAACATCAACTGTGAATGAACACATTAATCCATTTCATACTTCAGCAAGGACTGTGAACTTTCAGCATAACTGGCCCAGTAGCTCCATAGTGGGGCAGTAAGATATGCATACCAACTTCAGCTTGTCTTCAATTATGTTCATGCCAACCATCATGATACCTAATGTGTTGTTCTCATCAGGGCTTCCATCATGTGTAGTGGGATAATATTGGGAAGGTGCAATTTTCATGGCAAAGACAGAAGGTGACTGCAAGAGCAACAGACTTTACTGTTCTAAAACTGATTGGAATGCCTAGACTCAAATCACTGAAAAAGGATACAATATTTATAAAGGAATAGAAATTGTGTAACACCCCCTCCAAATGTCAAGCTGCTAGTATCATGTAATTCTCCTGTTTTGGAAGGGCCTGGCTCGAAGCATTGTGGGCATATAAATGCACTTGGTTGGAATAGCACAAAGGATAGTGGTAGTTATTTTTTACAGCATGGTGCTCTGCAAGTTCAGCCTGTAGTGCAGGCTTTAATAGGAAGTGGGAACTTGCCTGATGCAGGAGGTGACAATATTGGGCCCTATGCATGAACGGGCAGGAAATACATGACAGAGGTGCGTATCCCACCCATGTAGCTCCACACCTGTGGACAGGTGCGCACAGGCCAGTATTCACTAATGGCTGCCACCTATCCATGACACTCCCCCCCCGGTTCGCAGGCCCACACAGGGTGGCTAGGGCGGTGTAGCAGATCCAGTTCCATCATTGGTGTTCAGTGGCACCCCCTGCAGCACCAACAACCCCCCCGCATAGTGGGTGCTGCAGCCCAGACGGCCAGGCGGCACAGCCCTCCAGCACTCACCTCAGCCATCGGCCGTCCAAGTGATGCTGGGAATGCACCCCTATAAATAGGTTGCATGCTCCCGGCATCACATGGATGGCTGGTGGCCTAGGAGGTGTGCCAAGGGCTGTGCCACTGGATGTCCAGGCCGCAGCACTGGCTATGCAGAGATGGGGGGCTGTTGGTGCCGTAGGGGTGGAGGGGACACTGAACACCAATGAGGTTTGGAGGTTTGGGGGTGATGGGATTGGGGGGTCGGGAGGTATACTGGGATGGTTGATCTTTGCCCACCACAGGTGGCTTGCTGGCAGTCAGACAATTGCAGGAGGTGTCCATACTATCACAGCCCCCCGGTGCATGTGGCCATTGTCCGGTATGTTGGGGGCACCACTGCAAGGGGCACCTTGTACTGGTCGGAGGGAGAGTGTGGACATGTACGGGGCAAGGGCATAGGTGTCTGCGGGGGGATGTACTGCATTCACGGGGTTGGTGCCCCCTCATGTGTGGGAAGAGGTCTGCAGTGATGGGGACAGCCACGATTACATGCTGGAGTGAGTGGGTGGGCACAGGGGATGGCTGCTGGGGTACAGTTTGTGTTGGACCAGGACAGTCCTCCTGGACCAGAAGGCAGTCTGTGTGCATGGCCGTGCATACAGCAGTTACGGCAGGGTCCCTCCTGCCATAACCTGCCCTCTGTTATGCCCCCTTGTGAAAGGCAAAACACACCTTTGTGCATTGCACATAGAACTGGCAAGCCCCCCACCTGCCCCTGGTGCATTGCGGTCCATGAAGCCAGGAGATTGGGTGCATAGTGGCTGTGTGCCCTGTTTTGTTCTTCCTGCACTGGGGGAACAATGAGTGCAGAGTGGCTATGCGCCACACATATGCACTGCATAGCTACTGCGCACCTTCATGTGTAGGCTCCTAGGTTCTTAAACCTGGATGTGGCACAGGTCTCATGTCAGGTCTGTTCCCTTGTTTGCTAGTCTGAATGAAAGAGAGAACACCCAAGGTACATAATAAAACATAGAAACATAGAAAGTGGCAGCAGATTGGGACCAAAGGTCCATCTAGTCTGCCCATATCCTACACCCCTACTCAGATACTTTTGTAACGATCCCCTTGTGCTTACCCCGAGCCGATTTAAATTCCCATACTGTTTTAGATTCAGTGACTTCAGCAAGTAGGCCATTCCATGGACCAACCACCCTTTCTGGGAAGAAAAACTTGCGCATGTTGCCTCTGAATCTACCCCCTCTCACTTTCATGTCATGACCTCCAGTTCTCATGGAGATATTAATGAGAAAGAAATCCTGGGTGGAGACTCTGTTTATAACCTTTAGGTACTTGAATGTCTCAATCATGTCCCCTCTATCTCTTCACTGCTACAGGGAGTACATGTTGAGCTCCCTTAATCCGTGTTCGTAAGACAACTCATGGAGACCGTGAATCATTTTAGTTGCCCTCCTCTGTGCTGCCTCCAGTCTGTCTATGTCTATGGCCTTCCTGAGGTAAGGCCTACAGAACTGGATACAGTCCTCAAGGTGGGGCTTCACCAGGGATCTGTACAGGGGCAGGATCACCTCCCTTCTTCTACTTGACATGCCCCTACCTATGCATCCTAGCATTATGCTGGCCCTTAATGCTGATTTTCACATTGGTTGCCCACTTTTAAATCATCTGAAATGAGTACCACCAGATTTCACTTCTACTGGGTGATTGCTAGTTTCTCCCCCCACCCCAGGTGGTAGTCAGTACCTAGGTTGTTCTTACCCAAATGCATGACCTTGCATTTTTTTGCATTAAATTTTAGGTGTTGCATACTTCACCATTTTTCAAGCTTGATAAGGTCACTTCTCATTTGCTCGACCCCCTGTGCTGTATCCACTCTGTTGCAGAGCTTCATGTCATCTGCAAATAGACATACCTTCTTGCCCGACTCATCTGTGTTGTCACTAATGAACACATTGATGAGCAAAGGTCCCAGGATAGACCCTTGTGGCACACCACTGGTCACTTCTCTGCCTTCTGATGCTGTCACAATTACCATCACTGTTTGGGTTCACTGTTGAAGCCAGCTTCCTACTCATGATACCACTTCCTTCCCTACTCCTGTATTCTCAAGTTTATTTAGCAGCCTTCTGTGTGGGACAGAATCAAAGGCTTTACTAAAGTCCAGGTAGATGACATCCACGGCACCCCACTGGTCCACCACCCTAGTAACCAAGTCAAAGAACTTGATCAAGTTTGTCTGGCAAGATCTTCCCACTGTGAACCCATGCTGCTTGGTGTCCTGCTGTTCAGTTACCTCCAGAAATGCTATTATTCTTTCCTTGAGCAGAGATTCCAACAACTTTCCCACCACTGAGGTGAGACTAACTGGGTGATAGTTCCCTGCTTACTCTTTGCTACCACTCTTGTAGATGGGGATAGCTATTGCCATTTTCCGGTCCTGTGGGACCATCTCTTCCCTCAGGGATCTACTAAATCAGTCTGCAAGGGGGTTCAGCTAGTTCATCACTCAGTTCCCACAGTATGCATGGATGGATTCCATCCGGGCCCATGGCTTTATCCACATTCAGTTTTTTAATTCTGCCCATACCTGTTCTACCATGAATGGGCTTGTGTCCACCCCCCCTTTCTGTTATTTTGCCCCCCTTCAGGGTGGGTCCATTGACAGGCTATTCCTTTGTGAAGACAGAGCAGAAGTACTCATTCAAGACCTCTGCCTTTTCTATGTCTTCTTCCACCTTTTCCCATCCCTGTTTAAGAGACTGACAATACCTTTTTTGTTTTTATTTTTATCACTTATTTACCTAAAGGTGGTCTTTTTGCCTTCTTTTACCCCCCCATACCAAGTCTTCCTCTGTTTGTGCCTTTGCTACTCTGATCACCCTATTTGCCTCCCTTAAGCTACTTCTGTATGCTTCCCTGTCCTTGTCACAGTTAGAGCTCTTGTACTTCTTGAATGCATGTCTCTTTTCTCTTACTGTAGTTGCTGCCTCTTTAGTAAACCATAGTGGATTTCTTCTTTTTCTTGTCTTACTGACTATCCTGGAGCATTTTCAGTTACTTCTTCCAGTGCCTTCCTTATGCATGACAAACATTCTTCATCCCCTTCTTTTGCATTTTTCTTGAAGTTAGCTCTGAAGCAACTTCTCATTTGGGCAAAGTCTGTTTTTTTGAAATCAAGGACTCTTGTCTTAGAGTGACTTTATTCCTCCATCTTGCTGACCTTAAGCCAGACAGATTTGTGGTTGCTCGATCCCAATTGGCACTCCACTTACACCTTCTTTATCTTACTACTGTTAGTGAACACCAGGTCAAGGATTGTGTTTTCTCTAGTAGGGGCCATTATGAGCTGGTTTAGACCAGCCCCTCTCAGTGCTTCTAGGGGGTTTCTGCTACTAGCAGTGGATACTGTGCAGGAAATACAGATTAAAATCACCTATTAACATGACCTCTCCCTTATCAGTCATATTCAGTATGTTTTCCAGTACTTCGTCTGCTTCTGCTCCCTGCGAGGGAGGCCTATATATATATATATATCACCCCTAGTCTGATGACTGATTTATTTCCTGGTTCAAGTGTGATCCAGAAGATCACTGATTTGCTTGAGTTCTTTGGACTTCCATGGCTTTTGTGTCCTCTCTTATATACAAAGCTACCCCCTCTCCTCTCTGTCCCTTCCTGTTCTTCCTAAGCAGGTTGTAGCCTGGGATGGCAATATCCCATGTATGGTTGTCGTTAAACCATGTTTCAGTTGCTACCACCCAGTCCAGCCCAGCCTCTGCCATTGTAGCCTTGAGTTCCAGGATTTTGTTAGCCAGACTGTGGTCATTAGTCACTATTGTTTTACAGTAACTGATGAATACATCTGGTTTTTGCCCTAGTGCCTTCACCACCTCCTTGCTGAGGTGAAAGTCATCGAATTTAAAGTAAAATCTTTTTTCAAAAATCATTCCAGTCACCAATGAAGATGTGGCCCTTGTCCGAGCACCAGTTGCGGAGCCATGAGTTTAGTTCCTTGATTTCAGGTTCCCTAATTTTCCCTTGGCCTTTTCCTTTTTCCCATACTTGGAGAAAGCTAGGGTGGACAAAAGAGAGGTCAGCCTATCCCCTCAATTAGAGATATGTGCTTTTACTTGTTCAATGGAGTAGTCAGTGGTAGCATTTGTTCCTAGGTGAACGATGATGCATTTGATGTTACCCACCCTACATACAAGGTTCTCAATGTGGCCTGTATCCCTTTTTGCTGCGGTCCAGGGAGACATTTGAGTTACTTCTGCTTGGTCAGTATCCTACAAGTGGGATTCGACTCCTTGAATCATGGAGTCTCTCACAATGAAAAAGTTTTTTTTTTTTCCATTGGTAGGAGCATTTGTCCAGGCCTGTTTGTCCTGTTGAGGTGAGTGGTGCTGTGGCACCCTATCCCTTTGACCCACATTGGTGTTTGCTTCCTCTCCTGATTTAGGCATTTGTGGGAACCTCAAATGTTGTTTTGCACTGGCTTTTAGGTTGGTGCCAGCTTGGTGCTGCTGCATACTACTTTGCAGGTGTGAGCAGCTGCCTGATTCCCTGCAAGTCCTTGCTAGCAGGGCGAACCTGTTTTGCAGCTGCATGACATTCTCATGATTGCTGCCTATTTGGTGGGCCCTGTTGTGGTTGGCTCTGCCCCTTTGCACAACCTGCCAACCCCCTGGATGGACTGTCGTGTGTGGTAGGGGAACAGTATTAGGGTGTTGGTGATGCTGGGGTGGATTCCAAGCCCATGTGACCTGCTGTAATGTATGACATAGCTGGGAAAGTTTTTTCCATGCTTCCTGGAGGTGGGCTTGGAGGTCTTTTATGGCCCAGCACATTGGGCAGTGCCATATTTTGTTGAGCCAGACCCTGTAAAAGAGTGATCCACATTGATTACAATGCACAGTGTCCATGTCTGGTTGTTTTATGTATCTTAGAGATGAGACCACAGTTCTGGTAGGTCTGTACTGGATTCAAGCACAGTATAATTGTGGACAGAAGAAAGGTGTAGGATCTATCTTTTAGGGGTGTGTTAGTGGACAAAATGCAAGAAAGCTGTTAGGGGAAAAAAAGGAAAAGAACATGTTCTTTTCTAGGTGTGTTTGGAAGAGAAAGTTGCAGGATATACCTGGCTAGGATAAGTTAGTGGATGAAAAGCAAAAGATGTACAGGAAAGAAAAAGTGAGTGAAGGTGGGTGTTATTATCACTTTAGTGTACACTGGAGAGACAGAGATTTGAGTAGCTGAAGATAGTTCCAGGTGTCTCCTGTTAGTAATGGTCAGGTGATACTCATCCTTCCTGAAATGAGAGGAAGTGTGGGGATATATAAGAAGACAACCTTGGGGGGATTGGAGGGGAGGGTGGGTAATTTGAAGGTGCCCCTGCCACTGAAAAACAATTAACAACAATTGTGAAGATCAGTGAAGCTCAGCAGACAGTAAGGCTAGGGGCTGGATCACTCTTGGCATATACCTCCTAGGGTTTCCCTTTGTGTCTGAGCTGTTGCTTCTGTTTTTTTCTGGATGAGAGCATTCTGTTAGTCGACCACTATCTCAGTAGTGGGTACAGCAGTTGGTGAAGATCAGTAACGCTCAGCAGACAGTAAGGCTAGGGGCTGGATCGCTCTTGGCATATGCCTCCTGGGGTACACTTTGTGTCTAAGCTGTTGCTTCTGGCTTTCTATTAGCTGACCAGTAGTACAAGTGCTAATTTCTAAGGCTTTTTCAGGGTACGCGATGCTGTAGAACTTTGAAATTATAAAAACTTGTGTATGTGCTTATACAAGGCAGATGATTGCTATAAGGCTATGGAAAGTTGTTTTATATTTGTCTTGACAGGATAAGAAAAGCTGAAACGACAATTAAAAGAATGAATATGTGGAAATACATACACAGTTGCCCCTCTAGCCTGACTGATTACTTGCTGAGGGCAGAAGCCCTTATAACAATGATAGATATGAGGTTTAACTATTTGCACTAGAAAAAGCAGAAGGACTTTGGCTGGGTTATACTATTGAAATACATTGGGTCTTTTCAAAACCTGTAAATAGGAAACAGTCATTAGCAAATACACATTTTTCTTTTATTTACCCCTATGGGGAGACAGTGATGTATCTTGCAACCTTTGTGGGTATTACACTGGAAGGAAGGGTAGTATGCCCCCCTCGAGCTCCTACTGTGGTGGAAGAGGCAGCTCAAATACTGTAGCAATAAAAATGTTAACTGTGGATGGTGACATGCATATTAAACCAGAAATGGTCTGGCAATATTAGTAGCCAGTCTTGCAGCACCTTAAAAAGGTGTGCACTGGATAAATGGTAATGGGATGGCCCCATTGCAATCCCCACCTAACACACTTTAAATTATAACAAGATAATATTACAAGTAGTTTAGTAAGTTTCATACCTTACTATAAAGATGGGAAACTTTCTTAAAAGAAGAAAGAGAAGAAACAAACAAAAAAAAAATACACAAATTAAAAAAAAAGAAAACAAGATTATTCTGATACGATAAAAGAAGCCAAGCGTCCCTGGGTTCCCTTATCCTAAGCATGACAAAATGTCAGCTGAGTTCATAAAAGATCCAGATTGATGGTAATACCGTACATACGCATCTTTTAGAATACATTTTTAAAAGGAAAAATGATTACACCATGGTCACACATAAAACAAAATTCATTGTTTTTTTTTTTGTTTTTTTTTACTGTAGATGGTAAACTCTCTCAAAACAGCTGTAATATTTATTTTTTTAACAGTATACTGTAAATAAATAAAAAAAACTGGGGGTATTGAGTAACCCCCCCCCTTAAGAACCTTGCTTAGTAGGGGAATCACGTGATAGTGTTTAGGAACAAAGGAGTTGTGTTTACAACCAAACCTTTGTAGAGGAAGGCATTGAACATTGCCTGTGTTGACTGCAAGCCCAGAAAAAAAAAAAAAAAAACGCTTGTCCCTTTTTAATCAGAATGCCATTACTATAATAAAAATAAAATTGTAGGGTTCACCCTTGGTGTGCTTTCATGAAAACGTACATTTTGTGTGAAAAGTTGTGCTTGAAGTAGGGAACACACATCAAGTTTGAACTGGTAATAACACAACATTTTGAAACACAAGAAGGTCAAATAATCCTGCAAAAGGTCACACAGTGTGCACGCAAGGGTCGCTCAAACCCAGCTATTTTTGTAGTGTCCTTGAACACTACTGATACTGAAGTATCTTTTCATAACAAAACAGCACAAAATAAAACCTCTGGCCAAGACAGTACACACACATACACATACACAAAAAGAAAAACAACACAAAATAAGACTGACATTATTTGACACCAATTTGCTGAGGTAATGCCCATAGTTTCATTAGAAAACGGTAAGTGTTTTGGGTATATGCTACCTCCTGCCTGTCTTGTAACACACTACAACTTTTTAAACCAACAAATTTATATATATCTCCATGCCAAATCTTTTCAGAACAAACATTTTTTAAACACCTTCCAACTCCTTTACAATACAGCACTACATACCATCTGTAAGTGGATACATCTAGTAGACAATGGTTACACCTTTTTTCAGATAACCAAAATATGGCACTCGGCCATTTTGAAATTTTTGTGACGAACATTTTAATTGCCTTTAGCTCAAAGTTTCTGGTTTTAACTAGAAGTATGATCAAGCCATTCATAGCTGTTAACACATTACATTTTCACCTAGCAGTGGCTTGGCATGTTGTCTGCAAACTACAAATCTTTTTGCACATTGCAATCTATGACATCATATCTCTTCACCTTCAACACCACCTGCTCCGACCAACAACTACATACAAAGGTCCTTCACTGACCCTATCTAGGCAGCACAAATCTTTTATTACAAACTAAAACTAATTAAAACAGTCAGATATGAGGCAAAGAAGCTTTTTTTTACTGTAACATTTTCTGCACCAAAGGCATTCAATGCTATCTTGCAACCTTGACAGCAGAACATAATTACAGAACACAGATTTATGCTGAAAAATATGAGAGAGAGAAGGAGTATTACCTTGTTTAGTATATATATTGTGGAAATGAAACAGATAGACAACAATTTAAAAAAAAAACTTTTAAAACAAGACACACAGACTTACCCTGTGCCAAGGTATTTTTTATTCTTCTGTCCTGATACACCGGTCCAATCCAGAAGAATGACTGCAGAACCTTTATGATAATCTCCAAATGCTGCAGCTATTAACCCTTTCAAAAGTTTCCTTTTGGCCAATTCAGTAACCTGCCAAACCAAGTCTTTTCCCAGAGCACTGGTTTGCAGTTAACAATAAAATCTGTAGCAGTACTAGGTACTAGGTTGAGATCCAACTGGTGGAGGTCCCCAATACCTGGGTTTGGGATCAAATGTTTCAGCCTCTATAGGAGGCAAGGGAACTTGAACTTGATACAAAAAACTTAAAGCAGTGCAGACAGTGACGGGGGGTTCAAATCAACCCATCTATAGTCACACCTACTGTGTATGCATCCACAGTAGTTTATTTTCCTTTCTCTAAATGTTGCTTATCTAATGGTACTTGATTAGACACCGCTTTTCTTCTAAAATCAGCCTGAACTGTGAAAGTCATCATCAGCTCTAACAGTATATTTGATAGACTTTTCCTTAATACATCTCTCCACATATCCCTAAACTTGGGGTCCTCAGACCCCCACATAAATATACATTACCCTTACCCAGCTTATAGCTGCTCCATAGACCATTTCCTGTAGGTTCAGGACCACTCAAACACTCAGAGTACATTAGGCTATTTTTCCCAGCCCCACAGTTAGGTTATGACCCTTACCTGCGCGAACCCTGTTTAGAGTAAACACTAAGCTTTACCAGATTTACCAAGAACAGAACCAAAATCACCTGCTGGCTGGCTCGGCGAATTTGTAAAAGCACAAGGTTCTTGGTTAGTGGTCCCTGGTAATCCAATAAAGCCACCTGACACCAGATGTTGTTTTAAATCAGTTGCAATTTATTAATACCCAATAAGCCCTAACAATTTTACCTCTAACATGATAATTTCTAAACAGCTGATGGCCTTTTACCACCAGGGCTACAGGTTTCAGAAAGAGGGGAGCCAGTCTGCTTCCCCTTTCTGGGTGTCCAGCATCTATAGCAGCCCATGTAGCTAGTCTTCTGGAACACACTGGACATGACACCTAGGTCCTGCATTTATACTCAAACAACAAAAAAAAATGCATTGTGGAAATTTCCAAAACCTATTACAGCACATTTTAGCCTAGACACTAGGTTATTAATACATCCTGTAATCAAAGTTCCCGATACATCCTGTAATCAAAGTTCTTGGTTACAAGATCTACTTGACATCCTGCTGAGACAGGGAGGGTTTATTATCCTCATCCTTGGATGGAAAAACAGTTGGTCAGGGGTTTTTACATTTATCAAAAATAACTCGCTTTAGGTTACAGAAAACATGTGAGAGGACGTGACTCTTTTAGAATAACTTGCTGGCTAGACATGGCCAAAACAAGGATATAATTGTTTCTTATCAATTCTCTGTTACATATTTTTTTAAACACTAGAAATTATAAAATGAGGAATTGTATCTAAGCTGCAGTGGGTTGAAGCAGCTGGACCTTATCTTGGCTATGACCTTGTGTTAAAGGAAGGTTTTGTACAAAATGTTTCTGCTGAGCAAAGCAAAGCTAATTTTCCTTAAAACATTTGTTTTTAAAACACTGCTTATGCTCTTTACCTGTGTTCTACAAGTATCATCTACAGGGCCTTGACCACCTTTTAAACCTGTGCACCTACATACATATCACTTTACATGGGGTATCATTGCCATTTTTCCTGGTGGTGTCAGGTCATTATCTACTAGCCACTTGCATCTTTTGCTAGCCATGCCTATTAATTCACATGTTGGCATTATTTCATTATTTATTACTCATTTGCAGCCTCTCATAGCTAACTATTTATATAAAGGTTACTATTAATAACCTTGTATGAACCTGGGCCACTGGTTACTAAAACTTTGGCCACTGGCCACTTTCAACAGATGGCTGTACTGCCTTTTGGATTCTGATCTCAAAATAACTAAGGTCACAAGCTTTAGTTAGTTTTTGGGACCTGGTTGCAGTTAAGGTAACATTGTCTGGTTGATCCATCAAAGCAGCGGTAGATATGATGCTGGTAATTGATGTTTGAGAAAAAGACCAGATACCTGATGGTTGGGCAGTGATAGGAGAACTAACCATTCCACAGAATGCTCTGGGGAGGGAGAGCAGCTTTCCTACTTGTAAATTGCCATCGGGTGATCACATGTTGTGGTGAAGCTGGAGAAATTAGTAAGAGGAAAGATGCAGCATAGCCACACAGCTGAATGCACATTCAGACTAGTGGTGAGCAAAACTGCACAAATCCATTTTTGCACTTTTTAAGAAAATGCATAATTTTCACAAATTTCAGTGCAGTTTCACAAAATGAGTACAGTTTATTTAAAAGCACAATTTTTTGCATAGCATTGCATTTCTGTTATGAAATAACATGCATTTTTGTTCAGTAAGTGCAGACTGAATGATGCTAGAGGTCACTTAACTCACATAGATGTTAACTCATAATATTGGAACCATTTTGCACTAACCATGTGAGTGTTGGTGCAATTTGAAGGAAACTACACAATTTTCATAATAACAGTTCTAAAAGTGCTCACTTTCAAAAATGCACAATATTTCTATATAAAACAAGCACAATCTCAATGAAAAGTGCCTTTAGAGGGGGGGAAGGAGGTGTTTTCCATGTGTTCTTTGTAGTTTACACTGAGCATGCTTAAGTGTTGGTCATCCATTTCTATGCATTTGAGAGAGAGAGAGAGAGAGAGAGAGAGAGAGCTGTCAAAGCAGTCTGACCTCTGGAGCTGCAGTATTGTTCAATCTTCTATCAGAAAAAGCTTAAAATATATTGGTTCAGTAGACCCCAGTCATTCATACTTCCCTGGGTGTAATCTCCAAACCTGTCTTTCATTACTGCATTTCTTTACAACCGTCCTTATTCAACAGTAAGTGGCAGACTGGGGTGGGTTGGGAGGTAGATGGGGGTAGTGGGTGGGATACAGACACCGATAACATGCTTTAGGTTTTCCTATGCTGTAAACCATCACCGAGTACTACACATTATGTATTTGTATTCTACTAATCGAATTCTGTCCCAGCATCATTATGTTGCCTGTATTGTTGTTGCTAATTTTTCAAAACAATAAAGCTTATTAAATAAAAAAGAAAAAACTTAAAATATGTCTACCTTATTTTAAAATCTGGTAGGAAAGAATGGGAAATTTTTTGTATGTTCTTTTTTTTCGGTCACTGTACAGTAGCTTATAGTCTTTATTTTGGAATGCAGAATTTTCTATACATTTCAAATCACATAAAGAAGGAATTATTTTCTGTTTTCTTGAGTTCCAATAAACACCATGGCCCAGATATTCAAAAGGGTTGTGCCATGCGCAACAGGGTTGCGCGTTCGCAACTCCAAAAATGCGCCATTCTGCAATATTCAGAAGGGGCCAGTTGCGCCACCGAAAACATGCTGAGCAACAGCGCAATGGAAATGAAGGCATGCGCAACCGAAGGGGGCGGGTCCATGCATAAAGTGCGCAATGCGATATCCGAACACTTGCGCAATGCGCAAGAGTGGCTCAGCCGGAAGTTGCGCAGTACCGGATTTGAGCCAAAATAAAAAGGCTCAAGGAAGCGGCGCAAGAACTCTAGCAGGCCGCAAACTGGGAGAGAGAGAGAGAGAGAGACAGGAGCTGGAAGGGCAGAGAGGGACAGTGGGTCCAGGAGGACAGAGAGGCCAGTGGGGGGTGCCCGGTGCAGTGGAAGCAGCAGTGGGGGCAGCGGGGGTAACACAGGAACAGCAGCCGGGGGGGCAGAAGCCAGGAGATGGACAGTGTCAGCTTCCACATGGAAGCTGTAATGAGGGGGGTGAGACACCATGCTGCAGGGGGACGTGGCCGCGGAGGGGCCCATCGGCGGTATGCCCCCGACAGGTGGTATCGTGCCCGCATCAGCTACGAGCTGTACACAGATGTCGAGATTGTGGCCCGGTACCACCTGAACAGGGCAATACTGAGACGGCTCAGTGAGCTGTGCAGTGATGTGATGCAGGCACCCTCACGACGGAGTCATGCTCTGTCCGTGGAGACCAAGGTGACAGCCTGCATGTGCCTGCTCACCACGGGCACCTTCCAGAGGCCGACAGGGGACACCACAGGCATTACACAGTCGGCCATCCGCATCCTCACCCAATTCCTCAGCGCACTGCTGCCTCATGCTGCAGAGTACATCCATTTCCCCAGCACATGGCAGGCGTACAACAAACATGCAGGAGTTCCACAGGGTAGCACATATGCCTGGCGTGCTGGGGCCATAGACTGCACCCATGTGGCCATTCACACGCCACCTGGCCCGATGGCCATGCTTATCGGAACCGAAAGGGCTTTTCAGTGTCAACTGCCAGGTGGTGTGTGATGCCACTGGGCGCATCATCAATGTCTGTCCACACACCTGGCGGAGCACATGATGCCTTCATATGGCACCAATCTGCACTGTGCCATCGATTCAGAGTGGGAACATCCCCACGGGTCATCTAGTGGGTGAGTACACATGTATGGAATGCAAACTCTGTGCAAGGGTGGGAATGACACAGGTGCCATGGTAGTGGCACACAAGGATATGGGCAATATGGACCTGACATGACACTGATCTCCACTATCTCCACACAGGTGACTGTGGATACCCACTGCGTCCCTGGCTGCTCACACCATACCGGGGCCCCATGACCCCAGCGCAGCTCGGTTTCAATGAGGCACATGCCGCAACACGGAACATCATAGAGCGGGTGTTTGGGATACTCAAGGCACGCTTCCGATGCCTGGACACCTCCGCGGAGCCCTACAGTACAGCCCCCAAAAGGCCTGTGGGATATTCCTGGCCTGTTGCATCCTGCACAACATGGCCAAAGACCATGGGATAGCCGTACAGGTCCAAGAGGGGGACAGCGATGGGGACGCCAGTGGCGCCGGTGATGTGGGTGATGAGCAGCCCCCCCTAGGACGGAGGGAACCCCGACTGACATGGCAGGCCCAGCTGCACCGGGACACCATTGCAGAAGAGCACTACGCACAACACAGGTAAGTCAAGGGGACATGTGCAGGCAACACTGTCCATGCACAAACCACAGGCACACAGGGGAACACACCGTGCATGAAGGTCAGGGGAGTTGAAGGGTCCAGGCATACCAACACACCATCAGAGAGGGGTGAGCACTCATATGGACACACACACACACAGGCAGCATACAGGGGCAGCAGCACAGCACTGCGGAAATGACATCGCCAACACACAGCACCACCAACCACCCCCACCACCTGGACTGTCCACGTACGTGTGTCAGGACCTGGGCAACCTTGCACCTTGGTGTACAGTGCAATGCAGGCATCATCATGCACACGCACCTGTGGACAGCAGTTGGGAGAGTGTGCAGGTGGTCCGTGGGTCAGCTTGGTGAGCAGAGCACCCAGCAGTGCACTGCCCACCATGACACACATTGCACACAGGGCAGCACCAGACAGAGCCTGCATTGGGAGACAGCTCAGTCAGGAAGCACTGTCCCACAGCCACCACGGATGCGTGGGCGGCCCCGCCGTGGCCTAGCAGCTCTGGCAGGCTGAGCAGGGCCACATCGGGTGGTGCTAGTGCACCACCAGGGGTCCCACTTGCGACACGACCTTGCCTGCACAGGGGTCTGCATCCCGCCAAACAAACTTGCACCAGGGGTGCTGGGATGCCCACAGCAGAACCCGGCGTCGACAGGCCTGGTGTCGCATGCGCCGGGGAGCGAGGGTGGAGTGCGCACTGTGTGGGTGCATGGTACAGGGCACCTGACAGTGTGGTCAATGCATTGGCCACAGAGACCACTGCCTGGGTCAGCCTGTCAATGGCAGCGGTCACATCCGTCCGCACAAGGACCATCTCAGCTCGGTCCCGAGCACACTCCCTGCTATGCCGCTCCACGGACACAGACAGTGCCTCCACGGACCTTGCAACCCGCCCCTGCAGCTGTACCGACTCCTGCAGCAGGCGGGTGTGCGCGTCCAATGGGTACTGTGCCCCAATGGCATCGTGACCCCCAGGGTGTGGATGGTCCTGGTGCACAGCACCCCTTGAGGGTGGCCGCTGTTCACCAGGACCAGGTATGGGCGGATCTAAGGGGTGGTGGACAAGTGCCACTGCTTGACGCTGTCCCCCAGGCCTGGTGTGCAACTGCTGCTGCCGCCTCCAACTGCTGAGGCCCCAGGTCCACCTGTTCCACCTCTGTGCTGTCAACAGTGCCAGACACCTGCACAGCCACCGATGCTGCCCACGGTGCTGACAGGCACAGCCTGTGACTCAGCATGCTGGTACACAGGTGTGAACCAGGACGGCCCAGGAGCACGTGCTGGCCTGCCATGTGTTCCATCGTGGGACCGCACACCTATCACTGGCCATTGCAGGCCTGCTATCATCAATGGTGCGGTGCGTGCCACTGCCATAGGCACAGCAGCTGGCATACCTGCATGCCAGACTGCTGTGACACAGACTGTGCACCCCTGCACCCGTATCACTGCCGCCGGAGTTGTTGGGCCAGCCTGCATTGTGCTGCAGTGCCTGCAGGCTGGTGGCGGAGGTGGATGGTCCCTCCTCCAGGTCCAGCAGGTCTGCCTCACTGTCTGCACCCACCACCACCACCGTCTCCTGCAGACGAACAGGATCTGTAACAGAAAGAGAGTACATGTGAGTGCATGTGAACAACAGCCCCCCCCAACAACATCACCATGTCATACCGTGCAGTGATGGGCTTCCACCTGTCTGGAACCCTCTGCCTGGAACGCCCACAATGGCACTCGGCTGCATGGCCGCGATCAGTGTCTCCTCAGTCGGGGTCAGCTGCAACACCACTGGTGGTCCCCCACCAGTGGCAGCACGTGCCACCCTGAAGGCTGCCACCTTCTCCTTCAGCCTCCTGCGGTCAGTCCCCATCTTCTTCCGGCATTCCTGCACGGAGCGCTGGTGGCTTCCGTGCAGGTTGACGGCCCAGCTACCCCTCCCATGCAGCTGCACGCTCCTGAGGTGCCCCGCCCACTCAAAGTGGCTCATCCTCCAGGTGGCCTGGAAGAGGCCTCAGTCTCTGCCATGGTGAAGTTTGGCCTCCTCCTCGCCCGCCGTCCACAGCCTCAGCCTGGTTCTCGTCAGTCATGGTGATCTCTATGGGTGGAAGTGGACACCTGTCACTGTGCAGTCCACAGCATTTCCCATGAGCATAGCTGCCGGCGGGGGCAGAAGCCCCCTTTCCTCCTCCGCATGGCAGATACTGATGGAAAGGTGCCCTCTGTCCCTTTCTAAGTGCCCTCATCATGCTCAGCCCCTCAACCTATATCATCCTCCAGCACCCCTGCCCATGAGCATTGTCCTGAGCATCACACAGCATGTAACTCACCTCTCACCTGCAACAACCAAATCTGGCCGCCACAACCCAGTGGCGCATTTTATAGCGCAACACATGCAAATGAGGTGTGGCTCAACTTTAATGACATGCTAATCGCGCCACTCGCCTTTGATGCTGATGAATGATTTGCATATGTTGGCTGAATATCGTATTTGCACTTAGCGCAATATGGAAGGTCCAGCTGAGCCAATGGCGCATGTTTGTGGCTGTGTGCTACACTACATTGCACATGCCCAGACAGGTTACGCATGCGTCGATCGCGCTGCAGACCTGCTGAGCGCGATAGGCGATTCAGGCCATGGCCACCATTGTGCCAGTGGCGCTACAGCACTGGGCACTATATGGCGCTGTGGCATTTCTGCGCGATAGTCCACTGTGGAACTGGTGCTGTGCTTAGCAGTCACACAGGATGCCTATACATCCTATGGCGCTGTGCGTAGCCTTGCGTCATTGCCGTGACCTTGTGTATGCCCTCTGACCCCTGGCGCTGTTGGCATGCCATGTGTATGTCCCTATTGCGCTGTCTGGTGACAGCGCCATGTAAATGACGGTGCTGTTCAAACAGCGCGATTGAGCCTGTGTTGGTCATTGCGCGAACAACCCATCGCGATTACGGGCGAGTGGGCCATATTGCCTGCTGTAAAGTTGGTGCCATGGCTAGGAGGAGGGCGGTGTCCTGAGCCAGCTTGAAGTGGCCAACCTGGTGGCCCTGGTGGAGCCCACTGTGAGGCACTGTATGGTGAGACCCCCTCACCATGCCTAGGACCCATGTGTGGCAGCAAGTGGCCACTGACCTGGTGGGGGTCACTGGCCGGGGCTGGTCTGCTGAGCAGTGCCGGCACCGGTACAGTGACCTCCGCCGGAGGGAGCCGGACCTGTTGACGCGGCTGCGTTCATGTGCCAGGCGGGGCCTGGTGCCTAGGCCACGTGAGTGTACCATCTATGCACCTATATTCTCTGTAGGGGTGTGTGTGTGCTTGGGTGGCTGTGCATAGGTGTGTCAGTGTGTGCAGCTGTGCGATGGATGGTTATGGCTGTGTGGGCAGGCACTCTCACTGGGGCAGGGGGCACTCTGCTTTTGAGTCACACTGATGTTTGTCTCACCATATGTCTCCCACAGGCCGGATTGTGAGGACACCGGACCACGGTGATGTGGGCCATGCCAGGGCCCGGTGCCACGGGATGTTGTGCCACAGCAGCAGCAGCAGCAGCAGTGGCATCAGCAGCGTCGAGACCGAGCTGCTGGAGGTGTGAATGTCATTACGTCATGGATGCTATTGCATGCTGGGGGGGCAAGACCACCAACCATGCTGGACACAACCAAAGGGGAGGTCATAGTTCCACTATACGAAACACTAGTGAGTCCCCACACTGGAGTACAGTGTACAGTTCTGGAGACCATACCTGCGTATGGACATGGACTGGGTG
Organism: Neoceratodus forsteri; assembly: GCA_016271365.2. Lineage (NCBI taxonomy): Eukaryota > Metazoa > Chordata > Ceratodontiformes > Ceratodontidae > Neoceratodus > Neoceratodus forsteri. The sequence goes on from CM057451.1 coordinate 204,443,520, forward strand.
GAGAGGGTTCACAGGAGGGCGACATGGATGGTGCATGGATTGCATCACAAGTCCTATGCAGACAGGTTGACGGAACTGAACATGTACTCCCTGGAGGGGAGGAGGGTGTGGGGATATGATGGGGACATACAGGTATTTTACAGGGGAACAGAGTGCAGGAAAACAATATTTGTAGCGTAAAGGATGTTCCAGGACTAGAGGGCATGGGATGCAGTTGGAGGGGCTCATTTAAGAGGAAACATGAGAAAGTATTGCTTCACAGAATGGGTGGTGGACAAGTGGAACACCCTGCCAGAGGATGTGGTGGGGGCTGACTTGGTTACGGGATTTATGAATGCATGGGTTAGCCATGAAGGAATTCTGGAGGTCAGGGGTGAGGGGGAATGGACTTATAGGACAACAGAGTGAATGTACAAGGCCAAATGGCCAGACTGGGTGTCCCATAGGCCCTTATCTGCCGACACTGTCTATGTATCCATGTATGTAGGCATGACACAGGTGACCTGCATCACAGTGCAGCATCACGACACGTCTGTGTATGCATCACAGGTGGTCCAGGCATGCACTGGGCACATAGCTGTGTAACTGGCATCGCCGTTGCCACATCACTTGACAGCCTAGTTTGTACTGTGATTGACGTGGGCAGTGTGTGGGCGGTGGTGCGCATAGCTGGTTGCCGCCTGTTTGTGATGGCCATGTGCATGTTCACTGTGGGTGGGTGCATGCCATCACAGGTGCAGGACATTGGGTTATATGGGTTGCAGGTTGGGTGGTGTTCAGGGTTGTGGTCAGTCTCAGCCATTGACTGTGTTCCCATTTTCCCTAGGCCTCAGGGTGCTGAGGGCATGTCCCAAGATCTGGGCGCCTCCACCCAGGTTGGACTACAAAACCGGGAGCTCCTGCAGGCCATACAGCCCAGGGTGAACAGCGGCGGTGGCACAGGAGGGACGCCAGCAGGGGAGGACCAGGAGCCAGCTGGGCCATAGCCCACATCCCCTCCCACTTCTCCCATCACTCTACCTTCCCTCTCCAAGTTTTATTCCTCCCCTTGAACACCCCTGCCTTTTACCTGTCCCCCCCCAACTTGTACATAGTTTCACCTGTTATTGTTTATATGTTGTTTTTTAAATACACATTTCTATTTTGATACAACTGCTGTGTTGGTGTCTGCTTTGCAACTGGCTATGGGTGCTCCGTTGCAGGGGTGTACATGCCATCTGGGCTGCTATGGTCCTGGGTATGTATGTGTGTGTGTGTGTGTGTGTGTGTGTGTCCATGGGGAGGTATCATCACCAGCATGGCATTGTCTTTCTGTTGGTCTTGCCATCTGCTGCCACCCACTGCTGGGTGCACAGGGTGGGTCTGGCTGGTATGCTTCTCTGCAGCATGGGGTTGTGCGTACGCAGGGGGTGCATGGTGTTTCCTGCAGTGCCTGTCACTGCACATGAGCAGTGTCTTGGGGCACGGTGCGGTGTGCTGTGCGTGCAGGCGGACTGATGTGCACTGTGGTTGTCAACCCCGTGTGTGGCACTCTCTGCCTGCCAGTGGTTGTGCTGGGGTGTCATGGCTCTGCTGTGCTTTAGTTGGCTTGTCCCCATGGGCACGTGGATCATCCGTCCCACCCCCAGTGATGCTGTGCTTGGGGTGTGCCGGTGTGGTGTGGGTTCTGCAGTGAGATCCTGTGCCCATGTGTGGCATGGCTGGCGGTGGGCCCCAGCCTGCCTCCCTGGATGTGCAGTTCCATTGCTCTGGGGGGCTGTGCTTGCGCTATGGCAGCTCTGCAATGCTCAGCTGAGCTTCCATGGTTGCGCCATAGCACAGCATTTTGGCTCAGCTTCTCCTTCCTGGTTGTGCGATGGCGCAGTATGTGCGATATTGAGACGTTGGTTGCTTGAGCAATTTGCTCTGCTCCATGTTTGAATATCGCACCTGTTGCGCATTTGTGCAACTGGTTTGCGCTTGCTCCTACTGTTGCGCCAGTTTTCAGAGCAGTTTGAATATCCAGGCCCATATTGATAAGTGGGTGCTTAGTCCTGTACTGCAATATCATACACTTGCAGGTCTGTAATTATAATTCTGCAGCACTGAAATGTGTTGTGTATCGGTTGCACAAGCTTTAGAAGTCCTGTAGAATGGGCTACTGTTTGAGGAACTGGTTGTGTTAGTCAGTAGGAATATAAGCACAGCATTTTGGCAAACCCTGTAAAACTGTGTCACTGTTTTGATTTTAAAAGAAAATTGTGGCATTTTCTTTTTGGACTTGTTCAGCCAGTAGAAATACACTCTATATATTGCTAACGGGAGGTTCTGTGCCCTGTGTAGCTATGTGGTACACCTGCAGTCCTTGGAATACAGTTTTCCAGCATTGCATAACCAGCAGTGTAGCCCCTAGTTGGCCACTGCCCCTCTATTGTCTGCCTGTATACCAGATTGAAAGCACATTGGAGTAAGGCTGAAAAAAAATAAAGAGATATATTTAAATAATATATATATTTATCTATGTTATATTATAGGAGCATGGTCACACCCTTATAGTTAGGGTTCTATGGGCACTTGAATGTTAAACCCTAGTTTTTGCACTTTAATAACTTCACAGCCATTCAGAAGATTTGCACAATATTTTGCAAGTGTGGCCACACACTGCAGATCTCTGGATGTACTAAGTTTTGTTCTGGTCAGATATGTGGATTCTGAGATACAGATAGTGCAAAAAGTGAAATGTTCAGTATTTTTGCCCATTGGTTTGAATGGGATTTCTGTCAGCTTGACTAGTGCCCAGACAGTTTGGAATTTTGTTCTGACATTTTCTTGATTGAAAGGGGCTGGCCCACAGATGTGCCGTTTGCTTGTTTGGTGAAAAAATATTAATCTATTCCAAAGGTATTTAATTTTGAAATTTTCAATAACTGGTTCTGAGCATTTAGTTATTTTGTTAACCCGGTGGATCCACTGAGACTAGAGTCCATTTTTCAGGGGTGACCCAGGGTTAATTACCTAAAGGTGATTGATTGATGCAAAGATAATTATTCTCATTATACATGTACTTGCTCAGTAAGCACCAAAAATAGCTGTATGAATGAAAAAAGATTATTTTTATGTTGATTGCACGCATGCGCAAGAAACATTTATTTATTTATGACTTTGATAACCGGGTGAGTGCATTGATCCCAGGGACCATTTTCAGGCATGATCTGGGCCATGACACATGGCACAGGGTGACAGTGGAGTTGCTACACACGCTTGTAACTTCGCTAATTTGCAATATTTTCACTCCAGATTTTCAACATTGCTATTTTTACGCACCTCCTTATGAACAGTACAGCTGTCATTTTTCATATCCTGGCCAAAATGTGTTTTCACAGTTCCGGCACAGTCTAGCACAGGTGCTGTGGTAAATCAGTGTTCAGGACACATTATGAAAATCACAGTGACACTGTTCAGGAGCAGAGATCCTAAAATGCCTATTTTGAAAATTTTGTGATGAAACTCCATAAACTGACTGTGTTACGAGCGTGCATTGTGCAGTTTCCACGCACACTTGTAACTTCACAAATTAGTAATATTCTCACGCCAGATTTTCAACACTGACATTTTTCCACACCTCCTTATGAACAGTACAGTTGTAATTTTCACATCCTGACTGAAATGTGTTTTCACGTTTCCAGCGCAGAATACCGCAGTCTCTTTTGGAAATCAGTGTTTAGGACAGATTAGGATTGAGCGAGTGAAAGAGAGGGAGTGATGAGCTCAACTGAGCTCTGCCGGGACTGCTGCAGATTTCTTTGTGGGCAGAAAAAGGTGCCAACACAGGCAGGAGTCCAGTACAAAAGGGCAGCCTGCAGAGCTGGGAGAAACATAATGAGTGGGTGAAGGAGGGGGAGTGAGTGAGCTCAACAGAGCTCTGTTGGGACTGCTGTGGATTTCTTTGTGGGCAGAAAAAGGCAGCAATGCAGGCAGGGGCCCAGTACAAAAGGACAGCCTACAGCAGTGGGAGAAACAGAACAAGTGAGTGAGAGAGGGGGAGTGAGAGAGCTCAAAAGAGCTCTGTCATGACTACTGCAGATTTCTTTGTGGGCCGAAAAAGGTGTCAACAGAGGCAAGAGCCCAGTACAAAAGGGCAGCCTGAAGTGCCGGGAGAAACAGAATGAGCACGTGAAAGAGGGGGAGTGAGCGACCTCAACAAAGCAAAGCAGTCAACATTCAGCATTGACAAATACTTGTTTCATATTGACACCATCCTTTTTCATTTGGGGAAAATCTTTTTAATTTGGCAGCCATGTTGTTTTCAATTTTTACCTGAAAACCATATTTAATAAGCCTTTAAAATGACATTCTGTAGTGCATGCAACTCACGTACTGTACAGTATGTTGCTTATTTGGACCCCGTTAGCTAGATTCTGCAGTTAACTGTTTGGTAAATGGCCTGAAACTTTTTTTTTATATATTTCAAATATTTTTTCATCATTCACTTAATACAAAAAAGATTTTTCATTTTATTCAGTGCTTCCTGATCCCCTTATTCTTTTGTGTCAACTGGCCTATCTGGCAGACTTTTGGAATTTTGTCCTGAAGTGTTCAGGGTAAAAAGGAGCTGGGGCAAATATGTGCCTTTTGCTGCTTTGGTGAAAAAATATTACTCCTTTCTCCACTTATTGATGTTTGTTTAAACTTTTAAATCTTTTTTGTGAGTCATGATATGAGAAAAGATTATTTTTTGTATGACGACTCTTGGAAAAACATGTATTTATATTGCCCTGTTTTGTCTTGTATACTGTCACTAATTACTTGGAACATTTAAAAAAAATTTAATTCTAAAAAAAGAAATATCCTTTTCCCCATGTTGACATGTTTTCCTTGGTGCCTTGTGGTGCCCCTCCTCCCTGATTTATGTTTAATTTTCTCTGGTGTCTAGTGGCACCCCTCACCCTCCCACTGCTGTGCCTTTTTATCTCTGGTATCTAGTGGCACCCCAGCCCTCTGATCACTCTTCCCCTGCTTGTGTTGTATTTCTCTTGTGTCTAGTGGCACCACCCACTCTCTGATCAATGTCCCTTTAACTTTTTATATTTCCCTGATCTCTAGTGGCATTCCCCCTGAGCTTGGTCCCCATTGTTATTATATTCCTGCTGTCTAGAGGCACTCCCCACCCTGGGACCCAGTCCCCATTATTATTTATTTTACCCTTGCTATCTAGTGGCACTCAACACCCTCCAATGGCTGTTCCCTCTTATATTTTATATCCCTGGTGTCTAGTGGCACCCCTCCAATCATTGTACAGCTGTAATAAAGAAACCCATCCCTCAATGTATTTTTTTTACTTGCAAGAAATAAAACAGTCCCTCACTGATCTGACCCACCACCTCCCACCCCCAACACCCCAGTACACCCCCCACATCCTCACTCACCTGAAGAGGAGCCAGGATGAAGATCTCTTCTCCCACAGAAGACATGTCTTGATGCTGGAATCAGACTGCAATATGAGAAACTAAGGTAAATGCAGTTCAATATATTTTAATGAGGTTTTCAAATCTGATGTATAATTTAACCATTTTTGCATATTTTCACCCCCAGCCTTTTTGGGACCCCATCTCATGAACAATGTCAGTGGCATTAAGCAAATCTGTCCAAAAAGGTGATTTTGCAGTTGCTTGATGAAATCACCTTTCAGCATGGATTTGAACATTTTCAGTGACCCTGTTCATGATGTGGGGTCATAATAAGGCTATGTTGAAATTGTGGGGTCACAGTATGTAAAAATGCCAAAGTTATGTACATACATTGTAATTTTGCTATGCTCCACTGTAACTCTGGCAATTTTAAACATTTTGACTCTACATTTGCAACATACCAATCTTTTTACACCACCTCATGAATGTGATAGCTCTCATTTTTCAAATCCTGCCCAAACTGTGTTTTCACACCTGTGGCGGTCAATCATTGGGATCATAGAATGTTATGAGCCAGCCAGCCCTTATACAGCTTGCCCTTAACTCAAAGGGAATAACCTTGGATAGAATTTAAGGAGCAATGTTTATCTAGTCAATGTTTAAAGGTGATCATATTATTACTACCTGCAACCTCAGTTGGTAGTCTGTTCTACATTCCCACCACTCACTGACTAAAGAATCCTGCTCTTTTCTTAGTCTTGTTTGTCTCTGTAGCTGTAAACCATTAGATCGTGTGACATAGTCCGTATCTTTACACATTAATCCTGCACAATCCCAAATATCATCTTTGCCAAAGGCAGTAAAATCTAAGCCCATATCCCTCCTCAACTGTCTATATTCCAATGAGTACAGATCAAGCACCCTCAATCTATTCCCATAGTTCAGGTCTTTAACCAATCTAATCATTCTGGTAGCTCCCCTCTGGAGACTGTCCAATAAGTTAATATCTTTCTTATTTATTGGGGATAAAAACTGTGAACAAGACTCAAGATGTGGTGTTACAAGCAATTTGTACAAAGTAAGAATGACCTTTTAGTCCCTGCTAGATATCTGTATCACTGTATAGGTCAATATACTTCTAGCCCTGTTGGCTTTTACCTGACAGTTCCTAGTGTTCTTGAGGTCATTTGTAATGATAATTCCTAAGTCCTTTTCTTTGGTGGGGATTCTAAGTATTTTGTCCCCCTAGATAATATGATGCCATGATATTGGAATGGCCCAAATGCATAACCACACACTTGTCTAAGTTAAAAGCCGACTTATGTTCCTCTGCCCATAAATCCAATCTATCAAGCTCTTGCTGCAGATTGCAATGACATTGCAGTGGCATGTAATGATGTTTTGGTGGAGGTTTTACAATTTTCATTACTGGGTTCATGAGGTGGGGTAATATGAAGGCTATACTGACAATTTAATTCTTGTTCTTATACAAATGCAAGTGCAGGGCCACATATATAATATATATGCATCTTAGGAGGGATGGGACTGCAGAGCCCAGAGGGCTCTGCGCTCTCAGAAATAAATGTGGATACAATTACACTATCTCAGAAAGTAAGGAAATTCTTTGGAAAAACTTTGTTGTGTTTGCTGTGTTTAGGTAGCCACTCTCAATTGTAACAGTATTACATCAGGAATTCCTGAAACTTGATAGATGGCTTAAAGAAAATGAGCTCACAATGAACATAAACAAGATCAATACTATGATGTTTTCTAGAAGAAAACTAAAAGGGCAAGATGTAGGGTTAAATAGTATTGACGTAAAAACTGAGAGTGGTAAGCTACTTGTTCAGACCTCAGTTTATAAATATCTGGGTTTATGGGTTGACCGCTACTTGAATTTTGATTTTCATTTGGATCAATTAAGTAAAAAAATATCGCAAAAGATAGCAGAATTGCAAAGACATAGGTTGTGTATGACCCAGGAAACCAGAACAAGACTGGTTCAGACAATAATTCTTCCTTTGATTGATTGCAGTTCAATGGTTTATTTAAATTCAACTAAACACAATTTACTGAAGCTTGATAGACTTCAATATAAGTTGGCTAGATTTGTGCTGGATAATAAAGGGCCATACTCAACTTATCACCATTAGCGATGCAGCGAATTTAAATTTCACCCGCGGAGTGCAGGTAAAGTGGGAAAATTCGCAACGCAGAGCACTTCGCAAAATTTTCCGGCAGAAATCAGAATACTGTGTAGGTGAAATTTCGCCTTCCGCAGCAAAATTTCACCTTCCCTCCATGGGCAAAATTTCATGTTAGACAGTCTTTTAGACTAGTACAATAAGTAGATCCCTGGTGGCTAGTGGTCCCTCCCCCCCACCTGCTGTCTCACATGTAGATAAAAATCCTAACCCCCTCCCAGTCTATGGTTTACACCATAAATTACATAGTGTGCTAATCCAGTCCCAATCTATGGATTATGTGGGTAAAATAACATAGCAGGGTTACAAGATATATCACATTCACACATACGGCTAGCGGTCCCTCCCCCCATCTGTCCCACATGTAATTGTAACTAAATAATTAAATTATTCATGGTGGCTAGTGATCCCTCCCCTCCACCCAGTAATAACCCGCCCAGCCACCTGCTGCGGATATGTACCCCCCCACCAGCATCCCTCCATATCTCCTCTTTTAGTCCACTCACTCCAGTCCTTATGTATCCTGTTAAAAAAAATCTCTGGTGGTCTAGTGTTTTTTTTTATTTTAAACCCCCCTCCCAAATCCGATCCCCCAGTTCCCAATCCCATCCCTGGTGATCCAGTGCCTCCACCCAACCTCCCCAGCAGCCAGATATAACCACCACAACCCTGCTTCCACCCCATCCTAAATCCCAGCATGGCAGTGGCAGACTGGCACAGCCCTTCTTTCTCCTCCATGGCCAGCCCGCCGACTGAGCTATCAATAAATGAGCTTCATTGACAACTCAGTCGGTGGGCTGGCCATGGAGGAGAGAGGAGAGCTGTGCCACCAAGGATAATTTAGTTATTTAATTACAATTACATGTGGGACAGGTGGGGGGGAGGGACTGCTAGCCGTATGTGTGAATATGATATTTCTTGTAACCCTGCTATGTTATTTTGCCCACATAATCCATAGATTGGGACTGGGTCAGCACACTATGTAACTTATGGATGTAATCCATAGATTGTGGGGGTTAGAATTTTTATCTACATGTGGGACAGCAGGTGGGGGGGAGAGGGACCACTAGCCACCAGGGATCTACTTATTATACTAGTCTAAAAGACTGTCTAAGGTGAACCACGGAAGGTGAAATTTCATTGCGGAAGGTGAAATTTTGCTGTGGAAGGTGAAATTTTGCTGTTCCACCAGGTAAAATTTTGCATTCCACTACGCAAAATGGGTGGAAATTCACGGATTTCTCCTCGAAGCAAATTCCACTCACTTCACCCACCTCTAATCACCATTGCGATTTACTCCGTAGCTTAAACTGGGTTTCCCTAAGTTTAAGAAGGGACCAAATGTTCTATAACTTTTTGTATAAATGTTATAACGGTCTTGCTCCTGATTACATTATTTCTAAACTTTTTACGTAGGTTTCTAATTATTTTTTATGAGATATCCAAGGGAGGGGATTAATAGTTTCTATCATAAACACTAGATATGGGAAAATGCAATTTGATTATATGGCTTCTGTTAGATGGCATTCACTTCCTCCTAGTGTACGCAATACGCCCTCTTATCAAACTTTTAAATCTGCTATATGTTTAGATGTACTTGTTATTAATGAATTTTTAAATGCTGTATGTGTTTGTAATTGTTTCTTTAAATTGTTGAAGTTGTATTTGTATTCAGTGTTTGTATATTTATTGCACCATATGTTTTATGTTTTCTAAGCAGGACGGTATCGTAAACAGGCTTGCCTAATTACCTTATCCTGTTGAAATATAAGAAATAAACAAAGACTAGTTAGGGAGGAAGTGACAAAAGCAGGGAAATGTGGCATTAGGGTTTCCAACCCTAACACCCCACCCACACACTGCAGGCAGCAACAGGCATGGGGTGTGCCTGGGGATTCTCAGCCCTCATGCACACCCCATTCTCACATACTGTAACCATCTCAGTGTACTTACTCATGGAATGGGGTGAGCATTACATAGAAACATAGAAACATAGAAGTTGTTGGCAGATGGGGACCGTATAATCCATCAAGTCTGCCCTTGGCTTCCTACCCCCCACTTAGCTGCCTGCTTGTGTATCCCACAGTGACGGTCCCATGCCCGCTTGAATTTTCCCACTGTCTTGGCTCCACACTACCCCCTCCAGCAGGCTATTCCATGGTTCCACAATGCACTCTGTGAAGAAGAATTTCCTCATATTATTTCTGAACTTTCCTCCCTTAAGTCGAAGGTTGTGCCTTCTAGTCTTGCTGTAGTCCTTTACCTGAAAGAGGTTTTGCACGTGCACCCTGTTGTTGCTTTTAAGGTATTCGAATGTTTCTATCATGTCCCCACGATTCCTGCATTGTTCTAGAGAGTATAAATTGAGGTCATCCAGTCTTGCCTCATACGGTTTCTGATGCAAGCCCTGCATCATCTTTGTTGCTGTTCTCTTTACTGTCTCCAGCCTATCTATTCCTTCCTGAAGTGTGAACTCCATAATTGGACACAGTACTCCTGGTGAGGCCTTACCAGGGACAGATACAGGGCATGATTACTTCATGCCTTCTGTTCATGATGCCCCTCCCTATGCATCCCAGGATACCACTAACCTTTAGTGTTGCCTTTTCATATTGTCTACTGACCCTGAGGTCATCTGATATGATCACCCCTAGGTCCCGCTCCTGCCTGGTAGCCACCAGCTGCTCCCCTCCCATTGAGTATAGTTTCCCTGGTTTATGCTTTACCAGGTGCATGCCCTTGCATTTTTTGGCATTGAATTTCAGTTGCCAGGTCTTGGACCACTACTCCAGTTTTTGATTGACAACCCCAAGGCACACCCCACGCCTTTTGTTACCTGCAGGGTGGGATGTTAGAGTTGGAAGCCCTAATGCTACATTTTCTACTTTTGTTGCTTCAGCCCTAACTTGTATATTAACAAAGTTTTTCCAAGGAATATATATATTATAGTGGCGCAGTTGCACCACTATATTTAGTGTTGAGTAGGCACTTTAATATTAAATCCCAATTTTTACACTTTAGTAACTTTGCAACCATTCAACAAATGTGCATGAAATATTGCATGTGCAGTCTCATGTGGTTGATCTCTGGATTTGCCAAGTTTCATTCTGGTTAGATGTTTAAATTCTAAGATCTAGATAGTGCAAACTGAATTATTGGGGATTTTTTTGCTGGTTTTGCCAAGAGCCATAGCGCTCAGACGGTTTGGAATTTTAGTCTGAAATTTTCAGGCTAGAAAGGGGCTGACACACAGATGTGCCTTTTGCTGGCTTGGTGAAAAAATATTAATCCATTCACATTCTCGGTAAGCACTTCAAAATAGCTGTATGAAACAAAAAAAGAATCTGTTTTTGCTTTGGGCCAATACTTTTTCATGAGGGGAAAATCCTTTTTCATTTGTTGCCATCTAGTTTTCTGTTTTTCTCAAAAAAAAAAAAAGAAGATAATTCATAACCCCTAAAAGTGACATCCTGCACAGAGACCAAGGCATGTACAGTATCTTGTTCATTGGATGGATACTGCACTTGACTGGTGGAAAAATGACACCCAAATGCATTTTTTTTTTAATTTTCTGCAGTCTTCTTCATGACTCACTTCCGCTTTTTCTGTATGGCCTTTTTCGTTCATATGAAAAAGGATCCCTTCATATGGAAAAACATTTAAATCTCTTTTTTCTCTGGTGTCTTGAGGATCCCCCGATCACTGTTCCTATATATTTTTTTACTGTATCCCAGGTGTCTAGTGGCATCCCCTACACACTCCATTGTGAATAATCACATCAATTTAAGTGAATAATTTGATTTTACTGAACCTGAAATGACTACCATGCAGCTGTTTGGCTTTCAATCCATATGCTGAAATGTAAAGACTGTCATCACTGAAGTTGTTTGTTTAAAATACTGGCATCACTAATATAACTTTTGTTAATAATAAAATCTGTTTAGGTAAAAAGATTTAAGTAAAAATGTTATAGTCAACCCGAAGATATTTTACCAACCAAATGGTGGGGAGGGGCAAGATAGGAAACTTTCCCCTCAGACAAGCCACCAATGTATTTAACATAGTGGACACTGTAATCCCATGCAAAGCAAAAAGCTGTTATTACAGAAAAATCTTATTTTTGGTAGTAGTAGCTATGCTCCAATGAAAAAGCAGCCATTGCTGAGAATTCTCTCTCTTATTTACTGGTATCAAGGGAAATCCCCTACTAAGTCTGCTGCTAGAGTTTTTTTCAGTTATAGAAGGAAGACACGGACCACCCTGAAGGTTAAAATTGGGGCATTCCAAAATAAAAACATATGCAAATAGACTGCGAGAAGAGCATTTATAAACACAGGCTGGCTAGTCCAATGCATGTTACATCAGCACAGTTGACAGCTTTAAATTCAAACAGACTCCTTATTGGATAAATAGTTTCAATGAAAGAGAAGAGGGAGAGCAACAAAATGATAATAAAAATTAACAAGTGACTAGACATGATGAAGACTGCCTGGCAAAACTGACACATAATTGCAAATAAATTATGTTCAGCAAGCCTTTTTGCAAGAATATAGATAGATAGATAGATAGATAGATAGATAGATAGATAGATAGATAGATAGATAGATAGATGGATAGATAGATAGATAGATAGATAGATAGATAGATAGATAGACAGACAGACAGACAGAGAGATAGATAGATAGTCATGGCAAAAAAAACTCTGCTTAATGCATCAGTTAGGGTTCTTCCACAGTGACAAAAACAAAGAGATTCAGTGTTAGGGTTGCCACCCCTTGCACCTCAAGCCCACCCCGTCCCCACCAACAGACATTGGGGTGTGTGTTGGGGTCATCGGTTCTAACTCTCACCCCATCCCATGTGTAAACAAGCTGAGGTGGTGCAGTATAGGAGAATGGGGTGAGAGTTAGGACCGACTACCCCAACGCACACCCCAATGCCTGTTGGTGGGGATGGGGTGGGCTTGGCATGCAAGGGGTGGCAACCCTAACACCAAATTTCCTCGCTTTTTTCACTGTGGAACAACCCTAACTGATGCATTAAACAAGTTTTTTTTGCCATGAATTTCCCTTCTTTTTGAGAATGAGCACTATAAGTAGTGAATGAATGTGGTGGTGTGAAAAGGCTCCGCGCTCCCACCATGTGATTTTTTTGTCACATAGTAATGCTAATGGTAATGCAAATGCAAGCCCAAATGGTAATGCACATGGTGATGTAAACATAAATGATAACGCAAATGGTAAGAGAAACGCAAGTGCAGACATTAATGAAAACAGAAATGGTAACACAAATGCTAACGGCAACAGAAACACAAATGGTAACAAAAACAGTAACATAAATGCTAACACCAACAGAAACACAAAAGGTAAGAAAAATGCAAATGGTAACACAAACGGAAACAGAAATGAAAACGCTAAGTGCAACGGTGCCCCAGAAGGAAACAGTAATGCAATCAACGACAGAAACGCAACCAAAAATGCAAACACTAAGGCCAACAGAAACGCAAATGGTGACGAACACGCAAACAGTAATGGTAATGCAATTGCAAATGTAAACAGTTACATTAACATTAACGATGATGCCAAAGTGAACAGTAATGCAAATGGAAATGCAAATGATAATGCGCATGGTCACGGTACCGCAATTGGAAATGCAAATGCTAACGGTAACACCAATGATGACGCCAAAGGAAACACAAAAGCAAACAGAAGCGCGTACGCAAACACAAATGGTAATGCACACGGTGAAGCAAAATGAAATGCAAACAGAAACAGTAATGGAAATGCAAAGGGTAACAGTAATGCAACACAAGTACAAACAAAAACGCAAAGGGTAAGGCACACGGTGTCATAGAAGGGAACGCTAACGCAAACGGTTATGGAAATTCAAGTTGAAACACTAACTGTAACAGTAATGAAAGTGCACACCCTTTTTTCCCCCCCAACAGCTGCATTGAGAAACACAGTGAATACAAAGAATGTATGCAGAAAATGAACACTTGGAATACTAAATTGCTTATATCTCAGGAACCGTACAAAGTAGAAAAAAAAATTAAATTTCATATAATTTATGACTTTCCTGGTTAGTTTTGTACTTTTCCCCCTAGCAGGGAGCTAAGCATTTTTTCTGATGACAAATCCGTATCTCTAAGTGTTTCCGAGATACGAGCCCCGGAAGGCACGGCGGATGTTGTAATGTTAGTCTATGGGAAAAATAGTCAACTTCGGAGTACCATAACTTTGCAGCCTGCTAATATTTTGTCACCAAACCACCAAAAGTTACATCTGTGGGATCTTGGCTTTCCTCCCTCCAAATTTCAGCCCAAAAGATCAAACTATTTTTTTGCAGCAGGGTGGCAAAGATTTCCTATTCTTTTGGGCATAGTGTCACAAAGTAGTGTCGCCAATCATGACACTTTTGCAAAAAAAAATCACAGAAGTGTTGCAAGTGCAACACTACTTTGCGACACTACAGTTTGCAAAAAATTGAAAAACATATTTCTGGGGTGTTTAACCCCCCAAAAAAGACATGGCTAGCATCCTCAGGGTTTGAAAATGCCAAGCATTTCTGTGACCAGTAACTGGGGAAAAAAAAGCTGACTCATGACACTACAAGGGTCATTTGCGACACTAAAAACTGCATTTACAACACTGTCAAATAGTTTGCTAACATTTCCCTTTGACTATAATGGGAATCTTGTTTTTTGAATAACTTTTGAACTGTTTAATATTTTTTCATGAAATCTTTGAAAGGCACATCGGGAACCCTGGCTGCATGTTCCCCGAAGGTTTTGGACCAGTCACACAAACCATGCGACCTGTAGGCATGAGCAAAGAATGCACAAAAAAGTGTAAATACAACTTTCTATTGTGCTTTATAGCTCCACAACCATATATATGACCATTACAAAACTTGGCAGATCCAGAGATCTATGGTACTGATCTGTGCATGCCAAATTTCAGGCAAATCCATTTTATGGTGGGAAAGTTATTAAGCTGCAAAATTTCACACTTTAACCTTGAATGGGGTACTCAACCCTAACTATAGTGGCACTACTGTGCCACTATAATATATATATATATATATATATATATATATTCAAAGACAGAACATAAGCAATTACATAAATGAAAATATATTTCTGAAAAACAAAAATAAACCTAAAGGTACCAGTGACTATTACCTTTTTTTATAAGTAATTTGTTGCAATTATTACTGACAGTTTTGGTAATATGTGGCTGATATTCAGAAATGGGCACAGCACAGTGCAAAGTTTTGTGTGCACTTGCCCATTGCCCAGGACCCCAAGGACACTATATTCAGTTAGATAGTGTACTACCACCATCTCACTGAATATAGGGCCATGTCATCCCAGTGCTCAGTTAAATAGTGCTAACTCGACATGGATACCGGTAGTGCAGGGAATAGTGCACCAGACCCAATAGCGCTGGTAGCTCTGGCACGATATTCAGAAGTCCCAATGTAAATGAGCCCATTGGGCATGGAAGGTGCAAAAGGGTCATTTGCATGCCCATTATTGGAAAATCTGCTTGGGAAGTGGTGCCAGGTTTGTGCCCCTGTGACCATCCCCACCCTAATCTGAGCGCCCATCCTCCTAACAAAAATATGTCCATGGTGTCCAGTAGTCATCCCTGCCCTCCATTCACTGCCCTGTAGTGTCATATGATATGCTCTAGTTGTCTGTGGTCCCCACACCCTTCAATCACTGGCCCATAGTTGCAAATAATGTGCCCTGGTGGTCCGTGATCCCAACTACCCTCTGTTTCCCTGTCCTGTAATGTGAACTAAACTTCCTGGTGCCTAGTAGAGGGTGGGGGATCACACCAGGCATGGTAGAAGTGTTTTTCATATAACAGGGCTGGCGATCGGAGGGTGGGGTCTACTAGGCACCATGGAACTATTGTTCACATAACAGGGCTGGTGATTAGAGGGTAGGGGGGTCCACTGGTTGTCAGGGTATTCTGGTACATTATGGGACTGTGATCAGAGGCTGGTGGGATCATTAAGTGCTGGGGGACTTTTTAACATAATGGGGCTAGCAAACATAGGACGGGGGACCACAGATCACCAGAGAGCAGATGTGCTCCCCCACCAGCAAACTTGCTTGCTGGTTGCAGTAACCCCAGCAGCCACTAAGGTTCCCTGGAGTATGTTGGGCTTTTGATCAGTGGTATCAGTGCTGCACAAAGTGGCCTGAACTAACCCCTCTGTGCAGTTCAAATGCACTGAATACCGCACTGAACCGATATTTATGTCCTCGCCCCTCCCTTTGCCCTCTCGTATACATTATTTTTTGCACATGTGCCAACCGTTTTAGCATGCACAACTACCCTTTTTGAATATTGCACCCTGGCAAAAATCATAGGCAAACAGGGTGCAAATACCTTGCACACTAGTCCCATGGTCTTTTTGAGATGTCAAGCTGTTCAATTCATAGCCAGAAATGCACTGGCAATATAACACGCACCACAAATGCCTTAGTGATCCAACATTTCAATTACTGTCCCTGGCCCTGCAACCTGGCAGGAATGGTGTCAAATATAACTTCTATACATGCCATACCTTGCTGCAGTGCAGTCACAGCCAAGTCAAGGGACTGCTCAACAATGTCCAGTTGTTCTGCCCGGGGATCTCGTGGTGGGACTGGCTGGGGCTGCCCACTAGCTGCTTCCCAGGCTAAATTTCTCCTTCCTGCCTGATGTCCCCTCTTAGATTTTTGCTGCACTGCCTCCAGCTCTTCAGCATCGCTAGACGAGGCCAAGGCAACAACATGTGTACTTTGAACCCTCTTTTTATTTGTCTGTCCCTCCTTCTGTTGTCCATCCTTCTGTTTTTTTTTTTCTTTTGGCCCAGCTTTATCTTTTTCTTGGCCTCAGCCTTCCATAGCTTCCTTAGTTCTTTCACCACCTTCTTTTCCTGCTGCTGTGTTGTGATCTCCCTCTGGGTCTCTTTTGGGAGGGTGCTGCTCTGCTGACATGGTGACCATGATTGAGCCATATCTCCTATGTAGAGACAGAGAGAGACAGACAGACAGACACAAAAAATACTGCAATAATTAATAATAATAATAATAATAAAAAACATGTTGTCTATCACTCTCTTTTTCTGTCTCACTTTTATCAGATTGTAAACACATTTATATTGATTATTAAGATGATGTAAGAAATGTTACATTCTGATTGTCACTATTTCATCAGCCTTAATTAAAGTGATATAAAAGTTTATATACTTATAGCAATCCTTCCTCTCTGAGAAGCTTACAGTGGCAAAAACTTACCTAATAGTGCTCGATCATTTTTTTTTTGCTCCCATTCCTGTGGAAAGGAATCATATTTTTGTCCCAAGGTACTGTCTAGATGATCCTTTCACTTCCTGATGCTTTCCCCTCTGGTCTGGTATATGCTCTGACATATGAACAGGGCACAGCAGGACTGCTTGCTCCATTATAGTCAATGGTGTAGGTTTTTGATGCAGATTTCATTTGTTAATTAACAATTGGAGGAAGGACAGTGCTTGATTAGTGATGGACTTGCTAATCAAGAGCTCTCCTTAATTGCCCTCCAATTGCTAATCAACACCAGGAAATCAACATTAAAAACTTGCACCATTGACTAGAACAGAGTGCACAGTCCCACACCTCCCTGTGCATACATCAGAGTGTTTGGCACTGTGGGGGCGTGGTGAGCACCAGGAATCGAAGAAATCAGCTGGACAGCCTCTTCATGCAAAAATATGATCTCTTCCCACAGGAACAGAGGGCAGAAAAAAATTAACAAACACTACTAGGTACATTTGTGCCCAAAGAAACATGGTAAAATTATTTAGTTTCTGTTACACAGTCATGTACAGCTTAATTATTATGATGCATGAAATCTTCCTGTAAGCACTCTGTTTTCTGTCACTGCTGAATAACTGGAATGATGGATTCTGATTCTGAACCAGCATTCTTAAACAGTTGGTGGATGAACTATTTTATTAAAAATCTCCCTCTCAATGAGGTAAACATCCAAAATGTATACTGCTAACAATTTTCTTTTTAAATCAGTTTTCATAAGAACAATTAGGTACTCCAAGGAGTTATATTAACATTCTGTTAAGGCCTACCAGGCATATGTGACACTTGGCTGAACCTTGTGCCATACTAAACCCTCTGGTCATGCCTTATTTTTTCACAGAAATCATTATGGTAGACTTTATGGATTAATTCAAATGGAAGCTATCAAATTAAAGCTTGTAACAAGGTACAGTGTAACTGGGTGGCATGGTGAATGTTATCAGTGATACAAAGAGAATGAAGTATCATTTAGTCTTTCTTGGTTCAAACATGAAATAGATTTTTACTCACTCACATTTAGTGTTAAAAATACCTGTGGTGAAATAACCAACATTTACTTCAGCATAAGACTGTATTATCTTTGGGTAATTTAACTTCAGCCACTCATTCGCATCGTAGTTTGAGTCCCTGGAGACCCTCTTTCAATCAAGCTTCTCAGTGAAGGACAAATATTTTTATTTTACTACACTTTTCCACCACTTTACTCTGACCTGCCCTCATCAGCATTACCTTCTTTGCCAAGCCCCATCAACCACAATCCATGGGACTAACCTTTCTTTACATATTCCCCACTTGGAAAAAGGAATGGGCCTCTGGAGGCCTGCCCAATACTCCAATGAAGTTGAAGTTTTGGTTGTGTATTGCCTGGGACAGGAAGTAGAGTCTATATGCCCAATCAGTGATTTTCTTTACTTTTTTCCCCAGACCTCATATGTTGCAAGGGACTTTCACTGAAGCATGGAACTTATGCAAACTGTGCTACGTACATCACCTCAGAAAAGTCACTATCCTTTGATATCCTGGATCAACATGTGCTGCCAGCTGGCATCACCCAGCTGGAGTTATTGAAGTGGAGACTGAGCACCCTCCTACCACTGATAAGACGAGTGTCCACTGGGATGCTTCACTATCCTTCCCCATCTGGCCCTCCAGAGACCCAGGATCACTCCCAAACCTGGGTCATTGGCAGGCCACATCTGCAACATCAGTATGGCATAGAATGCCAGTGAAACACAGAAGAAAAAAGGTAACTTACCACCTTCAGGAACTGCACTGGTCCCTGTCGGTCCTGTGTCAGCCTCTTCTAGAGCGGGACAATGCTCTGTTATATGAAATAATAATAGCATAAAAAAGTGCCTTAGAAAGTCTAGTATAAATCAGAATTATTTGGGGGGGGTGGCCAATGGCGTCCCAGATGGCTTCTTAAATAATAGGCTCTACACAACCAAGGGAGAAATATCCTACATCTGAAAACGATACACCAACATAACTGCTGCAGAGCTACTATCAATTAACAGTGCAGAACCAGAGCTACTGTAGAATTCCCTTTTTTTAAATCCCCAGTAACTGCATTCCGTTCCATTCAGTTCAATTTTATTGTTTGATAAGTTATGTTATTATAAAATATAAAAGAGCAATAAAAAACAATCACATATTACAAACTGATTATTTTAACAGCCTTGATAAATACAGAATTATCCTATAAGTAGGTATCTTATTATATTGTTTTTAAATAATTAGATAAGATTTCTGTCATTATTTATACAAAATCTGGACATCCTTGTGCTTATTCTCTCTGTGCAACATTCCAAATATTCCCACTCCAGAGAAAAAAAATAAATACATCTAATCTTCTTTATTGAGATATAGTATCTTTTCCTCTATTATCTTAAGGAATGAGACTACTGCCTCTAATATCTTAACTGACCTTGAGTTTATCAAGTACAAAGTTAAGTTGTCCTCCTTCTCTACCATCCCCCAGGTAGTGATGGGGATTTCTTGCAAGAGGTCAAGGAGCATGTCGCGGACCTGGTGTTGGAGTCCCTCACGTGGTTGATCTTGGGGGACTTCAATGCCTGGGTCGATGAGGAGCTATCAAAATTTGGGACAGACCTTCTTGGGAGCATAGGGGCACTGGGTCTGGCACAAAAGGTAATGACAATGATGCGCTTGGGCGATCACAGATTGGACCTGTTTTTTTCTCCTGATTTGGATATCATAGACCTTAGTGCAGATCCAGTGGTTTGGTATGATCATAGTACCATGAGGTTCATGTTTAGGGCCCCCTTCTAGATGGTCCTGCCCCTATGGAGATGGTCCAGTATTGGTCATTAATGGGAGTATCCTCAGAGGACCTATTGGTGGTACTGGACCTATCGAGTGTTGGAGCAGCTTGTGTGATTGGGTCAGAGGAGGCAGTAGTGGCCTATTATGGGGTGGTTGGTGCAGCCTTTGACTCAATCACACCCTTGTGTGTCTGACTCCTGTCTACTTGTCAGAAATCTCCCAGGTATGATGAGGATCTCTGAGGTTTAAAGACTAGGGTGCGGAGGTTAGAGAGGCGATGGAGGAGATCTGGCCTGGTGGGGGACAAATTGGCCCTGAGGTCACATTATACGGACTATCGGGGGGCACTCTCCCATAAAAAAGGAGGAGCTTCTATCTAGGGAATTGCTACAGTGAGAAACAGACCAGTTCAGCTCTTCTGCACAGTGGACAGGCTTTTACATCCAGCTTGTTGACATGCTGGAGGGGCAGGTTCTAGCATGAGGTGTGAGGAGCTGGCTCTGTTTTCTGCTGACAAGGTGTCCTCCATCAGGGCTGAGGTCTCATTGAACATCTCTCAAAAGGGATGCAGGTTCTGGCCTGAGTCAAGTCAGAGCACTCCTCCTGTCTAGGATGAGTTTGAGCTGATTGGGGTAGGGGAGATGGTGGAGATAATCTCCAATCTGTGGCCGACACATTGTGATTTAGACCCAGGTCCAACTCGCCTTTTGGTTGAATGTTTGGACCTGATTGGTCCTGTGGTTGCTGAGGTCATCTGGAGTTCATTAAGGAGTGGGATCTTTCCTTTGGCCCTGAAAAAGGCCTTGGTTAGACCACTTCTGAAAAAGCCATCATTGGACCTGGACTGCCTCAACAACTACAGACCTGTTTTGAACCTCCCATTTTTAGGGACGGTTGTAGAAAAGGTGTTGGCCATACAGCTGGAGAGACATCTTGCTGCTTCCTCTGCCTATGAGCCTTTTCAGTCTGGGTTCCATGAGGGGCATAGTACAGAGACAGCCCTGGGGAGGGTGCTTAATGACCTCCTGATGGCGAGGAATAGGAGGGACTGTACCATCTTGGTCCTCCTTGACCTCTCTGTGGTGTTTGCACCATGGACCATGAGGTGTTACTTGACCACCTGCGGTTCTGGTGTAGCATGTCCAGGAATGTCATCAACTGGTTCAGGTCATACCTGACAGACAGAGTGCAGAAGATGACCATGGGAATTTTCTAATCTAACTCGGAGCCTCTGAGCTATGGTGTTCTGCAGGGGTCGGTCTTGTTGCCTCTGTTCACGGTGTACATGCTGCCACTGGGTGACATGATCAGGTGGTACGGGCTGGGTTTTCACTGCTATGCAGATGATACCCAGCTGTACCTGTCCTGTGCACCCAATAGCCAGGTGTCAGACTCTGTATTTAATAGCTGCCTTGAGGAAATCCAGATCTGAATGACTCACAATTGGCTTAGGCTTAACCCAGACAAGACTGAGGTACTGATGGTGGAGCTGGGTCATCAGCTACGGCCAACACCTGTGCATCAAGTGTCAGGCCGTCATCCAGGACATGGTCCAGGACCCCCAGAACATGGTCAGGGGGTAATACCACCCCCCCTCCACCCATGTGCTGGGGGGTGTGCCTCTAGCCCCCTCTAGACAGGTGAAGAATGTTGGATTAATCCTGGATGATGGCCTGACACTTGATGCACAGGTGTTGGCCGTAGTGAGCAGTGGGTTTTATCATCTCAGGAACATTGCCCAAATTCGAGCCCTGATCCCACCTAATGACCTGCCCACACTGGTGCATGCTTTCGTCACTTCCAGGTTGGACTACTGCAATGCCCTGTACCTAGGGTTATCTGGAAGTGACCTCTGCAGACTGCAGCTGGTACAGAATGTGGCTGCGAGATTATTGATGGGGTTGAAAAGATGTGAAAATATCACCCCGGCGCTCTGCAAACTACACTGGCTGCCAGTCCGGAGAGTTGTCTTCAAGATAGGGCTATTGACCTATAACACCCTACACGAAAGGGTTCCAGTCTACCTGCAAGAGCTCCTTATCCCTTACTGTCCAGCCCGGGCCCTCTGTTCTCCCAGGGGTGGCTTTCTTGGAGTTTCCAGGGTTAGACTGTGGCATTCAGGGACAGGGTGTTTGCGGCGGCTGCACCTACCCTGTGGAACTCCCTGCCTAGCTATCTAAGGGAGGCCCCCTGAGTAGAAGCCTTTAAGAAGGGCCTCAAAACATATTTATTCCATCAAGCTTTTAATTGATGATGTTTTAAGTGGATTGCACTTTATGATGGATAGCTAAGTCTATGCTCCCAGTAGTATCTTGTTGATATTTTAATTTTGTTGTTACTGTATTTTTAAAATGTTTTGTATGAATTGTATGCTTACATTATGCAGTACCCAGAGTCTATAGAGATGGGTGCTATATAAATAAAATATCTATCTATCTATCTATCTATCTATCTATCTATCTATCTATCTATATCTAAGTTCTTTGGCCCTAATTCTACTTGAGTGAGGATATCCCTGATGTGTTTTTGCCTATATTTTTTGTGAAGAGGACAGACTATCAGTAGGTGGGTAAGGTCATCTTCTCTTTTTTTTACATCTGCATCTACCACTGGAATTATTTCCTTTTTTCTTAGGTATGACAATCTTTCACTTGTATAGTATTCAAATCTATATTTTATGTAACTGCATTTCAGAGATAGAGCCAAAAGAACTTTTAACTCTCCCTCTGGCTCAAACTGAGAATTGCAGCTTTCTTTATACCATGGAACACAAATCTCCATTCTGACTCTACAACCAGCTACATATGATAAATATGGTACATCACTCAGTTCTTTCCAAAATGGTACACCCTCAGTCTCAGCCTTCAACAGCCTCATCGGATATGGCACAAATATCAGCTATGCCGGCACAAATTCTGAAAGATACAGCTGAACTAAAGGCAACAACATCACAAAAAAAAAAAGGGGTCTAGCAGCCCTCAGAGGTAGAGTGGCAGTGGTTGAGCAGAAAACACAATAGACAGAAAAAGCCCTAAACAGATCCCAAGGAATCCTCAGAGAACATGATCAGCATATTAAGTTCTTACTTTTTAAAGTCAATGATTTGGAAAAACTGTCATAAAGAAATAATCTACAGACAGTGTGCATCCCAGAAGAGGATGAGGGTTGTGACATGAATGCCTTCATACAAAAAGCTGTACTACCAATTCTGAATGCCCTGAACTGCCCACCCATTGAGGTGGATAAAGCACACCACCCCCTGGCCGCTAAGCTGAAGCAGGGAAAATGATCCCAATCAATCCACTGCAGTTTCTGAGATACCCTGTTGAAGAAAACATACTCCGGTTATCTAGGGAGTGAGGTCCATTAAAATAGGAAGGCCACACTGTTCGAATCTTTCAAGTCTTCTCCCTGGACTTGTCAAAAAGAGGACACACATACACTCAGGTCTGACAATCAGCTGAATATACCTAATTCCCTAAGATATCCTGCAATGGTCAGTGCCCAAGTTAATGGAGCTTATATAACTTTTCAGTCTCAGGTGGAAGCAGAACATTATGTTCAGCAGCACTGGCCAGATTTAAAGATGCCCTCTACGACATGTGAGAGACAGTACTTTGCTGCAACCCAGCCTATGGAGATAGCACTAAGTGACAGAAAAAATTCACCCACTGCAGCTGCAACAGAATAGTACGACTGCGACCAATGGCACCAGATTAGCAGAGGAAGAAATGAGAAGAGGACCTCATTGCAAAGGAATCACATGTCAGTGCTACTACAACACCATTCAAGGACTAGGAAATGAAGCTCTCCATCCTTGGCTTCTAGTGGCAGGTCTCCAGCATATCCACCCTTCAAGGCACAGAACCGGCATGCTGCTTTACAAAATGACCCCTTGGCTGCACTGACCAGTACACTGAGCCTGCAGGTGACTCCTGTTTCTGCAACTCCACTAGGCCAATACCTTCCTCAACAAATTGGCTGGCATACTTCTTGGGCAGAGTGTGTTGTGGAGGCCACCTGAGATATGGATCAGATCCCTCCCAACATGATGTCTCTTCTGACAGTTACATCACTCCACCAACCACACATCCGAAGAGACTTTTCCAATAAACTGTGAGTATGAGAGTGTTCTTTTTCCCAGTAGGTAATATGACTCCAGTCTCTATACTATGAAGTGGCAGTTAGGCTCAAATGACTTAATCCATCTGCCTAACTGAATTTGTTTAAAGCCACTACAGGCCAATTAATTCTATTAAATAGCCAGCTGTCACAAGGGCTGCTTTTGAACCACTGCTTCCATGTCAATCCTACCACACCAGGAGGTAGCCCACAGCAATAAATCTGAATCCTAGTTCTCTACCACTCCTTACAGACAGTCCAGTATCACTGGAACATTGAAAGGAGAGTTCTTAATATTATTCCATTGTTAGCAGTTCAAAGTTTTGAAATGGTTTAAAATTACATACAGTGCTTAAATATTAGAACTGTAATAGGGGAACTTAACTGCTCCCCAGTGTCCGACAGTGCTGGGGGTAGGGCATATCTGAGAACACTGGGAGTGGGCTCCCTAGTGTCCTACACTGGCTCAGGGCTTCTAGTGCCAACACAGGGACTGGGCACCCTGCCATTGGCAAATCATTAAAATACATATTTCAGGACAGTGGGAGAGGGCTTTCCAGTGTCCCACACTGGTGGGAAAGGACATCTTAGGACACTGGGAGTGGACTCCACAGTGTCCTACACTGGTGGAGGTGTGGCTTCTACTGCTGACACAGGGATTGGGCACCCTGATGTTGGAAAACTTGTATGTAATATAAACATGCCTTGGCACCCTTGGAGGCAGTTAAAGGATAAAACAATCCTTTATTTATGTAAACATCAGTAGATGTTTACCTAAATGGGGGCCAAGAAATCGGATTCTGGTGACAGACTGACCAAAAAAATGGCCAGAAAAGTTTTTTTTTCTTTTTTCAGTGGCCATTAAAGTACTCACAGCAGAACCCCACATGTTTCACACAACAGTGCTGCAATTTGCGGCACTTTTGCAAAAGTACTGCTGCAAACTGTGGCACTAGTGATGCAATTTGTGACAATAAAAATGGCCCGATTAAAATAAACATATTTCCGGCCTCTGTTTCTCAAAATGAATGCCAGAATTGTTTTCCTCGGGCCCCGATTAAGTAAACTCAACTGTTGGTGTTTACCAAGGGGCAGTATTTTTTGAATTATAGCATTTTTTCCATGTCGCTAACTGAAAACAAGAGGGCGGAAGCATGACACTGCTTTACATATTTATGAAAGAAAGTACTGCTTTTGCAAAAGCAAAAGTGCTTTTGCACAGCACATCTAATTTTTCCCTTATGATAGAATGGGAAACTTTAAACTTTAATAACTTTTAAACAGGTTAATATTTTTTCACCAAACTTTCAAAAGCACATCTGTGACCCAGACCCCATATACCCTAACAATTCCAGATGAACCCTCCAAGCCATTTTGGAGAAATGCCATGATAAAGGAGTAGCACCTAAGTGGTAACTGCACATCTGATCAGAAATAAAATTGCCACATCAAGAAAACTCTGGTCGCCGACAGCGCATACAAACTTTCATGCGGATTGGACAAATGGCTGCAAAGTTATTAAAGGTCAAAATTTGGGGTTTAACATAGAACTGGTTGTTGAAACCTAATATAATGGCACTACTGTGCTACTATAAGATATATATATATATATATATATATGTGTGTGTGTGTGAATGTATATATATATATATATATATATATATATTCATTATAAAAACTTCATTAATGCATCAGTTAGGGTTGATAGCATGGTGGCAAAAGTATGGAAATGTGATGTTAGGGTTACCCCCCAAAACAACCTCCCCAACCCTCCACACACCCAATGTCGGGGTGTGCCATGGGGTCCTCAGGCCCAACTCTCACCCCATTCCATGAGTAAGCAAGCTGACATGATACAGTATAGGAAAATGGGGTGAGAGTTAGGTCTGACAATTCCATGGCACACCCCGACATCTGTTGGTGTGTGGAGGGTGGGGTGATAGGGGAGGTAACCCTAACATCACATTTCCATACTTTTGTCACTGTGCTATCAACCCTAACTAATGCATTAACAAAGTTTTTTGCAATGACTTTCCCTTCCTTTTGAGAAAGTGTAATGTAACTGGTAAGTGGCATGTGTCTGTGGGTGCGCACTCACTCTGGGCCCTATGCTCCCTTCATGTTGCCCATTTTTTGCATAATGGTATGTGTCTGTGGGAGCATGGGCCCTCTGGGCCCTGTGCTTCCACTTACACATAAGTATGGCACCATACAGCAGCCCCATAGTACTGAAAAGGAACCCTCGCAACTCTTATTTGGCAATATCTCAGTAACTGTAGCAACTATGAAACAAATTCCACTGTAGTTGTAATCATCACTTTGAAACCTCCACACAAAGCTAGACTAAGCTGCTGGTAGTGAAAAATCCATATCTTGAATCATATTTGAGATATGGGCACCAAAAGGCGCCAAGGGCACTGCAATGTTATCCTATGGGAAATTTCTCAACTTCAGAATGCTGCAATGATGGACCCATTGAATGTTTGGGGACCAAACCACCAAAAGGCACATCTGTTGGACCAGGGCTTGCCACCCTGCAAATTGCAGCCCAAAAGCACAATCCGTCTTGGCACAATGAAGAGACAAAGAAAATAACACATGGGGCAATGTTTTCGAGCATTGTTTTCATGACATCTTTAATGTTTTTGAGGCACCCGTATTCCTCGTACTAGAATCTTTTCATGCACAAAAAATATATTGTCAAGCCACCTTTTATTTTGTGCATGGTCATTATCGTGCACACAGAAAATGTTTTCACAAAAACAAAACAGCAAAATGGTGGAACATTTTGAAAAACATATTTCCAGACTACCTGCACAAAATCTGAGGACAGGGACAAGTTCCTCAAGGCCCAAATAGATAAACACAAGTGTAGGTATTTAGCAAGAGGCAGTATTTTTCAATTTACAACATTTTTTGTCTCTTGCAAACTGAAAACAAGATGGCGGCAGCAGGAAAATAAAAATACTGAGTACGAAAACAAAAATGTTTTTGTGCCACCCATATAAATTTTTCCATATGCTAAAATGGGACATGAAAAACTTCCATAACTTTTGAACAGATTCATATTTTTTCACCAAATCATCAAAAAGCGCCAACCTGACCCAGACCACATATACAAATGACATTTGAAGCCAGACACACACACTGTTCGCTCTCTGGAGCCTGACAAGAATTGCACAAAAGTTGAGGATTTTTCACATTTTTGACACTCCGCAGATCCACAACTGTACATCTGACCAGAGCAAAACTTTCTAGATCCAGATATCTAAGGTTATACAACGCACATGCAAAATGTCAGGCAAATCAGAAACAGAGTTGCGAAGTTATTAAAGTGCAAACTTTGTGGTTTAACATAGAAGTGGCCTGCCAACCTAACTATAGCTGCACCACTAGTGCAGCTATAATACAGTATATATATATATATATATATATATATATATATATATATATATATATATAGATGTATATGTATATATATATATATATATATATATATATATATATACACCACGGGTGAGAGCTTTCTCAGTAGGATATCCAGTGTTATTTCCACTGCAGTGAGGTTAAATCTGATGACATCAACAGAGTGAGGATATCGACGCTGATCCATACTCTGCTGATGTCACCAGAGTGAAGATAACTGCACTGCAGCTTGCACTGTAAAGGAAACTGCTTCAGAAAAACAGTTTATCTTTTACCAGGAGAGACACACTAAGCTGAAAGCTTGTTTACAGGTGCAACCTGGGAGCACAAGAAAGTTAAGTGACTTGCTCAAGATCACACAGTATGCATGTAGGGGCTGTGGGATTCAAACCCAGGTCTCCAGGTTTGCAGCTCAGAGCTTTAAAACACTGCACTATATACTGCCTCCTTAATCTTACTTTTATCTCTTTCCCACTGAAGCCACAATTTACTCAAATAGCTTTGCAAAAGACTCTCACCTGTGTCCCACTGTGTTTCTAACTTTCCTAGCCCATTACTGTGCTGATCTTATCTTCAAAATAACCTGAACTCTAAATGACACTATTTTACAGAGCAGTTTCTGTTTCTCAGTGCTACCTGCAGCAATTTTGTCTTTGTCAGTGAGCCTCTGACTCACTCAAATAGCTTTGCAAAACCCCGTCAGCTGTGTTTCTCACTCCCAGTCCATTCAGAACACACACACACACACACACACACACACACACACACACACACACACACACACACTGGCAGCACACACAGAATGAGCAGAAAACACACAGAATCAGAAAAAAATGTTCCTAAAGCTCTCACCCCTGTGGTATAATGATACATGATGGATAGATCACGTATATGAGAGTTTCATCTGCAGAGTGAGCTGTATTTTACTGCATCTTCGCACTCGAGAGAAAACACAGCTCACTCTGCAGGAGTGAGAATATTTTCCATATCCCATTCCTGTCCATCATGTATCCCATATATATATATATATATATATATATGGATAAATTTAGTAGCTCCAAATCCAATCTTCTGATTGCATAAAACACATCACATGACCATCTGTATATCGGAGCGTGACTGCACTCCTGCACTTTTACCCCCCTTAAAAACAATTTTGCCATTTTATAAGATAGATAATCCACTCTATTGTATGTGGTCACGCTCTGATATGCGCACGCCTTGGGTGGTTGACACACTTGGCCTGCGGCCTCATGTGTACAACGCACATCTAGGCGTGCATATATCAGAGTGCGGCCACACACCTAAGAGTTGGTTATCTATTACATATATGTATATACATATATATATATATATATATATATATATATATATATATATATATATATATATATATATATATACACATATATTAGAGGCAAAAACTCAGTTTAATGCATTGTTAGGTTGTTTACAGTGACAAAAGCAAGGAAATTTGTGTTAGGGTTGAAAACCCTTTCTGCGTTCCACACTCCCCAACTGGATGCCAGTTGGGGTGTGACGGGGGTCCAAGGGGGCTTTCAACCATAACACCAAATTTTCTCGCTTTTGTCACTGTGGAACAACCCTAACTGATGCATTAAATGGACCTTTTTTCCTCTAATATATATATATACATTCTCTGCAAAAACCTTGTTGATGCACTTATTAGGGTGGAAGCAACAAAGGTAGGGAAATGTGGCATTAGAGTTTTCAATCCTAACACCCTACCCCACTCTCCAGGCAGCAACAAGTGTGAGGTGTGCCTGAGGGTTGTCAACCTTAACCATTGACCCGATTCTCATATACTGTACCCATCTCAGCTTATTTAGTCATGGAATGGAGTGAGTGCTAGGGTTGACAACCCCAAGGCACACCCCACGCCTGTTGCTGCCTGCAGGGAGGGGGTGAGGTGTTATGGTTGGAAACCCTAACCACATTTCCCTACTTCTGTTGCTTCAACCCTAACTGGTGCATTAACAAAGTTTTTGCAAATAATTTCCTTACTTTTTGAGATAGTTTACTTGTATCCTCATTAGTCTATGGAAACACAGGGCTCTCTGGGCCCTGCACTCCCACTCCTTCTTAGATGTGTAGTAAAACAGTATAGTGCTTTTATTTAGCCTAAAAAATGCTAATGTATATTGTATTCTCTTAGATTATTTTAGATTTGATATGATTAGGTTAGAACCACAGTAAAAGTGTGGTGAAAGAAAGATAAATTGAATTACTGTAAACAACAACAGAGTGATGGATGTATTTTAAAATTGTTTGTAGGCTTTGGACCAATATAAAGTTATGAAGTCAGTAATCTTTCTTGAATAGTATGTTGTTTTTCTCTTATACAGAGTGAAACTAGCTACTGTAAGTTGAGGTACAGTATAAGAATGTTATTAACAAAGGAATGTCCACGTTTGGCAACCAGGTGAATGTGAGATGAGAACTGCTTATATATCTAACGTGAGATGTTTATATGTAATAGCAAATAGTGATATAATGATGGAAATACTCTGAGCACTAAGGGTTTTATACTTTAAAGCTGATGAAACCTATGGATTAGATATGTGACTTTTTTCTTTTGTAAGATGTAAAAATAGTTTGAGTCCATCATTCTGCAATACCAATTGATTTTAACTAGAACAATTATAACAGAATAAAAGAAGCTCTGGTCAGAGCCAATATGGCTGTGGAGAGCTTTTGGGATGCTTTTACCCATTATTTCTAATTAATTTACACAATGTAGATCTGCTGAAAGGCAGTTTCAATGTGGTCTTCCTTTTATACATTTTTACAATGTATCTTCCTAGAATATGCCTGCTTATTACTATATATTTAGCCTGGATAGTTCACAGAAGAAATGGCATCTTATTTTCAAGTGGCAGAGCACTGGCAGTAGGATGCTGAAATGTGTCATACATAGGCACAAGCTGTGTGTGGGCAATAACGCCCAGTGGCCATACACCTCAGGCACTTGCATGCATATACATTGTCCCAGTGCTGTTGCACTGCTCAGTGTGAGTGAAAGCCGATGCTGTACCCACTCATACAGGTCCCAGGACAGGCATGTTACAGCTGACCTCTCATTCATTTGTGCAATCGGGGAACCGCAGATGCAGTATCCATAGCCTGGAGTGTATACTGCAAATGGCATTACTGGATACTGCACCCCATGGCATCCAGAATACCTCAGCAGTCCAGAGGGTGGCATATTACACAGGGGAATGGGGGAGAGTGTGGGCCTGCAGTGGTGTATGATAGCTGAAAGATACAGCATTGACAAGGCATGCATTGGAGCTATGTCAATTTCCTCTTATGGTTTGCCAGGGACATACACACAACTGCATACACTGGTGGGTCTGCAGCATGTGTAGTGCCCCAATACATGTTACAGCCATTTGGGTCATTCCAAAGTGCAGGTCCCCAGCCCGGGTCCAGTGCAGTCAGTGGCTGGCCATGGCAGGGTGTAGAGGGCATTGCCAGTCTCCACAACAAGTCTGGTATGGAGGAAGTGGGGGTGTCTATGTACTGAGGCAGTGGGTTGGGGTCCTCTATGCCATGGATATGGACCATGGTTTTCTCTGGTGTGATTGAGTCCAGTGGGACCCTACACTATGGAGCTCTTCATGGATGGAGTTGGATCGACCGGGGATGGGACGGGGTACTTCTAGTCCACCAGGGCTGCCAGGCTGCTGTGCACCTGGGTGCACTTCCACAGTCCATCTGTGTGTGTCTGGTCAGGTTAGGCCAACTATTCATGGCCTAACTGTGGGCTGCACTGCTCTGGACTATGAGGGGTGCATTCCCACTGAATATGCCACAGTGCAGCATATGCATGGGAATGCACCCTCAACTTGCACAGCGTACTATTTGTGTGCAACCTGGCCCATTCTCTTGTGGCTGGTGCATCCCACACATTTGAATATCATGCTGTGGTACATTGTTGGAGTTGCGTGACGCATCACCCTTGTCCGCCAGGATGCACCACGCAGCTCCTTTGGATATGGGGCCCTGGACTAGGCTACACTGAAGATATACATTATCAAAATGGTAAAATCATGATCTCACTGAAAACAGGATATAGCATCTAATCTGGGACAGCCTGAGTAAATTCAGTGCAAAAATGTGTAAATGAAGATCCCTACAATGAGATGTAGCATCTCCCCTGTGCGATCCAGGATACAAAATATAGGATAAGAAATATTTAAAGGAAATCTACCCTAAACTGAACTTCACTATGTTCACTGACATAAACAGTTTCTTTATTATTTTATGACATATTAGAATGCAGTATTTATTTTGAATGTTGTGACCATGAGGATGGTGTGTACATAGTGTGTGTGTGTGTGTGTGTGTGTGTGTGTGTGTGTCTGTGTGTGTGTCTGTGCTGCAGCTCAATATATTTTTTTCCCCACAAAGCATAGTAGAAAATGCCTGTTGATTGCTACATATTTAGTCTGGGTAGTTCACTGAAGACCTGGCCTATGTCTAAGACAGTACTTATCAGACAGCGTCTTTAGAGGTTAAACAAAAACAGTGTAAATTATAGATTTAGAAGCATAGAAGCATAGAATTTGATGGCAGATAAGGACCCACCTAGTCTGCCCATTTCTATACCTGATGGATAAGCTGCAGATCCTAGTTAACCAACAGCCTACTTCCTCCTACCCCCCACTAGAATTGCCCTATGTCTGTCCCATGCATTCTTGAATTTCCCCACTGTTTTTGACTCTACAACCTCCTGAGGAAGGCTGTTCCTTACATCTACAACCCTCTCTGTGAAGAAATACTTCCTCACATTACCTCTGAGCCATCCCCTTCTATCTTCAAATTGTGCCCCCTTGTTCTTACGCATCTCTTTTTCTGAAAGATGCTACCCTCTTGGACTTTATTGATTCCCTTGAGGTATTTGAAAGTTTCTATCATGTCCCCCTCTCCCTCCTTTCCTCAAGGCTATACATCTTGAACTCCTTTAGTCTTTCTTCATATGCCTTCTGGTGCAGACCCTGCACTATTTTGGTTGCCCTCCTCTGGACAGCCTCTACCCTGTCTATGTCTGCGGAGATGGGGTCTCCAGAACTGTACACAGTACTCCAGATGTGGTCTTACCAACTGTCTGCACAGAGTGCCAACAATGTTCTGTTTTCTACTGGTGATGCTTCTCCCTGTGCATCCCAGTATCCTCCCCAGCCCTCCTTACTGCCTTCTCACATTGATAGCCCACCTTTAGGTTGTCTGATATGACTACCCCCAGGTCTCTTTCCATTTTTGTTGTTGTCAGTATCTCACTCCCCATTGTGCATTTTCCCCCTGGGTTTTTGCTTCCCAGGTGCTTTAATTTGCACTTCTTTGCATTGAATCTAAGCTGCCATACATTTGGCCATTCCTTCAACCTTGCCAAGTCCATTTTCATCCTTTCCACCCCACCTTATGTATCAACCCTGTTGCAGATCTTTGTGTCATCTGCAAAGAGAGATACTTTTCCTTCCAGTCCCTCTGCAATGTCACTTATAAAGACATTAAAGGACCGGACCCAGTACTGAACCCTGCGGTACCCCACTAGTAACCCCCCTTTCTTCACCGTGGACTCCATTTATTATTACCCTCTGTGTCCTGTTGTCCAACCAGTGTTTTACCCAGGCTACCACCCTGGGTCCCACTCCCAGGCTGGCTAATTTGTTTATTAATATTTTGTGCATGACTGTGTCAAATGCCTTGCTAAAGTCTAGGTAGGCCATGTCCACAGCCCCTCCCTAGTCTACTACTTTGGTCACCCAGTCAAAGAAATCAATTAGATTTGTCTGACATGACCTTCCTGCTGTGAATCCATGCTGCCTTGGGTCCTGTGCCCCATTGGCCTCTAGGTACTCAACAATTCTTTCATTCAGAAGTGATTCCATCATTTTCACTACCACTGAGGTCAAACTGACAGGTCCGTAGTTTCCTGCCTCTGTCTTGCTCCCGCTTTTGTGAAGGGGAATCACATCCGCCTCCTCCAGTCCTCAGGTACCACACCATCCTCCCATGATTTATTAAAAAGGGTAGTCAGTGGTGTTACTAGTTCTTCCCTTAGTTCTTTTAGAATTCTGGGGTGAATCCCATCAGGCCCCATTGCTTTATCCACCTTCAGTTTTAAGAGTTCTTTCAGAACCCTTTCTTCTGTGAAAGGACTAATATCAACCCCCTATCCAGAGTGCTTCTATTGACTGGATTAGGTATCTCCCCCTGCTTTTCCATTGTGAATACTGAGCAGAAGTATTCGTTCAGTATCCCTGCTTTTTCACTGTCACTCTCTGCCCATCCACCTTCCTCTTTATTCAGCCTCAGTATCCCTGCCTTAGTCTTTCTTTGCTCCCTAATGTACCTATAAAAGGTTTTATCCCCCTTCTTAACTGAGTCAGCTATATTTTCCTCAGTTTGGGCCTTTGCTATTCTGACTGCCTTTCCCGCTTCCTTCTGCTTTAACTGGTACAGTTCTCTGTCCTGCTCCTTCTGTGTTTCCTTATACTTCCTGAATGCTATCTTTTTCTCCCTAACCTTCCCCACCACTTCTTTTGAGAACCATAGTGATTTTTTTCTTTCATTTTCATTTGTTTATTTGCTTCACACAAAGGCTTGTTGCTTTTGTGATGGCAGTGTTGATGTTTCCCCATTGTTGATCCACCCCACCTTCTTGCCTGTTTGCTAGTGCTTTTCTGAGGCACTCTCCCATTTTGACAAAATCAGCCCTCCTGAAGTCCAATACCTTCACTTTTGTATGGCTTGACTCTGCAGCTAAGTTTATCATGAACCACACTGTTTGGTGGTTGCTTGTTCCCAGATGGCTACCTACTTCAAGATCAGAGATCCTCTTTCCATCCCCATTTGAGAGTATGAGATCTAAGATTGCTCCCTCCCGAGTGGGTTCCAAAACTAGCTGTCTGAGACATGCCCCCTGTAGGACATCGAGAATGGCCCCGCTCTTGGATGTGGCTGCAGCAAAGGTGCTCCAGTTAACATCTGGCATATTTAGGTCCCCCATCAGCAATATCTCCCCTTTCTCTGCCATCCTAAGGATGCCTTCTACCATTTCCTTGTCCATTTCCTCCTCCTGAGATGGGGGAGTCTGTATACAACCCCTGTGCAGATTGTGGTGCCATTTCCAGTCTCCAGGGTGACCCACAGTGCCTCCTTTCCTCCCTGTTTACCCTTTAGTTCTGTTGCTTTCATCCCTTCCCTTACATAGAGAGCTAGGAAAGGGTGTCATTTATGAAATATGAATCTTTCTTGAAAGACAATACATTCCCAAGTGAAACTAGTAGCAAGAAGCTGTTTAAATGCTAAGTATTTAAATGTGCAAGTTGTTGCATTCCGAAGTGGGTAAACAAATCCCCAGTTTAATAGGCAACCAATATTTAACAAATATTTAACAAGCTGTTTCAGTTTCCTAATGGCATCTGATAAGCAGCTTAGAGTTATGTCTCCAACATTCTTAACAGAAAAAAGGGAGTATTTTATTTCAGTTGGCATGGATGGATTCATAGAAAAGTCCAAAACATGTGTTCCACGATACTCTGTTTTCCAGTCACAGATAGCAAGATGGCTGTAGGCTCCACCCACAGCCATAACAACATTATGTATTTAACCCTTTAGGACATTCTGTGTAGACAGATACTTCAACGTGATCTCTGCAGACAGGCGCTAAAGTCACTGGTGGTGGGTTAATGGTGTAGTGTAGCCAAGGGTGTTGCCACCTTCAAGATCTATATTATTTGCATGGCACAGAGTGATTTTTGTAACATGGATGTATATGTGAAAACAGTAAGAGTGTATTTAATTATAATACTGCCTGATTGTAAGGCATCAGTGTTTAAGTGTGTTTCAATGTGCTTTTCCCAGCTAAAAAAGCTGTAAAATAAATAAATGAATAAAGTTCAGACAATTGATGACCTTTTTGGGAATATAAACTAGGACTAGAGGTACTGTATATGGATATTTGGTTGGAGGTATGACTAGGCCAGGAGTAAGTCCACTCAGGGAGGCATAGAAAGTAAAACAGAGTGGTACAATATAGCCACATTCATGTACTTCTCTTTTAATAAGGGAGTGTGCACAATAATACAGTAGGTGGAAAGTTTTCACATATATGTATGAAATGTGCTGGATACCATCTAATAATTGTAGCTAAGGACAAACAAGCCAAACAACTTGACAAGCAACTTTTTCAAGTGCTGACAATCAGTGAGGAAGTAACTGGAGCTGCAGAACATAATTTTCAAGCTGGCCAGCAGGCCTACAAAAAGTGATATGCTGGATGCATTTCTAAATTTGTATCTGAAGCACAGTGAAACATTGATTATGTGGAATGGATTTAACCATGGTTTTAGGTTGAAATATGAGGAATCAAGGGTAGCGGGGAGGCAGATAATTTGAAGCCAATTAAATATAATTTGGTCACTTAGACAGAGAACATTTGTATCGAGGTGCAGGTAGGCATAGTGGAGGGACCATTTCAATCCAGCCACAACCCCCTATCCTCAAGGTGGGTGACACCCCTGTCTCTTACCCTGCCACTGTCAACTCATTATTCAGCTCCTTTACTACCTCCTCTGCCTTTCCCTCCCCTCCTCCACCCCATCTTGTTCCCTCCACCCTCAACCCCTTTCTTCCCCCAGACTCCCCTTCTGCCCCACCAAAGGCATCTTTGCTCCAAACCCTCACAAAGCTTGGAGCCATGATGTTCTTGACTCCACGCTCCGGTCTCTCTTCACTCCTACCATTGCTCTCCCTGTCAACTACCATCTAAACCTCTCCATCTCTGTAGCCTCAGTCTGTGATGCATAGAAACATAGAAACTTAGAATCTGACAACAGATAAGGACCGCTTGGCCCATCTAGTCTGCCCATTTCCCTACCTATATAAGACTGCAGATCCTACTTGATCTGCAATTTGCCCTATTTGTTTCTTCCTACCTCTAGGGTTGCCTTCTGTCTATCCCATGCTTTACTGAATTCACCAACTTTGTTGCCCCACAACATCCACAGGGAAGCTGTTCCATGCATCCACAACCCTTTCGGTGAAAAAGTACTTCCTCATGTTTTCCCTGAGTCTCCCCCCTCCTCTGACCTCATATTGTGACCTCTTGTTCTTGCACATCTCTTCTTTTGGAATATGCTGCCCTCCTCTACCTTGCTTATCCCCTTGAGGTATTTAAATGTCTCAATAATACCACCCTCCATCCTTTCCTCCAGAGTATACATATTGAGATCTTTCTGTCTTTCCTCATATGGTTTATGGTGCATTCCCATTACCATTTCTGTTGCTGTTCTCTGGACCACCTCCATTCAGTCTATGTCCTTCTGTAGATGCGGCCTCCAGAATTGAGTACAGTATTCCAGATATGGCATCACTAATTGTCTGTACAGTAGCATCACCACCTCCTGTTTTCTACTGGAGATGCCTTTCCATGTGCGCACCACCATCCCTTCGGCCCTCCCCGCCACTTTCTCACACTGCTTGGCTACTTTTAGGTCATGGAGAACAGAATAGGTCCAAGGACAGATCCTTGGGGTATGCCATATGGAAGCATGCTATGGTCATTCCCCTTCCCAAAGGGGTGACCCCTCCTCCCCTGGTAACCACCTTCCTCCTCTCTACTCTTGGTAAACTCTACATTCTGTCTGATATGGATAACAGCTTGGTCCCCTCAGTCATTTTTGTTGATCTGGCTAAATCCCACAGCACTGTTGCCCACACTATCCTTCTGGAAAAGCTATAGGCAGTGGAACTCTCTGCTTACTCAGTTGAGTGGTTCTGATCCTACTTTGATGGCAAGTCTCAAGCTGTCCGTATTTATTGGCAGCACCGTATCCTCCTCCACTCCCTATCTGCTTTGGCATACTCCAAGGATCTGTCCTTGGCCCTATTCTATTCTCCTCTTTCTCATTGACCTTCCCTCATACTGTTCCTCTGTGCCCATTAACATGTATGGAGAGGACATGGTCCTCTATGCCTCTGGATCCTCTGCCTCTGACCTTATGGCCCGGCTCGAACTGGACTTCAAGAACATCTAGCACTGGTTCTGGGCTAATCTTCCTTTACTCGATGCCACAAAAACAGTCTCAATGACTTTTGACACAAGGCAGAAACTAGCTGGTCTAACCTCAACTCTTTCCATACCTTTGATGAATTTGCAATTGAGGAGATTTCCTCCTTAAAATACTCTGGGGTCAATTTTTCTGTCCATGTGAATGCTATCCATCAGAAACTTCACCCCACACTGGGTGCATTTGAAAAGAATAAAGTGAGTATCCTGTTTCCTGCCTGCAGAGAGATTGTCTCAAAGATGATTCTGCCTATCTTAGACTATGCTAACATTGTTTTCAGTGCAGCTCCCAAATCTACCCTAGCCAGACTGAACCCGTTATTTCCCTCCTTCTGCCACTTTACTATTGATTGAACCCCTGAAAACCATCACTGCTCCCTTTATTCCCAGTCCTCACTCTCCTTTCCATCCCTTGAAGTTAGATGCCATGCTTTCTGGAAAACTTTCATCTCCAAATTCTTCCATGAATCCCTCCCCTCTTATCTTTTCTCCCTCCTCCACTCCCCCTTCTATCTCCTACTCTCTTTGCAACTCTTGTGCTCAGTGTTTTGTTTTCCCCTCCATAATCCTCTACTGGCAAAGCTGCCTTCTCCTTCCACTTCCTCAAACTATTGTTGTAACTTCCTATCACCATTCATACTGTTCCTTCCTCCCACTCATGCAAATCTCTCCTCCATAAATTCACTGCTCATTCTTGCAGTTGTCTTTGATCATGTGCTGTACTTTTCCAAACTCCCACTGCCTTTGCTCCTAGCCTTATTAATTTCCCCCGACTCCTAGTTTCCTCCATCACAGGAGTAGAGGGCCAAAGAGTGATTACGAAGTCCTTTAGAAAGGATACAGCAGGTAATAGCATTCTCTATGCAGGTTGTGCTTACCTAGGGCACACAATTAAAGGGCTCCCCTATGGGCAATTAGTTTGCTTGAAGCATAATTGCTCAAATAGGAAAAATTTTAATACAGCCACATAGGAACTATTTGGCAGGTTACGTTCAAGGGGTTAATCAGAAAAGATTTTGCAGGATGCACTCACCAAAGTGAATACACTAGATAGAGATGAATTATTAAAGTACTGTATAAGAATGAGAGAGGGATGCAGGATCAGATCTAATTTGTCTCCACTTATAGCCCAGTATCAATGGACTTGAGGCTAGTAATTAAGAAGCACTGACCATTATTAAGTCTTGATAGAGATTTAAAGCTATCTTGGAACCCCTGACAACTTTTAGAAGGGGAAAAATATTAAGAGACTTACTTACTACAAGTGAATTTACGGGTGACATTAAACATACTTAGTTGGGACAAATACCTACTGGCTTTGGCCCTTGTAAGAGCTGCAAAACCTGCAAAAATGCTGTGGCTGGAAAATAATTCTTTAATCCTGGTACACTGGGTGTTAGAAGTGTAAAGACTGAACATTTTATAATCTGCAGTACCAGGTTTGTGATTTATACCATGTGGTGCTCCTGTGGAAAAACTTATATTGGACAGACAAGTTGTAAATTAAAGGAAAGGATACTGGAGCACCACAAGGCTATGAATTGTGGGGACCTAAGCCATCCTCTAAGGAAACCCTTGAATGAGGTTCTGGATCTTAATAATCACACAGTGAGATACATGGGGTTCGATCATGTTCCTGTACTGGGGGGGGCAACAGGAACTTGATACTCGATCAGAAGGAGTCCATGTGGATATTTAAATTAAGAACATTAAAACCCAATGGATTCAATGATTCCATGGACTGGAAACAATTCATTCACTGATTAAATGTATAACTGATAGTTGTGGAAATTCATGAATAAGCAAATGAAGAAATGAATTAAAATGTTAAAGTACCAGAAAACAGATGAATTAATATAAAGAATTTGAGTACTTGTTCCCATTTACTATAGCACTATAGTAAAAAAATATTGGTGTTTTTAAAATTGTGTGTTCACTTCGGAACTACGATGGGTGAGTGACAACACAGTGTTCGAAGTCCCCCACAGTGACACCTGCAATGCACAAAGTGGAATGCCACCACAACACCTCAGTGCAGATGCATACAGCAACAGCTGAAAGGACGAACAGGCAAATGCCACAGGAGATGGTGGGCTGCCGGACACAGACACCATGCAGAGGACATCCACAGAGCCTGGCAATGCAGGGGCACAGTGCACATGAGCAGGTGGTGCTCAAGCAACCCAGATGGGGCTCAGATGCTGCACAGCACACTCCCCCCACGCATACACACTGTGGAGTCCCAGACCAGATGCACTCCCCCACTGCCACACAGTGTACCTACACAGCACCAGCAACATACACACAGCCCAGGGCCATGGCACATGACCTACATTGGACCCATGGGGGCCAGCACAGTCGCACAACCATGCATGGCACTGCAGAACCATACAGACAACCACCGCCCCACAGCAGCTGCAAGCAGACCACAGGGGAGGCATGGAAACAAATGGGATGGACACAGGCATGTATGTGTATCACCCAACTTTATTGCCCACACCGTGACCCACACCCGTAAATGTGCACAGGACCCACCCCACACCAGCCACATGTTCAGTGTCAACACATGCCACAGTCCACGGCAGTACAGGTGCTCAAACCTGGAGGCAAACATTCAGGGCAATGGCCAGGAGGTAGTCACATAGTGGCCTGGTCTCATACTGTTCCACTATTTGCTGGATCCTGTCGGTGGCATCTCTGGCCCTCCTGTGGATACAGCCCACCTCATTCCCCCACAGCAACTGCTGATGTTTCAGCTCAGTTAGGCACTGTTGCCCACAAAGTACCTCAATAAAATGCCAGATGGTCGGATGTGCGGCACCCTTCTGGGCGTTGAAGCCCCTGTGCCACCCCTCCAGTGCATTCATGGTCCTGGGCAGGCCCTCATTGACTGCTGCATAGACATTCCAGAAGTCAAGCGGGTATGTGGAGCATCACTGCAGTCCACTGTGGACAGACCCGACTAAACCACATATCTTCAAAGTAGTCCAGGTAGGGGCCAAGGGCCTCCTCATAGTGCTCAAAGAATGGCCAGGACCGCAGCTCCTCACATGCACTGGTGACATCCTCAGGTGGCACTAAGTCAAGTGCTGCCAGCATCCTGATGTGCAGCTCAAATTCATCATTGGTGACATACAGTTGTGCCAGGTTACCATGCTGCTGCAGCTTCCTCCACAGGCACTGGGTAAAGTGGAAGAAGCAGCCACGGAGTCATACCCTGAGAACACAGTGCACAGATCCCTGAGGGTTGCAGGCTCATAGTCTGTCATAATCAACAGTGGGCTGATGTCAGGGCACAGTTCCAGGATCTTTTGCAGCATGGCAGTGTAGCAGCTCACAGTCCTGCTACCCATCAGGACGTACTCGGCAGGCAGCATGGTCTCAGATTCAACTCCATGCAGGCTGTAAAGTTACTGAAACAGCCATGGGCTGCACCAGAAGGTGCCATCAGCATACCAATCACACAGCAGGATAGGTACTCAAGGTTCTGCTGTATGCTAAATGGTAGGAAGCAGCAGGTGGTGCCCCCGGAGTCATGCCGCAGAAACTGCTCACTCACATCCATCATCTGGTACTCCGACGAGATTGTGAGGGCTGATAGTGTGCTTGGTTCCACCAGCACCCTCTGCACCCTACACTGTGCCCTCTGGATGGTCCATTTCAGGTTTGTCGTTGTTGGTAGTCGCCCACTGACAGCGTTGGGTAGTCTGGCGCAGCATGCCATGATGACCTGCTGACTGCTCTCTGATGTGGACACAGCCCACAACTTCACCTCTGTCTGTACCTGCCACACAGCTGCCTGCACACTGTCCAGCATGTGGTTGTGTCAGCCAGTTAGTGACACGTTGTCCACCCCGTCTGCAGTTTGGGCATGTCCGCGACAGTTCCCCGCATGGTACTGGATGCACTTCCAGTAGGTTGCTGGTCCCCAGGTCTATTCCCTTTGGTAGATGTATCCTCTGAAAGTTAGTAGGTCGTTGCCTCTGGAGCTTTTTATGCACTGGAGCGTCATGTCCCTGTTCGGCACCTGTCTACCTATATGCAGCCGGCCCCCCCACCTGTCAGGCATTTATTATGTGGCGCTGTTTGAGCCCACCCACCTGGAACACCCGCCCCTTGCTGTGTCATCCCTGTCAGCCTGCCTGTGTGTGCTGCATTTGGTTTGTGCACTGTGGGCCTCCTGTTTGCTGCACCGTCTGGTGTTATTGGGGTGTGCAGCTGTCCTGCCTGCGTCCTCCTTCCTGATGTTCAGCTGTGCAAAATGCGGCACTGTGTGGCATCTGCCTGGTTGCTGGGGTCACATTCAACCTGTGAGACATCGCACATTTGGACATGTCAGTGGCTGTGGCCTGTCACCCTGGAGGCAGTCGAGGGGATGCTGTCTCCCTGAGGGAGTCTCTGTCGGAGTATCACTGTCTGAGGTGCGTACCATTCACTTCAATTTGGAGTCATCAATGTAGCTATCCAGACTGGCAGTGTGGCTGTATGAAGGAAAGTAATTACCGTATTAGGGTCTAATCGATCCAACATTCATTTGGCTAAACTAATTAAAGCTAGTCTAGATAGTATGCATTCTTTTGACTTCAAGTGATAACACTTAAATAAGGTTATTAGTTACAAGGTGATTGATTAATGAATGGCACCTGATTTCACAGTTTCACATTTAAACACTGGAATTTTGTTGTATGGTCAGCCTCCTAAGGATGGGGTTGTTGCCCCGAAGCACAGAGGCAGAGAATGTGTTTGGGCTGCAATTGTCTTGATAAGCACTGAATGTATTGTGATACATAGTAGTCTGATTCTTGTAAGTTTTAATTTTTTAAGCTTAATAAAAAAAGGTTCTCTCTGAATTTATGGTCTGGAGTGCTGGATTTAGTTTTACAGAAATTTCCTTCATCCTTCCCTGCTAAACAAAGTACCAACAGCACTTCACTGAACATTCAAATTGCTGCCATCTGCACTTTAGTATCATATGCAGCAGTGCTTTGTTCATACTCAAGTTGTATTCCAATTTGTGCTTACAGTATATTACTTGTTGCTCTTCAGATGCTCTGCCTAGCTCATCTTGTTCATTTTTTGCTTCTTAACTTTATATTTTTAGAAACATAGAAACATAGAATTTGACGGCAGATAAGGACCGCTTGGCCCACCTAGTCTGCCAATTTTCCTACCTAACAGATAAGCTGCAGATCCTAGTTAACCAACAGCTTACTTCCTCCTACCCCCCACTAGGACTGCCTTATGTCTATCCCATGCATTCTTGAATTCCCC
Source organism: Neoceratodus forsteri (assembly GCA_016271365.2). Taxonomy (NCBI): domain Eukaryota; kingdom Metazoa; phylum Chordata; order Ceratodontiformes; family Ceratodontidae; genus Neoceratodus; species Neoceratodus forsteri. The sequence goes on from CM057451.1 coordinate 204,486,171, forward strand.
CACTGTTCTTGACTCCACGACTTCCTCAGGGAGGCTGTTCCATGCATCCACAACACTCTCTGTGAAAAAATACTTCCTCACATTACCTCTGAGCCATCCCCCTTCTATCTTCAGATTGTGCCTCCTTGTTCTTGCACATCTCTTTTTCTGAAAGATGCCACCCTCTTGGACTTTGTTGATTCCCTTGAGGTACTTGAAAGTTTCTATCATGTCCCCTCTCCCTCCTTTCCTCAAGGGTATACATATTAAGCTCCTTTAGTCTTTCTTCGTATGTCTTCTGGTGCAGACCCTGAACCATTTTGGTTGCCCTCCTCTGGACAGCCTCCACTCTGTCTATGTCTTTGCGGAGATGGGGTCTCCAGAACTGCACACAGTACTCCAGATGGGGTCTCACCAACTGTCTGTACAGAGGGATAACAACTTCCTGTTTTCTACTATTGATGCCTCTCCCTATGCATCCCAGTATCCCCCCAGCCTTCCTTACTGTCTTCTCACATTGCTTGCCCACCTTTAGGTCATCTGATATAATTACCCCCAGGTCCCTTTCCATTTTTACTGTTGTCAGTATCTCACCCCCATTGTGTACTCTTCCCCTGGGTTTTTGTTTCCCAGGTGCATTACCTTGCACTTCTTTGCATTGAATCTGAGCTGCCATACATTTGACCATTCCTCCAACCTTGTCAAGTCCCTTCTCATCCTTTCCACTCCATCTGGTGTATCAACCCTGTTGCAGATCTTTATGTTGTCTGTAAAGAGACATACTTTTCCTTTCCATTCCTCTGCAATGTCACTTATAAAGACATTAAAAAGGACCGGTCCCAGTACTGAACCCTGCGGTAGCCCGCTAGTAACCCTCCTTTCTCCACTATGATTTGTATAACTAATTGTTGTAACTTATCACTATAGTAACTTATTCCTGTACTATCCTCATTTCCCCCTCACCCCAGGATGTATCTGGAAATGAACTTGTTCAGCTCAATATGATTTTCCTCTAAATCTTTTGAAATAAATAAATAAATAAAACTTCAGGCACTTCCCTTAAAAGCATGCAAGTCTCCCATTTGTGCGTGATGTCCACAAAGGAAGTGACTGACTTCAGACTCATACAATACCTTTCTTAGACAGGAAGGAAGGAGAACTATACAGCACAGCTGAAAGATAAAGGGGGCTTCTTTGCTGGCTTGTGTTGCCCACCCATCACCCAGACAGTATGCCAGGGCTTCAATGGGGCCTAATGGAAGTGGTCAGGCCCTGGGTTTACCAGGTGCTAGAAAAAGGAGTGGTGACCTTACTAGTTTTTGTAGCCTACCTGAGTTAGACCATGACCTGATTCACATCAGGCATGTCATAGAAAGCTGGTAGGGCCACCTGAAGGCCCAACCTAATTTATATTATATTAGGTGAGTCAGAAGGGGACAAGAAGGTTAGATAAGTATAGCCATTACTTGGTTTACATTGAGCGTGCAGAAAAAGGACTGTAGGAATCATTGACATTGGCTGTACAATGTAAACCATGTAATCTACAAAATGGACTGACTCATAACATCCCATTTTTATTCATGAGTGAGGGGTAATGACAATAACTCATGAGTTGCAGAGCCAGGGTGAAGTATGTTAATCCTGCCCCTCACAAGTGATGATGAGTGGCAGATTGTGAGCACACAGTTGTTTGAACAAGTTATACAATAAGAAATTTAAAAGCCTTTAAAATAGATTTTTTTAAATGAAGATTTAACTGCTTCTGATTGATTTCTCTGTTTGGTTTTGAGTGCAGCAGAGGTCATTGTAATGACATCAGGTATTATTCAAGATACTCTCCTGATGGTTAAAGTTTCTACTGTGACTTGTCTAAAGTGTTAATAAATCATCAAAAGGAAGACAACAATTCATCTTCATTTATAATGCTTCGGCACAAAATGTAAAATTGATCTGTAAGGTCAGACGCTTAACTTCTTTGAATAAATTGAATAGATGCAGGGGGCACTAGTGCACAAGACGATATGCAAAAGTGTAAGGAGAATGAAGTGTGGACAATTATTATTTAAGAAAAAAATTGCATTGTTATCTTTAGGATATGAAGTGGGCAATATTTCGGAAAAAGAAAGAAAGAAAGAAAGAAAGAAAGAAAGAAAGAAAGAAAGAAAGAAAGAAAGAAAGAAAGAAAGAAAGAAAAATGAATGAATGAAGGAAGGAAGGAGTGCTTCTTGAACAGATAAAAAAGGCATGAAAATTTAATTAAAAATCAAGAAGGAAGGAAACAGATTATCTACATAATTAGTATACTGAGAAACTCACACTATTCCAGTAGAGCCTTAAAACCTTCAAAATAAAACATGAAGAGTTGGCTTGCACAAACAAGGTTGGTCTCCTGGTGGCAATGAGTATATATTACATTATAAGGGGGAGAGAGCAATTTTCCTATACTTCATCAAATTAATGTTATTAAAAAATAATCAGGAGGTTAGCAATTATATTTAATACTAGCTTTTGTTGCATCCTGTGAATTAGATTATAAAATGACAAGAAGTAATCTAGACATTTTTTATAACGCATAAAATTATTTTATTATGAAGAAATCAGGAGGATAGCAATTATATTCAACTGTGCTTAGTTACATCCTGTAAATTAAACTATAAAATGGCAAGAAAACTCTGTAAATTTCAGTGGCTGACAGATGCGTCTGGCTGTGCATTGTATCTCTATAAATTCATGGTCAGGTGCCGAACCTCATTTTCCTCCACCCAAAAAAACTTACTTAGAGCCACTTTATAAGTGTAATAAGACCATCTAGGCTGTGCAGCATAGGATTTTAATGCACTTCCAAGGGGACTAAGGACACTTTGTTTTTGGCCGCATGCCTTACTACACTCCTGAGGCATGCATTAAGATCCTGTAATGCATATCTTGTCATGGCTTATGGCTTAAATACACTTGCTACATTTCTCTGTATACTAAAATACAAATACACAGGCATACTGTAACTACTGTAGTACTGTTCATTGTAACTGTATATTCATAGTCCCTCACCTTCATCAGCACCAAAGTCACCCTCATTATGATGCCTATTGGAAAGGTCACTGTAAGGATCATTGTCACTACAATGTAGCACCCATTGTATATTACAGGAACTCCTCAGAATGTAATACTGCTGTATCTGCATACTGCACTGATACTATGCAGTTCACTCTAATAAGCAATGTGTTGGCAGTGCAGTGCTATAATTGTGTTTTCTGAGCTCAGTATTCTTGTGATAAAAACTCATACCTTATGGACTGATTTTAACATTTATTAGTCTGGGGAATAGTTCAAATTGCCTTATGAAGTAACTCCCCTCTCCCATCTATTTGTATTGTCTTGTGTGCAGAATCACTCTGAAGTTACTATTTCCCACTCTGTACCTGGCCATGTAGATAAACAGAGGGCTGCAGTTTCCATTAGAGATGTGCAAAATTGTGAAATTTCATTACACAAAATATTTTGCAAAATTTGTGCATCTCGAAAAATATTTTGCGGGATGTGAAATTTTGCCCATAAAAAAAATCAAAAAACAGCCCCACCCTCCTCTGCAGCTCTTCCAAAACAAGTTCAGCCATGTAACCCCCATCCACCCCACTCTGTAGTAGTAACCCCACCTTCCCAGAACCCGCAGCAATTTGCTATAATAAATAAAAAATTCCTGATGGGCGACTGGCACAACCTGCCCGCCTCCATGGCCAGCCACCCTCTTGTTGTCTGTTTAATTAATCTCTTAAGTCACAAGTACAATATACTCCATCTCCACTCCCCCCCCCAGCACCGACACATTTTGTTATAAAAAATAATTAAAATCTCCAAAGCCAGGACGTCTGGCACAACCCTCCCGCATCCATGGCCAGCCACCCTCTTGTCTGTTTAATTATTCTCTTAAGTCACAAGTATAATATACTCCTTCACCACCCCCACACTCGGGCAGCACCCTATTCCCACTCTTCTCTCCCCCCAGCATCCATTTACCCTTCCAAAAATAATGGACCTCTAGGACCCCAGCCGCACTGGCACAACCCTCCCTCCTCCACTGCCAAGTGCCTTGTAATGAATGGAACTGTTATGGGCTAGCATAGTAAAACCAGCTGCCATCCTGTATCTGGCCTGTGGATAAATAAATAGCTTCAGTTTTCAATACAGACAGATTTTTACATTTTGTCAGTTCTAAATTTATTACTGTAGAGGCATGACTGCATTATCCTTGCTGCTCACTGTACAGGGCCAGGTGCTTTGCAAAGGGCTACACTCTCCAGGACTGTTAGTCCCTCACTTGTCACCAGCAGTATATGGGCTAGTATACAGTAAAGAAAATGCCATAAATTCCATCCAGTTAAGTTTTCTGACTGCAAATAAGTGAGTTTAAACAAATTACCTTCTGCCAGTGGAAAGTAAATTGAGTTAATTAATAGAGATCTGGATGTTATTTTGTACAGAAAATGTGTCACTCTTTTAGATGCTATTCCCTGACCATATAGATAAACAGAGAGACAGGGTTATCCCTTAAAATAGTTCTGATTAGGTGAGGCATACTTGCCTTTTCTTCCCTTAATTAATCCCAGCAACCTTTTTAAGCAAAGAGTGCTCAAATACTGTGCTGTATATTGTGGAGAGTAATATCACCAGATAGAACCACTGCCAAGAGGGGGACAGTCCTGATGTTCTATAGCCTTCTTTGGTCCTATAATCTGAGTATAGTTCCAAGTTATCTTTAAATGTACTGCTCTTCAAATTTTATTAGCACTGGTGGGGTAAAGGGTATTTTTAAAGTTGATCTTCAAGCAGTAATCAGACTCCAGCATTAGCAGTGTGCTAGATGCCAATGTGCACTGCCTTGTGATCAAGTGGAGGCATTATAGTGATCCTTAAGTACCTAATGGGTATTATTACCTTGGATGGTAGTACCTCATTTACAAAATTTGAGGGCAAGGTAATGGTTCATCTCCCCTACTGTTCTTTCTTGCCTCTGAAATGTATTTAAATTAGCACACAATAGTCCTTGTAAATAAAAATGCAATACTATGCTATGTAGTGTGACATAGACACTTATCTGTTATTTCCAACTTCATAACTTTACCTAACTTTGCCTGGAAAAGTGGCAAAGTTAAGGGGAAGTCAGGTGAAGATAGGCAAAGTTAAACACATTTAAATCTATTTGCTTAGCAAAAGGGCAACTTCATGAAGCTGGCACTTTGCACTTCAAGAAATTTCGCCAACATCGCTAATTAATTTTACAAGTTAATTTTATCCACTTCACCCATGTCTACACAAAAGGCCTGCAGCATCAGTCCTAACTTTCTTTGTGCAGTGCCCTGTGGCCCTACAGGAAGTCAGAGATCAGTCCTAACTTTGTTTTTGCAGGCATAATAGCAGAATGTCACTCATAACTTTTTTCTCTCAAGGGATCAGACCTGCAGCTTGAAGCAGCAGACCTTGGGGCATTGCCCCAGACCTGTAACTTGAGTTGGGTCACAAGCCTAGGGCCTGGTGTAGGAGGTTGGCACTAGGGTTAAAAGAGTTCAGCCTTCACAAGCATCTCTAGTTTCAGTCTTTTCCTGATCCGTTCATTTCATTTTCATTTTCTTTCATTTATTTTTTAATCTGTAGGCCTGATAAGCAAAATGCCTGTTTTCATAGGCGACAAGTTGAGGTTTACATAAACACAAGAAACATTAAATACATGCAAACAATAAATACTGCACAAATAGCTTAATCAAATACACTTACAACATGTTACAATTCATACAACAAACTGTAACACACTCAATGCTGTTGATCTTGCAAATACAGCACAAGTCTTCTCTTCAAATCATTAACTGTTTTACTACTCAAAAGTTCCAGAGGGAGCAAATAAAATGTAGTGGCCCTATAAGAAATAAACTTTTGACTGATGGCTTTACGACATAAAGGGAGTTTATAGGAAGGCTTATCTTGTGATCTACAGTAGTCCCACAACCATTAGTAACCCTATTAAATAAACTGGAAACAGAATTAGAAAAATGGCCAAGAGTGATTTTATACATGAAAAGACCATATTTATACTGAACTCTATTTTCAAAGGATAAACAGTCAGACTGTTGATACAGGGAACAATGATGAGTACGATATGGAGCATTAAGCATAAATCTAAGTATGGTATTATATGTAACCCTAAGGCATGCCAATAAATAATTATTGGTACCTGTATAAACAATAAGACCATAATCTAACATGCTCAATAAAACAATAGGGGCCAGCAATACCCTAGATTCTTGGGTTAAACACGTTTTTGCACTATGAAGCCCACCCAACCTTTGATGAATAGTTTTTCTGAGATCATCGATATGGTTTTCATATGTTAAATGGGAATCCAAGATCAGCCTCAAATACTTAAATTGATCAACATATTAATTATATTCCCTTTTAAATCTAAGATTTCATCCAATCACTCAATACTTTGTTTATTTGAGAACACCATGGCCTTTGTTTTTTTAACATTCATGACCATGTAATTCTGTTGCAACCAATTCTGTAAAACAGTAAAGTCACCCTGTACTTTCCTAATGGCATCACCCGGCTTAGGACCAGCCCTAAAAAGGACTGCATCATCTGCATACATAATAATAGATGTCTGTGCACAGACACTGGGAGCCGAATTCCTATACAGAGAAACAATAAGTGGCCCTAATATTGACCCCTAAGGGACACCACAAACATCTGGTTTAAATGAAGAAACATGACCCCCTATAGCTGTTATATGGACTCTATTACTTAAGTAGTCCACAAACCAGGTGATGACATCAGGAGAAAAATGAAGTTTTTGGAAAATCCTGGTTATAAGATCATGTTCAACCAAATCAAAGGCTTGGTGAGGTCCACAAAAATAGCTGCCACAAAGTGCCCTTTATCAAGGGAGCCTAACTCTTTCTGCACCATGATATGTAGACTTTATGTATTCCCTTTTTTGTATGCTGCTCTAATTTCACTTTTGCACTTTGCAAAGTGCTTTGAGCATAGTAAAGTCACTGTATAAAATAATGTGCTGCTTTTGCAGAGATGCTGGCAACTCAGCACCATGAGTGGAAACTGCTGGTACCTTGGTACACATTGTTCTGGAGAGATTAGGAAAAAGGGAGAGGTGGCAGAATGGCATTACACAGTGGAGTCAGGTGAGATGCAATGCCCTTATAACAGTTTCTGCAGAAAGACAATGTCATCCATGAGGAAGAGGCTGTCTTTGACTTTAGAGCCTCATGGATTTCTATTTTGTCCTGCCTATACCTTCTAAGATGCCACAGAATTGCATGCATAAATGAAAATAAATATAACAAACATTCGTTTGGTCTTGAGTGCTTCCTTGCACATTGTGCCCTGGTCTTTTTAACCTTAGCCAGGAACACACTGGGATTCATTGGTGGTGCAGCCCCCAGCCTCTCTTGGAAGACGCACAGTGTAATGCAATTACTCTAATTTGTCGCACAGGAAAATATGGCATGCTTATTACAGAGCGTTGCATACTTGCTGACTCTGCTGTACATAACGGAGAGTATCATGGCCTCAGACTATCCATGATGTGGGTAGGGCTAAGAAGACTGAGACAATATGTGTACAAGTGATTGTGGGAGGAAGGAGTGATATTATTTGGGATTGAAGTGGTGTACAGGCAACCAGCTCTGAAGTCAGAGAATGACAAGGAGTTGGGAAATTAGAAAAACTGGATGGTGGAAGCTGGGCGGTTACTATCTGGGGATTCCAATATGTTGGATGCAGAATGGAATACCTCAAAGCAATAAATACAAATAAGCTGGACCAGGGTGTAAAAGGATGCAGGAAGGAGAGGACCCATATTAGATCTAATCCTGACACACAGGGACAGAGCAGGGGAGACAGGGAAGATTATGCTGAGGGAACCTTTGGATTCAAGCAATCACAGGACCATATGGGCTGACATCCAGCTTAAAATTAAGATGGTTTGCTCCAGGACAAAGGTCCTGGACTAAAGTGCAAATTTTGAGTGGACGAGGGAGTTGTTGCTGTACAAACTACAGAAAGTGGACAAGGAAGCAGGTATAGCCAGAAAAAAAGAGATTTAAAGGAGATCATTAGATGTGACTGATCTCTGAATAAAATGGTGGAGGAGGTAAGGAGGGGAAATAACCACTATGGTTCTTAAACAGTGCGGTGGGGCCAGTGAGAAAAATATGAAGGCAATTGTTAGGTATAAAAGAAGTCAAACAGAGGAATACAGGTGGTAGTCCAGCAAAGAAATGAAAGTGGCAATCGAGGCAGTGATTCAGGCAAAGACAAAGGGGTTAGGGAAGGTGATAATGTTTTTTTTTTTTTTGCTAAGCAAAACCAAGGGAGGTGAGGTCAGACTAAACAAGGCAGGAGGAATAGGAACAGAATAAGAAGGCTAAAGCCAATCTACTGAATGATTATTTCAGTTCAGTATTCCTGATGGAGGAAACAGGCCCTCTTGCAGACTGCAGTACAGCAGCCAGCAGAGGATCAGTAGAAGGTGTCAGACAAGAGCCTGTAATGGAGAAGGGCATAGAAACATAGAATTTGACGGCAGATAAGGACTGCTTGGCCCACTCAGTCTGCCCATTTCCCTACCTACTGGATAAGCTGCAGATCCTAGTTAACCAGCAGCCTACTTCTTCCTACCCCCATCCCCTAGAATGGCCTTATGACTGTCCCATGCATGCTTGAATTCCACCACTGATTTTGACTCCACAACCTCCTCTGGAAGGTCGTTCCATGCACCCACAACCCTCTCTGTGAAAAAATACTTCCTTAAATTACCTCTGAGCCACCCCCATCTTCAAATTGTGCCCTCTTGTTCTTGCACACCTCTTTTTTTGAAAGATGCTACCCTCTTGGACTTTGTTGATTCCCTTGAGGTACTTGAACATTTCTATCATGTCCCCCCTCTCCCTCCTTTCCTTGAGGCTATACATATTAAGCTCCTTTTGTCTCTCTTCATATGTCTTCCGGTGCAGACCCTGCACCATTTTAGTTACCCTCCTCTGGACAGCTTCCATCCTGTCTATGTCTTTCTTGGAGATTGGGTCTCCAGAACTGCACACAGTACTCCAGATGGGGTCTCACAGCTATCTGTACAGAGGGATAATAACTTCCTGTTTTCTACTGGTGATGCCTCTCCTATGCATCCCAGTTTCCCCAACCCTCCTTGCTGCCCTCTCACATTGCTTGCCCACCTCTAGGTCATCTGATATGACTACCCCCAGGTCCCTTTCCATTTTTGTTGTTGTTAGTATCTCACCCCCCATTGTGTACTCTTCCCCTGGGTTTTTGTTTCCCAGGCGCATTACCTTGCACTTCTTAGCATTGAATCTAAGCTGCCATACATTTGACCATTCCTCTAACCTTGCCAAGTCCCTTCTCATCCTTTCCACCCCACCCTGTGCATCAACTCTGTTGCAGATCTTTGTGTCATCTGCAAAGAGACATACTTTTCCTTCCAGTCCCTCTGCAATGTCACTTATAAAGACATTGAAGAGGACCGGTCCTAATACTGAACCCTGCGGTACCCCACTAGTAACCCTCCTTTCTTCTGAGTGGACTCCATTTACTATTACTCTCTGTGTCCTATTCTCCAGCCAATTCTTTACCCAGGCTGTCATCTTGGGACCCACTCCCAGGCTGGCTAACTTGTCTGTTAATCTTTTGTGTGGGACTGTGTCAAATGCCTTGCTAAAGTCTAGGTAGGCCATGTCCACAGCCCCTGGGGACTTCAAACACTAAATGTGAATAAATCAATTGGTCCAAATAGGCTGCTCATGAAGGAGTTAAGGGAGCTTGGGCAGGTCCTGACAGGTCTGCTTAAGGATCTCTTCAACTGCTCTTTGAAGACAGGAGAATTGCAATAGTAGGATTTTTATAGTGGAGAAAACTACTGGAATCTATAAATAAGGAAAAGACAGTGGAGTTTATATAGGTCATTGGCCTGCAGGATTATAGACAGCACAGAATTACCAGTGGGAGATCATGATAAACAAACCATAGTGAATTATTTGATTGAATGGCAAAGGTTGAGGATTGGGTTTAGGCAGTTGATGTCTTGTATGCAGAGTTCAGCAAAGTCTTGAGTTCAGTCCCACACTGGATATGGATAAAGAAGTTGGGAAACCTGGGTGTGGTAGACAAGATTACAGAGTGATGAAAAATTGGCTGGGTTAGAGGACCCAGAGGGCTGTCCTAAAAGGAGAACCTTTGGGGGAAAGGGGCATCAATGTAGGGTGTACCAGGGATTGGTTCTAGGACCTGTTCTCTTTAACATACTGTATATATCTGTGATATAGGGGATGGCATTCAGGGACAAATATTCCTCTTCAACAACAACACAAAAATGTCTCTGGGAGAGTGGCCACTGAGAAGGGGACAAGGGCCATAAAGAAAGATCTGTAAAATCTGGAGAGGTGGTCAAGGCTCTGGCAGATGGCATTTAATGTGAAAAATTGCAAGGCAATGCATAGAGGGGCTAAAAACTTATGAACAGATCTTAGGATAAATGGGATGATAGCGTCTGGAGAGCACATCAGAGGAAAGGGAGCTGGGGATCTTACCTCTTGCTGTGCCGTTGACTGATATATCCATCCAGAATTCCAATACATTCTAATTCTGTCAGCAATCTAATCTTTAATAATAAAGATGGGGTTTTAATAATGAAGAACTTAATACCACCAGCAGAATGTAGTGGGGTTCAGGGCAAGATAAATCAGATGTTTGAGTACATAGTGAGAGGGATCCCTAGAAGAAGGAGAAAGGTAGTACAGCTTCTCTATAGTTCCATGGTTCACCCTCAGTTGGACTATTATTTGCAATTTTCCAGCCCACACTTGAGGAAGGACAAGGATGGGTTAGAGGCGGTGCAAAGAAGAGCTACAAAAATAATACAGGCACAACTGGGTAGGTCCTGAGAGAAGTAATTGGATGATATAAATATGTACATGCAATGAGGCTTTCACCAACTTAAGTTCCTATATCCCCTATGTCACCCCCACCTCACTCTAGTGACCAGGAGAACACAACTAGTACCCGATTGATATCACTGACCCTGGTTACATGCATTTCTATTTTAGGGCAATCTTTGAAAGGGAAACCCTAAGATATGTAAAAAAAAAAAGAAAAAAGTGAGGCAAAACCAACGTGGGAAGTGATGTCATAGACATGAAGCTGGTCTCCCTGGTCTTGCCAGAACCATCCCTCCCAATCATCAAAATCTTCATCCTCTCCCTGTGCCATTCATAGTGCTCCAGAAAATGGAAGTTCTGTGCTTGTCACTCCTGTTTTCAAAGGTGATGACAGGACCAGCATTGCCAATGACAGGCCAGTTTCTATCCTCTCCCCACTAGCTAAGGTGTGACCTGGCTATATCGTACCTTGACAGATCTTCCACTAAATGTACCCAATAACGTGGTTTATGGAAACTCCACAGCACTAACACTGATTTGGTTGAGTATACTAATTACCTTAACCATGCACTGAACAGTGGTGACATAGTCGGGCACAAATATTTAGACCTAATAAAGGTCCTTGATCTAGCATATCATAAGCTCTTGTTACATAAATTGACTTGGGCCTATCATTGGACATGGTTCACTGTTTCAATAGCTAGTTCTCAAACCGGGACTAGAAAGTCAAAATTGAAAGTGCATCCTCCTTGAAAAGGGTAGCTCAGTGGTGGTACCACAAGACTCTGTCTTGGGCCTCCTACTAATTGGGCCCTTCATGAAACAGCTACCTGAAGCCTGCCACATGGCAAACATTCTCCTGTATGCAGATGATTCTTTTGTATACACTAGGCTCCCTAACAAAGGTAACCTTCCCCAAACCCTCCAAAGCAACTTGGGTCCATGGAAACCTGGTTCTCCAGCAACAGCATGTTACTCAAATATACATAAAAAAAAGGACAACCATGCTGTTCAGCAGTTCACACTCAATGAAAAATCTCAACCTCTTGATATTTTCAATGCACAGGGCTCTAGGCTGGAAAAGAATGAGTCATTCAAATGTCTCAGACTACACCTTGACAATGCCCTGTCTTTTGTCCCCCATGTAGAATGTCTCCCATGCAGATCCCCTTGTGAAAACTATTAACAAACGGCTGGGTGGCTTGTACAGAAACAGAACTAACCTTACCCAGGAAGCCAGTTACATATTTGTATCTGTTTGTCTCCTATCTCTAATCAATTATTGCCTGGTTGTCTACTCTGTGGCTAATGAATCTGTTCTGGATAGAGTCAGAGTTTTTTTTTTTTCAAATTGAAGCAAGGGGAAAAGGCCTCATACAGAAGCAAATAAAGATCAGGAGGTACAATGAGGTGAAAAAACTGTTATGAAAAGATCCTGGAGTCATGCATTTTACATTAGAACAATAAATGCTCCCCTCTCCCATATCGACCACCTGCCCTGCCACCAGAGGGAACTAATTAAGGCCACAAGGGAGTGCAGGTCAGGGCACCTGACCTGTTATGCACCAATCTGCTAATGGAGAGTTACGGGGAATGGTAAAACATGTATTCATACCGTTAATAAAACATGTAATGGTTCCCAAACATGATTATATTTAGGCAGCTTGGCTGACATACTTGCTATGAGGTGCTCAGCCTGCAAGGCAAACAGAATCTTCCTATACCATTCTAGGAAGTGCGGGGTGAACTGATAGAGCCAGTGCTGAAGAATGACCTTTTTCACACATGACGAAATTAGTGCCATATGTGACCTCTGGTTGCCAATCAAGGTATCGTTATATTCTCTCGAAATACATATTTCGGGAAGAAAGGCATCAGACAATCCCAACAAAGGATCTAGTTGAGATTGTATTGAATTCCAAAAGGGGACTACTGTCTCACAGAACCACAAGATATGAAGCAAGGTACCAGGCTCTTTATCACATCTGGAGTAAGCATGAGCGGATAGTTGATCCATCTTATGCAATTTAACTGGAGTGTAGTAAAGGTTGTGGATGATCTGAAATTGCATAAAGTGGTATCTATCTCACCTTATTACCATGGATAAATGCTTCCAGATGACAGTCCAATTTCTAGAGGAGTTAGAGGCTGGAAGAGCCTGGTCCCACTAATAAAACCTTGGGCCCTCATTGGCAACCAGATATTCTTGTAGAGACTGATAATAATATGAAATGAGATGGGAGGAAGGGACTGTATGAAGAAGAGGGAGGGACAGAAGAGCCAAGGGGACTAAGCCATGGCCCAGTACCAAAAAGTGCGAAAGCATATGAGACAGTTGAAAATATTGGAAGCAAGAGGTAGTAGGCCTATGATATACGGTACGTGCCTCCTGAAAGGATAGTAGTTTCTGGTTGAGAACAAGATTTCCAACTGTGTCCACGCCCATACAAAGCCAAAACCCTATAGAGAGCATCCGTCCAGCTATCCAAAAATTAGGATTCCCAAGTAAGGGTTGGGAGATGTCCCCTGTATGGGCAAATCTTAAGTAGAGAAAAGAGTTGTAGGTGAACATGGAAGGATGCCCCCAAGGGTGTGTCCCACAATGGTAATGGAAGTTTCTTCCTGGAGAGGTAAGGAAGTGACCAGATATGCAAACCATTATTACAACACACAGAATGCTCTATGTCCACCCAATACAGAACATATGGTGTAAAAACATCACCTCCCTAGATGGCCCCAACCAGTAAGACAGTCTAGTAAGATGCAAGGCCAAGTAGCATAAAAAAAAATATTAGGGGCTTGTAGGCCTCCGTCCTGTTTAGTGTGTATTAATTTGGAGAAAGCTTGGTGGGCTGTCTTACCTTGCCATAAAAAGGAAGCAAAAATCCTGTGCATTTGGGTAAGCCATGACTGGGGAAAGCTGAATTATACATCTGGAGGGGGTACAATAACCAGGGTAAAACATTCAATTTAATGATGTTCAATCGGCCCCACAATGAAAGAGGTAACAAAGATCAGCGGTCCAAGTCCACCTTAATGTGGGACACCACTGAGTCAAGATTCAGTTGTTTCATCTTAGGAGTTGAAGTACTAAGATAAATTCCCAGGTATTTCAGCTGATCTTTTCTCCAAACAAGGCCAAGGTGCTCAACTTCTGCCTCGAAAGTGGCATTATTGAGAGGCATGACCTCAGTTTTAGTGAGGTTTAATTTGTAATTGGAGATAGTTCCAAACTGAGAAATAATCTGTAAGGCAGCAAGTCAGGACATGGCAGGGGAGGAGACATGTAGCAATATATCATCAGCGTACACTGATAATTTATAGTCAGTATGGCCAATTGAAATGCCAGAGACCTGAGGGGAAAAATTAAGTTTACAGATCAGAGGTTCCAAAAGAAGATTAAATAAATAGGGGAGAGAGGACATCCCTGCCTGGTGCCCTGGTAGAGAGTGAACGACAAGGATAAAATGCCATTACAAAGTATATGGGCCATTGAGGAGTAGTACAGCACCTTGACCCATTGGATAAACTCTTGGGAATACGGTACTTGGGTAATCAGGCAAACAAGTAATCCCACAAAACCCTATCAACGGTCATTTCAGAGTCCAGGGATACCAAGACCACAGAAGTAGAGGAATCCCTGGATGCTGAAAGAAGGTAGGATAACTTCCTGAGGTGATCAGCTGAGAGTCTAGTTCTCACAAAGCCCACCTGCTCCCTGCTTATAAGTGAGTCCCATACTTGTCCCAGTCTACAGGCCAATACATTGGCAAGTATTTTAAAATTCATGTTGATGAGCAATATTGGCCTGTAATTAGAGACCAACAAGGGATCCTGAATGGGTTTGGGGAGGACCACAATGGTGGCCACAGTCAGAAAAAGATCAGACAGGCCTTCCTTGAAAATGTAATTATAAGTATCTAAAAGAATGGGGGCCACTTGGTCTTTGAAAGCTTTATAAAAATTGGTGGTATACCCATCTGGGCTGGGAGACTTATCTGGAGCAAGGAAATCAATGGCATGGGAAACCTCGAGTAGGGCAATGGACTTGTAGAATTACCACTTGAGAATCAGCCAGTTGGGATAGAGTTATATCCTGAAGGAAGGATTCGAATTGAGCAGTGCAAAATGGAAGAGAAGGTGGAGCATACAATTGTTGATAAAAAATGTTAAAAGTATTAACAATGTTGCGGGGTGAAGTAAGAAGATGACTAGAGTCCATACAGATTAAAGAAACAATCCTATCCATTGCTTGTGAGCACAAGCGGAGATCCAGTAACTTCCCGGCCTTCTCCCCTTGGTTAAAGTATTACACTTTTGAACATAATATGAGATGCTCCACCTTCTCCCCTAATAAGGTGTTGCACTGGAATCTGAAACTGTCCAACTGCTCCCACCCCAACTGAGGTGAAGCCTGTGAAATGAGCCTCTCCAGGGATCATATGTGAGTTAACAAACAGGACAAAACAGCTGAAGTCTGTTTTTTCCATTTTGCAGCTCAACGAAACAGTTCCCCTTGGAAGACACACTTCAAGGCGCCCATACAATGTCAAGTTTGTGCATGGAGGAAGAGTTAAGTTCCATAAAGGTAGTAACAAAGGACTGAAGTTGCTTCAATAGATCTTCTCTTTTAAGTAATAGATTATTTAAATTTCACACTTTATCTTTGGTCAATGCAGGAGTAAAATTAAGTTGAATGAAGGCAGGGTGGTGGTCTGAAACAACCTTAGCAGAGTAGTGACACAAAATAACTCTGGGAAGATGGTCTACTCCTAGCAAAAAATAATGTATCCTAGAAAAGGAATTATGTGGAAGGGAGTGGAAGAAGTATTCCCAACCATCCAGATTCAATGCCCTCCACGGGTCTACTATGCCCACAGTGTGCATGAAATCTTGGAGAGCCAATTGTCCAGGTGAAAGAGCCTGTCTGGTCTGGCCAGTTCTATCCAGCTCATTGCACAAAACCATATACCAATCCCCACCAAGAATAACCGGGAGGGAATTCCAGGGAGCTAAAATAGACATCCGAATGGTAGAAAAATGGGGATCATCAATATTAGGGCCATATATAGCATCCAGCACCACCTCCAGGTGGCCAAGCAGAGCTCGAAGGATAATATAGCAACCTTGAGGGTCTGCCACTTCCTGGAGGAGATGGAAAGGAATTCCCCAGGCTATGGGAATAGCCACTCCTTTTTGCGCAAATCAGAACCCACTCCAAAAAGCTTGTCCCACCCAGGATCACCTAAGAAGGAGAACCTGGGAAGGGAGCAAGTGAGGCTCCTGCAGGAAGGTCACATCAGCTTACAATTTGTGTAGATGAAGTAAAATTTTGGACCTTTAGGTGAGGAACTGTGCACCTTTAACATTCCAGGTACAAAAAGTTATAAACAGCCATGTTGAAGTGGTAAAAGGGAACAGACAGCCAGACTCAGGTGCAAGTAAACAAACAGTAGAAGAATAGCTAGCAACATTAATAATAGATCCCCTCCCCTGGTGGCACCCATCCCCCAACCGAACCCCCCTCCCTCAACTAGTGAATTAGAAATAATAATCTCAATCATAATTAGAAATGTACCCTTCCACCCTCCATCCCCTCCCCAACATGAAACACCCAGATAAACAACCCATAAAACCTCCTATCCCCCAAACCTCAAGTGCTGAAATCCAAGGAAACCAATATTACAGTAGATGCACAAAAACTAAGCATAAAGCCCATCAAGAGGATGGACATCCCACCCCAGATAACCACAGTGCCATGCAGGTTCCCCACTCCAAACCTTCCACCCCTGCCCCTACACCCAGAAAGTGAAAAGCCCAAAAGGGACCAGTAATAACAAGTAACCCTCATGTTATACTACCATTAGCCATAACAAGTTAACTACATGACTGCTAAATAACTATGCTTATACTGATCCCTTCCCACTACTGCCCCATGAACAGTTATTTAAGGATAAACATGTAAAACCAACAAATAAAGTCCATCTAAAACAATGTCCATTGGTGGCGAGTGGATATCAGTGTTATTAATGAAAAGACAGCTGCAAGCAATATTGCCCCAACTGAAAACTTAAAAAACAAAGAAATGGAGCCCCATAAAAATAAAAGAAGGTACCGTAACCAGGATAGCCCCAACTAAACTAGGACAAGAGGAATTCTCTTCTTGCAGCTGGAGACCATTGGAAGTCATGGCAAAATAAGAAGGCAAACAAAGCTAAAGAAAATCAGCCAGTGTTCAACCAAAGCATTAGAAAAAGACAGCCCTCAAATATCAAATTAAAAAAGAAATAAAGTCTAGGTACATGCAAGTTGTTGGCTGTCTGGTTATGAGGGCTGCAATCAACACTGGAGAACCCACTTTGGCAATATTAGTGACAAGTACAAATCATCAGAGTAGAACGAGGCATAAAATAAACTCCCTCCAAAAGATGCAGGACTCCGTGATCTGGTGATGAAAAAGTCAGCTCACATTCATCCTAAAATCGGGACTCCAAGGTGGCAAACAACAAAATGTGAGGTGATACAGAATGAGCCTTGGTTCACCTGCATGGTCAAATGGAGATTTGTCCAAATGAGTGTGCTGCCAATTAAGGATCCATGAGCCAGCTCAAAACATAAGTAAAGCCTTCAGACCTGTAAAAAAGAAAGCAGAACAACAACCAGATGGAAAGACCTGGTGCCGGGGCCCACCAAGGAGGAGGAGTGTCCTATAAGATCCAGGACTAAAAAGAGATATATATAATGCTTACCATCCTGCCAGGACTGCTCCAATTGGGGATCCAGGGAGAGATACTTGTGGCAACCAGGATATCACCAAAGTCCAGATGGCTAACAGTTCCTAGAAAAGGTGAACAGGGAATTACTGGACAGATTCCCATTTATGCTCAGTCCCTTAATCCAAAGGAGTCATGAATAGGGTCCCTGGGCAAGTAGCCATTGCAGAAATTAAAAGACCAAAAGTCCACCATATTTCGAGATAGGAATCAGCAGATAACTTAAATTCCAGTCCATGCACTATCTGAGAAAACCAAAAGACATCTAGGGCCATAAAAGAGTAGCTTCAGTGGTCCTTAAGTAGATAGGTGAGAAAGGATTTGAGATCCTTTAGTGCATGGTCTACCAAGTCAAATGTGTGCCAGGTACCGTTGATGAGGACTTGAAACCTTGCACGGTACAGAACTTTGAAATGGATGGCTGCAGCCAGGAATATGGTTACAATAGGGTGGTATGTCACCCGTTTTTGTTGGGTGGCTGCAGGCAAATCTTGAGTTATTTGAAGATGAACCCCTTCCCACATTATCTCTTTCAGTTCACAGACTTTAGCTAGAACATGTTGCTTCTCAAGATAATTCAGAAATTTCAGGATCAGAGACTGGGGTTGGGGTTTGACCCTTCTGGAGGACAGGGTCTCAAGGAGTGGTGGGCCCTCTCTATAACATAGGCAGTATTGTGTGGAGAGGGTCCCGTGATTTTAGCCAGTAATTTTTGAATAAACAGGATAGGTTTGGCTCCTTCAAATTCAAGGAGGCCAAAAACAAGAATGTTGTTCCTTCAGCTCCTCCCCTCTAAATTCTCCAATTTGTCCTCCAATTTACCAACTTTGTGGTGGAGTGTACACACCTTGGGGTCCAGCCAATCCCACCACTACTCCAAAGAGATTGCAAGGGCATCTATGTCACCCATTTTCATATTAAGTTCCCTTAGATCCTTCCGGAGCAATCGAAGTTCGGCTGAGAGCTCTGCTAGAGAGTCCTGGAGGGGGTTAAATTCGGCCATAAAGCACTTTTCAGTTAATGAGGTCATCCCCATGGTAGCAGTTGAAGACTTCCCGGCTGTAACAGATTGGTCCCTGGACTTTTTGGAGGCCTTGTACAGGGTAGCAGGTGGTGTATGCTGCGGGTGAGCCTGCCACATATCTGCATCCATCTCCATCGGTTTATTGGAGGATGAACCACACCAAAGTTGACCAGATACCTTCTGGGGCTGTAATCTACCTGCAATGATCATTTTGAGTGAGGTAAATATAAAAAATGTAAAGATATTTAATCTGTAGGAAGCGGGAGCAGCGGGCAGAAGCTCTTACTCAGAATGCTGCATCACATGACTCCCAGAGTCAGAGTTATGTGCAACAAAGTCTGCAAACTGGTCCTGGGTGTGGGAAATGCACCAATAGCTGCAATCTATACTCACTAAATAATTGGCCACACCTCGCTAGCAGGATTGGATACCAGACCTGCTTACTAGGGAAAGACTTTCCTAGATCTTATCCCCACCCCCAGCTTAAAAACTTGCCTGAACATGGTCAATAAGCTGTACCACACCAGAAACATATCTGATCACAGACAACTGAAAACTTTCTAGAGGACATTCTACAGGACTAGTCATGGGCAACTCTCCTTCATGATCAGAGCAACAAACTTGAAAAATAACCTTTCAAGCACGATGTACAATATGACCAAACTGAACCAGTTCAAAAGGTCACTTTGGGTACATCTAACAGAACAGGCTAATTGCTGATGTACCTAACAGGTCAACCATACAGTATTTACCAAGCTTACCTGACAATGTGCTCACTGGTAAACTATGCAACTGACACATTGTTACAGCACCTTTATTTGACCTCTGTATTTCTGACTCAGTGTAAGCTGTGCTTTACAATTATACCCAGTTTTGCATTCATTTCCTATGTTATGTTATCCACTGTATTGCTTGCACTGTCACCAGTGTATACTTTCCTGACGTGGAACCTTTGTAAAGTTGCACCAGTGCTCAATAGTATTTTTTCTTACCAAATATATATATAACAAAAAAATACATCTACTCATTGGAAGGCAGGAAAAAGAGGGGCAACATAATAGAGACATTCAAATTCACAGTAAGTGGTAACAGGGGTACTAGGGGAAAGAACCTGAAACTGAGGGTGTTGAGGCTCATGAAGGATGACAGTAAGTAATGTTTTATAGAATGAGTGGTAAAAGACTAAAAAAAGCATTTGTCAATGTTGAATGTTGGCTTACTGGCAGTGCAGGAGTTAGAGAGATGCATAATAGGAATGGCAGTGAAGTATTGAACTGATGCCAACCCACCCCCACCCTGCAGAGACTGACAGGAATTGGGGTGTCCCTTTGGGTGTTTGGTAGTGCAGTGCGGGAAGACATTTTGGGCAGGATGTGAAAAATGACAGCTGTACAGTTCATAAGGAGGTGTAAAAAAATGGCAGTGTTGAAAATGCGGCATGTAAATATAGCAAATTTGAGAAGTTACAAGGGTGCATGGGAAATATGCAATGCACACTTGCAACACTGCCATTTTATGGGCATTCGGCACCAAATTTTAAACTTAGGCATTTTAGCACCTCTGCTCATGTACAGTGTCACTGTTATTTCCTTAAAGTGTCCCAAGAAGTGATTTTGCACAGCGACCATGCAATTCTGAGCCGGAAGTGCGAAAACACATTTTGGGCAGGATATGTGAAATGACGGCTGTACTGTTCATCAAGAGGTGTGGAAAAATGGCAATGGTGAAAATCCAGAGTGAAAATATCACAAATGCACAATGGTATGAGCGTGCATGCAATCTGCCAACGCACGCTTGTAACACAGTCATTTTATGGAGTATCATCACCAAATTTTCAACATACACATTTTAGGACCTCTGCTCATGAAATGTGTCACTGTCATTTTCATAATCTGGCCCAAACACTGATTTCTCACAGTGACTGCGCTATTGTGCGTGGAAGTGCAGAAACACATTTCGGGCAGGATGTGGAAAATGACAGCTGTACTGTTCACAAGGAGGTGTACAAAAATGACAATGCTGAAAATCTGGCATTAAAATATTGCAAATGCAGAAGTTATGAGCCTGCGTAGCAACTTCATAGCGCAGCTAAGTAAAACAGGCATTTGATGATTTTTCCGCAAATTTGGAACATAGGCTTTTTGAGAGACCACCTCATGAACATTGGCACTGTCATTTCATTAATGGGTCCCGAAAGGTGATTTCATGCAGTGACTGCGAAATCGCCTTTAGAGGCCGACTAATGCCATGACAGTGATAGAATTCATGAGGAGGGGCCCCAAAAACCCCATGTTGAAAATTTGGTGCCAAAATTCCAAGAAATGCCTGAGATATGCAGCAAAGTTGAAAAAACCCTATTCATTCCATTATACAGCTTACCAGCATTTCCTTAGTTCGCGGTCGGCTTTGAAGAGTGCAGACTTGTTCCCGTTCCACCGAAGATCGTCACACCAAGCTCTGGAGGTAAGTATGGGGTGGGGTGGGGGTGTGGGGGCAGGGTGTGCAGTGGGTGGTGCGGGTGGGGGCAGGAGACTACGAGGGACCTTTTTTTGTTACAGGGAAGTAAAAAAATTACATCGCTGGACAGTTTTTGTTTTCAGGGAACTTGGTATGCTGGGGTGGGCTCCCAGCATGCCACCTAACTGTTTTGGGGTGCTTCAGCCAACAGGGATTAGGGCACCCTCGTTGGCGAACAATGGGGGGTGAATGTATGCTGGCCGAGTTGGACACCCCGTCGGCACACAATGACAACGGGGAGGCAAAGAGCTGAGGGATTAGGCACCTCCCTCGGCTTATACTGTATAAGAGGCTGCAGAAGGGGCTGATTTATGCCAACGAGGGAGTGGGCTCTACCGTCGGCCACACAATGAAAAGCAGGGGAGGCAAGAACCAAGGGGATTGGGCACCCCCCTCGGCATAGGAAATGGGGGGCTGCTCTATGCCGATGGGGAGTGGGATCCCCCGTCTGCAAATTTGTGCAGCCACAGAAAGCTGGCTGGGGGATTGGGCACCCCCGAAGATGACAGTGGGGCGGCCGCCCGCCATGCTGCTAATGTGTCTGCATGCAGGAAGGGTCCACTACATCTGACGAGCTTTGCTCGGATTGCAGCGGACCTTTCCTTAGATGTGCTCACCACATTAGCATGCATGGTGTGGCTCCGGCATGCAGGCTGATTGGGGAATGAGGGATGCACCCACTGATGCGTGCCCTGCATTCACCCAACAGCGGTCGTGCCCCCAAATCTGCAATCTCCCAAGATGTTGACTTGTGTGCAAGCATGGCAAGCCAACATAAAAAGCATCTGGAAGAGGTCATAGAGGCTGAAACAGTGTGAGGATTCAGAGTAGATGGGATATGCACATGGGAATGGTGCATAAAGGTGTAAGCTGGGGGGAGTAGAGCAGATTGATAAGGGTACAGTACACAATTAGACAGGCTTGAGAAGACAGAATTGGCTGCTAACCCTTTACATGCAATCATTTTGTATGTTACTGTGTTACTGCTACTTCTGCTTTTACTGCAGTGCATCAAGCTGCACAACACATTTGTGTGTTATTTCTCAGCTGAGCGAAAATTATCATTGTTAAAACCTTCAGATTTGTAACCATTCTTAACTAAGGAACTGTTGTATATTTATTTATTTATTATATAAATCGGATTTACAACCTTTGAGCCAGAGGCCCGTTTACAAAGGTACCTCGTCACAGAGAGGACATACAGAGTCAACATAAGTACAGAATACAGTCATACAGTAACATCGTTTTACATAGCTGCTTGAACATAATGAATAATTAAAAAACATTTCGGACATGACAGGTTGGTACCAGCAGGTACTGGCAGAGGAGAGGAGAGGGATATCACATGATACTGGTAGAACTTTTGTTCAACTTACTTACATAAGACAATTCTTGTAGTTACCACATTAGCTACCCAAAAACAGAATAGGCTCCTCAGTTTAAATGATCCCACATACTGTACATTAACACTACAGTATATAGCTTCCTGCATGCAAGTATTGTATCACAAAATAGTGTGCATCCACCAGGAACCCATTGAATTTCAAAAATATTCAATGTCTAAGCATTTTCAATCACCCACAGACAGCAAAACATACCAGATGGAAATGGAATCACTGTTGTATGACCTACAGACCTCAACTCAGCCAAACATTCTGAATACTGAGGAGTGGTTTCCTGGTGATAGCTGAAATGAAGCTTGGATACAATTCAGTACACACACACACACACACACACACACACACACACACACACACACACACACACACACACATATTCAATATTCACAAGAGGATGGTGCTGTGCCATCTAGTCAGCACACTAAGGATTCATTGTTTCACCTGACATTTGGACTTAGTTCTTCATGTGGAATTAGCATTGCTTTTTGGTTTTGAAACTAGGGACTGTTCTGGTAATTGAGACTGACCTTCTCTTGGAGTGTTTACATTAAAATACGACTCCAGCAGGGCAGCACCATTCAAGTGCTTCACATCAGTATTGGCATGATGTGTCCAAAACATTCTATGGACATGAACCCATGACCTTCACGCTCATAGGCAAGGGTTCTGCCCTCCCGTGGCCCTATTCAGAAACAAGTGATTGGGCAGCACATACAGTATTAGAAGTTACTACTTCATCTCTGATTCCTCTAACATGGTCTTTCAGGATACTGCATAATAATTTGAATGTTTTGAAACCCACTTTAAAAATTAAAGTTGGAACAATGATGTCTTTATGCCTGGATACATGATTCTGCTAAACAGGCCCCATTTTTGGAATCCATCTAGACAAGCCACTTAGCTTAAGAATGGATTTACATCTTATTGCATTTTAAAAGGGCAGTGAATGAAACATACTGTAATTTAACATTTTCATTTTTAATCTGTAATCATGGCCAAATTCCAGGAAATTGTATTGCATATTAAAGATTTTAGTTGCTTATTACAGTAAAATTGGTTTAACAGCTTTTGCCATTCTTTTTTTTTTTGTGAGTTTTACATTTAAGTATCTCGGTTAACATTTGCATTTCCTTACCTAGAACAATGTTTTGCTATTCAGTTTTCAGAATGTATTGTTGGCTACATTATACAGATTTTAGATTCAGTCCTGAATAAAATTTAATTAATCTGACAACTACCCCGTTGAACTAACCATATAGATTTCCAGTAGGTTGGTTGATTGAACTGGGAGAGGTTCAAATCATTGCCCATAATAAACTTCAGGGTAAATAAACCTCAGGGTGCCAGAAACATCTACTAGATAATGCAACCACAAAAACAGGAGCCACATAGGGAGCTGACAAACCAAACTGTATTTTTTTATTTAGTTTTTGCTTACTGGGAAAGGTGTGCTAGACAAAAATGTGCCTATTTTCAGGCATGATCTATGAGAGTACAAACCATCAATACAGAGCAAGACAATGACTTCAACATTAGAGTACATGACAATCTTAGAAAACAACACTGTGTCAGCCCAGTGGTGCTGGAGATTGAGGCACTGAATGCCACACCTCATACTATGCCAGCAACCCAGGTTCTGGAATGAGCCTGGGCCATCGGGGGTCAGCAGGGGTGAGAGAGGACTGAGCATCCGGAGGACTGCTCTCCTCTCTCGGGGAAGGAGAGATTGTCATTCCATCTGTACATTGCCCACTGGTGGGGGCTTGGGGGTGATGCATGCTGGAGGCAGGCAGCCAGCGGATGTGGTGTACATATGCTTCCACACAGGAGGGGGGGACAATGAGAAAAAGAGAAATATTGTGACAATAGAAGCACTCTGGTTAGGGGGGTTGACACCAGTCCATTTACAGAAGAACTCCTAAAACTCAAGGTGGACAAAGCAATGGGGCCTGACGGGATTTACCCCAGAATCCTAAAAGAACTAAGGGAGGACCTAGTGACACCACTGACCACACTTTTTAACAAATCATGGGAAGATGGGGAGGTACCTGAGGACTGGAGGAGGGCAGATGTGATTCCCCTTCACAAAAGTGGGAGCAAGGCAGAAGCAGGAAACTACAGACCTGTATGTTTGACCTCAGTGGTAGGGAAAATGATGGAATCACTTCTGAAAGAAATAATTGTTGAGTACCTAGAGGCCAGCGGGGCACAGGACCCAAAGCAGCATGGTTTTACAGCAGGAAGGTCATGTCAGATGAATCTAATAGATTTCTTTGACTGGGTGACCAAAGTAATAGAGCAGGGAGGGGCTGTGGATATGGCCTACCTAGACTTTAGCAAGGCATTTGACACAGTCCCGCACAAAAGATTAATAATCAAGTTAGCCAGCCTGGGAGTGGGTCCCAGGGTGGTAGCCTGGGTTGCAAACTGGCTGCACAACAGGACACAGAAGGTAATAGTGAGTGGAACACATTCCAAAGAAAGGGGGGTCACTAGTGGAGTACCTCAGGGCTCAGTACTGGGTCCAGTCCTCTTTAACATCTTTATAGGTGACATTGCAGAGGGTCTGGAGGGAAAGGTATGCCTCTTTGCAGATGATACAAAGATCTGTAACAGAGTTGATACACAAGGGGGGGGTAGAAAGGATGAGAAGGGACTTGGCAAGGTTGGGGGTATGGTCAGACATATGGCAACTTAGATTCAATGCAGGAGTCATGTGATGGCAGCCAGCTAGGTAGCAGCTGAGGCCTAGAGCTCTTCCCTCCTGCAGCTCTAATCGCCAGTTTCTGAACTCCCCGGCGCACCAATCTGCTGACATCGTTAATAAAGGAGTTTTATTACGCTTTCTACTAAGCGGGATTGAAGTCCGATTGCAGAGGATCGTCTAGTTTAACAGGATGAAGGTGGATGGGAAGCAGGCCTCCGTCAGACACACGCCACCTACATCCCCTGAAAAGGCAGCTAAGAAGCAGCGTAACCAGGGTAGTTTAAAACCGGAGCAGAGTGGTGATAAGCTGCAGCTACCCAATCCTTTTACGGAGGATAGATTTCTGCAAGAGCTGACCCCGGTGAAAGAAATCTTACAAGAGCTGGCTGGTGAGCTCAAATTTCTCCGGAGTGACCTGTCTTCAGTTTCTACCCGAGTGTCTGACGCGGAAGCTAGAGTGTTCTCCATAGAACAATGGAGATCTAAGGCAGAATTGGAAGTCTCTGAGCTTAAACAGCAGTTTAAGAAACTTCAAGCAAAAACCGAAGATTTAGAGGGGCGCAATCGTCGGAATAATCTCCTGATTCTGGGCTTACCTGAGATGGAAGAAGGCCCAGATCTAATAGCCTTCTTGCAGAGTTCCTGACCAAAGTGGTAGGCCCGTCACCAAGTAGCCCTCCATTATCACCTGGGCGGGCCCATGGTTGGCTGAGGCCTCGACCCCGCCTGGATCTCCTCCACGCCCCATTATTATGAAGTTCTTAAGTTACATGGGCGGCAACATGTTTACAGCAAATCTCAAGATTTAAAAGAGGTATTGTGAGGATCAACCAGAATTCGGATTACTCAGGATCTTCGAAGGAAACTAGAGAGAAGGCGGCCTTCCATCCTGCAGTCCAGAAATTAATTGCTGCCTCCATTCCTTTCAGAATGATCTACCCGGCGCTCAGGGTCACAATTGAGTGATCTCACTTATAGTTTCAGCTCCCCGAGGCGGCTCTGAAAGATCTGGCTATTAAGCTACCGGACCTATTTAAGAACTCTGGCTGAGAGACATTATGTATTTTTGTATGCTATTGCATTGCCGTCATCCTTTTGGGGTTTGATGTTATGTGGATGGCTTAGTTTCCCCCTTATTTTTCTTTTTATTTCATCGTGTATCCTCCTTTACCAGCCTAATTTGGTTGTTTGGCTTTAGTGCCAAAACTCCTTCTGTTTCCCCCCATGGGTAGTTCCGGGTTCCATAAGTTTTTCAACCTTTGGTTCTTTCCCTTACCTGGTGGATCCTTGATGGCTGGTTGGGGTGGCTGGGCGCTGTCCCATGGGTTGGGGTGGGAGCTCTTCTGCTGGGCCCGGTGCACCTTGTGTTTCCGGAACCTATTTGCTGGGTTGTGGTTCCTCTGGGGTACTTCCTGGTGGTGGGACGGTTTGGTCTGCCTTGTGATGATTCCCAAACATCGGGCCTAGGCGGCCCGAGCTCTGTGGATTTGGAGTCTGGTTCTCAGCTCAAGCTACCTCTACGTGCGGCTATGGTTCCTGGAGGGTGAGTGAGACATTTGTTCGATCTCACGGATGGCTCTGTTATGGGTACGCTGTCCCTGGCAGCCGGGGGCATTACGGGTGGGGGATTTCTTCCCTTAATCTTAACAGTTTTTTTTGATTGCTGGTGTTTGGGGTGTGGGAGCGCTAGGCCTGGGTTTCAGCGGTGACTTGCTGGATGTGGAATCGCGAGCCTACGGTTGGGGGATTGGCTAACCTCACCCCGGTGGTGGGGATACTGTTGGTCACTTTATGGGAGGTTGGGTCCTATTCCCGTGGTAATAAGTTTCCGGGTTGTGCTTCCCTCCTTTGGCCTGGCCAATCACTACTGGGGTTTCAGAGGTTCGCAATTGGGGTCGGGTGGTCAGGGCCTCCTTTTTTCTGCCTGAACCGGTTTTGGTTTCTGCCCTGGCTCCCCGGTGTAAATAGTTGCTTTTGGGGTTAAAGATTTATATTGGGAGGGGTGGGTGGATGGGTTGTGATGTTTACTGTTTTCAGTCTAAGTCATTTGTGGGGTATTTGGGTAGATTTGGGGGTGGGGGGCGGCATGCTATTGTGTGTTATGACTGTGTTTTCCAAGTGTTGCTGTGCTATTATATATTATGTAATTTAGATGGTAAATGTTATTGGAGCATTTTGGGTGGGATGGGCTTTTTGAGGATAGTATTGGGTGTTGGGAAGGTTTAGGGAGGTTAGGTTCAGTCTGCCAGCTTACTGTGGGGTACTGTTTTATCTTGGTTAGATTGTTGGGGTTCCTTTCGTGGGTATTCTATTCTGGGGTGTGCTGGCTGGTTGTTAAACTTCAGGCTTATTTGGTTTTGGGGGGAGGCGGGGTGTGGGAGGGATACTATCTGATATATATTATCTTTTGCTACATCTTAGTGTGCTACTCTGCATTACACAACTCAAGCGTTAAATGTCTCTGGAGGCAATTTGAGAGGGGTGGGGTTTTTGGGGATAGCAATGGGATGAGGGAGGGTTTGGGGAGGATGGGGTTAGTCTGCCTGCTTAGACTGAGGTGCTGTTATACTCTGGTCGGAATACTGGTGTTCATTTTTTGGGTGTTTTATTCTGGTATATGCTGGCGGACTATTGGATTTTGGATATATCTGATCTTGGTGTGCTGTTCCTTTTTCTCTACCACTAGATTTTTCTGGTTTTATACTCCCTTTATATTGTACCTAAAATGGCTACTAATACGATTAAAATAGCTTCCTGGAATGTACGCGGACTCAGGGATCGGGTCAAACGGTCTCAGATTTTTAACCACTGTTCATTGCTACAGGTGGATATTCTTTTCCTTCAGGAAACTCATCTGAGTCATGCAGACACCAAATCCCTATCTTGCTCTGGCTTTTCCCAGGCTTATTTGGCTGGTAATTCTAACCTTAGTAAAGGGGTTGCAGTTCTCATTAAAAAGCATGTTCTGTTTGTGAAGGAACTGGCTGTTTTGGACCCAGAGGGGAGGTTTGTCCTGGTTAGGGGTATTCTTAATGGAAACACTGTTGTCTTAGGTTCTGTATATGGGCCGGTCGGGGGGAGACCTGAATTTTTTATGTCCCTTGCCGATAAAGTTAGTACTCTTCTTCCTTCCCAGCTTATACTGGGAGGGGATTGGAATGTTCCCCTTTCATCTACATTGGATAAGGAACCTCAAGACAATCGATCCCCTACCCCTGCCCAGAGATCCCTTCAGGATTTGTTGTCAATGTTAGGGTTATGTGATCCCTGGAGACTTTTGAATCCCTCTTTTCGGCTTTCTTTTTTCTCAGCCGATAGCTCCAAATCGAGAATAGACTATGTACTAATTAGTAAAACTTTTCTTCCCAGTCTTCTTCAATCTGGTATTGATCCAATCATTCTCTCAGATCATGCCATAGTTTGGATCAAACTTTCCTTAGATCCTGATTTTTGTCGGGATACCACATGGAGGCTAAATACTCAGCTGCTTAAGGACCCCCACACGGTCTCGCGTATTAAGTCTTTGATTTCTCTCTTTCTTGCGGATAACCTTGAGTCTCCCGAGATTTGATATGGTTTGGAGCTCATTGAAATGTTATCTCAGGGGTGAGCTAATAAAGATGGCCTCCCATGAAAAGCCAGGCTTGCAAAATCTCTTTCTCTGTTGAGTAAAATTAGAGAGTTAGAAGCAAATTATTCTTCAACCTCCTCGCTACTCTCTCTTAAGGCTCTCCTGGTAGCTAAGAGTGAGTACATGGATCTCCTGAAAGAAAAAACGGAGTACTGTTTTGTGAGAACTCAAGCCAAGTATCTCGACCATGGGGAAAAGGCTGGGAAGCTTCTGGCCTTGTGCCTATGGACGCTGGAAGGCTCCAGGATAATCCCATCCTTGCTTTCTCCAACTGGTTCCATTGAAACCTCCCCCAGAGGTATTGCCCGTATTTTAAAAAAATACTACACAGACCTTTACAGTAAACCCCTAACGTCTGCGCCCATTCCGAATATCACTACATATTTAGGGGACATGGATATCCCGTCTGTCAGTGTCCCATCACAAAATCCTGATGGCTTCTATCTCTCTGGAGGAAATAGAGAGGACTATTACCTCTTTGACTCCAGATAAGGCACCAGGGCCTGATGGCTTCCCTGCCAACTTTTACAAGGTCTTTTCTAAGGAGCTGGCACCTGTGCTCCTTAAATTATATGAGTATCTCTCTATCTCTATCGATATAGATCCCACCTTGTTTGAAGCCACAATTATTTTGATTCCCAAACCTGACAAAACCCTTACGGATCCGGCAAATTACCGACCTATCTCCCTTCAGAATTATGACATGAAAATCTTCGCTAAGATACTAGCCGAAAGAATTAAAAAAGTTTGGTCTGGTTTACTTAGCCCCGAACAAGTAGGTTTTGTATCTGGCAGGTCCTCTGCAGATCATTTAAGAACCTTATCTCATATTTCCCAGCAAGTCCAATCAGTCCCTTACCCCGCTGCACTGGTCTCACTGGACGCAGAGAAGGCCTTTGACCGTGTGGACTGGACTTTTCTTTGGGCTGTGATAGGGAGAATGGGATTTCCGGAACCAGTCTTAAAATGGATTCAGGCCTTCTACTGTGCCCCTTCAGCCAAAATCTATTATAATGGGGTTTTTTCCTCCCTTTTTCATTTATATACTGGTACCAGACAGGGATGTCCTCTTTCGCCTTTACTGTTTAATTTATACCTGGAACCGCTTCTTATTAAACTTAAATCCTCTCCGAATGTTAGAGGCTGCAGGCTACTACAGCAGGAATTGGTGCTTTCTGCTTATGCAGACGACATTCTCCTGCATCTAGAATGCCCGGCTGAGTCCCTAAAAGCGGCGATTGAACTTATCAAGCAGTTTGGAGCCTTCTCCCAATACAAATTGAATATTTCTAAGTCTGAAATTTTCCCACTAAATGTTCATACCTGTAAACAGGAGTTAATTTCCTTTGGGATGAGGTGGGCCCCCAAATCCATCAAATATTTGGGGATTCATTTTACGACTGAACCCTCTTTACTGAAGAAGCTTAATTTGGACAATATCAAAAATCTTGTCCAGCAGGATCTGCAGCGGTGGTCTACCCTTCCCATTTCCCTCTGGGGCCGGATCAACATTATTAAAATGAACATCCTTCCCCGCATCTTTTACCCCCTTAATTTGTTAAATCTATGGCTGCCCATTACACACCTTCAGCAATTTCATACTATGTTCTCTAACTTTATCTGGCTTGGAAAGGGCGTTAGATGCTCATATGCTAAGTTATCTCTTCTAAAGAGAAAGGTGTCTTCGCTTCCTAATCTTTTACTTTATCATTGGGCAGCCCACCTCTCAAATTAGGAAGTGGCTTTATAGACCCCAACCTACCATGCCCGACCTGGCTCCAGATTGATCGCCACTTCTCTCGGGACTAAACTTGATACCTATGCTGTATTTTTACTCCACCGCAGCAGTTGTGCACTGGTGACCGATAACACGATTCTGACATCCCTTAAGTCACTGGCTCAATGTTTATTGTCTCTTAGCATTCCTGTTGTCTCAGATCTGGGCCAGCCGGTGATCCTTAATCCCAATGTCAAGTTGGGTAACTCATGGCTTACCCCTGAATGGCTCCCACAGCTTAGGGAGGCGAGATTGGAGCATTTTTATAATCAGGGATCCCTTCTCTCTTCTGGTGATATACTTGATAAGTTTGGCATTCCTAGGAGGGAGATTTTCAAAGTGTATCAACTAAGACATCTTATTGCCGGGAAATCTGGTTCCTCCTTTAGTGAATCTGTGGCCTATCCCTTCCTCTCCCAGATCATAAACCTTGCTTCTCAGCCCCACTCTATCTCCTTAATTTACTCCTTCCTTTTAAATTATAAATTTCCCGAGATTGTTGAGGGCTCTAGTGTCTGGACATATCTGTTGCCTGATGCTTCCCTAAGTTGGCCCCGTATATGGAAGGACCTTCATAAGTATTATACACAGGACAGATTAAGGCTAACTCAATATTATATTATAAATAATTTGTACTATACCCCTGCAAAACTTTTTAAGCTTAAAAAAACTTCCCTATCCTACTTGTTCTAGGTGCTTGCAAGAAGAAGGGAACCTCCTTCATGTGTTTTGGGCCTGTACCAAGGTTGCTCCCCTGTGGTCCCTTATCCAAGATAATCTGGACCCCCTTCTGGGTTTGTCGAGTTTTTTCACCCCTGAGATTTGTATCCTGGGCGAATACTCTCACATAGATAGTGTGGAGCGTTGCTACCATATGGCTTTGGTGTCCATGGCGGTCAAGAAGCTGGTCCTGAGACACTGGACAGATCAGTTGGCCCTGACCTATGCAGAGTGGCTGACTGAGCTCACTGCCTTTCTACATTCGGATAGTTTAATTGCCAGTCTGCATTGTCGTGTGGATCTGTTTCAGAAGAGATGGGGTAAATTACAAGCGCTTTGTCTGCATTAATAAGCCTTGGACCTGATCCCTGTAGTCTGCACAGACAATGTAATTTTGATCACCTGTTGTACTTAGTAACTTTACTGTTATGGGAGACTTCAGTTATTAATGATGGACGTTAGATATATCCAGATCACTAGTAATACTGAGAAGGCACACCAGTATAGGGGTGGAGGGGAGGTGGGTGGGTGAAGTTGGGGTGGTATTTTTGGTATTTGTTGTTTTATTATGTACACGCCGACTGGGAGGGGAGCTGGGGACTTATTGGGGAGGGCTGGGGGTTCTTGGGTGGGTTTTGTTTGTACCGGTGTATTTTCATATTTTATTGTCCGGCATGTTTTGTATGTTTTGTAATTTTGTATCTGAAAATTCAATAAACTTAAATTTCAAAAAAAAAAGATTCAATACAAAGAAGTGCAAAGTAATGCACCTGGGAAACAAATCCCAGGAGAAGAGTACACAACACCAGGGGAGGCACTAATAACAACAAAAATGGAACGGGACTTGGGGGTAGTCATATCAAATGATCTAAAGGTGTGTAAGCAATGTGAGAAGTCAGTAAGGAGAGCCAGTGGGATACTGGGATGCATAGGAAGTGGCATCACAAGTAGAAAAAGGGAAGTGGTTTTCCCTCTGTACAGACAGTTGGTGAGACCCCATCTGGAGTACTGTGTGCAGTTTTGGAGACCTCATCTATGCAAGGACATAGACAGGATGGAAGCAGTCCAGAGGAGGGCAACTAAAATGGTGCAGGGTCTGCATCAGAAACCATATGAAGAGAGACTGAGAGAGCTTAATATGTATACCCTTGATGAAAGGAGGGACAGGGGACATGATAGAAACATTCAAGTACCTCAAGGGAATCAACAAAGTCCAGGAGGTAGCATCTTTCAGAAAAAGAGATGTGTAAGAACAAAGGGACACAATTTAAAGATGGGGGCAGCTCAGGTAATGCGAGGAAATTTTTTTCACAGAGAGAGTGGTGGATGCATGGAACTGCCTTCCTGGGGAGGTTGTTGGGGCTAAAATAGTGGGGGAATTCAAACTTGCATGGGACAGACACAAGGCAATTGTAGTGGGGGGTGGCAGGAAGTAGGCTGTTGGTTAACTAGAATCTGCAGCTTATCCAGTAGGTAGGAAAATGGGCATACTGGGTGGGCCAATTGGTCCTTATCTGCCATCAAAGTCTATGTTTCTATGTTTCTATGTTTCTATGACCGGGGAGCTTCATGAAGCACCGGCCCCATTCAGCCAGTCCATTGCCAAAACCTACTCAGATTTGGATTGTGCTCTGGGAGGGGGGAAGCTCCCTGCTTAGTCCCACCATAGGGGGCAAGCCATGGGGGGGACCCAGGATTGGTCAGGTCTAGCTGGGCTCATGGGCAGGTAATAAGGGGCAGAGTTCCTGCCCGTGGTGTTCCCATGAGGAAAAAGAAAACAACACTGTGCATGACAATAAATTAAACAACAGAGTAAACAATAGGGTACATAACTAATAACTGAGGAAGCATAGGAGAAAGATAATTGGCAAAATGTTAAGAAGTGCAGTCTTAGCAGGTATTCAAGTGCAGGGACTGTCATACTGTAAACAGTAGCTAGAAATTACAGAAGTCAGGGGATAGAATCAGAAGCATATAATCAAATGTCCTCTGGTGAGTCTGCAACTAGGGCATGGGGGGTGAAGCAGCAAGATGGCCGAGCTGCTGTTCCGCTCTCCAGATCTGCTCCATGTTTTGTTGTATATATTTTACTTTGCTGTGAACAAAACATTTTCCATTTGAACAGATGATTTTGTTGCTGACACTGCTCATGTATTTAAGTGCTCATTGATAATCAGGATGAGTTAGTTAACTAAGCTGGCAGGTTTTTGGTAATGTGGAGCTAGGAGGCACCGAAGGAGTGCTGAGTAAGATTTCCTTTTAACTGAAGAGGTGAGGTAGAAATGATAAAACTTCATGAATGGAACTCATCTTATTCTAGCTCGCAGTCTCTGATAAAGAGTTTTTTAGTTTCTTAGTTCTAAAAGTTGCACATAGTGCTCTGTCTTTAAAGCGTCTGTGGCAGCTGTTTATTAGTCTGTTGGCATCTCCTCAGTTTTTAAAGATTTAAAAGAGGAAGGAAATACAATGTAAATATCTCTTAAAATAAATGTAATTCTTGAGCCTAAAGAATGACAGAATTTCTGATTTACATGTTGGGGTTCCCACGACGAACTACATTTTTTGTGGAAGAGCCCAGTTGTAATGCCAGCTTTAGCAACCAGACCAAGCACCTGAAGACAGGGAACTAAGATGCATGCTTGGCCTAGAGTAAGAGACAAGAGGAGGCCAAAGAACCTAGAAGAGAATCATTATCCACAAAACAATATTTACACTAGAGTAAGAGACGCCATGGAATTTCCTGGAGATGGCACTGTTCGGTCAGAGGTACAGGATTAAATGGAGATACTGCATACTTATGCAATGTGATGTGACCAAATGTTGTTTATTGCAGGTGAGTCACTGTTGCCTTGGGGCATAAGGGGTTTCATATTTGAATTTAATTACTACACTCAGAGAGACATTATCTCTCTTTTCTTCACAGTGCTGTTACAGCTGAGGAGAATGGAGAACACTGGAGCTAAATTTGGAGGATCAGTGGTCAGTTTCATATGAGGATTAGAAATATGATAGCCTTAAATATCCAGATAAAGAAACAGGAGAAAGGAAAAATCTTTATTTGAGACTTGCCAATGTTTTTTTTATCTGGAAATCTGGATAATACATATACATATACATATACATATACATATACATATACATATACATATACATATACATATATGTGTGCTGTTTCTATGACAATGGAGTCACACAGGGGGTATACAGTACCCTCCATCAGGTATGTTTTGCTTTTATTATTCCCCTGTTGGTGCTTTTTGGATCCTATAAGGATGCTATATTAGCAATGAGGACATAACCTAGTTGACGTGGCTTCTGCCATTTATGAATTTTGCTTAAATTTGCCGATGGGTTGACTTCCATACGCACTTTTGTTAATCAAACCATCTGTTTTTGGACTCCTGAATATGCAATTGAGACCTTCAAGCTATGGACTCTGGTATAAGGGGAGCCTAAAATGTTGAGGGAAAGGAGCCCTGTTGTGAAAAGGGTCCATCACGATATAACAATATAAAACCTAAGAGACTCCACTTGTTTGACTTGCCGCTAGAGTCAGAAAAATTAGTTATTATTGAGTCTAGGTTTCTAGAAATGTTATAGCCAGACTCCTGCATTTATACATTATATCCAATAATTTATTGGTTCTAATAAGTTTGGAAAGTGTTTCCTGCAGCCAAACTCTGTTTATGTGCATCGCAGAGCCTAATAGAGGGTGTATGAGCCCATTCAGTGAAGCAATTGTATAAAAACTGAGCATTTTGTTTCTGAGCACTTACACTGCTTGTGGAAACTAGTATGGAGATACAGGAAGGAGGAAGTTCTGGTGGTCTTATAGTCCCCTGAGTGTTAATGTGGACTACAAGGTGCCAAATTCCTCACCAAAATCTTTTTGGGGAGAACAGTGGATTAACTAGGCTGGATTCACATGAAATACCACTAAATCAGTAAATAAAAAGATAAACTTTATGTTTTTTGACTGTGTGAACTGAGCGAGGTGGGAGTCATCACTTCTGGTCCTCAGGGGCTAAATTCTTCACTCAGAGCGAGCAGTGCGAGACAGATTATTAAAATTAAACATCATACCCCTGGAGAAAAGGAGAATTCAGGGAGATCTCCTGATGTGTTATGACATTATGCAGGATGCATATCTGTTAGACCAGCTGCAGTTAGACCTTAAACATAATGCACTATGTACTAGGGGGCACCTACTTCAGCTCCAACTAAAGAGATTCAACACAACTAGAAGAAATGCTTTCTTTACAAAGCAGAGTTGTGACCCCTTGAAATGGATTGCCCCTGGAGATTATTATGAGCAGTAGTAAGCAGCAGTTCAAGCAATGGCTGAATAAGTACATCCTGGAGGGAAATATTGTACAGTATTATGGGTAAACAGACAGGAGCCTTCATATAGGCAACCGCCTCCTTGGCTCCTAGACTACCTTAGTATGAACCTTAGTAATGTAAAATAGGAGTAGTACAATATTAGCTCTGAGGCTCATTATGTTTGCTTGCACGCATGTGCAAGAAACATAGTGCCATCATCTGAGTTTTCGGAGGTGTGGCAGCCCTTTTCCAATTCAGTCAGTGTGTTTGCAGTTGCGGCCGCAGTTCTACAATGCCTGCTGGAGCTGTCTATGACAGCAGTCCAAAATGCATTGGAGTACAGTTGAAAGGGGGAGCTATGCTTCAGTGAGCAGCGATAAGATATTGCCTGCTCATGCACGCCTCCCCACACACACACACACACACACACACACACACACACACACACATGCACGCACTGCGTGCTTGCCTCCCCCACGCACATTGTGGACAACGGGTGCCCAATCCCCATCAGCCGTGCTGCGCCCAAAACAGAGTTCCATATGCCACGCTGGGTGCCCACCCCATCATGGCTGGCTATTAGCGATAGCCGACGGGGGCTCAATCCCCTCGGCCGGCTCCACTGGTTCCCTCCCAGAGTACAGAGTGCCACGTTGGGAGCCCACCCCAGCAAGACAACAGATGCTATCACTGACAGGGGTGCCCAATCCCCCGTCGGCTCCACGCCACCCACCAGCCGTCCTTGTGCCACGCTGGGAGCCCACTCCAGTGTGGCAAACGTCCCACGTTGTCATTTAAAAAAAAAAAACCTGAAACTGAAAAATGGTCCTTCATTGTCTCTGCCCCCACCCGTGCTCACCACTGCACCCCGCATCCCCACACCCCCTTCACCCCACACTTACCTCCGACTTGGCGAGACGATCTTCGTGAACTGGAACATGTCTGCACTCTTCAAAGCCGACTGCGAACTGAGGAAATGACGGTAAGCTATATAATGAGATAAATAGGGTTTTTTCAACTTTGCTGCATATCTGAGGCATTTTTTGGAATTTTTGCACCAAATTTTCAACATGGGGTTTTTAGGACCCTTTCTCATGAATGCTCTCACTGTCATGGCGTTAATTGGGCCCAAAGGGTGATTTTGCAGTCACTGCGTGAAATCACATTTCGGGACCAAGTAATGAAACAACACTGCCACTGTTCATAAGGTGGGCTCTCAAAAAGCCTATGTTGAAAATTTGGTGGAAAAATTCTAAATGACTGTTTTACGAAGGCATGCTTGCGCAGTTCCTACGCATGCTCGAAAGTTCACAAATGTTCAATATTTTCACTCCAGATTTTCAACATTGCCATTTTACCACACCTCCTTATGAGCAGTACAGCTGCCATTTTTCACATCTTGCCCAAAACATGTTTCCTCCCATGTAGCGCACAATGGCACAGTCAGTGTATGAAATCATTGTATGGGACAAATTAAGAAAATCACAGTGACACTGTTAATGAGCAGAGGTCTTAAAATGGCTATGTTGAAAATTTGGTGAAAAAATTCCTAAAAATGACTGTTTTATGAGAGCACGTTGAACAGTTCCTATGCACGCTCGTAAGTTTGTGAATTTTCAATATTTTCACTCCAGATTTTCAACATTGCCATTTTATTATACTTCCTTATGAGCAGTACAGCTGTCATTTTTCACAGCTTGCCCAAAACGTGTTTCCGTCCATGTAGCACACAATGGCACAGTTGGTGTGCGAAATCAATGTATGGGACACATTAAGAAAATCACAGTGACACTGTTCATGAGCAGAGGTCTTAAAATGGCTATGTTGAAAATTTGGTGAAACAATTCCTAAAAATGACTGTTTTATGAGCGTGTGTTGCGCAGTTCCTACGCACGCTCGTAAGTTTGCGAATTTTCTATATTTTCACTCCAGATTTTCCACGTTGCCATTTTATTACACTTCCTTATGAACAGTAGAGCTGCCATTTTTCACGTCACCCCAAATGTGTTTCTGCACATGTAGCACACAATGGTGCAGTCGGTGTGCGAAAGCAATGTTTGGGACAGATTAAGAAAATCACAGTTCTACTGTTCATGAGCAGAGGTCTTAAAATGGCTATGTTGAAAATTTGGTGACAAAAGTCCATAAAATGACTGTGTTATGAGTGAGCATTGCGCAGTTTTCATGCACCCTTGTAAGTTCATGACTTTGTAATATTTTCAGTCCAGATTTTCACCAGTGGCATTTTTCCACACTTCCTTATGAACAGTACAGCTGTAAGTTTTCACAACATGGCCGAAATGTGTTTTCACACTTTCAGTGCTGAGATGCGTGGTTGCTGTGGGAAATCATTGTTCAGGACAGATAAAGAAAATCACAGTGACACTGTTCATGATCGGAGGTCCCAAAATGCCTGTGTTGACAATCTACTGTAAAAAATCCCCAAACTAATTACATTATGGGTGTGAGTTGCACAGTTTCTATACACATTCGTGACTTCACCAGTTTTTTTAATATTTTTACTGCAGATTTGCAACATTACCATTTTTTACACCTCCCCATGAACAGTACAGCTGTCATTTTTCACATCCTGTTCAGAATGCATTTTTGCACCTGTGGTGCTAAATGCCGTAGTCGCTGTGCATAAGCAGCTTTCGGCTAACAAACTGGATATTGCCACTGTTCATGAGGTGGGGGTCACAAAAACATGTTGAAAATTTGGAGTGAAAATACCAACGAATGCCTGAGGTGTTAGGGTTTCCAACCATAACGCCCCACCCTGTAGAGAATGACAGGCATCAGGGGTGTGACTTGGGATTCTTGCCTGTAATGCTCATACCATTCCACACCTGCAACCAGTGAGAGGCATCGAGGTATGCCTTGAACTCTTGACCCAAAGTTCACCCCATTCTCCTATGCAGAACCCATCTCACCTGATTCCTGATGGAATGGGAAAGCATAAGGCCAAAGACCCCTAAGGCACACCGTGACACTGTCAGTGTCTGCAGGGTAGGGTGTGGTGAAATGGTGTGGCCGTTATGCCTGATGACCCAAAGGCACACCCCAATGCCTGTCACTCTCTGCAGGGTGGTGGTGGGGTTGGCTTCAGTTCAATACTTCACTGCCATTTCTATTATGCAGCTCTGTAACTTCTACACTACCAATGTCAATGCCAGCAAGCAAACATTCGGCATTGACAAATGCTTGTTTATAAATGACTCTATCTGGCTGTGCTATAATGGAGCTTTGGTTAGTTATACCGGAACATAGGAACTCCGAGATGGTTTTTGGTTTCACAATATTTTGACATGGTTTGGGCATTTTTGCCAAAACTCTGGAGCATTTTATTACTGAATTTTATTGCCCTTTCCTAAATTGGATAAAGTCTGTGTTTATATTTAAAACAGTGGTGGGCGAGGTAGTGCAGTAAAGTGAGTGGGCATAGAGGGATAACCAGGAGGGAAAGAGAAGGAGAGGTGGGTTGGAGGCAAGGATCGAGGAATTTGTGCAACAGTGGGTGGGGCAAGCAGATTAGTAAAGGGAAAGGGGAAGGGAGCTGAAAAAGAGTGCGAAGAACAGGAGCAACTGCCAGGGAGGTTAGGAGAAACAGTCACAGGTGGCTCTGGACACAAGCGTTTGATGTAGCTTGTGTTTGAATGAGCAGAGGGTGCCTAAGTTGGTGAGTTCGCTGCCCAGAGAGTTAATCGGTGTGCAGTTCTGAATAACATTGCCCGTTACTTTGATGGATTCATTAAAAGCCTGTTCTTAAGAAACCAAGACTGAACATCCTGCAAGTCAGCAGGCAGTATTTTATTGATATCAGCTACTTTCTGGACACTGGTGAAAAAGACCAGGTCATCAGTGTCCAGCAGAGGGGTACTATTGGTTAAGCAATAATAAACAGAGTTGACATGGAGAGAGGAAAAGAGTGGTCCAAGTACTGTATGTGGCCTTAGAGAACTCATTGTTATTGGGATGGTTTGAGCCTGGGTATTTACCTCCCATTTCCCCATGTATGACACCACTGACCTAAAATTCAGATTCTCTAATGTAATCAACCAACCAAACAGACCATTTGGCTTAGAAAGGCATAAGACATTAAAAGCATCTTCAATGTTTTCTATTCTAAAATACCAAACTACTTAACAAATTTTGATCTGAGCATATTGCAGATGCTAAATACATGAAACTTAAAACACAGAGAAATGTATGTAGCAACCCATCATTGCTAATAATAAGAAAAGCTAGAAGAGAGGTTATCCATTATAAAATATCACTAGAATCATTCGCTATTCAAGGAATTTTCATCTTCCCATTTTTGACAAAAGCTTACATAACATCTGTGGTGGCATAGCTACAGGACCAAATCCATATGGATGCATGCATCAATATACAGTAGATCAGTATATCTCATTACACTTGTAAACATAATGTTATGTTTTAATAAGTATTAGGGTATATGCAAGCAATAAGACATTTCAAGTTGTTGGTTGTTGGTGTTCATGTGGAGCTTACATTGAGTGACTTTAACACCTGGAAGTGCATTTATTTATTTAGCTTTTGTTGACCGGGTAAGTGCACTATACAAATCCTGCCTATTTTCAGGCACGACCCGGAGGAGGGGGATACAGATGAATGCCAACTGACCTTGAACCACATTAAGCTGTTGGTGGTATTTTTAGTGAATGAGGGTAATTTAGCTAGGACACCGGGGAGATTCCCCTACTCTTGCGTGGTGCATGGCCACCAGCAGGAGTGCTGGTCAGTTTCCCAAGATGGACGCTGCAGAGTTACAGCAGCAGGAACAGCCTGCAGATATGGAGGAGACCTTGGAAAGCACATCGTCGCAGGTTACATTTCCCCCAGCAGATATGGAAGACACAGAATTTTTTTTGGATGCCTTATCGCATCCGGAAGAGACGCCAATTCAGAAATGCCCTCCGGTACAAGATGAGGCTCAACTTCACAGTTTTCAGCCTGCACAGCGTTCGATACTACGGAGACGCTAGGTTTGGGAGCCGCACTTCAAGGAGCTCTGATCCGGCATGACGTCACTAGGAAGAACGCGGAAGTGCTTCAGACTGCAGCAAGTGTTTCGGCAGATGGTGTGAGTGCTCCGTATCGGGGAATTTCAACTAAAATGCAGTCGCAAGTGTGTACAGGTCAGTCTGGGACTCTACCTAATATAACAGAATCTTTGGCAGTGCAAGACTTGTCGGGACCAAGGCAGGGTTCGGGGAGTGAAGCGGCAATTGCTTGGGGACTAAACAAAGCTACTTCTGAGTCACAAAATGCTAACAGGGTTGCTACCCTTACCAAACATGCAGGCTTTGTCTTTTCGCCTGCACACATTACGGCACCCATAACTTTTCAAACTCAGCCCAACGATCAAGAGGGGGTTACAGCCTTTACTTTTTCAGAGCACAGGGCAGAAAAAAAAGAAGATATCTTACAGAAAACTAAAACCCCTTTGATTCAGGACCCTAAACCAGTGCTTGGTGTAACTAATTCCTCTAATAGTCATGATAGTACATGGACTCCACAATCAGCGCTAATTGCTGCAGGGTGGAAACAACAACCTTCAGGAGAATGGGCAGCTGATTTATCCTGGGATTCCTCTTTTGATTTGAACTCTCATTCCCCTAGGTGGAATCCAGAAGGACCTATGCAAAATATAGAAAATAAAGGCTTGGACAAAACTGAGGTGGAACAGATGGTTAAACAGCCCAAAGACAATAATGACTCTATAGGGCACAATATTACTGTTTCTGAACAAAGACCCCTTTTATCTGATTTGTTTGCTAAAGCTAAAAGGAAGCTGCACCTAGAAGGCAACATTCGCATTAGATATAAAGGGGTATGGTGGACAGACCTGATAGGAATTATGTTGGGAAACTTTTGATTAAGGAATCATTACATTTATCTCCTAGAGATGTTTTTGCAATAATTAATATATCTGGAGAGGATAATTATGATGTCAGTTTTCGCTCTGCTGCTTTGTTAGACTTATTCTGGATCAGGTATAACCAAGTTAAATTTTCCCCAGTTTGGACTCCCTTTATGATTATACCTCTATCTCAGCCTGCCATTAAGTTTGTTACCATTATGTTTCAGAATGAGGGGGTACAGGTTGAAGATATCACCTATTGGTTATCAAAAAAATGTGATATTCAGGGGGACCCAGAACCTATATTAGATTTGGAAGGCTTTTGGACAGGAGGGTGGAAATATAAAGTTAAACTACGGCAAAATGAAAATGGTTATATGCATATTCCAAATTCCTTTTTGTTAGGACATGACAGGGGTGTCTGCTTTTACAGTGGTCAGCCAAGGGCCTGTTATAGGTGTGGCTCGAGAACCCATTTGTCTAATGTCTGTGACAGCCCGAGATGTGATAATTGCAGCGAAATAGGTCATGTTACAATGCAGTGCATTAATCCTACAAAATGTGACCTATGTGAAGGCATCACTCATGCCTTTAAGAATTGTCCCTGGCAGCAAAGAATAACTTACAAGGGAACAGTACTGAGAAATTTATTCAATTAGCCCAGGACAGTTTAATTTCTAAACCTACTACTAAAACTCCTACAGAAACTTTTCAGGGTCCAGGAAAGACAATCCCTGCTCCTAGAACTAGACCTGTTCCATTGCCCCCCCCCCCCTTCAGCCTGATCAGCTTCTTAGTAAATCCTCCCAGGAACCTCAAACTACCCAGAATTTGCAGCCTGTTTGTTATACAGAGGAAAAATTGCAGCAAATAAACCTACCCCTCCCCCAATCCAATCCCTTCTTCCTTGCTACCTAGGAGGTCCACAAGGAATTTAAAAAATGCTTCAGAGCCAGCCCTAGACTCAGTGGAAACTGCTAACCCCTTTTCCATCTTGACTTCTTGGGGGGATGCAGAAATGGACATTGGAGATTCAGACTCACAAAAATCTACCCAAGATGTTTTGGAGCCCACTCAAGGTAATTACAAAGATAAAAAAAAGAAAAGAAGGAAAAAATGAGTCAGTTAACTTCTTCCTAATTACCAAATGGGTTTTATATGGGCTTCGTTAAATGTACACAGTATTTTAAATGGAGCTAAGCGGAAAGCCATTTTTCACATGATTCATGACTCTAAAATATCTATCTGTCTCTTGCAAGAGACTTGGATGTTTGCTATGGAACACATAACAGCCTTTAAAAAAGATTGGCTATGGGGTCCTTCTTTCTGGTCTTTTGGATAAGACAAAGCTGATGGTGTTGGCATTCTCTTTAACTCCTTTCATTTTAGACTTCATAAACTGGTAGATTGCATCCCTGGCAGAGTCTTGATTGTTGACTGTTCTTTAGATTCTTTAATCTATAGAATAATTAATATTTATAACCCACAAATTAAGACAGCCAGAATCGCTTGTCTGAAGGCAATTCAACCTTATTTATTTATCACAAGACCGGTTTTATGGGGAGGAGATTTTAACTGTGTACTTTATAATAGACGACCAATTGGGAAGAAGCTTTACTGTGATTCTAATTGTTTACAATCCATTATTAAAGGGGCAGACCTTACAATCTGTAACCAATTAGAATCAGATCCCCCTCAAAACACATTCTATAAAGGCAATAAAGGCTCCTGCATAGATTACCTTTTTTCCTCTAAAAATGTTCATATTTCCCATTTTGTGAGGCAACCTTTTGAATTTTCAGACCATTTTCTCATTAAAACGTCAGTGGATATTCCATCTGAT
Organism: Neoceratodus forsteri; assembly: GCA_016271365.2. NCBI lineage: Eukaryota > Metazoa > Chordata > Ceratodontiformes > Ceratodontidae > Neoceratodus > Neoceratodus forsteri. The sequence goes on from CM057451.1 coordinate 204,529,710, forward strand.
TATAAGCCCATGAAATATAGATGGAAGTTGAACATTTTATCCTTACATGAAGGGTTTGTTAGGAATTCAATCTTAAAAATCCTTACAGCTAGACTATCTGTCCAATGTTTGTATTCTGATTTAGGAACTTGGTGGAATGAAACAAAACTTGACTGTATAAATTGGTTTAAAATTTATGGGCAAAGAACACAGAATGATAAATTTTTAAGTTATTTAACATTAAGAACTCGATTGCAAAATTTATTGTCAAAGGCTAATACTTCTTCTGAAGACCTATCTTCACTAATAGTTAATATAAAAATGCAGATGAAAAAATTTCAATATGACCGTGCTAAAACTCTACAAGCCTTAATAAGTAATTATTCCTCAAAAACAGTGATAGGAGACCCATTTAGTTTATGTAAATCTGTTCAGGAAAACACCAATTTAGACTATTTAGTTAGAAATTCAACTAGGATATCTAATTCTGCAGATATTTATTCAATTCTTCTTCACCATTTTCAAAAACTGAGCCCACAGACTGAATTTCACTTAGGTAACTTTCAAGAATTTTTGAAGGATCTGGAAGCCCCTATTATTGAGTCCTCTATTATCAACAATATAATTAAACCATTTCAGTGCAAGAAATCATGGAGGTAATTTGAACTTGAAACATAATATTTCTCCTGGATTTGATGGCTTATCAAATCCTTTTTATAAAAACTTCTCTAGAGAATTAGCTACATGTTTATGCGGGGTCTTTAATTCCTTTCTTTCTGGAGCAAGTATTTATCAGTCATTCACAATGGGGGTACAAATTTATATTTTTAAAAAGACAGGAGACAAAGGTGACATAAAAAATTGGAGACCTATCACTTTGCTGAATTCAGATTATAAAATCTTTGCTATGCTATTAAACAAAAGACTTAAATCATGGGCCAGTTTAGTGATATCTCCTATGCAGCACTGTGGGGTTCCTAATAGGAAAATTCAATCTGTCTTATGCTTTATTAGAGACCTGATTGAAACTTTAAACTACAATAAACAATCTGGGATTTTACTATCTTTAGACTTAGAAAAAGCATTTGATATGGTAAGTCACCCTTTTTTGTTTGAGACACTTGCTTTTTAGGCATACCTTCATGTATATTGAGGTGTTTAAAAAACTATACTTTAATTCTATAATATGTCCACTCATTAAAGGGAAAATTGAAAAAGGTTGGACCTTGCAATTGGGAGTGAGACAGGGTTGCCCTCTTAGTCCGCTATTATACATTTGCTCTTTAGAGCCCCTTATTAGGAAAATAAGTACAGTCCTTTGTTGGGAGGGCTTCAAAATCCCTAATTCAAATATCTCATTGCATATTCAAGTTTATGCAGATGATATATGTTTATTTTTCAAACAGCAAAAACAGCTAGAGACTTTCTTTCAGTTATTTCATAAATATGCTATTCTTTCAAATGCCAAGATAAATTTTAATAAATCTAAAGGACTTTTGATGGGAGCACATACTTTGACCCCGTTTGTACATAGAAGTATTGTATTTTCATCAGAACCTTTCACTATTTTGGGAATTCTTTTTGGTTCTCAAAATTTACCAGAGCAGAATTGGTTGAAACTATTACAGAAAGTCGAAGGGAAAGTCCAGAGATGGAAACATTACAAATTTTCAAAGCTGAAAAGAGTCCACATTTTTAAGCAATTTCTGTTGCCCTGTATGCAATATATTGCATTTTTGTATCCAGTTCCATCTAATTTAGAAGTTAAATTGTATAGCATTAGTTTTCAGTTTTTCTGGGGGAATAGATTAAATCCTATCAAAAGATGTTATACTTATTTGGATAAAACTAAAGGTGGGGTAGGGATGATAGACCCAGTAGTATTTTGTAATTCTTTATTTATGTCCTTCTCCTTATGGAATTGCCTCATAGCTTCAAACAGTATAGAATCTAGTTGGTTGAACATCTTGCTTGGTAATTATTTATCTAAATGGACTCATATAGCACCAAAACTCCATGCTAATTTATGTATTCCATCTTTCTTTAAACCCATGGCTCAGAAATTGTATGCTTGGCAGTTATCCAAAACACATATTAATAATACCCCTAAAGCTCTCTATGATATTATTATCTCCCAAATTTACCCATCTTCTCCTGCTTTTAAAAATTGTCCTGTAAACTTGAATCACTACGTTTTAGAACAGTTAAACAATCCTACATACCCATACATATGTGAAAACCCAATGGTTGATCATGTATGGTCGTCTCCAGTTAGAGGAACAGCTAAGTACAAAATGAAGGAGGAACGTTTTGTCCTTATTTGGGCTGTATTGCACAAGAAGAAACTATGGAACATTTCTTTTTACATTGTTCCTTTTCTTCAAAGTTATGGGTGTACCTTGCTAATTTATGGAATTTCTCTTGGTTAAAGCATTTAAATTATGAATTATTAGTTTTGGGTATTTTCCCCCAAGTTTTTCTAAATTTCATATTAATACCTTACGCATATTTTTAGCATGCTTAAGATTTTGTTTATGGCAGGAAAGATGTCAGTGGGTCCTATACCAAAAAACCTAATTTTGTAAGGTTTAGTCAATATACTATTTGCGAGCTAAATAAAGTTTATCAAAAGGATATACAAATATATGATACTGAGAAAGTTAAAAAGTGGTGGAAAGGTTTTTCACATATAATTAAGTTTAAGTGAATGGAAGGGTTTTATTTGAATGATAGTTTTAGATAGCATTATTTTGAAAGCGATTGTAGATTTCTGTTATTTTACGTTGTACTTTTCTTTCTATTGTTGGTTCTAAGTTATAGTTTAATGTATCCAGTGTATTAGTTTATTGTGAATGTTTTATCACTTATTTTTTGATTCTACTGTAATGCCTTATTTCAATAAAGAAGTAAATTACCCCTACTCTTTTTCGATAAGTGCCATGGGATCTTTAACATCCACCTGAACTACCACCAATCCAGGCAGATGGGACCTCGGTTTAACGTCTCATCCGAAAGATGGCACCTCAGAAGTGCAGCACCCCTCTCATGCTGCACTACAGTGTCAGTACTGGGATATTAACCCAAGTGCCAGATGTGGGAACTGAACCCACAGCTCTCTGATCTCCTGGCCTCAGAGGCGAGTGTGCTACCTACTGAGCCACTGACACTGGTATTAACAACAGACTACCAATGCCCCGGAGTGTCATACTGCACTTATAAAACGGACTCCATGTAAAATATTTAAAGATAGAAAAAGGTTTAAAGGACACTGTTAACCCTTATTGCATCATATTATTTCGAGGTGAAATCCCACATTTTTTCATTGCTTACTTTCTCTAAAAGCCATTGATGTTGCTGGTTGCTTATCTGTTTCCTTTCTTAGTAGAACTGAAATGCATGGCAATTGTGTAATTATACCCAACCTTGTTTTGTTCCCAATCCTTGATCAAGTCTTATTACACACTTCTTAAACTTTCCAAACACCCCAAACAGTGCAGCTACACATAATGCAAGTCTCCTGTCCTCCCACTGCATCATAAGTGGCTAGTCTGTGCGAGGCTTCCTAAGTCCAGGAAAGGTGCAGTGGAAGAAAAGTAAACAAATATGTTTTTGTGTGATAACACCAGCATATTTTCCAGTCTGTTTTTGACTTTTAAAAAGAAAAAAAATAATCAGAATGAAACAGCCAGCTACATCAACAATCTTTTCAGAATGTGAGCAATCATAAGATGTGTTTTTTAATCTAGGGACAATTTGAGGCTTAAGGAGGTTGACAGTGTCCCTTTAATATGTGTTTTTAAGCAGACTTCAGTTTCCAGTGCTGTCCATACCTCTCCCTTCATGAGCACTAAATTTACAAACAGAAAAAGACAAGTCTGAAATGTAAACAAGCAAAAAAATAAATAAAAAAATTAAAAAATATGTTATGTGTTTTTTGTAAAACATAGTCTCTGTCACAGCTTTGTTCCTGTAAGTGGCCCTGTTCTATACCGTTGTGCTCTTCTGTGACTTTAAAAAGTGTTTTTCTTCTTTTTCTTTAAGATAGTTGTTATTGGTTTTAATGTTTTTCTTTTTAGTTTATTTTGAGAGAGTATGTGTGACTGGATTTCAGTTAGAAGCATGCAAAGGAGAGAGTGATGATATAGGATGCTTGGAGTTAGACAGAGAAAGAGAACAGAGTGCTTGGCTGTTTTGTTCAAGCAGTATCAGCAGCTGCAAATGTCCAAAATGCTGGGAGACTGAGACAGAATGTATAGCTGGAGTTATCACCCATTAAAACTCAAAGAAATGTAGACAGAACAAAACAGAAAGACAGAGAGAGAGAGAGAGAGAGAGAGAGAGTGAGAGAGGGCACAGGGGTGCTTATCTCAAATGTGTGGCTCAGGTCTCAGTAAAAGCTTCCCAAGGTCATGGCTGCTGGTGCAGTGGGTACTGAGTGAGGAAGAGGGTGATTAAGTTAAGAAGACATCAGGTGCACGAGTGAATAAAGCTTTTTTTGTTTGCTGAAAAAAAAAAGATTATGTCTAGACTATTGCTACATTCTTTGAGTGGCCGAGTGAGTGAGGGATGAGGAAGGAGGGAACATGTCAGTCATTTTTTGTTGGCTGAGAGGGGTTTTGATTAGAGTGGGGCAGGACAGAGGATGTGCATGAGTGAGGCAGAGGACCTCTGGCTAATGTCAGTGTAGACGTTCTGGTTTTAGAGGCCTGAATGAAGTGGAGAGAAATGTAGAGAAAACAGAAGACAGAGGGAGAGAGGGTACAGGGGTGCGTATCTCAAATCTGTGGCAAGAGTCTCAGTAAGGGCTTCTTGAGGACATGGCCATCGGTGCAGTGAGTAAGAGTGAGTGAGGGAGAGGGTGGTTAGGTTAAAAAGACATCAGGTGCATGAGTGAATGAGGCTTTTTTTGGGCTAACAAAATTATTATGTCAGGACTATTAAAGGGGTGCAGTGAGTGGCCAAGTGAGCAAGGAATGGGGATGGTGGGAGCCTGTCAAACATTTTTGTTGGATGAGAGTGGTGTTGATCTGTGCAGGGCAGGACAGGGGACATGTGAGAGTAAGGCAGAGGTCCTCTGGATGTAGTAGTAGTAATTTTTTATTTATGATTTACAAAATATCATGAACATGATCAAGCCCTGATTGAATGAGAAGTTCATTTTCAATGGGTACCATTAACACATGCATAAATATCAACATTTACAAACACATCTAGGTAAATACAACAATATTGTAATACAAGTCTCAGTTACAATAATGTTCAGTAAATACAGTGAAATAAAGATTACTTTAAAGTTAAAAGCCAACACTCACAGTGTTTAACCAACATAATCAGGGCAGCAGATCTGTGGTTTAGAGTCTTCTTGCACTAGTCAGTCTCTTATGTTGTTAAAATACACAGGTTTTGCATTTGCTCTAAGATTAATTGGAAAATAATTCCACAAAACCAGCTCTCTATAAAAAAAAGGCTTTACCCATGTTTCTTCTTGCGGGCTGTATACAGAATTCAATGCCCATAGATGATTTTAAGTTTTGTCTGCTTACTCTAGTTACCATTTTTTTTCGGTATGTAACTTGGTAGTTTATTATAGGCTTTAGCCATCATGCCTAAAATATGCAGTTTTCTGAGATCTTCTAGTCTTACCCAAGTCAATCCCTATAAAGAAAACAGTGATGTATTTTACACTGGGGGCTGGATATTCAAACTGCGCTATTTTGTGGCACAAGCCCTTGCGATGCACAAAATAGTTGCGCAGGGGTGTGGCCGGGGCGATATTCAAAGGAGCTGCACTATTGAGCAACTCCTTTGAATAACACCCCCCAGCCACAGCCACTGTGCATGGTGCAGTGGAACTTGCGCCACCGCAAGTGGTCAGAGTGGAGCAGTCAAGTTGCGGTGGTGCAGGTACCATTGTGCCATGCGCAAATTTCCCATATTCAAAAGGTGACATGCAAATTGGGCCATAATTTATGCAAGGTGCAGGTGGGGCCATTTGCATCTATTTATGGCCCCATTTGCATTCCATTAGCATGCAAGTGTACCGATCCCCGAGGACTTGCGCCTGGCGCACTGCCAGGCAGCAGCCGTCGGGGACGATACCCTGCAGCCCGATCATGGGCAATAGTGTAAAAATCCCCACCCCCGACTGGCGCCCGATCGCGGGCGAAAGCACAATAACCCCTCCACTAGCCCGTCGCGGGCATAAGCTTTAATAAACTCCCCACTAGCCCAATGCATGAGCAGCTTTAATAAACCCCTCCACACTAGCCCAATCACAGGCATAAGCTTTGTCAACCCCCACTAGCCCGATCGCGGGCATAATTATAACTACCCACCCACCAGCCCGATCGCAGGCAGCACAGAGTCCAACCCCCCCAAGGACATATCCCTGGTGGTCCACTGGACCGCTAAGCCCAATCACGGGCTGCAAAATGTGGTGAAACCCCTCCCCCAAGGCCATATCCCTGGTGATCTAGTGTCCCCCCACCCACCCACAGCTCCACCACCCCGCTCCCCGGCAGCTGGCGGGCAGCAGCATCCACCTGCCTGCCACCCCGCCATGCCGGCTGACTGCCGGTAGGCTACCGCCTGTGGTGCAGAGCAAGAGCCAATGGACATGCAGCCTATACCATACAGAACAGTCCAGATATGTGAATGAATTCTTTCATTCACATATCTGAACTACGATATCTCAAGAATAGGCTGCATGCCCATTGGCCCTTGCCTGCACCAATGGGCTTGCAGCCCTACCGGCAGTCAGTCAGCGGGCGGCGGGGTGGCAGGGTGGCAGGCGGGTGGGATGCTGCCGCCCGCCGGCTGCCGGGGGGGGAGCCGGGCGGTGGGGCTTCATGGGTGAGTGGAGTGGGGGGACACTAGATCACCAGGAATATGGTCTTGGGGGGGTTTCACCATATTTTGCAGCCTGAGATCGGGCTTAGCGGTCCACTGGACCACCAGGGATATGTCCTGGGGGTTGGACACTGTGCTGCCCACGATCGGGCTGGTGGGGGTATTTTACAATTATGCCCATGATCGGCTATTGGGGGTTTATTAAACTTATGCCCGCAACTGGGCTGGTGAGGGGTTTATAAAGCCATGCCTCGCGATCGGGCTGGTGGGGGTTATTAAAGCTTATGCCCACAATCGGGCTGGTGGGGGTATTTTACAATTATGCCTGTGATCGGGCTAGTGGGAGGGGTTATTTAACCTTATGCCCGCGATTGGGCCAGCTGGGGTGGGCGGATTTTACACTTTGCCCTCGATCGGGCTGCAGGGGGGCAGGGAGTAGGTTGAGGGCCAGCCACAGGTGGCAGCTGCTGTGTTGCACCCTGCAATGTGAAGCTCACCTGTGGGTGGCCCTCGACTTACTCCTTTTTGGCACAAAGTTGTGCAGGCGCAGGTTGGGGTTGCGCCTGCACACACAGCTCCAGCTGAATATCAGGCTGTGCAGTTTATGTATGGTTCCTCCCCTCCAGTTCAGCATGCATTCATTGCATTGTGCTGTTGCTCAGCTTGCCTTGGGGTGCCATAACTGCCTCCAGCTGAATATGGCAGAATAAATTTTTAATTTAGGACTGCATGAGTGTAACCTACTAGCGATGGCTAACCCTTTGAATATCCAGCCTGGGTGTCTAAATATATATCTAGCCAACCTATTGTATAAAATATCTAATTTATGCAACTATATACCCGTTGTTCCCCCATAGATAACGTCCCCGTAATTTAGAATAGGCAAAAGCATGGTCTCCGTAATTCTATCTTTAGTTTCTATAGGTAATTCTCTTTTAACAGGATATTGAGCCCCCAATTTCTTATTTATACTTTCAACAGTTTGAGCAGTATGTATATCTATGCAGAAACCCTCATCTATCCATATGCCTAAATATTTTTAGGACATGATCTGTTCCAGTCTGTCTCCCGAAAATGTAACACTATCCAAGCTTTCTTTATGGGATTATGCCCTACTATAATTACCAAAAGTCATAATTTTGGATTTTTTGGGAGTTTAAGACCAATGTATGCCTAGAAAGGAAATCCTACAGAAAATTAAAAAGTTTGAGTGAATGAACTCTCAGTGGCATACATTATCATAGTGTCTGCATAAAGGTGATACTTTACATATGACCCATATATCTGTAATGAGTTCAAGTAGACATACAACAAAATTGGTCCAAAAATGGACTCTTGTGAGACTCTTAACTTTACTGGCAAATAGTTGGAACTATAAGAATTTATAGTAACTTGTTGCATTCTATCTGTCAGGTAATCTCTAAACCAGCTTACTGCAGTCCCAGAAATACCCATATCTTTCAATCTGGGTAATCTCATCCTGGCTTTAGAGGCTGGAAAGAAGTGGAGAGAAAATAACAGAACCAAATATGGTGAGAAATATAATTTTTACATCATTATATATAGTATGTTTGTGGTGACTATGGGATGTTGGGAAGCTAAAACATAATTAAATGTGTTTTTTTTCACAATTATGACAGGTTAGAAGTCTTAAGGCTTCTTGCCTTCCAGACATGGCTGCCTCATTTGTTTTTAATTTCTGGGAGGCATGGACACAGTATATGGGTGTGATGTGTCCTGGTTGCAGAAAGGGTTCTCAACCCTGTGGCTGACTGTTTGTATCACAGTGGGTTCTGATCCTTCTTGGCCAATCAGGATGCAGCATTTTTCCTAACCATTTTATAACATTTACCAAATTGTACTGACAAGAGAAAAACATGCCAGCATATCTCTGTGTTTTAATTAAAAAAATAGCCTTAATGCTTAATTGTTAGCTGTTTTCAAATAAATGAGTCTCAGAATGGGTTAACTTTAAATGTGTTAGGGCTAGAAGTTGTTTTTTTATAGCAAAATTTGTAGTTTGGGCATTATAGATAACTTATACAGTATATACAGTAGATGCAGCTTTGATTAATTGATATTTTAAAATATTTCTCATTTTAAAAAAGTTTCACAGTATATTGATATGGTTTAAAATTATTAATAACTAACCCAGCCTTGTGGTACAGACCCATGGTGCACTGCACCACTATACGGAAGACCAGGCATCATGTTTCAGTTCTGTCTGCCTCATTCTGGGCAGCGACAGTCCATGGTAAAATGTGGAGTTGTCGTGCACCACTGACTCCAAGTGGAGGAAGCTAGGCAACCCACTGTGCAAGTATCCCATACAACACAAGCAGTGGCAGAATTCAAGTCATGGGTGATCACAAGACATTGACCAGCCCCTACCAATTGGATATTGCCATGGGTAACCAACAGCTGATATTGGGGAGATGGGTGGGCCTTAAAGGGAATGAAATGGTCTACCCTGTGTTATGACCCCACTGCCCTACCCACCTTGATGTTGTTTAACATAACAATCTACTGTTCCATCTCTTCTGAATATGGTTGCTTCTCAGTAGATGGCTGCACATAGGTCAGTTACTGGAACCACTCCTCTGTGAGCAAGTCATGGAGAAATAAAAAGATAAAGCAGGACTCCAGTGAGCTCAGTATGATGACATCCATTCAATTTTTTTGTATATAAAGATTTTTATTGAAATACTTATAACAAAACATAGAAACATATATCACACATATTCCTAGTCAGGGAACCCATTGGATATATCAATCTAAGACATAAGAATTGAATCATCAACTTAATACAATGGAGTTCCTAACAAGCAACATCAATGTATAACTAACTAACCTCTGTGAGCTACCACTCTTAATTTAAACTGTAACATATGAGAACCATAAAACAATTTCCTTAACCTACTGCGTTCGTTTTGTAATTGTTAAAGTTCAGTATTCAGCAACTTATCATAATACAGTTAAAATACCATTGAAAGGAACAATACTAAATAATAATAATAATAATAATAATAATAATGATAATAACCTTCTACTAGAACAAAACAAAATTTACTTCCTAATATCCTGAGACCTACATGCACAGATTCCTATCAACATGAAGTGGTACTCTTTACTTTCTAATAGTTACACATGCTTAACCCTGAACCATGTTATGTCCAGTACTACCTTTTACCCAATAAAACAGCGCATAAAATGTACTGTGTCCTACCATGGAACATGCATTCAAGCAACTGCTAGTAATCTAGATATTCTTGCATCAGTTTGAGTTACTGTAAGCAAGCAGTGTGAATGTAAGGGATCAATCCAATGGACTCCAATCTATTGAGTAACCACCACCATTTCTACTGTGAGTGATCCCCTCACCCTCTATTCCTCATAGTCTTTTCCCATGTAAAAAGAATCACATTAACATGTAACCAAGTATACCACATACTCAGATACACAGTAAAGTCCCTATTTCCATAGCTTTTCCTACTATTGCAGCTGGTAAAGGTGGTATATTTGAAAATAGAAGGGCAGAATTTACAGCTGCCACAAGGAGATGTACCGTGTGACAGTGCTTGTCTAGCAGGGCCAGTAGTAGTTGTGTCCATATTCCTATCTTTTATAGTGCTAGGCTACTATCTGTGTACCAGCCTATCCCTAATATTTGTGCATCTCTTGTAGACCATTTCGGAGCCAATTTTTTATGGCATGCTTAAGTAATGGCTCATCTTCCAAAACATTCCAGTTATTTAAATTTTTTTTTTTCTTTTAGTCTTTGGTAACCAGATAAGGCCCACTAGGCACAAATGCCTGTTTTCAGGGGTGACCTAGGATTACTGGATGGTTAAGTGTCTTGCTCAGAGTCACACATCATGCAAGTGGAGGCTGTGAGAATCAAACTCAGGTCTGGTTGTATGGATGTATCAAGTTCATTCACACCTCGTTCCTCTAACCTCTAGGCTATACTGCCAGTGAAAATGATGTTATCAATTGCCTTGCTATGTCTAGAGAACTTTGTTATAAAGTTTAGTCTCGGTTCCTTAACTTTGGCCACTGTAGTAGTTAGTGATGTGGTTCTATCGGTTTCTAATGCTGTTTCGGATGCCCTATCTACAACAGACTTGGAATATCCCTTTTCTTGAAAGCTGTTAACCATCACTGTACCATTTACCAAGAAATCATGATCATTACTACAGTTCCTTCTTACCCTTAACATCTGGTCCTTAGGGATATTCTGAATCATATGGTGTTTGTAGAAGCTAGAGGCCTGCAGTAATGAATTCCTGTCCATCTTCTTTCTGAATAGGTCAGCTCACAAAGTGCTATCTGCAATCTTATATATTATAAGATCCAGGAAGTAGACAGAACAGGGGTTACACTGCATGGAAAATCTAAGACTGGAATGAATACTCTCTAAATATCCAATGAATTCCTGTAACTCCTCTCTTCTGCCACACCACACCATAAATATATCATCTATATAATGATGCCAGTTGTCAATCCTACTGTAAAATGGGTTGTACTGATCATCATAGACTGTTTCTTTTTTCCCATAGCCCTAGACAGAGGTTGGCATAATTGGAGGTGAAGGTAGCCCCCATGTTGTACCCTTGAGTTGAAGAAAGAACTGTTCCTGGAAGAGAAAATAATTTTTGGTTAGCACATTCTCCACACGTTCCAAAAGAAATATTTTCTTCCCCCTATTTATACTCATGTCTTGATCAAACCAATATTCCAGCGAAGCCAGTCCTCCCTCATAGGGGATGTTAAGTATATAATGACTCAATGTCAAGTGACACCAGCAACCAATCCTTCTCTACTTGCCTGTTGCCCACTATTTCCAACACCTGGGTTGTGTCCTAGATGTAGGAAGATAGTGCATGCACATAATCTCTAATGTGGAAGTCCACATATTTTGACAATGGCTCTACCAAGGAGCTGATACCGGCCTCGATGGGGCAGCCCGAATGGTTCTGGAGGTTTTTGTGCACCTTCAGTAGTACATATGATGACCAGAACAACCCATTTTACTGTAGGATAGAACCACATTACTAGCTACTAGAGTGGCCGAAGTTAAGGAACCAAGATTAAACGTTGTAACAAAGTTCTTTAGACATAGTAAGGCAATTAAGAACATCATTTTAAACAACTGGAATGCTTTGGAAGGAGAGCCATTACTTAAAGATGCCATAAAAAATTGGCCCTGGATGGTCTACAAGAGAGGCACAAATACTAGGGATAGGCTGGTACACAGTTACCAGCCTAGCACTATATAACATGGAAATATGGACACAACTACTACTGGCCCTGTTAGGCAAGCACTACTACATGGTACATATCCTTGTGGCAATTGTAAATTCTGCCCTTCCATTGTCAAATGTAGCACCTTTACCGGCTGCAATAGTAGGAAAAGCTATGAAAATAGGGACTTTATTAACTGTGTATCTGAGTATGTGTTATACATGGCTACATGTTAATGTGGTTCTATTTATGTGCGGAAAAACAACTAGACAACTTAGAGCAAGGATAGGGGAACATCTTAGATCCATAGAACATGATGACACAAGGAGTGCCCTAGCAATACACCATAGGAATACTAGGTTAATAGACATCACACATATGTTCAAATTTTGTGGATTGGAAAAAGTAAAATTGGGACCCAGGGGAGGCAATCTTGATGACAAATTATCTGAAACAGAATCCTTCTGGATATTTGTGCTCGGGGCCTTGAGCCTGACAGGCTTGAATGACAAGATTGACCTCCTGCCCTGTATTAGAAAATCATAGGTATGTATTGTAGCATATTAATTTCTTTTATGTTCTTGGCATGTAATCTGGTGCTCCGGGGACAGCTTTGCTAAGCATTGGATGCCCTTTAATGTCTTTTTCACATTAATTGCATTGTGCTGTTATTATTTTTATTCTCTTTTTCAGGACTGGATGGAATTGCTATGACAACCACCAGAATCCATTTAGGAAATTTCCTTGGACTTGTGAGAATATTTATCTTAACTGTGCCTTTATGTAAGATGTTGTACTGCTGCTGTGATTACTAACTGTTTTATCATTGTGTTTTCCTTTTGCACTAGTTTTTTTGAAATAATTGCATAATGGTTGTGTATTGAGCACTTTTGCACTATTAGCACATATTGCACATTAACCAATTTATGTACTGTCACTTTAAATTTAATCCTATTTAATGTGTGCCATTATATGAGGAGACCACCACCCACTGATGACTTACTGGGTATGAAACCGGTTGGGGTAACAGTGCGATTCTTACATGCTCTTGTGTAGTCTATTTTAAATTTTTATCAATTAAACAAATATTTAGTTCACCAGAAGAAGTGTGTGGCTTCTTGCTTTTTTGACTTCATGTGGATTGCAGCACACACCATCCTCGATGCAGTCAAGCTACTTTGCTCTTTTCTGCATATTAATGTTATTGCTGGCACCTTTGGGGTTGGGGGGCATGGGAAGTAATTACTATTAATATTGACAACGTTGGGGTTCGGGGAGGGGGGCATAGGAGATATCAAATATTAATACCGGCACCATCGGGAATCAGGGAGGGGGAATGGAATATTATAAATATGCCTGGTACAATCGAGGATTGGGGAAGGGGAATGGAATATTATTAATATATTTAGTACCATCAGGGATTGGGGAGAGGGGAATGGGACATTATTAATCATTCTGGCACCATCAGGGATCGAGGAGGGGCCACTGTGTCACCAACGAAGGGGTTTCAGTCATCTGTTATTTGATGAGACACATTGGGGAGGGGGGATTATAGCCTAACAGGGACTAGAACGGTGTACTGCAGCCCCGAAGATTGCAGCTAACTCTCCTGGTGCGCTGTCTGTTTGGTGTACCACCACGGTTTCTGCAAGCCACAGGATTTAATACCTTAATAACTTTGTAACCATTCAACGGATTTGCATGACATTTGGCATGCATAATTCCTAGGGGCAGGTCTCTGGACTTGCTAAATCTTGTGTGAATCTGTTTTGTGGTTTTTGAGATACAGAGAGTTATAAATTCTGAGATGTACAATATGTGTGTTTTTGTCTTTTGTTTGTCCACCTGTATCTCAGAAATGTTTTTAGGTTGTGGTATGAAATTTTCAGGGTAGAAAGTCATTGACTCCCAGATGTGCCTTTGTAAGGTTTAGTGAAAAAATATTAACCTGTTCAAAAGTTACACAATTTTTTTATTTTGCCAGTATTTCCTATGAGAAAAGTAAGAAGTTCCACACAGAAATACTTTTGTTTTTGCAGCAGGTACTGGATATTTGCATGTAGGGTCAAATAGTTTGTTCTCACAGAGCTCTGTTGTGTTCACTGTAGCTACTGCTATTTTGTATGTAGGGTCACGTACAGCCTACTTTCTTTCTTTTTTAATGCTTTATGGCTCCTCTGTGGAGCCAACAGGTTGCTCCAGCCCTCCCTCAGAAGGACCCGTACTCCAACCCGAATGCATTGGGTCATCATGGACCCCATTGGCTCCCAGCCATTTTCCACCTGTTTTCACCCTGGGCACCCAAGTCATGCAATGGGTGAGGCTGCTGCCCCCACCTCTGCAAAAGCAGCCAGATGCCCAGGATGAGTCACTTCCCCTCATCTGGGTGACACCCAGCCACCACCGGGTGACAGTCCACTGTGTGCCACACTGTCCCCCCTCCCCAAGGAAGGAGAGCTGTCTTTGAATGCTCAATACTTCCTACCCCTGCCAACCCTTGAGTGACCCAAGTCTGTTCCCAAACCAGGGTCACCGATGTGGTGCGAGGTGTGGTGTCCAGTGCCTCAAACATCAGTGCCACTGGGCCGGCACATAGAGCCTGCTTTGTTTTCACAGAGCTCTGTTGTGTCCACCATTTTGTTTTCCCATTAGAGAAAGATACAATACTAAGAAAAAATATAAAAATGAATGTAATACAAAAAAAAAATAGAACTTAGCTAAACAGGACCCGTTTAGCTACATGTTAATGGCTTTTTATACTGTGGACAGAAATACCTTTCCTGGGGACCCAAAATCTCAGGTGCAGAGCTTGGTGAGAGGACTGCTTCTCCTGCATTCCCTGTATAAGAACACCAGGGTTTTTCTGACTTCTGCAGGCACAGCTGGAACTTGTGCTGCCGGCTGCAGAGTCAACTTTGAGCTGCCCCTTTTCCCTGGTGTCTAGTGGCACCTTCACCTACCAATCACTGTCCCCTATCTCTATTATGTAGTGGCACCCCCCCCGTTATCTTTTTCTGTTGTCTAATGGTAACCCCCACTCTCCAATTTTCACATATTTATTTATTTTATAAGTATATTCTGACTCCAGGATGCCCATCCCTGGTGTCAGATGCCCCCCTCCCACAGTCTCTTCTCTTATTTTATTCTGACAATGGGGGGCCCATTTCCTCCTGTCAGTAGTAGAAGCCCCCCCTAGCAGTGTGGGACACTGAGGAGTCCAATTCCAGTGTCCTGAAATACATATTTCTTGTTTTCTATAAAGAAAACCATCCCCCAATGTCTTTTATCTTCTTTTACCGGTAAAAAAGAAAACAATTCCTCATCCTCCCAGCCGCCATCCCCTCCCCATCTCCACCATCCCACTGAGCACCCACGACTCCACACCTCCCCTTACCCTATACTTATCTCTGGAGGCAATGCACTGTCATCTTCTGTGGACTGGGACACGTCTGCACTCTTCAAAGCCAAACTGCAAAATGAGGAATCAAGGTAGGTACCGTATAATGTATTTCAATAGCATTTTGAACTTATCTTCATAACTTTGCTGTTTTTAATGATAATAATAATATTTTTATTTATATTACGCCTTTCAAATGTCAATGCGTATTCCAATAAAATGAGATACAATACAAAATACAAAGACAGTGATACAAAGAAATATTATAAAACACACACAACAATTAATAAGCAGACACACCATAAGCCCTTTCCCACAAAAAGGATTTGAGAACCTGTTTAAAACTCTCCACGGTCATACACTCCCTTATCCGACAGGGTAGAGAATTCCAAAGGGAGGGGGCTGCAAACAGAAAAGCCTGGGCCCCAGCTGATTTTAATATTACCCTAGGAATTGCTAGCAACCCCTTGTCAGCTGAGCGGAGCGATTTCACAGGGCGGTAAGGGATCAGGAGTTCTTTCAGGTAATCAGGGCCCAGATCATGTAGGGCTTTAAAAGTCAGTAATCTGACTTTGAAGGTAATCCACCACTGAACTGGCAGCCAGTGCAGTTCCCGCAGCACCAGAGTAATATGGGAAGATCTAGGAGTACCCAACAGTACTCGGGCTGCGGAATTCTGCACTAGCTGCAGGCAGTGGATATCAATGGATATAGGTATTTTTTCACCAAATTTTCAACATGGACTTTTTGGGACCCCACCGCATGAACACTGTCACTGTCATTTCATTAGTTGGGCTCAGAAGGTGAGTTTGTACTAGCGTGTTTGCATTAAAAAAATTTTTTGCAATGAAGATTTATATATGTGTATATATATGCCAAGAGAGCCATAAAACTAGCTAAGAGAGATTTGGGGCTTGGGGGACAGGACCTATGAGGAGAGGCTCGAAGAGCTAAATATGTACACATTGGAAGAGAGAAGGGACCGGGGGGACATGATAGAGGTCTTCAGGTACAAGAAGAGGGTAAATAGGGGAGGAACAGTCAGGGTGCTTCGAAGGAAGGAGGAGGGGGCCACTAGAGGGCATGGGTGGAAGCTGGAGGGGGGAAGATTCAGGGGAGAAAGGAGGAGGTGCTACTTCACTTAGAGGGTGGTGGAGCCATGGAATGCACTGCCTAGGGGGCTGGTGGAGGCAGAGACAGTGGAGGGGTTCAAGAGGGGGTGGGACAGGTACAGGGGAAGGGTTCTGGAAGCAAAATCCAATGCAGCAAGAATATCCGGAACTGGAAGGGAGAAGCCAGAGAAGGCGAGGGGGACAGCAAGGTCAGCACCCAGGGTGGGGGCTGACCAAACGAGCAGACACGAAAGACCGTTAGGCCTATTCTGCTGGCATTTTAGTATGTTAGATTACTTAACATACCTCCAGAAAACCAGCCTGGGCAACTCCAAGCAATTCTGGAATCATATCAATGACCTGATCAATGGCAGCAAAAAGCCTGAGTCCTGTCCCATGGAGATTAACGGTCAGCTCACAACTGACCCTTCTCAAATATCAGCTGCCCTTAATAGGCACTTCTCAGAACTCGAGGCCTACAAGACCTGCCTGTCTCCCCAGAATCTCCCCCCTACCTCAGATGAACCACCTCACATGGAAAGACCCTCATTTCACCTAAGACTGGCTAAAAGCACTGAAGTACTAAACCTCCTAAGCAACCTGAAACCAAAAGGGTCAGGGGGACCCGACGGTATCAACCCTCGGCTACTCAAGGCAGGAGCTACCTCCTTAGCCTGGCCTATAACCATGCTCCTCAATCGATCACTGAGGGAAGGAGCAGTCCCTGACCCGTGGAAACATGCCAATGTTGTCCCTATTCACAAAGGGGGGCTCAGGGAAAAACTCAACAACTACCGGCCCATCTCCCTCCTCTGCTCACTTGCTAAGGTGCAAGAAAGAGTCATCTACAATCAACTCAGGGACTAACTGGAAGCTCATCAGCTCCTTGCCCCCTCCCAACATGGATTTAGAACAAACCATGGTACTGACACTGCCCACATTAACTTCACAGCTGAAGTTCTTAGGGCAATGGACAAAGGGATACCCACTGGTGCAGTCTTTATAGACTTATCCAAGGTGTTCAACCTCATCGACCACAACTTGCTGCTACAGAAGCTGTAAAATACAGGCATAAACAATAATGCCCTGAAGTGGTTTGGGAGCTACTTATCAGGCAGGGCACAGAGGGTCTCATGGAAAGGGACCATGTCTGACACACTACCCCTAAACCAGGGTGTACCTCAGGGCTCAATTCTAGGCCCCCTCCTGTTTTCCTTGTTTACCAACGACCTGCGTATCCACTGTGGGGAGAGCTCGGTTGTGCAGTACGTTGATAATACTGTCATCTTCCGACCCCTTCGTGACGTGGTTGCCCTAGGCCCTCTACTCCAAAAGGATCTCACTTCACTAGAAACTTGGCTATGTAAGAACAGAATGGTACTAAATGCCGACAAGACCAAGGCAATGCTATTCAGGCCAAGATCCCTAGGATTTGACAGGTCCATATCCCTCTCCTTAACCTCACTCTCCGGTAAAGTCATTAACGTAGTCCCCTCCCTTAAATACTTAGGCCTCTCATTGGATCACAATATCACATACAAGGAACACATGGACCAGGTCACCAGGACCCTACATCAGAAGCTTGGCACCCTGTACCGACTCAGGGACCAACTCATCCCTAAAGCCAGGCTCTCCATAGCTACCAGCGTCCTTCTACCCACCCTGACCTTTGCGGCCCCTATTGTACAAGGCATGGCTAAACAAGAGATTACCAGGATGCAAACCCTATACAATAAAATAGCTCTTTACAGACCTTAGACCACCTGAGGCGTCACCACTGTGACACTTTGCCAATCTCGTTGGCCCACATTGATAGCCCACCTCCAACACCCTTGCTTGTCAGGCCCTACAAGCTTCTCAAACCCCACTCCGCCAAGCATTGCCGAGACCATAACCCTCAAACACAACCCAAGAAACCTAAGGACCTCAGATAGAACGCTATTAGAAGTCCCTAGGGTAAGGACAAATGCTGGTGGAAGATCCTTTTCCTCCCAAGCAGCCTGCCAATGGAACAAGCTCCCTCTCCAGGTCCAGGCCTCCTCCTCACTCATGAACTTCTGCACCAGGCTTAAGTCCCATCTGCTGACCTCAAGCACATGCCACTGTCATGGCACTTAAAGCTCCTAAGGTACTCCGCTCCTCTCCAACTCGCATCTCCTAGCTTAACCTTCCTGCTACCTGCCTTATACAGACTGCTCACCAGAGGCCACGTGTAACCCCTGAATAAACTATATGCAAAGTACTACCAATTGTTTACATGTCATGATGATAACCATGCCTGTACCCATGCCTGCATCCACTGCTTTTCTTTTACCGTGCCTGTAAGCCATGCCTGTATCCACTGCTTTTCTTTTACCATGCCTGTAACCATGCCTGTATCCACTATTTTTCTTTACTGTATCCACCTCATGATGTAACTCACAATGCCTCAAATGTTCCTTATGTCCTTGTTCATTCTTATAACTTGTATTGTTATCCTGGGTAACCCCTGAAAAAGGGACCTTCAGGGCTCAGTGGGCCTACCCGGTCACCAAAATTTAATAAATAAAGAAATATATATATATATATATATATATACACACACACTAGGAAACATACAAGTTCTCTAGTATAATAATATTCAAAACAAAAAGCCATGTGTAAGCCTCAGTGGTACAACTGGTGATAAAACCTAAAACAATATCAGTTGATCCTAAAAGCAAACTATTTACTATAAACATATATAGTGAAGCCCGCTAGGATCAAGCACAGTGTCACAGTTTGCCTGCATGACAAAAGGGATTAACTCCCGTTGAAACTGCATTGTTCCCTGCAATAACTCTACTGCAGAATTCTGCAGAGTTGAACTTGATCCTGGTGAGCTTCACTGTATGAGCATAAAATATCAGCAATACAAGTAATGCAAATAAAATGGACATCTTCCGAACTTTGCTTTTGGCACACGGTGCTCTGAGCTAACCAATAGCTGAAAGAACAAAGGAACCAAGGGCTAAACACACAGGTCTATAAGTATAAAAAATAAAAAATTAAAAAAAAACCCATCACATTCAAGAATAAAAAATACAATAACAGGATCAGAGTGAGGTTAAACCAATGCCGTTAGACACAGACTCCACATGACTTTATGACATGAAAAATCAAACAGTTTGGTACTTTTTTGGTCTGTAACTTTTTCTGTTTTTGAGATCTGAATGAAACTAAAGCCCTAAACCCACAAGAGGCAGGGATATCTTGGCTCAAGTACTGACTAATGGAGAAAGGATCCCAGATCTCCCAGTAGACGGTCACCTGGGGGTGAGTGACCATCACATGGCATGGTTCAATTTGGCCACTACAACTAAATCATCCCATTCCAATGCAAAAATATGGGACTTCAGAGCAGCTGACTTTGATAAGATGACCAACAGAGTTAAGCTAGACCTGGCAAGGAGAAATACAGGTGAGGGGGTACAGGCAAAGTGGGCAAGCACTAAGGATGCAATACTTGAAGCAACATCCCATTGTGTTAGGGAGAAAAGCAAGAGCAAAAGAAGGAGGAAACCACTTTGGTTCCCAAAAACATTAGCCAAAAAGATCAGAGCCAAAAGGTTTGCCTTCAGGAATATAAGGGAACGCAGTGGGATGAAGATACGGAGGCATATCAATCTTCCCTAAGGGAAGCAGAGAAGGAAGTAATGTGGGCAAAGGCCCAGACCGAAGAAACACTAGCATGAACAGTGTAAAAGAAGGGGACAAGACTTTCTTTAGATACATTAGTGAAAGGAGAAAATCCAGAGGGGGTATTGCTAAGATCAAAGAAGATAAGGGGGAGTGTGTGGAGGAGCACCAAGGAAAAACATATATCCTAAATAGATACTTCTGCTCAGTATTTACGAAGGAGAAGGTAGGGCAGGACCCACAGCTCAACACCATGGACACAGGGGAGAGGGAGGTGTGCACAAGTCCCTTCACAAAAGGAAATGTCCTAAAAGAACTCACTAAGCTCATGGTGGACAAGGTAATGGGACCTGATGGCATACATCCCAGGGTACTAAAGGAGCTAAGGGTGGAACTAGCAGAGCCTTTAGCAGAACTGTTTAGTGAGTCTCTGAGCACAGAAGAGGTCCCAGAAGACTGGAGAAGAGCTCATGTGATCACGATCCACAACAGTGGCAGCAGGGAGAAGACAGAGAGCTACAGACCAGTCAGTCTTACCTCAGTAGTGGGTGAGATTATAGAGGCATTCCTTAAGGAAAGGATAGTGCAACACCTGGAATTCATAAGAGCAGAGGATCAAAGACAGCATGGGTTTACAAAAGAAAGGTCCTTCAAACTAATATCATAGATTTATTTGACTGGGTAACCAGAGTGGTGGACCAAGGGCGTAAAGTTGTAGTAGTGGTGGTAAATGGTATACAGTCAGAAGAGATGCAAGTCATAAGTGGGGCACCTCAGGGATCAGTTCTGGGGCCAGTCCTCTTCAATATCTTCTTCAGTGACATTACAGATAGACTGGAGGGTAAGGTTTGTCTGTTTGCAGATGACACCAAGATCTGCAACAGAGTAGATGATCCAGATGGGGTGGGCAGAATTAGAAGAGATCTGGAAAAACTGGCAAAATGGTCTGAAGAGTGGCAACTGGGGTGTGATGCAAAAGAAGTGCAAGATCATGCACATACGGAAGAGAAACCCTGAAGCTACCTATAGGTTGGGAGGGGAGTTGCTGGCAATCACAAAGGAAGAAAGAGACTTGTGCATCATCATCACAGATGACCTAAAATCATACAAGCAGACCACTGAAGCAGTAGGTAAGGCTAGAGGGATGCTGGGGTGTATTAGTAGGGGTATCACAAGTCGTAAGAGGGAGGTAATAATCCCTCTTTACAAGACACTGGTTAGGCCCCATCTGGAGTACTGTATGTAGTACTGGAGTCTGCACCTGCACAAGGACATTAACAAAATGGAGGCAGTCCAGAGAAGGGCAACCAAAATGGTACAGGGACTGCATCAGAAAACATATGAGAACAGATTAACGGAGCTCAATATGTATACCCTAGATCAAAGGAGGGAGAGAAAGGTGATATGATCAAAACATTTAAATAATTTAAGGACATTAACAAGGTGAAAGAGTCTAACATGTTTCAATATAAGAAAAATAGCAGGACAAGAGGACACAGCATGAGATTAGAGGGAGGCCTATTAAGGAGTAATGTGAGGAAGTTCTTTTTCACAGAAAGGGTGGTGGATGCATGGAATGACCTACCTCAGGAAGTGGTGAATATGAATACAGTGCAGGGCTTCAAACAGGTATGGGATAGGCATAAGGGAGCAATACAGATGAGTATGAATAAATAGGCCATTGGCAGAGTAAAGGCCTATGGTACACTCATAAGGTAGAAAAATGGCAGACTGGATGGGCCTGGACATCCTTATCTGCCATCAACTTCTGTGTTTCTCTGTTTCTAAATACAAACTAGAAACACTTAATATAGGTTTTTGTCCAGAGATAAGTTAGTATATTCAAAAGTGTCTTCAGTTGTCGTCAGTGGTCAGAATGGTCTAAAGAATCTTTGTGAGCTTTTTTGAGGTTTCAGACTCTTGGAAGTCTTCCATAACATCATTCCAAGTCATTGGGTAGCTTTCACTGCCAGTGACCATCCTTCCACAGGGCCTTCTGCTCCTCCAACTATTGGGGCAGGGTGTTGATCACATTCAGACTCCAAACGCCTAAGTAGAAAGGCAGAACAAAGAGATTGAGGAGCCCGAACCACTGGTAGCACAAGGTAGACTGGAAAGGAGTATGGAAAAGTCTAAAACACACTTAAACACATGGCTAAGCTCAAAGCAATGGTGGAATACCTTTTGTAGATAAATTAAAAGCACTTCCAAACTCCCTGCTTTTGCTGCTCCTGCAACAAATCATGCAGCTGCCTCTCACTCCTCCCAAACGGCTGTCAGTCTGATTGGCTACAAGAGGTAAACTGACCTTAAGGGATCTCCTTGGTACCAAAAGGCTCTTTATTTTTAAACAGTCTTGCTGGAACTAATTGGCGAAGCTCTTGTCCGTACCTTTGAGTTCTGAGATGCTGGGTCTTAGTTGTGAACAGTCATATAGGGTAGAGGAGAAAGCTACACAAAGCCTACAATGGTCAAGGTGTGGGAGGTAAAACCCATGAACCTGGCTATAATGAATTGTTATTGCTTCCAACACCATAGTATAAATTGGTTATGAAATGGCAAGGGTTATATCAGGTTAGTAAACCATGAGGTAAATGTGCCATATAAGAAGGAAGCTACCATGGTCTACCACTGGGTAGAATGTACTCCACAAATGTCTTTGATGATATTAGCAAAGTTTGAAACTGAAGCTTTGATTCTACTTACAACAGACAATGTCAAAATGTGTCAGCTAAGGCTTTAACAGTAAATGTTTCTTTAAAAATAAATCAGTCTTTTTAAATGTGAAATCTGGTAATGATGTTTGAACATTACTTTATCGCAGTGCTAGGACAGGCTAAGGGGGTCAAGCACTCAGTAGTGGAACTTACATCCAATTAAACAAAAATTATATATAGCTTAATACAAAGAATTGTTTCTGATGTGGTTACAAAAACTTAGAAACATAGAAACATGGAATTTGATGGCAGATAAAGACAACTTGACCCATCCTGTCTGCCCATTTCTCCCTTCTCACTCTATTACTGCAGACCATACCCAATCCATAGCTCTTTCTCCCTCCCCCATTTCCTTTCCACAATGATTCCCTTGTGCTTAGTCCATGTATTCTTGAATCTCTCTACTGTTTTCACCCCTCCTACAGTACCTCCACTGGAAGACTGTTGCAGGATCCACCACTCTTTCTGTGAAAAAGTGCTTCTTCACATCCCTCTTGAATCTTCCCCCTTCCAGCTTTATAACATGTCCCCTTGTTCTTGCACACTGTTTATTCTGAAAATACTTCCCTCCTGTACCTTATTTACCCCTGTGAGGTACTTAAAAGTCTCTATCACATCCCCCCTTCTCTCTTTCAAGGTGTACATATTGAGGTCCTTTAGTCTCTCCTTATAGGGCTTTTGATGCAGACCCTGCACCACTTTAGATTCCCTCCTCTGGACCACCTCCACACTCTCTATGTCCTTCCAGAGATGTGTTCTGCAGAACTGGATATAATACCCTAGGTGGGGTCTTACCAGTGATCCATACAGAGGCAACACCACCTCTCTCTTTCTGTGAGTGATACCCTTCCCTGTGCACCCCAGAATCCTATTAGCCCTCTTTACAACTTTGTCACGTTGCTTGGCCACCTTTAGATCATCCAATATGATTACCAAAGGGTCTCTTTCCTACTTGGTGGTCATCAAAACTCAGACAATGAAGGATTTGGGGACTACTGAAAATCCCAAACATGTTTGATCTTCATCTCTGGTTACAGAGTGCAGCATTAAATGGTGCATACAAATCTGTCTCAGTTTTACAACTTACATCAAGTATCTATTTTCAACAGTTACCCTGTGACTAGAGAATAAGATGTGTTGGATAGGCTGGGAGCAGCGAAGTACGTCAGTACCCCAAACTTAACTGAGGATTACTGACAGATTCCCCATGCGAAAGGCTCCCATGACAAAACAGCCATTCACACCCCAAGAATTTTACCAGCTCACTACCATGCTTTTGGGACTGCAATGGAAACCTACCACCTTCCACAGATACATAGATCAGATTTTGGCCCCTAACATATAGTATTGTGCTACTTATCTGGATGATGTCGTCATCTACAGCCCAGACTGGGAAAGTCTAGTGCAACATTGAAGAGGTTTGCATAACAATTAACCCCACAAAATGTGTCATATGCATGCTAGAAACAAGATATTTAAGAGATATCTTGTGGAATGAGGTGGTAGATACAGAAGTGTCAAAAGTAGAAGCAGAAGCAGAGACCATTTCCACTTACCAAAATGCATGTTTGCTTCTTTCTAGGATTTGTAGGGTATTATAGGAGGTTTGGTCTCAAATTTGCCCATTTAGATGACCCATACATGCTTAATGAAAAAGAAGTGCTCCAATAATGTAAAGCAATCCCCTAGAACATAGAAACATAGAATTTGATGGCACATAAGGACCGTGTGAACCATACAGTCTGCCCATTTCTCCCTACATACATAATTATTGCAGACTCCATGCAATTTACAGCTCTTTCTCCCTCCCTTTCCTTTCAACTATTATTCCCTTGTGCTTATCCCATGCATTCTTGAACCCCACTACTGTTTTCTCCTCCATCACCTCAGCTGGAAGGCTGTTCCAGGAATCCATTACTCTTTCTGTGGAGAAGTACTTCCTCACATCTCTCCTGAATCTACCCCCTTCCAGCTTCAGAGCATGTCCCCTTGTTCTTGAGCACCCTTTCTTCTGAAAAATACTTCCCTCCTGTAGCTTATTTACTCCAGTGAGGTATTTAATGGTCTCTATCATACTTCCCCCTCCTTCTTTTCTTCTAGGATGGACATATTGAGGTCCTTTAGTCTCTCCTCATAGGCATTTGATGCAGACTCTACACCATTTTAGATGCCCTCTTCTGGACCACCTCCACTCTGTCTATGTCCTTCTGGAGATGAGGTCTCCAAAACTGGATACAGCACTCTAGGTGGGGTCTTACCAGCGATCTGTACAGAGGCACACCATCTCCATCTTTCTGCTGGTGATGCCCCTCCTTATGCTCCCCAGCATTTCAACAACCCTCCCTACTGCCTTGTCACACTGCCTGGCCACCTTTAAGTCATCCAATATGATTACTCCCTGTCACTTTCCTGCTTGGTGGTTATCAGTACCACTCCACCCATGTTGTACTCTACATCTGGATTTCTGTGCCCTAAGTGCATTAATTTGCACTGTTTTGCATTGAAACCTAGCTGCCATACCCTTGATCACTCCTCTAGTTTTCTCAGGTCTCGGCCCATCCTTTCCACACACACATGAAATATCCACCCTATGCCAGATTCTGGTGTCATCTGCAAAGAGGCAGACCTTCCCATCCAGGTCCTCCACTATGTCACTTACAAAGACATTAAAGAGGACTGGTCCCAGTACTGATCAATGAGGTACCCCACTTGTCATGCTCCCTTCCTTGGAGTGAACTCCATTTACCACAACCCTTTGTCACCTATCCCTTAACTGATTTATTATCCAGTTTTATCACCTTTCAACACACTTCTAAGCTACCCAGCTTGATTACTTGTATCCTATGTGGAACAGTATGGAAAGCCTTTCTGAAACCTAGGTAGGCCATGTCCACCGCTCCACCCTGATCTAGTTCTTTGGTCACTCAGTCAAAAAAATCTATGAGATTTGTTTTAAATGGCTTCCCCTCTGTGAACCCATGTTGCCTTGGGTCTTGTAACCCACTGGATTCACTGAATGTGAGAAAGCCTAATAACTTTTCAGCAGAAGGTGCTGAGCTACATTCATTCTTTTAGATATGCATAAAACCACTGCTGGGTTGTAGGATTACATTGAATAGTTTTATTCCTTAGTGAACAAAAATAGTAGCCCCCATGCCAATGTTTCATGCGTATCCCATGCTCTTTTTTTAAGACATGGCATCATGGTGCATAGTTCCTGTATTTAAACACATAGATTGAGAGGAATAGTGCAATATGTATGAGCTTCTAAAGGGGCTAATATTTAAGTGTTTGATGCTTAAAGTGCTGTAGTGCAGAACTGCATACATATACAATGTGGCTGTTTTAAAGCACGTTTCAGTGACATCACTTGGCAAACTCTGCAATAAGAATGGAAGAAAAAGGAAAAATGGGAAAGTGAGGTAAAGTGAAGTTAAAAAATAAGCTATCACTGATTGTGGTGGGTATGTACCATATCACAAATACAAACAGATTTTGTGGAATACAAACACATCTAAATTATGAAACTGGAACAGGAAAACATCATTAGCAGTATCATGCAGGCTGGCTGAATATGTATTTTAGGCCCTGTCTATTAATGCTAACATAATTACATGTGGTATGATTCTTTTAGAACTGTTAGTAGACACTGTTCTGATTTGTAAGTTTATGATTCACTATTAATGTAAGAACGAAACAAAACTGAGAAATACCTTTAAGTCCTGGTGGGCTGTTAGCTCTTAATATACTTTGACACAAGGTTGCTCTGTGAAGTACTTAGTTGTACAGATCTCCTCTTATATTTAGCTATACATTTTTCATCCCAAATAATTTGACTTGATATCCATTGCCCTCTTGATGACATGCACAGCTATTTCATTTTGTCACTTTTTTCCACAGCCCTCATGTGTTGTTCATTAATGCATATTTTTGAAATTCCTTAGTGTGTTGCTCACCTAGAAAGTACTGTATACTATGGCTTTGGTGCTGTAACTAATCACATTTCATTTGTTAGCTTATCTTCCCTTAGTCAGGCAACTGTGACAAGTTCAGGTCCTTGCTTTTGCACTTTTCAGATTTGCTTCCTTGCAAGTCTTTCATTCAATCCTCTGTTTGCTGCAAGTGCTACATTCTCGCTTAATTAATTTCCACTGCAGACACAGCTCCTGCATTCCAGACTCCTACAGTGGCATTGTCCCATTTTGTAGAAATGCTTGCAAAGAGCAAATTGAGTTAGGATATAACAAACCAATAAGATCTCTTGTACCAACTTACAATATTCAAAAGACCCCATGCAAATGACCTCTTTGCCTATGCAGGATCCTAAGCGATCATTTGCATTTCATCATATCCTCATTATAGTGTGAGCAGCAATCATTTGCTCCTTGGAATGTGTTATCTCCTTGGGCTACCCACTGCAACCTGTGGTCAGCTCTAGCTTTGCATCCAGCCACCAGGGAACATTTAGACACCTCCTCCCACCCACCCACCGACTGCAGCACTCATCCATCCTCTAACTCGTGCCACACCAGTAAAAAAGAAATGTTTGAAGAATAGTGACAGTAACCAGCACACTGCCTCAGCTCTCTGACATCTGAGTGAATGGATCATTTGCTGATATGAGTATGTGCTCCTATTCATTCAGATGGTAGCTGACTGAGGCAGTGAGAGGAGGGATCTGTACCATTCACTGTCATTCTTCTTTGAACATATCCATTTTCTTAGGATGGCATGTGAGGGTAAACAGATGAGGGAGGATTTGGTTATGGCAGGTTCAAGAGTGTTATGGGAAGGGAACATTTTTAAAGAGAACATTTATACAAAAGAAAGGAATGTCACACTGTAAATTGTTGCCAAAGTGGCAACTTCACCAGAGCTAATCATGGAATGGAATTCAACACTTTGAAGCCATTCACTGGAAAAGTAAACACTTTTACATTAAATCTGCATATGTTTGTACTCCCATCCACAACCTACAACATGCACTAGTGAAGTGCAAACACATTTTTGCTGCATGCTGGTGGTGTTTGTCCACAGGTGGGCATTAATGGACATATGCACTGCAGGCACATGAGGACACTAATACCCAGCATGCGATAGGCATTCATAAATGTGGAACACAGGCACTGACATATATATTTAGAGGAGCTGCAGTAGTGATGTGAGGGCCCAAATGCATAAGTGTAAAGTATATAACTGTCATACTGGACGCAGTCCTTAAACAATAGGCCACATTTTCCTACACCAGAAATGCTGTACAGGCAGGGAATGCACTGTATGGTACTGGACCATGAAACCATTTTCAGCAATGTGGCATGACTGCCATGATTGAACAATACCCTGTGCACCAACAATAAAACCACAAACAAGCTCATTGGCTATACACAAGATAAAATATAAATCTATACACATACAGGAGAAAGGTGTTTGAGTATGACATACACACACACTGACAGTACGAACAAGGGCCTACATAAATGTTCTCCAGTCCATAACCTAAGCACACTCCACCACAATGACTGGATATAGACAAAGTAATTATATTAGTAATAAGAAGTGTTAATTCTGAATTGTATTGCTTCTGTGCCCATGGATGTTTATCCTCACAACCAGGACATGCCATACTCGGGCTTAGTTCACAAGGCTACCTTAAGTGACCGTGGTTGCCCAATGATGTTTATTGTGGTCCCTGGGGTGCATCATACCATGGGCACATAAATGCCTGTATAGCTCAATGGAGAAGCATTTCCAGGTATTTCCAGCTCACCCCCCAAAGCCTCCAGTTTATTTTCTTTCTTTTTTTTTTTCAATTGTTTAACCAGGTGAGACACACTAAGCTGAAAGCTTGTTTACAGGTGCAACCTGGGAGCACAGGGAAGTTAAGTGACTTGCTCAGGGTCACACAATATGCAAGTGGGGGCTGTGGGATTCAAACCCAGGTCTCCAGATTTGCAGCTCAGAGCCTTAAACCACTGCACTATACTGCCCGTTCTTAGCCTGTTTACCTCTCCCCTGGCAATGTTCACCTAAACCCTGGACCAACAACCCTGAGGAGTTGGGGGGGGTCCATACAGTGAATGGCCTAAAGATAGCATCACTAAACATCTGCGGCCTAACTGCCAAATTTGACCAGCTCCAGGCTTGGATGACCATCCGTGCCCCTGACATACTCTGCCTAACTGAAACCTGGCTGTCGGGTAGGATCAAAGATGGTGAGGTGGCCATTGAAGGATTCCGAGCATTTCGACTTGATAGAATAGACAGGAAAGGTGGCGGCTGCCTCCTATATGCCAGAAATTCACTGAGTTGCTCCGTCCTCCCCATCTCCAAAGTTGTGGAGGATTATGAGCTACTAGTGGTAAAAATACAAGTCGGCCTAAAAGGCAAGACCCTTACCATCGCCACAACCTACCTGCCCCCCAAGAAAGCCAAGGAAGGCCTTCCTCTTGTTATGGAAGAAATTAGCGCACTCAGAAAGGGCTCAGAACTCATCTTGACCGGTGACTTTAATATTAACTGGTTATGTAAGGAGGCAACACCCTCCAGAGACCTAATCACCTCCCACAATCTCATGCAACTCGTAACTCACCCCACCAGGCAGAACTACAAGGCTGGTACCAGCACCCTCATTGATTAGGTCTTAGCTAGCTCACCGACTAAATTCTCCCAACTCAGGGTTCTCCCAGACGTGTTACATGACCACTCCCCAATCTCCTTCATATGGACCACTAAACTTGCCAAAAGCCCACCCCGCCTCATTGAGAGCAGGGTTCTGTGGAAAGGCAAACTTGGATCCCTCAAATTGGCCCTGTCTGCCTACAACTGGTCCCCCCTCAGCAAGGCATCTATGCTGGACCAGGCCCTTAGTTTTTTCACTGAGGGCTTTAATTTCATCTGTGATATCTATGTACCAAGCACAAAATGGAAAATTCAGAGAGAAGTTAATGGTTGGATTGATGGCAAGCTCCTCTCCCTCCTAAAGGAGAGGAACTGCCTCTGGGAAAAAGCCTTAAACTCAGGCAGCAAGCATGACCTACACTGCTAAAAAATGGTGAGAAATTGGTGCACCAAACTTATCAGGCTCGCTAAAACCAATTTCCATAAGACCCAGCTTAACAATGCATGGGGAGATGGAAAGAGGTTTCGGGACAACATCAAGAATATCCTTTGGTAAAGATCAAAAGCAGCACCCTAAGATGCTCAACATTAATAACTCATTCTCCTCAGATCCGCTAACCATTGCTGATGCCTTTAACCAGGCCTTTACAGACCTGTCCTCAGTGCTGCCTCCAGACTACCTTCTGCCTGTGGAGGACCAATGTTGCACCAACCTGCTCATAACTAACTGCCTAGCCTTCTACTTTAAGAAGGTGACGGTGAAGGAGGCCCTAATGATGGTCAGAAAAGTCCTAGGCAAAACCAGATTGGGGAGTGACGGGCTAGACATGAAGTTACTATCTCTCACCCTTGATATTCTTATCATGCCCATAACAATGCAATTTAATAAATCCTTGGCCCTAGCTCAATTTCCAGAGGTATGGAAGCAAGCCCTGGTAACTCCAGTGCATGAGAATGGTGACAAGGTGCTGGTGTCAAACTACAGGCAAATATCTATCCTCTCCCCACTATCCAAAGCGTTGGAAAAAATCGAGGCAAATCCACTCACAGAATACCTCAATAAGTACAATCTGCTCTGCCCAAACCAACATGGCTTCAGACAAAAACTCAGTACCACCATAGCACTGCTGGAATACACTGACTATGCGTACAAGGCGCTGGATGAAGACAAATTGGTGGGGTCCATCTTCATTGGCCTCATCAAAGCCTTCGACACCGTCAACCACCGTCAACTAGTACTCCAGCTCCAAAGATTGGGTGTGGCACCCAACTCCGTGAATTGGTTCAATGACTACCTAACACACAGGAGCCAGCGAGTCAAAATTGGGCAGACGTTATCCAGCTCCAGAGATGTACTCCTAGGAGTCCCTCAAGGATCAATTCTAGGCCCCCTGCTTTTTAGCCTCTTTGTAAATGACCTACCCACAGCTTGTGACACCAAACTTATTCTGTATGCAGATGATGCTGTGCTGCTGAGCAGCAGCACCTCTCAGGTTGCCCTACAAACAGAACTACAGAACTCTTTCAATAAACTCGAGGACTGGATCAGTAGGCAAAAGCTGCTACTAAATTACAAGAAAACCAAGGCCATGCTACATTCCAGCCCCTACAACAAACACACGCATGCTCCCCTCGTAATCACCAACAAGGCTGGTGAGCAGATTGAGCAGGAGCACTTGTTCAAGTACCTTGGAGTCACCATTGATGACTCTCGCTTATATGAACCACATAGACTCCCTTGTCAAAGTGGTAAACACAAAGATCGGGGTCCTCACCCCGGAAGCACTCCGAATCTCAGTCTTCAGCTCCATACTCTCCACGTTAGAGTACGGGCTGGTGGACTATGGAGCTGCTACTGATACAGTGCTCAAAACGGTCCAAATTGCACTCAATAAGGCATGCCGCCTCACTCTGTGTGCAGATCACTACATTCATACCTGCACCCTGTATGAGCATACATACTAGCTTAACCTAAAAGACAGGATCAAATACCAAACTTGCCTCCTGGGAAAGAAGGTACTACTCAGAAAAACCCCACTCTGTATAGGAAACCTGCTCGAGGCTTCTCTCTCAACACACATCACCAGACGGAGGAAGAATGGAGCACTGTCCATACCATTCCGTCGAACCTCACTAGGGCAGCATGCTTTCTCCTATCGGGCCCACCTCTGGATAAATGAACTCCCGATGAAATTACAAACAAACAACAGCCTGTCTCAATTCACAGTAGGCCTCAAACAGCACCTAATGTCTAACTCAAAATGCACCTGCTTCTCAGGACCCACTTGATAGACAGGCCTACCCCCAAGGTAACACCCAGCAGGGCTACCTAGAGAACCCTGCCTCCTTTCCAGCCTAGCCAAGGGCTTAAGTAAGCTATCAGTCCTCTTTAAACGCACTTGGTACTGCCCTCCCAACCCCCCATACACCAGACTCGACAAAGCCCTCTGGAGCTGCTCCCCATCACAGCCCCCCATTTCACTATCCCCCACTCTCCTTCTCTGCGGTTGGTTTCAAACCCAGTCCCCTTGTTTCACTGTCACCCAGCCTCTTGCCATCTGGGATAGCGTTAAACCCTATGTAGTCACTCTGCCATAGTCTATAAATGGATTTGGAGGTTTCCAGGGGTGGGCTACCTAGGGCAACCAATTAGAAATAGCTTATTATTCAATTACAACTGCTCAGTTTTTTTTTTCTCCCATTTGTCTAATTGTCATGTAGTCGCTCTTTAATGCCTAATGATCAGGCCTCTGTAACCACTGAATATGTGTATTGTCTTATTGTTCACCCTAACGTGGAACCTTTGTAAAAGAGCTCACGCTCGAAGGCCTTTCCGAAATACTAATTAAACTTCCATAAACTTCCCTGATCTCCAAAAACTGCCTACACAGTGGGCAACCCTCCTCCCTCCAGGCCCAGTTTAGTATTATTGCCACCCCACAGCCAGTGCATCCTACCACTCTGCCAAAGATGCCTGCCCTGGTGGCTGGATGCTGCTGACACTGTCCTTCATCATACATATTTGGTCGTTCCCCCTGGCCCTACCCCATCCCTCTGGACTGCTACCCTGCTCCCTTCTCATAGTAGCCATACTGTACTATGGTGGTATAAGACAGCTACAGCCCCTTACAGTTCTAACAGTTTTACTAAGCCCTAGAAACTAGCTCCTAATCTATGCAAAATAATTTAACAGAGCTAGAAGCATTCCTTGCAGTACTATCAATTTAAACACTGTCCCCTAGCTGGCTCCTAATCAAGGTCAATATATTAGCAGGGGTATGTTGTTCTGGCAGTCTAAAAACACCACTCCACCTCCACTTCCTAACCAGGTGAAATTTAAATTAGCAGAGCTTCAGCCAACATTTCTAGCATTTCCACTCAAGATTAAATTGATTTAGCAAAGCTTTAGTTTGGAGACACTCCTAGCAGTTCTAACAGAAATTGTTTTAGCAAATCTATAGCTTGCAGACATTTGTAACAGTTCTAACATTTAAACAACAGAAATACCAGCCCATCCCCTTATCAGTAACAATGGAGACAGTAAATTTTCATCCCAGTTCCTATCTCCTGCCCGGCCAGTTCAGAGCTACTCTAAGGGGCATCCAATGGTGCCATCTGTCAGATGCCCATTCCACAGTGCCGTGGCAATGGTAGCGATGTGCTCCCCGTACCCCTACAATCACGACCATGCTGCCCAACCCCTGAATGTCAGAGATCCCTGGGGGTCCATTCTCCATTGTGCCTTCCAGACTCCTGTGCCATCTGTACTGCCCCCCATGCCCCCTGGTGCACACTGTGGAGTTCCAGGGTGGGAGGGCTCCAGGGGGGCTGTCCGCAGTAGTCTGTGACTTGCGACATGTGGGGCTATTACACAATGCCTGTGGCATTAGCCTCCACATGGGGCAACCTGCATGTCATAAGTGCCGGGACCCTGCCACTCTTGGAATGTGGCGCAAGGTCCCTAGCATAGCATTGAATTTGCAACTCGCTTACGCCGGAGAGTTGACAACATTTATCCTGGAATTGGGCCCCTGGAGTTTTAACTATGTCACGGTTTGAGGAAAAAACTCTAAGCATAGTTCTGATAGGACAATAGCTCATGTTTAGCATTCTGTATTCAAACGGTGACATAGTAAACACTCCAAATTACTGGTTCCAGGAAAAGAACTGTTCAGAATGTAGTTCATAAAAGGAAAACAATTGAAAACACAGTTTTTCACATCAGTGTTTATTAAGGTACAGTTAAATATGGTTCATTTGCAGGCATGTTTATCATTTCTCTTACTAGTTACATTGCTAACTGCTGCCAATTAGCACAGATTTCCTGTCCCCTTTAAATCAGTCCCGGTCAGTTGACCAAATCTGAATGTTTGGAATCCAGAACTGTTCTTTTAGGTTTTGAATGATAGGTAATTATGTAGCCAGGGGTCATCCACTAATGCATGGAAATATAAATAACACCCACAAACATTATTTAGAAGCAGTTTCTAGCAGCAGACCAGGGCACTGCCACTGTGCATTATTTTTGACTATGTTGTTTGAACTCAATCCTTTAATGTGACTACATTGCAGGGGAGTTTAAATTAGCAGCTGTGTTGTTAAAACAGGAGTACGTGTCCACAATGCATCTGACATGGAAGGTACAGTTGTAATCACTCATAAGCTGGAGCTTGGTAATGCTGTTGGTTTCTTGAATATACAGGTCCAGGACGTAATTCCATGCTGGCACCGTAGACAGTGCTTCTGGAGAGGATGAACCTTGTTTTTGGTGTCTATTGTTCATTATACCTGCAGGAACAGGAGACACATGGGGACACAAAAAGGCAGTTTTAGTGAGGGGTACTAAGTCCCCAGCTTGGAGTCCTGAGAGAAGACCATGTGAAGGGAAACTGAGATTAGTAATAATGTTTAGCAAGGGACCTTGACTAGGACTGTTAACATTTCAGTGGACAAAGGAATGATCTTTGGAGAGACACTGGTGTCTGACACTTTGGTGCTTGTTGGTGCTGCCACTATACTGGTACTGGAGGTTAAAATGGTTAAGGAGGAGGAGCAGGGGTGAGTTGTTGCCATAAAGTTACCTGTGGGTACTTGAGGTTTATTTATTTAAAAGTTTCACCAGGAAAGGCACACTGAGCATCAAATTGCTCATTTCCAGGTGTGCCCTGGGAGGAAAAAGGGAGTGGGAGTAACAAACATACTTAACATTTTTCTTAGCATAAATACTTAGATACAAATTACATAAACGTACATTTAAGGTTATATCTGAAGTGCCTTGAGAATATCAGATATACGCAGAGGTGAAGCCACTGTGCTCTGTAATTGGAGGAGGAGGAGGAGGCTGTAGTGGAACTATTTCCTTTGTTGCTACTGTCAAGGGTTATACCTGCAAGAAAGAGCTACCCAAAGGGACACAAAAAAACAGTTTTAATGATTGCAAGTGCTGAGTTGAGACAGTATGTGTGAAGTCAGTAAACTTTGCTTCATAAAATACTTCATTAAGTTTCCCGAATTTGTGAAATACTGTACAAAGTACCGCACTTCATATAGCAAAGTACTATGCAAAGTGGTGTGACAATCACAGTATTTTTTTACATTAAAAAAATGATAACATCACTCCCACACTCTACAGTGTAGCCAACTCTCATCCCACCACAACACACGTTTTAGAGTAGGTAACTAAGCATGGTGCAACCATAAAATGTCAAAATGTACTTGCAATCTAGATGGTGCATGTGCCTCTCAACCAGTTATATATGCTATGTACACCTGAAGTACTTGCCGACTCAAGATATGGAGTACAAAAAACTGTATTTCTTCTCTCATAAAAGGTTTCTCCAGCAAAGTACAAAAAAAATCCACAGTCAAACAGTGATCATGGCACAGACATGCCATGGACCAGCAAGATCCACTAATTCATTTCACTCCTGTCCAAAGGGAACTTTCATTAGAGTAAATTTAAAAGTGTCATGTTGTTTGAATATATATGGTCTCGCTTAAAGGGGCCACCACTTAGATGATGCTAAGTTAAGATTATATCTCATTCACATGTATGGAGGACTCAATACTTCACTTCCATTTGCAGCCATAAATCACATAATCTAATCCAGCAATATGTATAAAGCATACATTAATATTAAGACAATATTAAAAATAAATCATAGACTATGGATACCAAAATGTGCAAATATTTGAAGAACTACTTAGCAACCGACTACTATTACAACTGATTGTAATAAAGAATGAGGACTATTATAGTGGTGATATATAATTTTATTTATTTATTTATTAGACAATCAGAATTACAACCCCTGGAGTCAAAGACTCTTTTGCAAAGGCTCCATGTCAGGAATACAAAGTATACAAACAGTGCTGGAATATAAACAGTGACAGAACTCAAAAGATACATGCAGATTAGGGTAATTGACCCATGTCAGGAGTTATCACAGTACACAACTGATTAGAAAACAATAGCTAAATACAATAAGAAGCATGTTCATAGTTCAGACATCAGTAGGATAGTTCCTAGGAGTATTAATCAGGATGATGGAGCTCAGGAGACTTGTCCTGTAGCGCTGGTGGGGCTAGCAGCAGTCACATGAGGAGGAGTCCTGGAGGAGGGTCTTTTGGCCAGTTTTAAAGTGGCTAAGACTGGGTTCCAAACAGATGGTGGGGGGAAGGCTGCTAAGCCAGAGAGAGGCATGGTAACGGAAGGACCTCTGACCAAGAGAGGTCCTACAATGGGGGATTAGGAGGGAGGTTTTGGTGGAACTTTTGAAAGTCCTTCTGTGAGGGATTGTTTGGATGAGGGAGTAGATGCCAGAGAGGGCTTGCTTCTAAAGTATTTTCTTGGCTTGGAGACAGGTGTGGTACTTAAACCTTCCATCAAAGTTCAGCCAGTTTGTAAGCTTGTATAATTCACAGGTGCGTGTTAGTTTATCACATCCTGAGACAAGGCAGCATACTTTTATTGATGGCTATTTTTAAGCAGTGTAAGGCAGTTGGATCTGCAGTCCCGTAGATCATGATGCCATAGTCTACCAGGGATAACACATAGGAGAAAACGGCTAGTCAGATTGACTCAGGGGGTAGGCAATGTTTATGCCAGTAGAGAAGTCTCAGCCTGGTGTTGATGGAGGAGGAGAGGTGCTGGATATGGGTGTGATAAGTGAGGGAGGTGTCCAGTGTGACACCCAGGTATTTAAATGAGGTGACATGATATAGGGGGGTACCCATGGAATTTGTGATTGTTAACTGGTAGCAATGGTGTGTGCTCTGGCAGTGGGCAAAGATCATGGACTTGGTTTTCTAGTAGTTCAGTATTAGGTGGTGTTCAGACAACCAGATTTCATATTCACCAAAAAAGCCCTGAAGTGCAGACTGCAGGGAGTTAGGATGGGGTAACAAACATGTGAACCACTATAGCAGCGTATATAGAAATAGATTATGACATCCACGTTGTTCATAGGTAGCAAAGGGGAAAATCCACATCAAGGTGTTTGCTTCTAGAATGTGTGTTTGCAAATATTAGTCATCAGGGCAGCATTTCATCAAATATCAATCATTTATACATCGACCGATCTGTGTCAATACACTGCATAAAAAAATATTTCTTACAACAGATGATCCATAATACAGTTTTTGGCTCCTTATCTCAAAAGGTATGCAACAACTAATGCCTTATAAACAGCAGACCTATTTGCTTCTATTAATATATAAGGCTTCTGCTCCTCTTGCATTACTGCTTTGCCACTGATGGAAGAGGCTGTGGAAGAGCTTTCTCATTGTCAATGATGTCTATGGTTATACCTGCTGGAAAGGGAGACACTGGGACACAAAAAGACTGTTTTAGTGAGGGGTACTAAGTCTCCAGCTTGGAGTCCTGGAGTGATCTGTGGAGGGCAACTGCCATTAGTAATAGTGTATGCCAAGGGACCCCGAATGAGAAACTCATTGTCCTAGCAGCCACAGGTGCTTGTAGTAATACTTGACTGGCTGATAACCAGTCAATCAGGTACTGTATTACTAGTAACAAAGATCTCACTCATCATTCATTCACATAACATCTAGGGATAGCCTTAGGTCCTGAAGTACCCCTATATTCCCTCCTAGGCAAACGTGACATTGGCATCCCCCAAGTACTTCTGATTTGGTTGGTTCTGACACTCAAAAACAAACATTTTATTGATTTGGTATCCCCTCACAATTGGCAAAGCTAAATAGCGGCCTAGCTTGCCTATTGTTAATGGTGAAATTAACTATTTTTACACCTCTTGCTATGCTTTCCTTTTAGTATCTAGCCAATATTCTGGAATGTTTTTATATTTTTGTGTTAAATTAATAATCTATTTTTTGACTTTGTAGCTATCCTGAATCCTTATCTCCTGAACATCTGCTGTTCTCTATTTTCAGAGTGCCTGAACGTTCTATGATACCAATACCACCCTTCCTGGCCATCCAGATGAATAGCATGGAATGATGTAACGTCATGGAATGTCTTAGAAATAGGACAAGAATAACTATAAATGAGTCCAGCATAAGATTGCAGCAAATTGATCATTGTCTGAGACCTCTCCCCCAGCTGTCTGATGGACAGGTAAGGGGAGGGTCCCTTCCACCTGCAGGAGGGGGCTGACTGGGGGAGGCACACTAGCAGGGGAGGGACCACTAAGGCTGCCCAAATGGCAAGGGCCTCTGAAAGGAAGGTAGAGATTGATGGGCTAAACACAACCAGGCTGGGGCTGCCCCTCTCTCTTCTCCTTTCAGGAAGAAGATTAAAACCATTCAGAACATCAGCTTTACCAGTGGCCAGAGGACCACACCTACCGGTACAGTAAGAACTTATGGCTACAAGGTTGGGCAAGTTCAGGCACCTTAGACCCACCCCCCAAATAAATAAATAAACACATAAAAGGAAAATTTGCACTGCCTGCACCTGCTGGAATTGGGACTTGGAGAGTTTGCTCATTTCAGTTCCATTGCAGTGCAGTGGAGTCCTCAGCCAGCCACATGGTGTGGTGTATGGGTGACTGGCAGGTAATGTGCGGCATCTGGAGTTGGGCTGGTGATCAGTAAGAAACTGTAGATGTATGCCGCTGAAACATGGGCAGTGCTCAGTTTCTACCCCTTTTATGGCAGATACTTGGTACATTGCTGGCTGTTGGGGGGGGGACCGGTCACTAGGTTGGATGTGAAGTGCAGCGACACCCTGAGTAGCCAAAGGCCTAAAAAGCCCAGCATGACATTCACCTGGATGGTCCAAGACACTATCCCAGTGGGTCCCCTTCATTTGGTCTATCCCTTGGACCCAGTCCTCTTCTATGTTACAGTCCCCCGTGTGGCAGTCATGTCTATTGAGATGGAGGCTGTGGTGATTTAAAAATTAACATGATTAAAGTAGATACTACTGTAGCAGTCATTGTAAGGCTGGTGGCTTGGGACTCTTGCATGATGTTGGTGTAAGGGGCAGAAGGTTCCATTGGAATGGGATTTGTGATTCTGTAACAATTTTGGGATAGACTAGACAAATCTGGAAGGAGATGCAGGAAGCTTACTCAGGGACCAAGATTCAAAAGCTTTATTTACAATGGACAAAGGATAACAGGATAACTGTTTTTCTACAACACTACTAGATAACAGAACAAGTAACAAAACAATACAATCAGGACCAATAATAGGGTGCACCAAGTATCGGGAGTTAACCCCTTTCAGTCCAAGTCCTGCATGCACTTTGCTGAGATGGTAACACAACTGATGAACCAAGCTTTGGCTTTACAATGCATTGGCTGATCAGCAACTGGGAACTGACCCCACAAAATGCTTTTATAAATAGGCCATATGGGATGGATGAACAGAAAGCAAGGAAGAAAACTGCTAGCTGGATGATGAAAAGCTGGGCAATCCTCTGTGACTCCTGGCCAGAAGCTGAAGTCTCATGATCAAGCAGATGGTTTTCATGATGATCCACAACTATGACCACTGGTAGGTCCCTGGCAGCCAAGCCAGCTCCTAACAAGAAGACTGCTGGTGTTGTGATCCTCGGGCTGCCTCTATGGAGTGATACTGGTATGTGCACATTTATGGATGGCTGGCAAAATAAGAAAAGGGCATGCACGATGTAAACTGTGGTCCCTCAGTCTTGAGCTGGGGTGGCTCCTAAGCTGACTCATTACTGGAAACCTAACTAGCGGTTCTCTACAACTTACTGCTACAGGACTGATGCTGGAACACTGTGGTGGAGCTTCAAGACAGGTTGACCTCACTGGAGACATGTCTGCTGAAGATGGAGGATGGGCTGGAGACCTTCCTCGGTTGGCATCAGGTTCTGAAAAAAATGGTTCTAGCAATGAAGGCAGAGCTCACCATCAAGTACAAAAAGGACACAGTCCAATAACACAGTTCAGTTTGCATGCAAACAGTTCAGATATTGGGCAAATAGTTCCATTTTTGGAAAGGGTGCAGTCTTTAGAGGGTGACAGACAAGCTACAGCACAGTCAAGACACATTCATGTAATTCCATGGGCAACCTAGGGTCATCAAACTGTTCCCCTTCCCTCCCCAGAGGGTGCTATACCTTTAAGAATCTTTTGTTTCTTTGTCCTGAGCTATCTTTGTTGAGTCAAATCCCTTTATTAATATTAATAACTACCCCATGCCAGAATCTATGGAACTCCTTGGTCTGGTCTGCCTCCCTCATGAATATTAACAAGGGCTTGCCATGTGGAGGGCCTTGTCCTGTCCTGCCATCTCATTAATATGAATGAGGGCCTGGATCTTCATAGCTAGCCCCTCCCTCCATGTAGTTGGCTATGGGCCTTTGTTCCCTGGTGCAGAATGGCACCTACGTGGAGCAAAGGGGCCTCCAGTCCACTGTGTCCCTGGGATGCTACTTCCCCTCTCTGTCCTTGTTCCCCTGGCATTTCTAAAATGTGGCACCCTTCTCTTAAACGTCTTCTTTTGTTGGGTACTCTGCACCCCCTTCTCCTCCCAGCACCTGTGGTGCAGGATGACCAGGTCGGGCACACAGCCCGCCCTTAATTTCTCTTGAGCCTTGGCACTGTAACCTTATTTCACTTTCCTTCCCCCTTGTTAAATTATGCTCTGGCCCTGCAGTTTGTATCCTGTCCTTCCCCTTCCCCACTCCCCGGCATCTGTGACACACGCAAAAACAATCAAGCATTCGGTCCACTCACTCCCTCGGCCCGGGTTGTCTCAGTAGCAAGGGGAGGTCAGGAAATATGGCTGGGGAGCTGTGCTCCCACCCAGCTTTCCTCTAACACTGCAGCTGCTGTTCGGCAGAATGTACAGGTTGGGGGCATGGTTTCTGTCTGGACCAATACTGTTCTGCACCACTTGGTTCCCTGGAGACTGCTTTCATGCTGATCAGAGTTCTAGAGAGCAAAGAAGGACAGGTCACCTTGGGGAGCCAGGCTCCCACCAGCCCGACCCTGCTGCTGCTGCCACCTCACACCCCAGACTGAAGCTGGAGGGGAGCAATGTCAGAGGAGCTACAGTCCAACTCTCAGGTATGCTCTTGTAGATCTGCTCCTCATGTGCTTCATCCTCCTTGTTGAGCCACAAACTGCCCTCCTTAGCCACTTCCTGGCCCTTTTTGTAGGGGATGGGAGGTCCTGCTGGGCAGCCCAGTGATTGGGTATCCGTCACTTGGAAGGGAGGGTCTGCTGCCCATGACCCACTTGTCAGTGCCAAACGGCGTGAAACAGAACAAAGGAAATGAGGGGTCTGGGGGAGAACATGGCAGGCAGAAGTGGAGAATGGGTGAACTGAGACATTTTTTCCAGCTTGGGGGAAAAAGGATCCCCACTCTCTTCTTGCAGTGCCCCTCACTCTGGGGCACTACATTCATCCCACCTTAAACATGTATGTTCCCATGCATGTTGTTTAGTTACCATTTCGAGTTTAAAGCACAAGCAAACATTTTATGGCTATAAAACTATTTAACTAGTCTACTTGAAAACATTAATTTTTAACTGATCTACTTTAACATCTTTAACCTATTGAACAAAATGTACCAAGAAGAGGGATGGACGGCCTTAACGTTCCTTCCAAGAGCGGTTCCTGCCTCTCCTTTTCAATCTGTTCATCTATCTTGATGGAAACCGGGCAGGACTTTAGATGAATTTGGTGTATTAACATCTGCATTCTGTTCAAGGCTTGGAGCTGCTAGCTATGCAGTCTGGGGAACTGGATGTCCATGATGACATACAAGTCTGGTTCCTACTTCGGAGATGATTCCCCACCATCCCAGAACCTCACCAGCACTCGATTTCCTATGAGTATGGGTGTCTCCTGATTGTAGGTGTCATCTGACTCTCCCTCATCCTCTTGATCTGTACACATTTTTTGACTGGTCAGTGACTTAGGCTCTGCTTGAGGAGGGGTCCTTTTCCTTGTTCGGTGGTGTGGTTTCACTGCCAGGGCCAACACCTGAATGGAGGGCGTAGTCCGCATGCTCTGCCAAATGATCTCTGTCACAGCAGCCCAAACTGGATCTGGTTCATTCTCAAATACTGTGCAGGATTCAGGAACCTGTGGATGCAATGGCTGGTTGGTCTGCTCATCTGACACTACTAGGCCATCAGGTCCCAGGGAGCTTGTCAGCTCCTGGGGATATACAGCATTCACCTGGATGAATTCCTTCTCCTGTGAGGATGCCTGCAACTCCACCAAGCATCTGCTGAGCTCTTCCTTCTCCTGCATCTCAGTGAACAGCTTATGGTACAGATCTGTGGCCATAATATGGTACTCTTGTAGCACCCCAACAGTTGCTACATCAACAGCAGGGAGGACAGCAGGGAGGGAAAGGGTTAACCCCCACCCACCCCACATACAATCATCCAGCTTGCTGTCCAAGCTGGCTGGCCACTTCCTGTCCTGATCACCATCTCCCCCTTCCCCTCCTGTACTTTTTCCCGGGCTTCAGACTTTGTTATGGCCAGGTCAGAGCTCCAACCAATGCCTAAAGGGGCCATAAATCAGCCCAAGGGGCTGATCTAGGCCCCAGGGACCCAATCACTTGGCCAGAAGCCAAGTCCACCCATAAGCTAGAAAGGAGTTTCCCCTGCTAGCCGGAGGGCAGTTCTGGACTGGGTGGCTTACAGAGTGGAGACCACAGGGGTATGGATGCCTGGAAGCTTACCTTATGCTGAGGTCCATAGCTCCCTGGTGGCTGCTCCTCTGTAGCCAGGGGTCCAGGGATGTCCAACCAGCAGCAGCAGACATCCTCCAGTCAGCAGCAGCAGACATTCTCCAGCCAGCAGCAGCAGTCATCCTCCAGCTTCTAGCAGCAGCAGTTGTCCTCCAGCTTCCCCAGGAATCCAGCAGCAGCCCCCCCTCCCGCAGCAGCAGCCACCCCCATAGGGTAAGTCCCTTTAATTGTCTGCCTGGGTTGGTGTGTTCTCCCTTGGTTTGCTTGTGGGGCAGTTGAGGTGTTTCTCCTGCCTGGGCACTCCTCCCATTTGTTCCCCAGCTGCAAGCTTTGGGGCCCAGCGTGGGGGACACATCCAATCTGTAACTATCGGTCAGGCTTCAGTGCCAGACCCAATCCAGTGTGTTAGTCCATTTGGCCTCTGTCCCTTGTTCTGTTTGTTGTGGGTCCCCCCCCTTTTCCCCCTCCTGTACAAGTACTCTAGTGTCGGTGAAATTCCTTTCCATCCCTTGCCCAACCCAGGCAGAGTCCAGTCCAGTGATCTGCACAGCAAAGGGCTGCTTAAATTCAACTCCCTCCCTGCCCCCTGGTCCTCTGTGCCTCCTGCAAGCTCCCCACTGAGCACATTCCTATAATCAGAGCTGCTGACTTGCGCTGCACTTGGGAGGGAAAGTATTTGCCGGTCAGACTGCTGTGTGCTACTGTGAAGTGCGTCTGGACAGAAACAACCGCCCGGAGCCACAGAGTTCCATCGCACCCTCAAGAAGGGCAGAGAAGAGGTTGAGTGGTAGCGCAGCTCCCCGACCCCACCACTAGCACCAGCAAGGAATTATCTGGTGATCCGGGACCTGGGCCTGGAGGTAGGTAGGCGCAAAGCCCAAGCAAATAAAAATTTACATTCTTTGGCATCGGAGATGCCTGGAGGGGAAGGGGGAAAAAGAAGTAAAATCCAAGGCAGTAAGTGGGCCAGGGGCCCAGAGTATAGAAAAAAATCAGCAACAGGAAGGGGAAGGAGCAAGTGGGAAGAAAATCCACTAGGAGACAAACAGGGGCACCACTTGGCATGAGCCTCAGGGGTTAGAGTGGGGCTGTGGAATCAAACCCAGGTCTCCAGGCTAGCAGCTCAGGGCCTTAAAGGGGATGCTCATTACTAATGCTTCTGTAGCAGTGTGACCTGGGAGCACAGGGAAGTTGGTTGGCTTGTTCAGGCTTCCACAGGGTCAGGGTGGGGCTGTGGGATTTAGGTCCAGACCTCCAGTTTGGCAGCTCAGAGCCTTGACCCACTGCGTTCTACTGCCTACTGGAGTAGAAGGGGAATACTGTGGTGGGCAGCACCCTCATGCCAAGAGTGTAGGGGTGAGCCTGGAGCTAAAGGGGTGCCCATTAAGAGCTTGCATCAATAGGACTGCTGGCAAGTAGCTGCTGGGACTGTGGATTGAGAAAGCAGGCAGGCCTGCACTATGCTGCCTGCCACCCCAACCCTGACCAGAAGGTAAACCCAAGTCCCTGGTAAAAGAAAAAAAAAAAATTGATTATTGTGTGTTTGCTGAGTGTAATGTTTGCCTGGGTTGCACTCTGGGACATTAAGTGACCCCAACTGACTGAACCGAGTGCTTCAGGGTCTGAACAAGAGTTGCAGCAGGGTCTGAACTTGCCCTCCTTGCATCTCCCGCAGTTGGTGCCAGAACTGTCCCTGAAGAGGCTTGCACTGTCTGCCCCCTCACCAACCACATTAAGCCATATCAGTTCTCTCTCTCTCTCTCTCTCTCTCTCTCTCTCCACCCCCAGTCTGAGCTGTTGTTGTGGGGAAGTGGATGGGCTGCCCAACAGCAGTAGTCCCATCACCCAGCTAACTGCCCTAAAAAGACTGCAACTGCCTGCACCCCTGAGGTCATGGGTTACTAGCCTTTTGGCCAAGCATCCAGTGCCTTCCGCGCAGCCTGCCAGCAACCCCCGAAGATGAGGAAGGCCTGCACTAGATAGCATAGCAGTAGACAGTACCACCCCCCCCCCAATTTAGTCAGCTTAGGAGCCACCCCAGCTCACAGTAGCAAGGTGCCCTCCGAAGTACTTGAGTAGGAAATTGCCCCATTTTTGTTTTGCTCTTTTGAGGTGGCCATATCTCTCACTGGCTGGGCAGCACCACATCAAGAGCCTACCAGAGGACCTGACATCAGAAGACATCGTCTCAACCATCATCCATCCTCTCCTCGCCTGCATCTCCAGCTCCAGACCAGCCTGCATCCT
Organism: Neoceratodus forsteri; assembly: GCA_016271365.2. NCBI lineage: Eukaryota > Metazoa > Chordata > Ceratodontiformes > Ceratodontidae > Neoceratodus > Neoceratodus forsteri. The sequence goes on from CM057451.1 coordinate 204,574,698, forward strand.
CTTCATCTTCTTCATCTTCATTCCCAGCTTGTTTTCTTCAGCCCTCCTGTCAGCCAACGAGACCAATCGGTCACTCAGGTACTGTACCCCTTTCTTTAAACCTAGCTAGTCACCACCTGCGCTGCATCAAAAAGACTGCTTCTCCTATGGGACTGTCAGACTATAACTGGGGTGCTTTTCTAATTACCCTTGGCCAAGGTGGTTAGGTCTTGATAAAGTGTTATTATTAACATCTGCAGATGTAGTGCACTAGGTGACCCTGTTAGAGGTATTTCACTCATTGGTAACGCCTGTATGATTGTTTATGTTTATAGCTACTGTTGTTATATCTGTATCATTATCTCTTAATGCTAAACATTATTTTGTGCATTACAATCACCTAACCTATTACTTTCCAGTGGAATCAGTGGCTGCAACTAATAAAAGCTATCCGTTTGCATCTGGAACTGTTGTGCCTGCCTCTCCTTGACCCGAAGAGATAAACCACCCTCCTGAGTTTGGTCAGCATACGCTTAGATATTTCTTGTGTTCTAGGCCCTCTCCTCTTCATAGTGGTGTTACTGCTCTGATTGCTCCTGGATCTTCTGAGTTTGCTGTCTCTTTTGGAGGGTTTTACAGTCTTTCTGCAGCTCGGTCCTCTGCTTTGTGTACTCTACAACTCATTGTACAAGCTCCTGATACTAGGCCTCTCTTCAGGCATTCTGATCTGGAATCTGCTGGCTCACATCCCAGGTGAAAGCAGTCGCCATATATGCATGCTCCTCGGCTAGTGCATCTAGAACACTGGACAGAGTTCCTGAAGGTGCCACGTCAGCTTGGTTGCTCTGCTTAATCTTTTCTATCTCCCTCCTGGTGTCCTCATACAGCTGGTGTTAAACTGTTTTGATTTTGTTGCTTCTGGCATTGCTCTGTTGCCACGGCTGCCAAATGGACTCAATGGTTCCTTCACCTGGGTGCATGGACCTGCCATGCTCCACCCATTAATCCGTGTATCTTTGACCATGGTTTCTTCACTTACTGGACCAGTATAGGTGATGCACAACCTGGATCTGGGCCTCTTGCTTCATCTCTGCCATGAGTGCCACCAACTCCCATACCTGACATGTCAAATGTGTCAACTCATATCACACTTCACAGTGGGGATTCCACCCCTTTCAGGGCCAGTTACCACCCCAATGGCACCAGAGGACTTCCACATGGGAACTGGACCATTCCATTCCTCTTCTTCTGGAGACATTCTCTACTGTTATGGGCATCTTGGTATGGGTAGCTTTGAGCTTTGGAGTCCTTGATCTTTCTTATTCTGCCAACTACACCAATATTTTTACGGGGCCAAAGGTTCCGGTGGAATAGGAATCATGACTCCCTAACATATTTTGGATAGGCCAGATGAATCTGGAAGGAGAGGCAGGAACCAAGATGCAAAAGGTTTATTTACAAGGGACAAAGATAGCAAGATAACTGTTTTCTACAACACTACCAGATAATAGAACAAGCAACAAAGCAATACGATCAAGACCAACAATTGGTCGAAACACAAACCAAGTATTAACCTTTTTCAGTCCAAGTTCCGTGTGCACTTTGCTGAGATGATGAGACAACCAATGAACCAAGCTTAAACTTTACAATGGGTTGGCTAATCAGCAAGTGGAAACTGACCACAGAAAGCCCTTTTATAAACAGGCCATACGGGGTGTTCCCCAGATGAACCGAAAGCAAAGAAGAATACTGCTAGCTGGACGATGAATAATTTGATGATCCTATGTGACTCCTGACCAGAAGCTGAAGACTTTTGGTCAAGCAGATGGTTCTCTGGACAATCTCCAGCAATGAACACAGGTTGGTCCCTGGCACCCAGATCACCTCCCAACAAGAAGACTGCTGATGATGCGATCCTCGGGTGGCCCCTATGAAAAGATATGGGTATGCACACACTTAGATGGCAGGCAAAATAAGAAAAGGGCATGCACGATGTTAACTATGGTCCCTCACCCTTGGGACAAGGTGACTCATAATCTGTCTCATTACTGGATACCTAGCTAGTGACTCTTTGCAACTTACCATCACAGGACTGATGCTGGAACACTATGGCAGAGCTTTGAGACAAGTCAATTTCACCGTAGACAGGACTTCTGAAGATGGAGGATGGGCTGGGGACCTCCCTAGGTTGGCATTAGGCTCTGAAGAAATTGGTTCTGTCAACGAAGGTGTAGCTGGCCATCGAGTATACAAAGGACAGTCCAATAACACACTTTGGGTTGCAAGCAAACAGTTCACATCTTGGGCAAACAGTTCAGTTTTTGGAAATGCTGCAGTCTGTAGGGGCACCAGACAGGCTACAGCACATTCCAGTTTTGATGGGGCTCAGGACACATCCACGTAACTCCATGGGCAACCTAGAGTCATCAGACTGTTCCCCTCCCCAGAGCGTGCTGTACCTGTAAGGATCCTTTTTTCCAGGCTGTCTCTGCAAAACCAAAACCCTGTATTAATATTAATAACTACCTCTCTTCCTGGGTCGTGGGACTCCCTGGCCTGGTCCAGCCTCCCTCATGAATGTTAATGAGGGCCTGCCATGTGGAGGGCCTTGTCCAGCTCTGCCCTCTCATTAATATGCATGAGAGTCTGGACCATAACAGCTAGTTCTCCCTCCCAGTAGTTGGCTATGGGCCTGTGTTCCCTGGTGCAAAATGGCACCTTTGTGGAAAAAAAGTGGCCTCCAGCTCACTGTGTCCCTGGGCTGCTCCTTCCCTTCTCTGTCCTTGTTCCCCTGGGGCTTCTAAAATGTGGTGCACCTCTCTTAAACTTTTTCTTTTTGTTGGGAACTGTGCTCCTACTTTTGTCTCCCCAGCACCCCCTTAATTCCTCTTGGGCTCTGGCCCCGTAACCTTATTTTGTTTTCCTTCCCACTCATTAAATTGGTCTCTGGCCCTGCATTTTCTATCTTGTCCCCCCCCCCCACTCACCAGTGCTTGTGGCACAAGAAAAAAGAATGGAGAACTCGGCCCACTCAACCCCACAGCCAGGGTTGTCTCAGTCGCAAGTCGGGGGGGGGGGCAGGAAACATGGCCAAGGAGCCACCCTCCTACCTGGATTTCCCCTTACACTGCAGCTTCTGGGCAGTGGAATACATAGATCCTTGGGCATGGTTTACACCTGGACCAATACTGTGCTGCATCACTTGGTCTGCCAGAGACTGCCACCCCACTGGTTGGAGCTCTGGAGATCGAGAGAGGACTGGTCATGTCAGAGAACCATGCTCTCACCGACAACTGTGCTGTTGTTGCCACTGCACACCCTGGATTGAAGGTGGAGGGGAGCGATGCCAGAGGAGTGATGATCCAACCCTCAGGTATGCTCTTGCAGCTGTGCTCTCTGTGTCCTTCATCCTCCTCACTGAGCCACCAATTTCCCTCCTTAGCCACTCACTGGCCCTTTTGTAGGGCAGGTGAGGTCCCACTGGGCAGCCCCAGGAATTGGGGTTCAGTAACTCAAAACGGAGGGTCTCCTGTCCACGGCCCCCTTCTCAGTGCCAAATGGCGCAAAATAGAGCAAAGGAAATGAGGGGTCAGGGGAGGAGAACATGGCAGGCAGAGAAGGAGAATGGGTGAACCAAGCCATTTTTTTGGCTCAGGAAAAGATCCCTGCTTACTCCTTGTTGTGCCCCTCACTCTGGAGCACTACATTGGTACATGGGGTAAAAGAGAATGGAGCTGCATTCTTCTGAAAGGCTCTATTGCACGGTAGCATGTGTGGGGGCCACATGACAAGGTGCTTGAGTTGGGGGACCGTGGCCAAGCTTGTTGGGCTTGCCCATTGGTATGGCACCACCAGCTGGGGGTGGGCACTCAACACCTTGCCAGGTGACAACCCTACTTGCTGGGGCCTGAGGTTCAACCCTGAGAAGTACAGTCTTTCCTTGATCTGTTCAGCCCTTCAGTGAAGAGAAGCAGAGGCCCTGAAGTGCACTTTGTGAGATTCTTAAGCTTCACGTACCACTCTAAAACTATGAAATATTGATAAATAAAGGCATGGCTTTGGCCATTTCTTCCACATTTTGCTATAGTGTGTTTGTTCAGGAGATGGGAAGTACAGGCCTATTAGTCAAGTCACTGCTGAGGAGAGTGGAACCCTATGTAGACCTGAGGGCACCCCAAATCTAGATTATTTAATTAATTATTTATCAAATGTTAGTCAAAGCATAGATTTTTTTTTTATTTTAAGGTATTGTTGATAACACTTGAAACTGGGTTTTTGACTTTTGAGGGGAGGAGGGTGTTTATTGGACATAAGGGTGATAAAGCGTGGGGGAGAGTTTATGACTTACAGAGACTGGTAGGGGAAGGTGGGGAACTTGCTTTAGTATGTGGTGGGAAGGGAATCATATGTCAGGTTTAACAGTGCACTTGAAGAACTTTGCTGAATACATGGTGGCAGGATGTGGGGCCTAGCAGGGTCACGACTGGTAGGTATTCTTTTAAACAAAGAGACCTGGAGGTCAGTGAGAGACTATGACCTACAGGGTAGGTGGGTGTTATTTTTTTTAATTAAAAATCTACAGTGCAGTTAAGTCATGTGGCCAGGTACTTCATAAATAAAATATTTCTTTGCTCAGTAAAATAATTATTTCATAATGCAAAGAACTGCAAGATGTGGCACTTCATGATTTACAAAGTCAGGAAACTGCAGAATATTTTGCAAAGAAAAGTAGTCTGACTTTGCACACCTCTAGTTTCCATATAATATCTTAAACAATTAAAGAACTGCACAAAAAAAAAACCCTCAAAATAGTTAAGCATAACCTGTCTGCAAGGTTCCCTTCAGTTTTAAATAAAATACTTTGTGTTCATACGTAAGGAGTTTTTTTGTCTGATCAGCATCAATTCTCCCAGATAAACAATAATCAAGTTAGAGTCTAGACCCTTACTGTCTACTAAAAATGAAAGAAGTGCTACAAAACACTCAAATTGTCTGGTAGCCCTCCATACCCCCTTCCCCGGAAAGAAACACACTGACACATGTCTTGGAGGAAATGGCCGCAGCCATGCGTTTATTGAATAATATTCCAGTATTACTAGCAGTGAGCGCATCCAGGAGGATCAACTACCATGTGGTCATACTAGGCCAAGGCTGTACAGCTGCCTCCCCTTCAGGTGCCGTTTTCTTGCAGTATAGATATACCTGCTGCAGGCGGACCAAGACCCCTCCCCGGGTCTGCTTGCTTGGCTCACCTCCATGCCTACCAGAGGGTGTCAAGAGCCCTTCAAAAGAATTCAGCTCATCACCTCCCCCTTACCACTATGCCATTTCTTAGTGATCCTCCCATGATGCTGCCATGACCGCAACAAATTAGCATTCACCATCCCTGACTATTCTCACCTATTTAGATTCTCCTACTACTACCTCAGTTTATCTCCCTTTTGGAGGAGGTGAAAAACCCAGAAAAATCTTGCTACAGGGAAACCGGGAAAAGCCATTCCCCAACCCCTAGTGCAGTCACCTCTTCTGAGTCAAAAGAGGGGCCCTAGCTCCCTGACCCACACAACCCTGCTTTTACGAGGGTGGGTGGGTGATCCTTGGAAGGGTGGAGGAGAAAGGGGATGGACAGCTGGCTCTGTCCTAATAAGTTCCTCCCCTCCCTGCCCCTGGTGGTTCCCTGACCAATCCTGCCTAACCTGAATCCCCCTGGGATCACTTCTATCATCCCATATCCTAAGCTAATTATTTGTTGTTACCTCTGTATAACCCTATGGCAGAGCATATTGCTCCTGTATGTTAACCCTACTGTATTTACCAACCTGTTGGAGCATGCAGCTCCTGTGTGTAACCCAACTGTTGGAGCATGTAGCTCCTGTACTTTGAAACTGCCTGTCTCTATGGATTCCCTGTAACTTCTGTATTTCGAAATTGTTTGTCTCTGTTGATACCCTGTAACTCTCCCGGGTCGCTCCTGAAAATAGGCACGTTGTTGTCTAGTGTGCTTACCTGGTTAACAAAAGCAAATAAATAAATAAATAAAATAAATCCCCCCTTCCCTCCTCCTTCCCGGTCCAGGGGAGGATGGCCCCAGAAGAACTACAGCTGTTGCTGCCACCCGTTGCAGCCTCTGCATTGTCTGGTAGCCCTCCATGCCCCCTTCCCTGGAAAAAAACACATTGAAATACGTCTTGGAGGAAATGGCTACAGCCATGCGTTTATTGAATAATATTCCAGTATTACTAGCAGCGAGTGCAACTGGGAGGATCAACTACCCTGTGGTCGTACTGGGCCAAGGCTGTACAGCCGTCTCCTCATCAGATGCAGTTTCCTTGCAGCATAGATATACCTGCTGCAGGTGAACCATGACCTCTCCCCCCGGTCCGGTTGCTTGGCCCACCTCCATGCCAACCAGAGGGTGTCACGAGCCCTTCTGAAGAACTCGGCTCATCACCTCTCCCTTACCACTATGCCATCTCTTAGTATTCCTCCCAAGACACCACAGGACGGACAATGTCTGACCCCCCCATGCCGCTTGCTCACCACTTCCTCCAAGACTTTTTCCAGTGCCCCTAAACACCACTGTTACCCCCTCCTTGGTCAAGGGCCCCATTTTGGCAACCATGAGCTGACCAGTGGCCTGAATCTGACTATGTTTACCACGGTCCCCCCTACTGCCTGCATTACCACCCTCATCTCCCAATTGACCAGGATGCAAGCCTTGTTAAGAGGGACCACGGCCTCCCTGCCCAGCCATCTTGGCCTCTGGATAAGCTGGGACCAGATGAGGACGGTCTGTGGCCACCAGTCCCTAATGGTTTTAAAGTCCTTCCTCATGGCCAGCAGCAAGTCCACCATCTTCCAACTCCTCAGGTCCTCCCCTCCAAAGTGGACCACCAATATCTCTGGGATACACTGGGTCCTCTCCTCCACTCGAAGTAGGGGTATCAGCTCTTCCCAGGGCATGCCTTCAGACCCCAGTCATCGGATCTGAATCATCGGATGACCCTTGTTATGTAGCAGCCTTCCTGTCCCGACTGCCACTGTAGCTGCCGCCTGCTGTGTGAAGGCCTGACCACAAATCCAAATCAAACCATTAATTCTGGGGGACCCTGGAAGAAACATAAAGCCATTATTGCAAGTGTGGGTGCACATACCTCAAGAATGCCTGGGAACTCCAATGCCCCAATGCCTGTATCTGCCCATCTGTCCACCTCTGGCTCCTCACATTTGTGGCTGCCCCAATCATGAAAGAGTGCGTGATGAACTCCTTAGGATTCAGGCCCACCTCCTGTAGTGCCTGGAACAGGACTGCTCTAAACTGGTATGCTGTGACTGGCCTGCTATCCTCATGTTGGAAAAAAGGTTTACCTTTTTTGGGGTCTGCAGCTGCTTAGGCCTTCACTCTATCATGCACCCTCCAGGGCTTCCCTGATGGAGCCTGCACCTGACATCAACATCCCTTCCACTCCTGGTCAGTCTTACTCCTGTGAAGCCATATCCATGTGCCCTCCTCAGTTATTACTATGTCCCCTAGGCCCAACCCAATGGCTTCCAAGAACTGGTTAGGCTGTGTTAGCTCTGACACCCTGAAAGCCCCACAAAAGGCCAACAGAAAAATGGTGTCAAACAACCTCACCTCAAATGGTGTCCAGCAGACCCTAGGGAGAGCCCCCTAAACACTCTCCAAGATTGTCGGGGTGATGGAGCACCTTGTGTACTGGTGGGAAGCCAATGACTTCCCCCACTCTTCCAGCACCTTACATACTTCAAAACCTTTGTGCTGTCAGTGACCTCCAGGGCCCTGGAGAACCAAGACAGGCCAGCAGGATGCCTGCCCACCACCCCGGGTGAATCTTTGCCTGGACAGCATGATATATGTGCATAGCTGCTTGACCGGAATGGGACAATCTTCTGGCCAGCTCTGCTGCGCCCATACCTGCAAGTAGTGTGTTACCCCTTCCCGGTATACTTCCCTTGTCTTTGGAGCAATGGAATTACTGATGCATTTCCAAGTCGAGATGACGCTACCCTCCAAAAGTGGGGGTATCACCTATGGCTGCAGCTCTGCTGCTGCAGCCTGCTCCCAAAACCATTGCATCTGTGAATGAGACAAAGCATCACAAATTCCACTGTGTGCCCTAGGCATGTGCACAGCCTTAACATAATGTTTTATCATCCACCATTACCAAATTATAGATGCGCATTCAGTCCCCCCACCATCTACCTTGACAGGTTGTGGTGTCCAGCAGACCCCCCTTTCAACCCCAGATGCCCTTCCAGTAGTCAGCCCCAAGAGAGACCAACTTGGCGGGCACTGATCAATCTCTAACCCTCCCCAGCCACCCTACCTTCATAAGGAACCCCCCAGACATTGGCAGCTGATGTCACGGTGACCGGGGCTCCACGTCCAGGGGCTGAGTCGCTGCATGCTAATCCTGTCCACCCTTACTGGGGTTGGCAAGTATGTTGCCCTGTGGCTTCCCTGGCTTCTGGACCATACCGCTGAACCCTCCTCATGGGGCGCACAGAAAGGTGTATAGCATGAAGGGGTGCTGCTGCCACAGGTCATGCAAATGTGCAGGAAAAAGCATGACATCTGATTGCACTTGGATTGAATGTAAGCATAGCACACCTGCACTGCAGTCATCCCCTCTCCACCTTTTGTGAAGGGGATGGCCTCAGTGGCTAGCAGCTGTCTGTGTGCACAACCCCACCCCATGCATGACGTCAACCATGAGGGTCATGCAGCTGTACCCCTCCCCATGGTGCTATCCTCCTGTTGTCTCTTCCTAAATTCCTTGTTGTACTCCAGCCATGCCATGCCCCCCATTCTCAGATGCATGAGAATAATCTGGTTTTGATATGTGAACAGCCCCAGACCCTGCTCCCTTTCCATCTGAAGGATGGTACCCAAGAAAATGGGGAAGTCCACAATCCAGTTGTCAGAGGTGATTGGCACCTTTGGGGTTTTCCTATCAGATTCCTCCCCCCTTCTCCTTCTTCTTCTCATCCTGCTCCACTGGCCTGTTAAGGAGGGAGAACATGTCAACATACTCCCGGTTCCTAATTTGCTTCCTAACTTTATCCGTGAGGTGGGACCCCAGCTGCTTGTCTATCCCCACATGGGAGCTGGGCTGGGATGAAGGGGACTTGGTGGAGGGGGGTGCAGGGGTGACTACTGGCCCCGTGCTTGAACCTTGTCCCCCCACTTTCTCCACCACCACTGCCATCAGGTCCAGCAGCTTGTCTAACTTCTGACTCAACCCCCCCCCCGCCTTAGGCTACTGTCCAGGCGGTCCCCTTGGGTATGACATTTGTGTATATGCTGTAAAATTCTGCTCCTTCTATGCCTTGTACTTACTGTACTGCTTGTTTTGCTTTGTATTGTTATCTGTCCAGGACCATCTTGAAAATGAACTTGCTCAATGGTGTCTATGCCTGGTAAAATTAAGTGATTGATTGATTGATTGATGCTCTCCCCCAAGGGCATCTTGCAACTCAGTGGGAGCTGCCTTGACCAGAACATCAACATCTATGCTGTCCCTCCCCATGGACTCACTCAGGTCCCTGTCCCCACCCCCTAGGGCCACGCCGAAAATCTGAAGCGCATCACAGTTGCTCAAGCAGCCTACCCTTTCACCTCACTTACCTCCTTCTGGAGTCCTAGGCATCTTCACCGGAGGCATGGCCAGCCCGCTGGCTGGGCGCTTCTTCGATGGAGCCTTTGCATCCGCTGACATCAACAGGCCTTCCAGACCCTCCAGGCAGGCTTCCAGCCATGCAGTCCCCTTCATCTCATATATCTCCAGCAGCTGTGACTTCAAGCCCTCTGTGGCCTTCGAGTCATAGTGGGTGTGTGGGAGAAAAGCACAGACATCAAGAAGTAGGTGCAAACACACACAAGTGTGTACATTTATTTACAAAGAAAATAAAAAAAACTTTAAGCAAAAAAAAAAATCAAATAAACATTACACAGCTAGGACTCAGCTTCAGTCCCACCCTCTGTGTTTCCTCAACCTGTCCCAAGGTTGAACTGATCTCCTCTTAGACTGGAGAGTGAACCTTTTATACAAAATTGTCACATGGTCATGAGGCTCCACCTCCTAGTCTAATACAATTTGTTTGTAGGCTAAGGAAAATAGTAATAAACATAATATAATAAATAACAGCAATAATACTTTATACTGTTCATATTTCATATGAAAAATAAAGCAAATACACATTTTTACCAACATTTCCACACTGTAGCTCTACCTACCTACTGTGAGGGACAGTTCGCTCAGGATAAAAACCGTAGCACAAAGGGGCATTGGCCCTGAGAGAAGACCTGCAGAGAGAACACCCAGGTGAGCTACCAGAATTACAGACTAAAGAAACATTTATGTTTGTTAGGAATTTTTAGGCAATATTTATAGAATTGCAGTTCCTGCTACAGCTTCAGAAAGAAAAAGAAAACAAGTGCAAGACTTTCTAGATTACAGCTGGGCTTTTCTGTTGCTGATATATTTACATATATATACTATATATATATATATATATATATATATATATATATATATATGCAGGATTCTTGTTTGCAGAGGACAACATATTTTTAAAGCAGGCAGAGTGAGTTGAGCAGTCATGGAGGAGTTTTCTCATGCTTTCCGCACATTTAGCATGAAAAACCCTTTGTTGCACTGCTCACTTAAAGTATATGTTTACATAATTTTGCTCTGCAAATCTGGGAGTGTTTTTGTCGCCAAGAAAACACTGGCAGGGGAGAAAACTAACAGGAACAAAAGGAGAAGGTATCCTGCTATTTTTATTACAGTGTTTGGCATTTTTTTAACAGTTCTTGCACTAATATTTAGGCACTTCAAAGGCTTTGTTAAAAGAAAACAGCGAGTGACAGCATCTGCCCAGTATATTTCCTAATACAGCTCACAGAATAGAGCTTACACACACAAGGCAGCGCAAACAGCACTGAGTCTGCAGCACAGAAGATGCTTGTTTTCCTTTCTTTTACAGGTCTTTACAGTATATAAGGAATTTGCGGGGCGGGACCTCAGCTAAGCTAAACCTCAGGCTATTTTTGAGAGAGGAGCAAGGAAGATTAAAATGGCTCCCTCTCTAATTATTAAAGTTTTAAACAAGAAGAACTCGGTTTATTTTAGCAGTCCTGATATCAGGAAGCAAGCTAACTTATTTCGTTTATTTTTTGACACCCCTTCCACGGCATACCCCAGACGTTAGGGATACAAAAGAAGGGGAATATTTGTGGAAGCTGCTTTTTTACTAAAGCTGCGATTAACAATTCAGCAGCTACATGGCACTGCAATCCTGTGCACATTTGTGCAGGAAAGCACAATAGCACTTCACAACACAGAAGCTTGTTTTACAGAGCAGAGCTGAGTCTGCAGCTCTGCAATAAGAACTTTCTTCTATTTTAACACTACTGGCATGACAGCCAGTTGAATGCAGACAAACCTGGCAATAGCCTGCTGTGCTTTTCTGAGGCAGGGAGACAGACAGACGGACAGACAGACAAACAGAAAGTTGAAGTTCAAGTTTATTGCAGGAAAGAATCCGTTGAACAAGCTCATTCACAAGGAGGTCCTGAGGCACATACACATACAGTTCGCAATTACATAGCGACTCAAGCAGCCTACCATTTCACCTCACTTACCTCCTTCTGAAGTCCTAGGCACCTTTGCCGGAGGCATGGCCAGCCCCCTGGCTGGGCGCTTCTTCGATGGAGCCTTTGCATCCGCTGACATCAACAGGCCTTTCAGACCCTCCAGGCAGGCTTCTGGCCATGCAGCCCCCTTCTTCTCATACATCTCCAGCAGCTGTGACTTCAAGGCCCCTGTGGGGGAAGGGGGAAGGAAAAAAAAAAGAACAGTATCGTAGGTGGCCTACCTATACTACAGTAAAGAACAGAAAAGAAAAGGGTTGCTGTTGTGCAACAGACTTTCAGGATGGAAGGAAAATGACAGTACAGAGTCTCTGCTCTTAGACTTGCCTCCCAAGCTGGGGGCAGGGCACAGAGCTACCACACTTTGCTGATTGCTTCCTCTGATGGACTGGCATGTTTTCTGTAACACAGTAGAAGCTCCCCCATCCCCAGGGAGAATTTAGATCAGTTAAACACCACTCCACCGGGGACCGGTGAACATTGGGAGCCATAGCCTGTCCCATGCCCCAAGTCATCCTGGGTTGTAGAAAAGAGGGAATTAAGGAGAAGAGCACACCTCTGTACCTGCACCATTCTTCCGCCCAGTGGCTTCCCCGGTAAGGCCACAAGGCTTCTCTGCTATCTGCTCCGGGTACCTGCTGTGAAGGCCATGAATTCCCCTTTGCACCACAGTGATAGTGAGTTTTAATATATATTTTTTTTGATTAATCCTCTTGACATTACCTATGACAGTCCCCCCCCCTTTTTTTTTTTGAGGGGCGAAGTTGATGTGCCCTTAATGGGAAGGCTGATTATCCCCTCCCCCCAACTACTGTGCCATCCTGGTAGTTGGACACCCCCCCGCCAGCGCCCATGAGCGTTGCCTCTCTGCACGAGACCGTGGCTGTGGATTGCCAGTAGCAGACCCAGAAAAGATGGCCATCACGAATATCACGAGACGTGACAAGATTTGGGCCAAGCCTATGCAACACTAGCCACATGAGGCCTGGTGAGGGGACTGGTCCCTCCCAAGATGGCCAACCTGCTCTCGCGAGGGCAATGTGAGATGTGCAAGGGATCTATGCAGAGCCATCATCGGAGGAACCCACTCCATTCCCTCTCTCATTATTCTGCGCTTATTGCAGCTGGCTGTACTGATGAACTGCCTCAACCAAGGGACAGCCTCCAGGATGACAACAAAGAAGAAGTCCTTGACTATGGGGCCCAGGGCTTTGGATATTGGGCCCCTTTGCATTGCACTACCACTGTCGCCAACACCACTTGCAGCCACCTCTTGTGAGCCTGTGGACCCCCCGCCTGCAAAACTGAGCCTGGTGCTACTGCAGAGAGCCACTAAACCCCAGTGGGATCCCCCCACGGCCCACGGATGATGTGCCTCACAGCAATTCTGCCCCCAACAGCATTCAGTGTGGGCCAGATCCCAGCCTTTATGTGCCAGAAGATTTGAAGCTGACTGATGGGCTGCCCAGGAACAGGGCCATCCTCCAACTACCATACTGAGCCCCATTACCAGCCCTTCAGTGACTAACCCCTCCCCAGCCACCGGAGAAGGGAAAGAGAACACTGGTTAACCAGGAGTAGCACACCAAGCTGAAGCTTGTCTCCAGATGTGACCTGGGAGCACAAGGAAGCCCAAGTGACTTGCTCAGGATTACACAGCATGCACCAAATTGGCCCCCTGTGAACTGGTGTGCGGCCCGAAACCCAGTCAGAGGAGGAGCAACCAGAGATCCCACAGCAGGGTGCAGACATCCTACCAGAGTAGCGGGACCACAATAGGAGATGAAGGTAGGGACACATCATCCTGGCCCCTTGCCAGCTGGCCTCAATCCCCTGCTCGCTCTCTTTGTATTATTATTCTTATTATTATTTCTTTACTATCTTCAACTGACTGGCTCAGGAATTAACCTTCCCAGTGAAGTTGAGGAGGCTCAACCCCTGTTCTACGCCTACCATTAAGGGAGAGGACTACCCTCCAGACCCTTGATCAGGTCTATGACATCAGCCCAACCCCCAGGAACAATAGACCCTAGGCACTCACCTTTGCTGACCTGGTTGGTTGGCTGGACGTCTTGATCCTTGGAGGGGCAGAGGAAAAAGAGGATGGACAGCTTGCTATGTCCCAGTAAGTTCCTCACCTCTCTGCCCCTGTAGGATGTGACCCCCCCCTCCCAAGTGGGAGGCCAGTGGTGGTCCCTGACCAATACTGCCTAAGCCGAATCCCCCCCCGAGACCACCTCTTTCATCCCCCCTTCCCTCCTCCTTCCTGGTCCAGGGGAGCATGGCCCCAGACAAATTATGGCTGCTGCCATCCATTGCAGCCTCTGCAGAAACTAGCCTCTATCTACTCACCCTGCCCTTTTAAGTATTAACTAAAATATGTTTTCTCTGCAGGCTAGGTGATTTTTCTCAGCTGAGTGTCTCTAGGTGCTGGTAGCAATATCAGCAGTTTTGTTGGTGAAATCAGGATGGCAGAATTCCTTCTGTCTCAACAGGAGAGAAATGAAGTGCCGAAGGATCTGGACAGTTTTTGGAATTGGGCAGCAAAATGGCAGACACACTTTAACATTGAGAAATGTAGGGAGATGCACTTTGGAAAAAGAACAGAAATACAAAATGCTACCTGAATGGCATGGAGAATACTGAAAGCAATCAGGAAAGAAGGATACTGGGGGAGCATGGGCTATGAGGGATGACTGGCAGAACTGGGATTATTCTGCATGAAAAGGAGAAGATGCAGGGGAGATATGATTACAGAATTTGTGGGCTATCTATTCAAACCTTTGCACCTGGGGCAAAGCCGTAGTGCTGGAATAGCGCTGGACTTGAGCCAGGCTGCAATATTCATAAACCCTAACAGCGCCGGCGCTCTGCGGTAGTGCTGAAGTTAAAAGAAAATGTACGCAGGGGCCGGGGTTAGGGGAGTGGCCAGGAATGCTGGCTGAGCAGCATATTCAAACATACAGTGCCTCACTACAGGCATTAGCACAACCTGTAGCACATTGCTAAATACCGCCAACAAAAAGCTGGTGGTAATGCGACAGTGCCCCCTCCTTCCCATCACGATCCCCAAACCCCAGCAGCCGCTTAACTGCCTATAATTCCCTGGAGGTCTAGTGATCCCTCCACCCCCATCACAATCCCCGACCGCAGGTAGCTGTAAATAGAAGTAAACTTCCATGATTGTCTAGTGGTCCCCCCGCCCCATCGCGATCCCCGACCCCCGGTAGCCATAAATAGAAGTAAATCTCCATGGTGATCTAGTGGTCGTCACCCCGCATGATCCCTGACCCCACAGCACTGCATAATTGGTGGTCTAGTAGTCCTCCCACCCGGCAGTGCAATACCCATTAACCCCATAAATAGCATACGTATGGAGCCAGCAACCAGCTCAGCCCTCCTCTCACAACCATGGCCGGCCGCCGACTGCGGTATGTGTGAGTGCTACTGCAATGAATGAGTGCATCCTCACATGAGGATGCACTCATTCATTGCAATGGCACGCATGTATGCTGCAGTCAGTGGCCAGCCGTGGTGGTGAGAGGAGGGCTGAGCTGGTTGCTGGCTCCATACGTATGCTATTTACTGGGTTAACCTGTGTCACATTGCCGGGTGTGGGGACCACTAGACCACCAGGTTATGCAGTGCTGTGACGTTGAGGATTGAGTGTGGGGGACCTCTAGATCGCCGTGGAGATTTACTTCTATTCGCGGCTACCCGGGGGTCGGGGGCCACTAGACTACCATGGATAAATGCTTAGTTTCATTACTTTGTAATGTAATATATCTGTGACCAGGAGTAGCACACTACATGGAAAGCTTGTTGACAGGTGTGACCTGGGAGCACAGGGAAGTTAAGTGGCTTGCTCAGGGTCACACAGTATGCAAGTGGGGGCTGTGGGATTCAAACTTGGGTCTTCAGATTTGCAGCTCAGAGCCTTCAACCACTGCACTATACTGCCTCCCGCTGTGCTATACTGCCTCCCTTATATTATAGCAGATACTGGGGAACAGGGATCATGATGGGGGGGCTAGACTGCCATGGACTGTATCCCCCGTATGGGAACAGTGACTTTGACAGCTGAGATGGACTGCATGTTCCACCCAGTGTCCCCAGTTCCATGACATATGGGGTTGCTGTGGAGCCTAGCAGGCCTGAAGCCTACGTCCTACCCCCTCCCTTGCCTCATACTTGTTCCATGCATTCTAATATCTCCCCACTGTTACTGTACCCACAACTGCGGGGTGCTAATGTTGGTGTTGGAGGTGGGGTGGGGTCTGTCCTCCAGGGCACTTTTGGACTCAGACAGTATGTGTATATATATATATATATATATATATGAGTGTGTATGTACATATACATATTATATATATATATATATATATGGCTATATTGTTCTGTAGTCCATTCCGACCAACAGGGGATGCTGTGGGCATGCCTTTGCCTGCAGCATCCAGCCTGTACTTCCATTCCGACCAAAAGGTGGAGCTGTGTGCTCCATGCAGTAGCACCGGGCAAACTGCATGGTAATGTATGCTAAGCAGCACATAATGAGATGCAAATGTGCCTGTTTGCCCATGGATCACCTAAGTAGGCTCATTTGAATGGGAGCTTTGAATATAGCTCACATTTGCCCGGGCTAACCAGTTTCCACCAGGCTATTGTGTTGGCACTGTGTTATCAGATTAGCCTTGAGTAAACCACACTTCAGCATAGCACAGTTCTGCAGTGTGTGGCTTGCATTGTTGTTTACCATAGATGTGAGACATCTCTGTGCAATCACACACACTGTTCTCCACCTGCGACACTGGCTTGTTCTGGAGTCTCCTGAGCTGCAGTTGCTGTGTGCACTTTCCTGTTGTTATATTCAGTGCTGTCTTATTCCCGGGCTATTTTTGCCCTGCACTCCCAGCCCAGTTTGCCTGGCTTCCTTAGCATTCTATATTCAGCAGGATTAGCACCGGGCTACTCCTTTTGAATATGGTGGGCTATTTGGTCCGGGCAATGTTTGCATGCTGGGCAGTGCTAATTTAGCACCAGGGCAAAGTTTTGAATATCTGGTCCCAAGTATGTATCAGGCAGGTGTATGCAGAATGTTGAAACTCCAACAGAATTTAATTCAGTGAAATTTCTAAAAATTCCATCAGTAGCAGAATTCTGATATTCTGCGTGTGGAATATTTTTCACAGATTAATAATCCACAGTTTACAAAAACTGTAAATTTTTTTCCCACAATCCAATAAAAAATATTCCATGGTTTATGTGATCCATTAAAAATTATTCTGAGGTTTATGTAGAAATGCTTTTCAGAATTCTGCAGAATTTATAAAACGTAAAAATAGCATTTCAGAAGTGGAATTGCCATCCCACAGCAATTCAGAAGATGGAATTTCACATTTCACACAGCCCTACTAAGAGGGATAACACAATTAGAATAAGTACACCTCTTCAAGATGTGCAGGTAGAAAAGGATAAGGGGACACTTAATGTCATCAAGGGGAAGACTTTGGGGAAACATCAGAAAGAACTGTTTCAGACAGTGCTTTGTGAACATTTCAAGTAGAAAGCCAGAGCAAGTGGTATCCCTTGATACTGTAATATACATTATGCTCCGACTCGACAAGTAGCATATAAACAGAAAAAAAACAAGGTGCACTCAGGAAACAGTGGCAATTTAGAACAAGGTGGCCAGCCTACTACTCCATAGAAAAAAACAAACCTCTGCACTGGTGGGGTGCTATAAAAAAACAAACAATACCATAGCAGCCAAATATGTTATAGCAAGCCATTTGAGAATCGCTGGCTAAGCCCTTTGCCCCAGTGGTTCAACCCACACAGGTCTTCATCAGGTGGTGCGTCTAGCCTGGTGAAGGAAGCAGGTGCTTCTATACAGGTAAATGTAAAGAGACTGAAATCAAATAACCAACCATGTATTAATTGAGAAATAAGACATGATAAGGCCTGGGTTTTACTGAGCTTACTTCATGGCAAGGGTGGTTGTGAGGCACAAAACCGAAGGCAGAGTGCCTTCAACACCCTAGACATGCAGTGAACCCAGCACAACCCAGGACATGGAGTGTTTTATTGTTTCTTTAAAATGTTTTTTTTCTTAACAAATGAATACAAAAATACACCACTGAAGTACATAACTTGGGTTAGATTTGCAAAAGTCAGATACGTAAAATAATCCCACTGCCTACTAGTTGCCATAGTCATATACATTTCCAGTGCACTTCTGATTATTATAAAACACACATTTATTAATAAATGTGTTAATTCACTAATAGAGTATAATGCCTGAGTAACAGTGGTTAACCATGATGTAAACACCTCAAGCAGTTGCCAGGACCAGCAAGTAAACCTCGAGGGCACAGCTCAAGAAGTTTACAGTTGTCATGGCACCCGTGAGAGGTGATTACATCTGTGGTTGACTACCGTTACTCAGGCATTCTATTTTATAGTGTATGGAAAAACTAGCCACTGTGGGGAAAAAAACAGAGTTTTTTTCAATGTGTGTTTGTTCTCCTGTTCGGCTATGAATACCTCCTGATTTGAATGTTGAGCAACTGAAGTGCTGAAATTAGCCATTGTGATCTATACCACAGTGGGTCTGTAACCATCTGAATGGAATGAGTGTTTTGAATGAATGTCCAAGCAGCAGATCACCTTTCCTTTCCAAGAGTTTTGACAGGTGGTGACATTCTATCCTGTAAACCCATCATTATGACATAGTTAAGCAAGGTTTATAGCATTTGATGTCATAACAATGGAATTATCGGTTATAAACTGATTGAAAACAGGAGTTAATAGACACTGTCCATACATTATAATATGTTAGTGTTTTTACTGTCTGACCAGCTAACATCAGCTCATCACCTGTATCCCTCTTCACTCCCTTATAACAGTTTCACACACTGGCTTGATATCAGACCACTGGTGTATTCTTGACTTTGCCCCTGCAGTTGGAGATGCACTCCTGGGATAAGAGTTCAGTCAGCACTGGTCACAAATGCATGTTCTGGTTTGCTGATAATTGAATTAAAAAATAAACTTCTGTGTACCTGGGTTTCAGCAAGGCCTTCAACACTCTCCCACATAGAAGGCTGGTTAACAAGACGGGTAGTCTGGGCATGAGACAAAAGGTGATACACTGAGTTAAAAACTCTCTGACAGGAGACAGAGGGTGGTGGTAAATGGGAATCCAATCCGGGGAGAGAGGGGTGACCAGTGGAGTACCACAGAGATCATTACTGGTACCAGTCCTGTTCAATATCTTCATTAGTGCCATTGTAGAGGGGCTGAAAGGAAAGGTCTTCCTATTTGCAGATAACACCAAGATCTGCAATAGGGTGGGCACTCCAGAAAAGGTGCAGAAAATGAAGAAGGACCTGGAGAAGCTTGAAAGATGGTCAGAGACGTGGCAACTGAGGTTCAATGCCAAGAAGTGCAAAATAATGCACCTGGGCAGAGGGAACCTTGGGGAAAGCTACAGGATGGGGGTGGAGGTGATGACTGTCACTAAAGAGGAAAGGAACCTGGGGTATCATCTTTGATAATCCTTAGGTATTAAAAACAATGTGCAAAGGTGGCAGGGAGGGCCAGTGGCATTCTGGGGTGCATAGGCAGAGGTATCACTATCAGGAGGTGGGAGGTGGTGATGCCATTGTATAAAACATTGGTAAGGCCTTACTTGGAGTACTATGTGAAATTATGGAGGACTCACCTGTACAAGGACATAAACAAGGTGGACGCTATCCAGAGAAGGGCGACAAAGATAGTGCAAAGCTTGCAAAACAAAACATATGAAGAGATACTAGGGGACCTCAATATGTACTCGCTGGAAGAGAGGAAAGAATGGGGTGACATGATAGAAACTTTCAATGACCTCAAGGGCATAAACAAGGTGCAGGTTGGGGACATTTTTCAAGGGAGAAAAATTACTAGAACCGAGGGGGGCACGATATGAAATTTGAGGGTGGTAGGTTAGGGGGAAATGTGAAGAGTTTTTTTTTACATGGAGAGAGTAGTCGATGCTTGGAATAGTCTGAAGGTTTGTGCAAGCACAGGGGATTGGCACCTGCCAAAAGGCTCTTGGAATGTACTTCAAGCAATGACAGTATTCTTGAGGAGGTAAAGGACTCACCTGACTGCTTTCTGTTCTCTGTGATGGTTCTTTTATTCATGAAAAGAGTTAAAATCCTTATACCATTTCAACCATGAGAAGACTAACATCCACAGTACAAAGGATTACTTCCTCATTCCTCCACCCGCTCCCTACGTATGCCGTTGATCACATGACGTGTTTCACCAAATCAAGGCTTTCTCAAAGGTGATCACATCATAATGCTTATCCATACTTATAGGAAGTTCTTTAAAGGTGCAGTGTGCAAATTACATATAGTGCATATACAGTAATACCACTGAATTCATTACTGTGTTTTAACCCATTATAAAATCAAAACAGTGTTATTCCCTTATATGACCTTAGCATATGTTCGTTATATGACACTCATGAAAGCATCATCTCATTATTCTGTAGTAGATAAAAATATGCAAGATTCACAGTAACATCATTAATTCATTCATAGCAGCATTATTTAGAATGTTTTAGCATCATTTTGGCTTTAATCATTCATGCATATTGAAGTGCTATTTTGAATCTGTTTTAAAAAAAAAAAACAGGCGTACACTGCAAGACCAAGCCAAGGCACCTAATCTAGATGTATAAATGAAATTATCAAACCTGATAGCAGGAACCCAGTGACATGCATGTGTCCATATTACCTTCACATAAGGTGACCAGTGCATATCTAAAAACAAAAAATAGAGAACTCTTTTTAATCTTGAGGCATATTAATATTTACAACAATTTTTGCATCATCATAATAGTCCAATCTGTTGCTATAATCATCCTTTGACTATTTTACTTTTTTTAAAAATGGCTTGATCTCTGTCCTGCCATTACTGGAAGTCCTTTTCCATTCATACCTTGTAAAGAGAAAATCCCAAACTTCTCTTTTTAATAGTAGGTTATCATAATTACCACCTCTTCTGGATAGAGTAGTTTTTTTCAAAACCAGTAAAGAGAAAGGAATGTGCAGTTTTGTTTCTACTCTTTAAAACATGCATTGCTAGAGCATTCTTTTGATCCCCATTTTCTATGGCTCTAACATGTTCCCCTGTGTGGTTTGAGCACCCTTCAGGTGTTGCCTATATAATAAGCACCATATTTGCATTCTGCTAAATAAATGAAACCACAGGTACTGCATGTCTTAAAACCACTAATCTCATTATCTCTTCCAGTAACTGGATTCTTGAAGGTTGTAGTGTGTTGTACTTGTGGACAGTACTTACAATTATTTAATTTTTTGCTGAGATTTTCTCTACTAGGCAGCCACATCCTTGGTCTGTCTTCTATTGGCTGAACTGAATGCATCACAATGTCTCTGACACTTGTCCCTTTCCCATACACAAACGTATGCCCTGTTTCTTCTTTTAAACCTGGATCCTGTAGGGCAACGTGCCAGTTTTTCTTTATTATTTCAGAGATTTCTTTAGATTGTGGTGTGTAGGTACTAACAAAACATTGTTGAACATCCTGTTTTTGTTTAATACTAGGTCCTTTTTCGTCCAATAGTTTCTCCCTGGGTGTGGCATCTATGGAATTGTTTTCTTCTCTAATGACACTTTCTCCATAGCCTCTTTTTCTTTATCTATCTGTCAGTTCTGATGCTCTCTTTTCATATAATTTTTTGTTGCCACTGTTTCTCTTAACCCTTGTGTACTGACCTTTTGGGATGGCTTTTATAGTATTATAGGGGTGGCTACTACTGGCCTGTAATAGTGTGTTCCTATCTGTGGGTTTTCGGAACAGGTCAGTAGTCAGCCCCCCCCCCATCTTTTTGTATGGTCAAATCAAGGAAGTTAATCTATTGCATGTCACTAATCACTGAGAAGCTAAGATTCTGATTGCTTCCTTCTAAATACCTCACAAAGTCAAATAGAGTTTCTATGTTTCCTTTCCATATGATGATAATATCATCTATAAAACGTTTCCATAAATCCAAATGGCACAAGAATGGGTTTTGGTCACTCCTCACGTGGTCATGTTCCTATTTGGCCATGAATAAAGTTGCATAATTAGGGGCAAATCTTGCCCCCCATGGCCGTCCCTTTCTTTTGTAGAAAAAATTTGTTTTTGTAAAAGAAGGCATTGCATTCCAGCACATATTTAGTTAATTTTCTGATGACATCCATGGGGGTTGGGGCCTTTATTTCTCTGGTGTCTAGGTAAAATCTAAGTGCTTCTAAACCTTCTTCATGTGGTATGTTTATATGCAATGATGTAACATGTAAGATTACTAAAAGATCATTTTCTTCTATACAAACGTCTTCCAATAGCTGTAATACCTCTCCTGTATCTTTAAGGTTTGCTGGTGTTTTTTTGTGCAAGTTCTGAGATGTAAAGATCCACAAATTTAGCCAAGGATTCTGTGAGTGAATCATTCCCTGAGATAATGGGTCTCCCAGGTGGATTGACTAATGATTTGTGTATTTTTGGAAGACAGCAGAAACTTGCTTTAACGGTGAAATCAACTTTAAGATACTCGATGGTTTGTTCTGACAATACAGCACTTTCTCTTAGGCTGGTTAAATAACCATCTATTTCTTTTTTGAATCTCATAGTTGGATCTGAAGTCAATTTTTTATAAAAGTTACTATCCCCCAATTGTCTTTATACTTCGTTATCATAGTCATCCAAATTCATAACAACTATTTCCCCTCCCTTGTTTGCCGCTTTAATAGTCACATGTACATTGCGGTCAAGATTATTTAATGTGTCCGATTCATCATTACTGGGGTTATGATAAAACCTATTATTAGTTTCTTTGTATAATTTTTTAATATCTCCCTCACAGTATTTTTAAAAGGTCTGTAATGCCGGAGTCATAGGGGGGCAAAACATAGACTGGGGTTTAAATGTCACTGTATTAACCCTCTCATTGTTGCCATTCCCACCTGTTCTGGGTTCCACTGAAGTGGGGTCCATGGTTGCATCTTGTTCCTTCCTGCTGAAGAAGGATTTCAGGCTTAGGTTTCTACCCATTTTATTCAAATCAACTGTGGTTTCAAAAAAGTCAAATTTCTTCTTCGGGGTGAAGGAAAGGTCTTTACTCAATACTTTCTTCTCTATATCTGACAGTGGGTAGCTTGATATATTAATTACATTTGATGTTGCATCTTCCCCCTCTGTCGTTGTCATCATCCCCAGTTTCTCCCACTCATTTTCTCTGGAGCTCTTCATCCTCCTCTTTGTACTCCCTCTCCTAATTCTTCTCCTCCTGGGTTCCATTAGATCACTCTCTGGCTGCACCATGGGACAAACGGGGGCATGGTGGCACTGGGGTAGCACATGCTTCCTCCTCTTCTTCGCCTAAAAAGTCAGTATCCTGGTTGTCCTCTGTGCTAGTGTACTGAATTCTGTTTATCGTGCCATTGATGTTTTCCATGGTGCTAGTATTTACAATTGTTTTTTGGACTGGTCCAATCAAAGATTCTTCCTTCTCTGTAGTCCCTCTCGTCTCTCTCAAACTTTTGTTTTTTAATATTCCTTATTTTTTAATTATATCTTGCAATATTTTCAGTTAAATTGTCTAGAAGTTGGTAATATTGAGGGAAGGTTTGGAATTTTTTAATGGTTTCTCCCTTAATATTCAGTTCCCCCTCCACTTCTTTTTGAATTACTGAATTTTCTGTTAATATCAACTCTGTGTACTCTTTACTTGCTCTGTGACTTATTCTTTGCCATTTCTCAGTAAAGCCCTCTCTATTTGCTCCACAATTGGGCTTTTTCAGTACCCTCAGGCCCCTAGGTACTCTTTTCACTTCAAGGTAGGCCCTTAAGCTGATCTCTTCCCACCACTGTAGCCTCTTTAATTTATGTGCTGTTCTTTCAAATTGTGTGAAGGCTTCTTAAATGTTCACTGAGTTTGTTGAGCTGCTACAGTTATCATTTAGGATGTTCGTGTAACTTGTCACACTGCCTATTTGTCTGAGTACTAATTCTTTAAGGGAGCGGGTGTCTGGTTTGCACTGATCCTGCCTTGTATGTGCCATAGATATATATTGTGTCTTTTCAGCTGTGTTTGTAAACAGGAGAGCTAAATAACCACAAATAATTGCATTTTTTCTTGAGAAAACATTTGCAGGTTACAAAATATTAAAGCTGAAAGAGAGGAGGTATAACCACACCAAGGACGGCCGTGCCACGATCTAAAAATACTAGTTTGAAAGTTTGTGCAAGCACAGGGGATCAATGATGAGATGATTATAGCAACAGAGTGGGCTATTATGATGATGCAAAAATTGTTGTAAATATTAGTATGCCTCGAGATTAAACAAAGTTCTCTATTTTTTGTTTTCAGATATGCACTGGTCACCTTACGTGATGGTAATATGGACACTTGCATGTCACCAGATTCCTACTGTCAGGTTTGATAATTTCATTTATACTTCAGGATTAGGTGCCTTGGCTTGAACTTACAGTGCACACCTTTTTTTTTTAAAACAGATTCAAAATAGCACTTCAATATGCATGAATGATTAAAGCCAAAATGATGCTAAAACATTCTAAATAATGCTGCTATGAACAAATTAATTATGTTACTGTGAATCTTGTATATTTTTATGTACTACAGAATAATAAGATTATGCTTTTATGAGTGTCATATGATGAACATATGATAAGGTAATATAAGGGAATAACATTGTTTTGATTTTATAATGGGTGAAAATGCACTAATGAATTCAGTGGTATTATAAGCACTATATGTAATTTGCACACTGCACCTTTAAAGAACTTCCTATAAGTATGGATAAGCATTATGATGTGATCATCTTTGAGAAAGCCCTGGTTTGGCGAAACATGTCAGGTGAGCAACATCATTTATAGGGAACGGATAGAGGAATGAGGAAGTAATCCTTTGTACTGAGGATGTTTGTGTTCTCGTGGTTGAAATGGTATATGGATTTTAACTTTTTCCATGAATAAAAGAACCATCATAGAGAACGGAAAGCAGCCGGATGAGTCCTTCACCACCTCAAGAATACTTTCATTGCTTATAGTACATTCCAAGAGTTTTTTTGCAGGTGCCAATCCCCTGTGCTTGCGTGAACTTTCAAACTAGTATTTTCAGATCATGGCACTGCTCTCTTTGGTGAGGTTATATAAAGCTATGACTTCGGGCATGCGCATTAAGTTCGATACAAATGCAAGCCCCAAGCTACTTTTATTTCAGCTATTAAATTTAGCATAAAAATATTTTTTTAAAAGGGGAGTTACTTCTACTGTGAAAGAAAACCATTATCAATCACGGTGACCTGATATGACCATGCTGTTTGTGCACCCACCGCAATCTTCACAAAAGATGAGAGCATTTGCTAACAGTGGTTACTGGGCAACCTCAGTCCCCACACACAGCCCTGCCAGAACCTCCAACAGCAACAGTACTGGAGACAAGGACAAAAATTTGGATGAGGATGAATATGAAGGGCAAACCTATGGTACAGAGTTTTTCTGCCTTTTAGTATTTGTGTGTGTGCATGGGGAGGTGCACAAAGTTAGCTTCAGGGGATAATTAGTGGCAGAGGGGACTGTCTCAAGGAAACTGAAGAGAATGGGCTGCTACTCACTCACCCCAAATCATACACCGGTAATAACATTTAATGAGTTGGAGTATGCTCACAATAACCAGCTTCTGTGGTGATTAAATGACTCAACTTTGCTTTGGCATTTAATCATCCACAGAAGCAGGTTATTGCTTCATATACTCCAACTCGCTGAATGTTATCACTTAATTAGCAAGGTAAACAATGAACAAATTTGACTTACAAAAGATGTAACCTAGAAAAATGTTATAATACTTGGAGAGAAGGGATGTGGAAATGCTAAAAGAGTGTATAGCAAACTCAATTAAGATAAAAATGTTGCTGGGCAGACAATAGGGTCAGTGAAAATATGGAAAGAGGCTCAATTAATTTTATAATAAGTAAGCAAAGGAGGTGCAAAACACACCGAAATATATAAAGGTCATGTTAAAAGGCGGGGAAAAAAGTAGCCCAGTCCAAGAAAAGAAACAGTAAAACATAACAATACAAAACTTGTTTTAAAGGTACACAGTAGACACTGAAAAATGTACCTAAATTTTATACAGCATGTAATAGAATAGACATCCAGTAGGGACATCAAGAAAACTGATGCAACATGATAATGAGATTAAAAAGATATGAGGGGGTGATGGCGGTTTTGGGCATGGGGCACGAAAGGGGAGGAAGGATCTGAAGTTGAGAAAGGAAAAAATGATATAGAAGTAATGACAGACATCTAGAAAAGATGCAGCGGAACTCAGCTGTGAGAAGAACTGACAAGACAGAGTCGATATGGAGGAGAAAAAGGAGAGCAAAGGTTAAAGTGGAACTGCAAATAACAGTAAATCTGAATATAAGATTTGAATACAGGTCATAGATACAGGCTGTTTTCCCCAGACTTAAAACTAAAGGGAAAAACAAAAATGATAAAAAATAATAGTATAACTCATGGAAATTGAATGACTTAACATAGTGCTGACTTCTCACTGTAGTTAACACACTAATGCAAACCCATAATTGTCATATGGATCACCTGAAAGTTTTCATGCTACAACAGCTTGGTTAAAGTGACCTTTATTTTGAGCAGATTTTCATAATACTATTACAACCATTTCATCTTTTACAATACCATTACAATCATTTGATCTTCCGTAATTTAAACCGTCACCATTTCTTTTATATAAAGTTTCCATCTGGAGTTGCCCTTTTATTTACAAGTCCCCCCAAATATTCAGATATTTATATTTCATTTTTTCTTCTTGGCATGGGTGTATGTCCTAACACCTCTACAAACACTCCAGTTTATCTCCCTGGGGTCGGGTGTCCCACCTGATCCCCAGCCCTGTACCCCCTAGGGTGACTACTCTATGGGGGTCCCTCACCTGCCCACCATTTCCTTTCTGGCTGGGCCCAGTTTTTTCCCCACTAGCCCATATCTGCCCCTTGTCAGACTATGGGCTTCCCCCATTGAAAAACTGGACTCCCCCCTTTATCCCCTTCTACCTCTCTATGGTTTCTCTGAATTCTGCATTGGGGGGCAGTGTTTCCCACATTGGACAAATGTACCCCGTCCTTCATGTATATCATTAATTTGTCATACATGATGACCTTGTGTCTAATATATATATATATATGTTTTCCCCATCTCTATGACCCAAGCTGACATCTTCCAATTAACCTTCTTCTGAGCTTTTTCAACTGCTTTTACCTCACTGGCCTGTCGCTATTCCCTCCTGGGAATTATCTCAGGGCATGCTACGGTCAAATGGGGCTCCAAGTCCTTAGAATTTCCAGTTATATCTGGATTTGGTTGGCCAACATCACCCATGGTATGTCCCCAAGGTCGTTCCCCCCAGCATGTACAATCAGCAGGTCAGGTCAGGGCCATTTTTTGCTTGTCTCCTCCAACAGTGGAACCATCTGTGCCCATCTCAGCCCTTGCACCCCTTTCCATTTAATTCTGTTTTTTTCTGGATCCTGCCTCATCTGGCTTCCCTCTGGTACTGCTTTTGTGAATTTTTTGGCCCAGTAGATAAATGAGTGTCCCACAATCCATACCACCTTACCATGATCCAGCCCTGCAAAACATGAAACATATGTTAATAACTATTTCCTTATACAGCATTTTAAGGCATACAATTTCCATCTACCCACCCACTTTATGTCTTCTAGGGAGCCACCTTGTGCCACTATCTCAGTGGCTGCCTCTATCTTAAAGGAATGTGATGCAAAATATCAAGGAACCTCCCCAAAGAAAACCATCTCCTTCTTAAGTACTGCCATCACTTAATATTAATGTGGCAGGTGCCCCATTCCCATGCAGAAACAACCTGCCTCCCCCCGTTGGCCTCAGCTCCCTGTACACTTCTAAGGCTGTCAGCGTGGAGTGCCCATTTTTGCTGTCTCTCTTAATCTCAACCTTCCCCTCTTTATCCATCTTGGACCGCTGCAGCCAAATGTCTACCTTGTCACCCCCACCAGGATATATCTTCCCATTGTAGGCCTATTCCCAGTCCGACTTATTACAAGCTACCACCTCACAGACCTGGAAAGTGCCTTTCTGCATTACCAGAAAGATAGCCCTGGACAGTCTGGCCTCATAAGCTGACATGCAAACCTGTGTAAGACTGGCCACTAACTTATCTAATACAGCCCCCTGTAATGGTTTTCTTCTGTCTCATCTCTCTCCTTGCAAATGGCCCCAGCCAAGCTGCATCCTGTGCACTACTGGTGTTCTGATAAGCTGTCTGCATCCCTGTAACTGACAAACCATCGCTATCCCTGTTAGCTGCAACCCCGTGGTGTAGGCCACCATGCCCACCTCCCAACTATCTACATGTACCACTTGATTTGTTCTTCCGTTGCTGGGCTACTTACCTCTAACCCTAACTTCTGGCCTGAATACCTGAAACCCTCTCCATGCATTCTCATAGGCACTCAGTATGTTGGGTGCCCAGGAGTTCTGAAACTGTAGCTGGGCTCGGTCCATTCAATTTCACATAGGTGTACTGGTACCTGAGTTCTCTGATCTGCCACCCCCAGGGCCAACAAATTGAACCTCTCCAACTGTAAACATGAGCAGCTATCAGCTATGATGTTCCCAGCACTCTATGTGCCTAGCAATAAAAGACAAGTTCAACCACAGCCCTGCCAACACCAGCTGCCTGGCCACCCTGAAAACTGCCTCTGACATCCCTCACTGTCTATACAGGACTTCCACCACAACTTTGTTATCACATCTGAAAATTACCTTCTTGTTCATAAAGTGCTCCCCCATACCACCAAAGCCACGCAAATGGGAAAGGCCTCCAGGAAAGTGATGTCCTCTGTGAAACCTAGCTCCACCCATCTTCCCGGCCATATTTTGGAAATCCATTCTCCCTGAAAATATGCCCCATCCCATGGCCACCAGCTGCATATGTGCACAGTTCCAGTGCACTGTCCCACAACCATTCCCCTTGGCAAAAGATAATCCCATTGTAGAATGTCAGAAACTCCTACCATGCCTACAAATCCTCCTACACCACCTTGCTAATGTTGAGTCAATGATGGGGTAATCTGCCCTTGGTGGTGGCCCTTGCTAACCTACGTGTGAACACCCTGCCTAGCCCTATTGCCCTGCAGGCAAAATTCACATGGCCGAGCCACTGCTGAACTTTCAGTGGTGCCCTCCTTTTTCCCTTTACCACCCCTATGAGCTCTCTCAGTCTGGTCACCTTGTCTGCTAAGAGATGAAAGCACTCCTGTTCCACATCCAGTTCTATGCCTAAAAACTCCAGCTTCCTCCCGGGGTCCTGGGTCTTGTCCCCTACTAGTGGTGCTCCCAATTCATCACACATTTTCTCAAAATCTCTCAACATCTGCTGGGTCTCCTCTAACCCCTCCCCTGTAAATAAAAAATCATCCAATTAGTGTACCACCACCCTGTGCACATACCTATCGATAAACACCCATTGCAGCCAAGTGCTGAATGTCTCGAATGTGGCACACATGACCGAGCAACCCATAGGCATAGCTTTATTGAAATAACATTCTCCCCGAAACTGAAAACCTGGTAAGTTTCAGTCCTCCACCTGAACTGGCAATAGTCAGAAAGCAGCCTCAATATCTGTTTTAGCTAACCATGCCCAATCCATCTTTTCTATCATGTTTGCTGCAGTATTTAGTGTAGTGTACAGCACCATGCTGTCCTCCAGGTCAAGAGAGTCATTCACCAAATCCCCCCTCTGGTTACGAGAGGGGATGAATCAGCTGAAATTCACCGGCTGTATTTTGGGCACTAGGCCCAGTGGGAGAAGACCCTCAGTGTTGGGAAAGGAGGAACCATGAAAGGCCCTTCAACTCTGCCCGCAGCTATGTCCTTCCGAATCTTGATTTGAATTACCTCTTCCCTCCCTTTTGTGGAATGAAATTCTTTTCCCTCATGCTTTTCTTTTCCCCCTATAATGGAGGCTAAACCCGTTCGTGAACCTCTCCAGTAACATTCATTTGGCATCAGTGTTTGGATACCCCTCCACCCAAGCATATAAAATATCTGCCCTAACAGGAGAGAAAGCCATCCTAAAAACATTCCCTCCCTCCTCGCTGGTTGTTCCAAGCTCATATCCCCCTAAAACCCCCCCGGCCATATTGAAACCCCACAGGCTGAGCAGACATGCTTAAATTTACAACTGGTCCATGTGCAGGCCGCCTTATTGTATGCCCATCAAGCTTTTGTCCCTGCTCCTCCATTGCCTTTCTTTGCTTCACCCCCTGCCCCCAGGGCTGACATGGTTCTAATCCACAGTTCTATAAGCGTAACATCCCACCAGATGTCCCTGTGAGCCGCCATCCACTGGCAAAACATCTCCTCATAAATCAACCACCCATACCCATTTTTCTCCCTGTAGGCATCCCTGATGACAGCCGAATATGTTAACAAAGGTACCGCTAATTCAGGCTTCTACTGTAACAAAATGTCACTGCAGTGTGCAAAGTCCTCCATCCATTCCCCGAAAGTCTTGGCTTTTGTGGTGGTGTCTTCACTGGTTTCCCCCACGATAGCCAGTGCCACCGCCATTTCCAACTTACCTACTGACTCCCTCTGCTCATATTTCTTGGCCACATCCTTGTTGACCAAAGCGAACATGTCCACAAACTCGTCCTTCCATATCTTCTCTTTGATTGAGGGACATGGTCACCTAGGGTCATACCCAGAGGCCTCCCTTTTCCCCCACGACTAGACCCCTCTACTTCCCTAGTTGCTGTTTCTTTTTTCTTCTTCTCACTCTTTAGCTCCTGCCACACCTTGTCCACTTTCTCCCATCTCTTATCCCCTTTCTCTGCCATGATGTTGTCCTGGTAACCCTTCAGGCTTCCCTCAACTGGCAAATCCACTGCCGGCTCCTTACCCAAGTCAAGGGGTATCCCCTGTCCCTCTCCAGGGTCGCTCCTTGTCGGCCTCTTCATTGGTGGTTCTTTCTGTGGTGGTGGTGGGTTCTTGTTTTTCTTATTCTTATCTTACCTCTCCTTGGCCTCTGCTTCCCTGGATTCCTCCAAGAAGTCTTGAACTTGCTCCATCAGTTCCATTGCCTTCAGAGCCAACTGATCACTGACCTTCCCTTTCTGCTGGGGAGCCTTTTTTGGTGCCATCCTGCAACTATATACATACCACTGTTAGTCCATGCTGTCATGTACCTGCCCTACATACCACCTGCAGTAAATTGCACCACAATCTTTTTTTTATTATCCCTCCCCATCCTTGCTGCTGTTCCTCCCCCCAGCCCTTCACCCCTCCCCCAAATCTAGCACCTATGTCACACAGGCAAGTCCTTCCAAATCTTTCTGTAATGACCTGCACCTGGTGTTGCAGCCAGAAATCCTGTTCACCGCCAATTAGCTCCTTCCTTGAACCCAATACTGCAAAGATTAGACCCATGACTTCCAGATTGAAAGTCAAATTGCTGGATTTATTGAATAATCTAGGATCAATTTGATATATTTATATAACTCAATACCAACAGTGTTTTTAAGGTAGGATGCTAGGAATCATTACATATCACAAATGGCTATTACCATACTGGAACCTAAAATTGTGATCCCTTTCTTGTCTATAACAAAAGTGTAATGTTGGTCACTGATCTTTATTTATGGCCTTGGGGTCAGTCCAAAGAAAACAACCTGGCACCACAGGCTAAGGTCTCCGCTGTGACCTTCCTTTCTCCTGCCTACACCATACTTCTGCCTTTTTTTTATTACTTGCATCCTCCTCTTTTTCCATTTAGCTCAAATGTGGGCCCATTTTTGCCACCCGCCAGAATATCAAAACCCACCTCCACCAGGGCATTAGCACCTGACAAAACTGGGCTGCTAGCTGCAACCATAGCCTAACCATTGCCTTTGTCCCCATCCATTCATAATGAAGGCATTTGCTTCCACGTCCTTCAGGATGAACTAACTTGCACCTCTGGCAGTCCATCCTAGTCGCTTCTGGAAAAAAAACCTTAATCACTGTCCTTTATTGCTTCTACACTTCATGAAGTCTCAGGGCTGTTCCCGTCATTGTGGCCCCTGTTCTCTCTTTTGTTTTTTTTAAATACTCCATGCTTTCACCTGACCACATAGACCCCCTGTCTGGTAGGGACTAGGATGCCACAGACTCTTTCGAATCCTGGAATTGATGCACCTCTGGCACCCCCCAACGTCCCTTTCCATGGACCCCTGGTACTCTGATCCCACCTTCCCCCATGTGGCCCACACAAGAAACCAGTAGAACAATGGGCCAGGCTGAAAACCTGTCCCAGCCACCTCCGTCCCAAAGCCCTTGCTCTGCCCAGAAAAGACTGCTGTCCAAGTGACCCTGTCTGGATCCTCTCAGACCATTGGTTTGCCATCCCAGCATTGCTCAGTAGCTTGGGACCTCCATCCTGCATACATGCCCCCTACTCCCACCCAATGCTCCAAATGACTGAATCACGTTTCCATGCTGTGCCGACTTGTGTTGTTCCATGGGCTTCCTGGGTCTTCACCACTGACATACTCTACCACAAATGCTCTCCATCCATGGTCCCCGGGGTGAAACTGGTGGATCTCTGCCATCTGCTCTGCCCCCCGGCTCATTGCATTCCTTTTATACCCCGGCTTCTCTGCAAAAAGAAAAAAAACCTCTTTCAGTGAATGAACCTTGCCTGGTACTCCTGTTCCTACCCCTGCTCCTTCTTCCAGAAAATACAATGAAACCTCCTTTAGAAACAATTACAGCTAAGCTCTTGATATCCTGAGCCACTTGCAGCCTACCACTCTACGCCACATGGCCCCCCCCACGGTGTCCTGGGAACACCGCCGAGCCTTAGCGCTGTACATCTGCAGCATACCATGCTTACCTTAACTTACCTGGACACAGGAAGTCACTATACTTCCTTTCTTTCCATTTCTCCTTTTTTCTATGTTTTACCACAATCGCGGATCCTACAGGAGGACTGTGATATCACTGAGAAAACCAGCTGGCATTCTCACCTTCTGCAGTAAAACAAACCAGATCAAGTGAAAAAGCAAAACATAATTATGCTTAAATGCCTGGCCATTCTGAGCTTCTGCTGAGTTCCCCTAAAGGCCTAGAGCCTGTGCCTTACCAGTAGAAAATCTGCTCATGTCTTACAAAAGGTCCTTCGTGCTAATCAGAACAACTTCTGAAACTGTAGATAGAGAGGGTTTCTGCCTCTCTGCAGCCCCTGATCTACTCTATATTGCTCCTCCCCCTTTTCCCTTTCAGCCTATCCCCTTCCCCATCACTCATCTACCAGGTCCCACCCCATTTGACCTCATCCCCCTTCCCCTTTCCAACTAGTCTTCCCCTTTCCCTGCTTCTCCCTCCCCATTTCATTATTTCCAGGTGACCCATGACAACCCATGGTTGCCTTTTCATGAGGCAATCCCCATTACATAGCCCAATGTTTTCTGTCTCTTTAAATGTACCTGTATGAAAGCTCCTGCTTCTTTCACCAGACGAGATCCATCCATTCACAAAGACCCTTTGTGGGTTGAAGCGCTGGGTACAGATCTTAGCCAGTGATTCTCAAACTGCTTGCAATAAAATATTTGGCTACTATGACATTGTTTGTTAATTTTTTATTGAGCTCCATGAGTGCAGAAGTTTTGTTTCTTGTATCGACAAGTACAGTACTTTGATGACAATGAAATGACAGGTTATGCCCACTGCTCTAGTGGGTGGGAGGAACTCAATGAACTGCTGGTCTTCTTTCCTCCTAAATGTGTATGAATGCACACATGTATGCATGCATTTACTGTAAGTATGTATGCATATATGTACAGTATGTATGCATATGTCAGTTCTTCGAGCATAAGACCATCAGCTATCTAGCCACTTAACTATAATTGCCTCTGTTGAAATGCACAAAGCCTGTTCAACTCCTGTTTCCTTTCCAGTGTCAAAACCCCACAATCCACCAAATGTAGTGTAGAGCACTTGCACTCAGGTAAAAAATATAGTTTTATTTGAAGATAGCTCTTGACATTTGAAAGAAAATGCTAGAAGTGAGCAGAAACAGAGGACAACACCTGCGTTATTGTCTTATAAGATTACATCTGGAAACTTTACATAATTCCAGCTGAAGTCAATCTTACAAATGCTATTGTGGAGCTATTGTGGAGCTTCTCTTCTGTTGAATCCCAGAACACACCTAATATATTTTCAGACTCCTAACTCAAGATAAAACCAACTCAACAAGGAGTTAGAATTATAGCTAATGGTCCTCACTGTCTGTGTCGCATTAACAACAGTAGGAAGCCAGTAGCTCGAAATTGACAACCATTATAGCACCAGGCTATAGCATTTCATATATGTAACTGTTTCAGCAAGACACATGCCCCCCACAGCCTTAATTAATCCATTATTTTAATGCAGTTCTGTACCCTGCCTAACTTCCATTAACAAATACGTCTCCATTTTATGGCAGGGGAAATACAAAGAAAATAGTGCAATTTGCATATAAATAGTAAAGCACTGCAATGTGTCAAGAGATGGGAAAGAAATGAAAGGCATCAATTAAAGCAATGCTAAAAATGACCAAAACTTTTAGACACCTGCAGTGTTATTCACTTCATGGTCACATAATTATGAATTCATTCAGCTGTTCTGTAATGTCATCATTAGCAGAGTTACTCAGAACTCACTAACTCTCTAACCTCATGACTGCAGCATTAAATTAATCAGCAGAAGGGTGCTAAAATGCTTGCTTTTTCATTTTAGTCACCATACCAGTGATGCACCTTCCATTTTGAATGGCATAATTCAGGCCTTATTAAAGCTAGTTAAGGTAGATGCAAAGTCATACAAGGGCAAATGGATGTGTTAAATGCAAAAATTGGGCCAGTGATTTTCACATATGCAAAATAATTAAACCTCACATTATGACACTATATTGGGAAAAGGCTGATTTGCAGGGTGAGCTATGTGATTTCCAGAATACTTATTTTAATTCTGAGGAGTTCATTATTGCAAAGAAACAAAGATCTACAAATCGACAGAGCCAGAGAAAGGGAGTATACTTGATATCTTTCATTTCACTCACAGCATAAAAAATTATGGATGGCATTTTTCACACTTTTTCTAGAAACAGAAGTACAAAAAAATACTGTGCTGACTTAAAAATAATTTCTGAGGATTTCCTGACCAAGTGTAAATTGTTCATTTCTCATGTCCCACATATAGCCCACCTGACACTTTCCGAACTTGATTTAAATTTTGGTAAATGTTCTGCTACTCATTTGCTCAGCCATATGGGTTGAGTGAGATAGCTGACATCAATTACTAATTACAGTACATTGACTACTAATTACATTACAACTGCTATTAAAGAGCTGGTGATACATTCAGGAAAACTTTAACAAAACATAATATTTACACACAGTCCAGCTTGTATTTCCCATTAGTGCTGCATTCCTCCTCCCCATTATTTATTTCTGAGGTCATTTGTTTGCAAATAGGATCTTTGCTCCACAAGAGTTTGTTTATTTCTGCTGCTTTCTCCCTATCTGAATTCACAGGGCACTGCTTGTAGTATCACAGTTACTCCCATAGCAACAGAGTGTGATATCACAACTGAGGATTATGACTTGAAGTAGGGAGTAAGCTTTAGAGGCAGATGGACTCTAAAAGAACTCTAAGGGATAAAGAACATATATTCATGCAAATGACCTTAGTAATAAATAATGAGGAGGAGAAATACACAAAATATAAATGGAATGCAGGCAGAATTGTACCTAATTGTTATGTTTTTTTTTAAGTTTTCTGTGAGGCATCAGCAGTTCTTTAAAAAAACTAATATAATAGATATCTGAAATTTAAGCTGTAGTCAATTCCATAAGTGATGCATTTTTCCAAACCAGAGAAACAAACAGTGCACCCTTCTAGGATGTCATGATAAAATTGCTTCCTGAGTGGAATCACACTGAACTACCCTTCTTCCAATACTTTGTGTCTAACCTGCAGGAACCAGCAGCTCACAGACTGTATAATGAGGTTCTAAAAACATTTTCTTTCTTGTTTTCATAAAGCATGCTCCAGCTGTTAGCTCCTTCAGTATAAAACAACATTTGACGAATGGGACCAGTTCCAGTTTAAAGTGTCAATGCCTCTCGCAATACAAATATTAGCTAAGGTTTTTCATTGAAGGGCACCTGCCCATAGGACAAGCCCCATACAGAAAAACAGATGTTCTGGAAATGAACTGGAGTTGCCAAACATAGACAGGCAGCTGGTAATAGATCTTACTTTGACCTACTGTAGATCTGTGCAATCTACATCTTTGACATCATAAATAATGCTGTCTTAGAAGTATAGCACATATAAATCTAAGTACCAACGATAGTGAGCAGTGCCAAAGTTTGAATTATAGCACATCTAACAACACAAAACACATACACACACACACTTACAAACATGTACAGTATTGCATATTGCAGTTTTCAGTGGCAGTTCTTTGCCCAGAGGTGCTTTTTCAAGTTTATAATACCAACTGATGTTTGCTGCTCCTAGAGGGATTTCATAATCATTTTTGTTTGTTTGTTTAAAACAATTTATGGAAATTTTAACAGATTAAACAAATACCACATAGTACATTCCTGTATAAAGTGTATTGCATTTACAGTACCCATATAACGCTTACCATCTATTTATTTTTAAAATAATCACCTCATATTTGTATTATACAGTGTATATCTAAGTCACAATGAGCCTAATTCTTTAGATACTATATATACTCACTCATGTTACATGAATTAATAGCACTACAGCTACACTGTAACCAAGAAATAAACTGAGCAGGATGAATAATGGAAGGCCTACAGGGCTCACTCTTCATTAGCTTTCTTATTACTTTCTGTTCAGCAACTGTTTAACAGGTACTGCATGATCAAAGCCTTGTGAACGTTACATTTTGTGACAAGTATTGAAGCATTTTATCTCCTTTGTTTCCTGAAATTCTGTAAGGTAACTGTTTCTTCTACCTGTTTTGGCTCCTTACAGCTCTTCCCTTTGGTGCTTGTTTTCCTGTGATGCATTTTGCTGTGTTTACCACCATAACAGAAAGTCAGAGAAAGGATGGGTATGGCGGGGATGTGAGCAGTTGCTCATAGGATGGACACTTTATAGGAATACTGAGAGGGGGTAATGGTTCCCATTCAGTCAACACTAGTAGTTATGTAGCTGTTCTGAGCCCTTGATCTTGCCTGCTCTTCCATATAGTTTAACCATGGGCTCCATATCTCTTAGAACAAAGAGAGTGCCCCACTTGCCTTGAATGAGAATGCTGTCAACTGTTGTTCACAATGTTTTGGAATATGTGCTACTCAAAACCCTACTTATTCTACACTTTTATATTGCTGCTCTTCTTTTCCCCCACTTTGGACCATTCCCTGAATAAGACGCTGAGTACATCCAGTTCATACCCCAGCATCTTTGCACCCCATTTCTGTCCTACTGACACTGATCACATAGCAAACAAGGCTCTCTTCAAAAATCCAAAGCCTGCCAAGTACTCTAATGGCCTACTTGTCCTCCCTACTAGGGTGGTCCTTCATTCTCTATTCTCCCTTATTAAACATGCCTCCAAGCAGACTATACAATCTGACTAATCACAGTTGAAGTGGGGTTGGGTCCTCTGCCACAATGTCATACTCAGTGCTCTCAAGACATTTCTGCTCATACTTTTATTATGCCCAGGAGACATGGAATTAAACCCTGGCCCATAGACACCTATTCTAGCACCCTTTGACTTGGCACAGGTTAAAGGCTTGAGCTTTTTGCCACATTAATGCATGTAGCCTCTTAAGGAAGCTGGACACTATCCAGGCATGGGTCTGTCTCACTGAACCTGGCATTCTTGTTATATCCAAAATTTGGTTAAAATCACATAACCCTGATATAGATATAAATATTCCCACATATAATGTGCTCAGGGCTGACAGACCAACAAGGGGAGGGGGAGTTGCAATTTACGTGTGTGACAAATTCTCAGTCTCTCTTATTCACTCCATCTTCACACACAGGAAATTTGAATGCCACACCATTAAGGTTAGTATTTCCCCTCCAAGTCGTTAACCATCGTTGGCTGTTATAGGCCACTGACAGGGGGTTTAGAACTGCTTCAGCATCTTCAAATACTACTCGGTCCTCATGCTACAGAATTGATTATCATGGGTGATCTGAACCTGGATTGGTTCTCTTCCTGCTCCGCCCCTTTAAAGTCCCTTTGTGATACACTTGGCCTTTCTCAGCTAAGCACTGAGGCTACTCATATTAATGCCAAAATTCCCATAAACAGAACCTTACTTGACCTCAACCTTGTTAACAAACCCAATAACTTTACCCACACAAAGGTCTTGTTTAATGACATAAGCGATCACAATGTTATCGCTTGCATGAGAAACTTACCCAAACCTACCTCTTATTCCACTTACATCTATAAAAGGCTGGGAGATCAGAGGGCTGTGGGTTCAGTTCCCACATCTGGCACTTGGGGTTAATATCCCAGTACTGACACTGTAGTGCAGCATGGGAGGGGTGCTGCACTTCTGAGGTGCCATCTTTTGGATGGGATGTTAAACTGAGGTCCCATCTGCCTAGATTGGTGGTAGTTCAGCTTGATGTTAAAGATCCCATGGCACTTATCGAAAAGAGTAGGGGAATTTTTTATTCAAAACTTAAAACAAAATTTGCAAATTTGTATTGCGTCTTACAAAATCATAATGAAAGAAAACAGAAATAAGCATTACAGCATACATGAACTGCAAACATAAACAATCTGTAATGGTACATAACCCCCATCCCATCTCCACTAAAAAAGCAGGGAAATATGTTACTCAAAACTGAAAACACAATAAACAGAAAAAAGTATTACATCATACAAAATCAGAATGCCAGAAATAAAAAAAAAAACAGATAAAAGTAGTACAGCAGACATAAACATCAAACATAATGCAGGAAAACAAATCATAAACCCCTGAAAAAAAAAGAGAAGAAAACATACTCTAACCAGTATCCAACCATGACATATGTCGCCACCACAATCGAAAAAGTTCAGGCGGTGCTGAACCATATTCAAATGTACGCCATCTAAGGACATCCCGGCGAACCGTAGAAAACACACGTTCACAAGGCAACAATCTCTGCCTCAGGGTCAACTCACAATGGG
The DNA here is from genome assembly GCA_016271365.2 of Neoceratodus forsteri. Lineage (NCBI taxonomy): Eukaryota > Metazoa > Chordata > Ceratodontiformes > Ceratodontidae > Neoceratodus > Neoceratodus forsteri. Next base: position 204,613,692 of record CM057451.1, read on the forward strand.
CTTGCCAAAGCTGAAATTTAACATATCCCATAAACAGCAGCAAAGTACAAAAGTCAAACTTCATCCAGGCTCCAGGGAGAATACCACTGACCCAGACCTCTGGGTCTGCAACCCAAAATGGGCTGGAAGGCCAAAAGGTGTGAAAAACAGCCAAAATCTAATTGCAAAGGGCCAATCCAAAAACAAATGATGCATAGTTTCTACAACCCCTGAGCAAGAAGAGTCTCTTGGACAGTTCCGGTCAGCAAGACCTTTATGCATCAAATTCCCTTTAACCCCCAATTTCTGATGTGTACAAAGCCAAAGGAAATCCCACATAGAAGCCGGGATCTGAGGACTGCAGAGGAACTGGGTAAAAGAATTGTGGACCAAAGGAGGATGTTCTGCAAACCAAGGATCCTCAGTGAAATGAGTATCCATAAGCCAAGTATAAACAGCCTTACGAGTCCCAGTAGTAAGTTGCCTACAAGACACTTTCCAAACCTTAATCTTTCCCGCCACATCCTTTCAATGTGCAGCCAACAGAGAAACCTTAACTTGCTTAACAATAAAATCAGAGAAGCCCCATGCCAACAATAGAGGGCCAAACTCATCCAGCACCCATGGACCCCATATTTTAGAAACATTTCAAAGGAGATGAACAATGTTATGAAAAAAAAAAGTAACATACAAAAAACACCAGGTTAATCATGCCCAACCCATCCTGTGATGGGGCAAATAGGTAACACCCCTTTTAAGCAGGTTTAGTCTACTCCCCCACAAGCACTGAAAAAATACACTATAGACGGTAGTTTCCAAAGCTCAGGGAGGAGGAAACACTGCAGAGAGAAATAAAAAAGTCTGCAACAGATGGGATTTAATCATATAAATCGTCTTGTGTTTAGACATCCACCATTTGTTCCACTTAGCAACCAAAAGTTGAGCAGATCGAAGTTTAAGTTCCCAATTGTAAAATTGTGGGTCAGGACCACCAAAACAGATACCCAGGAGCAGAGTATAGCCAAGCACCACCAGGAACTGCCAAATAAGAGGCCACACAGAACCATCACAACCTAGTGATAAAATACAACACTTGCTGCAATTCAAAACAGAGCCAGTAACAGCTGAAAAAAACTTCAGTTTGGTCTGGGCCAAAAAGACCAAGACACAATCGGCCAAAACTAAACAAAGATCATCTGCATAGTCAATTGATTTAATCTGAATATCAGAATTTCCTACAGAAAGGCCCATAAATATCCTCAACTCTATGCATCCTATGAAGCAGGGGGTCCAGGGACAATAAATACAAAAAAGGACTTAGAGGGCAACCTTGTCGAACTCTTCTACCTACAGGGATCTTTTCACCCACCCAGCCATTCATGATAGTCAGAATATTAATAGCACTATAGCAACACTGTAACCAAGAAATCAACTGAGCAGGAAACCCATAACAATGCAAAATCTCCCACAAATAATTATATTTCACCCAATCAAAAGCCTTGGACTGATCCAGGCTGACAAGGTGCCCTAGCAACTCCTGAGTGCTTCCCTTATAAAGGAGTTCTTGGAGAAGAATCAAGGCATCCTGTATCTTCCTAGGGGGAACCTCACTAAATTGAGTGGGATGACCAATAGCGTCCAACACTCCCACCATCCTATTCCCCAGGACCTTCATTAAAATTTTACTGTCAGTATTAAGAAGAGTTATGGGTCACCAATTTTTCAGCTCCTCCCTATCACCATCCTTAAATAAAAGCACCAGGACTCCTTCATACATACTAACAGGCAAAGTACCGAGGTTCAACGCTTTATTAAAAACGACACCAATTCTTCCCCTAACGAGTCCCAAATAGTTTTATAAATGGCATGCGGCAGCCCATCAGAACCAGGGGAGGTACCAGTTGAAAGAGACCAAATAACTTGTCTCACCTCAGCAACTGAAAGCGGGACAATCAAAATCTCACCCAGATCTTCAGAAAGGCTAGGCAAAGAACATTCACCATTTATGTATTGTTATGTTATTGCCTGCATTGTATATTTGTTGTAACCATGTATCCAGGACCTCCTTGTGAATGAGGTTGCTCAATGGAGCTTTCCTGCAATAAACTTGAAGTTGAACACTCATACAACAACGTTTCATGTCATCTTGTGGCAGAGACTCACTAGTAAAGGTAGCCATGAAAAAATGTCATATCTCAGCCAAAATGGCAGAATTCTCAGATTCCGGGACACCACTAGTGGCACGTAAAGAAAGCATGGTACATTTCTCTCGAACCGGAGCACAGGTATCAAAGAGGACCATATCATGCTTTTTGCCAAACAGCTGGTAACGTTGTTGCCTCACGACACCCTGCATCATATCCTGCTGCAGACTAGCCTCCCTATACTTAAGAGCCTTAAGGACACCAAGACAGTCCAAATCCCCAACAGAGTACCGGGTTGTTAAAGAATGAAATTTAGACCACAAACAATGTAGCATGTCACACTTAAACTGTCCATTAAGCCTCCCCACAGCCTGAAAATAGGAACGAAACTCAAACTTCAAGTTCTCCCACCAGGCATTAGTATCCTCATACAGAAAAAAAAATTACTTCCCTGCTGCCAACACATGATGAAAACCTTCCTGAACATGGGGGAGATCAGGCAAGGACATATTTAATTTCCAAATACCCAGGCCACGTCTTTGCTCTGGATGGCTACCTACCAGAAGAACCAACATTCTATGATCAGAGGTGGCTACATCCACCAGCCGAGCATCTTGTATCTGGGGGGAGGGGGAAACAAAAAAATAATCTATCCTTGATGAACAAGGCCCACAAAAATATGTATGTGGGGTTACTGAAAAATGTGAACCAAAAACATCTGTCAATCCCACATCGGAAATGACATCTTGTAAACAGGAGACAACACGATATTGTTTTTTCAACTGCAGACCAAAACCAGGCAGCAGAAGCACGCAATTAAAATCACCCCCCAAAATCACATTCATATTGGTAAATAAAAAAGGCTAAATGGCCCAAAAGAGCCAAACCCTGTCATGCTTCAGCTGAGGGACATAAACATTCACAAGCCAAAAAGGCAGGCCCTTCCACAAAATATCCAACAATAAAGTACAGCCCTCCAAGATGTCTAAATGTCGGAGGACTTTTACTGGTGAGAAAAAACAAATCCCCACACCAGAACAAACATCCATACCTTGAGACCAGTAGGTAGCACCCCATAAGAGCTAGCAGAGGCAGCCTAAAGAAGAACCAGAGAGTGAAGGCAAACATTCTGGGGAAATAAACAGTCCAAATCAGATTTTAAAAAAAAAAGCCCATATGTAGCCAATCTCTTAAATTCAGACTGAATACTGTTAACATTCAAGGATGCCAGTCTGAAATAATACAAAAGGGAAACCATGAAACCAGAAAAAATGTATCACTTAACTGTACTCGAGGCCCAGGTAACCCTCCCACTGGATATGGGAGCTGGACTACAATCCACCAATCCCCCAGAGTCAGATAATGGATCAGCATGGGGTAAACAGGCCAAAGGGGCAGAAAAATCCACTTCCATATCAGAAGAAACATCCTTGAAAACATCATATGGATTAGAATCCTCCAAAGGGGCAACCAACAATTCTGGGTGCTTGAGTTTAAAACTCCTGCCCCTCTGGCTGCCAACCACCAAGAACTCTAGCACAGAAAGGTGGTTGTGTAAGCAGGAGAGGTGGGGGGGACTGAATCCGCCCAGGAGGGAGCCAAACTAGGCCCTGGAACTGGGGCCAAATCTAACACAACTGGGAGGGAAGGGGGGGCAAGGATCCGAGAACCCCGGATCTCGGCAACCAGATGAAGGATTAGGACCAGGAGGCATGGAAGGAACAGTAGCTTCCCTAATATAATAATCCTGCACACCAAAATCCACATTCTCCATATTTTTGGCAGCCCAGGGGCAATCAGTGAAAACATGACCAAGATTATCACAGAGGTTATATTTAGGGTCCTGGAAACAATGAGCACAGGAATGACCCAATTCTGCACAATGAGTGCATTTAAGAACTTCACAAGATGGGCTAATATGCCTACGAGTGCCACACTTAAAGCACATTCTGGGCTGACCAGGGTAAAACAAAAACCCCTTATCCTGGCCTATGAAAAAGCAATTCTGACCAGGGTAAAACAAAAACCCCTTATCCCGGCCTATGAAAAGCAATTAGGTAAATGTACAATATCTTGATCAGAATGCTGCAGTTTGACTTTGAATTTCCAGCCCCCATTCCAAAATCCCACATCGTTCATTATGGGAGCTGGGTTACCCTGGATAGTACATCTCTTCTCCAACCAGTACACTATGTCAGTGATATTCACTCCCTCATTCTGAAAAAGGACAGTGATAACCCAAAAAGGCTGCTTAGTCAAGGAGATCACAACCAAGTCCACCCAAAGAGGATTCATTTTCAAGGTAGCATAACAGCACCAAAAATATTCTAATAATGCAGGGGTCCTAAAGCTGACATCAAAAGTACACTCCCCTTGTGCATGGATCAGAGCATAAACTTCCGATGGGGAAAAGCCTAAGGTCTGTTTCAATAAAATTTTACCCAAATGGAAACGGTCAAGAACTGAATCCCTATTGCCCACAAAATGAAGACGGACGTCATTCCATCATTTTGCCAACTCCACAGGCTTGTGGAAATGGCTAGCATAGGTTGGGGGATCAGGGACTGCAGAAGTTCCATCAAGGAAAGGGGGTTCTTCCGACAATACCGTGGGCCATGGCCCTGTCTTGTTCTCAGCAGCAACAGAATGCCCCAAATCCCTAGTATGTGTAATACTACCTGTAGGCCCAGGCAGAGATCTGGAATCCTCCATAGGTAAAGAAGTAGAAGATGTGGGAACGACCGGCAAAGCCGAGCCCAAACCAGGAAGTGGAAACTGAGGGTTCGGTTGCCAGACGCCATGCAGCGAAGATATCCAGACAGCAGATGGTAACACACACTCAGGCGACCACACTGCCTCATCCCCTTCACTCCAGTCCTGTTGCGGGGTCTTTCCATCCAGCCCAGCAGACACATCTGGGCTGAACGAAGATGCCAGAAGTTTTGCGAGCCCCAAGGCACCTTCAGGTAGGGAAGAGGTGACAGAGCGCTTCTGTACACAATTCTCCTCCTTCTGCAAGGCATCGGTATCCAATAGGGCAGTAATTCTTTGCAATTCCACCTTAAGGCACAACTTTTCCTTTTCCAGACTTAAAGCATCCTCCGCAGTGGGGACAGAACTGCTGCTTTGGGCGATACACTGGCCACCCAAAAGGTGCATCCCAGCTGCTGCTACAGCGGTTCCAGACTCCCCAGACTCCTGCCCAATCACTTCCATAGTCACCAATGGGTCAGACTCCAACTGCTCTCCACCAGTGTCGGCCATCGAATGACACACCACACAGCCACAGGGCCCCCTACCAAAGAGTAGGGGAATTTTTATTAAGAAACATAAACATTACATAACAGTATTCGTATATCATAGCAGAAATTGTACAAAGGAAGAAAACATAAAAAAATAAGAAACATTGCATAGAAGGTATACATCATGATCATAAAAGGTATTAAACATTTCATATCAGAGAGAGAAAAAAAAACTAACAAAGGGGATCCCCGCACATTACTCTGTATTTAAACTAGCATACTAAAACTAAGGCTAAATATTCAGTTAAGTGAACATTTTGAAGTGTCTCCATAAATGGGCCACTTTATCTGGTGTAAATCTTCGTGTATCAAGTTATTTTACGCTAATCATTTCAGCTTCTATCTGCGTAATTAACACACTGTTTGAAGCTTGTTGCTGTTGCAGAACATACTGACAGCGTGCTTGCCATAAAAAGTATTGAATGGCAGTGAAAAGTACATGTAAAGTACTTTTGTGAAAGATTCTCCAAACATCAGAGTAATCTCCAAGTATTAAAGTAGCATACGAGACTCGTGTAAAAAAGGGCAGTTTCCACCTATTGGCCAGTTCTGCCCACACCTGATTGCTAGAAGGACAATCAAAGAAAAAATGAAAAATATTTTCTTCTATGTTCACACAATTTAGGACAATACTGTTCAGCTGTGGGTTTGTGTTTTAGATTACCTCTCATGCCTAACTTTCCCTGTGAGCATAACCAGACAATGTCCCATACCTTAACAGGGATTCTGCTGTCATTAAGTTTATTTAAGGCCCAATTCATTTTGGCAGGGGTGCATTCAGGAAATACAAGTCAGCTTGCTGTACATTGTGAACTATGTACCAATAGAAACCTTTCCTATTTAAGGCCATCAATGTCTGTTTCTCTATTTTCCATTGGTGTAATTTTTTAACTGAAGGACCAGCATAGGTTGGAACTGCAAATTGTGACAACAGTTTAGGGGCGGTATCAATCCATTTTATAAAATATTTCCTGTAGGGCTCACTGTATGCCCCAAATCCCTAGTATGTGTAATACTACCTGTAGGCCCAGGCAGAGATCTGGAATCCTCCATAGGTAAAGAAGTAGAAGATGTGGGAACGACCGGCAAAGCCGAGCCCAAACCAGGAAGTGGAAACTGAGGGTTCGGTTGCCAGACGCCATGCAGCGAAGATATCCAGACAGCAGATGGTAACACTGCCAAAGTGACCCGTTTGTCTCCCAAGCACATTTAAAGGTACTGTATAAAAAAATGGAATGAAAAAATACCACTGGGATTATCATATTAAGCCCCCCTTTCCTCAGTGGGAGGTAAGTAATGTCCCTCTTAATTGGACTGAGTCTGCTGCCTCAGAGCATCTGGAAGAAAATACTAAAAAATCTAGTCTCCAAGTGTACCGGGAGGGCATAAATATAGCTGACATATAGAAAAATAGGAATAACAAATTTCTTGATAATTTGTACATGCTTTTTCTTTCCAAACTTCCATGTTTTCCAAAGGCAAACTTTGCTTTCACCTATGTTGATTTGTTTTTCCCAATTATAGGTGGCCATATCACGGACCTACCCATATACCTAAATTTTTTGTGGCACAGTGGAATGCTGATTCCACTTACATCTCTGATCATAGTGGTTGGCTTATTCAGGGTTATAATAGTGCTTTTGTCTTTATTCAATTTAGCACCAGAGAATTGTGCACAGGCATCAAAGGTGCTGATCGCCTTTCCTATGGAGCTGATGTTTTGAACAACGAGAGTAACATTATCTGCATATGCAGTTACTTTCTCTGGAGTTAAAGTCTGATGAGGAGCCAGACCTATAATTTTTTTATCCCACTTTATCTGTCAGATGACTGGGTCTAGAGCAAAGGTATGAAGTAAGGGGCTTAGCGGACAGCCCTGCCGTACTCCTTTTAAAAGAGGAACATCCCCACCAAATAAATCATTAACTGTTGGAATAATATTAGCATTAGAATATAATATTTGTATCCAATCCACAAATGTTTTTGGGACCCCATATGTCTCTAGTACATTAAATAGAAAATGGTGCTCAACTCGATCAAATGCTTTAGACTGATCTACTGCAACTATAAAGCCTTTAAGATTTTGAGATGTACAGGCTTCACAGAGCTCTCGTAAAATAAAGAGATTATGTTGGATCTTACGTTCAGGGATAGCGCATGTCTGGGCCGTATCAATTAAAGTTTCAGCTACTGTTATTAATCTGTTGTTCAGAATTTTTGCCAAAATCTTATAGTCACTATTAAGGATGCTAATGGGTCTCCAGTTAGATAGTTTCTTCTTATCCCCCTTTTTAAATATGTAGCATATGAGAGCTGTACTAAAATCTGTACACTTAAATTCTGACTGTAACATAAAATTAAAAATATTTGCCAGTACAGAACTCAAAAACGGTTCATATTTTTTATAGAAGTCATTAGAGAGACCATCTATTCCTGGTGAGGTTCCTGTCTTTAACATTTTAATTACCCCACAAACTTCTTCAGAGGTAATTGGATCTACCAATGCCTCACCAGCATAATGGCTCAAATGGGGTATTAGTACAGTTAAAAAATTCTGTACACTACCCTTTTTTAATGGGTTTTGAGAAAAATGTTCATATAAGTTTTGTTGCACTAATGAAATCATTCCTAGATTGGTGTCTATCAGTCAGTTGTCCGATGTAAGTAAACCTTCCATAAAGGTTTTATCCAGCCATTGTTTGCACACCTTGTAGGGATCCAAAGCTGGTTGATTATTTGTGCAAAATCTTATTTCCATGTCCAATGGTTTTGCTCTATCATATTGATAGATTTTCAATTGCTTTTTTATTTCCAAAATTTATGTTTTATATTTCATGTGGTCCTTTGGTGGGAAAGACATAAGTCTATATAAATGATTTCTATAGTCTAAATATTTAATATAGCTTGAGTTTGCAGAATGTTTACCGAATGATAAAAATAGAGATTTTAAATATTTTTTTGTATCTGTCCACCAGTCCCAAAGATTATCATAAAGACACAGGGTCGAGATTCTGGCACCAAAAAGAACTTCCACCTGTTTCTGACATTCAGTTGATTCCAATAAGGAGATGTTCAGCCTCCATCTGTGTATATGGGAATAAATATTTGGGGGTACTGTTGCTAGACTTAGAGATCCTAATAATATACAATGATCAGAGAATTCTGTGGGCTTAACTTCTATTTTATAGGGTTTTACATATTTAGACACTAGAATGTAATCAATGTGTGTAGCATAGATGTGTCTGAAATAGGTTGCCCCTACATCATTTTTCCTCAGAGTTCTGTATGTATCTGATAATCCTGTATCGAGCATGATTTGTTTTAAGGCATGCGTGTCACAATATACCTTTTTGATTATGTCACCTGCATATTTCAGATCCAAACTGCAATTAAAGTCCCCTACCCATATAATGTTCTTCTGTATGTATGAATAAAGTTGTATTTCCTCAAAAAGATAAATTCTAGCAGATTTGGTCTGGGGGCATAAAGATTAATAAGGCAAAAAGCAACTTCTTTGTAAGTGCAGTCTATGGCCAGAGCTCTCCCAGGATGTATATCAATAAGTCTAGATACTCTGAAATCAGGGGATTTAAATAAAAGTCCTATTCCATCACCAGTATCTGTGCCAAAGGTCCAAAAGGAAGGACCCCATGTCCAATTCCTCTTAACCTGATTTACATCAACAATGGAGGACAGCTAGTTTCTTGGATGAAGATAATGTCTACAGCAAGTTGTCCCAAATAGGCTAATACAGATAATTGCTTTTTGTAGTGTTTCAAACTACAGATATTAAGTGAAGCAACATGAATAGAGGCCATGCGTTATGTACATAAAAAGCATGTTTGGTACAAACTCTTTATATTCAGGGGCCTTCTTCTTGACTAGCTTTAGCTTTCCTTTTTTTACCTTTTTTACCTTTCCTTTCCTTAGCCAGTTCCGTAGTCTTACTTTCCTCCTCTTCAGTGATTATATCAGACCTATGTGATGCATCAGACTCTAGCTCAGATTCTCCCGTGTCTACTTGTAAGGGGAAAAAAGGATTTTCCATCCTGAGGGGGGTAGGGGCAGGGGGAGGGGGATGCTGTCTAGCATATGCCCTAGTAAATCTCCTGGCTTTAGCAACTTCAAAGGGGGGTGACATACTAATACTTGCTTTCCCATCCCTAGAGAACTGGGACATCTCTACATTTTGATTATCATGGGTCTCCCATTTTTTTTCATTCCTAGGGAGGGGGTCAGCAGTTGTCAGGGTGCCAGTAACAACCTCCCCAGGGGTGTTTTCTTGAGGTGCAGCATTCTGAGATTTATCCCTGCCAGCAGTTTCATGAAAGAAGTGGCTTCTTTTCTCCTGGGCTATATCGATAAGGTCATCTTGGTCCCACCCCTCAGTTCTGTTCCTTTTAGCCCAAGGACACTGGTGAAAGGTGTGACCTTATCATCACAAAGGTTGCACTGGAATACGTTGTCACATAGATCAGTGTAGTGGCCATACCCCCCATGTAAGGAGCATTTGAGCATATCACAAGCACTGCTCAGATGAGTCTTAGCCCCACATTTATAACAGGCCCTAGGCTGTCCCCCATAAAAACAAACACCCCTCCCCTTGCCTAAGAATAAGCTATTGGGGAGGTGGATAATTTCTGAATTGACCTGGAGTAATTTTATTTTAAATCTCCACCCTCCCGTCCAAAATCCCTCTGTATCCATAATTGCCTCTGGGGGTCCCAGAATATCACATCGTTTCTGCAGCCAGTGACATATATCACTAATGTTCACTCCTTCATTTCTGAACGTGATGGAAATATATCTTATCTGGGGTTTAGTAAGGGGGATAGCATAAAAGGGTGTCCAAAGAGGTGTCTGCTTAAGGTTATTATACTTTTCCCAGAATCTCTCAAGGCTGATGTTAGTTTTAAAGCTAACATCAAATGTATCTTCCGCTGATATATGAATTAGAGCATAAACCTTTGCTAGCATGAATTTCATGGATCCCATCAATAGATATTTTGCAACATAGTACCTGTCCGGGTGTTCTGGTTGCCCTCCCCTATACCTTAACCTGACAGCATTTCTTCTAGAGGCCTGCTCGAGTTTATTCTTAAAAAGTTCTGAAATGGGAGTTTTTTTTTTACATATTATTATTATTATCTTGAGATTTAGAGTATTCTTGCTCAGCAGTAAAACATGCAATATTAGTGCAACTTGACTTCACATCCCCCTACCCCCTGATGGGCCAGGCACTGTAGAGGCCTGGGTGTCATCATCTAAAATCTGCACAGTAACTTTTATAGGATCCTTTTTATCAGAAACAGTTTTACCTGAGCTCAGGGTTTGTGCTGCAGCCCTTTGATGTCCTGTTGTAGGCCCAAACAAAATGTCCTCATTCCAATCGGGGTCAGAAACCCATTTTCATTTTTTGTCCCATTTCCACCCAGATGAATTCAAGGCATCATCGGCCAACCAGTCACTCCTGAAATACTGCACAGTGTCTTTTTTTAATCCAAATTGTTTTCGGACTTGTTGTGTCACTGAAATGTCATTCGCCTGTTCAGACATGGTGTTAGCATCTCCCGGTTGCTGCACATGATTTGCAGCACTCTCAGTAGAACAACTTTTCCCTGGATCATCTAAACTACTACTGGGGGGCTCTGCAGAGGCCCAAATCATTTTTGACTGTGGATTACCAGTAACAGCAGGCTGTAGGATTTCTCTGGTAACATCCTCCACAATATTGTGATTATCCAGATGAGTTGAAGAATTATCCTGCATAAATCTAGTGGTGTCACAAGATTGCTCTGTTGCTACCACAATTTATTCCACATCCAAAATCTCAGTCAGCTCTTCAGACACATCCACCTCCTTCACTAGCTCAGTCTGCTCTGCCATCAGCATAGCACTTGGGCTCCCCCTACTGACAAGAGAAGGGGAATTTCTCTGGTGTCCTATCCAAATTTCCCTCATTCACTAAAAATACCACTAACAGCTTAATCTGGTTCAAGGTCAGTTGGCATTCATCTGTATCCCCCTCTCCCGGGTCGTGTCTGAAAATAGGCAGGATTTGTCTAGTGTAGTTACCCAGACAACAAAAACTAAATAAAATAAATAAAAGGAACCACCCCAATTTCAATTGTGCCAACTTTCTGTCTAACCTAAGCACTATCAAGTGGCAAGACATTTACCTAGCACCCTCGGTGCACTCAGCCTACACTATATTCAGAATCCTGTTACTCCAGGTCATCAATAAACATGCCCTACTGGCCAAGATTAGAAACAGAAAGAAGTTATGCCCATGGTTTAATGATGCACTCATGTCAGCCTTACATAAAAGAGATGCCCCCTGTAAAAAGGCTCACAGAACCGGACTGCCAACTGACTGGGCAGCCTTTAGAGCCTCTAGAAACTACTGTACAAAATTAATCAGAGCTGAAAAAGCTAAATACTTTCAGTCAGCCCTGAACTCATCGAGTAAAAATCCTAACAAATTTTGGAAGACCCTGAGAGAAATATAAGGTCATAATCCCCCCTCCCACAAAGATCTTCACCAATAATATCACCACCAACAACTAAAAAGATATCCTAAATATTTTAAACAATCATTTTGCCATGGCGGGTCCTGCTTTTGACTCATTGCCCATGAATACCTTACGCTCATCTCTTCTTACCTCTGACTCCTCTCACCACCCTTCCTGGGTTTCTTCCCAAGTGAATTCCTTCACCTTCTAACCTGTCTCCTTTAAACAGGTGGAAGACTTGTTGTTAGCCCTTGATGTAACCAAAAGTTCAGATCAAATCGACTCTTATTTCCTGAAGATTGGCTACCATGCGCTGACCACCCCAGTCACACACCTCTTCAACAAAACTCTCACTGATGGGGTCCTCCCCCATAAGTGGAAAATAGCACACGTTGTCCCACTATTTAAATAAGGTGACCCAAGTGACCTGAACAATTACAGACCCATATCTCTCTTGCCAATCCTCTCAAAACTTTTGGAGAAAAGAGTTAACTCCCAAATTAGAGATTTCCTAGAGACTCACAACATGCTGAACCCCCTTCAGTCTGGCTTCAGACCTATGCATAGCACCATAACCACACTAGCCAAAGTAACCAATAATTGGTAAACAGCGCTTGACGACAAGAACCATATATGTGTTTTATTCTTAGATTTAAGAAAAGCATTCAATATGGTTGACCATGAATTCCTCCTCAATATGCTGCTGAATATTGGCCTAGATGATAACTCTCTCAAGTGGTTTACATCATATTTAATAGGTAGGCAACAACAGGTCAAGGTTCAGTGTGAATTCTCCCTGCTTAAGACCTTCATGAGAGAAGTCCCCCAAGGGTCCATTCTTTGATCCTTATTATTTGTGATTTATATCAATGATATCAATCTTAATATTTCCTCAGCAAATATATATCTCTTTGTGGACAACGCCATACTTTATACCACAAAGCCTTCCCTTGAAATAGCCTGCCAGAGCTTACAAAGTGAGTTCTTTTTGTTGGAACACAACCTTCTACACCTCAAACTGCTGCTAAATACTAATAAAACCAAAGTCATGTTCTTCTCAACTCATGCTAACTCTGCAACCACTCACCACATAGGAGCCGGACCCAAGATCACCACCCTCCTTGGAGAACAACTAGAAACTCTAGACAAAGTCAAATAACTTGGTTTTTGGATCAATACTAGGCTCTGCTTCACCTCATATATTAATGAACTAGCTAAAAAACTCAGATTTATTAGATATCTTTCATCATGTCAAACATCTACTCACCTATGAGGCCAGAACAAGACTTGTGCAAACAACCTTCCTCCCACTCCTGGACTGTGCCAACCTCCTCTACAGTCACTGTTCTGCTGCCTCACCATCTAAATTGGATACCTTGTATCACAGAGCAGTTAGGTTTATCACAAATGCACTGTTCAATACACACCATTGCTCCCTCTACACGCAGCTCGTCTGACAATCATTAAAAACAAGGTGTCTGAACATATAGAGCTACAGTATAACAGGCATGCTCCCCGAGTATGTATCCAAACTACATGTACTTGTTTGCACCAAGAGAAGCTACTCCCTTAGAAAATATTCTTACATCTTATTCAGCATACTTAGGGTCAGATCTCGGCATGGTACCTCCTCCTTAAGTCATTCTCTTCCCTCCTTCTGGAACAGCATCCAAAAATCCCTAAAACTTACTGAAGTTGTTAGTATATGGCATCCTTCTAAACTCTACTTTGCCATCTGTTGTAAGAAACTTGCAACTGTTTCTGCAGGCATTAACAGCCACGTCTATTCCCTTTTAGCACTACCTACTCTCTATATTCATGGCTAGACAAAGCCCACAATCTCTTCCCAACAAAGTAGGGAATGATCTCTAGGCTTGCCAACACCTCTGCGCTCCCCCCTGTTTTTTCTCCCTCCCTCAGCCCTATTATTGCCTTATGACCTCTGTCTTCCTTCTCCTCCTCCTTCCTCATGGCTCTCTACTACTCCTGCTACTCCATTGCTCCTCTCATTCTTAGGCAATTTGCATATTTGTATGTTTGTATATTTTGTACATACTTTCAATCTCACTTAATTTGCCCTTTATTTTTTATTTACTTCTCAGCTGTTAGGGACTTGTAATCCTATCTCACCCTTATATCCAACCCTGTGCTTAGACATCCCTCATGCATATGGCTTTTTGCTTTAGCAATGCATACCCAAGGCCCCTACTTTTCTGCGGCACCTTAGTTCCATGTTCTGTGGCAAGGTTACCATTTGCCACAGAACTTCTGCGGCAGTGATTTGTAATTTCTTTGGAAGTTCTGCAGCACCAATGAACTGCCACATCACAGCATCAGCTTGTCATCCTGACTTTATATCCATGGCAACAGCTATGGCAATCAGGATAGGGGTACATGCAGTAACATTAGTTTAAAAAAAAAAACACTTTTTGAAATATTTAGATTTTTTAAAAAGCTAAAAAAATCTATTAATTAAGGTTCTATCCTATTGCATATATTAAATACACACAGGGGACCGTATATGATAAGTAAGTTATCTATATACTCATGCTGGTTACACCACTCATGAGTTCCCCATTGTGCATCACTTACATACTGATATGCAATCTGTAACACAGTTTTAAAAAATAAATTTTCCTTTTTGTGACTGCGAAATTGAATCCTCATTCATACAGGTCCCTTTGGAAGTGGATTAACAAAACAGTGGAGATATTGCAAGACTTATTTTTCTTGCCAAACCACTTCACTTGATGCACTACGTAACCCCATCAGGCCAAGACATGCATGTGGACCCCTTGCGAGAGAAGGCTCCCCAACCCATCACAAGGTGTCACCCATGTAACAGAACACTACGCCATACCTTCCCAGGCTTACAGCTCTGGTGTGCAACCGAGCTACCCCCTCCCATCCTTGTGCTGCCCAGCCAGCTCCCAGAGCTCATCCCCAAACCTGAGTCACTGGCATGGGAACTCAACATGCTACCTGGTGGCCCAATGGCCAGCCTGCACAAAACATTTCACCATTATGTTTAGGTAAATCTATCAACCCATGATAACATGTAATCAATAATCCTGGGAAAAATATGTACAGTGCAATTATTCATTTAGCAGATCTTTTCTTTCGACAGCTCTACACATTATTACATTCCACTCTTCTGGGCATACCTACCTTATTTTTCTTAAAAACAACAAGATAATTCACTTTACCAATTATTCATTTTGGACCGCATCCCTGTACCTTAAATAACCAAATAAATCTGTACAAAGCAAAGTATGTAGTTAACAGGTCTATGCTATTGTCAAGTATTTGTTTAAGGTGTCCCTAGTATAATAAGACTGAAAATGTTATTAGGCTGTAGTACAGGTTGAACAACTATCACAGTACTTAATGTGCTATGCCACTTCCTCTGGGAGTGGGAGCTGTGGTATATAAGTGACTATTCATTTAAGTGGCAGAATGCAACCCTGTCATTAGCTAATGTATGATGTGATAGCACTGATAACATCACATGCTGAGCTTGGAGGGATTTTGGATATAAAAGGAGGGGAAGAGAACCTGGTACTGTGGATAAACTGGAAATATTAATAAAGAATCACCAAGAACAGTGAATTCTGCGGCATTGCAGATATTCTGTGGTAGGCTGCAAGTACTGCGCAAAATTCTGTGGCCGCAGAATTCTAGGGTCCTTGTGTTTACCATATTGTAGATGCACTTTACATTGCCTTGTATTTCTTTTGTGTACCCACTGTATACAATTTTTGTAGTTACTTTCTTGTTGTTCTTGTCCATCCAGGACAACCTTGCAAATGAGCTTGCTCAATGGTGTTTTTTCCTGGTTAAATAAAGATTGTTTGATTTATTGATTGATTGATTAATTGAGACCCAAAATACTGTGTCACCCTTGTGACTCTCATTTCTGATTCTGTGATTGTCAGGCCCTTTATGTCCACCAAATTAACTTACAGTATGTCTTTTGACTTCTATTTTTAAGAAGTATAAAAACTGTGTATTGTTTAGCTGCACCTTGTGTTTGTGTTGCATCTCTTATAATTCAGAAAAGTGGGGATGGAGTGTTGCTTCTGCCTATTATGTTAACCTCTATTCTCATCACCTTGTCCCATAAAGGCCTGATGTGGTGGACTGGTGAATAGAATAGGAAGGATGTGGCCTTGAATGTGCTTTCACTGCCAGCATTTTTAATTGGTATGATCATGCCCATGTACCAGCTTGGCAGGGATTCTGTGCCACTGGCTCAAGATCTTTTTGTGGATTAATCGGTACTTTGGGTCTGGGGTACCATATGAGCTGTTGCTCAGCAGTTGTCTCAGACTTTGGGAGGGTTTTCATGATTCAAATCTTGACTCCATATAGTCATGTGGGAGGCCTAGCCCAAATCCTGGAATGACTGAATATGTTTCTATTGAACACCCTCAACATGTCTGGTTGGACAATCAGCAGTTCAGTAACAGAAATATAGAACTTGCAGGCACATAAGCACCACTAGGCCCATTGAGTCTGCCCATTTCCCTACCTTTATCAGCTGCCGCTGACCCTACTTGGTCCTTAGCCTCTCTTTCCCCCCTCTAGGGTATCCTTATGCCTATCCCAAGCATTCTTGAATTCCCCCACTGTGTTTGCTCCCACTACCTCCCCAAAAAGGCTATTCCATGCATCCACCACCCTTTCTGTGAAGAAAAACTTTCTCACATTGCCCCTTAGCCTGCCCCCCTCAAATCTCATATTATGCACACTCATTCTTGTACGTTTCCTAAACTGAAGGATGTCAACCACCTGCACCTTGTTAATGCCCTTAAGATACTTGAAGTTTTCTATAATTTCTCCCCATTCTCTCCTCTATTCCAACATATACATATTGAGGTCCTTTAATCTCTTCTTATACATCTTCTGGTGCAAGCCCTGCACCATTTTAGTTGCTTTTCTCTGAACTGCCTCCCCTCTGTCTATGTTCCTATGGAGATGCAGCCTCTAAAACTGTACACAGTACTCCAGATGAGGCCTCACTAGTGTTTTGGATAGTAGCATTACCACCTCCCTTATTTTGCTAGTGATACAGTACCCCTTCCCATGCACCCCAGCATGTCACTGGCCCTCCCCACCACCTTAGCACACGGCCTGGCCACCTTTAGGTCATCTGAAATGATTATTCCCAAATCCCTTTCTTCCTTGTTGACCATCAAGAACTCACCCCCATCTTGCAACTCACTCTTGGGTTTCTGCGCCCTAGGTGCATGACATTGCACTTCTGTGCATTGAATCTTGGCTTCAGTTCATTTTTCCAGTTTTTCTATGTCCCTTCTCATTCTCTCTCCATTCCCACAGGAGTATCTACCCTGTTGCAGATCTTGGTGTCATCTGCAAAGAGGCAGCCTTCCCTCCAGTCCTTTAGCAATGTCACTAATGAAGACATTGAAAAGGACTGGCCCAGGACTGAACCTTGTGGTACCCCCCGGTCTCCCCCCTTTTCTCATATTGAACCCCATTCACCACTACCCTCTGCTTTCTGTCCCTCAACCATTTTCTAATCCAGTTAACTACCTTGTAACCCACACCCAGGCTACCGAGCTTGTTTACAAGTAATTTATGTAGAATAGTGCCAAAAGCGCTGCTAAAATCGAGGTAAGTGATGTCCACTGCCCCCAATCCACCTCCTTTGTCACCCAGTCAAAGAAATCTATCAGATTTATTTGACATGATGTTCCTGCAGTGATTCCATGCTGCCTCGTATCCTGTGCTCTGCTGGATTCCAAGTGCTCCACTATCCTTTCCTTTAGCAGCACTTCCATAATCTTCACCACTACAGAGGTGAAGCTGACTGGTCTATAGGTACCAGCCTCCTCTCTGCTTCCACTTTTTTGAAGAATGAAGACATGTGCCCATCTCTAGTCCTCCAGAACCACTCCTGTATCAAGTGACTCACTAAACAGGGCTGCCAGTGGTGCTGACAGCACTGCCCGTAGTTCATTTAGTGTCCTATGATGCATGCTGTCTGGTCCCATTGACTTGTCCACCCTCAGTTTTGTGAGTTCTTCTAGGACTTTCTCTTCTGCAATTGAACTGGTGTTCACCTTTCTCCCCCTTGGTTTCTGATTATTAGCTGCAATCCCTCTCCCTCCCCCCTTCTTCTGTGAACACTGAACAAAATTATTTGTTCAGTATTGGCATTTCTCTGTGTCTCCTTCCACACATTCCCTTCCCTCTCCTTTGAGCCATACAGTCCCACCCCTGGTCTTCCTTCTTTTGCTAATGTACCTATAGAATGTCTTATCCCCTTTCTTTACCATCTGCACTATTCTCTCCTCTGTTTGTACCTTTGCCCTCCTAACTGCTTTCCCTGCTTCCTTCTGTCTAATTAAATACGTCTCCCTTTCCTCTTCCTTCTGCATCCCCTTATATTTTTTGAAAGTCAAGTTTTCAGCCCTTACTATCTCCGCCACACCCTTTGAGTACCATAGTGTGTTTTTCCTTCTCTCCCCCTTGTTTCTCTGTTCAATGCACTGGGTTGTCACCTCCACTATGGCTCCTTTTAAGTTTGCCCACAGTTCCTCAACCCCACCCCTGACTTCCTTCCTCTCCAGGGCTTTTTTGATACAATAACCCAATCCTAGCAAAGTCTGCCCTCCTGAAATCCAAGACCTTCACCATTGTGTGGCTTAACTGCAACATGTACTCATATTAAACCACACTGTGTGGTTGTTGCTGGACCCTAGATGTCCTTCAACCTGGATTTCTGTGATTCTGTCCCCATTTGTCAGTACTAGGTTCAGAATTGCACTGTCCCTGGTGGGTTCTAGCACTAACTGCCTGAGGCATGTTCCCCTGCAAGGAGTCCAGGATGTCTTGACTCCTGGCTATGGCAGCCACTGGGAAGGCCCAATCCACATCCAGCAAATTAAAATCACCTAGCAGCAGTACTTCGCCTTTTGTTGCCATCCTGTGGATGTCTTCCACTAGCACTCTATACACCTCCTCCCCCCCTCTGCTGGAGGCCTGTAGATCACACCTGTGTGAACTGCTGTTCCGTTGCCCCTCTCAAGGCTAACCCACATTGCCTCAGCCCCCCCTGCCTTCCCTGTACTGCACTTGTCTTTATTCCCTCCCTGATGTAAAGATCCACCCCGCTCCCTTTTTACCCTCTCTATCGATTCTGAATAAAGTGTAACCTACTACAGCAACCTCCCAGTCATAGTTTCCAGTGTACAATGTTTCTGTTATTGCTACTATGTCCAGGTCAGCCTCCACCATCAAGACCACCAGGTCTGGGATTTTATTTCCCAGACGGAGGGCATTTCTCTTCATGGCCTTCCATTTTTTCTCTACCTGCCCACCTGCTCTTCCTGCTTTTGCCTTCTTGACTCCTCTGTCTAACCCCACTTTCATTTATGTGCTGCTTCCCTTCCTCTGCTATATCTAGTGATGGGCAAAGTGGCCCCAATTCGCTCCGCGGAGTGATTCGTGGAGTGCAGGCAAATTCGAGGAGTGCTCCGCAACACGAAGCGGAGTACTTCATGTTATCAATGGGTAATGCGAAGTCCATTGAAAACACTGACTTTGCATTACTCTGCCTTCCCAAACCACTACTCCACCAATTCTTAAGGCAAAGTACATTGAAAACAGTGTACTTCGCCTCACTTCACCTTGTTTTTAAGCTCCAAAGGCGAATTTTACAGTGATTCATGGGATTTCAGGTCACATGGGCTCTAGATTGTTCTGCACAGCCTCAGTTTGGGGTAGTGTGTGTAGGAAGCTGTTGGAGACAATCTGCTCTGAGAGCTGTCTGTGATTCAAACCTTCAAAAAGCAGTTAAAAAAGCCTTTTTGAATCATTTTTTTGCTGAAACTTTAGTTCATCGATTATAGAAAACCTCCATGCTCATATCATCAAGCATTTATTGTTTGTGTATGGATTTTGAATGTTAATGTACAACATTCAGTCTGTGTACTGAGAGACAGTGGAAGTGTGCTTTGGGGGAGGGGCGTATCTGCAGTGTAGGTAGATTAACTTGGAGAAAAAGACAGTGCTTTCTGTTTTGGTGATATTTTTCTTGTATAACTGTGTTAATGTACACTCAGTAATATTTTCAATATTTCTCACCATTTTTTTGCTGATTGTTGTGGTGCAGCAGTGCACAAGTTTAGTTTGTTTAAAATATGTGGTTATATTACTGAAGTTTTCAATTTGTTATGCATTACTCGGTGTGTGTGTGAGTATGTGTGTGACGCGTGTCATCAAATCAGACACCTTTTATTGTGCCACATAATAATTTCAGCAATGTGAAACTGCTATCCACTGCAGCTGTGTGATTTTTGTACTTCTTTGTGGTATCTTTACTAGTACTAGTACTAGTGACTGTTACGGCAGCAGTGCAGTACACTGCCCCCCCTGCAGCCCGCCCCAACTGGCAAAGGTATTCTTTTCCAGATTTGAATTTCCGAAGGTGAGTATTGGTTAGGTGTTGTGCCTTTGTGTCTGCATCTCTTCAGTGCACAGCCAATCTTAATCTGTCTGTGCATTTGCATCTCTTTAGGGCCAATCTCCATCTGTAACTTAATTCACAGTTGTTTCTTTGGCTTCCCTTCAGAGTACTGGACAAGCGTGGTGCTTAATTCTGCATGAACATTGTACTTATTAATATGTGTTTTTAAGTCAGGACCATCATCATGAGTCACTTGTGATACAAGTCACGTTCTTCATCATCACAATCACAAATGCAGTCACAAATCAAGCTTCACGATCATTCACATTACGAATCACAACATTCTTTTTTTTTCCAGTTACTTGGATGTATTGTAAGCCTGTTTTGTAGCATCTCTCCAGGCTTCACCACCCCACCATTGTACTCATTGATACGTGTTTTTAAGTCTGGGAGTTTTAAGCTACAGCTCATCGGGGAAGTACAGCCATAGGCGGTAGGCATTCACGTTTCTTCATCATCACGGTCACAAATGCAGTCACAAATCACGATTCGCGATCACGTCACGAATCACAACATTCTTTTTTTTTAATAGTTACTTGGATGCGTTATGTTTCACCACCTCAACATTGTACTCATTAATGTTTGTTTTTAAGTCAGGGAGGTGGACAGTGCCTGCAGTACATACGCAGACTGGAAAGAAATGTTGAGCGGCCCAACAGGAATGGGAGCCCATGCCCTCCACACATGTGCATGGTACAACGCTTACCACTACCACGCTCTCCCAGAGCTGCCCCCACCCCAGACATTCCCTCACACTGGTCCATCTCTCCTACTGAGCTCCCTCAGTCCAAGCAATCACTACTCACAGTGTCACACAACACACACACACACACACACAGTCACACAGACACAGGCAAACAACTAACTACTTATAAAGGTAAGAAAAATAAAATTTACAGAAATTTACAGAAAGAGCAAATTAAATAAAAAAGAGTACAGATAAGACAAAAAATGTAGCTTTTAAAAAAGCTGTTGAGTCTAAATCAAAGTTTAAATCTCCTCGTCACTCTGATCTCAAAGTATCAGCAGTCACAAAACACACTACTCTCTCTCCATCTGCACAGGAGAAAGTAAAAGTGTCTGCTTGTATGACTCACTTTCTTCCTGCCTAGCTAAAGAGCATGTAACTTACAGTACTATAAGCCATGTGATGTGTGGGGGGGGCTGCCAAATCTGAAACACCAAGTGGGTCACTTAGAATCATAATGAGGTACGTGAAGTCCATTAAACACAATGACTTCGCCTTACTATTCCGGCTTAACGTGAAGTGGTAATGACAAGGCGGAGTGAGTACTTTGCATTGCCCACTCCGCATAACATAGTGGCAATGCAAAGTGCCCACTTCACGTTCATTTTACCGGCGGAATTTAAATTCGCTGCATCTCTAGCTATATCCCTTTTATAGAGTTCAGGCATTCCTGATGATGCCTTAGCGAAACCGGTTGAAGTTTTGTGGGGTTCTGCCTTCCTTTCCCCCAGCTTGTGCATTTGCATGTTGGATGGCAGTACTTCTATTTGTTCCCTTCAATAAATGGCTGAATGGAATACAAAACTCTGTGTGGTCTCAGTCTGTGGTGAGTAGTACTGGACCTTTGGAGAGTTTATTCCTGGCAATAACCTAAGTACCTGATCTTCCCTGTTGGCTGTTCAAACCTTTGGGGGTGGACAGTTTGGGTCTCCCTGCTCCCATCCATCACCCCCCGCCCCAGCTAGTTTAAATGCTTGTCAATGAAGCATTTAAACCTTTCATTGAGGACTGCTGTGCCATCCCTGGTTGGTCGTAGACCATTGGCCCACATAGTTCCAGGTGTGTCTCCAATCCCCAATGAAGCCCAAACTCTTCTCTCTGCACCAGTCCTCCAACCAAGTGTTGAAGTTCCTGATGTGGAGGTTTCTAGCCTTCCCACTGCTGTGCACCAGCAGCACCTCTGAGAATGTCATGGAACTTGCTATCTCCCTAAAACACCTTTCTAACTCCTTGAAGTCCTCCTACACCTTCTCCATCCCTTCCTCATCTCTGACTAGGTCATTTTTCCCCAGATGGACAATGATCTCCAGCCTCCCCCTCCTAGCCACCACTCTAGCAATCTTCTGGATCAGCTCCCCCTCCATCTGAACTGTGCCTCCTGAAAGACACTTGATCTCCTTCTCCACCCTGCTGCCTGTGCCCAACTCCATTCTTAGATAATTGAGTCCCCCACTAGGCATAACTTCTTCTTGGGTCCTCTGCCCCTCACCCCTGGGTCTCCCTTTTAGAGGACCTGTTCATCCTCCCTGGTCACAACCTTGGGTGTCCTTGTGGAACTCACCCACTCCTCCAGAACTACAAAGGAGTATCTAAGTTGGACCGGATGGGGGCTGTGTGTTTCTGACCCACTTCCTCACCCTCCCTGAGGCCACTGTGGTACATCCACTCCACCTCCTGGGCAACCGTTGAGGTAATGACTGCAGACTTGGTGACCTCTGAATGGGGGGGGTGAAGCTCCCTAGCATCCCAGGCAACTCTGCCCAGAGACAGGCAACCTCTGCCCTCAACCCAGAGAGGTGCCTGTATATGGGGTAGCACCACTGCATCCAAAATGTTCTTCTGAAGACTGCTGCTCTGCACCTACTGCACTGCACAACTCCCTGCATCTTCCCCCTCTTACTCTGCAATGTTGCCTCCCTACTGTATATCCTCCTAAGCCCTCCTGCTTCCCAAGTTTATCTCCTGGCCCTGGTACTTATCTCCTCTACCCTGGATGTATTTCTTGCTCCTACCCTCTGGATATTGCCCCTCTAAGTCGAGATTAGTTGTCCCTAGACTGGCCCTTTCTGCTGCTTTGCTTAATCCTCTATCCAAGTTCAACCCCAAGGTTTTTTATGTTTGCTTGCACACATGTGCAAGTAACACAGTGCCATCATCCGAGTTTTTGTAGGTGTGGCACCCTGTCTTCCAATTCAGTCAGTGTGTTTGCAGTGTGTTTGCAGGCACAGCCACAGTTCACCAATGAATGCTGCAGCTGTCTATGACAGCAGTT
This sequence comes from Neoceratodus forsteri, assembly GCA_016271365.2. Classification (NCBI taxonomy): domain Eukaryota; kingdom Metazoa; phylum Chordata; order Ceratodontiformes; family Ceratodontidae; genus Neoceratodus; species Neoceratodus forsteri. Next base: position 204,637,143 of record CM057451.1, read on the forward strand.
AAAAATGCAGTGCCGTACAGTTGAAAGGGAGAGCTCTGCTTCAGTGAGCAGCAATGAGATAGTGTGGAGTAGCATATTGACAGCAATCCTGCTTGTATATGTCTCTGCTTTCTCTTCTGGAACATAAATTCAGTTTGAAGTGAACTTTTCCTAGGGCTATCTTTCTGAGAGGCGGCAACAGTGGTGTCCAATTCCAAGTCGGCTCAATGAACCCCCCCAAAAGAAACAGACTTCCAGCTGCCACACTGAGAGCCCACCCCAGTGTGGCACATGTCTGTATGGCTGACAGGGGTGCCCAATCCCCAGTCAGCTCCACTGCCCCCCCAAAAAATCTTCCTGCTGCCAGGCTGGGAGCCCACCCCAGCATGGCACAAGTCTCACGTTGTCCTCCTAAAAAGAAAACAAACACCTGAAAAGAAAAAAGGTCCCTCGCTAATTGTCTTTCCCCCAACCTGCACCCACCCTCTGCTCATCCACCTCCCCATGCCCCCACCTCATCCCATACTTACCTCTGGAGGCCAGCGAGATGATCTTCGGTGGACCGGGAATATATCTGCACTTTTCAAAGCTGACCGCAAACTGAAGAAATGCTGGTAAGCTGTATAATGGAATAAATAGTTTTTTTCAGCTTTGATGCATATATCAGGCATTTTTTTGAATTTTGGCACCAAATTTTCAATATGGGGTATTTGGGACCCCTTCTCATGAATTCTGGCACTGTCATGGTGTTAATCGGCACTGAAAGGTGATTTCATGGTCACTGCACGGAACCACCTTTCAGGACCGATTTACGAAATGACAGCATGACAGTTCATGAGGTAGGCCCTCAAAATCCCTGGCTGAGAATTGGTGAAAAAATCCTAAAATAAACTGATTCCTAGCGATACTCACATACGCAGTTATAACTTTTTTTATATATTTTCACTTCAGATTTTCAACATTGCCATTTTACCACTTCCTTATGAGCAGTACAGCTGTCATTTTTCTCATCTCACCCAAAATGTGTTTCCACACATGTAGCACACAATAGCGCAGTCAGTGTGCGAAATCAATGTTCGGGACAGATTAAGAAAATCACAGTGACACTGTTCATGAGCAGAGGTCTTAAAATGGCTATGTCAAAAATTTGATGACAAAAGTCTGTAAAATGACTGTGTTATGAGCAAGCATTGCACAGTTTCCACATACCCTTGTAAGAAAACACAGAAACACAGAATTTGATGGCAGATAAGGACCGCTTGGCTCACCCAGTCTGCCCATTTCCCTACCTAATGGATAAGCTGCAGATCCTAGTTAACCAGCAGCCTACTTCTTTCTACCCCCACCCCCTAGAATTGCCTTATGACTGCCCCATGCATGCTTGAATTCAACCAATGTTTTTGACTCCACATCCTCCTCTGGAAGGCTGTTCCATGCATCCACAACCCTCTCTGTGAAAAAATACTTCCTTACATTACCTCTGAACCACCCCCCGTCTATCTTCAAATTGTGCCCCCTGGTTCTTGCACACCTCTTTTTTTGAAAGATGCTACCCTCTTGGACTTTGTTGATTCCCTTGAGGTACTTGAAAGTTTCTATCATGTCCCCCCTCTCCCTCCTTTCCTCAAGGCTAAACATATTAAGCTCCTTTAGCCTCTCTTCATATGTCTTCCAGTGCAGACCCTGCACCATTTTAGTTGCCCTCCTCTGGACAGCTTCCATCCTGTCTATGTCCTTGCGGAGATTGGGTCTCCAGAACTGCACACAGTACTCCAGATGGGGTCTCACCAGCTGTCTGTACAGAGGGATAACAATGTCCTGTTTTCTACTGGTGATGCCTCTCCCTATGCACTCCAGTATCCCGCCAGCCCTCCTTACTGCCCTCTCACATTGCTTGCCCACCTTTAAGTCATCTGATATGACTACCCCAGGTCCCTTTCCATTTCTGTTGTTGTTAGTATCTCACCCCTCATTGTGTACTCTTCCCCTGGGTTTTTGTTTCCCAGGTGCATTACCTTGCACTTCTTAGCACTGAATCTAAGCTGCCATACATTTGACCATTCCTCTAACCTTCTCATCCTTTCCACCCCACCTTGTGCATCAACTCTGTTGCAGATCTTTGTGTCATCTGCAAAGAGACATACTTTTCTTCCAGTCCCTCTGCAATGTCGCTTATAAAGACATTGAAGAGGACCAGTCCTAATACTGAACCCTGCGGTACCCCACAGGTAAACCTCCTTTCTTCAGAGTGGACTCCATTTACTATTACCCTCTGTGCCCTATTCTCCAGCCAATTCTTTACCCAGGCTATCATCTTGGGACTCACTCCCAGGCTGGCTAACTTGTCTATTAATCTTTTGTGCGGGACTGTGTCAAATGCCTTGCTAAAGTCTAGTAGGCGATGTCCACAGCCCCTCCCTGATCTACTACTTTGGCCACCCAGCCAAAGAAATCTATTAGATTCGTCTGGTATGACCTTCCCACTGTGACTCCATGCTGCCTTCTGTCCTGTGGCCCTCTGGCCTCTAGGTACTCGACAATTCTTTCCTTCAGAAGTGATTCCATCATTTTCCCTATCACTTAGGTTACACTAACTGGTCTGTAGTTTCCTGCTTCTGCCCTGTTTCCATTTTTGTGATGGGGAATCGCATCTGCCCTCCTCCAGTCCTCAGGTACCACCCCATCCTCCCATGATTTGTTAAAGAGGGTAGTCAGTGGTGTCACTAGTTCTACCCTTAGTTCTTTTAGAATTCTGGCATGAATCTCATCAGGCCCCATTGCTTTGTCCACCTTCAGTTTTAAGAGTTCTTTCAGAACCCTTTCTTTTTTAAATGGACTGGTGTCAACTTCTGTATCCAGAGTGTTTCTATTGTTTGTTTTAGGTACCTCCCCCTCTTCATTTGTAAATACTGAGCAAAGATATTTGTTTAGTATCTCTGCCTTTTCACAGTCACCCTCTGCCCATCCCCTTCCCTTTATTAAGCCTCACTATCCCTCCCTTGGTCTTCCTTCACTCCTGATGTACTTAAAATTGTTTTATCCCCTTCTTAACTGAGTTGGCTATCTTTTCCTCGGTTCGGGCCTTTGCTGTTCTGACTGTCTTCCCAGCTTCCTTTTGCTTTATGATACAATTCTCTGTCCTGCTCCTTCGTGATTCATTGTACTTCCTGAATGCTTTCTTTTCTCTTGAACCTTCACTGCCACCTCCTTTGAGAACCATAGTGGTTTCTTACATCGTTTTGTTTTGTTTATTTGCTTCACACAAGGCTTGTTACCTCTGTGATGGCAGTTTTATTATTCCCCATTTTCTTCCACCCCTCCTTCCTGCCCATTTGCTAGTGCATTCCTTAGAGGCACTCACCATTTGGCAAAGTCTGCCCTCCTGAAGTCCAGTACTTTTGCCTTTGCATGGCTTGACTCTATTGCTGTGTTTATTGTGAACCATACTGTGATGGTCGCTAGTTCCCAGATGGCTACCCACTATTACATCTGTGATCCTCTCTCCATCTGCATTTGAGAGAACCAGGTCTAAGATTGCTCCCTCTCGAGTGGGTTCCAATTCTAGTTGTCTAAGGCATGCCCCCTGTAGGGCATCTAGAAGTTCATGAATTTTAATATTTTCAGTCCAGATTTTCACCACTGGCATTTTTCCATACTTCTTTATGAACAGTACAGCTGTCATTTTTCACACCATGGCCGAAATTTGTTTTCGCACTTCCAGCACATAAATGTGTGGTCGCTGTGGGAAATCACTGTTCGGGACAGATTAAGAAAATCACAGTGACACTGTTCATGAGCGGAGGTCCCAAAATGCATGTATTGACAATCTTCTGTAAAAGATCCCCAAACTAATTACATTACGGGTGTGTGTTGCACAGTTTCTACGAACGCTTGTGACTTCACCAGTTTTTTTTAATATTTTCACTGCATATTTCAACATTGTCATTTTTTACACCTCCCCATGAACAGTACAGCTGTCATTTTTCATATCCTGTTTGAAATGTGTTTTCACACCTGTGGTGTCAAATGGCGTAGTCACTGTGCAAAAGCAGCTTTTGGCTAATGAACTGATATTGCCACTGTTCATGAGGTGGGGGTTACAAAAAAAACATGTTGAAAATTTGGAGTGAAAATACCAACGAACGCCTGAGGTGTTAGGGTTTCCGACCATAACGCCCCACCCTGTAGAGAATGACTGGCATCAGGGGTGTGACTTGGGATTGTCACCTGTAATGATCATACCATTCCACCCCCACCCACACCCTGCAGCCAGTGAGAGACATCGAGGTGTGCCTTGGACTCTTCGACCCCAAAGTTCACCCCATTGTCCTATACAGTACCCATCTCACTGTTTTTCCTGATGGAATGGGGTGAACATAAGGGCCAAAGACCCCCAAGGCACACCGTGACACTTGTCGGTGTCTGCAGGGTAGGGTGTGGTGAAATGGCGTGGCCGTTATGCCTGACAACCCAAAGGCATACCCCATTGCCTGTCAGTATCTGCAGGGCAGTGGTGGGTTGGCTTCAGTTCAATATTTCACTGCCATTCCTATTATGCAGTTCTGTAACTCCTACACTGTCAGTGCCAATAAGCAAACATTCGGCATTGACAAATGCTTGTTTTTAGAGTAACTGTATCAGACATAGCAATGTCTTATTGTCCACCCTGACGTGGAACCTTTGAAAAAGAGCTCACGCTCAAAGGTCTTGCTGAAATGCTAATTAAACAATCAATTAAACAATTAAGATAGGCTGTGCTTTAAATTTGTGCTAATCTATTCTGGCTATTTCCAGGCAGGAAGTTGTAAGCTACTGGATGCCTATAAAGGTGGATGGGCCCAGGGTGGTGGGATTATTCATCAGAAGCAGTGTGCCAGAATCAATCAGCTAAATGTAGGTAACAAAAGAAGAACAAAACAGGGTAATTCGCTCCTCACCACAAAGCACACACACACACACACACACACACACACACACGCACACATACACACACACATATGGGCACAAACATACACACACACACACACGCACACACATGCACACACACACACACACACACACACACCAATTTAAAGTCAATCACCTGAAATCTGATGCCTGCAGTTACTGCTGCTGAAGGTACAGACACACACAGTTAAAAATGGCCAGAAAGTTCCTGAAATGTATCAGTGAGCAAAAGCCATGCTGAAACAAAATCGCTGAGGCAACTAAATTCAAGTTAAGAAAATACACAGCAATTTAAAGGCAATCGCAATTTAAAGGCAATCGCCTGAAATCTGATGCCTGCTGTTACTGCTGCTGAAGTTACAAACACACACAGTTAGAAACTGCCAGAAAGTTCCAGTAGTCATGAAAGGCTGGGGGTTAAAAATCTTATCACTCCAGTTTGTGACAGCCCATAACCAGAATACAGCCATACAGTAGCTTCAGTGCATGTCAGTATGCGCCACTTAGCAGTGTGAGTGGCTGATTAGGTAGCACACTCACCTCTGGCACCAGAAAATTAGATGGTCATGGATCATAGCCCCACACCAGACAGTTGGGGTGATACTCATAATGGCCACTGTAGTACTGCATGGGGTGGGGTACTGGATTAATGAGGTCCCATTCTTCAGATGAGATGTTAATCCAAGGTCCAATCTGTCAAATTCTGGTCACTGTCCAGGTGGATTTAAAAGATCCCATGGCACTTAACAAAGAGTAGGGGTATTTTATTTAAAATAATAGCAGAGCAAACATAGTTACACATGCAGAAAGTACATTCATTCATACAAAAATATGTTTCAATTGAAGTGGTGAAATAAAGAAAGTGAAACAGCCTATTACCTAAAATAGCATTTTACATAAAACAAAAAAATAAATCTTCCATTCCTTAATACAATGGTGACAAAGAATAGGCAGAAATCCCCCACCCTTTTTATGTGCAACACTCAAATTCTTTATTTGAATAGTAATTTTTCTCCCCCCTTACGTGCTTATGCTAATTAAAAGTTACAGTGTCTCCACAGCTTCTTAACCCTGGGCTTAGAATAGACCAAACCATCTCACTTTCTTACCTGTCCTACAGCGGTAACAATATTTTGCATTTTTTTTAACATGTAAAAGTTTATTATTTTTCCAAGTTACAAGCTACAGCATTGCCAAAACCAAGGATAAGACAAGGATATCAAGCATAAAGAGATGGCTCTTTTCAGTATAATAGCCATATACTTACAGTACAGTTATTAACACAGGAGATAGAGAAATGGGGGTCTTCTGTAAGCTAGTACAATTATGACCCAGCATAGGCTACTTAATTAAGCAACAATAGGCACAAACATATTAGGATAGAAAGAAATTATATTTAAAGTGGTCATTCAACATGAAGAGCTCTATCTCATACTTTGCTACAGGTACTTCCAGGTAGCTTAAGAATGAAACAGTAAGATTTATGGGGAGTAAGAATTCTATGTCAGTGGATTGGCGGCGGGGGGGTAGGACTGTGCACAGCTGTGATTGTAAGTATGCACCCCATTATTTTGATATTTGTTAAGTTGGTGTAGGTGGGAGTACAAGAGCCTCTCCAGGGTGGCTGTCTGTGCAAGAGCCGACCTCCATTTTGAAAGGGGGGGTGGACTTTCTCCAATGCATCAGGACCGCACACTTGGCTTCCAGGATAGACACTAATGTCCATTTTTGAAGAAAGGAAGGAAACCTGCCTAATAAGGCGGGGTCCTCAAGCAGTAGCATTAAGTTCGAGTGTGTAATAGGATGACCTACTACTCTAGAGCATTCCGCAAGCACCGTGTCCCAAAAGGGAGTGAACTTTTGGCATCGCCAAAGAATGTGGAGAAGATGGGCAGAAGGCTGATGGCATCTCCAACAGGAAGAGTGGTTAAGGAGGCCCATACGATGTAAGGCCTCTGGGGTTCTGTACTATCTCAGTAGGATTTTCTGCTGGATAGTTTGGCTCTTAGCATCTCTGTATGCAGTGTGGGCAAACCTTAGACACTGCCTCCATGTGTCGATGGACAAGGTGGTCCCAAGCTCAGTCTTCCAGTGCCTCCTACAGGCCTCGGAGAGATCAGGTTGAGCTTCTCTCATGATCCTATAAAAGCCACCTGCAATACATTTTTGGGAGGCTGACTTATGCAGTAAGCTGAGCCAAGCCCAGTGAGGGTCCTCAGTCACCTGGGTCTGCAGCTCCGTAACTGCACTATGGATTTAAAAAACTTCCAGAAGTCTCTAGCTGGAAGAGAGTAGTGTCTCTGTAATTATTCATAGGACATCAGGTGTGGTGTGCCTGGAATATAAAGGTTCTGGAGGACTGTGATGCCACTGGAGGCCCAGCTTTCCCAGTGGACCGTCTTACCACCTATGTGCAGAAGCTGATTATACTAGAGGGCAGTGTAGCATACTGGGGGACCGCAAGCTGTTCTCGGGTGCGAGAAAGAGCCATGCACTTCCTCCATGCTCGCACATTTTCAGTCATGACTGGGGTGGGGCACTTGATTCTAGAAAAGGCAGGGTGAAGCAGAGACCATAGTGATGTATCTGACACAAGCCTCCACTCCATATCCACCCAGGGGGAAGGGACAAATCACTTCGAAGCCTGGGCAGTTATGAAAGCTAACCGGTAATGCTGAAAACATGGGAGCCCCATGCCTCCAAGGGACCCGTGGGCACGCATTTTCACCTTGCTCCATCTGGGGGCTTTCCCCTTCCAGAGTAGCAGGGAAATCAGCTTATCTATTGTAGAGAAAAGCTTAAGGGATAGCTGGATGGGGAGATTGTTAAATAGGTATGAAAGACTCAGGAGGAAGAACATGCACACAGCTACTACTTTGCTGTGAAGTGACAAGTGGAGCTTATGCCATTGGTTCACCTCGGTCGAGAGAGAGGTAAGTAAGGGGGAAAAATTGATGTCTTCCAGGTCTCGCCATCTCCTGGGGATAGTTACTCCCAGGTAAGAGAAGCTCTTTGGGGCCCAAGTGACATCAGTGCCAGCCATAAATTCTTTGGAGCAGGAGTTATTGAGGGGGCTAAGATAGTTTTTTTCTGGTTTACTGTCAAACCAGAGAGTTCCGCAAATTCCTACAGAATGCCTAGGGCCTTTGGGAGGGATAATCTAGGTTGGGAGATGGAGAGCAGAAGGTCATCTGCATAGGCATTAACAAGATGGGTTTGGTCTTGGACCATGATGCCCGAGACGTCCTTGGTGAGTATGAGCTCCCAGATTAGGGGGTCCAGAGCTACAAGAAAGAGCAAGGGGGAAAGGGGTTGACCCTGGCGAGTGCCCCAATGCAACTGGAAAGGGGGGAGATATATTTATTTTTAAGCTCTTGGCAAGTGGTGCATTGTATAGGGTAGAGACCCAGCCCCAGAAATAAGGGTCAAACCCATAAATCTGGAGTATCTCGTGTAGGTACCCCCATTCCAAGGAGTCTAATGCCTTGGAGAAGTCGATTGCCAAGGCTGCTGCTGGGTGTGAGGATTGCAGGGCCAACCATTTAAGGTTCAGAACTTGCCTAAGGTTGTCTGCCTCCACTTTCCCTTTGATGAAGCCCACCTGAGATGGGTGAATAATGGAGGGAAGGACCGACATCATCCATGTAGCCAGTATTTTTGCTGTGATTTTTGTATCCACAGGGAGGAGTGAAATTGGGTGGAAGCTGGCGCAGTCTAAGGGGTCCTTAGACTTTTTCAATAGCAACGTTACCAACGCTTTCCTCATGGAGGGAGGGAAGGCACCAGCAGCATGTGACTCTTTTAGGGCTGAGAGGAGTGGAGAAGAGATTTCCTCAATCATCACTTGGTACAACTACACAGTCACCCCTTTGAGACCTGGGGATTTCCCTTTAGCCATTTGGAGAAGAGCTGTGAGCAGCTTTTGGACAGTGAAGAGTTTGTTCAGTAGCTCCGCCTACTGAAGAGGAATGGTTGAGATGTCAACTGAGGCACAGAACTCGTGAAGCACCTGGGACAGGTTGTCATTAGCCAGTGACACCCAGGACTGGTACAGTGTCTGGTAGTATTGGCTCATAGTGCGGTTAATGCCTTGGGGGTACGAAACAATTAGGCCCTTGGGGTCTCTCAGGGCATGTATATGGGAGGTAGCTTGTTGTTTTCAGAGTTGGTAAGCCAAAAGCTTACTGCCCTTTTCACCCCCTTCCCAGAAGGTGTGCTTCGATTGAAGAAGCTGCCATTCTGCCTTCCTGTGAGGAGGCTATTAATCTAGTATTTGAGCCCTGTGATTGAAGCAACTAGGGGGTGGTCATTATGGGCACAGGGGAGGCTTTAAATCTGGCCTCCAAGGTGGCCTGTAGTTTGGAGAGTTAGGCCTTCCTTGCTTTGTTCTTTGTGGCTGTAAATGAGATTATCCTGCCCCTCAGGAGAGCCTTAAATGCCTCCCAAACAGTACCTGCCTTAACTTCCCCTCCTGCATTCTGTTGGAAATAGGCCTTGGCTTCATCCCTGACCATCTTCTGAAACTCCTGATCCTGGAAAAACAGGGGGTTACAGCACCACCTGGTGCTAGTAGACCCCTGTCCTGTGGGGAGGTAGTGAAAAAGGATTGGAGCGTGATTGGAAATAAGAATGTTCCCCACTTTGGTATTAGTAATTCCCTGCAGGGCCGCCCCATTTGCCAACCAAAAGTCAAGACGACTGAAGGAGGCATAGACAGGGGAAAAGAAGGTGTAATCCCTTCCACTAGGCTGGTCTCACCTCCAGGGATCCATGAGTTCCCATTCATCCATAAGTTCCAGTAAGGCCACCCTTGCCTTGGGGTGGGCATAGGGGGTGGACTTTGTTTTACCCAGGAAAATGTTCAGGATGAGATTAAAATTGCCCCCCAAGATAATGGGCATGTTTGGGTTATGGAAATAAGGGCCTGTCCTATTTCCAGTACTGGGTCTGTTGAGTGAGTGCTGGAGCCATAAATGCTAGCAATTACTGCCCCGCCCCCCTGGATAGGAAAGTCGGGCTACCACCCATCGCCCCTGGCTGTCAGTTTGAACTTACTCTACTGCCCAGGGACAGGCTTTGTGTAGCAAGATAGCTTCTCCTCTAGTTTTGTTTGGGGCAGAACTAGCCAAAACTCTACCCACCCACATCTTCTGGAGCCATGTTACTGTCTTGGTAGTGAGGTGGATCTCCTGGATGAGGGCAATGTCAGCACAGAGGGAGCAAGGGTGCTGCAGTACCTTTGTGTGCTTCACAGGGTGATTTAAACCCTTAACATTCCAGGAGACCCACCTCATGCTCGTAGGTGGTGTCCCAGCCATGGTACAGTCGGCATAGAAAAAGGGACACTTCACCTACCTGTAGATGATCAATTAAGACAGGAGTTTATAGATATCCCAAGCTGTGTAACGTCCACCCCGATAGGGGCTCTACCCTCATCCAAAGTAGGTTCTGAAAGGATCTGCAGCAAAGGGTTAGCAATGCAATCAGATTTTCAAGACTAGCCATGAAATGGGCTATATTGTAAAATAAAGAAAATGCAGAACAAGATTAGTGAAACAACAAAGAACAATTAACTAGTAACTAACAATAAGTACAGGATCAGGTTTGTGCCAATAGGTATAACCTGTGTAATTACTAAGGGTGTGGAGATAAGCATGTTTGGGGTCGTACCAATGCAGTAGGTACACCCGAGCAACGCTAGCCTGCAACACCCAACAGAGGTAGAAAAGGGACACCAATAGTGGGGCCCGTTCCTACCCAGGTCCAGTTACTCTGGAGTGTGATCCTAAGAGTTCAGGGAAGCAGGGGAAGGGACTGGGGGGTAGGCAGGGGCAGTGTATCGAGGACAGGGGGGAGGCCGACGGCCATAGGGAAAAAAACTGAAGTAGCCCAGCTGCACAAGGCTATGGTGGTTGGACTCTCCCAGTTGACATGTAACAGTAGGGAGGCACAGAATGAGAGTGCCAGGAGTGAGGGTGCCTACCCACATAATAGGTAGCACAGCATAACTGCCTCACAGACAGAATCAGTAACTAAGCTGTAGTGCCCCACATAGATAGAAAGAGGGAAGGGGGTAATAAAGGAACGGCCAAAGGGTGGCGCAGTCCCTTCCTGGGCCTACAGTTGACCAATACATGGGTGGGTTCGATGTACAGCCTGCAATTTAAAGAGAGCTGCCAGGAAGTGCACTCCAGCTAAGAGTAATCCTCGCCTTGAAAAGGGCAGTGAAAAAGGGCACTGGAATGTATGAATCTGGGCCATCAGGCATTCATCGCCCTATTATCTGAGCAGAATATTTCCATTGACCCTAAGATAGAGGGGAGAACTGCCTGTACCACCTAGGTGAATTTTTGAAAGAGGTAATCCTTAAATAACATAAATAAGTAAACACTGTGTTCAAAATGTTACTGTGACAACGTCCATGAATGAGCCCATACGAGTCATCCATCTGGTCCTGCCATGGAGACATTAGTGGAGTGTGCACCCTGAGGTAATCTCTGTGGGATTCCCTGTGAGACTGCTGCAGTGAAGGACAGAAGGCCCGGTCTGATTGGTGCAGGGGAGGCATCTGCGGTGACCTCAGTCATTTCCAGTTCAGCTGCCCAATCCAAGGGTGGATTAGTGTCCATCTCCTCTGGTATATCCTCTGGCTTTTGTACATTCCCATCTTCAGAGCTAGAATATCCCTTCATGAGCTTGGCTGGTGGGGAAGCTTCAACATATCTCACAGATGTCCTCCCGTGGCTTCGAGAGCGTAGTCTTGGTCTGCTTGTTCGACCCACAGGTGTCTGGTTGAGAGGCAGAGGAGGTGAGGTTGGCTTCATCTGGGTGGATTCACTACCTTCACACCGTGAGTCCAAGAACTTCAGTCGGCTTCTTGAACTAGAGCTGGGGGACCAAGTACAGTGCTGTGCCTTCCGTCCCTGAAGTGCATCCCCTGGAAGCTGTGCCTCAGAATTTTGGTTCCTCCTTGTTTGAGACCCTCCCGGTACCCAGAGGCATCTGGAGGATGTAGTTGGTAATGCCACATCAGCCCAGTGCCTTGTTAGGCAACTTTCCACCTCTCTGGGGGACTGTGCCAGGATTTCCCTGCCCTCTTTGGAGACATACAGGGAGGTAAGTCTTCTCATTTGGTAGTTGAATCTATGAACCATTAGTACTGTTTTAATAGCTTTTCTTCTCATTGCCACCTCATGGGAGTAGTCCCGAACAAAATAAATTCTGGACCCCTTCCACATAATAGCCCCCAAGTCTTTTGTTGCTCTAAGAAGCTATTCTTTAGTTGAGTAATGTAGCAGATAGGAAATAATGAGCCGAGGGGGAGAGGTGCGGGGGGGGGCTGTTTTTATATACAGGCAGTGGGCTCTCTTCACATCAACTGGGTCTGTCCACCTATCTCCCAAACCGTTAGGCAGCCAGCAGTTTAGAAATCTCTCCATGTTGGCCCCTCCACACCCTCAGGGGTGCCAAGTATTCGGATGTTGTTCTGGCATCCATGGTTCTCCTGGTCTTCAGCCGTTTCCCATAGCTTGGCCAGGTTATATTCGTGTTCTTGCAGGTGCCTCCATGCTTGCTCGGGCTGATCTTCCAGCCTGTCTGTGCATTGTTCCAGCACATTGGCTCAGTCCTCAAGCTTGTGGACATCTGCCACAGTCCCTGTAAGTACATTAGAAATACCTTTGACCCTGCTTAAAAGGGTTTCTAGCATTTGAGTAATATAGGCCAGAGAGTACCCCGAGTGAGATTGCTGGGGAGTCCAAGGCAGCCCGGGAAGGGAGGGAGCTCAGAGAGGTGCTAGCTCAGCCATGTCTCTGGTCAGTAGTTCCAGTCATGATCTGGACAGGTGATTGAGAATCTGAGGGTGGCAGACAGTTCACTATCACTGGTCCCTTGGAGTAGATCGACGCTACTGTTCTGGGGATGGAAATGCAGGTAAATCGCGTCATGGCCTAGCAATTCACAGGGCGCATGCTGGCTAATAGGCCAACTGGAGCAACAATGAGTAACACCTGGTGGACTCAGAGGCAAAACAGCTAGTAGGCAGTTGGGGGAAGGTAGGTGATTAAAAGCCCATCTTCGGGGCCATTCAGGTAGAGGGATCACATCGGACACCCACCGATTACACCTGGTTAGGGACAAAGCTGTGGAATTACGCTGCCGCCATGTCTCCCCTCAGTAACATGCACCCCTTGCATTAATTCTTGATATGATATATTCTTTTACTGTAAGACCCAAGGACAACATGCTTGCCATACAGTTTACAGTATTTCAATATAGCAAAAATGACTTGCAGTGTACCAGAGTTATATTTTGCCTAAGGGTCTGTATATATTCCAAACACCAGGACTTAATATGTCAAGGTGCTATATAAAGGTTCTTTCCGATCTCTGACTCTCAAACCTAGAGAATTCAAATGCCTAGCGATAAGGCTATCTTTGTCATTGTCGGAATCTATCAATATCATTGGCTGCTACAGATCACACTCCGGGGGTGTAGAGTTACTTACAACATTCTAAAACCTCATTGACTCCAATTCTAATGAATCCATTGTACTTGGCGATCTTAATCTGTATTGGCTGAGCCCTAAAGTGAGTGCTTTAAAAGACTTGTGTGACAACCTGGGTATCTCCCAGTTAATTACTGAACCATCTAGAGCAAACTTATAAAAAACACCAAATTTTCTGAATTATATTTGATCCTGACTAATAGGCCACACAAAATCCCTCAAACAGCCATTTTCCACAATGATCTAAGCAATCATAATATAGTTGTTTGCATCAGAAGCCTAGAAAAATGTACTTCCAGTTTCAAATTTAGTACCAAATGTAGTTACCATAAATTCAATCCAGATAATTATATATTAGACCGTAGGAATATACAGTGGCAAAACATCTACCTTGCCCCTTCAGTGAACGAGGCATTTAGACATCTTCAACTCAGCTCTTACAAACCTTATAAATAAACAAGCCAGACTCATAAAATGCAGAGTAAAAAAAAAGTTACCTACCCCTGGTTTACTTCTGAACTGAAAAAAAACCTTAACTCAAAGAGATAAATTCTGGGCCATTGCCAAACAGACCAAATCCCTGACTGACTGGATGGCTTTCAGAACTTCTAGAAACATCTGTGCTAGACTCATCAGAGCTTCTAAAGTAAATTACTACATAAACTCTCTTCAAGGCACCAAGGGCAATTCAGAGGAAAATATGGCAGACTATTAAAACTGTTGAAGGACATAAAATACCTTCTTCTATCCCAATTGAAATTATCATCCAAGGTTCCACAATTACAGACAAAAATGTCATCCTAGAATTAAACTCGCACTTTGCAACAGAGGGCCTGGCATTTGACTCCTTCCCTGCCACTACACCCTTATGTCCTACCTCAGACAACAAGCTCATTGACCTCCCAAACCTTGATACCTTTTGTCTCTCCTCTGTTTCTTACAAAAAAGTAGATTTATTATCAAAACTGGACACAAGAAAGAACGCAGGTGACGACAACTTAGATCCCACTTTCTTAAAATTAGGGTATCCCATTCTAACTGCCCCATAATATATTTATTTAATTTGTCAATAACCTCTGGCTTAGTCCCCTCTCTTTGGAAAACTGCCTTCATAATACCGCTGTTCAAATCAGGTGATCTATGCAATTTAAATAATTACAGGCCTATTTTCATAATGCCAGTATTGTCCAAACTCTTGGAGAAGGTAGTCAACATCCAACTGAAGGAACACTTAGAAAGCTCAGCTTTGTTCAGTCCATTACAATCAGGCTTTAGGCATAATCACAGCATGGTTTCAGCACTAACTAAAGTGATGAACGACTGGCTCATCGCCATAGATAATAAACATTCCACAGAAGCCATCTTCCTCAACTTAAGTACGGCCTTTGACATGGTAGATCACAATCTCCTTCTTGCTAAGCTCAAGCAACACAGCTTGAATACCCTCTCAGTAAATTGGTTTGCTAGCTATTTATTGGGAAGACTCCAGTGTATCAAAGCCGACGGGCTCCTATCTTTCTCACTACCGCTCTCAAGAGGTGTTCCACAAGGATCAATCTAAGGAACCCTGTTATTCATTATTTTATTGCCTCCCTCAGTAATAATATGTTAAGTTCCAAACTGCATTTTTCTTGCTTCTGACACCGTCCTGTATACATCAAAACCAGCACTGGCAGTTGCTCATGTAGGACTGCAGTCAGACTTCAATCAACTACATTGTAGTTTAATAAATTCTAAATTACTACTAGATGTAAAATAAATGAAGGCCATGTTCTTTCTACCCCCATATCAGTCAGTTGTACCACCCCAACGTGTTACTCTCACACCTATTTTAACTCTACTAGGGGACACCATAGATACTGTGGACAAATTTAAGTATCTAGGAATTTGGCTGGATAGCAGGCTATCATTCATCATGGGTTCCATGTCAGCACATTGGCAACAAACTGTTGAAATCACTGACGTCGACGGGCAAAACTTCAACAGTTGAAGTTTTACCTGTCGGAAAAACATGGAGATTTTTTGGGGGGGCTGTGCCCCCCCCCACACCCACCGATATTTTTATAATCAACTTCAAGGCAGAGCTGATTGGACTGGGGTGGTGAAATACTGGCGAAACTTGCGCTGGTGTACAGCAGGACCATTGCAGTGACAATATCACATTTGTTGCTGTAAGGGTCATTGCTGTACTTTTTTCATTGTTTCAATGGTATATAGTCACTTGCAGAACACATTAAAACCCTTACTAACAAACTTGAAAGCATGACTAGGCTTCTCCTTCAGAAATAAATCACTATTTCCTACTAATATTAGGAAAAGACTATTTCAAGCCACCTTTCTATCTTTTCTCAATTATGCAGACATAATATACTGTATAATAGTAGTGTAGCCTGTAATTTATATAAGATAGACATCCTGTACCATCATGCAATTCATTTTAGTATAAATGCCCCTTTTAGAACCCACCATTGTGTCCTGTATGCTGCAGTAGGCTGGATGTTTCTTGCTACTAGAAGGATGTCTCATAGCTGCATATGAGCAGTCAAATCACTGTTGAATGATCTCCCCCCTCCAAGAGTACGTTACTATCCCATCACTCCCATAGCTGTTATTCCCTTAGAAAAAAATGCCTTCATCTTGTTAGATATGCTTAAATTCTGCACCCAATATAGTAAAGCAACAATCGGCTACACTATTCTGGCAACCTGGAACAAGCTTCAATCCACTTTTAAGCTTTTTGAACTTGTCACCATTAACATTTTCAAATCCCTGACTAACAAGGCCCTTAAGGAAACATGCGAATGTCATGCTGGATAGCATACCTCTGCCCATGGCACTCTACTTCTCAATGTGCACTTATGCTCCCTCTCCTACTTACCAATTTACCTTGAATGTGTTTTTTATTTTTTTATTTTTTATTTAGTTGTTTAACCAGGAGTAGCACACTAAGCTGAAAGCTTTTTTCACAGGAGCGACCTGTGAGCATAGGGAAGTTAAGTGACTTGCTTAGGGTCACACAGTATGCAAGTGGAAGCTGTGGGATTCAAACCCCCGGTCTGGTCTGCTGGAAGTCACCAGATTTGCAGCTCAGAGCCTTAAACCACTGCACTATACTGATCCTGTTTAGCATGTCTGATTATGTATTTGGCTCAGCCTCATGCTCTCATGCTTGTACTGTAACTAATTGTAACCTCTGTATTACTGTATGTTCATATTTTGTTTGAATCATGTGCTATTTTTGCATCATTGTTCTGTGCCTGCTGTTAACATTGTCTATAACAGGACCTCCTTGTAAAGGAGCATGCTCAATTGAGCTTTCTTGGGAATAAACATGAACTTGGACTTTAAAAGTTAACTATGTACTCACACTCAAAAAATAAGTATTCTTGTTTTCCTGGTATGTTCATACAGCTATGTTTTGTGCACATTTTATCCTCCGCCTGCTTATGTTTATGATTTTTAACTCCTAGCCTTCCATGACTACTAAGCCATAAAACATCCCATATACATTGTGATATCCAGTCATTTGTGAACTGTGATAAGATTGTAACATTGTTATTAGCTGGACATGGTGAAAAACTTAGCTCTCCTATTAAAACTGTCTCCATAATATTTCCATAGAGCCTTTTTCTAGTAATAGTTGTCATTTGGTCATAGGAAACTTTCCATGCTATTAGTTTTTGAAAAACCTGTTTTGCAAATTGTGGCATGACACTGCCTTGTGTCAAAATCCTTGCCTTGGATAACATCCACGCCTCAATGCCAACTGTCATTGAATCTGTAATTGCCATTTTCCATGCTTTCTCTCCTGGTCTTAAAGTTAGGCAAATATTATTGTAAATGAAAATGCTGTGATAGAAGAGTAATGGGTTTATCACATTTACACTTCCCTCTTTTATTGTTCTATATGTCACTTCCCACTTTATTGGATTCAGCCGATTTCCCCTATAATGCTTGAAAAAATACACTGAACAGTCTTGTCTCTATCTCCTGGGGAAGAGGGAAAGTATAACTTAAATAATAGACAAACTTGAATAAGCAAAGATTTAATAAAAAATGTCCTTTTTGAAATAGATTTCCCTTTCAAACTTACTATAATTTGATCTGCTGTTTGCAAACACATATTCCAGTTACATATTGCCATATCATCTTTTTCAAATTCTACCTTTGAGATACTTGTATTACATCTATAATATTCATTTTTGCCACTTTTCCTACCACTAGTGTTTGAGTTGTTCCCAGCATAATGCCCTTGGTTTTGTTATAATTTATTTTTGACCCTGCTGGCCAGCAGAACAAACTTAATTTCTCTGCTATTGCTTGTTCAGAAATGGCTTTCTCTATTGTTAATACAATATCACCTGCATATGCCAATGCTTTAATTAATTGTATCTCCATTCCAATTGATGCCCCATTAATCCTATCATCCAAACCTAAATGTCTTAAAAGAAGATCAATACTAAAGGCATGCTGGCCCATTGGCACTGAAGGTTCAGGTACTGGACACCACACCTTGCGCCACACCGGCGACCCGAGTTTGGGAACGAGCTCGGGTGCCGGGGGTCGGCAGGGGAGGGAGAGGATCGAGAATCCGATGGACTGCTCTCTTCTCCTTGTGGAGGGATCCAGGGTTTCCCGGTGAAGTAGAGACCCCCGGTGCAGACTGGAGGTACTACCTGTGCCTGGTGTGCATAGTGGAGGAGCATAGCAGATGCCTATGGCTTTTCTGTGCTGGCGTCATTGCATATCCATGCTTCTAGGGGGAAATCTACTTACATAGAAAATCCCCAGCCTCGGGGATAGGCGAAGGTGCCTCCTGTGTCCCGGCCACACTCCCACAGTCAGGCTCGCTTTCCAGGATCCTCCCCCAACTCCAGCCCGGTGCATTGGATTATAGATGGAGCACCAGGGCATAAGGCAGCCCCACCTTGGGGGGTTCAGAGCCGGGGGATCTGCTGGACTGGGTCGGCCTGGTATAGCGAGCTTCAGACAGTGAGGTAGAGCTGTGGACATGAGGGGTAGCTGGAGAGAGTTCCTTGGAACTGGTATTTAAACAGAGTCTACAAAAAGAAATACTGAAGACATACAGTGATGGATTAATAGGGCATCTTGCCTTACTCCTCTGCATACTGGAATTTCTTTACTCTGCCATCCATTCACATTAGATATTATTTTTGCTTTAGCATAAAGCATCTGTGCCCAGCTTGCAAAGGGCTCTGGAATTCCAAATGCTCTTAGGTCGCAAAAAAAATATTCATGGAATATATGATCAAATGCCTTCTCTTAATCTAAACTGAGAACAGAACCATTTACTGAACCAATTTTCCTTTCCTGAATGCGTCACTTAACAAGAATAGATTGTCTTTCATTTTTATGTTGGCTCGAGCTTGCACAGCCAACATCTTGCGCTAGTAACAGATTTGGAGGCACAGTCACTGTGGACAATTGCAGGGCATGCATCAGTAGGTGCATCCCTCATTCACCAATAAGCCAGCAGCAGGCGCTGACATCATGTGGCATCCAGATCTAGGAAAAGGTCTACTGCAATGAGAGCAAAGCTCTCATGCAGCAGACCACAACACACCTCCCTACGTGCAGGCAACATGGCGGCAGTGACTGCCACTACTGCCGCCTGTTACAATACTGATGGAGGAGCCCACCCCCATCGGCATAAAGACTCACCCATTTACAATGTATGCCAAGGGGGTGCCCAATCCCCCTCTGCATGTCCCCCTCAACAGTCTTTCTTTGCCGATGAGGGGCCCAATCTCCATTGGCTTAGAACCCCCTTCCCCTTTATGTTTCCTACGGTGTTGGCATAATGTCCCTCCTTTTTTTGTATGCCAAGGGTGGTGCTCAATCCCCCTCAGCTCTTGTCCCTCCCTTCAGTATGTGCCAACGGGGGTGCCCAATCCCCTGGCGGCTAAAGCATCCCCAAAAACACTGAGGTGGCAGGCTGGAGCCCACCCAGCGTGCCAAATCACGTGAAAAGGAAAACCATCCAGCAGTGTTGTTTTTCTTTAAACCCCTGTAAAAAAGCGTCCCTTTGGGCATCCCCTGCCCCTCCCGCAACCTGCGCCACCTCTGCGACCTCGTCCCACCCCCCACCCCATACTTACCTCCGGAGTCTGGCGCGATGATCTTAGGTGGACTGGGAATACGCCTGCACTTTTCAAAGCCAACCGCAAACTGAAGAAATGCCGGTACACTGTATAATGGCATAAATAGGTGTTTTTCAACTTTGGTGCGTATCTCAGCCATTTTGGGGAATTTTGGCACCAAATTTTCAACATGGGGTTTTTGTGACTCCTCTTCATGAATTCAGGCACTGTCATTTTGTTATTCAGTCCTGAAAGGTGATTTCGTGGTCACTGTGCAGAATCACCTTTGGGGACCAAGTAACAAAACAACAGTGCCACTGTTCATGAGGAGGGCTCTCAAAAAGCCTATGTTGCAAATTTGGTGGAAAAAAAATAAAAAAAATGACTGTTTCACTAGCATGTGTTGCGCAGTTTCCACGCACGCTCTTAACTTCATGAATTTGTAATATTTTCACTCTGCATTTTTAAAATTACCATTTTTCCACACCTCCTTATGAACAGTTCAACTGTCATTTGGCATATCCTGGCCGAAATGTGTTTTTGCACGTCTGGTGCAAAATAGCATGGTTGCTATGCAAAATCACTTTTCAGGACAGTTTGAGGACATGATGGTGACACTGTTCATGAGTAGAGGTCCTAGAATGCCTTTGTTGAAAATTTGGTGATGAAATTCCATAAAATGACTGTGTTACAAGTGTATGTTGAGCAGTTTGCACGCACATTTGTAACTTCGTAAATTTGCAATATTTGCATGCCAGATTTTCAACACTGGCATTTTTTAACACCTCCTTATGAACAGTACAGCTGTTATTTTTCACGTCCTGCCCTAAATGTGTTTTTGCACCTGTGCCGGACAATGTCGTCATCACTGGGGGAAATCAACATTTGGGACAAATTAACAAAATCGCAGTGCCACTGTTCATGAGGGGAGGTCCTAAATTGCCTATGTTAAAAATGTGGTTAAAAAAATCCCCAAAATAATTGGGTTATGGACGTGTGTTGCACAGTTTCTATGCATGCTTATGATTTTACCAATTTTTCCTATTTTCACTCCAAATTTTCAACGTTGCCATTTTTTTTACATGTCCTCATGAACAATACAGTAGTCATTTTCCACATACTGCCCAAAATGTGTTTTCACCCCTGTGTTGCCAAATGGCATAGCTGCTGAGCAAAACCACCTTTCAGCTAGCAAACTCATAGTGCTGCTCTTCATGAGGTGGGGTCACAAACAGCCAATGTTGAAAATTTTGCAGTGAAAATACCAACATACGTCTACGGCATTATGGTTTCCACCTGTAGCACCCCATCCTGTACAGAATGACAGGCATCAGGGGTGTGATTTGGGATCATCAGCTGTAATGCTCACGCCATTCCACCACCCCTCCGCAGCCAGTGTCAGGCATCATAGTGTGCCTTGCACTGTTCGGCCACAAAGTTCACCCCATTCTCCTATACTGCACCCACCTCTGTGTATTTCCTTATGGAATGGGGTAAGTATAATGCCCAAGGGCCCCGAAGCACACCACGACACTTGTTAGTGTCTACAGGGTAGGGTGAGGTAAAATGGCATGAGCATTATAGCTGATGACCCAAAGGCACACCCCAATGACTGTTGTTCTCTGCAGGGTGGGGATGGGGTTGACGTCACTTCAACACTTCACTGCCATTCCTATTATGTATCTCTAACTCCTGCACTACCAATGCCAATGCCAGTGAGACAACATTCGGCATTAACAAATGCTTGTTCTATTAGGTACAGTATGGGGCAGGTTTGATAATGACTAATAAAACAGTCTCCTACTTTAGATAAACAGTTACCTAGAATTTTTCCCAATATTTTGAAATCTATATTTAATAGAGTCAATGGACTTCAGTTCCCCAGTTCAGACATCTCACCCTTTTTATATATCATTACAAAACTGGATTTTGTCATGGAGTCAGGAAGAGAGTTAGTATCTAACAGAAAATTGTATAGAAATGTCAAAGTGAGTACAAGTTCAGGACTAAAAGCTTTGTAAAACTCTGCACCTCAGCCATCTGTGCCTGGGGCTGTCCCATTCATCAGTAATTTCATAACCAATTCTATCTCTTCCTTTGTTATCCAAACAGTTAGTTTCCTTTTTTAATATCTGTAAATTGGGGCAGATTTAACTGTGAAAAAAAACTCAGTTTCCAGAGAAACTGACATCGATGTACCAAAATTGTTAACACAAAAGTTCTCCATTGTTTGTAACAACCCAACAGATGTTGACTCTAACTGTCCCTCTTCTGCTGATACTTGGAAAAAAAAACCTTCTTTTCATTTCTCTGTTTACAGTCTTTAAATGGGTCAAAAGTTTGCTCCTTATTCTGAGTTCCAAATCTTAATTCTTGACATAATAATCTGGATCTATAGTACTGAATTGTGTTAATGTCTTTTCATATTTTCCAATTTGTGCACTATAGTCTACTTTTTCAGTTTTAGAGATCAATTTCTGTAATTGAGACCTGAGCCTCAAATATTTCAAACATTTTGAGGCTCTGTTATGGTCATTTAACTGTTACTATGATATTTGGCCAGTACACAGGAGATCCTGGGGTCAGGCATTGACACTTCATGTGTACACATGATTTAGGAGCATTTCTACTCACTGCAGGCTTGTTCGGCATTCTGAAGAGCTCAGGTTCTGTTTCTGTTGGTCTCCATCTTGGGATAGACCTTGTTTTTTCTGTCAGGAGTCCTGTGTTCAGTTTCCTGCTGGAGCCTCCAGCACTAATCCCTTCTTTGTCTCTCTCCCCTTACTTCAGGCTTCTGGAGCTCCCCACACCCTCCAGCTTCACATTGCTCCATGAGGGAGTGGACAGAAGAGCTGACCTAAAGGTAATCTGTGTGAAGAGCTGCACTGTTACCTACAGCTGCATATTTGTTGGGGTGTTAGCCTATCAATGCTTCATATCGACTGCCTCGCCCACCCCAGTCCCTACATTTATTGGGAGGCACTGGTCACATGACTGATCTGTGGTACCCATTTTCTCACAAGCAGGTTATACTAATCAACCTGAACAAGAAACAAGAAATTTGTCTGCGCAGTGTTCTTAGACTTAAGCAAGGCCTTCGACACTATCGACCATGACCTGCTCCTCTCCTCTCTCAAGGCTATAGGACTGGATGCTCTGTCCCTTCATTGATTTGCTGATTACCTCTCTAACTGCTGGCAGCAAGTAAAATCCAATGGTGAACTTTCTCTTCTTAAGCTCCTGAAAAGAGGGGTCTCTCAAGGATCGATCCTGGGCCCACTATTGTTTGCAATTTACCTGAACAACTAAGACAATAACATAACTAAGGCCAACATTCATCTATTTGCAGATGACACATTCCTTTACCTAAGCCACTTCTCTCCTGAAGCAGCCTACAAAGATCTACAATCAGAATTTAACATCCTTCAGAGCCAACTGCTTAACAAAAATTTTTTATTAAATGCAAAAAAAAACAAGGCTATGCTGGTCTCACCTTTCCTCTCAGATGCTAACCCAGCCATGGCTAGTTCCATTCCTCAGATTACCACAATCTTGGGAGAAAACCTTTAATATGTAATCAAATTCAAGTACTTGGGGGTGTGGCTCGATCACAAACTTTCTTTCACAGAGCATATCGAAGACCTCCTAAAGAAACTAAGACAGAGGCTTGGCCTCTTCTTTAGGATAAATAATTACCTCACCTGTAATGCCAAGAGGAGGCTGGTACAAACCACATTTCTCTCCTTGATCGACTATACCAACGTTCTCTATAGTTACTGCCCTGCCTCGCATCTTGCTAAAATTTGATACTTTGTTTCACAGGGCCCTGAGATTCATCACTGGACTACCTCTCGCCACTCACCACTGTGCCCTTTACACAGCCATGGGGTGGTCCTCCCTTCACTTCAGAAGACACAGAAATGCTATATTCTGGACCTTCAAAGCTATTATTAAGAAACTTCCCCCGTATATCTCCGCTTGTCTACTGCTATGCAAACCTGGTGCCAATGCCCTGAGAAGCTACTCCCTCATCTACCTGAAGGTACCTAATCTAAAAATCTGTCTCAGGAGTTTGACCATAAGTTTTGCGCTGCCCTCTTTGTGGAATACTGTACAAAAAACTTTGAAGCTCAGCTCTCCGATGAGCCTATTCTCCTTTAAGATCCTATATGACTGCTTAGTGAAAGAATTCTGCAACTGTTTTCCCCCATCATTAAAAAAAAAAAAAACCTGTACCATGGCTGCCTACACCCACTTGGGCCCTGCAATTCAGCCTAGCTCATACAGCCATCCATGTTCTTCCCCTAGCTCACCCTTGCGCTACATGGTCATTGTCAGTGGCCCTTTGTCCTGGTATATCCCTCTTCCCCGTATCAGTGCTATCCTGGCCACATTCCCAATTCCCCCTCTGCCATCCTGCCCCTATTTTTTTCTTATCCCCCCCAATATCCTGCCCTCCTGGTCCCACGAGAACAAGTAGGTCTCCTATATATCTTTTGATTGTGTATGTGTTACCAGTTTGTCTATGTTATGCCTGTATTGACCATCTCCAAACGGAACCATGTCCATGTTGACTTGCACTCGAGCACTTTTTATTGTTAAAGTTATATTGAACTTTTGTTCCTTATATGTTCATAACTGTGCATCATTATATCATTTGGATTGTATCTGCTTTTTTGTCACCTTGTGTAACAGGTCCATCTTGTAAATGAGCTTGCTCAACGATGTTCGCCTGTATAAATAAAGACTTTGATTGATTCACTAGGAGTCACTAGTGAGTCTTCTAACCCTGTCTTATCTCCTTGGTGATTCATCTCCCCTGACATTCTAATCCACCTGTTTTTGCCTGCTGCCCCCTTGTAAAACCCTCCAATAACTCATCTTTCTACATAGCACTATCTCAATAGGCATACCGAGGTCTGAACCTTCAACCCTCTACGCTAAGGGCAGACTCCCTACCAAATTCTGGCAGCCTCACTACTTCCTGAACTTTCCTAACCTACAATATATTATTTTGACCCATATCCTGACTATATAAATAGCAAATCTTATATAAACGTATTACTACCTTTGAAGGTAGTTCTCTCAACCTTAAATAAAGCTTCACATTTTCTTTGAATATCTTTATTGTTGGTTGTCCATCCTGTTGCCAGGTGTTCATTTGGTTCACCCCTTTGTCCAGGCTCAACCCCTCAATCTACTGCACTGAGGGCAGACTCCCTACTGCTGCACTATTCTGGCAGTCTAACTACTTCCTGAACTTTTCCTAACCTAATAGTATTGTGCCCCATATCCTGAATACATAATAGCAATGCCTGCTTTCAGTCACTTCCTTTTTCCTAAGGGGTGTGCCTTCTATGCAGCTGCCACACTTAGAAAATGTCTGCTGAGTCATGCTGTTCCCTTACCTCTTTATAACCGTAAAGGCTAGTTCCTTCTTGCAGGGGATGTCGAAATGAATCTGGGTCCTCCTGTCCATTTCTCCTCAGCAGACATTTCTGTAATCTCTAACAAAGGGCTCTTTATTGCTCATATGGACACCAGAAGTCTCCCCTATAATTTTACTGATCTTGAGGCATGGCTTAAGTCATGGATTTCTGACTCTTTGTGGTCCCTGGCTAACTACACCTTGATCTGTAGGGATAGTATCTCCTCAAAGTGTGGCAGAGGAGTTGCCCTGTTATACAAAGATCAGCTTAATACCATGGTTGTCCCTGCCTCCGCCTTCTCAGCCTGCAAATCCCTCCATGCAACTCTCACCCTGGGTGCCAAGAAACTTCACATTGTCTGTGCCAACAAACCTCCAACTTGGGGCACTGTAGGACTGCAGGAATTACTCAAACCTACTTGCACTCCAAACAGAATGAGGTCATAATATTGGGTGACCTAAACCTCAACTGGTTCGGGATGGCTCAAAGCATGCTGCTGTCATTGACACAAAGTTATAACCTTCACCAGCTGTTATCTGAGCCCACAAGAGTTTCTCCATCACTAAAATCCACTACCCTCATTGACTGGGTACTGGTCAACTGCCTAGATCATGTATCTGTAGCAGGCACTTTGGCTGATGCACTTACCAACCATCCCCCAATTTTCTGCATTTGGTGCCATGAGGTTGCTCCCTCCTTTCCACCATGCTACATCACTTTTACCAATTATGCTAACCTGGATGCAGAGGCACTTCTATATGATGTCTCCAGAATAAATTGGTCTG
Source organism: Neoceratodus forsteri (assembly GCA_016271365.2). Taxonomy (NCBI): domain Eukaryota; kingdom Metazoa; phylum Chordata; order Ceratodontiformes; family Ceratodontidae; genus Neoceratodus; species Neoceratodus forsteri. The sequence goes on from CM057451.1 coordinate 204,662,890, forward strand.
GAATTAATCACTCCTGTTATGTTGATTCTGCACCAAGTATCTTCCATGATGAATTTCTGGCTGTTCAATGCAAGCATTCCCCTAAGGTAACCTGGAGGGTAAGGGGCAAACAAGCAAGATGGCTTCACAAAGACCTACTGGCTAATCTGCATGCAAGGGACAAATGCTAGAAGAAGTACAAATTGTCAGGGCTTCAAACTGACTATTCAACCTACAGAGCCCTTCAGAACTCCTGTAAAAAAACAGGTCAGAACAGCTAAGAGTGCCTACTGTAAAGACTTACTACTAAGTTCTGAGGGGACCCCAGGAAATTCTAGGCCCATGTCAAGTCCTTTCTCGGGGCTCCTCAGTTATCTACCCCTAGTGATATGATATTAAATGGTGTACACTGTAATGACCTGAACACCATAGCAAATTCTTTCAATCAAATGTTCTTGGATCTGTCTAAGCATACCTCTTACTTCAAGTCACCTCAGACAGCCTCCCTGTCTTGTCCTACTCCTCAGTCAACTACCCCCAGCTGTTCTTCTAGCCTGCTGCCTAACAATCCCCCATTCCTTTTCAAGGCAAATTTAAGGATTGAAGTCTTAAAGCTACTGCAGACTATCTCTGACAACACCAACTCTGGCACTGATACCCTTGAAAATCAGCTCCTGAAACTAACGACACCTTTTATTGCCTCCTCTCAGGCTAAAATCTTCATGTTGTCTCTCTCCTACAGCCAAGTTCCTGACCTCTGGAAAATTGTCTGTGTAACACCTGTTTTTAAAAAAGGTGATTCAAAAAAGATAACTAACTATATGCCCATAGCCATTCTATCTGTCTTAAGTAAAATTCTAGAAAAACTAGTTGCTACTCAAACCACTGACTGCCTAACAAAGTATAGCCTTCTCTCAGATACAGCATGGTTTCCAGAAAGATTATATAGTACCTCCACAGCTCTTCTCAAATTCACTACTGATACTCTTACCAACATGGATGCTGGTCTACTGACAGGGAAATTTTTTATAGACCTTACAAAGGCTTTTGATCTCATTGATCACTCCCTGCTTCTCTCCATTCTTCACAATTTGAGCTTTTCACCCTCAGTTGTTGATCGATACAGAAACTATCAAACATGACTCAAATCAGGAAATTGAACTCCTCCTTACCTAATAGAGCTATTATTAACATTGGGGTTCCCCAGGGCTCCATCCTGGGATCACTTCTTTTCTCACATTGCATCTATAATGTAGCTGAAGTTCTTCATTCATGCTCGTCTGTTCTCTATGCAGATGATCTCGTACTCTATTCAAGCTCCGACGATATTGCCAGCATAAATGCATTCCTTTCCTCGGACTTCACTAATGTACAAAACAGGCTAGCTACCATAAGCTTGTACTAATGCTAAGAAAACACTAGCTATGCTATTTGGATTTGCCCCAAGCTCAGTGTATGTCAAACTTCCCTGCTGGTACAAGATGCAGGTGACACACAAATAGACTGTATATCATCTTTTAAGTAATAGTGTGTTCTTTTGGACCAATCCCTGGATTTCAATCTACATATACAGTCCACTTGCAAAGCAGCAAATGCAAAACTGGGAGTCACTTATAAGTAAAGCTGTAAGAAATTCATGCCATGCATGGATTTCACGATTGCCATGAATTACAGGCATCAGCGTGAAATTGACACATTTCTTTGTTTTGCTGTGCATCGGCACAGTTTTACAAATGTGTGGGGAAAAAAAGGTTTTTATGTTACTTAGAGACAGTAATTAATAGGGCCGAGAGAGAGAGAGACTGACCTAGTGCAAACGAGGAGTGAATGTTCCTACTCCACCTCTGCAAACAATCTGTCCTCTCTTCTGCTACCTTATTTAAAAAAAAACTGCACAAAAAGGCAGAGCACCTTTTTATCCTTCTGCTCAGTTCACCTTCTGTGTGAACCGAGCAGTCTGCAAAAGAAACTAATTTTTTTATCTTCTTGGGTGGGTGGCTGTAATTTACCAATGCCATCCCACCTCGAGACACAAAACCACTGTCCATCTCCTTTTTCCTTCTCCACTCACTTGTGGTATTTGTTTAAGCTTTGGAGCATGATTATGCTCCTAAGCAAACGCGGAGCTAGTCCTGCTCCGTTCAAAGCATAGATGCCGCACTCAGTGCAATGCTCACCTAATGGGAGCATAATTTTCTTTTTCCTTGGGCAGTTGTCATATTCTGCCAGCAGCCCGCTCCACTAAGATGGATGCAATGATGCAGCGAGGGACAGAGACAGCGCTCAAGGAGCGAGCTTGCTCCTGAATTAAAACTATCCCCCCCCTTTAAACTTTTGGAGCTACCAGAGTTTTGTGCATGTGTGCTGACTGTGAAAAGTGCCATATTTTACCATGTGGGTGCCGTGAAAAATGGTAATTTTTCTCATGAATTTATTACAGCCTTATCCATGACTGCCTCTGCCATTTCTTCTACAGCTGCCTCTGCCATTGTATTCTCCATGCAATTTCCCAATTCCAACAACTCAGAATGAGGGACCTCCATAATAGCTGTGACAGCGGGAGTGGTCGGATCCCATGTCACCTCTCCACCTTCTTCTTTTTTTTTTTTTGCAATTAAGCATACTTTATTGAAGTCTTCCTCAAATATACAGGCACAACCAAAAGAAAGGGGATAACAAAAACTTGATACATCAGGTATCCACAACAACAAAAAGATCAATTAGTAATAAAAATGACATCCTTCACACTGGCAGATCTAAGGATAACTATATATATTACCATGAAAAACTTAACTACAAATAACAATACTAATAACAACACTAACAACAACCCCCTTACTCCCCCACTCACCCCCTCATGTCTTGTGCATGTATCAAAAAAGGTGCTAACTTGTGACCACAAGGATAATGCCATCTGGATTGTACCATAAGTTCTAAACTCCATCTCCTACTGGATCTTGAAGATATCCAATAAGGAGGGATAACTATCTCTATGAATCTTCTTGCATAAGAAAAAAAAGATAGAGGGAGCTAACAAGTCTAGAACTTATGCCAAGTATTATATGCAGAGGCTATTGCACATTCTGCAATTAATGCATTAAAAAATTATTGAACCCATTACACACAAGAGGGTGTCCAATTAGCCTTTCAATGTCTCAATGTAAGTAACATCTTTATACTGCAGAGATCAAAGCCATGTACGCTTTCTCTACCTTTGTTGGTTTCAAATCGCAGTCCTCTAAAATACAAATCTCCAATGTGGAATAATGTTGATGTCCAAAAAATTGGGAAAGGAACTGTAGTATTGAGGTCCATAAGGATTTAATTTTGGGGCAAGTCCACTAAATATGGTATAAAGTACCTTCATATTGGGCACAATAAATACAAGAGGGAGATGACAATTTACCCATTTTAAACAATTTATATGGAAAATAGTATGTTATGTAATATGTTAAATTGTACTAATCAGAGTCAGTCTTGTTTAACAAATTTATATACTTAGAAGTTATAAGACAAGCTTTAAGCTAACTCCCTCTCCTAAGCTGGCCATTGCCAGAGGCATCCTTCTCCCTGCCCTCACATATGGTGCTCCCACCATTGCTGCTGTACATAAAACCACCCTTCATAAATAGGACATAACATAATAATATCTGTCAGTATGCCTCCTCATCACCTCGGCTTAAGTACCACTGCCAACTTCATAGAGACCCAGATTGGCTCTCCCACTCTGCCTGCCAACAATATTCTCTTGGCTCCCTAATTGACTCGATGATCAGAAATCAAACTCCTTCAGTGCTTGCCGTGATGTCTGTACCTCAAACCTCCTCCTATGGACTGAGATCAGTAGATAAGTCCCTACTTAATGTGCCTAGATGTTATACATCCTAAGACTCTGGTTCTTTTTCTTGCTCTGCCCCCAAGCTCTGGAATTCCTTTCCCCTAGCACTTTGACAGGCAGGATCCCATGACAGTTTTAAAAGGGGGCTGTGCCATCATCTGTCTCTCGTAGACTCCTGCACTTGTTTTGATCCTACTTAAATTCCCTCATCGTCCAGCTGCTTCCTGCCATACTATCTACTACCTCACTCCCCAAGCATTTACTCAACCTTCCTATCTCCTTAGCGGGCTAATCTTGCCTCCCCTCTTGATATGGAGTCTTGCCTTGTAGGTCATGATGATGTATCCTACCCAGACAGGAACTTGCCCTTGCCTTGATGTGCTGACTCATGAATGTCTTCATTATTGTTGAGTTATTTCTCCTTTACTGTGTAAATTATTTACCTTGACTCTATGTGAATTTTGATGTCATGTTATGTTATTTGGCTAAATGTATCATTTTTACTGACTGTTTGACCTGTGTTGTGTGTAATTTTCTTGTACTCATGCTATGTATTTGTTTATGATTCAAGCTTAGCGCACTTACTCGGTTAACAAAAACTAAATAAATAAATAAATATTCTTGGAAATTTTTTTTTTGAAATAAAAAAACAGTTTGGTATCTTCCTAACAAAGTATGTTATTATCATAAAGATGTAATACCAAAATTCTAGCCACCAAAAGTTGTCTCCATTTGGTAACTGCAGTTTGATGATTTAACAAAGTGCTGTTTAAATGTTGTTCACTTTTTTTTTTACAAATAGATGTTGTTCCCCAGTCTATTTACACTTGAACAGCTCTATAATCAGAGAACTCAAAATCAATAACTCTAGCGGCTGGATTTTCAGAGCCTTCTAAATGATGCAAAGTGCTTGCATCAAGCAGGAGCAACACAACTGGCACCTTGAGTCCAACATTGTGGCATTCCTGATTCAGAAATGCAGTCTCCATCCAAATTGGGAGTCACTACATCAAGGTGGTACTGCTGCCCCCTTGTAACAAAACTGAGGGTGCAGTATGTCACAATGGGGCTTGTACATGGTGGGACTGCAACATCCTCTTTTCTGAGAGTCAGGAAGTCCTGCTGTGGTCACAGCAAGAGGCTCAAGATAGACCAACAGTGAGCTGATCTCAGCCCCTTCCAACAGTCCAAGCAACTGTGGTGACTTTAGTTGGGGGGCACTGACAGCTGTGTACAGGGGCTGCATGGACATGAGGTGCAATAGTGATTGTGCACCTGGTGGGTGTGCCGATTATTGGACAATACTGTAATTACCAAGGAATAACATGTGGGGGATACAGAGACACACAGTACCAAGGCCTCACTTGGTCTCAGCCCTGGGGGCTGCTCCCAGGGCTGTGTCCATGTAGAGCTATGGCACTGTGTGTCTCTTTACCCCATCACCGTTCCTCAGCAGTGATAGTATTGTTCAATAATCAGCACCCTTGCTGGGTGCATCATCGCTAATATGCCTGCCCACCCCCTCCCCAACCCTGTGCCCATGCCACCACTGTATCCTGCATGCATCGTCTGGGTTTACTCCGACCCCCAACCATCCTGGCACATCTACTGATGTGCTGGGTGGGGGGAACTGGATCCCTGCAGCATTTTCCACAGGTGCGCCAATAGTTTTGGTGCACACCTGCAGGTGCAGCAATTCCTGTATTTGTGCTATTGTTCCCTATGCACTAATGGGCAGAGTGGCTACGCACCACATATCTGGGGCACATAGCCACTCTGCACCCATTGAGCTCTCCATGCAGGATGCACTAATGGCAGTGCACAGCTGCTATGCATCCAATCCCCCAGCTGCATGGATCACAATATGCCAGGTGCAGGCAGGGTGTGTGCCAGCACTATGCACCATGTGTCAAGGTGCATAGTGCTGGCTGCAAGGGTGAGGAAGAGGGCGCATGGTACGCTAGGTAGAACCCTGCTATAAGTGCCATCTGAACTCTGCACCACACATTCTGACCATGGTAGCTGTAGTGAACCCCACCCAATCCCACACACACCTGGACACCTGCCCCAGACCCGGCATGGAAGTGTGGCTCCACACAGGACCAGAAACCAGGTCCAGCACCATAGTGCTGCCTGCCCTCCTCCACACACATGGCTGCACCATTCTCCGCTGTGTGCAGTAGCCCCCCAACACAGCTTTTCCTCCACCCCATAGGCAGCAACAACTGCCCCACTGCCCCTCAGACACAAGATCCTCATCCCAATATGGAGTATGAATCCCCCCCACACACACAGGTACCCCAGTCCATGCTTAGCTGTCCCTGGTAACCCACCCCCAGAGTTGTCCAGTACCCAACCCCCATGGCACTAGCTACACCAGCCCCCAACCCCATGCCTACTTGCCGGTGCCATGGCCCCGGGTGGCCAATGGCACATCCCTCCTCTCACCACCTCGGCCACTGGCCATCCAAGTGATGCAGGCAGTGGGCGGCCCATATATAGGTGATTCACTCCCAGCATCAGTTGGACAACCAGTAGCTGAGGCAGTGTGAGGAGGGATGTACCACTGGCCATCCCAGTAGGTGGCACCAGCTCTCACGTATGGGGACGGGGTGGTTGACAGTGCTGTTGGGGGCACCACAGGCAACCAATGACTGCACTGGGGTACCAGTTTGGGAGTGACATGCTGGGTGGGGGTAATCAACTGAATCACTGAGGACCTGGATGGAATGGGGGGATGGCCATATGAGCCAGGGGCGGGAATCCTGTTGGGAACAGTATAGAAACATAGAAACATAGATTGGTGTGTATTGCACCTGGGGCAAGGGCTGGAGTCCCTCAGCCAATGGGACCAGGCTGCATGGGTCCAGATGCTTGCGATGGGCATTCATGCACCCAGACCCATTCCCACATGTGCAAGGGATCCACTGTGGGACCCATGCCAGGCATCCAATTGGATGTCCAGCTGTTTCCATGACTCTGCCCCCAGTCACCCAGCAGAATCTTGCATGCCTGGATGGCAGGCCCATGGACAGGTAGTGGCCATTGCTGAATATGGCCAGTGCACCCCTATCCACAGGTGCGGAGCTTCACAGGTGGGATATGGGCTTCTAGTGTGTAGTTCCCACCCGTTCATGTATAGTGGCCCATTATCTTTAATAGTAGTGATTTCCACAGATGACATCATGTTTTGTGTTTGGAAAAGGACTTTTAAACTTGTTTTAGGTTAACAAATCTGAGACCTAGTTTTCCATTTTTTATGTTCATGATTCACGCAAGTGCAGACAAATATGTTGCTATAGAGGGGTGTGAGGGGGAGGGCGTCCACTGGAGAGCTCTGTTCAAGGGGCAGGTCAGTGGCAGGCAAATTAGTAGGCAGGTTGCCAATGACTCACTTTCTGTTTTTTGGGCGGAGTTGGCAAAGGACAGAGCCAAACCATTAGTGGCGTGGCTCAGTCCTTTGGTGTGTAAACAGCACTGCAATGGATTACATTTACTTCTTGGTTGTGCGTTCACATTGCCGCAATTCTTACAGTGATGATGGCAGTTGTTGTTAGGAATGAGCTTGCTTAGTAAGAAGAGCCTGCTAGAGCTGACATGTGGATGCGCTGAGCCTGTCTTCAAAAGCAAATCAATCCCTCCCACTGCTCCTGTCCTGCCTGCTCCCTCCATTCCTGTTCAAGCCACCCCACCAGCAAATAACTCCCTCCCACTGCTGCTGTTCTCCCCACTCCCTCCGTTCCTGTTCAAGCCACCCCACCAGCAAATAACTCCCTCCCACTGCTGCTGTTCTCCCCACTCCCTCCGTTCCTGTTCAAGCCACCCCACCAGCAAATAACTCCCTCCCACTGCTGCTGTTCTCCCACCCTCCGCTCCTGTTCAAGCCACCCCACCAGCAAATAACCCTCCCACTGCTGCTGTTCTCCCACTCCCTCCGTTCCTGTTCAAGCCACCCCACCAGCAAATAACTCCCTCCCACTGCTGCTGTTCTCCCCACTCCCTCCGTTCCTGTTCAAGCCACCCCACCAGCAAATAACTCCCTCCCACTGCTGCTGTTCTCCCCACTCCCTCCGTTCCTGTTCGAGCACCCTGAGCAAATCAATCCCTTCTGCTGCCTCCCACTGTTGCTGTCCTCCCCATACCCTCCATTCTGTTTGAGGCCCCCACAGCACATCAATCCCTCCCACTCCCTCCCACTGCTACTGTCTTCCCTGCACCCTCCATTCTCCATCCTCATGGACATTGGGGAGCCAGCAGAAATGTACACAAAATCGTTCCTGTTACAAAAAGAAAATCATCCCCAATGTCTTTCTTTTTTTCAAACCTGCAAAAAAGAAAATGGCCCCTCGTTGTCTCCCCCCCCTTCCCCATCCTGACCCTCCTACTATGCACCCACCTCCCTCCACCCCTTACCCATACTTACCTCCAGAGGTCAGAAGCAGCAATCTTTTGTGGGCTGGGACATGTCTGCAGTCTTCAAAGGTGACTGACAAAGTGAAGATTTCAAGGTAAGCCAAATAATAGAACTCCATGGGGGTTCAACTTAGGTTGATATCTCAGCCATTTTTAGGAATTTTGACACCAAATTTTCAACATGGGGTTCTTGGGACTCCACCTCCTGAGCACTGTCACTGTCATTTCATTACTCAGTTCCAAAAGGTGATTTCAGGTCGCTGCATGGAATCACCTTTCATGATGATAAATGAAATGACAGTGCCACTGTTCATGATATGGGGTCCCAAAAAGTCCATGTTGCAAATATGGTGAAAAAATTCCAAAAAATGACTGCATTATGAGCATGCGTTGCGTAGTTTCTATGCATGCTCCTAACTTTGCCAGTTTTTAATATTTTCACTCCAGTTTTTCAACATTGCCATTATTTCACACCTCATTATGAACAGTATAGCTGTCATTTTTCATATCCTGCCCTAAACATATTTTTGCAACTGTCACGCTGAATGGCATGGTTGCTCAGCAAAATCACCTTTTCAGATGAGTGAACAAAATGACACTGGCAGTCTCCATGAGGTGGGGTCATAAGAATGCTACATTGAAAATTTGGTGTGAAATATTAACAAACAGCAAAGTTATAAGCATGCACTTAAATTAGCAAATGCAGGATTGTACCTTTGGTACTTTACAATATTTTGACTCCAAATTTTCATCATTGCCAGTTCTTTACTGCACCTTATGAATGTGAAAGCTGCCATTTTTCAGATCCTGGCAAAAATGTTTTTTTTGCATCCAAAAAAGTGATTTTGCAGACACTGCATGAAATTATCATTCGGAAAGGAGTTGAAATTGTACTCTTCCTTTCTTCATGAGGTGGCGTGATAAGTAGAGATGCAGTGAATTTAAATTTCACCGGCGAAGTGCCCACAAAGTGGTCACTTCACATTGTCATTCTGCTATGTGAAGTGGCCAATCTGAAAAGCTCACTTCGCTTTGTAATTATTACTTCAGGTTGTCATTCTGCCTTAATGCAAAGTAAGGTGAAGTGACAACAATATTGGCAGCCCCTGCACACACAGTCACCAGAATTAATGTGCATCCCCAAAATGTTACTATCTTGTGTCCAGAAAATTCCCCAGTGCTGACGAAGTGAAATGAGAGCATAACAAGAAATGTAAAGTCTCCCTGAATTAATGGCACAATCAGTCATGCATGCAGTGGTCACAAACAGTCACCAGAATTATTGGGCATCCCCAAAATGCAACTGTCTTGTTCCCAGAAAATTCCCCAGTGCTAACAAAGTGAAATGAGAGCATAACAAGTAATGCAGTCTCCCTGAATTAATGCTGGACTCAGTCATGCACACAGTGGTCACATACAGTCACCAGAATTAATGTGCATCCCCAAAATGCTACTGTCTTGTACAGAAAATTCCCTACTCCAGATGAAGAGAAATGACAGCATAAAATGGAAAGAAAAGCCTCCATTAATTCATGCCACACTGAGTCATGCATGCACACACTCCAATGAGAACCACAGTATGTCCCCTGCTTCTGCTTTTTAAATTTCATGTAATGCTTCTTGACCTGACTGGGCTGAATCACAGTTTCTTAGCAAATGATATGCTAGAAGGATGGCCCAACCATTGAATTAACCATCCATGATGATGTGATAATGCTGTTGGTTGCCCAATGTCTGCTGCACTGACCCCCAACCAGAAGGATGCCCTCTGTGTGTACACTAATGCTACCCTTGATAAGTTAATGTACCTGGCACCATCATGGTTTTCCACAGAACCTGAGTTGACCTTAAATGTTCATATCCAATATATATATATATATATATAGAGATATATTTATGTATGTAATCATTGTTTTTGTGTGTATCACAGGTCATATAGTCAAACTTGGGGTGTGCATTTCTTGGCTTGATGAGGAATTTTGGCATTGGAATACTGTAAAGCCAGTGAAGGTAAGTATTTTTTTGTTGGGGCGGGGCATTATTTTAAAAAAAGTTAAAATAAAGATTCATCAATGTTTTGGTCATCTTTACAGGTCTTCAGCATATCATCAGAACTGGAAAAAAAAATTAACAGCTGTGATTCATGAAAAATACAATTTGTCTTGTGATGAGTGTCTGGTGTGACATGACCAATGATAATAAACTGTATGGGAACGTGAATACCTACAGCTGTACTTCCCTGACGTGTACCGCACAAAACTACCTGATTTGAAAACTCACATCAATGAGTACAATGGTGATTGAAGCCAAAACCCAAGATACTATGAAACAGGCTTACATGGAAGTAACTACAAAAAAAGTACAGTTTTGTGATTCATTATTCGTGACCATTAAGATGAAAAAATGTGATTTGTATTGTGAGTGACTCGTGATGATTGCCCTGACTTAAAAATGCATCGCACATCAATGAGTACAATGTTCATGCAAAGATATACACCACACCAGTACTCTGAAGAGAAGCCAAACAAACAACTGTGACTTAAGTTACAGATAGAGATTGGGCCCTATGGAAATGCAAACACACAGACAGATTAAGATTGCACTGTACACTCAAGAGATGCAGACACAAAGGCACAACAACACCTAACCAGTGATCAGAAGTCACAAATCCAAATCTCGAAAATAATACATTTTGCCAGTTGGGGGGTAGTGCACAGCAGTAACAGTCCACTACCAGTAAAGATACCACAAAGCAGTACAGAAAATTCATGCAGGTGTGGTGGATAGCATGTCCACACTGCTACAATTACTCTGTGGCACAATAAAATGTGTCTAATTTGATGGAACGTGTCACACACACACACTCACACACACACACACACTACACTACAAGTAAAGCATAGCAAATTAAAAACTTCAGTAATATAACCAAATCTTTTAAACAAATTGAAATTATGTACTGCTACACCACAACAATCAGCAAAAAAAATGTCAAAAATTACTGAAAATAGTACTGTGCACACATTAACAAAGTTATACAAGAAAAATATAACCAAAACAGAAAGACTGCCTTTTTCTTCCAGTTTTAACCTACCTCCACCACAAATACCCCCCTTCCCCAAAGCACACTTCAAGTGTCTGTCAGTACACAGACTGAATGTTGTAAATTAACATTCAAAATCATAGATACATAGATACATAGACAGTGTCGGCAGATAAGGGCCTATGGCCCACCTAGTCTGCCCATTTGAGCTTGTAAGTTCAGTTTGTTTTCCTAGAAGTCTATTTCCCCTTACCCCGACCTCTAGAATTCCTTTATGTCTATCCCATGCATTCTTAAATCCCGTGATTGTTTCAGCTCCCACCACTTCCTCTGGCAGGGTGTTCCACTTGTCCACCACCCGTTCTGTGAAGAAATTCTTTCTCATGTTTCCTCTGAATCGCCCTCCTCCAACTTCATCCCATGCCCTCTAGTCCTGGAACATCTTTTCGCTTAAAATAGTGTATTCCTGCACCCTGTTCCTCCCTGTAAGATACTTGTATGTCTCTATCATATCCCCTCTCCTCCTCTCCTCCAGGGAGTACATGTTCAGTTCCTTCAACCTGTCTTCATAGGACTTGTGATGCAACCCATGCACAATCTTTGTTGCCCTCCTCTGAACCTTCTCTACCCTGTCTATGTCCTTACGTAGGTATGGTCTCCAGAACTGTACACTGTACTCCAGGTGGGGCCTCACTAGTGTCTTGTATAGCGGAATTATGACCTCCCTTTTTCTGCTGGTGATGCCCTGCCTATACATCCCAGCATCCTATTTGCTTTACCTGATGCCTTGTCACACTGTTTCCTACCTTGAGGTCATCAGAGATGATAACCCCAAGATCCTTTCCTGCTTGGTGCATGCTATATCCTCACCCCCAACTGATATATTGTGCCAGGTTTTGTGCCCCATATGCATTATCTTGCACTTCTTTGCATTGAATTTCAACTGCCAAACCCTTGACCATTCTTCAAGTTTCTGCAGGTCCCTCTCATTCTGTCTACACCCTCTGGTGTGTCTACTCTGGTTACAGAACTTTGTGTCATCAGCGAACAGTGAAATTCTGCCTTCTAGATCCTGTGCAATGTCACTGATGAAGATGTTGAATAGGACCGGTCCCAGCACTGATCCCTGTGGTACCCCACTGGTCACTCTTCCCTCTGTGGGTGACAGCCTTTACCACCACCCTCTGTGTCCTGCCACCCAGCCAGTTACCTACCCACCACACTACTGTCCTGCCCACACCCATATTCCCCAGTTTGTGTAATAGTCTTCTATGTGGCACAGTGTCAAAGGCCTTGCTGAAGTCCAGATAGGCCATGTCCACTGCCCTCCCTGATTCACCTCCCTAGTCACCCAGTCAAAAAATTCAATGAGGTTGGTCTGACATGACCTCCCCTGGTGAAACCATGCTGCCTTGGGTCCTGTAGTCCATTGACAACCAGATATTCCACCAATCTCTCCTTCAGTAGTGCTTCCATGATCTTTCCCACTACCGAGGTGAGGCTGACTGGTCTGTAGTTCCTGCTTCCTCTTTGTTCCCACTTTTGTATAAGGGGACTACATCTGCTGTCCTCCAGTCTTTGGGTACCTCCCTGTTTCCAGTGATTGGCTGAACAGGATAGCCAGAGGTTCAGCCACCACCCTCTTAGTTCTTTAAGGACCCTGGAGTGCACCCCATCTGGCCCCATTGCTTTATCAGCTCTTATTACTTCCAGTTCCTTCGGGACCCTTTCTCGTGTAAAGGGACTTGTGTCCATTTCTGCACCATTCTCACCCCTTGTACTCCCTTCAGACCCATTACCCCCCTCTTCCTTAGTAAAGACTGAGCAGAAATACCTGTTCAATATGTCAGCTTTACTGTTGTCATCCTCCACGCAGCTTCCATCCTCCCCCTTCAGTCTCACTATCCCTCCCTTTGTCCTTCTTTTTTCACTTATGTACCTGTAAAAGGTTTTGTCCCCTTTAACCACTGATTTTGCAATGTGTTCTTCTGTCTGAGATTTGGCTTCCCTTACTGACTTCCCTGCCTCCCTTTGTTTCTCCTGGTACTTCTCCCTATCCCCTTCTGCCTGTGTCTTTTTGTATTGCCTGAATGCAATCTTTTTGGCTTTCACTTTCTTTGCTACCTCTTTGGAAAACCATAATGGTCTCCTCTTTCTTTTCCTCTTGCTAACTTGCTTAATGCATAATTCTGTTGTTCTTATAATCCCCATTTTAAATACTGCCCACTGTTCCTCAATCCCTGATTCCTGTCCCATTCCCCTTAATGCCTCTTTCAAGCATCTCCCCATTTTCCCAAAGTCTGCCCCCCTAAAATCCAGGATACGTGTTTTTGTGTGGTTTGGTTCTGCTCTTTCTGTGATTTCAAACCACAATGACTGGTGGTCACTGTTACCCAGGTGCTCCCCACTGTACCCCATCACACTGTCCCTGTTTGTGAGCACAAGGTCCAGTATTGCCTTCTGCCGAGTTGGTTCCATGACCAGTTGCTTGAGGAAGGCACCCTGAAGGAGTCCAGGATAAATCTGCTCTAGTTGATGCTGCTGCTGGGATGCTCCAGTCCACGTCTGGTATATTGAAGTCTCCAACCAGTACTACCTCACCCTTGTCTGCCATCCTTTGGATGGCTAGCATCAACTCCTATCTGTTTCTTCCTCCTGGGCTGGTGGTCTATAGACCACACCTCAGGGATGGCTGGCCCCATTTTCCTTTCCAGCTTAACCCACAGTATCTCTCCCCATTTTGTTCCTCCTGGATCTGTGGCCCTTATGTCATTTTCACATACAGTGCCACTCCTCCTCCCTTTCTGCCTGCTCTGTCTCTTCTGAATATGTTGTAGCCAGGTTGGCCATCTCCCAGTCATGGTTATCATTACACCAGGTTTCAGTGATGGCCACAATGTCCAGGTCTGACTGTACCATGACAGCCTCCAGATCTTCCATCTTGTTGCTAAGGCTCTGGCATTTGAACACATGGCTTTCCATGATTTGACCTCCCTAGACTGCTTCACTGTTCTACTCCAGCCCCTTCCTTGGTTGTCATTTATCCCTGGTTCTCCTTGCTGTCTGCCCTTCTGCTGAATTTTGCCCCTTTTCTGCTTATCCACCTTTTGGACACTAATCTCCATCTTTTGCACACTGCTTTGCAGAGATAGCCACTCCTCTGGTTCACTGGTTCCATTACTAGCTGTGGGGGGTGAGTAAGTAGGTCCCGTCCTTGCTGGCCTGCCACCCCCCTTTGCTAGTTTAAATGCTTGTCAATGTAGCATTTAAACTTATCATTGAGTGCTTGGATTCCCCTCCAGGATGGATGCAGGCCGTCAGGCTTGAATAAACCTCCATCCCTCCAGATGGGTCCCCAGTCACCAATGAATCCAACCCTTCTCTCACAGCACCAGTTCTTCAACCATGAGTTAAAGTTCCTGGTGCATGCACTCCTATGCTCTCCTTGCCTCTCACAGGTAGTACTTCTGAGAAAGTGACAGAAGTAGCTACTTGCTTGAGACCCTCCCCAGTTTCCTAAACTCTTCCTGAACTTCCTTTGGCTCCCCATTTGCCAAGTCATTAGTACCTAGGTGGATAATGACATCCAGCTCACCCTCCTGTCTTGCCTTCCCAGTGATCCCAGTATCTTCCTTCCATCCCTCCATGCCGTGGCACCTGGTAGGCACCTCACCTCCCTGTCCTCCCCTCCTGTGTTCCTAGCTGGATCCCTCTTATGATGGAGTCCCCACCAGGATTCACTTCCTCCTCCTCTGGGGTCCACTGCTTTCCCCACTGAGGTCACCTCCTTGCCTAACCTCCACATCCTTTCCTTCCACTTCCCTGGGTACCTCTATTTGGTTGTCCTCATTTGCCAGTGTGGCATATGAGTTCTTGAGAGGAATAGGATCTGGGATGTGCCACGCACAAACAACAAACACTCAATGATATGAGCACAGGAGGGTTTCCTACAATTACAATACTAAATTTTGAGCAAAAAAAAAATTCAAGAAGGCTTTTTTCACAGCTTTTAGAGGATTTGAATTGCAGAGCTCTGAGAGGAAAATGTCTCCATCTTCCACTACACACACACACTACACAGAACTGAGGCTGTGCAGAACAATCTAGAGCCCATGTGACCTGCAATCCCATGAATCATTGCACAATTCACCTTGGAGATCAATAACAAGGTAAAGTGATGCGAAGTGCATTGATTTCAGTGTACTTTGCCTTAAAATTGACGGAGAAGTGGTTTGAGGATAGCAGAATAATGCAAAGTCATTAGTTTCAGTGGACTTCGTGTTCCTCATTATGACATGAAGATTACTTCATGGATTCTGCATTATTCCGCAAATCACTTCACGGAGAGAATTTTGCCCACAAAACCCACCACTAACAATAAGACGGCTATGTTGAAAATGTGGTGTAAAAATATTGAAAAACAATGAAGTTATGAACCTCTGTTTAAATTTGCCAAGTCCGGCTTCTAACCCCCCCCCCAAATGGCACCAGTGCACACGACGAACATTCGGCATTGACAAATGCTTGCTTCTCTTTGCTACTGATGATTCTGGTACAGTATCATCCTCATCCGATGATGAATCATTTAAAGAAGAAACCAAGGAGGATATTTCAGAGTCCTCCTGTTCCCCCTCAATGCCACCTCACTGTCCCTCCATTGCAAGAACTAACAGCAGATGTCTTTGTGGTTCTGCCTTTCAGAGTCACATTTTCTTTACTTTTGTGCCCTCCCCTTTGTTTCTACAGTAGGTCTTTTCTGTTTGCAGATTGTCTGATATTGTGTCTCCGCTGATGGGGGAGTGGGAGGCATATCCAGGGTCTCAGTAACATCTGCAGCCATATCAACTGTTATACCAGGAGGTGCTACCCTTTCTGAGTCTACCCTGTCATCAGAAATAGCCTAAATAGGTGCCTCCCTGGCTTGTTTATCTATTATATCTGGATTTCTATCCTTTTCTCTCCATGACACTGTTGACTTAGTAGTGATCAAGTTAGGCGTCCCCCTTTTTCTTTTCTTAATGCCTCCAAGTTCAGAGGCTTGTGCCACCCCTAGTAGTTTGGCTGTAGTGATCAATATTTCTGAGAGAGACTATCATCCCTATTATGCATGGCCCAGGGGCAAAGAACTTATGAATGTCCTTTCCTCTCACATAAATTGCATCTAAACAAATATGTTGTACAAGCTGGGGCTAAACGACAGTACTCCAGACAATGATTACGTCTTGTGGCGTCACAAGCATTGCTGAGATGTAATCTGGATCCACATTTCAGAGAGAAGTTTTAAAAGGTTAAGTCAGTTGGTGTGTTAAGGTAGAAGCCTAAAGTTTGCTGACAGAAAGCATCCAACTTTACTAGAGCTTTTTGTCTTCTAGGTTTGCTTGAAAGGACAGAGCATGGAGAAACATCAAGGCTTCATTTGACTAAGCAGAGCCGCTGTTTTGTTACTATTTTGTTTCGTGTTTACAGGTTGTACAGTTTGATCTCTCTTTCTCACATTGAACAAAATTGTTTTTCTTCCACAGCTCTTCCAGGAGATTTGCTGTGTGAATTGGGGAGGTGGAGTTGACAAAGGCTTAGTACCTTTCAACAGAGGAAAGATTAAAAAGATCAAGTTAGTTGGTATGTTGAGGTATACACCTACGGTTTGCTGACAAAGCACCTAGCTTTACCTGAGCTTTTTGTCTTCTATGTTTGCTTGAAAGGACAGAACAAGGAGAAAGATTAAGGCTTCTTTTGGCTGAACAGAGTTACTGTTTTGTTACTATTTTGTTTTGTGTTTACAGGTTGTGCAGTTTGGTCTGTCTTTCTCACACTGAAGGAGCTGACTGTTTTTCTTCCACAGTTCTTCCAGGGGATTAGGCCCGTACTACCCTTCCCCATGCCACCCTCCCTGGGCTAGTCCACCTTTCTAAGTGTACACCTGGGATACTGATTTCAATGTCCTGCTTCAGGACAGGGTGGTAGAGCTTACAGCTACGCATAAAACCACATGTTAGATACCTTTAGAACTGCATTAAGGCAGAGTAAAACGGGTGGATGGGAGAGAAAAAGAAGAAAGAAGAAAAAAGGGGGGAAGTCAACAGTAGTCATGTTGGGAGTTTCGCAGTGCAATGACTGTGGGGTGGCAGTTTTCAGGAAGACATTCTGGAGACTGCAGTGCTGCCCCATCTGCAGGCACCTCTCTGGGTTGTGGGAGGAGGTTGCTAGTCTCCAGGCAGAGTTGGCTAGGATTCAGGAGGTCTCCTCCCTCCCCACCCAGGGACCACTGAATCCACACCTGCTGCATCAAAGGATACCAGGAATGAAAGACAGCTGAACAATGGTAGACTCAGGGAGCATGAAGGAGGTGGAGCGGAGGAGCATCCATCCTGAGGTTCCAATTCACAACTCCTACGCTGTTCTGGCAGGGTGGGACTGCCTCAATGAGACACCCACAGTGGTAGACAAGGTGGATGCAGGGATTCTCCACAGGGGAAACCCCCAAGGAGATGGCACAGGACCCCAGAGGAGAAGGAAGCAACTCCTTGTGGGGAACTTTATTATTAGGGGGTTAGTCCTGGGGATGGGAAACAGGGAGGTCACATGCCTACCTAGCACCACTGCCTGGAGGGATCAGAAGAAAAATCAAAGTACTGCTGGGACAGCAAGGTAGGACTGAGGGATAGATGTCATTGTCCACCTGGGGACAAATGACTTAGCTGGGGATAAGGTGAGGGCAGTCCAGAGGGAGTTTGCAGAGTTAGGAAGGGGTCTGAGACAGGTGGCATGCACAGTAACTTTCTTGGAAATGTTACATGTCTATGACATGAGGGAGGCCAGGGTACTCTGCACCAGGATCCAAAGGTTTGATGCTACTTGCATAAATACTCGTGTTGACATTAAAGAACTCATCACTGGTGACACTAGTTATGCAATGTATACCCTATGGTTCAGCTGTAATCTGCTATATGTAGATAAAACAGTTCCCCCTCTAAATCAGAGGATCCATGAACACATTAAGTCCATCATACCTTTGGAGGCAGTATAGCGCAGTGGTCTAAGGCTCTAAGCTGCAAATTTGGTGACATTCAGCAGACCAGACCTGGGTTTGAATCCCACAGCTTCCACTTGCATACTGTGTGACCCTGAGCAAGTCACTTAACCTCCTTGTGCTCCCGGGTTGCTCCTGTAAAAAAGCTTTCAGCTTAGTGTGCTATACCTGCTTAAAAAAAAAAAAACAACTAAAATAAATCAGAGACAAGACACACCAGTGGGGATACATTTTACATTACGACATCTCTCTAAACCAGATGAAGTTAGATTTATGGGACTAGAATGGGTACCTTCCCTGGCACTTGGTGGGGACAGACCTAATCTGCTTCTCGAAAAAGAAAGCATGTGGCTCTATAAGCTGAACTAAGTAAAACCATTTGGATTGAATGATAGATGGGATCTGAAACCCTACTTGAAAAGGAAATTAAAAATGTGATAAGTGAACAACAAAATGTGCCATATTTTGCTTGTACAAAGAAATGTATGAGCCTCTTTTTTATCTCTCGCTCTCCCTTCTCTCTTAGGAATCCTATCCATCTCCAGTGTTTCTGAATAATGCAGACAACTACCATGTAGAAATATTAACCAAATATGGAAGCCATGAACAATAAGGTTAAATCTGAGACTGCTGGTCTTCACTTCTTATTAGTTTATTAAATATTTAATGGATGAGCACCTCAGGCAGCCTCCTAAAAATTCATAAAAATGTTGTTATTTGAGGTGTAGTGATGGATTCATTTACAAATACTTGCTTTGTTATATGTTGAATTTCATGCCTTAGACATAACATATTGAAAGACACATTATGAAATTACTAATAATTGTGATGAGTTAATATCCTTTATAAATTTATCTAGTGATATGTTTTGAATAGGATGGAAAGTATTTATATTTGATTATATTATTGTCACTCTGTGCTTTTTCCCCTTCCCCCTTTCCTGCACAGTGTATTAAGGATATAAGAATCCCATGATGTCATGAATAACTAATGAGCTTATTTGTATTTAAATCACCTTTGTTCTTTACCTTGACCACACCCCTGAGGAAGACTCACAAGGTGTCGAAGCGCTGGGTGGTAACGAAGGAGACCATGTTGCTGCTGGTATCTCTGCTGCTGTAAATAAACTCACTATTCACGGTGGAAATGTGTTGCAGCATTGTTATTTATACAGACAGAGACCCAAGGGCTATGACTTTTTGGAGCGGTACTCTGCACTAGGGAATTCAATGAATGGCTGAAGAGCTGGCACGGAGCTAAGGGCTTTGGTTTCATTGGGGACTGGGGGACCTCCTGGAGATGTGGGCTTGTATGGAAGCGATGGCATACATCCATCTGAGGAGCGGGGACCATGCTCCTTAATGAGAGGTTTAAATGCTTCATTGGCAAACTTTTAAACTAACCTGGGGGATGGCGAAAGTAAGCAAGAAAGAATCAACTGACACCCCACAGGTTAAGGTAGACAAACGGACAGATACTGGAGCTGTGAAAAGAACATTTAAACTAGCCAAGGGGGGGGGGTAAAATTAAGCAGGGAAAAAACAACTTCCCTCACCCCCACAGAAAAAGGTAGACAAATAGGCTGATACTATGGCCATGGAAGCAACAAAAGAAACACAAAGGGAGGTAATAGTGATGGAGGCATGGAGGTAAGGCATAGGGATCGAGATGGGGGAGCTGGTACAGGTGGAGGCATCAAAACAGAGAAGCCATGTGTACAGATGTTCAGATCCAGGGAAATATGATCCCAAACCTAGTGGCCTTGATGGTGGAGGAAGACCTAGATATTGTCGCAGTCACTGAAACACGGTATACAGGAACCCATGACTGGGATGTTACCATACAGGGCACACAATCTACAGTAGAGACAGGAAGGGCAAAAAGGGGGAGGAGTGGCTATGTACATCAGAAAGAGGATCATGGTAATGGAGTTTGGGGGGAGACAGGAAGTGGAAGAGGCAGTATGGATCACATTAAAGATGGGAAATGGCACCACCATCCGCATGGGAGTTGTCTACCGACCTCCAGCACAGGGGGAAGAAATAGGGTATTTTGTGAAAAACATTCACAAAATGGCAGAGAAAGGAGAGGTGTTGCTGGTGTGGGATGTAAACATGACAGATGTTAACTGGAACACACATGTAGCAGTCACTACCAGGAACAGAGACATCTTGGGTGCCCTGGTAGGAGTGTGCCTCTGACAGTTGAAGCCCACATGGGAGGGAGCAATACGAGACCTGGTTCTTACAAATGGTGACAGAATAATGGCTCTATCAGTGACAGCCATCTACGGTCCAGTGATCACCATACAGTGTGGTTTAAGTTGAAGACAGTAGTAGAGTCAAGCCACTCAAAAATAAAGGTCCTGGTCTTCAAGAGGACAGACTTCATAAAAATAGAGGAACACCTCCGGAGACTCCTGGTGAAGTAGGAGGGAGGGGGGTAGTGCAGAAACAGTGGGTTAAACTTAAAGGAGCCATAGCAGAGGCAGCAAGCCTCTGTGTAAACAAACAAAGCAACAAGAAAGAAAAAACCCTATGGCTTTCAAGAGAAGAGGCAGGGATGGCTAGGGGAAAAAAAATCAGATGTTCAAAAAGTACAAGTAAACACAGAGGGAGGGAGACAGAGAAATGTACCAGGCAAAGCAGAAGGAGATGGGGAAGGCAGTCAGGTATACAAAGGTGTAAACTGAAGAAAGGATAGCAAAATCAATAAAAAGTTGGCAAAACCATTTTCAGGTATATCAGGGAAAGGAAAAAACAAAGGATGGATTGTGAGGTTGAATAAGGGAAGGAAAGTGTGCAGAAGGGGATCTAGAAAAAACAGAAATTCTAAATAAATACTTCTGTTCAGTATTTACAAAGGAAGGGGAAAGGGAGTAGGGTTACCACCTGTCCTGATTTTCGCAGGACAGTCCTGATTTGAGCAGCTGTGTCCTGCAAAAAAACATGAAAAATACTACATGTTCTGATTTTACAGTAGAAAAAATATTTCTTAATTTTCCACTAAATGTTGCAGAAAACTACAATACCTTAACTAAAATACCTTAAAATGATAAGAAAAAATACAAGCAACTATAAAACTACAATACTTAGCCTTAATACTGGTTATATAGAGAAAACAAGTCTGTTGCATTGGTCGAGGTTATGTACTGTCCTGCGAAACATCATGTTTCAGTAAGAAATGTCCCACTTTGGGCTTCTTAAAAGGTGGTAACCCTAAAAGGGAGGGACTAAAATTAGGCAGTAGAAACACACACAGTGGGGAGGTGGATACCAGTCCATTAATGGAGAAAAGAGTCCTAAAGGAATTCTCAAAACTAAAACTGGACAAGGCAATGGGACTGGATGGCATGCATCCCAGAATACTGAAAGAACTTAGAGAGGCAATAGTGGTACCACTGACAGTCCTATTTAACAGATCACTAGAAGAGGGAGTGGTACCAAAGGATTGGAGGAGGGCAAATGTGATTCCAGTACACAGAAGTGGGAGCAAGGTGAAGGCTGGAAATTACAGGCTGGTCAGTCTGGCCTCGTTGGTCTGGAAAATCATGGAATCCATGTTAATGGAAAGGATTTCGGCATACCTGGAGGCTAGTGGGGGCACAAGACCTGAGGCAGCATGGATTCACAGCAGGAAGATCTTGCCAATCAAATCTGATAGATTTCTTTGACTGGGTAACCAGGGTGGGGTATCAGGGAAGGGTGGTGGACTTGGCTTGCCTAGATTTTAGCAAGGCATTTGACACTGTTCCACACAGGAGGCTAATAAACAAGTTGTACAGTCTGGGAGTAGGTCACAAGGTGATACACTGGGTCTGTAATTGGTTGAGCAACAGGACACAGAGGGTGGTGGTAAATGGAATTCAATCTCAGGAGAGGGGGTAACAAGTGGGGTACCACAGAGCTCGGTTCTGTGGCTGGTCCTCTTCAGTGTCTTCATTAATGACATTGTGGAGGGGCTTGAAAGAAAGATAAGTCTCTTTGCAGATCACACCAAGATCTGCAATAGGGTAGACACTCCAGATGGGGTGGAAAAATGAGACGAGACCTAGGCAAATTGGAGGAGAGGTTAAGAGTGTGGCAGCTTAAATTCAATACAAAGAAGTGCAAAGTCATGCACTTGGACCACAGGAATCCTGGAGAGTAATACAAAATGGGGGGAGGGGATACTAACAACAACACAGCTGGAAAGAACCTGGGGGTAAACATACCAGACAACCTGAAGGTGGCCAGACAATGCAAAAGTGTGGTGGGGAGGGCCAGAGGGATGCTGTGGTGCATAGGGAGGGGCATCACCAGTAAAAAACAGGAGGTGGTAATGCCACTGTACAGACAATTGATCAGGCGCATCTGGAATAATGTGTTCAGTTCTGGAGACTGCATCTCCAGAAGAACATTGACAGAACAGAGGCAGTCCTCAGAAGGGCAACAGAAATGTGAAAGGAATGCACCAGAAAACATATGAGGACAGACTGAAAGACCTCAATATGTATACCCTGGAGGAAAGGAGGGAGAGGGGGATATGATAGAGACATTCAAGTACCTCAGAGGAAACAACAAGGTCCAAGAGGGAAGCATCTTTAAAAAGAAGAGATGTGCAAGAACAAGGGGTCACAATATGAGGGCAGAGGGGGGAAGACTCAGGGGTAATGTGAGGAAGTATTTTTTCACAGAAAGGGTGGTGGATGCAAGGAACAGCCTCCCAGCAGAGGTCATGGAGGCTAAAACAATTAATGAGCTCAAGAATGCAAGGGGTAGACAGAAGGTAACCCTAGTGTTAGGAAAGAGAGGGTAAGCTGCTGATCATTTAGGATCTGCAGTGTAAGTAGGTAGGGAAGTGAGCAGACCAGGTGGGCCAGGTGGTCCTTCTCTACCATCAAAATCTATGTTTCTACATTTGTGGCAAGACTTCAGCTGACTTTGTCAAAACAATGTGCCCATTATACAATTATTGGACATAAACAGCTTCACCTTAATTCTCCAAACCCCAGTCCAAATTTACTCACTCTGAGTAATAGTTGCAGGATTTTCTAGGACCTTGCATCTGTTTTAAAACCAAAATAAAATATCAGAAATGTTCACTCATTTATTTTTGAAAAAAAAAACTTTTATTGTTCTGATTACAGGTTTTGTAAAAAGGATTGCAAGAAAAGGTATCCGTTAAAGTGTATCCTTCAAGAAGTGATGTTTGACCCAAAATTGATCAAATCTTGTGACTGTCTTAAAACCTACATCATAGTTAGATTCCATTTTGTGGATCAGAACAAAAAAATCTGATGTGAAGAACTTCATTGAATCTTTTAACAACGTTCTGCAAAGTAGACTCTGTCAAGTGGATTTTTCTATACCACCTTTATACAGCAACCAAACAGTATTTTTTCAGGGGGCTAGCTCCCCTCAGTGCTAGAACAAGTCTGATAACTCAGACAAAGGTTTGATAAATTATCTTTTTGCAGGGTCCTGCATGTCTTTTGGAGCAAGACCATCTCTCAATGGGCTATCATGAGAGATATTCAGAAAGTCTTCAGAGGTTTCCTCCATAGGGCAGTTAAATGGGAATTGATTCTGTGCCTCGTTTTCCAGATTCACATTGCTGATATGTTCATTATTGTGTATATTTTTACTGTATCTCCCCCATTATTAAGCACAACATCCTGGCCCCAGTTATTTATTTCTGTCCTCTGATTAGACTCAACAAGTATTTTTCAGCTTGCTTTACAGCTTGTGCCACGTTGTTTTTAACTCCCCCCTCTGTCTGCTGTGAGCTCATTTTCTGTCTGCACATCGGGGAGAGTACATATATACATTTTAATTGTGGATCAGAGGGGTTGGAAATCCCAGTGTCTGAATCATTTTTTACCCATCCTGCTCACTTTAATGCTTATTCTGGGGACCAGTGCTCTGTTTCTCTGTTTATTTGTCCTGAAGTGAAATTATTATTATTTTGCTGCCTTCATCATTTTTAACATTTTCCAAGCACCAAATACACTTTGAACTTTATAAGCGAGGGTTTTTGCAGTGGTCTTCCCCAGCTGTCTCCATTCTCTGAGGGTCTTGCAGGCATCCTTTGATGTTAAAGCCATTGTCATCGCAGCTGTCTCTGATGGATCTGCACCTGTCGGCAGTTCAGCTGATTCTGTCTCAGGTGTTTGGGCTTGACAAGCATTGAGGATGCGCTCGCTCCAGTATGTAACAAGATTCCTTCTCAGCCATCACTTGCAGCAGTTTTTGTTTTTTCCTCCTAAAGGGCAGATTTTAACTGCTGTTCTTTTCTATGGAGCGTTTCTTCTAGCAATCTTTTCTCATCATCTGCAGGTCTGTCTGGCTCCATATTATCCATGACTAAGGCTGTAAGAAATTCACGCCATGCACAGATTTCATGATTGCCGTGAATTACAGGCGGTAGCGTGAAATTGATACATTTCTTTTGTTTTGTCATGCATTGGTGCAGTTTTAAAAATGCGTGGGGGAAAAAAGTTTATTATGTTACTTCCAGACAGTAATTATTAGGGCAAGAGAGAGAGAGACCGATCGAGCGCAAACGAGAAGTGAATGCTCCTACTCCAAAACAATGTCTCCTATCTTCTGCTACCTTATTTAAAAAAAAACTGCACAAAAAGGCAGAGCACCTTTCTATCCTTCTGCTCGGTTCACCTTCTGTGTGAACCGAGCAGTCTGCAAAAGAAACTCATTTTTTTATCTTCTCGGGTGGGTGGCTGTAATTTACCAATGCCACCCCACCTCGAGACACAAAACTACTGTCCATCTCCTTTTTCTTTCTCCACTCACTTGTGGTATTTGTTTAAGCTTCGGAGCATGATTATGCTCCAAAGCAAACCCAGATCTAGTTCTGCTCTGTTCAAAGCATAGATGCCGCACTCAGTGCAATGCTCACCTAATGGGAACAAAATGTTCTTTTTCCTTGGGCAGCTGACATGTTCTGCCAGCAGCCCGCCCCACTCCAATGGACGCAATAATTCAGTGAGGGACAGAAACAGCGCTCAAGGAGTGAGCGCGCTTCTGTGTTAAAACTATTACCCCCCCTTTAAACTTTTGGAGCCACCAGAGTTTTGTACATGCATGCTGACCATGAAAAGTATCATATTTTACTGTGTGGGTGCTCTAAAAAATGGTAATTTTTCCCATTAATTTATTATAGCCTTATCCATGACTGCCTCTGCCATTTCTTCTACAGCTGCCTCCACCATAGTACTCTCCATGCAATTTCCAAATTCCAACAACTCAGAATGAGGGACCTCCATAATAACTGTGACAGTGGGAGTGGTCAGATCCCCCGTCACCTCTACACCTTCTTTTTTTTTTTTTTTTTGCAATTAAGCATACATTATTGAAGTCTTCCTTAAATATACAGGCACAACCAAAAGAAAAACAAAAAAACTTGATACATCAGGTATCCACAACAACAACAAAAATCAATTAGTAATAAACATGGCATCCGTCACACTGGCAGATCTAAGGATAACCATATATATTACCATGAAAAACTTAACTACAAATAACAATACTAATAAAAACACTAACAACAAACCCCTTACTCCCCCACTCACCCCCTCATGTCTTGTGCATGTATCAAAAAAGGTGCTAACCGGTGACCACAAGAATAATGCCATCTGGATTGTACCATAAGTTCTAAACTCCATCTCCGACCAGATCTTGAAGACATCCAATAAGGCGGGATAACTATCTCTATTAATCTTCTCGCACAAGAAAAAAAGATAGAGGGAGCTAACAAGTCTAGAACTTATGCCAAGCATTATATGCAGAGGCTATTGCATGTTCTGCATTTAATGCATTAAAAAATTATTGAAACCATTACACACACGAGGGTGTCCAATTAGCCTTCCAATGCCTCAATACAAGTAACTTTTTTGTTCTGCAGATATCAAAGCCATGTATGCTTTCTCTGCATTTGTTGATATCAAATCGTAGTCCTCTAAAATACAAATCTCCAATGTGGAATAATGTTGATGTCCAAAAAATGGGGAAAGGAACTGTAGTATTGAGGTCCAAAAGGATTTAATTTTGGGGCAAGTCCACAAAATATAGTATAAAGTACCTTCATCTTGGGCACAATAAACACAAGAATGAGATGACAATTTGCCCATTTTAAACAATTTATATGGAGAATAGTACAAGTAATGTAATATGTTAAATTGTACTAATCAGTGCCGGTCTTGTTTAACAAATTTATATACTGTATATCAGATGAAATCCGTGTCCAATAACTAGGTGGACAATTCAAATGAGTATTTTCTCAGTAAAACGCAATGGGTAAGATCTTGTTCCAGACTTTTTAATTTATTTCCTGATAAATATTGTAAATAGGATTTTCTTGGGTTGAAAGAGAAGTCAGTTTGTAAAATAGTGGTCCAGCTAAACTGGACCATGGGTGAGCGCCTAAGAACTTATGTAAACAGTTTTGAATTTGAGCATATTGCAAAAATTGTTGTGTGGAAAGAGTAAACTAGAATGAAAATCTGAAAAGAAAAGGATCTTATCATCTCTGACTAGGTCTGAAATGGAGTTAATGTTCGATCCTTTCCAATGGCACAGCATAA
Organism: Neoceratodus forsteri; assembly: GCA_016271365.2. Lineage (NCBI taxonomy): Eukaryota > Metazoa > Chordata > Ceratodontiformes > Ceratodontidae > Neoceratodus > Neoceratodus forsteri. Next base: position 204,689,774 of record CM057451.1, read on the forward strand.
AGGGTTTGTCAGCTGTGTACAGATTCTGGTTATTAAAGAAAGGTAAACTAAGGTCCATCTGGCATGGAAGTTTGATAAATCTACAGAGTTGGGAATGGGTCTTCACTGACCAGCCAATAGGCACAGGCCTGAGATCTCTTGGCAGATTGGACAGAGGGGTTTACATTAAGAAGTGTAAAGAAAGATTATATTTTTCTACCAGATGTTTTTCAGTAGTCAACAAAATTGGTAAGTAGGTTCAAGTGGTGAAATGGCCAACCCCATTGTAAGTATTTTACCTCTTGTAAGGACAGATAGTAACTAAGAAAGCAAGGAAGCTGAAGTCTCCCTAACTGACGTAGTCTGCAGAGTTTATGAAAAGCTCTACATGGAGTTTTACCTAGCCAAAGAAAACCTTTGCATAAAGATTGTAATCTACTAAACCAACATTTGGGGAGAACAATATTCAACATACCCGGGTGGAAGGACATTCATTTTAAAAATATTCACTCTTCCCCAAAGTGATAAGGACAAATGACACCAACGGCCCAAGTCCTGTTCAATTTGCTTAAGTATAGCCTTGAGGTTAGAGGAACGAGTTATGAATGAGCTTGGCACATCCAGTAGACCAGACCTGAGTTTGAGTCTCACAACCTCCATTTGCTTACTGTGTGACTCTGAGCAAGTCACTTACTCACTCAGTGCTCCCAGGTTGCCCCTGAAAACAGGCAATTGTGCCTAGTGGGCCTTACTCGGTTACCAACGACTAAAAAAAAAGTATTTGATCTAAATTAAAGGATTTCAATAAATGTAAATCCCTAGTAATCTTTATGCCTAAATATGTCAGGGGTCTAGGTTTCCATTGAAGGCCCAGGTCAGTTATTTCTTTCTTATTACAAGTGAGGGACAAGGGATATAAAACAGTTTTATGTAGATTAAGTTTGTATCCTGAGAATTAGCTAAATTGAGAAATAATTTGAAGAGCAGTAGGCAATGACTTCTGCCAATTGGTTATGTGTATCAAAATGTCATCTGTGAAAGTACACTTTTAGTTCAGGTTGACCTGCTAATATACCCTTAACCAGTGCAGAAGAATTTATCTTGTGAGTAAGGGGTTCTATATACAAGTTAAATGGGAAAGATGACAGGGGACATCCCTAATAGGTACCCCCACTAAGTAAAAGATGTCTGAGAGTTCATTATTACATAGAATTTGTGCTGAAGGTTTAGTATATAATATTTGTATCTGATGCACAAACTCTTGATGATGCTGTATTTCAGTAAGGCAGAAAATAAATATGGCCAGGCCACATGATCAAATGTTTTCTCTGCATCTGGGGAGACCAACACTACATTATTTTCCTACTCCCTGGATGCAGAGAAATGGTGGAAAGATTTCATGAAGTGGTCACTTGAATGCCTGCCAGCCACAAAACCAGCCTGTTCAGGGCTAGTGAGATCTGTCCAACCCTTACTCAGCTGATTGGCCAAGATCTTAGCAAAAATGCTTACATCAATGTTTAATAATGAGATAGGGTAATAATTTTCAGGCCTAGAGGGATCTTTCCAAGGCTTAGGAATAAGTACTATTTGTGCTTTGAATATGGAAGTTTCTTGAATATCAGAATCATATAGATAATTATGTAATCTAGCAAGGAATGGAATGTGCTCTTCTTTGAACGTTTTGCAAAATAGTGGAGAAAAAACATCTGGTCCCTGGGCTTTGTCAGGTGGAAGGTAAATTGCAGTAGAAGTTTCTGAGTCTTGTATATGACCAGTAAAAAGGTCTTGCTGATAACTCGAAAGCCTAGGTAAATCTACACTGTTGAAAAAATCTTCAAAGCCTAATGATAAAAGAAGGTCTGGGGCGGAATATAACTGCTGGTAGAAGTTTTGAAAAATAGCCATCATCTGTTTTGCCTTATATGTTGGACTCTGAATCTGGGGGTCCACCGGAGCAGAAATCCATTGGAAGGCACTCTGTTGCTTAAGGCGTAGAGCCAGTAACTTACCTGCTTTGTCTCCTTGACCAAGATATGTTGCCTTAAAATGGGACATTGCATGTTTCACTCTCTTTACAAGGTAGGCTGATTACTTAGTCCACAACCAGGCCAGATTAACCCAGACATCTTCTAAGGAATGTGGTGAGAGAGACTTTTCCAAGGTTATGATATAGTGCAGCCACTCCTTAATCTGCAACTTTGTTTTTATGCTTTAAACTGTAGCAACACAAATCAGTTAAGTGCCCCCCAGAGAACATCTTCAGCTAAAACAGAGTCTCCATTGTCTTTTATAGATTGGGACATAAACGTGGTGAGGTGAGACACTGAGGAAGAATCTTTCAACAACTGATTATTCAAAGATCATGTATGAGACCTAAGTTTCATATGTGGAGCTGCCATGTTCAATTAAACTGGAGAGTGATCTGATAGGACACAGGCTTCAACTTGACAATGACGAATTAGTGGTAGTAAATGTTGATTAATAAAAAATAGTCTAACTATGAACACATGTTGTGTGGAGCAGAATAAAACATAACAACTTTGTCATTAGGATGAAGCATCTGCCATGGGTTTACCAACTCTAGTTGGTCTGAAAATTCTCTATGAGCCCTTTGGGCCAGAGACAAACTGGCCTTTAGTCTTATATGTCTTATCAAGATCATTGGTAACCACTAAATTCCAATTGCCTCCTATAAGTAAAGGTAAATGAACATAGGAGGCCAAAACTGCAGCTAATGCAGGAGAGAAGGGGTGGGTATCCTGACTGGACCATTGACAGAATCCAATATAAGTTCCTCATGACCCAATCTGCCATGGACAAATATATATCTGCTGTCCAAGTCTCAGATTTCATTTAGGAAGGTAGACAGGACTGATTTTGCAATCAAAATGGCAATGCCCTTTTGATGAGGGCTATTGCCAGCTCCAAACACTTGACCGACCCAACACTTAAGCAAATATTTCACTTGAGCATCTGGCAGATGCATTTCTTGCAAAAAAAACAAAATGTGGATGACCAGCATTTAAATGCCTTAAAACAGAATACTTTTTGGAGTTATTGCTCCTCCCTTAATATTCCCAGTAATAATATTGAACACATTAGTCATAACAGTTTAGAATGGATTTGTAGGAGCCAACGAATCCCCAGTCACCTCTGGCATGCACAAGAGTATCCCCCCCCCTTACATTCAACCCACAACATAATTATATACACTAGGAATGTCTAAAGCCTAAACTTAAAACTGCAGTGCTAATGAACACTATTAAAAAAGAAACTACCAAGGCCAGCTGCCCGATCCTCTCCATGTGGTCTGCAAAGAACTGACCTGAAGGCAGCGCTCGTCTGGACCCTCCTCTGAAATATAACCAAAAGAAACAATTGTCTTCCTGAATGCCATGTAAAAGAAAAAATATTAAATAGATTATAAAAAAAATGCATGTGCATGGCAACAGATATTGTTATGGGTACAGTAAACTCTGTATACCCGTTAAACTGTCTGAATATAGATATTCCAGTCCCATAATATACAAAATATTGGATTAATACAGTATGAATTATAACTCCCTCAATGATAAATATGCATATACCAAAAAGAAATTGCCACTGGTACATACAAATCTTCCCTGTTAATAAAGAGGCTTAGACAATTCTCAGGCCTGTCCACCAGCGGGAGCTAAAAGAGCAAAACTGACAATGCTATGTCTCATTACAGCTGCAAGATGATGACAAAAATTAAAGACAATGAACTACAATGTAGGGGAATTCTCTGACAGAGGTATGGAGGTTAGAATAGCCTGAAAAGATTTACCCAGCAGAGATCATATGTTAACAGACTGAACACAAGTAAAATCCTCCCAAGTAGGATTAAAGAAATTGTTATTCAGCATTCTATAACACCAGAACCCTTAAATGGAACAGTCCTGTAAAGAAGAAATCAGAAACACCCCAAATGGATGAATCATTACATGGCCATCATAAAGAAAAATAAAATACTATGAAATAAACGTGGTTTGGCTTATTCATACTAGAAGAAAGGAATGTTGCAGGCCACAACAGGAAAGCATAAAAGCAAAATATTTGGTTGTCCCATCTATTATTGAATTCCTGACCTCTGGTGCTGAATTTTGTGGAGCACTTTAACCTTTCTTTCTAAACAGATCCTGGAAGAATTGAAGTAACTCACTTGGGTTGCAGAATCAAACTGATGGGTTCCTGCTGCAGAGTATACCTCATGACAAGCTGGATACAGCAATCTATGGTGGATGTGTGCTGCCCGTAGCTTAAACTGAATAGAGCGATAGGCCACCCTGGCTTGGCAAACTTTGTAGGTAAGATCCTGGATGAGATGTGGTCTTGATCTAGACCATTGAATGATACCAACTTGCGGACATCGCAGATAATATGGTCCCAGTCCAAATAGTTCAGTACTTTTAAAATAAGTGGCCGTGGGGGGTTGCCTGTAGCAGGCTTGGGCCAGAACACTCTGTGAGCTCTATCTATCACTTAGGTAGGTCCATTGGATGAAGGACCAACAACTGTAGTGCAGAATTTCTATAGGAATTCGACCATGCTTCTCCTTCAGGCAACTCCAGCAGGACTAGGTTATTTCTGCAGCTACAACCTTCCAGGTCATCCACCTTGTCCTCCATTTTCACCAGATTCCCCAGTAGGGCCATCACCTTGGGGTCCATACTGGCTTGGAGATCTTTTACTGGTGAGATCCTAGCTTCAGTATGCGAGACTCGTCGAGTCAGTTCTTGATAGGCTGGTTTTGGTTCTTTGAGGTTGGCAATAATGGCAAAGACCACCTCTTTTACTGTTGTTAATTCTGAACAAACTTGTCCTGGATAAAGCTAAGCTGGGGTCTCCACATCTGGCATTGGTAGTGAGGTGCTTTGGTGTGGTCTTTTGGGTTCAAGTGCTAAAGCCTGCACTGAAGTAGCATCGGCAGAAGAAATTTATGCAATAGAGTCCTGAGATTGAAAATCCATCTGTGCTGCATCCATTTTGTTAGCAGATACACTAATCTTTGTCAAGGTACCCCAAAAAACTTAAAAATCCATAGGAAGACAATATTTATATAAATTATTTATGGCTCCAGATGGAGATCCAGACTTGAGCTGCTACCCAAGCCCTGGCATCACGTGACTTCACCTTTCCACCTTCTTCTACAGCACCCTCCATGTCAGATAGCTTGGTGAATTGCCAAAATGGTCATAGGGTCCCCCTACTGCAAGAGTAGGGGAATTTTATTGAAAGAAATCAATTCAAAACAATACAATCCTTCCATCTGCGATGCCAGTGACCCAGTTTCAGGAACAAGCTCAGGCCGCCAGAGAACTGGCCTGGGGAAGAAGGATGGAGCGTTCAGTGACAGCTCTCCTTCTCTGATCGGGGGAGGGTTGGGTCACATCCCGGTGTCTGCAGGCCCCTATTGGAGGCTGGAGGCATTTTTGTATTGTATTGTGCTGAAGCGCATAGTGCATCACCGCACCTTTACACATAATGGAGCCCCCATAACATCTGTCATACTTCTGGGTTGTGGACTTTTTGCTAGTAAAATAAAGTATGTTGCGGTGCAAGAAAAATGCTGCAACATACTTCAAAGGCTTAACCGGAGGATAAACCTTGCAGGGGGGCGGAAGCTCCTGTTACTGACTGCTTCCCTTTAAATATATACATACACATACATACATACGTGCTCCTTATTGCCATGTAATTATACTCTGGTGCCTCAGTAATGTTTACTTTATGTTGTGGAGTGGTTGTGGAAAAGCAGGACTGAGCAGTGCAAGTATAATGTGCTAAATTGCATGTGTGCAGTCAGTGTTGTTTCCTGTGTGTGTGTGACGTCAGACACTGTCCAGCTTCTTGCAAACATATATATGCTGACTTGTTGCAGTGTTTATGGTATAAAGAATAAAGATAAGAATATATAACATATGTTTTATTGTCACCATCATCATCAGCGGACTAAGTGATATGATATATTTTCGGCGGTGTCTGGCCAGAGTGCACCTTAGTCACATACTGCACACATGACTTTTAGGAGAGCTTATGTTTTTTGTGCTATTATCTCCGCGAAGTCATGTGTACACTCAGAGTTACTGAGGTGCACAGTGACCTGAGACCTCTGAAAAAATATATCACTTACTCCACTGGTGCTGATGGTACAAATAAAATATACTTCATATATTCTTTCCTATCTTTATTCTTTACATACTGCAACAAGTCACACCATATATATGTTTGCACAAAGCCAGACAATGTCTGCACACACAGGAAAGAACACTGACGGCACACATGCAGTTTAACACAGCATACTCACACTGCTCAGTCCTGCTTTTTGACAAACACTTCACGAGTCCCAACACAAAGTAAACATTACTGAGGCTCTAGAAATATTTCTTTTTTGAAATAGACATTAAAGCAGCAGTGCAACAACCTGGTGAAAATTTTGACCTATACATTTTCATGCTATTTTACATTGCCACTTTACTTACCTCCTGACTTGTATGATACCATTCTTTCCAGTATTTGAGTCTGCTTTAGTACTTTTTTTATGTCTAAAAAAATTAAAGAAGCGTCCCTTTTAATACAGTGTGGACCAGGTTTTCATCAGTATTTCTGCTGTTTTTGTCCATCAATTGTTTATATAACACTTCTGTTATGAGTAAAATTAACAATTATGCAGCAAGCAGTGTTTTCCGACCTCACAGAACAATACAGTATTTGTACAAAAATAGCTGCAAATAGTGATAAAAACCTGGTCAAAGCCATATTAAAAGGAGTGCTCCTTTTCAGACATGAGAAAAAGTACTAAAGCAGGCACAAATTGTGAAAAGAAGGGTATCATGCAAGTCAGGAGGTAACTAGTGGCTGGCAATCTAAAATAGCATAAAAAAGTACAGGTCAAACTTTTCACCACATTGTTTCACTGCTGCTTTAATTTATAATTTAATCATGACATTATGTGCTCACAATCACAACATATAAAATGCAACTGTCTTGTGTCCAGAAATTCCCAAGTGCTGACAAAGTGAAATGGGAGTGTTATACCATATGCAAAGCCCCCCAGAATTTATTGCACAGTCACTCATGCACACAGTGGTCACACAGAGTCCCCAGAGTTTTTCTGCATCACCAAAATGCAACTGTCTTGTGTCCAGAAAATTAACATACAGTGATGATGATGTCATGATGCAGTGTCTTGCCAAACTGTGTGAAGGAGGGATAACATGACATGAATCCATTCAGTGTTCTATCAGAAATGATGACCGTGAGAGAACTGTTGCTGGTCCAAAGTGTGCTGAGATTCCTGCGAATGCAATGCCATCACCTCAGCTGGATAGAAGGGTGCCCTTTGTGTGTACACTAATAGTAGCCTTGGTGAGTTAATATATAAATATATATATATATATATATATATATATATATATATATTTTCTAGGTGGGGTTTGACATATATATATACATGTACTAATTGTATTGTTTTTATCACAGGTCACATACTGTTGGTGTGCACATTGCAGTGCTTGATGAGAAATGTTGGCATTGAAACTGGAAATGGAAGACTCTCAAGCCAATGAAGGTAAGTATTTTTTTTTTTCTTTTGGGGGGAGCATATTTGCAAGTAGGTCTCATTATTGGTTTATTATTTGGTTACTTCTTCACAGATTTCATCTGCATCCTTCTGCAGTCTGGTAATGATGGTCATGGTCATTGATTGAAATAACTTCTGCTTGTTGCATGTCTGCTCCAGCTGGGGGGGGGACTGATGTTGAAGGAATTCTTTGGATAAGGCAACTATGACACAAATAAGCATCTGGAAGTTTCCTAAAAAAAGAAATGAAGGACTTACTACAACTTGATTGCAGCAGTAAGACATTATGTTTAAGCCATGGCTGTTCCACCACGGCAGGGGTCGATCTTAACATTGTTTTACTAGCACAAACACTAGTGAAAATTGACCAGGGCTAGTGCAGTTAACTGTCTACTTACCTGCCTTGACTAGTGCAGGTTTTCAAGGCTGTTAGTGAAGTTAAAAAAGTCTCTACTTTAGTAGGCTCTAGTCCTCATGCTAATCTCTCTCAATGTTCCAGATGGCCTGGTGTGATTAACAACTCATTAAGAGCTGCAGTTTTCTGGCAGTTTAAGAGGGGGGATCCCACAAAAGACTCAATGTGAGTCATTATCACACCACTGTTAGGACTTTCAGCTATTGTCCAGGGTGTGATCAAGGGTAGAGTGCTGTTAAGTCACTAGCTTCCAGTTTTATGAATGTGTCTCTAACAATTTGACCCATATTATTAAGACCAGTGCCCCTCATTTCCCTACATTTTGAGTGCCTGTATCCAACATTTCAGTGACAAAATGCAAAGAGGTATACCGTGTCAGCCCTGCAGGTGGTGGGTTTTATCCCAGCATCACAATAACTTCTCTCTCCCCTCCAAATCTCCTAGCTCTGTTCTTTCCCTGGACACCACTGCAGACCAGACTCTGAAATGACCATCCACATATCCATAGCTGCCATTACTGGCAAGTGTAGGGGGTCCCCAGCTCTTCTAAATGGACCATGTCAGCCATCACCATCCATACAATCCCATCCTTATCCCACCCAGCATGTCATTTCATCCTAAAAACAAAGCTTTGGATCATGTATGGTACAAAAAATAAACCTTAATGAAATACATAATTTGCAAGCTTAAAATATGCTTTCCTATATAGAAATGGAGAGAGTATAGCATTATGCCTGTGTACTGTTTCCCCTGGGCTGATGAAAGGGCAATGTTAAAGAAAAATATGTTATTGTTGGGGCAGAGCATATTATAATCAATGCTTTTAAAAATAAAAATGTCATAGTTTTCTATTTCCCAAGCCCCTTAGGTTTGTGTAGCCCCCAACCCAAAGAAATCTTAGTTGTGCTCCTGGCTCACTTGAGACTGCACACAAACTTCCAGAAGTGCAGGTCTCCACTTGACTATAGGGTGGGTGCTGAGAGTTTCTTTCTATGCCTGACTCTGTTCATTGCTGTGTGGGTGGTGGTGACAGTGTAGTGAGCTGCATGATGATGATGTTGGCTATTGTGTGTGCAGAGCTGGGACTGCTTGATTGAACATTTGCTGTTGTGATGTCCTCTGGTTTGGTGGGGGCGGCAGAAAGAGGAAGATAGAAAACCATGGTACAAAAAATCGGGGGGGGGAGCAATGTGGGAGCAAGATAAATGTGCAATAAATCAGAGTATTTCTTGGATTACATTGTTTCCTGTATAAGTGATCAAAATTTAGCATTATAATTGAGGGCTAGAGCAACCATCTGTGGGCTAGTGCAATTCTGAATCAACTTGCCCTGCTGGATAGTGCAAAAAAAAGTTTAAGGTTGACCCCTGTACCATGGGTATCTGGAGTAACATAGATAGCAAGCTGTCCCACTGCAATCATTAGATCACAAATAAATTCAGTACTAGGCTGTGTAACAAATACACTGTGGCCCAGATATTCAAACTGCGCCAGGCTGTGGCGCAAGCTTGGGCGCAGCTCAACTTGGCTGCACAGGGGTGTGGACTAGGTGATATTCAACGGAGCTTCACCATGGCTCAGCAGCATTGAATATCGCACCCTGGCCACCGCCAGTGTGCATGGTGCAGTGGCACTGTGCCAGCGCAAGTGGCCAGAGTGGAGCATGGAGATGCACTAGTGCAAGTTCCATTGCGCCATGCACAGCAACCACGATGTTCAAAAGTTGACTTGCAAATGGGGCCATAATGTATGCAAGGCACACATGGGGCCATTTGCATGTCAATTTGGCTCCATTTGCATGCAGGTGCGCCGATCCCCAGTGACTTGCACCTGGCACCCTGCCAGGCAGCAGCCTTCGGGGACCGATGCCCTCTGCAGCCCGATCACGGGCATTTGTAGTATAAATAAAAACTATTATGTCCAGTATCCCTGGTGGTCCAGTGGACTGCTATCTGCCCGATCATGGGCATCTGTATAAAAAATAGACTTGGTCCAATATCCCTGGTGGTCCAGTGGACCGCTATCTGCCCGATCGTGGGCATCTGTATAAAAAATAGACTTGGTCCAATATCCCTGGTGGTCCAGTGGACTGCTATCTGCCCAATCGTGGGCATCTGTATAAAAAATAGACTTTATCAATATCCCTGGTAGTCCAGTGGACGCAATCTGCCTAATCGTGGGCATTTGTAAAACAAAATAATTCCAATATCCCTGGCAGTCTAGTGGCACCCCCACCCACCCACTGAGCCCACTGCCCGCTCCCCTTCAGCTGGTGGGCGCAGCCCACCACCTGCCTGCCGCCCTGCTGCCCACCGACTGACACCTCAGTGGGGCTGCACACCCATTGGTTCATGCGTAAGCCAATGGGGTGCAGCAGCCCATCGTCTACATTCCAGATATGTGGATGATTCATTCACATATCTGGAATGTAATAACAGGAGGATCGCGCGCCCGATGGCTCACGGCAGGAACCAATGGGCGTGCAGCCACAGGTGTCGGTCGGCGGGCGGCGGGCAGCAAGCAGGTGGGTGCTGCTGCCGCGGCTGACTGGGAGCGGGTGGTGGGCTCAGCGGGCAGGTGGGGAGGTACCACTATACCACCAGGGATATTGGAATTATTTTTTTACAAATGCCCGCGATCAGGCAGATAGCAGTCCACTGGACCACCAGGGATATTGGACCAAGTCTATTTTTTATACAGATGCCTGCGATCGGGCAGATAGCGGTCCACTGGACCACCAGGGATATTGGACACAGTCTATTTTTTATACAGATGCCCACGATCGGGCAGATAGTGGTCCACTGGACCACCAGGGATATTGGACCAAGTCTATTTTTTATACAGATGCCCGCGATCGGGCAGATAGCAGTCCACTGGACCACCAGGGATATTGGACTTTCTTATTTCTTTTTACAGATGCCTGCGATCGGGCATGGGGGGCACTGCCAGGTGCAGCTGGGACTCGGGTGGCCACCCACAGGTGGCAGCTGCCGTGTTGCACCCTGCAATGCAGCAGCTCACCTGTGGGTGGCCATCAGTTGTTCCTTTTTTTTGGATCAACATTGTGCTGGCGCAGGTAGGGGTTGTGCATGCATGACTCTGCACATTCCGGGCTAAATATTGGTCTGTGCAGAGTATACATGGGCACGCCCCCCTATCTGTGCCTGCATACATTACTAATGCGCTCCGGTGCATCGGAATTTGTGCCGCGCACTTTTCCATTTTGAATATCGCTCCAGGGCGTATCAGTGGGTTGTGCATGGTGCAACACTGTTGCGCCATGGGCAACCGTTTTGAATATCTGGGCCTGTGTCAGTGTTCCTGCGCCTCAACTCAAGCTGCATTTTAAAAGCACATCTTGTCAAGTAACATGACCTGGGTCCAAATTTTCAACACTGTCATGGCTGCACGACTGCAAATTTGAAATACAATGCACATGTTGCAGAAATATTTTTGTGACGTACATGTCACCTAGTTTATGAATAATCAGTCGGATTTGTTGCACTGTTATAAAAAAAAAAAGGAACAGATGAAATAAAATTGATATACTTACCAGTATGGATTGGAAATGGATATCCCTTAGGTTCCTGTAGACAGTACTGCAGCTGTACCATTGATACAGACCTTCAGCGAAGGACAGTCATTTGTTGTTAACCTGTAAAAAAACAAAATAAGTTGACCATATGTGTTTGACCACTGCAGCTCAGAAAAGCAATAGAAAATAAAACACACAGCTAAAGGAAGTTGAATAGCATGAAAAACATTAGCACACATACTCACTTTATAGTGTTATTAGTAAGAAGCCTTGTGCCTGTGGCTGATAGATGTGGTCTCCTGTTCGACTACCTCTGCCTTGGCATGGTCAAGACATGTAATGGAAAACATTGTCACAATGGTGGTGGTGGACTGGTGGTCATAGCTGAGGCACATGATGACATTCCCTCTCACATCTTCCTGCATCTGGTAATGGTGGTGGTGGCAGTTGCGAACAGTGGTCTTATCTCCTATGATGATGGACAGGTGATAGTCCAGGGGGACAAATGGTCACATTCCTTTGCTGGCAGTTGTGAACAGTGGTCTTATCTCTTATGGTGTTGGATGGATAGTAGTCCAGGGGTACACACGGTCACATTCCCTACGCTGGCAATTGCAAACAGCGGTCTTATCTCTTATGGTAGTGGATGGGTGGTAGTTCAGGGAACACTTGGTCACATTCACTATGCTGGCAGTGGTAAACAGATAACAGCAGTGTTATGGTGGTGGTAGTCCAGGGGCCAAGATATACTGTGCTCTGTGTTATAAATGTGATGTGACATATGGAATTTGAGTCACTATGAGTGGGACATGGATTTAACTTTATGAAAAAGAAAACATGTATCATACAAGAAATGTGACAGCCTTTTAACCACTTAAGTTAAAACCTGCCGACATTAACATCATCATCATCCTCATAAAGAAAGCTGTCCTCGCAGTCTTCTGTATCTGAATTCTGACCACTGGGACATTCTTTCTCCACTGTGTTATCATCTACATCAGTAGTAGACCGTTTCATGCTGCCACGGCCACCAGGATGGTCCCTTTCTACAGCATCAGGTAAACCATGACTATGCCGGGATAAGAATACTGAGGTTGCAGTCTGAGCTGGTATGTTCCTCTCATTCATTTTTATGAATGTCAGCAAACTGACACTTGCAGGAGAGAGGTTTGTATGATGATCCTGAGCTATTGCACCTGCTGAACTGAATTCCCTCTCGACATTCACACTGGAGGGTGGGCATGCCAGGTACTTCAGTGCCACAGCAGTCAGCACTGGCCATTCACTGACCTTTCCACTCCAGTATAAAAGGGGATCATCAGTGATTGACAGATACCTGTTTTCAGACACATATGACTCAACCATTTGCTGTGCTGCTCTAAGTCCAGTGTTTGATGCATCATCCACTTCTCCGGAATCATTTATGTCACAAATCCCGGCTTGGGACCAAGTCTCCCAAAGTGGATTAATGCCAATTGCTGTTGATGACAGACCACCTGGAACTGAAGTCCCCTTCTCCTTACAGGATATGCTTGATACTACTCCTCCAAGTTCACCTTCAGCCTGATTATGCTACTGAGGTTTGATGACCTTGGCACGTGACTTCTGTGCCCCATGAATCAAGTGCACCAGTCGCCCACTGACATGTTTTACCTGTTCAGGCCCACCCTTCAGAACTGGGGCAATTCCACGTGTGTATCGTGGGTCCAGCATTGTTGCTATTGCAAAGTTGTTGCTATGCTGAATGCTCAAGATGTGACAATTCTGTTCAAATACTGTCAGCATATGTTTCAGCAACACACTGCTAGCACTGTCTCCAGCAACATCAAAGCTATGCTGTACATTCACCAAAGTCTGCCTCAGCACCCACAGCTGTGGAATTGATTGGCTAATGGAGGCAGACTCGCCACTCACTGCCTGTGTGGCATGTTCAAAAGGCCTCAAGATTGTTATTACAGAGTTCATGAGGTGCCACTGTTCAGTCGTCATAGACATGGAGGCCCTGGAACTGTTACGGCTAGTGTGCATGACGAAATATTCTGAGATGGCTTTGTACTGTTCATACAACCTCTCTGCCATGTGTAAAGTGGAGTTCCACCAGGTGACAACTTTCAGCTTCAAGCGATGCTGCGGGAGGTTGTTTCAGATCTGCAACTGCTAAAGTTGGTCACGGGCCTTTGCAGATCGTGAAAAGTGAGAACAGATACGGCGTGCAACTGTCAGCATTTCCTTTATATCAGGGTGCTGCAGAAACTCCTCCACCACAAGATTTAAACAGTGGGCCATTCACGGAACCCGAAAAAAGCCACCATTCGTGATGCATTTCACCACATTTGACCCATTGTCACTTGCTATGAACCCAGCTCTCAGGGACAGGGGGTTCAGCCACTTGTCAATTTCAGTCAGTACCAGGTCCAACATGTTTGCACCAGTGTGTGAATAGGTCACATTGTGCATAGCAATCGTTGCATGCTATTGAATTGCTGGAAGACTACTACCATGACACTCCACCTTACTGCACTGATTATTCACACTACCAACAGCACAAACAACACCCGGCACCTGCGCCCAGTGTGCAGTTATACACAAATATGAACTTCCTGCTGTTTTGCCACTTGTCCACATATCCATACTTAAATGGATGAATGGAGAGGAGGAATGTTGAAGGGCATGTCTTACTGAGTCAGACACAGTACAGTACAACTCAGGGACAGCATGGTTCAAAAAGTATGTCCTGGATGGGACTTTTCATTTTGGACAGGCACATGCAGCAAACTGCTGGAACCCAGAATTCTCCATAAAGAAGAAGGGCAAAAGATCAGTTGCCAACATTTCAGCTACAGCAGCATTAATTTCACGTGACACTGTATGATTGGGTGGGTACTTCAGCTTATGTTCAATAACACTCTGTAATGTGGGCTGACTTAAACGTTTTACATGGGGTGTGATGACAAATGGTTCTGCTCTGTGAATCGCAGGGGTTGGAGTGTGGACATGTGATGAAGACAGTTGCACAGGTGATGACAAACCCAGAAATGCAGTTATTTTCCCACATTTACCAACAGGGGTTGATATACCACTTGCACTAGACATACTGCACTGACAACCACCACCACCAAAACTGCTACTCTTACCACCACTGGACAAGATTTTAAAATCATTCAGCTTCTCCACTTCACCATGCCTGTAATAATCCTATGCTGTTATTTCATCACTACTGCACACATTTAATTTTCTGCTTGATGTTACAGTCATGGAAGGGGATAACATGCTCATTATGGTTGATGATGAGAGTGAACATCCCACTGTGGTACAGGTATTAGCTGCCATCTTCTGATGGGTCCACAGTGCCATGTGCCTGTTCTTAAGAAGTGTATGCTGTCCCCCTGTGCCCAGATGGCTCCCCTTTTTACCTCGACTCACACACACCTGGCAAAGCTGGCAGATTGCAACTGACTCATCATTTACATCTTGCACAAAAAAATCCTAAACAAGGGATTGTGATGCTCTAGTTTTAGCATGTCAGCCCTGATGCTGCTTATTGCACTTTGTTTTTTTAAGCCATGAAGTGGTGGGTGTGCTACATGATTTTTTAGGCAGGTCACACTTGGACTACAACTGACCACCACAGCTACCTATCATTATTACTGGGTCATCATCATCAACTGAAACTGGTAAATGACAACTTTTACGGGGGTGGGATGCAAACAGACCAGACGCAGCCACCTTGAATTTCTTTTCTGGTTCCCAACAGGGGTGACTGATATCATCTTTATATTCATCAACATCATCCACATCTGCTTGAATGCTGGCATGTGGATTGCATGTTGCAACCACAGCAGAATCATCAACATCATCATCATCAGCGCCACCATCACCCAAAATTTTTTCACCATACTGTAAATCACTGCATGGCAAATATGTGACCTGAACTGCAGTGGAAGAAATGTGACATTGTGTGCTATTGTTGACATGATGATCAGAATCCTCATGTTCAGTTACTGGGATATTACTGGGGGTATGACATCATCTGCATTGTCACTCACTGGCACTGCTTCACACGCCACTATATTTTTGGACATGGTAAACTGGTCAGAAGTGTAACTTGAGGCAGCAATACTCACACCACCACCACCAGCAACTGCACTAACACCACCAGCTGGGACAACATCATCTCCTTTAACTATGAGTGAAGCTACTGATTGAGCTGTAAAAAACACTGAAGGAGAAATACCTTTCTTCACATCAGCAATGCACTTCTGCAACTGCATACTACCAAGCCCACAGACAATCTTACCACTGGCAGCAGTGCCATGGAGAGAAACAGCGTTGCTTGTATGTCTCTTTGCAGGCATTTTGGGGGATCAACAAGAATATTCTAAACACATTTAGATTTTGGAATGTTCACTCTGGGTGGGGTCTGGGACAGGGAAGCTGGATGTGAAGCCAAAAAAAACAACTGTGGCTTCAACAAGAGATACAGGAGCAAAGTCACAACAAGTACAACACCTTAACTAACCAGTGGTGTTCTCAAGTCACAAACAATCCAATCTGGAAAAGAATACCTTTTACCAGTGTGGGGGGGGGAGCACTGACTGCAGATTACAGCAGTGCAAAACCAAGAAAAGATACCACAATGGTAGTACAAAATCATGCAGGTGCAATGGCTAGCAGGTTAACACTGCTGTGCCTGCAATTACACAGTGGCACAATAAAAGGTGTATTATCTGATGTCACACACACACACTCACACAATTTGTCTACAAGTAATGCATAACAAATTGAAAACTTCAGTAATATACAATGTATTTTAGACAACCTGAAATTATGCACTGCTGCACGAGGTCCTCCAGGCCACAACATGCACAATCAGCAAAAAAATTTCAACAATTACTGAAAATATTACTGTGTGTACATTAACACAGTCAGTTAGACAAGAAAAATATAACCAAAAAACAAAGAACTCTCTATTTCTCCTACTTAAGTCTATGTACACCATCGATACGCCCCTCCCACAAAGCACACTTCCACTGTCTCTCAGTACATAGACTGAATGTTGCACATTAACATTCAAAATCCATACACAAACAATAAGCGCTCGATGATATGAGCACAGGAGGGTTTCCTACAATCGATGAACTAAGGTTTCAGCAAAAAAAAATTACTCAAAAAGGTTTTTTTAACAGCTTTTAGAAGGTTTGAATAACAGAGAGCTCTCAGAACAGACTGCCTTCAACAGTTTCCTAAACACAATACCCCGAACTGAGGCTGTGCAGAACAATCTAGAGCCCATGTGACCTGAAATCCCATGAATCACTGTAAAATCTGCTTTTGGAGCTTAAAACAAGGTGAAGTGAGGCGAAGTACATTGTTTTCAATGTACTTTGCCTTAATTTTTGTGGAGTAGTGGTTTTGGGAAGTTGCAGTAATGTGAAGACATTGTTTTCAATGGATTTCGCGTTACCTCCTATTTTTATTTATTTATGTATTGAATTGATTCACCAGGAAAGGCACACTGAGCAAAACAATGCTTGTCTCCATGTGCGACCTGGGGGAAGGGTACAAGGGGGAGATAACACCCAGGTTATCATAATAACATAATAACGATTACATAATTAACATTTTGGCAGTTTCAAAGGAAAGAAGGGTATAACTTGGTTACCAGCTTAGTAATAGACAGTTAAAAGCATATGTTCTAGTACTACATGTAACTGCAATACATACATACAATGCTTTCATACATATATGGAGAACAGTTTGGTGTTGTAAATTGACCCATAGGCTAGAGCTAGGTAGGCCAGAGAGAGGAATCGGGGTGTATGTGAGTAAGTGCCATTTTCTTTTTAATATAGATATAGGTATATACATCTGCTAACGTGAATAGGGCGGTGCCACTGGTCAAGCAGAGGAAATTTGAGAATAAGGGGGGATTACTTATGTGCACAGACACAGTTTACTGTGAAGTAGTTTGTCAGCACAGTTGCTAGGGAATGGGTAGAGAAAGAGTGATGAAGTTGAGGGGGGAGAGCATTCCAGAGTTTCAGGAATCAGTGAGAGAAGGTTATTTGTCCAGTGGAGGTCTTTCGACTGGGAATATTTAGCAGTAGGGAGTCAAGGGACTGGAGATCATGTGGGGGGGTGGGAGATGACAACAGTATTGAGGAAAGGTAGGAGGGGAGAGCACCAAGACAGAATTCTCAAGAGTTGGGAAGGTGAGGGAGGGGTAGAGGTCACAGTGGTGGGAATAGGGGTTGGCATCTAGAGTGAAGCGGCAGAATGAGTTGAAAATGGGGTCTAGTTTAGATAGGGTGGATATTGGTACCACACTATAGACTATGTCACAGTAGTTTGAAGAAGGGAGGACCATTTTCTGTACTAGTTCCTGTCTAGCTGAGAAAGCTAGGCTAGTGCGGTTCCTGTAGAGGACTCCAAGCTAGGGGCGTAGTTTTTTGATGATTGCGTCAATGTGGTCAGAGAAATTAAGGTGATGGTCGAGTCATACCCTTAGATACCGGAAGTAAGCGAAGTCCTCCAAGGTTGTCCCGTCCAGCATGCAGAAGTAGGGGAGGGAGAGGAGTCGGGCTAACTGCTGTCTCATGCCGAAGGACATGGTGACAGTTTTTTTTGCATTGAGAGAGAACTGATGTGAGCTGAACCAGAGTTGGACTTTTTCGAAGTCAGTCTGGAGGTTGGATGCTACTTCATCAGGGGAGGAGCCGGTGGAGAAAATGACGGTGTCATCCACTTACATGTGTATAGATGAATTTGTGCAGACTTTTGGCAGATTGTTGAGGAAAATGGAGAACAGGATGGGACCGAGTACAGACCCTTGGGGTAGACCGGTAGTCACGGGAAGGAGGGAGAATATAGCATCAGCAATTTTTACTGCTTGTTTTCTTCCAGAGAGGTAGGTGCTGAACCAGTTTGTGGCTGAGACAGATAGAGAGACCTGCCTCCGAGAGGCTTGTTAACAGCAACGGGTGGGAGACAATATCGAAAGCTTTAGTGAGGTCAACGAAAATAGCTGAGGAGATCATCCCTTTATCCATACTGGTGAGGAAGGTGTCCGTGAGTCTTAACAGGGAGGAAGCAGTGGAGTGGCCCTTCCTGAAGCCAGACTGACACGGCATGACGAAGTTAGAGTCAGAGAGAAAGGAGGTAAGTTGGGCGAGCACCAGGTGCTCCTGAAGCTTTGCAAGGACTGGGAGGAGGGAGATAGGATGTTAGTTTGAGGTGGAAGAGGGGGGGCCTGTTTCGGAAGAGGAATAACAATGGCATGTTTCCAGGCTTGTGGGACAGCAGCATTGTTAAAGGAGAGGTTTAGGAGATTTGCCAGGGGAGTAACTGTAACTGGTGCAGAGAGGTGGAAGAGTTTGGAGTCCCACCCAGCGGGGAATTTCCTTTAGACAGGATTAGTGACAGTAGTGCCTCGAGGGTTTCAGATTGAGTGATAAGTCAGAAGGAGAAGGTACATGACCTGAACGTGTTTGAGACTCCTAAGGTAGGACCGGGTGGGGCAGTGGGGGCAGGGAGGAGAGGAGAGTTGAGGCACTTGAGGTAAAGTATGTGTTGAACTCTGCTGCCACTGCTCCTGGATCAGAGAGGAGTGAGTTGTTTACTTTTAGGAGGGTGTTGGTTTCGCAGCCGGAGAAGAGGGAGTGAATGACCTTCCAGAACTTGAATGGGCTGTTTAAATTTGACTGGAGGGAGGAGTTGAAATATTCCATTTTGGCGAGTTGGGTCACTCTAGTGCACTTGTTACGCAGCATGCGGTACTTATTTAAGTCTTGTGGGAGGTGCAAAGATTTATGTGCTCGCCATGCTTTATTGCATGCATTGTGGCAGGCTATAAGTTCTTGGGTGATCCATGGTAGGTAGTTGCCGCGTACCCTAGAGCAACGCAAAGGGGCATGCGAATTCCAGACATTTAGGAACGTGTCTTGGAAGTGTAAAAGGGCATCGTCAATGGAGCTGGGTGAAGTGGGAGTGGTCCAGTTTGCAAGAGCTAGATCCTCGAGCACGGCAGCAAGGTTAGGGATTTGTAGGACTGTTGGATTAAAAACCTAAGAGCCGAAGTAGGGCTGTGAATTTTCCTGATCAGGTAAATTAAGTGGTGGTCACTCATGGAATCGGGGAGAAGACCAGCTTGAATGACCCAGTGTGGTTTGGAGGTAAGAGCCCAGTCTAATAGAGAATGGTTCCCAGATTTCAGGCTTCGGCAGATGGGCTCAGTGATGGCTTGTGCCAGATTTAGGGCCGAGATGGCAGTACGGGTTTTGCTGAGAGACTGTGATGGCCGGTTGTGGTTAAAATCCCCATAACATATAATTCCCCTTTCGTGGTTAGGGAGGAGAGTTGCAAGAGTAAGTCAGTGACTGAAGATGCTGGCATGCCCGGCTGGCAGTATACACCTGCTATGTAGATAGGGAGAGAGAAAGGTAGCTCCAGTTGAATCAGTAAGAGTTCATGGTCCTGAGATTCAGACTTGGTTAGAACAAAGGAGAAGTGTAGTTCGGCCTTTACATAAATGTCCACACCATCGCCTCTGCTAGCCCTGTCCTGGCGGGTCATGGTGTATCCAGGTATTGATACTGTGAGCACAGCAATATTTTCATTTAGCCAAGTTTCAGACAGGGTGAAGATATTGGGGCATAGTGGGACGCAAGTACCTGTAGGGAGTTGAGTTTGAGGGCTAGACTACATGTGTTTAGATGCATGAGGTGCAGGCCACGTGGGAGGGGGTGCTGCTGGTGTATGTGGATGAGTTTTGAGAGGATCCAGGTGAATTTAGCAGGGTGGGGGGTGATGTGGACCTGGGTTTGTGTGTAAGTCCCCAGCTGCAAGGAGCAGGAGGGCAGTAGAGATGTAGTGTCCAATAAGTTTTAGCCACCTACAAGTGGTGGAGCACCATTATGAATGAGAACACTGGTAGCTATGGGAGGTACTATGTGAGCTAATTAGTTTCAGGAACAGCCAGTTTTGTGAGGGATGGAAGAGGAAGGAGGAGAGGTACCCATTTGAGTGGGCACACATATGGCTATGGGGCATGGAGGTTGCAGAGTTTGGGTGATAAAGGGGCCATGTAAGGTGAAGCAAACAGGGAGGTTGAGGATTAGGGTAAGTTTGTGGGATGCTGGAGAGAAGTGGCTGGTGGCAGAAGATTAGCATAGCAAGTAGGGGTAGGTAATCCAGCAGTAGAGGCATGGCTAGTGGCGTGCAGTGAGCAATACTCTAGCAGCTCAAGTTGTACCCATTACTGGGGGGGGACTAGTGAGAGGGGAGCTGGGGGAGAGAGAGAGAGGGAAAGGTCTAGGTTAAGCAGCAACCTAGAAAGCTAGGAAGCCAGCAGAATGAGTAAAAGACAGTCAGCAGATTGAGGAAAAAAGAGAAATACAGGCAGCAGAAAGGCCAGGGCTGAGCACAGACTGCACTGAGCTGGATGCAAAGGCTAGATGGTGACCTCTAGTGGTTAATTTGTATAAGGAGCAGGTGGAGATCTGGGGAGGTAGTTTATTTTTGTCTCTCGCGAGAGCTGCCACTATAAATACAATACCAGCTAAGTGTAGGAGGGTATTGTGGGGCAGGTGAGGAGTAGTTGGAAAGCGACTGTGTGGAGAGAAACAACTCCTGAGTTTGAAATAGCCGCATGGAGGAAAAGTAGCTGCCAGAGATAATGGTACCTTTTGATTCAAGGGGGTGAGGGAAGGCAGTTCCTGCACAACCCTCACGACCCTTGGATGATCCTTTACAGCTGTGGAGACAGAAGGGAAAGGTAAGCCTGTATTTATACAGCACAAGGCAAAAAGGCAAGGCACATTTGCATATGGTCTGAATTCAGAGTACAGATGTGGATTCAAAGTTTAAACAGCAGCTGTTAAAAACATTCAGCCATTCAGTTTCCTATTTGTAGTAGCAACAGGAGCACATGATAAACATTAAACCAGAGTCATAGAATAAGTTAAGAAAAAGAAAGAAAAACAAAAGAAAACACAGTTTAAATTCAGTTTAACAACACTGTGCTGAGGCTGGCTGTGATTTTTAGTGTAAGGAGTGGAAGCTTAAAAGTCCCACGTATTAAATTTATTGTCCAACTGTAGAGCTTGGAGCTAAGGTGCTGAGGCTGGCTGTGTATGTTAAGGCATTGAATAAAGATTTAGAAAGTTAAAATACAAACCACTGCTTTTACTTAAGGTGCCTGCCAGAAGTTGCACAAGATTTAAAATATATAATATAAAGCACTGCATCTACTTAAGGCACCTGCCAGAAGTTGCATACTTATTTGGATTAGAATCTTAAAGTCCATGTAAAAAAAAATATCTGCATTGCTGCAGCGACATAAATTCAATTTAAAATGGCTCCAAAGAAACAACTCCTGAGTTTAAAAGAGCCGCGTGGAGGAAAAGCAGCTGCCGGAGATTACTGTACCTTCCAATTCGGGGTGTGGGGTTGGGGAGGACAGTTCCTGTGCAGCCCTTGCGACCCTTGGAGGATCCTTTACAGTTATTTGGATTAGAATCTTAAAGTCCATGGATTTAAATATACAATATAAAGCACTGTTCTACTCAAGGCTCCTGCCAGAAGTCGCATACTTATTTGGATTAGAATCTTAAAGTCCATGTAAAAATAAAAAAAAAATCTGCATTGCTGCGGCGACATAAATTCAATTTAAAAATGGCGCCAAAGAAACAAATCCTGAGTTTGAAATAGCCATGTGGAGGAAAAGCAGCTGCAGGAGATTACCATACCTTCTGATTTGGGGGGTGGGAGAGGGCAGTTCCTGCGCAGCCCTCGCGACCCTCGGACGATCCTTTACAGCTGTGGAGCATTTCCTCCTATGACGTAAAGTACTCCGCTTTGCACTGTGAAGTACTCTGCAAATCCACCTTCACTCCATGAATCGCTTCGCGGAGCAAATTGAGGCCACTTCGACCACCAATAGTTAGGAGCACAAAGGTACAACTGGAGGAGAACACTGCCAAGTTGGTAAAAAAAAGGGGACAAAACATTCTTTAGATATATATATAAATGAGAAGAGAAATCCAAAAGAGGGATAGTAAGGCTAAAAGGGGAAGGAGAGGTTTGTTAGGAAGAAGATCAAACAAACCCCAGATATACTGAACAATTTCTTTTGTTAAGTATTTACAGAGGAAGTGGTAGAGCCAAAGATAAGGGACAAGGGCATTAAAGAAGAGAGGTGGACTCTAGCCTTTTTATAGAAGAGACATTCCTCAAGGAGCTAGCACAATTAAAAGTAAACAAGGCAAAGGGACCTGATGGGGTGCACCCTAGGATACTGAGGGAGCTCAAGAAGGTGCTGACTGCAGGTCTGGCAGCTCTGTTCAGCCTATCACTAGAAACAGGGGAGGTTCTGGAGGACTGAAGGAGGGCAGATGTGGTCACACTACACAAAAGTGGAAATAGGGAGGAGGCAGGACATTACAAGCCTGTCAGCCTGACTTTGGTAGTGGGTAAGGTAATGGAATTGCTACTGAAGGAAAGGATTAGGGAATACCTTGTAACCAGTGGATTACAAGATCCAAATCAACATGGTTTCACAGGGGGAGGCCTTACCAGACAAACCTGATCGATGTCTTTGACTGGGTGACCAGGGAAGTGGATTAGGGAGGAGCGGTAGATGTGGCCTACCTGGATTTCAGTAAGGCGTTTGAGACTGGTCCACATAGAAGACTGTTGAGCAAGCTGGGCAACCTGGAAGGGGGTCCAAAAGTAGTAAAATTTATTTATTTATTAGCTTTTGATAACCGGGTAAGTGCGCTAGGCAACAGACCTGCCTATTTTCAGGCACGACCCGGGAGAGCACAGGACATTGGTTACAATATGCAGAAATGCACAGACATAATATAGGTGTACAGGAGCAAAACAAGATATACATTGGGTAGCACAGTAATAGTTACATAAAGGTACATTTTAGGCATAGATCATAATAAGGATGTAAAATAAAGCAATTAGGGTAACCATAAGACAGCTGAGGACAGTAAAGACATCAAGGTTCATAGCCACCTAGACGAGCATATTGCAAAATGGGTAGGAAGTTGGCTAAGCAATAGGAGTCAGAGGGTGATGATAAAGTAGGTCCACACTGGGGAACGTAAGGTGACCAGCGGGGTGCCACATTGGTCAATACTAGGCCCAGTCCTATTCAATGTCTTTATTAGTGACAGGACTGGAAGAGTAAGTATGCTTATCCATGGATGACACAATAATCTGCAACAGAGTGAGCACACCAAGGGGGGGGGGGTGTGGAAAGAATGAGGAATGATCTGCAAAAGCTAGCAGAATGGTCAAGTTAATGGCAACTGGGTTTCAATGCAAAAAAGAGCAAAATGATGCACTCTGGGAACAGACACCCAGGGGCAATGTACCAGTCAAGTGGGGAGGTATTAGCAACCACAAAACAGGAAAGTGACACAGGGTAATCAATTCTGATCCAGGGCCACTGGAAAATTGCACCTGCAATTTTTTTGCAAAATCCACAATTTTCACCATTCTCCGCAAAAAACTACATGTTCCGCAATTTCTTGCAATTTTTGAATTTTTACATTGAACTGTGTAAAAAGTATTAACATTTTTAATAAAATGCTCCCCAGTATATTGACAATTTTGCATGCAGACTTGGGTTTTGCCAAAAAATGTGGTGCAAGGTAGGGCAAGGGTTTTATGTGACTCTGATTTCTTTTGAATCCTTGTCTTGTTTGGTTTCAAAATCCACTGGCCAAGCTTAAGTACACTTAAACACTTAACATTTGTTTTGTGTTGAAGCAGTCTATCAGAAAACTTTCTGTTGCCACACAAACTGAAACAAAAGATGGGAGAAAAGGTGCAAAGTATCCCATTCACTTAAATGGGGTGCTAACAATGAAGCCTTTTTGTAAGTGGCAGGGCAAGTTATTCCTTGTGAGCATACTTTCATTCAGACTAGTTTTGACTCAAACAGCTGAGGAGTTTTGGATAGCCCTGTTGATTTTAAACTTGAATAAACGAGTTGCTAACAGTGATCTCACTCTTAGCAACTACCTCCTAGATGCTCAATACAAAGACTACAATAAAAACCTGACTAAAGTCTAAAGCTTATAAAACACAAAATGTGTCTGAACATTTATCTTTAACTAAACAAAATCATTGCAGCCAGAGTAAAACAAAGGTAAATTACTGGGTACCCTGACTACTGTATGATGCAGTAAAAATATATTGGTATTTTTGTACATTTTTTGATAACTGCATAAGGCCCACTAGGCAGAAATGCCTGTTTTCAGGTACAAACCAGGAGCACTAAGGAGGTTAAGTTACTTGCTCAGAATCACACAGTATGCAAGTGGAGGGTGTAGGAATCAAACCCAGGTCTGCTAGATGTCATCAGCTCATTCAGTTTGTTACTCTAATCTCTAGATTATACTGCCAGCCCCAATAACCCCCATATTTAATGTTTAAATACATGATTTCAAAAATAGTGTACAGTACCTGCAATACAAATTATGTCCATTAAACACTTTAACAACATTTTACTAAAACTCAATTATTCACCACTCTATCTGCTTATTTTTTCTTGTACCAAAGTGGGTGAATAGCTGGCAGAGCACTGTAAACAGCTGTTGATTAGGCTTCATTATTCTACAGCCAGAAACAAACAAAAAAATATTTCTTCTGGCTCAATTTAATATCGATTTGCTGTGGCTCACTTTATAGATTCTATTTAGCACTGTATGAGGCAGATGCTTTTAACATTTTGGAAGATAGGCAATGCTTACTATAGCTTATCAGTTTAGTATTCTTTTTAGGAACATAAACTTTTCTTTATGTTTTAAACATATTTAGGTGTCAGTGTATTCATTTAGCAATTTATACTGAATAATACATGCTGCAGAAAACATTAAAAGCTTTACTGTGAAGCACTTGGGGTCTGTAGTAGAACCCCCGCAATTTTCCACAATTTTTTCAAAATGCCCCGCAATTTTCGGTAGCCTTTTCCGCAATTTTCCAGTGGCCCTGCTGATGACCTGAGGTAGCCAAGCATTGTGATAAGGCAGTGGGGAAGGCTAGCACAATGCTCAGTGCGTAGGGATGAGCATCACCAGCAGAAAGAGGGAGGCAGTATTACCCCTGTATAGATCACTGGTTAGACCCCACCTTGAGTACTGTGTCTAGCTCTGGAGGCCCCTTATCTGGAAGGACATAGATAGGGTGGAGATGATACAAAGTAGGGCTACCAAAATGGTGCCAGCTCTGCATCAAAAGCACTGCAAGGAAAGACTCAAGGAACTAAATATGTACTCTGTAGAGGAATGGAGGGAAAGGGGGATGTGATAGAAATGTTCAAATACCTCACAGGTATTAATAAGGTACAGGAAGATAGCATTTTCGATAGAGAAAGATGCACAAGGCCAAAAGGTCATGCTATGAAGCTGAAGGTGGGGGAGGAGGCTCAGAGGAAATGTGAGGAAATACTTCTTTGCATAGAGGGTGGTGGACACTTGGAACAGCCTCCCAGTAGGGTTGGTGGGGGCTAAAATTGTAACAGGATTCAAGCATGCATGGGAATGACATAAGGAGACCTTAGAAGTAAGACAAGTGGGGGAGAAGACCAGAGATCGAGTAGGGTCTTCAGTGGCACAGTAGGTAGGGAATACAGGGCAGACTAGGTTCTAAGAGGACCTTATCTGCCGACAACTTCTATGTTTCTGTGTTTCTATGTTTGAGTAGCTAAAGCACCCATAACATATGTTTTACCTCCAGTTTAGTGTATTGCCCTGAAACCATCTTGCAACTGAGCCATCTTAATCATGGAGTTTAAAACATTTGTATCACTGTACAATTTGGGGGTACACCCCCCTCTATCTTGTAATGTTAATCCACAGTTAAAATCTCCTCTGCAAATAACAGTTTTGTTTGTATGCAAATAAGATTCAATCCCTTTAAATAAAGACACCTGTGCAGAGATGGCTTGTGAAGCATACACATTAATTAGCTGGAATTTCATACTGAAATATATAATATCAACCATTAAAGCTCTCCCAGGGTCTATTTCTAAAACACCAGTAGCAGAAAAATTATTGTCTTTTAAAAGTCTTGCCACTCCCTCGCATATATCTGTACCTTGAGACATGTAAGAGATTCCTACTAGCCATCATCGTTTGGTATCTGTAATTTCAGGGGAGCCACCTGGAGGGATGCAGACCTATACTTGAGCGATGGTCTGCCTCTGTTCAGGGGGGGAACCAGGATCCTAGGTGAGAGGTTTAAATGCTTCATTGGCAAGCATTTAAACTAGCCAAGGGGAGGCACTGAAAAGGAGCAGGGAAATCCCAGCCTCCCCCCACAAAACACGGTAATTAGTGAGGTAAACACCAAGGTAGAGAAGTTATTAGGGAGAAGGATAGAGGTAAATGTAAAAAAGGCAAAAGCAGTAAGGGACAGCAATGGGGCTATAAGGGGTAAGGCCATCAAAAAGTGGAGGGTGATGAGTACCAGTGCCCATAGTCTGTGTAACAAGCTCCCTGAACTAGTGGACTTGATGGAATAGGGTTGCCTGGATATTGTGGCAGTCACAGAAACATGGTACACAGAGAAACATGACTGGGATGTCAACATACCAGGATACGCAATCTACAGGAGGGACAGGGAGGGTAAAAGAGGAGGAGGAGTAGCTCTCTATGTAAAGGAAGGGATCAAAGCAACAGAACTAAAGAGTAAACAGGGAGCAGATGAGGCACTCTGGGTCACCCTGGAGACAGGAAATGGCACCACAATCCGCATGGGGTTGCATACAGACCCCCATCTCAGGGGAGGGAATGGACAAGGAAATGATAGAAGGCTTCCTTAGAATGGCAGAAAAAGGGAAGATATTGTTGATGGGGACCTCAATATGCCAGATGTTAACTGGAGCACCTTTGCTGCAGGTACATCCAAGAGCATGGTCATTCTTGATGCCCTACAGGGGGCATGCCTCAGACAGCTAGTATTGGAACCCACTCAGGAGGGAGCAATCTTAGACCTGGTACTCTCAAATGGGGATGGAGAAAGAATCTCAGATTTAGAAGTGGGTAGCCATCTGGGAACAAGCGACCACCAAACAGTGTGGTTCACGATAAACACAGCCATACAATCAAGCCATACAAAAGCAAGAGTATTGGACTTTAGGAGGGCTGACTTTGGGAAAATGAGAGAGTGCCTCAGAAAAACACTAGCAAACAGGCAAGAAAGAGGGGTGGAGAAACAATGGGGAGTAATCAAAACATCCATCACAGAGGCAATAAGCCTTTGTGTAAAGCAAATCAACAAAACACAACAAAGGAAAAAACTGCTATGGTTCACAAAAGAGGTGGCAGAGAAGGTTAAGGAGAAAAGGATAACATTCAGGAAATATAAGGAAACACAGAAGGAGCAGGACAGAGAACTTTATCAGTTAAACCAGAAACAGGCTGGGAAGGCAGTCAGAATAGCAAAGGCCAAACCAAGGAAAGGATAGCTAACTCTGTTAAGAAGGGGGATAAGACCTTTTATAGGTACATTAGGGAGCGAAGAAAGACAAAAGGAGGGATACTGAGGCTTAATAAAGGGGAGAGAATGTGGGTAGAGGGTGACAGTGAAAAAGCAGGGATACTGAACGAATATTTCTGCTCAGTATTCACAAAGGAAGAGGAGGGGGAGGTCCCTAAACCAAACAAGAGAAATACTCTGAAGATGGGGGTCTATACCAGTCCATTTACAGAAGAAAGGGTTCTGAAAGAACTAATAAAATTGAAGGTGGACAAAGCAATGGGGCCTGATGGGATTCACCCAAGAAATCTAAAGGAACTAAGGGTAGAACTAGTGACACCGCTGACTACTCTCTTTAACAAATCATGGGAGGATGGGGTGGTACCTGAGGACTGGAGGAGGGCGGATGTGATTCCTCTTCACAAAAGTGGGAGCAGGACAGAGGCAGGAAACTACAGACCAGCTAGTTTGACCTCAGTGATAGGGAAAATTATGGAATCACTTCTGAAGGAAAGAATTGTTGAGTACCTAGAGGCCAGAGGGGCACAGGACCCAAGGCAGCATGGATTCACGATGGGATGGTCATGTCAGATGAATCTAATAGATTTCTTTGACTGGGTGACCAAAGTAGCAGTCCAGGGAGGGGCTGTGGACATGGCCTACCTAGATTTTAGCAAGGCATTTGATACAGTCCCACACAAAAGATTAATACACAAGTTAGTTAGCCTTGGAGTGGGTCCCAAGGTGGTAGCCTGGATAAAAAATTGGTTAGACAACAAGACGCAAATGGTAGTAGTAAATGGAGTCCACAGTGAAGAAAGAAGGGTTACTAGCAGGGTACCGCAGGGTTCAGTACTAGGACCGATCCTTTTTAATGTCTTTATAAGTGACATTGCAGAGGAACTGGAAAGAAAAGTATGTCTCTTTGCAGACGATACAAAGATCTGCAACAGGGTTGATACACAAGATGAAGTGGAAAGGATGAGATGGGACTTGGCAAGGTTGGAGGAATGGTCAGATGTATGGCAGCTCAGATTCAATGCAAAGAAGTGCAAGGTAATGCACCTGGGAAACAAAAACCCAGGAGAAGAGTACACAATGGGGGTGAGATACTGACAACAGTAAAAATGGAAAGGGACCTGGGGGTAATTATATCAGATGACCTAAAGGTGGGCAAGCAATGTGAGAAGGCAGTAAGGAAGGCTGGGGGATACTGGGATGCATAGGAGAGGCATCAATAGTAGAAAACAGGAAGTTGTTATCCCTCTGTACAGACAGTTGGTGAGACCCCATCTGGAGTACTGTGTGCAGTTCTGGAGACCCCATCTCCGCAAAGACATAGACAGAGTGGAGGCTGTCCAGAGGAGGGCAACCAAAATGGTGCAGAGTCTGCACCAGAAGACATACGAAGAAAGGCTATAGGAGCTTAATATGCATACCCTTGAGGAAAGAAGGGAGAGAGGGGACATGATAGAAATTGTCGAGTACCTCAAGGGAATCAACAAAGTCCAAGAGGGTAGCATCTTTCAGAAAAAGAGATGTGCAAGAACAAGGGGGGACAATTTGAAGATAGAGGGGGGATGGCTCAGAGGTAATGTGAGGAAGTATTTTTTCACAGGGAGGGTTGTGGATGCATGGAACAGCCTCCCTGAGGAGGTTGTGAAGTCAAGAACAATGGGGGGAATTCAAGAATGCATGGGACAGACATAAGGCAGTCCTAGTGGGGTGTAGGAGGAAGTAAGCTGTTGGTTAACTAGGATCTGCAGCTTATCTGTTAGGTAGGAAAATCGGCAGACTAGGTGGGCCAAGCGGTCCTTATCTGCTGCCACATTCTATGTTTCTATGTTTCCTGGAAAGTTTCTATTCTAGTGTCCTGAATAAAAATAATGCTATTTGATAAATTTGAAAGTATGTTTAAGGGGGCTATTTGTTTTTTGAAATTTCTTATGCTACTAACATTGATGATTACCAGATTTATAATTGGTCCTGTATGCATTGTGGTAGTATTTTAGTTAGATGTGTTTTTTCTTAAATTTTACCCAACTTTAGGTTTCTTTGCCTTGGACTGTTCTGTCTGGGATGCAGAAGAATAGTGTACTGTTGGAACATGTTGCATAAGAGGCTTCTGAGTTATTATGCTCTTCCTATTCTGGGTTCCCTCACTGTTTCTTTTTCCTAAGGGTACTGAATCTGTTTCTTCTGGGAATTGGGGGCTTATCTGTTTTTAGTTTTGGGATACTTGATCTCCCTCTCCAGGATTTTAGTGAGTCCCATGTTATATTTTTGTCTTCGGGGGAGGAGGGAGGCATACTAGTAGTATCATTTTGATCTGTTATATTTGAAGAAGCAGTGGTGGGGTTCTGAATACCTTCCTTTTGACAAGGGTCATTTATTGCCTGTATGTCAGAGGAAAAGCTTTGTGTAACTATAGAGGGGTCATTCTCGGGGGGGGGGGCTTCTGTTTCCATTCTAACTGTCTCTGAATTGGGAATGTGGGGTCTAACTACAGATTGTTCCGAAGAGAATAATGTTTTCTCTGAGCTGTTATTTGTAGGAGCTGACTGAGACCACACTCTAGTTGAAGGGGAGGAGCTTCTTGGCATTGCATTGGCATTTGCAGAGTACATGCTACCCCTGGGAAGGATCATTGGACAGTACAATCTGGATTTTCACTGCTATGCTAATGATAACAAGTTGTATCTGTCTTTTGCACCCAGGACACCAGATGCGGTCACGGTGCTAAATTTGTGCCTGGCTGGGATCCAGAACTCGATGTAATCTAGCTGGCTAAGACTTAACCCAGTGATTGAGCCTGGTCTGAGGTGTGGTGCAGGGCTACCGTGATGGAGTTTGGCCTTGTGTTGGACTCCTTCAGTCTGGAGGCCTCTGCTAAGGTTAAGAATTTGGAGGTAATTCTGGGCGAATGGCTGACATTTGAGGCTCATGTGCCGGCTGTAGTCTAGAGTGGATTTTAACTTTTTAGTATCTTAGAAACATTGCCAAATTAAAGCCTTGATTCCACCTGAAAACTTGCCATCAGTGGTACATATGTTTGTCATGTTCAGGCTCAACTTCTGTAATGCCAAATACCTCAGGGTGAGAGGAAATGTCCTAAGACACATGCAGCTGGTGGAGTACGCAACAGCCCCTTTATAAGTCATGACATGTAACCCCAGTCCTATGTGAACTGCACTGGCTGCTGGTGAAAACGTGTATCACTTTTGAGATTGGTTTGCTGAGTTATAGCCTGATATGGATTGGAACCTGACTACCTGAAAAACCTTCCGAATCCTGTGATCACTTTGGAGTAAAAAGAGAAAGATAATGAAAAGTTAGATGAGCAGGAGTATAGATCAGGATCATATCTGCTGATCACCTGAGTACCTGGATTTCATTTTGTGTTAGCATTTTAGCCTGGATAGCCAGGTGTGGGGCCTGCATGTAACAGGTGTCAGACTCTTAGCTGGGTTCATTTTGTGCAAGCATTTTAGCCTGGATAGCCAGGTGTTGGGCCTGCAGGTGACAGGTATCAAATTATCAGCTGGTTTCATTTTGTGTCAGCATTTTAGCCTGGATAGCCAGGTGTGGGGCCTGCAGGTGACAGGTGTCAAACTCCCAGCTGTGTTTCATTTTTTGTCAGCATTTTAGCCTGGATAGTCAGGTGCATGGCCTGCAAGTGACAGGTGTCAATGACCCGGCTGGGAGTGGGTGGGGGAGTGTGTGGATGGGTGGGTGGATTGAAGGCAGTAAAAAAGACAAGACTCATTGAATGAATACTTCTGCATGGTATTTACCAAGGAGAAAGACCAATTCCACAGGGGATCATGGGGAGAGAAGGGGAGAGAAGACATGGCTGAGGATAGGATAACAAAAGACAGGGTTAGGAATGGACTCATGTCCCAAAATGAGAACAAATCTCTGGGACCAGATGGCATGGATCCCAGAGTTGTGAAGGATCTGATGGTAGAACTTGAAGAGCTGCTGGTGGGTCTGTTCAACGGTTCACTAATATTAGGGAGCAGTACCGTAGCAGTAGAGAATCACACAGGTAGCACCTTTACACAAGAGTGGGCCTAAGGATGACCCTTGGAAAAACATGCCTATCGATCTGACCTCCATTGTGGGCAAACTGATGGAGGCCAGTCTGAAGGAAAGGTCAATTGGGTTCTTAGGGGTAACCAGACTCAAGGATGAGAGACAACACAGGTTCATAGCAGAAAGGTCTTGTCAAATCAAACTGATCAGTTTCTTTGACTGGGTAATGAAGGCAGTGGACAAGCGTCAGGCAGTTGCCATTCTTTTCCTTGGACTTAGTGCCCCACAAGAGGTGGATCAGAAAGTTGAAAGACCAAGGGTAGGAACCAAATTAACCAGCTTGGTGGCAAACTGGCTCAGTGGTGGATTCCAAAGGGTGTTAGTAGTGGGGGAACTCTCAGGAATGAGGGAAGCTACCAGTGGGGTCCTGCAGGAGTTGGTACTCAGCCCAGTGTTGTTCAATGTGTTTGGAATGGCATTAAAGGCAAAAGCTGCTTTTTTGCAGATTCTATCAAGTACTGTGGGAGGGTGGACACAGATGAAGGGGTACAGGATCTAAATGAGTACCAAGCAAAGGTATAGAGGTTGTATGGCTTCTGACAGGTAAGGTTTAATGCTAAAAAGTGCAAAGTCATACACATTTATTTATTTTCATTTTGTTAATCGGGTAGGCTCAATGAGACTAAAAGACCCTTTTTCAAATGTGACCTGAAATTAATTACATTCATTAGTCTTTTATAAATACAGGTAACAGTCCATGATAATAACATTGAGACAGCAATGTGAAATTACAAAGTGCAAACAGTATTAGCAAACAATTAACAATCATTATAAAATGTGGCCGACCCTGTGGCATGGAGAGCTGAGGCATCACTGCCTTACCTCCTACCACGCCAGTGACCCATGTTCATGGTGTAAGTGGGTTGCCAGGGGTCGGCTGGGGAGAGAGAGGATTGAGCATCCAGAAGACAGCTCCTCTCTCCCGGGGGAGGGTGGGGACATGGACCAGCACTTACCTGACCCCTAGTAGTGGCTGGGGGCAGGCATGCCAGGTCCCATAACATGGGGGCAGAGTTGAAGCAGCTGCCCAATGTACAATGTGCAGATGCGTGCACTGGGCATCATTGGCGGCATTGCATGCTCACAAGCTGCACAAGAAAATTGGAAAATTGGTTCCCACTGCAGCAGGATGACAATGGTCCCACTCTGTAGGGCTGCCCCGAGAGGACACGTCCCCCAGCTGGATCCGTCCCAGTGGGTTGAGTAGCTTCCCATCGCCTGCCACAAAGGGTAAGCTGTGGGGGTGACAGGGGAAGGGGTCTGATGCGAGGGTTCAGCGAGGGGGGGACGTCAGAGATGGCTGGTGGAAAGCAGGGGAGAAACAATATTCAAAAAAAAGCAAAACAATCATTATAAAATTGAGTCATATTGACAGGCTTAAACTATACAGATTTCCTCCTCTCCTCCAACTTCCTCTCCCTCTTCCAGTCTGGCTTTAGAAAAGTTTATTCCACTTTCCCCTTCCTACTTAGGGTCACTGACTCTATTATCTCAGCAGTAGATCATGGGAACATCACAGCTGCCATTTTCATCAATCTGACCAAAGCTTTTGATTTGGTGTCCAACTCTTTCCTGCTCGACAAGCTGCGCTTCACTGGCCTCTCAGCCCCCATTGTCAACTGGTTCCCTTCCTACCTCTCGAACCATCAACAGTTCATTCAGGTAGGAGGGCCCTGTCTCCCCCTCCTCTTTCTATTCAGGCCAGAGTCTGACAGGGCTCCATTCTGGGTCCAATTCTCTTCTCCATCTTCTTAAATGACCTCCTCTCTGCCTGTGTCGACACACATATTCTCATGTATGCATATGATACAGTTCTCTACACCTCCAATTCCTCACATGCATCTCTAGAAGTTGTGCTTCAGCAAGTCTTTCACAATGTTTTGTACTGATTCCAGTCCATACGATTTCGATCAACACACACAGAAAAAAAAACAGTGTCTATGACCTTTGGTACAGGCCAGACCCTCCCCGCCCATGTTCTCTGTGCTGGATGGCACACTGGTTGATGATCTCACAGCTTTTAAGTACCTTGGTGTGTGGCTAAATAGCAGGCTTGATTTCTCTGCCCACATTGATGCCATCCATGTGAAATTCCACCACAAACTCGGTGCACTATCCTACAATAAGGACTGCCTTTCTCCCTGGGTCCACCGGGAGCTGGTCACCAAAACTGTTCTCTTGGATTTTGAGTATGCGGATGTGGTTTATGTCACCACCCTCTCTACCTCCCTTAGCAGACTGGACACCCTCTGCAATGTCTTTTGCCACCTTCTGCCAACTTACCCTCTCATACTAACCACTGCTTCCATTACTCCTTCCTATCCATCCTCCCTCTCCCCTCAAATCACCAGTTCCACTGTGCTTTCCTCATCTCTAAATAGTGTACTGGTTTGGGTCCCTTCCCTCAGACTTATCAAATCTGATCTCCCCCATCCTCTCCTCCTACTCCCTGCACTCAAGAAACCCACTCACATTCTTCCTCCTCACCCAAATTCCTCAGCTTTGAAATCTGCTTTCTCATACCGACTACCCTCCCTCTGGAACCAGCTGCCCCATCCTCTGTCTCTCCCACTCTCTTCCCTCCATTAGACACCAGCTGAAATCCCCCCCCCCCATCCTGCCAACCCTCTTCCTGAACCTTCCCTACACTTGCCTGGCTTCTGGCACTCCATACCTTTCCCTGCTTCCTAACTTCATAGTCCTGGCAACCTCATGTTTATCAACCTGTTTT
Organism: Neoceratodus forsteri; assembly: GCA_016271365.2. NCBI lineage: Eukaryota > Metazoa > Chordata > Ceratodontiformes > Ceratodontidae > Neoceratodus > Neoceratodus forsteri. The sequence continues at coordinate 204,724,629 of CM057451.1, forward strand.
GTCTCCTACTTTCACCATCAGCTCAGCCTCCATTGACTCTGGCAATATGCACTTTGAGTTTGCCAAATTTGCACAGATGATTTGTATGCTATTTATTTTGTCCTTATTGTGTAATGTTTTGCCATTCTGTCTTTATTAAACTCAGCTTATACTCTTTGCTATGTGTTATACTCATTATAACCATGTCACCTGACTGGCTGTATTTTGTTTGTAATTGTGCTTCTCCCCTTCACGTTCTCCCAGATGGCACCTGGAAACATTCCTTGGCTCTGCGTGCCTCTCCCAGTTACTAGTTTTAGCTAACTAATTAACTAAGTAACTAACTAGTAAACTAATTGAAAAAAGCAAGACTTTAACATGAGAAATTACGAAAGTAAAGCATTAAGGTAACAGCAACAACCAGTAGCCTGTGTAAAACGTAGATTAGACCAATGACCTCAAAGAAGTCATGGGAGTGTCTCAGCTAGGACAAGTATAGTGGTTGTAAACACGAGGTATGCTATAGAGGATGATTTGAAGGAGACGTAATTGGTGCAAATCTGGACATCAGTCAGATGTTTTGTTGCTTTGAAGTCGCAATGGCAAAGGACCTTTTGCTAGCATCTGTTGCAGTTTTTTGGACAGTAAGAAGGTTTGTCCCCTTAAAGATAGGCATCATTGTTGTTCTAGGCCTGAACCCATGGAGGGACAGAGAGAGAGAGAGAGAGACAATTTTTTATTTATTTTTTTTATTTTATTCATTCTTGGATTACAACCTTTGAGCACAAAGCAGCTTATTTACAAAGGCTCCACGTCAGTAGGGTGGGAAACATACATACATACACATGGATATAGGATAAGGTTACATCATAACACAATAAAAAACAGTCAAAAAAGGGTAACATCAAAAAAAAAAAGCAGCATAAAGTGGTTTCTAAGAAAACTATGGCCCAGATATTCAAACTGTGCCCAAAATGTGCGCAATAGCAGGAGCAAATGCAAGTCCATTGCGCCCATGTGCAAGAGGCGCGATATTCAAAAACTGAGCCGGCCAAACTGCGCCTACAGCTGACTACTGAATATCACACCACCTGCACCATAGCGCAACTATGGAGGGGAAGCTGAGCAGATCAAATGCACCATAGCGCAACAAGGGATGTGCAGCTGAGCAGTCCAGAGGTGCCATAGCGCAACCAGGGATGCCCCCCAGCAGCAGGGCGGCAATGCAACTGGACAACCAGGGAGGTAGGGGCCCACCACCCATGCCACAGATGGGCAGAGGAATACACAGCAGAACAGACATCGTCCCCCCACACCCCATGCACTGCACAACTGGGGGAGGACTGTAATAACCACTGGCCCATGGAGACCAGCAACCTACCCACAGCTGGGCCATGGTGCCCCATCACACCCCCTGGCAAGCTGTGACTGGCACACAAGGAGGGCTGACCACCCCGTGCTACACCATCCCCCAATGCAGAGCACACCCTGCACCATGACCCCTAGACACCCTGCCCAGGAGCAGCATCCACCACTGCAAGAAACCCCATGCATGACACTACCCCCACTGTGACAATGCAACCCTGTGCACCACAGAACCATGCAAGGCAGCACCACCATGCGCACCCATCAGTGGGTGGCAGCACACAGCGATGCAACAATGGCATACACAGTGCCACCATGCACAGCCCCCCCCGAGGTACTGCTGAGAGACCAACCATGCGTCAGCACACGAGGTACCCCTAACGGGACAGGGCATGCCCCAGACCCCACCACCAGTGGTACAGCACCCTACACACTCTCCCAATGACACACCCCGACCCAGCACTGGCCACAACAGCCAGCGCAGACACCACAGTGGTGCATGGAAGCATGCACCACACTGGATGCCACACAGTGCATGGACAGACACCCACCCATACCCAAGGGCACAACAACACAGGGATGCAGTAGCGGGGCAACCAAGCTCCCAGTGTGGGCCAATGTAAACTGTGTACACACAACCTGCAGTCCTCCATGGCACAGGAGTTCCAGCCACCCTGTGCAGGCACTGTGGGCCTGTACACCACCAGCACATCCCCTGCAACACACACAAGCCACAGCATGGAGGTGGGTCAACAACTGTGGAGGCCACAGTGTCACCCGAGGCAGACATGCACCACACCAGTGACAGGAGGCAACCCAGCATTGTGACGGGTATAGTGGCTGCCCTGCATGGACAGCCACCACTGACATGCCAGCAGACCGTGCAGGTCACAGACATGCATGGGTGTCAGCTGCACAGGCCATGGATGGGCTGACCGGGACACCATGGACACAGAGCATGCACCATGGACCACAGCACACAGTCATCCAGTGCACAGGGCACAACACACACACCACAGACACTGACTGATAGCTACCTCCACACCATAGTCACCTCCCCACGGACACACACACATACCCATGACTGCACCACCCCTGACGCCATGCACACCACTGCAGCTGAGCACCTATAGCCCGCTGCAAATCAGAGACCACCACAGTATTCATATCAAAATATCTGTATTAAAACAAAATATAAAAGTTAACTATGTACAATAATATATACGGGGGGTGGGTAAGGTGCAGGGGTGGACAAATGGGACAGGAAAGGAGGGGTGTGAGGGTGGGTCCAGGGGGCTAGGGGATATCAGGGGCAGAGGAACTTTCAATGGGAGCCTCGCTCCCCGCTCTGGCTTCTCCTCTGCCGGTGCCTCCTGCGGAACCCAATTTCATCTAGGTGGCGAAGGATCTCCAGGGATGCCTTCACCATGTGCAGGATCTCCTGCAGTGCCTCCCTGATGTCGTTCAGCTGGCAGATACCTAGGACAAGGGAGCACAGTCAATAGGTGTGAATGCACAGCCCCATATAGCCCACCCACTGTGCAAGGCATACGGCCGTGGGACATACCTCTGTGATGGTGTGTGACTACCCACATTGATCACGTCCACATGACCTGCCCACCCAGGCGCATACAGCCATGTGGAACGCTGCACACACCCACCGGCCAAGTCATGCACAGCACCACCATGGCCGTTTAGTGACATGGCTATGTGGTGCAAAGGCCATGTACCCGGTGCACACATGGACCACCATCGACGCACTCCCAGACATGCATTGCCACTGGACAGTGCTGACTGTAACAAGTTGTGTGCATGGCAGTGGTGTCAATGGATGGTGGCCATGCCCCGCTGCCCACCCTGTTACACACATGCAATAGAAATCATGGAGGTATGGCACTCACCATCATTGGGCCAGTCCCTTGGGCGCTGTGGACCCTCACCCCGCCTGGCCTCCCTCTCGTCTTCATTGCGCCGCAGCTCACGTGCCAGGCGCCGCTCCTCTGGCCCTGTGGTGCAAACATGGAGAGAGGAACATCTGTACAATCCCATAGTAAAGCCCCTCTGCCCCCAGGTGTGTGCCCTCCCACCCAGCCAGACCCACCCACTCCACACCCTGATAACACCACCACAGCCAACACCAGATGGTCCCTTCCCCATGTGCTGGACACATACAACCGTGATACCCATATGGAAGATAAAAGTGTGTTGACGTAACACCTACCTGGCCATGGCACTGTGCCCCTCCTTGCACGTGACCACGGCGGGCTAGCAGGTCCAGCTCCCTCCACCGCAGGTCCCTATACCTATGGCAGCACTGCTCAGCTGTCCCCCCCATTAGTGGCCTCCTTCAGTGCAGTGGCCACCTCCTCCCACACCTGGCTCCTGGACCTGTCATGGGGTGCCTTCCCAAACAGTGGTCCATGGTGTGGCTCCACTATGGCCACTAGGTTGGCCAGTTCCACCTGTGTCCATTGAGCAGCCCTCCTGCTCGCCATTCTCACAGCTTGGTCTGCAAATATGGCACTCTGCAGCGTGGCTACCCATGTGCAGATGCTGCACGGTACAGCGCTGCCATTCCCTATCACACTGTCACCGAACAGCGTGATAGTGGTGCACCCATGCCTGACGCATGGTGCCTAGGGGGCAAAGGTCAGGCACAGGGTCAAGGGTCTCTGGCGCACGGACACGCACATCACCATTGGAACCCAATGAGTGTAGCGCGATTGGCTGCCTGTGTCCTACCTCCAGTAGCGGCCTACCTCGCTGTTGCCCCAGTGCGCCTATGATGGCCCAGTGCCACAGCGCCATGTAGGTGAACATCGCTATAGCACCACTGGCACAATGGTGGCCATGCCCTGCATTGCTTCCCATGCACAGAACATCAGCAGCGTGGCAGACGCCTGTGTCAGCAACCCGGGCATGCTCAGTGAGGTGTGTACTATGCATGTCACAGAACTGTGCCCTTGGCTCAGCACTTTCAACACAATTGCACAAAGCGCAACAGTGCAATATTCAGTCGTCATATGCAAAACAGCTAATCAGCCATGCAATGGCGCAGCACTGCAATTTGCATCCACTTAAAGTTGCGCCTTGCCTCATTTGCATGGGTTGCGCTATAAAAGAGCGACATTGGGCTGCAGTGGCCATAGTCGGTTACTGCAGTCTATTGGTGAGTTGCATGCTGTTTAGGAGTGTGGACTGTGGATTTAGGGACATGCATGGGACTGCACAGTCACAGGTAACAACTGTCATTCTTACAGGCTAGAAAATGACCGAGCAAGTTGTGGGAGAGGAGGAACACAGTGGTGGGAGGAGGAGGAGGCCTAATTTTACCATGGCGAAGACCAAAGCCCTGTTTGAAGCCTACCTGGATCAGGAGCCGCTTCTCAGCGGACAGCAGGGAACACCTCAAGCCCGTGCTGCTGCATGGGAGGAGGTGGCACTTGCTGTGAACCTGCATGGCAGCCACCAGCGCTCCATGCAGGAGTGCAAGAAGAAGATGGGCACAGACAGGAGGAGGATAAAGGAGAAGGTGGCAGCCATCAGGGCAGCATGAGCTGCGACAGGTGGGGGACAGCCGGAGGTGGTACACCTGACCCCACAGGAGGAGAGGATTGCTGGAAGCATGCAGCGTTGTGCCATTGAGGGTGTTCCAGGTGGTGGCCCATCACTGCACGGTAAGTCATGATCAGTCTATGGGGGGGCAGGGTATGTCACGTGCAGTAACGCGACTTTGTTTTCCCTTACAGATCCTGAGCATCTGCATGGGTCAGCGGTGGTGGGCCTGTCCACTGAGGACAGTCAGCTGGAGATGGAGGAGGGCCCATCCACCTCCACAGGTATACGTGGCTCAGTGCGACAGTGGGCCCGCCTGGCTGTCTACACTGATGTTGTTGTAACAGGTGCGGAGGAAGCCCTGCCCATGTCCCAGCATGCCAGCGTCCATGGATGCCAGCATGCTATGACTCGGGCCAGTGCCGAGTCTGTCACCGATGATGATGTCGCTAACGGCATGGGCATTGACACGTGTGTGCCACGGGATGGCCACACAGCAGGTAACATCGCGCCCATGGATGTGGGTGGTGCTGCCGTGGAGGCCTGCATGTCAGCACAGTCCCAGCATGTGCCTGTCAGCACCAGTGGGGCAGCACTGGTGTTTGTTCAGGACAGTGGGACTGTTGCAGCCACTGCGGCAGCACCACTGAGCCCTGGGGAGTAGCAGCTGGAGGGGTAGCATCAGCAGTCAGCCAATGGGCTTGGGGGTACAGGGTCCAGCGGTGGCATCTGTGCACCACCTGTGGACATGCCCAGACCTGGTCCTGGTGCGCAGCGCCCACCCTCAAGGGGTGCTGAGCATCAGGGCTGCACACACCCTGAGGGACAGAATGCCGAGGAGGCAGATGACCTCTTGGATGAGCATACCCGCCTACTGCAAGCATCAGTCCAGCAGCAGATGCGGCTTGCGACATCGGTGGATGCACTGCGTGTGGCTCTGGAGCAGGTACAGGAGCATCGCAGCAGAGGCACCGCTCTGATCCTGGCAGGGATGGACCGGTTGCGGGAGGATGTGGCCGTTGCCATTGACAGGCATGCACAGGCATTTACTGCTGTCATGGCCACAATGGGCACACAGTCATGTGCCCATGAGTCACAGACACCAGGCAGTGCACTGTCCACTGCCCATTCCTGGCATCATGCGACACCCTCCCTGTCGACACCGGGTTCAGCTATGGGCATCCCGAGCACAACTGACACAGGCATGTTCGGTGTGCTGCAGACCCCTGCATGAGCATGGTCGCATTCACACAGTGGAACCCCTGGGGGACCATCAGTGCCACCCCATGAGGCCAGTGGTCGGCCTGTCAGTGCTGGCGGGTCTTGGTGGGGCCACCCATGCATCCGTGGCTGCCAGGGCACTGTGTCCCGTGACTGACCTGTCTCCCAGCGTGGCTACTGTCTGGTGCTGCCCTGTGTGCATTGTGTGTTTCAGTGGACAGTGCACGGGTGGGTACCCGGCCCTGCATGAGGACACACAGTCCATCTGCACACCCTCCCGGATGCTGTTTGCAGTTGCATGTGCATGATGATGCCTGCATTGCACTGTACACCAATGTGCAATGGTGCTCAGCATCTGACACATGCACATGGACAGACAGTGGGCGTGGTGGTCTGTGGACATGTGTGTGGCTATGGGTGGCATTCTGGGTCGGTGTGCCTCCTACCCTTTGTGCAAGTTTGGTGCATTGTGTGTGTGTGTGTGTCCATCTGCGTGCCATGTTAGACCTCACCCATCCCTGGTTGTGTGTGTGGTTCCATGCCCTGCCACTTCCCTTGACAGCATACCCCCCTGGTGTGTGTCCATGCGTGTTTGTGGGTTGTGCCTTAGTCACTGTTGGCTGCACATGGCCCCATGACTTACCTGGGTTGGCTGAAGTGCTCCTCCGTGATGGTGTCCTGGTGCAACTGTGCCAGCCAGAGCAGTTGGGGGTCCCGTTGCCCAAGGGGAGGCTGCCCATCACCATCATCACCGGCATCCTCATCGCTCCCATCGCTGTCCCCTCTTGACCTGTACGGCTATCCCACATTCATTGGCCATGCCAGCAGCATGCAACAGGCCAGGAATAGCCTGCAGGCCTTTGAGAGGCTGTACTGTAGGGCACCGCTGGAGGTGTCCAGGCAACGGAAACGTGCCTTCAGCATCCCGAACACCCGCTCGATGACATTATGTGTGGTGGCGTGTGCCTCATTGTAGCGTTGCTGCTATGGGGTCACAGGCCACCGGTAGGGTGTGAGCAGCCAGGGATGGAGTGGGTATCCACTGTCTCCTGTGTGTAGAGGGTGGAGGTTAGTTTGGTGATCAGCATCGCCCTGCCCTGGGCCATGTAGGCCACTACCCATGTCACCACTGACCATGCCCCCCCCCAGGCCCTATGATTGTCTATGTGGTTTGCATACTCACTCACTAGGTGGCCAGTGGGGATATCCCCACTCTCGAATCTGTGGCACAGTGCTGACTGGTGCCAGATGAAGGCATCGTGTGCTCCCCCAGGGTGCGTGGCACAAACATTGATTATGCACCCCCTGGCATCGCATACTACCTGGTGGTTGATGCTGGCATAGCCCTTGCGATTGATGTATGCAGCCCCCTCGGGGCCAGGTGGTGTGCGGATGGCCACATGGGTGCAGTCTATTGCCTCTAGCATGCCAGGCATACGTGCTACCCTGTGGAACTCCTGTATGTTTGCTGTGTGCTCTGCCGGTGTGCTGGGGGAAATGGATGTACTCCGCAGCATGTGGCAGCAGTGTGCTGAGGAATTGGGTGAGGTGGTGTGATGTGGCTGACTGGGTTATGCCTGTGGTGTCCCCAGTTGGTCTCTGGAAGGTACCCGTGGTGAGCAAGCACATGCAAGCTGTCACTTTGGTCTCCACTGACTGGGCATGGCTCCGTCGTGTGGGTGCCTGCATTACATCACTGTACAGCTCACAGTGCCACCTCAGAATTGCCCGATTCAGGCGGTACTGGCCCACAATCTCGGTATCACTGTATAGCTCGAAGCTGGTGTGGGTTTGGTACTGCCTGTTGGGGGCATACCGCCAACGGGTCCTTCCACGGCCATGCCCCCCCCCGCTGCCCGTCTTCTCACCCCCCTCATAACGGCCTCCATCTGGAAGGTGGCACTGGCCATGTCCCTGGCTTGTGTTCACCCCGCAGCTGTTACTGTATTCCCCCCGCTGTCCTCACTGCTACTTACCTGCACCGGGAACACCTGCCTGTGCTTGCCTCACTGCTGTGTGGTGTACCTCCCCCTTCTGCAATGTCTCCCCACACCTTCCCCTGTGGCTATTGCTTCCAGGTGCCCTTTCCTGCCTGGCCCTGTGTGTCCCTGCTGCCCAGTGTGTCCTGCTATGTTTTGCTCTCATATGTGGCTTCCCTGTAGCATTCTTGCACCTCTCCCTTGCTCCCTTTTATTTTGACTCATTTCCGCTATGGCGCAACTTCCGCTTGCTCATCTATTGCGCATGGTGCAAGTTGTTGAATATTGCACTGTTCCATTTATGCATGGTTCCTCCCTCTTAAGTTGCACATGCCTTCATTATCATTGCGCTGTTGCTCAGTGTGATTTGGGGGGTGCAACTGCCTCCTGCTGAATATCGCAGAATGGCGCAATTTCGTACTTGCGCAGGTGCAACCCTATTGCACATGGCTCAACTCTTTTGAATATCTGGGCCTATGAATCAAAATACAAGTTTCAACCCAGGGGGCATTGTCAAAGGAAAAGAAGAATGGCAGGGATGGAAGAATGTTAAAGGAAGATGAATGGGGGTGTGGGTTCTAAGAAAATCTATGAATCAAAATAAAAGTTGCAATCCAAGGGGCAATTGTCAAATAAAAAAAGGGGGAAGGGAAGGAAGGAAGAATGGTAAAGGAAGATGAAGGGGTATGGCAGGAGGCAGGGGAGGGAGGGGGTGAGGGCACCATTGGGGGAAGGGAGGGTAGGGCAAAGAACAGTGCTATACAGGAGGGTGGTCAGGTCAAATGGGCCTAGAGTGGGGGAGGCACTTTAGGGTAGTCAAGGGCTAGGTGAAGCAATCACAAGAGCTGTTTGTTATGAGGTATTGGTGAAGAGCAGTTTTGTACAGACCCAATTTTGGTAATGAGGAGATTTCCAATGGCAGCACATTGAACCACAGTGGTGCCCTTTAACCAAATGAGTGATGCCCTTGGGTAGTCTGGCATCTTGGGACTGAGATAATTTGATTGGCTGAGCTACGTGTGTGCTGAGAACAGGAGAATGGGTTCAGAAGGTTTGCCACTCCAGGAGGCATGTGCGCTAGAAGAACCTTTTTCATTAGCAGGCATGTTTGGTAATAGATCCTTCCATGTAACTGAAACCAACCAGATTGTTCATGCAGATCACACATATGGGTGAGGCATGCTGCACCTGTAAGGAGACGACAAGCTTTGTTAAGTGCCATTGATATTCTATGGAGGTAGGTAGTGGTGGCAGAGCCATAGATGACCAGGCCATAGTCAACAATGGATACTACTGAATGGCCATTTATTTTTTGAAAGCGCTGTGCAGCTATCTTATATCCTTGAGTCATGCACATGCTTTAAACCCCTGTAGTCCAGTCACATCTGCCATGTGTCATTTTATCCTGCTACCTCCCTGACTGTCTCATCTCCCTTATCCTGTTTGTTGCCTCTCTTTCTCACCTACCTGTACCTGGCTACCACCACCTGCCCTCTCCCCTATTCCTGCCTGCCCACTACTTCACCCTATGCTGCCTTTCTCTGCCTTGCCCCACCCCTCCAAACCTTATATTCTACTCCCTGTCTCCTTATGATATAATTCCTCTTCCTTCTCTTTCACATGGACTTTTGACAATCCTCCATTATAATTCATGTCCCTCATATGCTTCACCTGAAACGTTTCTACCTCGGTCTACCTCACCATTGTTTATGCTCCCTTGTTAACCCACTCCCAGCCTAATAGTTATTCCTCACCTCTCTACATTGTTCTTTGATAACTGTATTAGCACTTACTGCACTTGCCTGTTATTGTACATTTTATAGTTAGCCCTGATCCATGTTTTAATTGTACTTACAATTGTTGTGTTTGCCTGTTATCTTGCTGCTATTGTACCTAGCTATTTCACTGTCTTGTATCCTTGCTGTAAAACACTGATGTATTGTTTCACTACCTTGTAACTTCCCGGGCCATGCCTGAAAATAATCATTTCTATGTTTAGTGCACCCTACCCAGTAAACAAAACTAAATAAAATAAGGGCCAGTTTGTTCTTGGTTTTTGCAGGTAAGCCATTTATGTTGTTAACTCATCTTTGCTAGGTTGGTAAATTTAAAAAAAAAGTTTATTCCTTGGTTAGGTTTGGATAGGTAGGTACAGAGCAAGCAGGCCAGGGAGAATGCTTTGGCTAGTTAAGGCAAAGAAAGCCTGTGGTATGCCTTATATAACACTGTAATTATGTATAAATGAGAATGAACCAAAGCTAATTTAAGGGCCAGGCCTGATTTTGCTTATGGGGCAGTTTCATGTTGATAACAGTAGGTAGCGTGGAGAAGTCTTCCTCTAAGAGTAGCCAGTAAAAAAACAGAAAATAAAATACTGCATGCCTTTGGGTAGTTTGCTGGAGCCTGGGGGGAAGGGGAAAGAGTGTAGGTTTTTGTTCTGCTGATGTGGTTTGTGTGTGAGGTGGTGGCCTGTGGAAAGTAACCAGGATGCCTTTAAGGCTAAAAATTGTAGAGATGTGTTGGGGGGAGGTGACTGAGTGGGCAAACCGCAAGGTGTAGACAAGGGAGCTGAACCATAGGATCTCCATGTGACAGTGGGCCATTTTTGGGGGACTGGTACTGTTAGGTGTGATGGATTTAGAGCACTGGAGAGGCATTTCCAGCAGGCCAGTGTGCGTGGTGTGTGTGACTTGGTTTTTCAGCCGTTTTTTGCATAGGCTGAGTTGGGCACCCGGGAGAAGAGAGACAATCAGGTGCCCGACACTGGAGACCCCCAAATTGGTGCTCACCGCAAGCAGGCAAGAGGCCGAGAAAGGGGGGGGAGGTTTGCTTGGGCTTGCTGAGCAGGCAGCGGGGCCTAGTAAGGCACCCATGGGGAGAGGGACAGAATAAAACAAAAGGGTTCCTGGGGAAGATGGGCCAGGAAGGCCCAAAATATGGTGGCAGGAAGAAAGCGAGCATGCGGGTGACTCTGGGCCATGTGATGGGCACCATTTTGAGTCAGCGGACTATGTGGCAACTGCTGGGTGGCTTGACCCATCTAGACAGGAGCTTGGGCCTAATGAATGAGGAAGAAGTATGGCAACAGGATGCTTCGTGCATTATGGGGTGCTGTGCAGTAAAGAGGTGATAGGGATACCTTTGTTGTGATCCATGAACCACGTGATGGCCACCATTTTGGGTGCTAGAGGGCTGCATGGTGGCCACCTTTTTGTGTGAAGGCAGACTGCGTGGTGGCCACCATCTTGATTAATGGGTCTACATGGCAACCTTCAATTATGGGACTTCAATTATGGGTTTTGAAGGATGTCTTCTGGTGCAGTAAGGGACCTTATTCAGATATTATTTTGAGGCGCTTAGTAACAGCCTCATCACACTGTCTTTAATCTCTGAAGCTATGGTTCCTTTTATGTGCAGGTCCCATTCACTGTTTGAATTTCTTAACTCATCTCCGCCCACGTCATATTTCACAGTTGTGCTGTTATTCCCAAGGTGCCTAATTATGCATTATTCTTAACAGAACCTTCTCTTGTTTCTTGTGACCCAGATAGCTGGAGCTAGGGAGGAAAGCATCGGAGAAGGTGGGGGATGTTAGGATGGAAGGGTGTGTGTTAAAAAAAAAACAAAAAAAAAACAGTGGATAGAGAGCCTGAGAAAGCAAGGAAAGTTTTGGGGCACAGGGTAGCACACAGGGGTAAGGACTTATGGTGGAATGAATTTAAGCAAGAACCTGGTGCTTCTACAGAGGTGGACACAAGGGATAGAAAAGGCCATAAAAAAAAAGTTAAATAATAAAGGGCGCTCACATGTTTATTTTGTATTTCAGAGCATTTGTCTAGCTGCACTATGAATACCAGAGGGATGTGTTCTATGACGGCTGATGCCATGAAGATCATGTAATTGGTGGGGAGAGCCCACCAGGTGTTGGACACTGTGGGAGACTTGGACCTAGACAATGGGACCCCGATGGAGAAGGGGAGGAAAAGAAAGGACAGGGCACGTTCCAGAGGAAAGGGCAAGGGACATCCAAAGGGTGGCACCCTAAGGGTGCCCACCCCAAGGCACCTAGGCCCATTTTTCCTTTCCCAGAGCCTGCACCGGCACCTAACCTGGTTCCTATTCCGGATCCTCAGCCAGTACCTCTCCCTGTCCCAATTCCAGTGCTGGTTCCTGTACCACAGGCAATACCAGGCCCCAATCCAGCCCCCATCCCAGAGTCACTACAGGTTCCAGTACCACAGTCTATGCCAGCATTGGTGCCATTGCCTGAGCCGACCCTGGCTCCAACACCTGGCTCACTCCTGGCACTGGTTCCTCAACCTTCTCCAGTCCACGTGCCAGTTCCAGCTCCTATGCCCAACCCACAGCCACTGCCACCTGGACCAGTGTGGCCGATGCCAGTACTGGTGCCAGAACCCATGCCACATCCAGAACCATCCGGCACCCCGAAACGCAACACAGGTACAGGTGAGGTTACAGTTGAAAGTAGTATTAAGGAATATGTGGAGCAGTTGTTGGGATGTATGGGGGAGATGGTACTGGAAAGGTATGCTGACCTGACGTCGACACCAACACAGTGACATATCTCCCTGTCGGCAAAATCGATAGCTTGCTGACAGGTCGCTGTGTTGGTGCACCGAGACAGGAGCACAATGTCTTATGGTCCTTCACCCCCTCCCCAAATCAACTGTAACCGGAGTTGATAATCCAAAGTACAGAGAGTGCGGGGAGCAGAAAAAAAGGACTAGGAGACATACGGGATCGATGTCTACTGAAACATGCTGTCGACATAAATCCCGTTGCTGAGATGCCGGTCGACAAAAGTGTTGTTGAACCAGCATCGTAGAACCGATTGGAAAACTTAAGAAGGTTTTAACTGAACTGGAGAGGGGGAAAGTCAAAAAGAAGGTGGCAGAGGAAAACGGGATGGAAAAAGGGGATATGGCAGAGAAGGTAATAGGCATCCCAGGGGTGCTGATAGAGGATCATGTCCATGAAGGAGAAAATATGGAAAGGGGAGTATGAAGATGTTTTTGTATTAGTGGATAAGGCAACGGTGGAAAAATATGAAGAAAAGGAGGGTTTTGGTAAGAAGGAGTTGGCAGCCATCGTAGTGTTATTAGAGAAGAGAGAACGAAAGGAGCCAAATTTTAAGAGTAAGACGTGGAATGCCTGGTCAATGGGGTTTGCTTACTATAGTGCCACAGTGAAAGAAATAAAGTTTCCTAGCATATTCTTTGATTATCAGCAGTGTGTACAAAATGCGGGGAAGGGACCAAATGGCTTCAGTATGAATAAATGTTCCGGGAGCGAATGGCTAACTTTAGTGAGTATTGTCACTGGGATTTGAGGCACTTGGATTTGTGGTTGGAAACAATGACAGTAGCAGGGGGATCTGAATCAGAGTGGTCTATGGGCTTGAATGGGTACCAGACATGATGTTGGGAATACAATAGAGCATTCTGCTCATTTGCCAATTGTAAATTTAAGCATGCCTGTTCACAGTGTGGGGGTGTACACCCAGCATCAAAATGCAGGACTTGGGATAACAACATGGGGAGTGCGTACCAGGGGCAGTCATTTCAGAGGGGCCAGAATAGGCAGAAAGGGGGCATTAGGACAGTGGGGGGAGGGAGAGGGGGGATATTTGGATGGAAGAAGGTATCAACAAGGAGGTAAGTGAAGAGACACAGGCTGGACATTTTCCATTAGGAAAGACATGCATTAAGGTTGAAATGGTAGAGAGTTAGGTAATCAGCTATTTGGATGCACAGGCTAGACAGCTACTTATCGAGGGCTTTTGAAAAGGTTTTAATCTACAATACCACAGTGGGAGGGAAAGAAAATGGGCAAAGAATTTGGGCTCCATCAAAGGGAAAGAGGAGCTGCTGGCAAGGAAGAATGACAAAGAGAAAGAGGCAGGGAGTGGGGAAGGTTCATTCAAGGACTCTTCTTTGGCCTACCTCTGGATGTCACCATTGGGACTTGTGCCCAAAAAGCAGCTGGGAGAATATAGGGTGATTCATCACCTGTCATATCTGAAAGGGGATTCAATCAATGATTACATTAGAGAAGGGGACAGTAAGGTGTCTTATGGTATGCTGGAAGATGTGGTGGCACTGATTAGGGCCTCGTAGGAGGCGTGGCTGGCCAAAATGGACATAGAATCAGCATTCCATTTGTTGCTAGTTAGGAAGAAAGACTGGGAGCTATTAAGATTCCAGGTGGATGGGTTATATTATTTTAACAAGGCCATGCCCATGGGGTATTCAGTGGCTTGTGCAACATTTGAGATGTTCAGTACTTGGCTCCAATGGGTTTTTGAAGAAAAATATGGGCATGGATCTGTAGTGCATTATTTACATGATTTCCTTTTGATGAGGTGAGGGCAATCAAGGTGTGGAAGAGATGCTCAAAGATTTTCAGGATATGTGCCATAAAGTGGGGGTGCCCTTAGCAGCAGACAAAATGGAAGGGCCTAGCCATTGTCTGGAATTCTTGGGGATAGAGACTGATGCTGGCAAGGGACTTTTCTGTTTGCCTGCTGATATGGTGACGTGGTTGAGGGAGCTGCTGGGAGGCATAACACAGAAAAGTTGGGTGACTCTTCAGGTGTTGCAACAAGTGCTGGGCCATCTGAATTTTGCTTGTTGTGCTATTGGACCTGGGTGTGCATTTATACATCACCTGGCCATGACTATAAGAAGAGCTAGATGGTCACATGACTGGGTTGATATCGCTAAGGCGGTTAGGGAGCACATGGTGGAGTGGGAACATTTCTTACAATCATACAACAGGATACTGTTGTGGCAGGAGGAGTGGTTGTTCAATACAGACTTGGAGTTATACACGGCTGCATCAGGGATAGGTGGGGATAGGCATAGGGGCTTTCTTTAAGGGAAAATGGTTTGCTGAGCCATGGCCCCAGTCTTGGAGAGAGAGAGAGAGAGAGAGAGAGAGAGAGAGGGAACTCACAAAGGGCATCACTCTGTTGGAAATATTCCCAATATGGGTGGCAATGGAAGTATGGGGGGAAGCCCTGAGCAACCAATAAGTAACCTTTTGGCGTGACAATCGAGCAGTAGTGGTTGTATTGAACAACAGAGGGGCAGCATTGGTCACAGTGTTGTGGGTTTTGATACAGTTGGTACTGCAAGGCTTAAAGCTTAACATGAGTTTTAGGTCCTGGCATATAGAGGGATTACAGAATACCATAGCTGACAGCCTCTCCAGTCTGCAGATGGACAAGTTTTGGGCTATAGCTCTGAAGGCAGCTGAGACAGGGACAAGGATCCCCACAGGAATGTGGGAGATTGGCTGGAAGGAGCAGAGTTTTTACTTCGGAACACTTGGTCAGACAACATTCTAAAAGCATATGAGGGGTCTTGGAGAATGTTCCAGGCTTTTCAGGTCAGAAACAACATGGAGGTAAGTGGGGCAGGCACTGAAGAGCAAGTAACCAGGTTTGTGGTTTCAGGATGACAGAGGGGAGTGGCACACACAGCTATGAATGTGCATTTAGCTGCCATAGGTTGGGTCAGTACTCTAAGGGGTTGGGGGACCCCAGCAAGGGGCAGATCATAAAATGTATGATGATAATGCAAGGTATTAAAACAGTGCACAAAGGCAGCAGGGAAGGCCAGTAGCATGCTGGGGTGCATAAGCAGGGGTATCACTAGCAGGAGGTGGGAGGTGGTGATGCCATTGTGTAAAACATTGGTAAGGCCTCACCTGGAGTACTGCATGCAGTTCTGGAGGCCATGCCTGTGCAAGGACATAGATAAGGTGGAGACTATCCAGAGAAGGGCAACAAAGATGGTGCAGGGCTTGCACCACAAAACATATGAGGAAAGACTAAGGGACCTCAATATGTACTCACTGAGGGAGAGGAAACAGCGGGGGGACATGATTGAAACTTTCAAGTACCTCAAGGGCATGAACAAGGTGCAGGTAGGGGACCTGTTCCAATGTAGAAAAAGTACTAGAACAAGGGGGCACAGTATGACATTGGAAGGGGTAGATTAAGAGGTAATGTGAGGAAGTTTTTCTACACAGAAAGGGAAGTCAATGCTTGGAATAATCTGACACAGGAGGTAGTGGGGGCAAGTACAGTGGAGGGGTTTAAGCATGCCTGGGAAAGGCACAAGGGAAGCTTGAGAGGGGAGTGAGTGATGAAAAATCATTGATCACTTAGGGTCAGTGGCCACATACAATGTATAGGACCTACGGGCAGACTGGATGGGCCTAGCAGTCCTTATCTGCTATGTTTCTATGTTGCTATGATGGGATGGCTGAGGGTGAGAAGAAGAGAGCAGAAGAAAAGTTGGCCCATGTTGAAGCATATTTTGAAGAGGTTAGTAGGCGCCTTACCACAGGTGTGCTGTTCGGTCTATGAGGCAGTTATGTTCATTGCAATATTCACGATGATGTGCACTGGGGCCTTTACAGTAGAAGATTTGCTGGGCTCAGTGCAATCAGCACAGTGGATGGGTTTACAGTGGGGAGACATTCAATGGCACAAGGAGACAATTACTGTACCATAATGTTAAGAAAATCCAAGACTGACCAAGTGAGAAAAGAGGCCAGGGTTTTCCTACACAAAAACGTGACAAGAGTAATTTGCCCAGTACAGTCCATGTGAGACTATGCAGCCCTCAGGTAGTAGGAACCTGGTATGATATTCATGCATGAAAATGGGACCACAGCCACGAGAGCCCATTTGGCAGGGGTTTTGAAGAAGGGGATTGCTGCGATAGGAGAGGACCTGAGGAGATACTCGTCGCACTCATTTCGGATGGGTGCAGCATCAGAGGTGGCAGCGAGAGGGGTGCAAGAGGAGGGTCTGAAGAGTCTGGGCAGGTGGACATCCAGTTGTTATAAGAAGAATGTTCAGTGTATCAATGACTAATGAATGTTGTTGTTTTCTCTTCACAGGATATGGAGGTCCATGGACAAATATAGTTTAAGAAAAGAGAATGAGGGGGGAAGGGAAATGTTACCAGGGCACATCTCACATGTCTCCTTTATGTATTTTAGACAACATCCAGTGTCTAGAGGTTTTGATCATGGGACACTCCTACATTTATTGGATGGAATGGCAAGCAGAGAGAAAACTGGGGGGAAAGCAGCTTTATTTCAATCACTGGGAGGTGCGCATTCTCTGGAAAGGAGTACGGGGGATGCGATGTGGGCAGTTCTTGCTGCTGCTTCAGGAAATACATAGGATGAATCCAGAGCCACACCTAATCATAGTTCATTTAGGAGGAAATGATCTGGGCACCTGGCCTTGGTTGGACATTTTTTTATCAAATCCAGTAGGACCTGGAGGTTGTAAAAAGGTGGTGGCCTAATGTCACCCTCGTCTGGTCAGAAATGGTGCCAAAGAGGGTGTGATGATATGCAAAAAGCCATAAGTCTATAGAGTGAGCCCAGAAAAGCATGAACAGGAGAGTGGGAAAATGCTTTAGGGTCTTTGGGGGATCAGTGGTGAGTCACGAGGAGCAAGTGGAGAATATAGCGGTGTCGTATAGGCAGATGGGGTCCATCTATCAGAGATGGGCAATCACATTTTTATAACAGAATTGGGGAGGAGCATAGATGCATGGTATAAGTAATAAGTGGGTCTTCAAAAAAAAAAGGATTATATTAGTTAGTGAAAGGGGGAAGCCCGCCTTCCAACGTAAGCTGAAGATGGGCTAGTGGAAGAAAAGAAAAGAAGAAAGAAAGGAAGGAAGTCCTTAATAGGGGAGGATGGAAGAACCCAACTTTTGTGTACGCCAAGGTGGGGGTTGGAGGGATACTCAGGGTGTGGGCACCCAAGGTAGCAAAAAAAGTGGTCAGGAATGGACACCTGGCCCAAGATTGAAGAAAAGGGTTTTACTATAGTGCTGCGACAGCGCTCAAACCGACATCCCTGACAGCTACAGACACAATGCTGAATGTCAGCATTGTACTGTCGGGATGTCGGTGTATTTCTATTGGGGGGCTGCACACCCTGAACCCCCCCATGTGGGGAGCTCTGCCCCCACACCTTCTGGTCTCTAAACATCTAACTTCGACTGGGGAGGGGGCGCAATACCGGGAGCTGCACCACCGGTGTCTGCCTTTCACCAGCACAGCAACTCACTGCTGACAAGAGAAATCTGTTGCTGTGCTGGTGTTCGTGGTCGATGTTTCAATCTCACGTCGGCACACTGAAGAAAAGACCCCCCTCAGGTTAGCATCTGTAGCTGAAAGTATAAAGTGATGTGATAAGAATATGTAATAAAAATAAAATAAAGGTGAATAAATTATGATGACGGTATGAAGTGGACTGAAATAAATGTATGGAATGGTTTGTGAATAAAAGGAATTTGGATTGTATTATGTAAATAAGGAAATTGTTAAGAATTTTAACATAAGGTGTGCCGACTGAGCAACCGACATAATATCCTGTGTGGTCTCACTTCATTGGGGTAGGGCTCTAGAGCAAGAAGCAATTGGAAGGAGGACCAAAGGATTCTCCTATTAGGTTCCACGATGGAGACAAGGTTAAGGGGAGGGGAGTGTACAATTTTATGTGCCAGGCGAATTCTGCTTTTCAGAGGGGTTAATTTTGCATGGATATTGCCTTACAGTGGTACTTCCATTTACTGGCACCCACAGCAAAATGAGACGCTTGGCGAAATAGGGTTTTAAGCTTAGTGAGCTCAATATATTTGAGAGAAGATAGGATGGGGGCACCTGACAGGATAGCAGGCAATAAAATACAGTTAGCTATGGATACTCTGGCTTCAGAGGTGAGGTAGTGGTTTAACCGATATAGGAACCTAAGTTTTGGTTTACCAGTTTGGCCACCCATTCAGCATGAGTCTTGAAAGAGATTTACTGAGCCAATAAAACTCCCAGGTACTTGATAGTGTTTACAATCACTTAGGAGTCACTGTTCAGTGAGCATATTTTTAGTAATTCACTCCTATCAGGGCCAAGGCTGTGAAAGCCAAAGAGGACAGACTTTGTTTTTTCAACATTGATAGGCTAGAGGTGGCACAGTCCAGGAAGCAAAACAGCTCACTCACACCAGGAGGGTGCAAGATGCAAAGCAACTTACTACTTGCCACAAGCAAGTGTCAACACACCTTAGCTGGAATATGAAAAAGGCTTTATTGAAAGGTTAAAAGGAACACCGCCAGTGTTGAAAATGGCTGGCAACCTCAAAGAACCCCGACCAGTTTTGTACACAATACATCCTCAGGGAGTGTTTCCAAGGTTAGAGTCATAGTTCATTTTTATACACAGCGTAATTTAAAGTGACAGTGCAATATAATCAACAAAGTGCATACATGTCAATATTAAAGTACAGCTCATAATCACCCCATGTATATTTAAAGTGCAAAATAGAAATGGTCACCATTAAATCACATTTCATAGTGTATGCATAATGGGTGCCATTCACAAACAGATCACAGGTATCGCGTGAAAGATGCACATAAGTGTGGGTGCCTGACTGCACTTCTTGGGTAACACCACGTCTAACCATGACATCTGCCAATTAAACACAGAACACCCCAGGAGGATGGGGTGGGGCAGGTTGAGGCATGCAGCAATGCACAAGGGCAGGACTGGGACAGCGTAAGAGGCCTGAAATGCCCCCTGACCCCACTATAAATGGGGATGCGGAAGCGCTTCTCTGCACTACTATGCCTCAGAAATGCAGAAACATGTCTGCAGAGGAAGCGAGACCGGCTGCCAGGAATGGGCACCGTGGACCGGCAGAGACCCTGGTGCAGGCAAGCAGTGCTGCGGGACATGGCACAGGTGATGGAGGGGGCCAGAGGCTGTGTTCCGCCAACTTCACTGGTGCACAGGTCATCATCCTGGTGATGGAGGTCCACCAGCACTACGACGTGCTGTTTGTCCACCTGGCCCTCAGCACCCCACTTGAGACAAAGGCAAGGATATTTCTGGAATTGCAGGTGGCCATCAATACCACCGGACTGGAGGCATGCACATTGGCCATCATAAAGCACAAGTGGTGCAACCTCCGGACCCAGGTCTAGAAGAAGCTGAGCCATGCATGCCAGTCTCAGGGTGCCACCAGTAGCAGCCACCACTGCCAGAACTCCCCCAACAGACATTAAAAAGATGGTGGCGGACACGATAAGTGATGTCGCCATGGACAGGAAGCCTAAAGGCCTCAACATCATGCCAAGTGAGGGAACAGAACATGCACCAGGGGCATCATCATCGCACGGCAGCACTGTCACGGGCAATAACATACCTGTCAGCCCACTCACAGGGCCCGACGATGACAGTGCAGGTCAGGGACTGAGCAGGAGCAGCAGCAGAAAGGGCTGCTGCAGCCAGTGGATGTAGGTACATAGCTTCATGGACACAGGACTGTGCAGTGCACAGGATCAGCATGCAAGGGCACTAATCCATGTACCCCCCAAGACAGGTATGCCGCACAGCCCAGACATCACACAGGAGGAGGACACACAATCAGCACCTGTGGAGGACCAGCAGAGAAGTGACAAAGGCAGGACAGAGGGCCGGCAGCAGGTGGGGTGTGGAGGCAGAGTCACCCCCACAAACGTACAGGCCATCAAGGAGGAGATGCCACTGCAGGACCAGGAGGAGGGGAATCACACAGTGGCTGGACTGGACAGGAGCATGGAGAAGGACAGCCAGTGGGTGGACGATGGCGACATGCCCATCCTGGGGACTGATTCACCTGCTGCAGCACTGGACACCCAGGAGTGGGACGTGCATGCCCCTGAACGCGCCCCTCCCACACAGCAATGTCAGTCATGCAGCAGTGGCTCGGCACTGGTGAGCTACTACCCAGACCTCCGCCGGCTGGAGCGTGACTGGCTGCAGGCAACCTGGGACTGCACGAAGGCAAAGCACCACATGACAGAGGTCCTGGCAGCATCCGTGTGTGCACAGGAGTGCCTGTCCAAGGGTGTTGCCGCCGAAGTGCTGGTGTAGGTACGCATGGCCAATGCCATCTCCGCAAGACCACGTGCCCATGACAGGCTCACAGATGCAGTTGCAGCAGGTGCACACTCGCAGAAGTGAATAGCAGATGCTCTCCACAGCATAGCCACACACCTGGCCACACATCCGCACTGACCACTGGCCACTGACATGTCACTGGCACTGACCGTTGCCACACACCAGTCAACGCTGCATGCCTGGGACCCACAACCTGCACCGACAGCCCAGCCCACCACACACACCGCAATGGGTGCAGGCGACATGGCCCTATGTGTGTTCTGTGGAATGAGGTCACAGCATGACACGCAGCCAACGCCCA
This sequence comes from Neoceratodus forsteri, assembly GCA_016271365.2. Classification (NCBI taxonomy): domain Eukaryota; kingdom Metazoa; phylum Chordata; order Ceratodontiformes; family Ceratodontidae; genus Neoceratodus; species Neoceratodus forsteri. Next base: position 204,746,025 of record CM057451.1, read on the forward strand.
CACCATGGGACCAGGGAAAAAGGCCGGGGGGCATGGACATGGTGGAAAACCTCAGGCACTGGACACAAAGTAATGTGGAGATGCAAACAGCAGTGACAGGCACCGGCACGTGCACACTCTCCGCACATACCCCCCACACTGGCACACTGCAGACACCACCAAGGCACACCACACACCGGTACACAGCGACACCACATGGGCCAGCGCCACTTGGGCATACTGACAGGGGACACATGAACGGGATAGAGGGATGACACACTGACCACACGCAACCTGCACCAGTGTGTCATATGCAGCAGCATGCATGGCCTGCAAGGGTACATGATGGGCACAGCATGTTGTGCACTGTACAGCTCAGACCTGTGGTGTCATCATCACCAGCCAGAATGACCACTCACCTGCTGAATGTACCATGGGCCACACAATGCCTCATGGCCCTTGCTGCCATGTATCCTGCAGTGTCCTTTCCCCTGGGTGGCACCCTACCACCATCCTCTGGTGGCGCTGGTCCATGTGGTGGCTGCGGTGGTTCCTTACTGGGCTCCACAAGTCATCCATCTGGGGGCTGTGGCACACTGCATTGAATGCATATGTTATGCAGCATGGCACAGGCAGTGAACACTCTGCATGCCATCCCTGGCACAATCATCATCATGCCTCTGGTGTGGTCCAGGCATTGGAACCGTATCTTCAGAAGTCTGATGGTGCATTCCAAGATGCCACATGCCCGCACATGTGCTACATTGAAGGCCTCCTCCACAGGGTGCTGGGGTGCTAGGTATGGTGTCAGGAGCGTTGTCCTCAGTGGGTATCCACTGTCACCTGTGGGGTGGGAAGGTACACACATGTTAGGCACACAGTACTGCACAGTCAGCAATCAGTGCTGCAGGCCAAGAGAGAGGCTTACCCAACAGCCACCCATATCCCTCATCCTGCTGGTCCAGATTGCATCGCAACACATGGTTGTTGAAGATGTAGGCATTGTGGCATGAACCCAGGTATCGTGCCAAGATGTTGGTGATGATGCCCATTGCATCACACACCACCTAGCAGTTTATGCTATGGAACCCCTTACGGTTCTGGTATGCCTCCTCATTCATGCTTGGTGTGAGTATGGTTATATGTCTATAGTCTATCGCACTGACAGTGTTGGGCATGCCATACCTGCCAGGAATGCACCATTGACCGTCCTGAGCTCCTCCACTGTCATGGGGTACATCTTGTGTTGGTGTCTGTAGTGCATGAGGGTATCGGTCACCTGGTTCAAGGCCATGGACATGGAGGACTGGCTCACAGCAGTCATGTCCCCTGTCACCTTCTGGAAGGTGCCTGTGGTGTAGTATTGTAGTGCACACAGCACCTTCATCTCCACAGACATAGCTATGGAGTGCCCTGTGTGTGGGCATATGTCATCCTCCATAGTGCACAGATGTACCGCAGCATGTCATGGTCAAGCCTATACCACTGCAGGAAGTCCATGGTGTGGAGTCTCCATGCCGTGAGAAGTAGCCTAAATACCTATGGGCATTGCCTTGGCCATCTTTGGTGCCCCACCATGGCATCCTCTAGTAGGACGATATGTAGCAGTGCCCCCTGGGCACATCTTACTGCCTCTGCCTGTTCCTCTATCTGCATCCAGTCAGTAGCACTGCATGCACATGAGTGTGTATCATGCATGCTGGGCATAATGGCACATGTGCCTTCTATGGCATTGCCTGCCCATGTGCTGTGGGCGGAGCAGCCACAGGGGACACCAGAAATGCACTGGCTGTCATGGCAGCAGCAGCCTCACTGATGCCACTGGGCGAGGTGCACGGCAGGCTTGCCCGGCCACGGTGCCTGTACCATGTCGCATGGGATTTCTACCAAGACAGGTTTCCAGCAGGGGCCATATGGGAGGTCACTGAACAGAGACAGGTGAGTGCCATGGAATGCTACTTGCCATTACAGGCCCTGTGCCTGGGGAGGCAGATGCCCGAGGCATGCCTTTCACTGTCACTGCCTTTGCAATTCCACAGAGGACAAGGCAGCATAAAACCGTGCTAGTATTGGAGCTTTGTGAGGTGGTTGAACTAGAACCAGCTATGGTGGTGACTCCAGGGCACTAATTGGCCCAAGACATTCTGCTGTGGATGGACCTGTGGCATAGCATGTCCAACATGGTCTACAGGGATGATGAGGGGGACCTGTGGGCCATATGTTCCCCCTCGCAGGTAGGTGTTGTATGCATGTCTGTTTGTGTACCCCTGTATGTATGTGTTGCACCATTGCAATGCTGCCCTGGCCGGTTTGGCTTGTACTGACCCATGACCCCTGTATGTGCTCTTGTCATTGCAGTGTTACCATGGACCCCTGTGGAGCCTAGTGCTTGAGAAGCATGCCTTCACTGATTCTACCCCACTCCTGGAGGTGACACCGTCAACAAGCACAGAGGTGGTCATGGAGGACTTGTCTGACTGACCCAGGGATCGGTCTGCTCACCCATTGTATACCCAACTCCCCTACCCTGCTGTTGTGCTGCCCTGTGTGGGCATGGTGCTTCTGTTTGCCAATAAAGGCCTTTGCCTGTGATGCCCTGTGTGCACCCTGTTCTTTGCCCCAGCACGGTGTGAGGGGGTGGTGCAGTGTGTGTGCCATTTGTGTGGGGCTGGTTGGGCTTCTGTGTATAGTACCTGTGTTGCCACTAACGTGTGTGCAGGGGGTCGCTGTGCAGGCTGTGCAATGCTGGCTGTACTTGGTGGTTGGCATGCATGCTGTGCTTGGGCCTGCAATCAGGCTGTAGTCAAACATGCATGTGGTATGTTCTGGGCACATGCATGGCCATGAACTCCATGGCATGCATCACTGCAAGCCTGTCCAGCTGTGTGTGCTGTCATGGGCCTGTACCCCACACACACTAGTACACTGCGCCGGCTGGCCTTGCTGTGTGTAGGGCATGTGTGCCACTTTACAGTTGCTGTTCGGCATTTGTACTACCTGCACAGGTCCATGGCACCTCATTTCGACATATAGCATGTCGTGAATGCACGTCCAGCATGCCGTGCGTATGGTGTTTGCAAGCACGCCCCCTGTGAGGCCACATATCCTCCCTTGTGCTTTGCTGCATGCCGTGTGGTTCCACATGTCCCTACGCATGGTTTGTGCATCCCGCATTGCCTTGGCTTCCACTGCATCCATGTGTATGTGCCTCTGTGGGTGTCATATGTGCTGTACATAGTGCCTCATAGCCTTTGTGAATGGGCCCAATATTTGTATCTTATCTGTCCCAAACACACAGAACAAATTCTAAAAAAAGTTTTGTAATACTATGCAGGATAAACCTGATATAGCTTTAAAGGTTAAAAAGCAGCCTTTATTAATACATCTAAGCTATATAGCAAACATCACAATAGGCCTGAGAAAAGAGGGAACAGTACTCATTTACTAGGGGATCCTATACTGGAGTTTGGCAAGGCATCCATCAAGTCCTGAGTGCAAAATATATACATCATCAGCCTTAGGTCCCTTACTGGAGGTAGGCACCGCCATCTCTTACAATTCTGAAAAATAGAAAGCAAGGCCATTAAAACTGATGTGCAGTAGCATTTGACAAAAAGTTAACATCTTGGGCATAGCAAGGTAATAATGTCTACATGAAAGCTTATACCAAATTCTACTTGTATGCGTATATTATCCTTACACTATTTTTATATACGACTTTTTTATGTCTATGTAAAAAAAGTAAAATAAAAAAAAAATGCATGGACAGACCAGTGGAACATGGGCAGACTAATAGAAGTGAATAGAAACTTATCTGCATATACATGGAATTAATTCTATCTTGTCATTAAGACCTGGTAGGTTTTGCTCTGTAACAGTCCCAGGAAGCCGCTGAAGTCATGGGTCCAGATGGAAGAAGGTGTTTCCCAAAAGACAGCAAATTCTAGCTCATGAGGAGCAAGGTAGAACAATAGAACAATCCAGGAAGCAAAAGAGCTCACTCGCACCAGGAGGGTGCAATGTCAGAACAAAGGTTTATAATATCACTTTTTATAGGAATGCATTTGGATTCACCTCTGACCTTACCCAAAAATTATTTCATAAATTACCAAAAATAATAAATATTCACATGTGATATTATCCTATGCTCTCCAGATTTAAAAATGATGGTGAAAAACACTGCTGCCACACTTTGGTTTATATAAGAGATAAATATATTTTATTCACATATGTACAAGTCCTAAATATTCGTCACTAGCATAAATATCAAGCATAATAAAAATAATGTAAACATAAACTGTAATGTAAAAAAACAGAGTTTAGAAAATCAAGTAAATCATATAAAACAAATAAAACAAATTTCAGCAATAAGCAATGTAAATAAATAAGCAATATTCAGCATAATAAATGACAGATTATACTATTTCCTTAGCATTCTTAGAAATAGCATGACCTTTTCTTTTTACTATGAGAACTTGCAACTCATTACACTAGTGTTTCAGATTGTCTTGGTATGATACTTGTTTAAATTTTATGGTATATAAAATATATTTTCTTTAGATTTAAATACTAGCTTAAGCATATAACCAAGGTTTGGAGCTAAAATGCACTCAGTTACCACCCCAGATAGCCAAATAAGTACTGAAAGTAGGATAAAGGAATACTTATGTTTTAGTTATCTGTAGATGTGGTCTTCTACTTTTTAGCTTTCAAAGTCTTGGTAAGAACTTTTGGTTTTGGATGACAAATGTCCTTTGTGGTGAGTTTGGCTTTAGTCTGCTGTCTTTTTCCCTTGAACCTGGAACTGTAGAGTCTTTTGACATCAATGAAGCAATGCAGGCTGGATCCTTCTTGCTTGACATCACAAATCATCAAAAGTCACTTCAGGATTTAGTGAGAAAAATCAGACAACAAGATTTTAGCAGTTCAGCACAGTCTGTAGAAAGATCTCTCCCTGTGGACAGCAATGTTGTTTTGGGTAACTGGACTCTGTGACTCTTTTCTGTTTCAGTTCATTTCTGCATTTGAACCTGCAACTCTGGAATCACTGCTATTTAACAGCACAGCAGTCTTGCTGGCTGGTAAATTCCAAAGTCAGGCTCTTGTTCAGGCATTTATCAGAAATTCTAAAACATTACTTTTAGTCCAAATTCTCAGTATGCAAAACATAGGCCTTGCTTAATCCAATACTGGAAGAAAGTCCTTTCTGTAACAGTCAGTTTCAGCAGCTTGTTTAGCACCCCCTTTTGATGGCAATGTCAAAGCACAAATAATGTTCCAAGCAGGTGTGGCTTCAGGCTTTTGGCCTAGTACAAGTCCAAGCTCATCCAAAAATGTCAGGATATCCAACACAAGTCTTCACACACCAAAGAATTAAGCAGTTCTGGGCCAGCTTTGCCAGCATTCCATTTATGTCCCACTTACTGGGTGACATCACCATCAAGTTATGATTGGTTTGAGTACTCTTTAGGGTGTTACTGTTAGCCCCTCCTAAGCCATTGTTTATCAATATGACCTCATCCTGAAAAACTATTTTTGATATAAAACAACTTTTCTTTCTTGCATCTATGTGCACCATTGTACATATACAGGACTCACGTTTCTAGATGCAACTTAAGGAGAGGATTCATTTGAGACCAAACATAATGCTGTCAATATTAATATACAATCTATAATTTATAAAAGCATTATAAAATGTATTCCTTTATAAATCTCTAAAAGGTATTTACAGATTTCAGAAGTACATTTTTTCCTGTTTAAAATGATGTTAGTTTGGTATACCTGCTGTCATTAAAACTGTGTAAATTTAATAAAATTTCTTTAAGACAGGGGTCTTCTTTGTTTAGAGTAAATGAACCATGACCTCATGTTGCTATCCAGAGGCTTATAATCCACCCAACTAGTTGTTTCTACTAGATAAACACTTCAACTCTCGTTTCATTGAAAATGTGGCAAGGTCAGCTTACTATAGACTCCAAACTTGTCAATATATTTTAAACAGTTTTGGGGCTACAGATTTTTGTAAATAACTCACAATTTACTTTGTTGATGGGTTTAAAACTTACTCACTGGACAGGTAAATGCATTTCCAATAACCTGTATAATTTTTTTTTTTTGCAGTTAAACTTTTTTATTAATTTTTCACAAGATATACAGACAAATCTCTTACAGTACAGTACAATGTGAGGATTTTTTTTTTAAAGAAATTGAGGCAGCATATAATAAGAACATTGCTACAATAATACAAGGAGCTTTTGGTTTAAAATATAGTAAACAATACAGGTCATGTAATTAGCATATACTTGACATTTGTAGTGAACTTATAGTAGATAGTATGATTAGATACGGTTTATATTAAAATGTTACATAATTATATATGATGCTGCAAAAGGGAAAAAAGTACATTCGTAAAAGGATTGTGGAGTAATAAAGAATGATTGAGAACAGAGTATAGGAAAGAAAAGATATATAAGAAAGTTAAGAAGAGAGAGAGGGAAACTATAAAAAAAGGGGAAAAAAGCGAGACTACAATGATGTATCAGTAAAAGGGGAAAATCCATATATATTAAGTCCATACATTGGTGTTGGAAGATTTAGATGATTCCAAAAAATTAAAAAAGCCCTGCCAACAATTGTTATATAACATGAGTCGGTCAGACAAGATATATGTCATCACGGTCCAGAGGCATATTGCAATAGTTGGTTAATGATACCGGAAGGGTAGGGATTATGTTGGATCTCCAATGCATGAGGATTGTGCATTTAACTTGAAGGAAGAGTATATTTAACCATCTGCTCTGTGAATATGAAATTTTATAAGAATGGTGATTAAAAATACCAAGAATGCAATGTTTAGGGTCTAGTGTAAAAGGTTGACCTACCACTTTCATTGCAAATCTGTGAGTACAGTGCCAAATCTTTTGTATGAGGGGGCAGTGCCATAAGATATGCAATAAATCCCCATTGGGGGAACTGCAGTGCCAGCAATTGTTATTGCTCAATAAACCCATTTTTTGTAATACAACAGGAGTTCTGTACCACAAATGAAGGATCTTGGTTTGAATGAGGGAACTGTGTTTATCATTAAAAGATTTGTGACAGGAGAGCCAACATCTGGGCCATTGTGCATTGGTGATATTATATTGTAGCAAAGTACTCCATCTGTTTTTAGCATTGACAGAGTAGTCAGGAAGGATATCACAAATATCTTTGTAAACAGTGCTATTTAAATTGGATGTTGTTTTATCCATTTAGAGATGTGCTTATCATACAGAAAATTGATAGAGAAGGGTGTGAGGTAAGAGTTGCATGTGGTATGAAGCTGTAGATATTTCCAAAATTCTGATGGGAAGATTCCATATGCCTCGTAGGTCGGTGTAAGATTTTAACTTTAATGACTTGGGTTCAAGTATATCCTGCAAAAGAGAATACCTTATTTTTCCAGGTACGACAAAAATGGGGTGATTATCAAGAGATATATGGTGGTTACCCCAGATGGGGTGTAAGCTAAGGGTTTGGGGTTAGATTTAATATGCTTGTGAATGATTTTCCAATAGAATATAGAAGCAGCTATGGTAGGGTGAGACTTTAAAGGAGAGTAAGGGTGTTATAAAGGAAAGAAGTCACCACATTACCAGGACATAAGGATGTTTCCATATTGACCCATAAAAGAGACTGGATGTTGGGTTTGTTAAACCATTTAATTGTTTGAGATTCTGGAAAGCCCATAAGTAGGCTTGGAACCAAGGAAGGCCAAAAGCCACCTTTGACCAATGGGATCTAAGTTTATTATGACTAAATCTAGGTATTTTGCCTTCCCAAATGAAGCTGCCGATAATTTTGTCTATTTTGGTAAGAAAACTAGAGGAAGTATCAAAGGGATATTGGAAAATAGGTATAATATTTTGGAGTTATTGACATTTTAATGGCGGAAATTTTACCATTAAAAGAAAGTTTAAGTAGCTTCCATCTATCAAGTGTTGTTTGGATACTGGTTAACAGAGGGGAAAGATTAGCATCCCATAATTTATTCAATGTCGGGGTGATCCGAATGCCAAGATAAGATATACCTTGGGGGGCCCAACGAAAGCCTGAGTTGTTCATGAGGGGACTACAAAGGGTATTCAGTGGTAGCGTTTCAGATTTGTTAAGGTTTAGAGCTAGTTCGGAGTGGGAGGTGAAGTCATTCAGTAGTTTAACTAAAGGTTGCCCAGAACTTTCAAGGTTTTCAAGTAAAATAAGGAGATCATCTGCATATGAGAGTGAAGTATAGTGAGAGTTACCAATAATAATGCCTTTAATTGTACTGGATTGACGTAGGGATGCAGAAAGAGGTTCCATGGCAAGTATAAACAATGAAGGCGATAAGGGGCATCCTGTCTGGTGCCTCTTGCTAAGTAAAGGAGGACAAAATAGAGTTCGTGAGAACTCGAGCTGAAGGAGGTATACAATAATTGAATCCAAGCACAAAATTATTTGTAAAGCCAAAATGAGATAGCACCTGATATAGATATTCCCAATTGAGAGAGTCAAATGCTTTCTCAAAGTCAATAGCTATTGCAGCTGCAGGGGTTTAAGAGTTTTTGCTTTGTGAATTAAATTGAGTAATGAGCGAAGATGATCGGAATTGTTTCTATTTTTGATAAATCCTGATTGAGAAGTATGGATGAGTTTAGTCATTTAAGATTCTAAGCGGAGAGTTAATAATTTGGCAAAGATTTTTCCATCAGTATTAAGAAGTGAGATCGGTCTATAGTTTGAAGGAAGTAAAGGGTCTTTGTCTTTTTTTGGTAAGACTGTTATGATGGCTTCGGTCATTGTGCATGGGAGTTTCTTTATTAAGGTTGCTTCTTGGAATACATTGACTAATACAGGACAAAGATTGTCAGATAGGGTTTTATAAAAATCAATAGGGAACCCATCACTGCCAGGTACCTGTATAATTTTGAAATGCATCAAAGTTTTTGTATATTTTCTATAAATAAAAGTCTTCATTTCTTAAAGCCAGTTTAAATGTATGTTAACCTCTGAGATGTGCTCTGGCTGGTACTGAAAAACAAGGTTGTGAATTATGCCAAGTTTCAAGCTCTTCTGCTACTAATTGGAAGAGGCCATTCAATTTAAACAGACTATCCTGGAAACATTTTTTTTTCTGAAGTTGACCATATATGCTGTATTCCCTTTTCATGGCATCATGCCTCCATTTCAGTATTCAAGCTTTAAGCAGCATTGTCCCTGTTTTAAAGTTCATTTAGACATTAATTTGACCAGAAACATTTCTAGGACTTAATAATTAAGCCAATATAAAGATATAGAATACTATTCAAGAATATAATAACATTATAGTAATAAAATAGTTTAATCAAATTAGTTCTGTTCCTACATTTCCCCCCTTTTGAATTAAGATGCACCTTAAAAATGCATTTGTAATTCAAAACAATAATTCTGCTAGATATGGGTATATAGTTTTAAACATTGCAGGGAAAACAAAACATAAAAGACAAAACTGCATCATCATGTGGCAACATATGACATCATCAGCACATTACATCATGGCATGTGACATCATAGGATGCAGCATCACTAGATGACATCATTGGAGATATACTATTTTGCATAGATAGGTGTACAGTACTACATGAACTAACTTGATTACAACTATGTACACTTTTAAAATAACATTTTTTACATTGTTTTGAACATTTCAAATACAACAAATCTTTTTTGTTTATTAACTTTAAAAATCAGCATTACAATTAACATTTTACCTAGACTCTAATTCCTGATCCCACTGATAGATTCATTTAGAACATTTTCCCATGTTTTATTGCATTCACGATATTGCCTCAACTGATTAATATGAACCCATTTAGGTACTACCTCTCCAGTGCTTTTCCACTTTAGTTCAATTTGGTAGACTACAGGTGAGATTTTGTCAGTGATCACAAAGGGTCCTTGCCAACTCGGAAGAAACTTTTTGACCTCGGCTTTATCTCTACTGTAGTTAAAGTAAAACACTTTATCATCAATTTGATACTCTTTTGGACTAGTTTTCCTGTCATAATATAACTTAGAAGCTTCAACACTTTTTCTCTAAGTTCCTCTTAGAAAATGCAAAAGTTTCTCATAAATGCTGTTTTAAATGGGTTACATATTCATGTGCTGTAGTGGCACATGCTGAATTTACATTTCCTGTAGTATACAGGAGATGTAAAGGTAACACCATCTGTCTTCCTGTCATCATTTCAAAAGGAGAAACACCTGAAGACTTATTAGGAGTAGCCCGTATGGCCATTAATACCAGTGGTAACTTTACATTCTAATCCTTTCCAAAGAACTGATATATTTCTTCAGTATATACACAATTGCTTGATTAGTGCATTCCACCTGTCCAGATGAATGTGGATGGTGGGACACATGTAGTATCTTCTGTACTCCTAGGAATTTTCCACACATTCTCTATTACCTCTCCTGTGAAATGAGGACCTCTGTCAGATTCTACTCTTAATAATAATCCCCATCGACTAAACACATGAACCCAGATATTCAAACTGCACCAGGCTGTGGCTCAAGCTTGGGCACAGCTCAGCTTGGCTGCGCAAGGGTGTGAACTGGGTGATATTCAACGGAGCTGCGCTATGGCTCAGCAGTGTTGAATATCACACCCTGGCTACCCCCAGTGTGCATGGTGCAGTGGCACTGCACCAGCGCAAATGGCCAGAGTGGAGCATGGGGATTTGCTAGCGAAAGTTCCATTGCACCATGCACAGCAACCACAATATTCAAAGGTTGACATGCAAATGGGGCCATAATGTATGCAAGGCACACATGGGGCCATTTGCATGTCATTATGGCCCCATTTGCAAGCAGGTGCACCGATCCCCAATGACTTGCACCTGGTACCCTGCCAGGCAGCAGCCCTCGGGGACTGACGGCCCCTGCAGCCCGATCATGGGCATTTGTAAATGAAAATAGAAATATTCCCTATATCCCTGGTGGTCCAGTGGACCTGTCTGCCCGATCACAGACATCTGTATAAAAAAAGAATGAAGTCCAATATCCCTGGTGGTCCAGTGGACTGCTGTCTGCCCCATCGTGGGCATCTGTATAAAATAAGAATGAAGTCCAATATCCCTGGTAGTCCAGTGGACCGCTATCTGCCTGATCGTAGGCATTTGTAATTACAAATAGAAATATGTGTTTATCCCTGGTGGTCAAAGGTGCCCCCCTCCCCACCCGCCCACTGAGCCCCACCACCTCCCCCAGTGTCAGCTGGATGGCGGCAGCACCACCACCCACCTGCTGCCCGCCCACCCGACTGACACCTCGATAGGGCTGCATGCCCATTGTTTCACAGCATGAGCCAATGGGCATGCATCTCTTCCCTACTACACATTCCAGATATGAATGATCATTCACATATCTGGAATGTATAATACAATAAGGCTACAGCCCATTGGCTCATGCTGTGAACCAATGGGCGTGCACCTAAGTGTCAGTCAGCGGTGGAGGGGTGGCGAACAAATGAGGCTCTTTCCTCCACCAGTGACTGGGGAATAGTGGTGAACTCAGTGGGCCCTCGACTCCGGAGAACTTTCTATTAAATTACAAATACCTGTAAGCTGATGCGTCCGGGACCACCAGATATTGAACTTCGTCCAATTTTATACCCATGCCCGCGATCGGGCAGACAGGTCCACTGGACCACCAGGGATATAGGGAATATTTCTATTTTAATTTACAAATGCCCGCGATCGGGTGTATAGCAGTCCACTGGACCACCAGGGATATAGGACGGACATTTCTTTCTTTTTACAAATGCCCGCGATCAGGCAGATAGCGGTCCACTGGACCACCAGGGATATTGGACAGTTTATTATTTTTTTCACAAATGCCCACGATCGGGCACGGGGGGGCACCGCCTGGTGCCGCCAGAGCTCTGGTGGCCACCCACAGGTGGCAGCTGCCGTGTTATGCCCTGCAATGCAGCAGCTCACCTGTGGGTGGCCATCAGTTGTTCCTTTTTTTTTTGGATCAACTTTGTGCTGGCACAGGTAGGGGTTGCGCATGCATGGCTCTGCACATCCCAGGCTGAATATCGGGCTGTGCAGAGTATGCCTGGGCACGCCCCCTCACCTGTGCCTACATACATTACTGATGCACTCTGGCACATCGGGATTTGTGCTGTGCACTTTTCCCTTTTGAATATCATGCTGGGGCGCATCAGTGGGATGCGCATGGTGCAACACTGTTGCGCCATGCGCAACCCTTTTGAATATCTGGGCCATGGTTTATTAATAGGAAAGCAATGGCTTCAGCAGTGTTATTTGGAGCAGGTATACACTTGACCCATTTTGTGAACAGACAAGTAACTGTCAAAAGGTATTAGTTACCCCTTGAAGATCTGGTAACAGGACCAACCCAGTCAATCTGGATGTATGACCAAGGCATAGTGATGCCTTTTGATTGTAGTGGTGCTCTATGTCTGGGAGTAGCTGGTTGGAACCTACAACAGGTTATACACCCTTGTACATACCCTGCAACATCATCATACATGTAGGGCCAGTAGGCTATCTCTTTCAAGGTTGCATAAGTTCTCCTACCCCCCCCATGTGCTCCTGATTGTTCATCATGTAACATAATCCCCCTGTGGCTTAAAGGAACCACCCATTGGACCTCAGGTGGGTTTTTACCAGTTCTTACCAAAAGATCATTACTTAATTGGAATGTGTCCTTCTGGTTATACATGGCTCTCAGATCCTGGCTGCCCTGTAGGTCATTGTCAGAAATCATGCTTTTAGTGGGATCCTTAATGAAATTATAACATTTTCCTACCACTTCATCCTCTTGTTGCATTTTCACTAAATCAAAGTCAGGTTTTTCACTATACAGGTGTAGAACCTTACTTTCCTGTTCATGCTGCTTTTGTCTGTGGGTAACCACATCCACCTTAGCATGGACAGGAGGGACAAAGTTTCATTCTTCTCCACTTAAAGCACCCTCCCTAGCCAGACCATCTGCTAGGTAATTTCCTGTTTTGTCTGGTCCATGAACTTTGGAGTGTCCTTTTACCTTTTCCAATAAACAACCAACTTATGTTCCTGAACTAACTGATCTATGGCTAAGATAAGGTCTTCATGCATCACCTTACTGTCTCTTGAATTGATCGTACCATTCACCTTCCAGCATGGTAAATGTGTAAGGAAGTCCTGCCTAACATAATCAGAGTCTGTACAAATTACAATGTCTTGTAACTTATGTTGTACTGCAGTCTGTACCACTATATAGGTGGCTGCCAATTCTGCATATTGGTTAGACTTAGGACCGAGCTTGTACTAGATAGGAGTACATGGTACATTGTCCTGCCATACCACTCCTACACCAAAATATTGGCCTTCACCTTGTCGGAATGAACAACCATCAACATAGGCTCTAGGCAAATTTTCACACACATTTTCATCATGGTGGTAATGCCTGTTATGTTGCTACACCATATATAACTCAGGAGATAAGTCAGGGTCTTGTACTGGAAGTTCATCTACAGTACAATTATACATCTCCAGGTCTGCTAACCCTTGAGCTACTGTATTCCTTTTGTGCTTTGCATACCTAACCTCTAGGGGTAGGCCCTGGAGTGCTAAGGTCCAGGCCACAATTCTGCTGCTAGACACATTACCATCCTTAAGCTTCTGGCTCCCCAGAAGAGTATGGGGTTGGTGACCAGTCTCTACAACAACTTTTTTACCACAAATGTAAGTTTTGAACTATTGTACTGCCCATACAGTGGAAAACAATGCCTTTTCACAATCTGAAAACTTTTTCTCAACATCACTCAAGGTTTTACTCACATAAGCAATAACGTGTTTGTCTGAATCATGTTTCTGATTTAACACTGCACTGATGCTACTACTAGTATGTCCTACCTCTAGATAAAAATCCTTATCCATTTGTGGGTAAGCAAGACATGGTGCCTGACTCAAACTATCTTTTAAAGCTTGCATGGCTGTCTCTTGCTCTCCCCCCCCCACACCCACCCAGGCTTCTGACTTTTTCAGCAGCCTGGTGAGAAGATAGGCAATTTCTACATAGTCCTGGATAAACTGTCTTGAGTAGTTACAGATCCCAAGGAAACTGCGTAACTCCTTTAAAGTTTTGGGTGGACCAATTTTTTGGGCTGCCTCAATTTTGGTATGCTGAGGACATAGCCCATCAGGACCAACCTCATGCCCAAGATAGTTTACACTATCTCTGAACCATTGCCCCTTTGGGAAGGACAACTTGGCACCAACAGCTTTGAGCTGGTTTAACACAGCGGTGACCTCAGCTAGGTGTTCCTCAAAAGTGTTACTTTTGATTAGTACATCATCCACATAAACCAGATTTCCTCTGCTTTCTGCATCAGGCATGGCCTTATGCAGAAATATATTGAAATCCACTGGTGAATTTAAGTATCCAAAAGGACACATATTCCATGTGTACTGTCTCCTTCCAAAGGTAAAAGGCAGTTTATATTGATCTTTTGGGTCTACTTTTAATGTCCAAAATCCATTTGCTATTTCTAGGGTAGTGAAATATTTGGCACCTTGAACTTTGGCCTGACTTTGGTCCAAATATGTCGTGGGCCAGCGAGATAAAGGCACCTGTTGGTTTAACTTCCTATAGTCAATAGTGAGTCTCCACTTTCATGTGTGTTTCAGTACAGGCCAAATGGGGGAATTATAAATAGAGTTCACTTGTCTTATAATTCTTCTCTCCATTAAGGTATCCAGTATCTCTTGTATATGTTCATAAGATGCTACTGGTATTCTGTACTGGCGTACATAAACTGGACCTTTACTAGGGTGGGCAGGCGCCCTGGTAACATGGAGGTCAGTTACCCCACAATCATAAGCATCTTTTGCAAACATGTCCATAAAATGAAGGAGCATTTCACAAACCTTTTCTTTTTCAACTTCCATTTCACAATTACAATTTTGTATAGCTTGCTCAATTTGTTCTTTAAAAACTGGGAAAGGTAAATTTTTACCTATTTCTACCTCATCTTCAATGATCTCAGAAACATTTTCAGCATCAATCACATGAACCTCTTTAAATAGTTTTGTTTCATTAACCATAGTGGACAGTACAAGGTAATCATTTTCAACTTTACATGCCTGGATTTCTTCCTTATCTACTGGACAAATCTCTTGTAAAGCAATTAAACAATTTAGTATGGACCTAATTTCTTCATCTGTGTCATCCTGAACAATATCTTCTGATAACTCCCCAATAACTGTAACAGTTAACTCCAAATTATAGAAGGATTCCCCTATCGCTACCCATAACTAGCAGTTAGCTGCTATATTGATAGGCTCTACTGTTGGGTTATGTACCAAGAGGTGCATTACTCTGTTGCTCATGTCCAAGGAAGGTATGGAGTAGATTTTTAAACCCATTTCACTAAGTTGCTTGTCAAGCACAAAGAGTGTAGTTTTGTCGGGCATTTCTTGGCCTTTCTTTATATCAACCCTAAGAGAGAAATCCTTGACATTACTTAGAATTCTTGTAGTTAACTCATTTACCACCTGGCACACTTGAGGGATAGTTTGTCCAGACCTCAAGGTCTGTGGTCTCACTTTTATTCGGTAAGGGTTCCCCTTATTCATGACCAAAGAACATTATTGGCTAGGTCAACATACACACCCAGTCATACAAGGATGTCTAACCCCAGGTACATGGGAGATTTTAGGCCTTGTACTACCTTTACAGGATACCTGTGCTTTTCATGTTAGTGGTCTGATGAGGGACATTTTCCAACCACTCCTGTTTCTTTACATATGTTAAACTAGGCCTCTGCCTTTTTAACATCTTGTAAAAAATGTCCACTAATTAAACAGTGCTCATAACCTAAGCATAACACAGAATTGAATATTTGCAAATTCTCTGCTTTGATGGGCACCTTTAACCTGTCTTCCTCTGACCTTATATTGCAGAGTAAGGACCCGTGACTTAGTGGGCGTGTTTCATTTCCACCATCCCCAGAGGGTGTTGGGTACTCTGAATTTAATGTCTCTGTGTCAACTACAGGGTGTGCTTCTGAGACAGCAGGGTCCACTTCCTTGGTGAAGAAAGTGAGGCCTCTTGCATTAATCTCAGATTTTACCACATCATGCTTTGACAGACAAAGCACGTGAGCTTTGCTTCTCCATAGAGCCAAATTTTCATGATCACCTAGTACAGACACATCAGATACATCAGAACATACAAAATTCAATTTAAGCATTACATCCCTTTTCTCAAGGTAACATGATTCTTATTGTTTAGCAACCTTAAGACTCTTCCCAAATGGAATGGGCTGGTTTACCTGTACCCATAGGATCCCATGGAAATAGTCAATGATAGGCCAGAATATTTGTTGGAGGTCATTTCCAATCAAGAAATCATCCCCAGTTCTATCAGTTACATACACCGGGTGGTTGACTTCCATCTTGCCAAACCTCAGTTTCAGACACACTTTACCTAGGGTCAGTTGAGCCCCCTCTCCATAACCTACTACTTGTAAGCCATCATATAGGGGTTTTAACACCTTAGAGTCACCTACTGCATCAACCAGCTTGTCATGAAAGCTTCTAAACATCAAGGTAACTTCTGCTCCACAGTCAACTAAAGCTTCATGACTTAGGTGGTTTTCAATGTTGATGTCAAAATAAAACCTATCTGCCTCCCCCTTATGGATTAAGTTGCCCAGGTACAATTTGCTTTTCTTAACTCCTGGCAACATGGCAGGTTTACTGTGACACTCTACACTGCCTGCAGCAGTAACTTGGAATACCGCTAGGGTAAGGCCAGGTTTTGCTTTAACACTCTAGTTTTCCAATTTCATAGCAGTTTTATTACCATTGTCAACAATTGCAATTTCATTAACCTGGGCAGCATTAGGAAGGACAGAAGGCTCTAGTCACTGGCCATTATTATTGGTTCCATTGTCATTTGAGGTTGCAGATGGGTTCTGCACAGGTGTAGGAAACCCAGAAGGCAGAGAGGGAAGGGGGACCAAATGCTGGAGCAGCAATTTTAAGTCTCCCATCTCCTCCTTTATTCCCTGTATTTCCTCCATTACTGTGGAAGCAGTTCAAGGTCTGTCTTGAAACCTGTAACCATCTTGTTCATTGTTATAGTTTCGTCACCCCCATAGGCACCTCTACCACCCCTATAGTCATTGTTGTATCCTCTGTAGCATCCTCTCCCATACCTTTGGCCGTGTCCTCTACCAGGATCATAACCTTGATAGGAGGGTCCTCAGTTTTGGTATGGCTGAGGTTGTGGGAATTGCTGAGGGGTTTGATAGAACCATGACTCAGGGCCAGGTGGTGGAACCACCATGGGGGAAGCTTGGGCAGGGTTGGTAAGGCTGCTGTACAGCTTTTCCTGGTTGAGTGTTGTTACCTTTTTTCTTTCTTTGTTTCCTGTTTTTGTGGGTGGATAGATCACCCCCTTCCATAGCCAAAGTATCTGAAGTAGTTACTTCAGACACTTGGACCTTGGGATTGGGGCCCACTCCCTTTTTCTGTGGAAGAGAGTCATCACCTCTTCCAGAGTACCAGATGTGTTCTGCCTGTCTGGCAATCCAGTGAATGTCCCTGGACCTCTTGTTAAACTCAAGTGCCAATTGTGTCCTGATAGCAGGGGGTAAACCTTGGTTAAATGAATCTCGGAAGTCATCTGAATCACTGTCTGAGTGATGATCTGCTCCAAAGTACACATCCATTAGCCTACAATAATATTCCCTAGGACCTTGATCAACCCCACACTGCATTTGGTAGGCTGCACATCTGGCTGCTTCCTTAGTGCGATATTTATCAAACTCCTTTTTTTAGGAATTTATACAGTTTGTCAGGTTTGTTCCTACTTTCTCTAGACATTCTTGACCACTCTGCTCGAGGATCATCAACAGACCACCTAATCACAAAACTCTGTTCTCCCTCATCAGTTATGCATACAGATTCAAAACACTCTTTTAGTTTTGAATATACTGCTCAGTGCCTCCTTTCGAAGATTTAGAATTATACCTCTCATCTACCAGTTTCAAAGCTTGTGTAAGAGTTTTTGATTTTAAATACCCCTGTTCCTTTTCAGAAATATTTTTATTTTTCCTGGACCCACCAGATGAATCACCTTCTGAATCAGAGCTTCCTTTTTGCCTAATTTTATATATCTTTTTATGCTTATCACATGATTCCTCTTCTGAACAGGAATATTCCTTTTCAGGGGAGGAGTCATCTAGGCCAGATTCCTCAGATGCGTTTATTCTTACATGATTTTACTTTTTCTTTTGGTATCACCATTATGGGCCTGTAAATCTCTGACTACTTTTCCTAGTTTATAGAGGTGTTGCTCCAAAAGAGTACACCACTCTTTCCATTGGCTATCCTCCTTTTCTGTTTGTGCACTGATCTCTCTGTCTTTATGTATTTTCTCTTTTTGCACTATTTCTTGTTTTAACTCTTTTTCAACACTAGAATGAACAGGTGAGTGTGGTTAGCCAGGGACTGTTCTATTTGTGGGTGCTGCACTACGGAAATCCCAAGAATGACAAACCTCTATTCATTAGCCTGGGGTAGATACCCTAGGGGGTGATCAGCTCATGCTTCTTTGTTACAAGGTTTCCTCTTTCCATTTGGCTAAGAGATGTCTTTTCCTGTCCACCCATTGTTTCTTATCACTTTCATATTGCCCCCTTACATTATTATACATTTGCACCATTTCATTTAGCTCCTTGGTAACCTGCTCATTAATCTTTAATATTTTGGCATTCTCTGCCTCAGCAGCTAAGCACTGCTCTTTTAACTGTTCATTTAAGTTTTTCAAGGCAGCAATGTCAGTCTTTAAGTCAATTAGAACACAGTCTCTATCAGATATTTTCAGATTACTTATGTCTAACTGTGTTTTGAGCAATTGCATCTGGCCTGCAAGTCTACTACATTAGTGAGATCACTTTTTTAGTTGTTGGTTCAACTGTTTTACATCATTACTTAACCTTAATTTGTCAATACACAGCTTCTCAAGCATATGAACATACTCTTTATTCTGTTCATTTAATTCTTCCATTTCTTCTTCTGGCCTACAACTTGTACACAGAGGTATCAATGGCTCACCCTTGATGGCAGGTATTGGCAACTCTAAAAGTGTTGCCCTTGCATCTGCATGAACCATACCTATAGCTGCAATAACAGTTTCCATGTCTCAAGTTCTTGTTACTAAACTTTAACAATTACCATGAAATGTCAATAACCTTTTATCTAACACAATTTAAACAAAGAACCAAATATTTCCATGAGATACTTCAAAAGTCCTTTTTCTTGCAGCTTTACCTTAGGAGTCAGCGTGGCTCAGTTGGTAGCACATCCGCCTCTGGACCAGAAGGTCGTGGGTTCTCGTCCCACACCGGGATTGGACTTGCACCTAAAAATCGCTGGCATCCGAGTGCAGTATTGGGGGGTGCTGTACTGCTGGGGTATGCCATCCTTCGGATGAGACGTTAAACTGAGATCCCTTCTACCCATCCTGGTGTTGTCCTGGTGGGTGTCCAGGTGGAAGTAAAACAACCCAGGGCACTCTTCGCAAAGAGTAGGGAACATTCCCGGTGTCCTGGCCAACATTCCCCTTCCCATAAACTGGTTCATGCAATTATCCAGGCTGTGTGTGGGTGATGATGTGCGATATGGCTGCCACCACACATTCAGTCACTTCACTACCAGTCTAGCATTGCTTGTAAAGTGCTTTGGATGTATGAAAAGCGCTATATAAATACTGATTCTTCTTCTTACTGCCAGATAATTGCTCGTTTTGGTCTTTTTCTCACTGTCTAGGGGTAATTCCATCTTTAAATCATTAAGAAACAAGAACAGAAAAATATTACTTATTCCATTTAGTAACTTGCAAACAAGAACTGTAATAATATTTATTTCTCATACAACCTAAGTGTGGGCTGTTATTCAATAACAATCATCTCATGAACAAGAACCCCAAATATGTCAGAACAATGGCGAATAATATCACTTTTTATAAGAATGCACTTGGATTCACCTCCGGTATTACCCAAAAATTATTTCATAAATTACCAAAAATAATAAATATTCACATGTGATATTATCCTATGCTCTGCAGATTCAAAAATGATGGTGAAAAACACTGTTGCCACACTTTGAATTATACAAGAGATAAATATATTTTATTCACATATGTACATTCATAGCTAGCATAACTATCAAGCATAATAAAAGTAATGTAAACATAAACTGTAATGTAAAAAAACAGATTTTAGAAAATCAAGTAAATCATATAAAACAAATAAAACACATTTCAGCAATAAGCAATGTAAATAAATAAGAAATATTCAGCATAATAAATTACAGATTATATGATTCCTTTAGCATACTTATAAATACCACTAACTTTTCTTTTTACTATGAGAACTTGCAACTCATTACACTAGTGTTTCAGATTATCTTGGTATGATACTTGTTTAAACTTTACAGTATATAAAAGGTATTTTCTTTAGATTTAAATACTAGCTTAACCATATAACCAAGGTTTGGAGCTAAAATGCACTCAGTTACCACCCCAGATAGCCAAATAAGTACTAAAAGTAGGATAAAGGAATACTTATGTTTTAGTTATCTGTAGACATGGTCTTCTGCTTTTTAGCTTTCAAAGTTTTGGTAAGAACTTTTGGTTTTGGATGACAAATGTCCTTTGTGGTGAGTTTGCCTTTAGTCTGCTGTCTTCTTCCCTTCAGCCTGGAACTGTAGAGTCTTTTGACATCAATGAAGCAATGCAGGCTGGATCCTTTTTGCTTGACGTCACAAATCATCAAAAGTCATTTCAGGATTTAGTGAGAAAACTCAGACAACAAGATTTTAGCAGTTCAGCACAGTCTGTAGAAAGATCTCTCCCTGTGGACAGCAGTGTTGTTTTGGGCAGCTGGACTCTGTGACTCTTTTCTGCTTCAGTTCATTTTTTGCTTTTGAACCTGCAACTCTGGACTCACTGCTATTTAACAGCACTGCAGCCTTGCTGGCTGGTGAATTCCAAAGTCAGTCTCTCGTTCAGGCATTTATCAGAAATTCTAAAACATTACTTTTAGTCCAAATTCTCAGTATGTAAAACATAGGCCTTGCTTAATCCAATACTGGAAGAAAGTCATTTCTGTAACAGTCTGTTTCAGTAGCTGGTTTAGCACCCCCTTTTGGTGGCAATGTCAAAGCCCAAATAATGGTCCAAGCAGCTGTGGCTTCAGGATTTTGGCCTAGTACAAGTTCAACTCATCCAAAATTGTCAGGATATCCAGCACAAGTCTTCACACACCAAGAATTAAGCAGTTCTGGTCCGACTTTGCCAACATCCCATTTATGTCCCACTTACTGGGTGACATCACCATCAAGTTATGATTGGCCTGAGTAATCTTTGAGGGTGTTACTGTTAGCCCCTTCTAAGCCATTTTTTAGCAATATGACCTCATCCTGAAAAACTATTTTTGATATAAAACAATTTTTCTTACTTGCATCTATGTTCACCATTTTACATATATAAGACTCATGTTTTTAGATGCAACTTAAGTAGAGGATTCATTTGAGACCAAACATGATGATGTCAATTTTAATATAAAATCTATAATTTTTAAAAGCATTATAAAACTTTTTCCTTTATAGATCTCTAAAAGGTATTTACAGATTTCAGAAGTACATTTTTTTCCTGTTTAAAATGATGTTAGTTTGGTATACCTGCTATCATTAGAACTGTGTAAATTTAATACAACTTCTTTAAGACAGGGGTATTCTTTGTTTAAAGTAAATGAACTGTGACCTCATGTTGCTATCCAGAGGCTTATAATCCACCCGACTAGTTGTTTCTATTAGATAAACACTTCAATTCTCATTTCATTGAAAAGGTGGCAAGGTCAGCTTACTATAGACACCAAACTTGCCAATATATTTTAAAAAGTTTTGGGTCTACAGATTTTTGTAAATAGCTCACAATACACTTTGTTGATAGATTTAAAACGTACTCACTGAACAGGTAAATGCATTTCCAATAACCTGCATAATTTTGAAATGTATCAGAGTTTTTGTATATTTTCTATAAATAAAAGTCTTCATTTCTTAAAGCCAGTCTAAATCTATGTTAACCTCTGAGATGTGCTCTGGCTGGTACTGAAAAAGAAGGTTGTAAATTATGGCAAGTTTCAAGCTCTTCTGCTACTAATTGGAAGAGGCCATCCAATTTAAACAGATTATCCTTGAAAAACTCTTTTTCTGAAGTTGACCATATATGCTGTATTCCCTTTTCATGGTGTCATTCCTCCATTTCAATATTCAAGCTTTAAGCAGCATTGTCCTTGTTTTAAAGTTCATTTAGACATTAATTTGATCAGAAACACTTCTAGGACTTAATAATTAAGCCAATATAAGGATAAAGAATAACAATCAAGAATATGATAACATTATAATAATAAAATAGTTCAATCAAATTAGTTCTGTTCCTACAGCAAGACGTAAAACAACTTAGTTCATTAGTACATACCTCAAGCAAGCATCAGCACACCTCAGCCGGAATACGAAAAATGCTTTATTGAAAGGTTAACAGGAACACCGCCAATGTGGAAAATGGCTGGCAACCTCAAAGAACACCAACCAGTTTCATACACAAGACACCCTCAATGTGAGTGGTTACAAGGTTAGAGTCAAAGTACATTTTTATACACGGCGTAATTTAAAGTGACAGTGCAATATAACCAACAAAGTGCATACATGTCAATATTAAAGTATAGCGAATTATTACAGCTGGATCCTGCTTCTAAATAACAGCTTTAAAGGAAAAATGGGTGATCCACCAGAACAGGACCCACCTAGGCAGTATGTTCTGCCAGAGATCGTTTTCGCATAATTTTTGACCCACACAAGGAGTACTGACTCCGTCCTGTACTCCACTTTCTTTTCCCAGCTCAGACCTTCTATATACATTTGTATACCACTTCTCTTCACAATTGGAGTGGCACTTTATACCCTGTCTCTCTGCCACCACCTCACCGCCCCTAGGAACACTTCCCACAAAGCTTCAAGTACCAAACATTAAAACAAAACCACCTTAAAAACAATTATAAACTGTCTCAGGAAGTTGCTAGTACTTCTCCTACTCTGCTCAGGGAATGTTGAACTTTACCCTGGCCCACCCCTCCTGCTTGGAACCCCATTGGACCTCTCACAAGTTAAGGGCCTTAGTTTCCTGCACATGAATGTTTGCAGCTTACCAAAAACATTTGATTTCGTTCAGGCTTGGGTATTACACACAGTACCTGACATAGTTATGATTTCAGAGACATGGCTCTCGAGCCATATCCCTGATAAAACACTCAATATATATGGATATAACCTGTTCAGATGTGACAGACCCACTAGGGGAGGTGGAGTCACTATCTATGCCAAGATCAAATACCATGTCTCAGACATTGTTCGGACCTCCCTACTTAAGGAATTTGAATGCCTTGCCCTTAGGTTAACCATTTCACCTGAAGTAGCCCTTTTAATATATGCCTGTTATAGGCCACCCTCTGTGGTGCTTGGCATTCAAGAACACCTTCACTCTATACTGGATAAGGTGAACCTAGAAAACATAATAATGGGAGATTTCAATCTGAACTGGAATGATGCCTGCACTAACAAGATTAAAGAGTTCTGCGATGTACACAGGTTAACCCAGATGACTCCAGAGAACACCTGGCCAAACAAGAAAAAACACAGCGACAGTACCCTACTGGATCTTATGCTTGTCAGTAAGCCTCAAAACAGCACCCATACAGGAGTTTTTCATAGTGACTTCAGTGATCACTGTGCCACTGCTTGTATTCGCCTCTCCCATAACAGGTTGTCTACTTCTACCTTCAAGCTGAAAAGAAGCTTAAAAACCTCTTCCAGACCATCTTCCTGACAGACCTTGGTAATATCAACTGGCAGAATTTCTGTCTGGCCCCCTCTGTCACTGAGGATTTCAATAGTTTCCAAAACCTACTAGTGGGACTGATACACAAACATGCTCCACTTAGGAGGATCAAAACAAGGAAAAGGTCCCCTGACTGATTCACGCCAACCTTGAAGAAAGTCCTCTGGGACAGGGATGTACTGTGGAAAAGAGCCAGGAAAACAAAGCTAGAAGCCAACTGGCTTGCCTTTTGGGTGTATAGGAATGCCTGCACCAAGTTAATAAGGGCAGAAAAATCATGTTATTTCCTGAGCACCCTGAAGAAAATAAAAATTGCTCTGACAATTTTTGGAATATTCTTAAAGAGGAAGAAGGTCACTCGCCAGCCACCCCTCAGTCCTTTAGTGGCAAGTAACATTTCTTACACAACCAGAGCTGACATTCTTGAACAACTCAACAATCATTTTGCCATAGCAGGCCTTGCTTTCAATGATTCACCCCTTGGCAAGCTAAATGTCCACAGCAATGCCACTGATGGCTTATCCTCTGACATTGCCACAAACCCAAGGCAATCCTCCTTCTGCTTTCAATCAGTTACATTCAAACAGGTGGAGGACCTTCTAATATCTCTGGACACAAAAAGTGTGGTGGTGCTGATCATATAGAACCATTTTTCTTGAAAACAGGTTTTTGCCATCTGACTGCCCAAATCACCCACCTATTTAATAGTTGCCTGATTCAGGGTGAATTACCTCCTCTTTGGAAAATGGGGCATGTCATTCCCCTCTTCAAGTCTGGAGATCTAACTGACCTGAACAACTACCATCCTATTTCACTACTTCCTTCCCTGTGAAAAAATCTTGGAAAAAATTGTCAATTACCAACTTAGGGGTAACCTAGAATCCGAGAACCTCCTGAACCCAGACCAATCCAGATTTAGACCCAAGCACAGCACTTTAACTGCCCTCTCCAAAGTCTCCAATGACTGGCAAAATGCTTTGGATACAAAAAAACACGTATATGCCCTCTTCCTGGACCTTAGTAAGGCCTTTGATACCATGGATAATAGCCTTCTGCTTAACGTCCTGAACAGCTTTGGCCTAGACAATACTGCCCTAAAGTGGTTTGAATGTTATCTCTCCAACAGACTGCAACAGATTAAAGCTCAAGGGGAACTGTATCCACTTAAAACCCTTCCTCGGGGTGTGCCACAAGGCTCCATCCTGGGCCCCATCCTATTTGCCTTATACATAAACCATATCGACTCTCACATACACTCAGGCTACATACATTTATTCACTGATGATATGGTTCTCTACACTGTTAACTCATCACTGGATCTCACTTATGAGGAGCTAAAACATGACTCCAACAAAATTTACTAAAGCGCAAGCTCCTGTTTAATGCAAAAAAAAAAAAACAAGGCAATGATCTTATCTCCACTTGCCGCTCATACCTAGGGGCCACCATCGAACCACCTGATTTACACCCTACTAGGTGAACCTCTGGAAATAATGGATAAGTTTAAGTACCTGGGAGTCTGGTTGGATAACAGGCTTAATTTTGTGGTACATCTGAATGAGCTGTCAAAAAAGCTAAGACAATGTCTGGGTATCTTTTATCGCATAAGACATGTCCTCACATTAGAAGCCAGAAAGACACTGGTCCTTATGACTTTTATTCCACTGATCAACTATGCTGACATTCTTTACAGCCATAGTTCAAATCATACATTATGTAAATTAGACACCCTTTATCACCGTGCCTTGTGGTTTATTCTGGATATGTCCAGTCATACCCATCACTGCTTGCTCTACCAAAAGTTCAGCTGGCCATCTCTTACATTGAGGAGGCAAAAAAATGCCCTCCTGTGGTTCTACGGAGCCTTAACCGATAAGCTACCAGATTATATCTCTGCTGTCTTTGTGCGCGTAACAGGAGCGTATGGCCTAAGAAGCACATCCCTTGTATCCTTCAAGGTGCCAAGAATAAGGTCCCAATACGGTAAGGCTTCTATCAATTTCTCCTTACATTCCCTTTTGAACAACATGCAAAAGACACCAAGATTCTCATCCCTGAGAGGTCCCCATACCTTTAAGCTGTTTATCACATGCATCCTGAAGGTCATATGTACCTGTCACAGGTGAATCTCCTACTGTCCTACCTGCCCTGATCTCCATTTACTTTGCACTTATACTTACAACTCCAGCACTTCTCTGCACATCTCCCTCTGCATATTCATCTTACCTCCTGGTCTTACTATGTCCATGTCATCTCTCCCTCTAGTGTTGACATCTCCCTCCTGAATCCCCCTCCCCCCATCCTTCTCTGCTAAGGGTTGACCCTCCTGGTGGGTCCGTTCATGCCTTCTTGTTCCATTCCTTGTATAATCATCTTACCACATCCTGTTACTTCTATTGCCTTGTTTAGTATCCCCCCTCAGAAGCTGGTGTTGCCCTTAATTTAATTTGTTAACAATCTGCACATTCTGTATTATCTGATGTTGTTGTTGCTATTTTATTTATTTATTTATTTATTTATTTGTACAAGTCAGATTTACAACCTTTGAGTCAGAGACTCATTTACAAAGGCATCTCATCGCAGGGAGGGCAGACAGTAGTACATTGTGCAAGATACAACAGAGGACAACATTACAGGTGCAAGAAAAACATTGAACATAGAAAACACTTTGTTACACATTATCATATATTACTGGTTACCGTCATAGATAAGTGGCTTAGTCCAAGGAGGGAGTAAAGATCACAGGGGTGGCTGTGTAGGGGGGAGTTTGTAGCTAAGTGGCAAAATGAGTTTAGAAGAGTATCCAGCCTGGGAAAGGTGGTTACAGGTACAGAGCTGTAAACCACATCTGCATAATCTAGCATGGGGAGGATCATTTTAGAGACAATTTCACATTTGGCAGGTAACGGGGGAGAGAGTCCCTGTTCTGGTATAGCTTGCCAAGTTTGGGGAACAGCTTGGAGGTGATAGATTCAATGTGAGCTGAAAAAGACAGATGGGGATCCAGCCAAATGCCCATGTACTTGTATCTGGTGACTTGGTCAAGCAGAGAGCCATTGAGAGAGGTGACGGGGAGGGAGGGGAAGGGAGGTAGTACGTCTAAGTTTCTGAGCAGAGGCAAAAACCATGGAAACAGTTTTGGTGGTGTTTAGTTTCAGTTGGTTTTAGCTGAACCAGCTCTGAATGTTGTCGAAGTCACTTTGTAGGGTAGCTTGGACATCAAGCAGGTTGGGACCAGAGGTAAAGAGGATGGTGTCATCTGCATACATGTGTATTGATGAACCAGTGCAGGAGGAGGGAAGGCCATTAATGAAGAAGGAGAAGAGAATGGGACAGAGAACAGAGCCTTGAGGGACGCCCACCATGATAGGGAGGGGGGGATGTGGTATCAATGATTCTTACAGATTGAAATCTCTTGGATAGATAAGACTGAAACCACCTTACAGTGATGGGGGCAAGTCCAGCTGCATCAAGCTTCTGTAGGAGAAGATGGTGGGATACAGAGTCAACTGCCATGGCTAACTTGACAAATACTGCTGCTGTAAGGAAGCCTTGGTCGGAGGTAGTTTGAATATGGTTGGTGACGCGCGGGAGGGAGGAAATTATGGAATGGTGTTTCCTGAAGCTGGACTGATGTGGTGAAAGGATGTCATTTGTTACAAGGTAGTCAGCTAGTCAGGTGTGGACCAATGATTCTTGTAGTTTGGCTAGGGATGGGAGGAGTGAGATGGCCATATAATTGCATAGCAAGAAGGGTCACTGACTTTGTGAAGGGGAATTACGCAGGCCAATTTCCAAGCTAGCAGGACTGTTCCTGTGGAAAATGAGAGGTTAAGGAGATATGTAAGGGACTTAGCGATCACAGGAGCTGAGATCTGCAGGAGCTTGGGATGAATCCCATCCAGGCTGGTCTTTGTAGGGTTTTGCGAGCATAGGGCTCTGCAAACCTCATGTTCAGTAAGGGGGGGTAAACCTGAAGTCATTGCTAAGGGGAGGTGGTGGTGGGACTGGGGTGGGGCGGCCATGTGGTATGACACAGGAAGTGAAAAACTGGTTTAGGATTTCAGAGGCAAGGATCAGGTCAGTGACTGGCTGGCTATGAAGTTTGAAGGTTGGGGTGCAGGGCTGGGCCAGTGGATCAAGGAACATGCGCACAACTTGCCAGAATTGAGGGGGCTTAACATGCGAGAGTTGCTTCCTAAAGTAGTCTGCCTTTGCTTTTCTTATGGTCTTGGTGCAGGCATTATGGAGGGTGTTAAAAGCTTGCCGGCTCTGAGGGTTAGAATTGGATTTAAAGTATGACCAAGCCTTGTTTCTTTCCTTGCATTTGGCAAGGACAGGTGTGGTGATCTAGGGGTGGTGCCGCTTCTTGACCCTGGACTTTTTCAGAGGAGCATGGACATCCCAGATATTTCTAAAGGTGTGTAGGAATCTAGAGAGGGCCATGTCAACATCAGGGTCTGAGAAGACAGGTTGCCAGTTGGCTTGGTATAGACTGGTTAGAAGGGTGTCAGTGTCCAATGTGTTTAGAGGGTGAGTGTTGATGTACTTGGGGGCAGATTTGGGAAGTTGTGTTTTCCTGATACAGAAAGTAATAAAGTGGTCACTTAGTGCAGTAGAGAGGGCACCGGAGGAGGTTATTCAGTGAGGGTGGGAGGTAAAGATCCAGTCTAATACAAAGTGATTTTGGAGTGGGGGTTGTAGTGGATGAGTTCAGTGATCAATTGGGTGAGATTAAGGGACTTGATTTTGAAGTTGTGAGCTTTTGAGAAGGGGGCTAGCCAGTCCAAGCTGAAATCACCTACAAGGACCAGTTCACCTCTGGATGCTAGGTCGGGCAGGGTGGTAAGGATGGTGATGAGGAAGTCTCGGGATAGGTGGGGAGAGGCATTGAGCCCACCTAGGAAAAGTGGGAGTGAGGCAGAAAGGGAGAGTTGAACCATAAGCAGTTTGTGAAAGCTGAGGTGAGCTTCTTTGAAAGTAACTGAGCTCATGAGTGGCTGTGTTGTCTAGATAGCTACACCACCAGCTCTTTCACCATGGTCCTGCCTGTGTAAAGTGTAGTTTGGGAGAGTGAGGGAGGAGTCCGGGGTTTTAGCAGAGAGCCGGGTTTCTGTTAGGCATAGTATATCCGGAGCTTGCTCAGCTATCCAGCAAGTTAGTAGGTCAATCTTGGGCAGAAGACTTCTGATGATGATAAGGGTAGTAGATAGGCATTTGTGTGACCTGAGAGGAGTGGGTACATCTATGGGGCCAGGGTTGCATTCAACATCCCCCCAAGAGGAGGAGGGTAAGGAGAAGGAATCAATTGGTTGCAGGGATCCTATATCTCTGAGTGTGAAACACGATGTTAGAGGCAGGTCTGGCAGCCCTGATTAGGGAAGTAAAGGTTACCATCTGTGGTGGTAAGATGCTGGGAGAGATGTTGTGGGAGGGGAGAGGGGGACAGACAAGCATGTGATGCAGAGAGGCAAAGAAGGAGGTAGCAAGTCTAGAGGGAAAGATGCAGGGCATTATTTAAGGTGGCAGTTGTAGAGACAGTGGAGCTAGGATGAGTGCAGGAAGGGGAGGGGAAATGGGGCAAGGATATGGACTTACATAGTCAGGTCTGGGAAGTGAGGTTATGGGCTGGGAGAGAGGGGTTACTGGGACTTTATCCTAGAGATTTCAAGTGGGCTTCCAGAAAATTAGGGTAGGGAAATCGAGATTACTTTTGTAACAGCTGTACACAGCAACATGGCTTCAGAAAAGGACATAGTACCTCTTGGGCCCTGCTGGAAATCACTGGTGCCATTCATAGCTCACTGGACAAAGGTCAGCTAACTGGGTCTATCAAAATCAAATCAAATAAAAATGTATTTATAATGCACATTTTTACATATCAAAGCGCAATTACATATCAAAATAACATCAAACATAATAAATAACAGCATAAAAACAAAAGTAGCAGTAAACCTATTCAAACGCTAATTCAAACAGATAACTTTTCAGAGACGCCTTAAATGACTCCATGGACAGACAATCTCTAATCAGATGAGGTAGAGAATTCCACAGGGTTGGGGCCATAAAAGAAAAAGCTCTGACCCCAGATGACTGAAAACAGACCCTGGGAATCTCTAGCAATCCCTCGTCAGTGGAGTGGAGTGGGTGAAGAGGGCGGTAAGGTTGAAGGAGACCTTGTAAGTAGCCCAGTCCCTGACCGTGTAGGGTCTTATAGGTCAGCAACGCGACCTTGAAAGTGATTCTCCATTGCACTGGCAGCCAGTGCAGTTTGAGCAGCACAGGTGTGATGTGGCAAGTTCTTGGTAACCCAGTCAACAACCTGGCTGCAGCATTCTGCACCAGCTGCAGGCAACAGAGATCCACCCCCAGCAACCCTAGATATAGAGCATTACAATAATCAAAATGCGAGGAAACAAAGGCGTGGACCAGCACAGGAAGGTTATTGTGTGGAACAAGGTGTTTTATCTGAGCGATGTTCCTCAGATGGTAAAAGGAAGACTTGACAGCGGCTGACACCTGTGCCTTCAGTGTCTATCTTTATTGATTTGACTAAGGCGTTCAATACTGTCTACCACTGCCTCCTGCTTGTTCAGCTTCAGAATGTGGGGCTCTTCCCTGACTCAGCAGCCTGGTTTAAAAGTTACTTGGAAAATTGGACACAAAGAGTGAAAATGGCAGATGTCCTCTCTGATGCCAGACCTGTCTGTTCAGGAATCCCCCAGGGATCCATTCTGGGCCCCCTACTTTTCAGCTTGTTCCTGAACATGCTTCCTGATTCCTGCCCAGAACAAATCATCCTTTACGCTGATGATACTGTAATCCAGGATCCCAAACCGCTAGAAGACAATCTCCAGCTTGGTTTTACTTTGGTTGAAAACTGGTTTACAAAGCACAAACTGATGCTAAATCACAAAAAAACCAAGTCCATGATTTTCAGCAGCTCCCAAAACAAACATAAGCAGCACCCCCTCTCCATCAAAACCAGCCAAAGAATCTCTCTAGAACAGGTACAAGCTTTAAATACCTTGGGATTACCCTAGAACCTCATCTCTCCTATGGTGCCCACATTGACTATGTAGCCAAAACTGCTAATACCCATCTTGGCCTACTTTACCAGCACAGGCAACATCTTATCCCAGAAGCCTTGTCAGTTGCTGTCCAGAGCTCTATCATCTCCATTATTGACTATGTACTTATTATCTATGGCTCTGCTACCGCTACCGCTCTCAGACATGTATCCACCTCCCTCAATAAGGCTAGTGCAGAATGTGGCAGCCAGGCTATTGACTGGTTCCTCTAGGTCCAGTCATATAACGCCTGTGCTCCGCGGACTGCACTGGCTGCCAATATGCTGGCGAATCACCTGCAAGATCAGTTTGCTGACCTATAAGGCCCTACACAATCAGGGACCTGGCTACCTGAAAGATCTCCTTTGTCCCTACTGTCCCTCCCGCTCTTTCCAATCCACTGACGAGGGATTGCTAGAGATTCCCAAGGTTCATGTGAAGACCTCTGGGGCCAGATCTTTTAGTTTTATGGCCCCGACCCTGTGGAATTCTCTGCTTCATCAGGTGCGAGATTGCCAGACTGTCCAAAGCTTTAAGGGGGCATTAAAAAACATATCATTTTAGGCTCGCATACAATGGTATTTAAATGTTGCTGTTTTGGATTAATTTTAATATTTTTTAATTATTTATTGATCTTATTATGTTATGTACAGGTGCCTTGGTTTTGGAAAGGCGTCTTTTATAAATAAAGTTTGATTTGATTTGATTTGATGTCAGCTGATCACTGAATCCCACAGTCTCACTCATACATATGATCTCTATGCTCAAACTGGGTGGTTGCAACTCACCAATCAGATAAGCTACCAAACCTGCACTGTATCAAAGAAAATAACTATGAGCCTAGCACCCCCTGGAGTCTGTGCTCTTTTACACCATAGAAACAGCCCCCGCAACACCAGGAGGTCTAAACCACAGCTTCTGCAAGTTTCCCACTGTTGTACAACACAAGGTCAAAGAGCTTTTGCTTATAGGGCACCCAGCTGGCTAAATGGACTCTGCAGTGACTTCTCCTCCACTCCCTCACTTGGTGCTTTTAAATCAAGGCTCCGGCTCTCTCTCATTGCCTCCAGCTCCTGTGACTGCCTTGACTAGCTGACCCCCCTGGAATATTTGCTCTAGCTGCATTCACTTCACATTCCTATTTAGCACTTGGCCTCCCTACTTGCCCTCTCCTCCCTGCTTGCACTTCTCCTGTCTGTCTTGACAAAGCCTTCAGCTGCTTTTACTCCCCAGTTGTTCCCCCTCCTCCCACTCTCTCCCCCTTTACTCTTTATCCCTCCCTGTTCCCACCTCCCTCTCTGCCTACCTTTTCCCTGTGTGCTCCCTTACTTCTTCACACCTCTTTCACTATCCCCCTATTTACTACCCTCTATATTTGCTTGTTTTTTATGTTTCTTGTAACTACATATTTTCAGATTATTGTCCCTGTTTTGCTCATACTGTTGTCATGTTGTCTTGCTGTATTCGAAATGTTAACTGATGTGGAACCATTGTAAAAGAGCCCCGGACCAAAGGTATTTGTAATCCTAGACATAAATAAATTAAAAAAAAATAAATAAAACTACCGTTGCTATTTTATTTTACAAAAAAATAAAAATAGGGGAGCAACGGAGAGGGGGAGAGAGCTGTGGACAGAATCTGAAGTTTAGGGGATGGAGTGGCCGGCGTCAGCCTCCACAGTTCTGCCCTGCAACAGGGCAGAAGGTATAATAGATGCAGAAGTATAAGGGACAGCTCTACTGCAGGAATAGCGCAGTGGTAGAGCAGCCACCTTTAGTGTAGAAGGTTGGGGGTTCAAAGCTGCCTTGAGTCAGGTGGAAAACAAGTAAAGAAGGAAATAGGAGAATAACACTAGGGGACAGAGGAACAAAGTAGGGTAGCTGGAGAGATAGAGTAGCTAGGGAATTAGGTAGCAATTATAACTCACTGGTGACTCCTAGTGGTCAAAGAGTATAACTTGCTAAAGGGAATATGGGAACTTCGGAAAACTCAAGACAGGTCATGTGACCACAAGCCCCAATAAATTTAGGGATGGCCCTGGATGGGTGGGGCAATCGATGTGCAGCATTGATGGGTGCACACTGCACACTGCACACTGCACACTGCAAGCTCCCCCATGGAGAAGTGTGCTTTTCAGGCAAGGCAAATATCTGCTGTTCAGGGCTCTATTGCATACTCCAGTGTGAAACCTGGTAGAAAGGAAGTTGCTCTCACAGAGCCTAAGGCAATATACAAACAGGGAGTGGCTCAAGAGTGCTTCACAAAGGAACTGGATTTAGTGAAACAATCATGTTGGTCAGAACCAGAAGAACAACCATACATGAAAAGGGGTTCTACGCAGATTCAAACTCGAATTCAACACCAGGTTGGCTCCTTCTCACAGTACAAAATACAGTCTTAAAGTGCTTTGAGAAATTCAGTAAACTAGCAGTGCAAGCAAGCAAGCAAAATAACAATCAGTAGTACTCTGGGGAGTTCCACGATGGGTTAGTGACAACAAACACAGCAAAGTCCCCCACAACGACACACACAATGCGTACAGCAGGACGGTGCCATGACACCACAGCACAGAAAGCGATGGGCCACAATGGTGAACAGGCGATGGCCGCAGGGGAGGAGGGCCGGCTAGCCACAAACACCGTGCATGGGTCCCGCTTCCAGCCCTGGACAAGCAGGGGCATAGTGCACCTGGGCAGGCAGCATACCAGCCATCCTGATGGGAACCCCAGCCTCAGCTGTTCAGCGGCCCCCCACTGCCTGCACCGCATGCCCACCATGGCACCCGGACTAACAGTGCCCACCCCCTCACATGGTACACACAGCAGCACAGTGCCCTGATACAGCACCAGCATTGCTCACCCACAGCCTGGGGCCACATCACACACCTTGCATCCATGGTGGGTGGCACAGGGTGCACACCTGTACAGTTACAGCAGCACCATGAAGACTGCCCCCACCCAGTGGCCGCAAGCAATGCAGACCATGGAGTCAGCAGAGACACACATTTGACATAAATGGCCATGTAAGTGATGACAGCAGCTTTATTCTCAACACACACTGTGTACCACACTGAACACCGTGCCCAGGATCACCCCACC
Source organism: Neoceratodus forsteri (assembly GCA_016271365.2). NCBI lineage: Eukaryota > Metazoa > Chordata > Ceratodontiformes > Ceratodontidae > Neoceratodus > Neoceratodus forsteri. The sequence continues at coordinate 204,780,148 of CM057451.1, forward strand.
CTAGCCACATGAACAGTGCATATCCATGCCACAGTCCACAGCTGGACAGGTGCTCAGACCTTCAGGCATACATTCAGGGCGATGCCCAGGAGGTAGTCCCTCACTGGCCTGGTCTTATACCATTCCACGATTTGCTGGCTTCAGTCACTGGGGTCTCTAATCTTCTGGCGGTTGTGCCCACCTCATTTCCATGCAGCAACTGTTGGCGCTTTAACTCGGTCAGGCGCTGTTGCCCATGAAGCAGCTCTATGAAACGCCAGATGGTTGGGTGGGTGGCACCCATTAGGGCACTGAAGCCTCTGTGCCACCCCTCCAGTGCATTTGTGGTCCTGGGCAGGCCCTCGTGGACTATGGCATACACATTTCAGAAGTCCAGGGGGTACATGGGGTAGCATTGCACAACAGCACGTCCGACCGACCCAGCCATGTATCCTTGAAGTAGTCCATGTAGAGGCCAAGGGACTCCTCAAAGGGCTCAATGAATGGCCATGATTGCAGCTTCTTGTATGCACTGGTGACACCCTTGGGTGGCATGAAGGCAAGCGTGGTGAGCATCCTGATATGGAGTGCAAATTCATCATTGGTGACTTAGAGTTGTGACAGGTCACCATGCTGTTGCAGCTTCCTTGAAAGGCATTGAGTAAAATGAAAGAAGCAGCCACGGAGACATGCCCATAGGAAGACAGTGTGTAGTGCCCTGAAGGCAGCAGGTTCATAGTCAATCATAATCGACATTGGGCTGATGTCTGGGTACAGCTCCTGTATCTTCTGCAGCATGGCCATGTAGCAACTCATGTTCCTGCTGCCCATTAGGGTGTAGATGGCTGGCAACATGGTCTCCAACTCCACGCCATGGAGGCTGTACATTTGCTAGAACAGCCATGGGCTGCTCTGAAATGGACTGTGACACTTGGACAGCTGAGCCTGATCCCTGTATCATTTTTTTGTAATATAAAAATGTGTGATGGACTCTCTGCCATGAGAAATGCTGAAACAGCATGTGAGATCACACACACACACACACACACACACACACACACACACGTGTTTTAGATACAAGGTCTTAGCTGGAAGGCCAGAAGCTAATTACAGACTTTTCTAAGTTAATTATAGCTTTAGCTGCTAAGAGGGAAAATCAGTAACCCTTTTATGACATTTCGAAGGGGAAACCAGGTTTAGTACACTGGTGCGAAATCATAATTGCTTTGGTGTCTGTGTGAGAGGTGGTATTGCTCACAGATCAAAGAATTGTCATTTAAAGAGAAAAAATGAGTTGTGCTGAAGATTACAGAATTTAATACTTTGAAAAGACATCCTGTTTTTGTATAGATATATATTTTTTTATATATTCTGACAGAGGAGGAGCTAGGTGACCTCACACAAAGGGGTTGGCAAATACAGTTTTCTTTAAGGAATATTCTGTTTTACTTCACAGGCACTTCTATCTAGACTCTAACAAAGAAAAATCTGTGAGCACTTTAAGCAGTTATTTAGAGAGAGAGGCAAATCTAAGTAATTGTAGTAGGAATTGCACTGTAAAAACCTGTTTTGTTTAAGTGATTTGTATGTTTTGCGATATAATAGTTCTGTATTTTATATGTTTCATATTTTTTTATCTTTTTTTAGTAAAACTCTATTTTTAGAGCTCACTTGGTCTGTCTTTGATTTCTTTCCTTTACAAGTAAAGTATATATGGTTAAAGCAGACACTATACATAAGCTTGAATGGTGATACTGAACTGGAAAAAGGTAATAGTTTTAAATCGGAGATCTTTTATTACAGTTTTTAAAAGTTCATTTCTGTACACCAGGTTAGGTGCCCATAGGAAAATATATCTGGCCCCCCAAAGACAGAATTATCTGAGCCTGTACATTGGGTATGCTAACAAGAGGTTCACAGTTTGAATCCCTCTGGAACTTGAGACCAAAGGTTGATGTGAACCCACAAAAACAGACAAAAGGGTTACTTTGTTCTGTTAACTGTTCACAAGACTGCACTCGGAGGTTGGCACTTTGGGAGTAGAGGGTTGACCTGCTGAGTGGGTTTGTGACATGGACCATCTGCATTCAATACCACAGCGGGTCAGGTACTCTAGGTTACACTGGGTGCTGAACAGGAGGAAGCGGCTGGTGGTACCCCCAGAGTCATGCAGCAGGAACAGTTCTCCCGCATCTGTTGTCATGTACTCCTCCGGGATCGTGAGGGCTGAAAGGGAGCTTGGTTCTACTGGCATCCCCTGCACCCTCCGCCGTGCCCTCTGAATGGTGCACTTCAGGTGTGTCGCTGTGGGTAGGTGCCTGTCAACCACGTCAGGTAGTCCACTGCAGCATGCAATAAAGACCTGCTGGCTGCTCTCTGTGATGGTCACTGCCTGCTGCTTCACCTCCACATGTACCTGCCGCACTGCCACTTCCGCACCATCCGTCATATGGTTGTGCCAACCCATGAGCGAAACGTCGTCATCCACACCGTCCATGGTTCAGGCACAACCTCGACACTTCCCTGAGTGGTACTGAATGCACTTGCCGTACATTACAGTCCCACATGTCCATTCCTGTTGGTATAGATAGCCCATGTAGGATAGGAGGTTGATGCCCCAGGCGCTCTTGACAAACTGGAGCGGCATGGCTCTGTCCTGCCTCTGTTTACCCATATGCTGTTGGCCCCTGCCCCCGTCAAGCATTTATGATCTGCACTCTGTGCAACTGCCACCTGGAACACCCACCCTTCACTGTGCTGTCCCTGTCAGCATACCTGAGTTCACAGGGGTTGGTTACTTTGCCCGTGGGCCTCCAGGTCACTGCACCATCTGGTGCTGTTGGGGCATGCAGCCTTCTTACCTGTGACTCCCTTCTTGACATTCAGTTCAGTGACGCGAGGCACTGTGCGGCATCTGCCTGTTCACCAGAGCCATTATCACCCTCTGGGATGTCTATGTAGTGGCATTGTCGGCAGATGTGCCTTGTCACTTTGGCAGTGTTTGCGGTACTACTGTCACCCTGTGGGATTCATGATTGGGGTGTCGCCATCCGAGCTGATTATCATACTCTTGCAAATATAAATTCATTAAAGTTGCAATCACACAGCGTTACTCAGCTGCACTGTGCAGAGAGCAAATTTTATTCCTTAAATACTTATTTTAAACACAGTTCACACTGCAAGCTCCACCATGGAGAAGTGTGCTTTTCAGAAAAGGCAAATATCTGCTGTTCAGGGCTCTACTGCATACTCCAGTGTGAAGCCTGGTAGAAGGGAAGTTGTTTTCAAAGAGCCTAGGGAGACATACAAATAGGGAGTGACTCAAGAGTGCTTCACAAAGGAACTGGATTCAGTGAAACAATTATGTTGGCCAGAAACAGGAGAATGACCATACATGAAAAGGGGTGCTACACAGATTCAACTCAAATTAAACACCAGGTAGGCGCCTTCTCATAGCACAAAATACAGTTTTAAAGCATTTTGAGAAATTCAGTAAACTAGCAGTACAAGCAAGCAAAATAGCAATCAGTAGTACTCTGGGGAGTTCTACGATGGGTGAGTGACAACAAACACAGTGAAGTTCCCCACAATGACACCCACAATGCATACAGAAGGGTGGCACCATGACACAGCAGCACAGACAGTGACGAGCCACAATGGTGAACAGGCGACTGCACAGGTGAGGAGGGCCAGCCAGCCCCAGACACTCTGCATGGGTCCCCCTTCCAGCCCGGCCAAGCAGAGGCACAGTGTACCCAGGCAGGCAGCACACCATCCACCCTGTTGGGAACCCCAGCCTCCGCTGTTCTGCAGCCCCCCCAGCCTGCACTGCATGCCCACCAATGCACCCAGACCAACAGTGCCCACCCCCTCCACATGGTGCAATCAGCTGCACAGTGCCCCAGCACAGCACCGGCATCACCCGCCCACAGCCTGGGGCCACATCACACACCTTGCGTCATACCCATGGTGGGTGGCACAGGGCGCACACCTATGCAGGTACAGCAGCACCATGCAGACTGCCCCCCCAGCGGCTGCAAGCAATGCAGACCACGGAGTCAGCAGAGACACACACTTGACACAAATGGCCATTTAAGTGATGACAGCAGCTTTATTCTCGACACACACTGTGTACAGCACCCAACACCGTGCCCAGGACCCACCCCACCCTAGCCACATGAGCAATGCATATCCGTGCCACAGTCCACAGCTGGACAGGTGCTCAGACCTGCAGGTGTACATTCAGGGCGATGCCCAAGAGGTAGTCCCTCAGTGGTCTGGTCTCTTACTGTTCCATGATTTGTTGGCTTTGGTCACTGGCATCCCTGGTCTTTTGATGGGAGGTGCCCACCTCATTTCCATACAGCAACTGTTGGTGCTTTAACTTGGTCAGACACTGTTGCCCATGAAGCACCTCTATGAAGTGACAGATGGTTGGGTGGGTGGCATCCATTAGGGCATTGAAGCCTCTGTGCCACCCCTCCAGTGCATCTGTGGTCCTGGGCAGACCCTTTTGGACCATGGCATACACATTTCAGAAGTCCAGGGGGTATGTGGGTTAGCACTGCACACCACTATGACCGACCGACCCAGCCATGCATCCTTGAAGTAGTCCAGGTAGGGGTCAAGGGACTCCTCAAAGGGCTTGAAGAATGGCCATGTCAACAGCTCCTCATATGTGCTGGTGACATCCTCGGGTGGCACGAAGGCAAACATGGCGAGCATCCTTACATGCAGTGAAAATTTATCATGGGTGACATAGAGTTGTGTGAGGTCACTGTGCTGCTGCAGCTTCCTCGAAAGGCATTGCATAAAATTAAAGAAGCAGCCACGGAGACATGCCCGTGGGAAGACAGTGCGTAGTGCCCTGAAGGCGGCAAGCTCATAGTCAATCATAATCGACACTGCGCTGATGTCCGGGTACAGCTCCTGGATCTTCCGCAGCATGGCCATGTAGCAGCTCACGGTCCTGCTGCCCATTAGGGTCTACACAGCTGGGAACACGGTCTCCAACTCCATGGCATGGAGGCTGTACATTTGCTGGAACAGCCATGGGCTGCTCTGGAATGTACCATCGGCATTCCACACCACAGCAGGTCAGGTAGTCTAGGTTACGCTGGGTGCTGAACAGGAGGAAGCGGCTGGTGGTACCCCCAGAGTCATGCAGCAGGAACAGTTCACCCATGTCTGTTGTCATGTACTCCTCCGGGATCATGAGGGCTGATTGGAAGCTTGGTTCTACTGGCACTCTCTGCACCCTCCGCCGTGCCCTCTGAATGGTGCACTTCAGGTGTGTCACTGTGGGTAGGCACCTTCTTACCACATCAGGGTCCACTGTAGCATGCCATGAAGACCTGCTGGCTGCTGTCTGTGGTGGTCACGTCCCGTCACTTCACCTCCGCATGTACCTGCCGCACTGCCACCTCTGCATCATCTGGCATAGGGTTATGCCAGCCCGTGAGTGAGACATCGTCGTCCACACCGTCCATGGTTCAGGCACAACTGTGACACTTCCCTGAATGGTACTGGATGCACTTCCAGTACATTACAGTGACACGTGTCCATTCCTGTTGGTATAGGTACCCCCTGTAGGATAGGAGGTTGATGTCCCAGGCGTTCTTGAAAAAACTGGAGTGACATGGCTCTGTCCTGCCTCTGTTTACCCATATGCAGTTGGACTCTGCCCCCTGTTGAGCATTTATGATGTGGCACTGTGTGCGCCCACCCACCCACAACACCCACCCTTCGCTGTGCTGTCCCTGTTGGCATACCCGAGTTCACAGGAGTTGGTTACTTCACCTGTGGGCCTCCAGGTCACTGCACCATCCAGTGCTGTTGGGGTGTGCAGCCTTCCTGCCTGTGACTAACTTCTTGATGTTCGGGTCAGGGACCCGAGACACTGTGCGGCATCTGCCTGTTTGCCAGGGCAGTTTTCGCCCTCCGGGATGTCTATGTAGTGCCATTGTCGGCAGATGCGCCTTGTTACTCTGGTAGTGTTCGAAGTACTGCTGTCACCCCATGGGATTCATGGCTGGGGTGTTGCCATCTGAGGTGCATACCGTACTCTGGCAAATATAAATTAATTAAGGTTGCAATCATACAGGGTTACACAGCTGTACTGTGCAGAGAGCAAATTAAATTCCTTAAATACTTATTTTAAACACAGTTCACACTGCAAGCTCCCCCATGGAGAAGTGTGCTTTTCAGGCAAGGCAAATATCTGCTGTTAAGGGCTCTGCTACATACTCCAGTGTGAAGCCTGGTAGAAGGGAAGTTGTTTTCACAGAGACTATAGGGAGACATACAAACAGGGAGTAACTCAAGAGTGCTTCACAAAAGAACTGGATTCAGTGAAACTATCATAGTGGCCAGCGACAGAACAAAGACCATGCATGAAAAGGGGCTCGACACAGATTCATACTCGAATTAAACACCAGGTAGACCCCTTCTCACAGCACAAAATACAGTCTTCAAGTGCTTTGAGAAATTCAGTAAACTAGCAGTACAAGCAAACAAAATAACAATCAGTAGTACTCTGGCAAATATAAATTAATTAAGGTTACAATCACACAGGGTTACACCACTGTGCTGAGCAGAGAGCAAATTAAATTCCTTAAATACTTATTTTAAACACAGTTCACACTGCAAGCTCCCCCAAGGAGCAGTGTGCTTTTCAGGCAAGGCAAATGCCTGCTGTTCAGGGCTCTGCTGCATACTCCAGTTTGAAGCCTGGTAGGAGGGGAGTTGATTTCACAGTAGAGTTATCACCTTTTAAGAATCCCAAAGTGGGACATTTCTTACTGAAACATGATTTTTCACAGCACTATATATAACCTCAACCAGTGCAACAGACTTGTTTTCTCTGAATAATCAGAATTAAGACTAGGTGCTGTAGTTTTTTAATTGTTCCTAGTGTTTCTTATCATTTTCAGGTATTTTGCTTAAGGTATTATAGTTTTTCTGCAACATTTAAGAGAAGTCAGAAGAAATTTTTTTCTACTGTAATGTCAGGACATGTAGTGTTTTTCATGTTTTTTTGCAGGACACAGCTGCCCAAATGAGGACTGTCCTGTGAAAATCGGGACAGGTGGTAACCCTATTTCACAAAGCCTGCTGCTCAGGGCTCTGCTGCATACTCCAGTGTGAAGCCTTGGAAACATAGAAACATAGAAACATAGACTTTGATGGCAGATAAGGACCGCTAGGCCCATCTAGTCTGCCCATTTCCCTACCTACAGAATAGGCCGCAGATCCTAGTTAACCAACAGCCTATATCTTCCTGCCCCCCACATGAATTGCCTTATGTCTGTCCCATACATTCTTGAATTCTCCCACAGTTTTAGACCCCACAACTTCCTCAGGAAGGCTGTTCCATGCATCCACTACCATCTCTGTGAAATAATACTTCCTCACATTTCCCCTGAACCGCCCTCCTTCTATCTTTAAATTGTGTCTCCTTGTTCTTGCAAGTCTCTTCTTCTGAAAGATGCTACCCTCTTGGACTTTGTTGATTCCCTTGAGGTAATTGATAGTTTCTATCATGTCCCCCCTCTCCCTTCTTTCCTCAAGGGTATACATATTAAGCTCCTTTAGTCTCTCCTCATACGGCTTCTCTTGCAGACCCTGCACCATTTAGTTGCCCTCCTCTGGACTGCCTCTATCCTGTCTATGTCCTTGTGGAGATGGGGTCTCCAGAACTGGACACAGTATTCCAGATGGGGTCTCACCAACTGTCTGTACAGAGGGATAACAACTTCCTGTTTTCTGCTGCTGATGCCTCTCCCTATATCCCAGTATACCCCCAGCCCTCCCTACTGCCTTCTCACATTGCTTGCTAACCTTAAGGTCATCTGATATGATTACCCCCAGGTCCCTTTCCTGTTTTGTTGTTGTTACTACCTCCCCACCTATCGTGTATTCTTCCCCTGGGTTCTTGTTTCCCAGGTGCATTATTTTGCACTTTTTTGCATTGAATCCTAGCTGCCATACGTCTGACCATTCCTCCAACCTTGCCAAGTCCCTTTCATCCTTTCCACGCCTCATTGTATCAACCCTGTTGCAGATCTTTGTGTCATCTGCAAAAGGCATACTTTTCCTTCCAGTCCCTCTGCAATGTCACTGATGAAGACATTAAAAAGGACTGGACCCAATACTGAACCCTGCGGTACCCCACTAGTAACCCCTTTCTTCAGAGAAAGAGAAGAGAAGTGGCCCGGTGGTGGCACTCTCTGTGGTAAGTGGTACTTATGCTCATCTGCATTCTTCATAAATACCCCCTTTCTTTGTTTTTGCCACTAAAGTTTATGACCCTTATATGCAAATTCAAGGAGGCAACTTTGGCACCATACCCCCCTTTTAGCATTAACTGAAAAGTCAGATTATAGGTTTTGAACAGAAAGACATAATATGGTATTCTCTTACAATGCTCCAAGGAATGCACTTTTGATGCATGCTAGTTTGTTTAAAACACTTGTAAAATGTTCTGAATATGTTTACTTCTTTTTCTGGAGAGCTTATACACCCTTATCCCACAACACCGCAAAGGGCACCCTTTGGGGGCACTCCTTGGGTGCAGCATGATATTCTTCTCAAGTTCAGATTCTTTTCATACCTAACAATCATGCAGCACTAAATAATGCTATGCCAGTCTCTCTCTCTCTCTCTCTCACTCACATTCACACACACACAAGGTTCTGTGTACTTTTCATTCTTTTCCCAGGTAACTGGATTGCTGGAGGGCAGAGAGACTGGGTTCCTGACTAGTTTCTGACATTCTTTCCTTGACTCAGGGGCTGTACTTCAGAGCTGCCCTGAAGGGCATACTGGCTGCCTGTTGCTTTAACTGCCCCCCCAGGCTTACCCCCAATGTTAATTCCTCCCTCCCAACTGACCGATAGCTGCTCTCCTAGCTCCTACCACCTGGGATACCAACTCTGACCCTGCATGACATGATCTGGCACTGGACTTAAAACTAACAATGCTACACCACTGAAACACTATAATGTCCAAAGTATTTAGTTTCTACGTGTGTCACCTAACCATATGACTTGCTTTGGTTCATACAATTGCCCTACCACCGATGACTGAGGGTACATGTCTGTCTTTTTTCTTTTGATACAAATGTCCAAGTTGCTTGTCTTCTGTGTTCTTCCCTCACCATCCTGGCAGTATAGCCTAGAGCTTAGAGTAACAGGCTGTGAATGAACTTGGTACATCCAACAGACCTTGGTTTGACTCCCTCAACCTCCCCTTGTATACCGTGTGACTCAGAGCAAGTCACTTAACCACCCATTGCTCCCAGGTCACCCCTGAAAACAAGAACTTGTGCCTAGTGGGCATTACCTGAGTACCAAAAAATAAAATAAAAGTATAAGAAAACACGTTCATACAGGAAAGTCACAAACCCAGTACAACACATCATACTGCTTACTATAATGCGCTGCACTGGGTTTGAGGCAATTAACTTTCTGACCAGCCAACTTCAGATAGGTTAACACAGTGGGAGCCTGTGGGGCAAGTCAGTCAATCAGGTGCTCCTACACAGCAGCATTAAGATTCCCAAAGCATAGTCACAGGACTACACTTGCTACCATTTAGAACACTCAGAGTTAGAATGCAAGCAGTGGTTACCATAGAAATGTTTAGGTGGGGAGAACTCTCACATCTAGATGGCGGGGGAACTGCCATCACTGCTGTAGGTGGTGGCACTCTCCTATATTATTCAAAGTAAAACGATGGTAAATGTGCTGCACCACTCACATAGTTTTGTATGCAAGAGAGGCAGTTTGCATGAGAAGAAAGCGTGTAGGATCCTAAATGGATGCAGGGAGAGACACATTTCTCTCTGTCTGTCACCTAACCATATGAATTCAGTGTAAAGTCTAAAACCCAGTGCAGAGCACTATGGTAAGCAGTATGACACATTGTGCTGGGTTTGACCCATGGTTGTGGGGAAAAAAAAAACTGTATGAACCAAAGGAAGTCCAGCACTAGACACTGATCCTGAGCACTCAAAATGGCAAAACAGATACTAAATAGTATTAAACATGTCTTTATTTTGTGCAAAAGAGCAGTTGAACATTGGCAGCAACCCATAAATTACTCAGTGTTTTGCATGAGCCCCTCCCTCCTGGTGTGTGACCACTTTTTCAGGAGTAAGAGATCAGCTTGGCAAAACCATTTACTGCAAGTACTTGGTGCCCAGACTCGGTATCAGGCATAACTGCTAAGTTGCCTTGCAGGCAAGGAACAAAAGTAGATAACTGAGTGTCAGCGTGGTGCACTAGCCTGGAGTACTAGACAGATATTAGTTCACAGACTTTGTCATACTGAGCCTCCCCAAGCCAAGGAAAAATATCTTGAGCCTCCCCATAGAAAAAAAATGCAGTGCAATACAGTACTTTTTATTACTTTCCACAGTATACCAGTAATAAAGTGAAACACCTGTAACTGAATTCTCTTTTTATTTAATTTATTCTCCCCCCAGTCACAGCTTTAGTTTTGTGTCCTTTCTTGGTCACCAATTTGTGCATATCTAACTAACTAATTAACTCACTCCAGGACTCACTCACTACCTAAACTCTAATATATCTACTGTACATGTGATCATTCTGTGGGTAATGCTCAGTGGTAGTACCTCTGCAGAAAGTACAGCACTGTAAATCATGCATTATCCCCGGCCTGGGTCCCTGGCATTATCCCAGGTACAGTGGGACAGCCCTGGGGGACAGCATCAGCAAATCCAGGCAGCAAATGCTGTCCCAGAAATGGTTTACTATTTAGCAGGCTTTCCGGGCAGGCTTTCTCTGAGTCATCAGTAGAGCCATCCAAGTATTGCTGCTCCCAGTGAACACAAGTCCTGGACACTAGTCCACAAGATCCAAAGCCAGGTGTGAGGGGTGTAGCAGCTATGACCTGTGAGGAGTGTCAGAAGGGGCACAGACATGGGACCCCACTGCAGCTATAGCCCAGAGCTACGGCGACAACAATGGACAAACCTGGGCTGGGGGTAAACCACATTACCAGTACCAGAACCAATCCACAAAGAGTATGACTGTAGTGTGGCTGTGACATTGACACCCACAATGATGAGTGGCTCTCTCGGGGGCTCACAACAGAAGCAGGCAGTCACTGCTTGCTGCCATCTCCAGCAACACACAGCAGGAAATGCAGTCTGTCCTGTCCTCTCCAGTAAAAGAGCCCAAACATGAGCAGCTGCCGTTGCCACCGTGGTTCTCCTCCTCAGTTCAGGACGTGCAGCCCCGACATGCAGGGGATACCAACACTGGTTTGTGGTGCTATATTTAACTTAAACCTCCTACCAGCCAACTCTCCAGCCAATAGGCATGCAGCAGATTCCACCGGGAGGCTCCACCTCCGATATCCCAACCAATCAAGCACTTTAACCAGTGGAACTGGAGGGGGCGCCTGACCCCCTGCTCCCACTGTAATGCCACTTCTAGATTTTGTTTATTGCGGGGTTTCTTGACTTGGAACAGCATTGAGGTGGGGGAGAAGAGCTGATTAAAGGCGTAGCTCTGGAACGGGCTACAGCAGCACTTTCAAAAGGGCATGTTGCCGGGGCATGTTTATGTCCTGATAAAGGTGGCAGTGTGGTATATTGAAGACAGACTCCCTCCCACCCAACACCTCTGATCAGCTCAAAAAGAGGAGCACCAACAGTGACATATGTGAAAAAAAACATCCTTACAAGAAAAGGCACAGAGCCAGCATCCGCGATCTGCACATGAAAAACACCCCTTTTCCTTGATTTGGCAGATGTGGATGCTTACCTCAGTACACACACAGTGCCACCACCGGAGGAAGTTGTTTTCACAGAGCTTGCTGTTCAGGGCTCTGCTGCATACTCCAGTGTGAAGCTTGGTAGAAGAGAAGTTGATTTCACAGAGCCTAAGGAGAATAGGCTTCCTGGTGGAACCTCTGTCAATTTATTTAGATGCAAATGTCAATGGCTAAGTTCAGGCTCTCCCCTCACACATTAGAGATACCTCCCAGACATTGGATATACTGGGCAACATGCAGATTGAGACTGAATGGTTATTGGTCTCTCTGGATATTAACTCACTATACACCAATATCCCTCACCAAGGGGTTTAGAGGCCCTAGAATATTGGTTCGTTCAGGACTTGAGGATGGAGGCTGGAAAGAAACATTTTTTGTTGAGTTGTGCAGAACATGTGCTTACAAAAAACTATTTCATGTTTCATGACTCTTTTTATCTGCAACTCAAGGGAACGGTGACGGGGCAACGTTTGCCCCCTATAACACCAATCTCTACCTGTGACTTTGGAAGAAAGAAACAGTCTATGACAGTCAGACCAATCATTTTGATGAAAAGATTGATGTCTGGTGTCGTTACATAGACAGTATATTTCTGGTGTGGTGTGGCACGAGGGATGCACTTATGGATTTCATGGGATACTTGGAGGCTAGTAATCCAAATTTAAAATTTTCGGTACAGTGTGACTTGACCTCTGTCTCCTTTCTGCACCTGGCCATATATAAGAAAACAGATAGTACATTGAGGATGGATTTACTTAGAAAGGAAACGAACCACAATTCGCTATTGTTGGCATCCAGTTGTCACCCACACCACATGATCAGAAATATTCCCAAAGCCCAGTTATTAAGAGCTTGCAGGAATTGCAGCAGTGATGGTGACTTATCAATCAATGGGCAGGCAATGTGTACAAGAGTTGAAGAATGGGGGTATCTTAGGCAAACAGTAAACAATGCGCCGTGGAGGTTTTTGAAACAGATAGAGATAGTTTGCTAACTGACAGGGTACCCAGACAGAGTGAGCCAAGAATGAATTTTGTAACAAAATATTCCAGGCACAGTAAGGAAATACAGAATATAATATATTAAAACTGGAATATCCTGACAGGTGAACCTTTACTTAAAGAGGTCACACAACAGAAACCAAGCATGTTTTTTTAGAAGGAGGGGGGGCAACCTGTGAGATAAACTTGTACACAGTTACCAGCCAGACCCAACAGCAGCTAAGGAAAGTCGAAAACAATCATTGCCTGTTGGTACTTTTCTGTGTGGTAACTGCAAATATTGCAGTGCCATTCTGAAGTCTAATACTTTCACCAATTGCAATAGTCAGCAGAGCTGTTTATTTTATTTATTTATTTATTCATTTATTTTCATTTAGTTTTTGTTGATCGGGTAAGTGAACCAGATACAGATGAACGGCAACTGAAATTGAACCAGATTTTAAGCTGTTGGTATTTTTAGTGAATGGGGGAACTTTAGCCTGGGCACCAGGGAAATTCCCCTTCTCTACTTCCTGTGAGCAGGGGGGACTCTTTTGCTGGTGACTTCAAGATGGCTGCTGTTTCAGATCCTGGTGGAGGTGCTGGAAATGCTGCTCTCTGTCCCCAGGTTCCAGCTCCTGCTCTTCAGCCTACTTCTCCTGCTATGGATTACAGAAATGGTCTCTTAGACTCTGTGCCTCCTGTCCATGCCTCAACTGTGGTGCTTCAGTCTTCCACTGCTGCTATTACTGTGGATGTTACACAGTCTCCTGTGAACCCCTCTACAGCACCGAATCCTGGGCCTAATACTGCTTCCTAGTCCTCTGCACATCTATGCCTTCTCTACCAACAGCATTGCTCTCTCCTGTGGCGTTTCATGCATGAAGATTACGCCTCTCATCCAGCCCCACTGCTGATTTCTACTCTGACTGGGCTTTCTACTATGCTACCTTCTACTCTGTCACCTACTCATAGTGCGAACCCTACCTGCTCTGCCGAGATGCATCAAGGTTCCTTTTCTCCTGCTTTCATCCATGGAATTAATGACTCTTCAGACTTAGCCTGGTCCCCAGATTCTGCTTTATGGGCTGCGGGCTGGATGCAACCGCTTCCTGGTGCACCATGGTCTTCGCCTCATGCAGTTAGCACACAGGACATTATTCACAGAGCCTCAATTCCTATTCCTTCCACTTCGACTATTTCTCTAACATCCACGCCTCCTCAGTTGCTACCACACAGGGATTTTTCAATTCCCACCCAGGACTCCAATGTTGGCCAACCACCTCTTCCTTTAACGACCGCTATGCTGGCTCATGATTTTCGCCTTAGCGATCTTTTTCAGAACTTGGGTGCACCAGCTCAGCTTAGGAACGCTGTTCGCCTGAAATTTTTTGGTGACCTTTCTGATGCTCCTGATCGTAAATCTGTCTTACACTCAATGTTAAGGGACTCTTTGGGCACCTTTGCTAGCGAATTGTTTGCTTTTATACATGTTAAGGGGGAATCTATATATGACATTAGTTTTAAAAATATGTACACCTTAGAGAGATTTTGGACTAAATACGAACTGGTGAAATCTCAGGCTTTATGGGCCCCCTTTATGCTCATTCCCCTTACTAAACCTACTATTAAATTTATTACTCTTCTGTTTCGTAATGAGGGAGTGAGCATAGCGGATGTCCAATACTGACTTAAGCAGCACTTCGATATCCTTGAGGCTCCTTGACCTATCTTGGACAAGGATCTCATTTGGACTGGGGGTTGGAAGGTTAAAGTACAATTAAAACAAGCAGACCGGGGTATTACCTGCTTGCCAAGCAGCTTCTATATTGGTCAGGACAGGGGTTTGTGTTTTTACCCGGGTCAGCCTCGTACCTGCCATAATTGGGGGGCTCGTACACACCTCAGCCACACCTGTGATAAACCTCGCTGCTCTCTCTGTCTGGCCTATGGTCATTTCAGCCTTGGCTGTCCACATCCACAGAAATGTAACCTCTGTGATGAGTCCAGCCACACCTACCTCCTGTGCCCTTGGGTGGACCACAATAGACTGGATCATACCCGTCAGGACCAGGTGGCCCTTATTTCTGATACCCAAACTCAGATCCTTTGTCAGCGTGCGGAGGAGCACCAGGACAAAGTGATCCCCCTGGCTGTCATTAACTCTGATTCCCCTTCTACGGTTTGTACGGCCGATCCTTTGTCATGGGACCAAGTTCCACCCAGTTTGGACCTGGATCTACAGCTTGTTACCCCATCTGACCCTATGCCCTCTCCTTCCCCTCCAGACCAGGTTCCCTTTGAGGAGGTTTCCCAGGGTAAGCGGGGCAAGTCTAAAGGCAAGCAGAAGGCTCCCAGTCCCCCTCCTAGGCAGTCCATTCTGACTAGGAACCAGTATCAGGCCTTCACAAAACGGAAACAGTGGAGTGACATAATGGAAGAAGAAAATGATTTGGAGCCCTCTCAAGCTTCTTCTACCCAGATGGATTACTCCTCTGATTCCCAGTGAGATCCCTTCCCCACCAGACCCAACACTGGACAGTGATCTGCGGTTACTTGATTTTCGTTGTTTGCCCTTGTGGGTTTTTTCCCTAGTTTTTCATTTTCTGCTCTTTTCCTATGTCGGGGTGTTTGAGCCTCTGCTGTTTTACTCTTAATGTATGCAGCATGAAATCGCATAGAAAACTCCTCACCTCTTTACAATACCTTTTGGATCTCCCTCATGATTTTTATTTGCTCCAGGATACCAAATTAAAGACCCATTACAAATTGTCTCTGGCTTCTTCAGGTTGGGCCAGGGACCCTTCTTATTGGTCCTCGGGAGTGGATTCCTGTGGTGGTCAGGGCATTTTATTTTCTGGTTTTGATTGCACCATTACCAGACTGGTTGACATTGCTCCTGGTAGAGTCCTTATGCTTGACTGCACTTTCTATCACCTACGGCTCCGGATTCTGAATGTTTATGCACCCCAAAGTATCGCTGCATGCTCTGACTTGTTCAGATCTTTACAACCTTACTTACATACCTCCCGTCATCTTTACATGGGGGGGGGATTTCAATTGTGGTCTTTCCCTGGCAGATAGAGGGGGTTCCACTCAGAAACTTTTTGGTGACTCTACTGCTCTACGTACCATTCTTCAGACTGCCTCTCTTAAGGGCGGCTACTGTGAGGTACACCCCACAGGAGCTAAAACCTATCACAGAGGACTTCTGGCCACTTGTATTGATTTTTTCTTTCTGTCACAGAATGCCAAGGTTCACCAGGCTAAAGTTGTTCCTTGCAAAACCTCGGATCGCTTGGTCATTTCCATGCTCTGCTCTCCTTTTACTGCTTCTCACCCTCTGGTCGTTTCATTGATTTGGAAATTGAAAAGCTCCTTGTTGTCTGATGCTAGCCTCGTTCGGGATTGTCGGGATTTTATTTTTGGTCCGAGCCTCGGTGCTAGATGCTTATACCTCCCCCTTCCATGCTGGGAAGACACCAAACTGGATATCAAGCATTTCTTTCTTCAGCACGCTAGGAGGAAAGTGGCCTCCTCTTATCATCAGTACTTACTTTTATGATGACATTTACAGGATACTATCTCGAAAGCGTCTGAGCCTGGTTTTGTTCTCTCCCCTCTTATTGCTTTCCTGTAGACCCAGATAGATGTGTACCAGTATGATACAGCCTGCTCCTTGCGTCTAGAGGCCTCTTGTGGCACTGGGTCTTCCAAAGCTTCATTTGACATCTATAAGCATTGTTCTGACAGAGTGTTGGCCACGCATATTGACCGTCTTGTAGACCCTGACTCTGTATCTGTTTATGATACTATTACCTTCCTTCAGGGTAAGGTTTTTTCACATCTGGAAATTGCCTTTGGTACCCCTACAGTGACTTCACCTCTGGATTTCTCTTTTCTTGATTTTCCATTCCCTTCTCCCCCTCTAGATCTCTGTACCAGGTTGATTACCCCGATATCCTTGTTGGAGGTCCAGACTGCCATCAAAAAGCAAAAACGATGCACTTATCCAGGATCAGATGGTCTAACAGCGGAACTTTACCACACGTTTACTGATATTCTTTCTCCTTTCCTTACCATGCTTTTTAATGCTATTATTTCTTCTAATTCTCTCCCCCCCTACACTTCTCGGATACCATCATGTTTCTTTTGTATAAGAAGGGGGATAGGGCAGATATTCATAATTGGAGACCACTGAGCCTTTTGAACATAGACTACAAGATTTTTGCCTCTGTTTTACTCCATCGACTTCTTCCTGTTGCATCACATGTTATCTCTGAAGTTCAGACTTATGCTATTCCACATCGCTCCATTGTTTCGAATCTTTCTCTTCTACAGAATGTCTCTGCTTTCAGCTCTTCTTCTTCTCCTTCACCTCTTCTTTCTCTAGATCAGGAGAAGGAGTTCAACAGGGTGAACCATGATTATCTTTTCCATGTCCTTTCTCACTATGGTATCCATGTCGTTTCATCCAGTGGCTCAAATTGCTTTATTCTACTGTGTGGATCCAGCCTTATGTGAATGGCACCCCTTGTCCCTCATTCTTGAGTAGGACTGGAGTTCGGCAAGGTTGCCCATTGAGTCCTCTTCTCTATGTTTTTCATATTGATCCCTTATTTCGCAGGATTTTGCATCATCCTTCTATTCCTCATCTCTCTTTTTTTTCCGTGCCGCCTGTACCTCCGGTGTTAGCTTATGCAGATGATCTATGTAGTCTTACCACACTACAACTTCAAGAGATGGCCTTACTCCATCTCCTCTCAGACTATGAGCGAGTATCTGGCTCTAGGTTGAATTTCAGTAAAAGCTCCACTGTATACCTCCCATTGTTGCCTCTCCCTAGTTCTCCTACTTCTACTCATCGTATTGCTGGGGTACCGGTCTGTTATACCCCCATCAAGATTTTAGGGCTGTCCTCTGCTACACCGCATGATGCCCTTGCCAACTGGACTGTTGTTTTGGACAAGGCTTTTCACACCATTGCTTCCTGGAAGGGTCATACTATTTCTAAACGGAAACGAGTTTTGCTGTTGAAAACTTTTGTCCTTCCTCTATTTCTTCACTTGGCTTCTGTTTTTCCAGTTCACTTTTCTTTGGAAGCTCATTTGTATAATGTTTTTTTTCAGGGCTTCTGGGGTAGTCACTTGAACCCGGTGAAAAGGGACTTACACGTATCTTGATTATAGCCATGGCGGTGTTTGGATGTTGAACCCTTTGGTGTTCTTTCACTGTTTGTTTCTCAAGACTACTTTTCCTTCCTTATTGCAAGCCCAGATGGTTTTTTGGTTTCCCTTCTCCATCATCGTGCTGCTCCGTTGTGTGTAGCATGGTGTCTTCCATCAATGGAGCTTCCCTGGAATTTTCAGAGCTATAATCTCCCTCGTTTTATTATCCCAGCTTTTTTAAAGATTTGTCAATGGTTTTTGACTCCTACGATGCTTCATTCTTCATCCAGGAAGCAGCTATATCAGTCTATTCTGGGATCATTTTTTCTGGACCTCCCGGTGTTGCGGAACCCTCTTGGCTCTGTTCTGGACTCTTCTTGTTTCTTTCACCAATTGACTGATCCCTGCATTCCACAGCAGGTTTGGGATGTGACCTGGCTTTCATGTCACGGCAGGCTAGGTGTTCAGGATAACCTGAAACATAAATCTCAGGAGGAAAGAACTTGTCCTTGTGACTCGTGCCCTTCTATTCCTGAAACCATGTTTCATTTTTTTATTGATTGCCCCTCTACATGACCTGTTTGGACCCTTCTCCTTCACAAGTGGAAAGACAAGACCCTTTCTACTCTCACCTATGATATTTTAATTTATGGCATCTATCCTTCTGGTCTGAGTCACTATCACCCCAGTACATTACGTTTGATTTTTGCCTTTTGCCACTACTATTTATAGCAGGCCACATGTGCATTTTTGCTGCAACAAAAGGTGTGTACTCACACTCAAATAGTAACCCAAATTTTGCAGGGTTTGTGTATTAGCTACAGCTCCAAGCAGGCCTCATTACCATCTGGGGTTTTCCGATGCTACTGGGATTTCTGCTCCTGGATTTTTTCCTGAGTTTATTTTCCTTTGTATTGTGATGTTCCCCTGCCTTTTCATTTGGACTGGGTTGGGAGTCAGGGATGGTTTTTATCTCCTAATGTAGATATTTTCTGTTTGCGGTTACTGTATACTGTAGTACTTCTTTATGTTTTGATTTTCCTTTATTATGAATTGCTGATGTAACATGTTCTTGTATGCTTTCTTTTTCTTATTGAACTCCCCTACTTTTTAATGGGGATGAGACAGGGGTTGTGTACAGTAACAGCTTATTTTTGTTTGTAGTTTCATGTATGCTGTTATTTCTCTTTTTGTTTTTTCTCTTTATGGTTTATGTATGAAGCAATACCTTTCTGCTTATTTTGTTTTCAGTTTTTAAATAAAAAATTCCCCTACTCTGCTAGTAGGGGGACTCCTTGGCCGTCTTTCTCAGGATGGCCACTATGGAGGAACAAGCAGAGTGGATGGCTGTTGAGATGACAGGGGAGAAGGCTTCCACCCCTGTCCTTTCTTCTCAGGAGGCCATATATGCAGATTTAGCTGTGGCAAATTATTCTGAAGAAGATTTGGAATTGAGCATAGACACCCCTGCACCAAGTGATAAGAGTAAGGGGGAAGCCAGCAGATGCTTTTCACAGAATGACGACAATATGGGAACTGTAACTCCACAGGAGCAAATATCTGAGAAACTGTGACTGTTGCAACAGGAAAAAGAAAAAAAATCTTAGCAAAAGTGCAAGAGCTCGATAAAGAACTGCTTCAATTATCAAAGCAAGCAGCAGCCAGAAGTAAGGATTCGGCTGTCAGGAGAATGCAGAGTCATACCTCTACTGATGTTTTGCCTGTCACTGGATTGAAGGAATCTCCTCCTGCAGACACAACATCAGAAAAGAAACCAGGTGATGTTCACACTGTGGCTGGCAGTAAAAACAGAGTACAGTCCATGTGCCAACAGCCGCCTTGTCCGGATAATTTGTCCCCTGCCTCTGACACAGCTTCTACCAGGCCTGCCAAACTGTGACTCAGGACCGGGAGACAGGCCCACATCTCTAGACCATGGTCTGAACCATTCAGTGCCGCTGAAGTTACATATTCTTTCCTGGACAGATGCTGAGCAAAAGACTGGGTTCTCGGGTGTCTAATCCAACTTTAAAAGCACTTTGTAACAATGAAATAGACTCTGACTCGAGGTCCTCTATACATGCCTTAGAGGACACTGGCTGGAATCTCAGGAACAGTCAGGACATTGGATCATGGATTCAGAAGATCCTTCATATCACAAGATGATTGCAAATCTTCCTGCTGCAGTGGCCACCGACATTAGATCTGAAAAGAGCTTCAATACACCCAGGGGTAATGACTCTATTGTTCAAAATGATTGCACTGTAATAAATGAAGATTCACCTAGGAATACTGTTGTTAATACCACAGAAACTCTACTAGATCCTGTTCAAGCTAATATATTTCAAGAGGGAGAGGGAACCTATATGTTTGGGGCCTAGTGAGGAATTACTGAATAATCAACATGACAGACCATCATTAGAACTTATGTTTAAGCTCTCTGACCTGTTTACTAACAAGGGCAAGCCTGTCCCTAGATGCAACGCAGTCAGACTGCTATACAAAGGTGGGTTGGAAAACCTCCCGGATAGGATTTTTGTGGCCTGGGGAGTTGAAATTATGACATCAGTTTTAAAAATGTTTTTAGCCTTGATCGCTTCTGGGCCCAGTATCAGACTTTAAAAAATAAACCTGTTTTGGATTCCGTTTCAAGCCATCCCCCTTAACCAAACCTCTTGTCAAAATATGAGTTTTGTTTATAAATGAAGGTGTAAACATAGAAGACATGGTATTTTGGTTAAGGCAAAGATGTGAGATACTAGGGAAGCCAATGCCTAACCTTGATGGTGGGCAAATCTGGGATGGGAGCTGGAAAGTCAGGGTTAAGCTTTTACTACTAACTTGGGCCCAGTCCATCTGACAAGTTCATTTTATTTAGAGAAGGACCAGAGTGCTATATTTTATAGTGGTCATCCAAGGTCTTGTTTTAAGTGTTGGTCCAGGCACACCTCAGTTCAGCCTGTGATACCTCTCGATGCAGTCATTGTTTGGAATTTAGTCATTTTGCCTCATCCTGTTTAAATTAATTCAAATGTAACCTTTGTGAACAGACCAGACATGCCTACGGGTGTTGTCCCTGGGCATCCCATAATAGGGAAAACTGCCCTTCACATGAAGGTCTGATAAATATGGCACAGCACAGGCAGGCTAGGTGAATTGCAGATGAAAACAACAGAAATATAGAGAATCCAGCACCTTTAGCAATACTAGATCCTCCTGACCAGAGGGCTGATGTTACTCATCCTGCAAATTCTGACCATAGTGCTGATTTAGGAGAAATTACTGCCCCTGCACAAAATGAGAAACTGGAATTGTGGCGATAGAAATGCCACCCCCCCCAGAAGAAACGGAGTTACCCTTTAAAGTGGTATCCCAAAAGAAAAGAACTAGGCAAGGGAAAGCAGTATCACAAATAGGCAAAGACACTGAAACTAAACAAGATTTAGCCTGTTCATTTAAAAGTAGGGAACAAGTATGCTCCTCTCACATCAGAAGGGACATATGGGTATTCTGATGGAGGGAGTACTGATACTTCGTCAGTTGCATCCACTACTGACACCGAAGGAAGAGGGAGGGATTCCATAGCTAAAAGAACAAGCCAGTGTCGATCCTCTAAGCTCTAGTAACCTGAATCTTACAGTCACTTAGGGGTTTTCATTTTCTTTCCCAAACTTTAATGAATGCATTCATTAAAAATAGCTACTCTAAATGTCAATAGCATCAAAAGTGAAGAAGAGATTAGGGGCACTATTATCACTTCACAATCTAAAAAGTGATATCATTTGCATTCAAGACACAGGGGTAAAGACTAATTATGAGTTGCAGCAAGCATACAGGGCATGGACCTCTGGTCCTTCATTTTGATCCACAGGAACGCACACATGCGATGGAGTGGGTATACTTTTGTCTAATCCCCTTCTCAAGGTCTCTAGGCTAATAGACATTCACCCTGGTAGAGCATTACTTTTCGACATATCCTATATCTCTGAATGGTTCTGTTTGATTGCAATTTATGCTCCACAGACAAAGGCCCAGAGGGTAGCTTTATTTAAGGAGGTTCAGCCTTACTTACATATGTCTAGACTTTTGAATTGGTTAGAGGATTTCAACTGCAGATTATCTATATTAGATAGAGGACTCCAGACCTCTAAACTATTTTGTGATTCGATTACATTGCTGCAGATACTTAATACAGCTGGACTGATTGATGTATATAGGAAACTCCACCAAACTGGAGGGTTCACTTATTTTAGAGGTCACCTAAAAACTCCTATTGATTTCATCTTTACATCCTCAGTATTAGAAATTATGAATATCTGTATGCATCCAAGTGAATTTTCTAATCATGTATCTGTCAAAGTACAGATCTTATGGGATAGCAAATCCCATTGCAGGAAGAATAAATGGTGACTTAATGAGGCCTTACAAGAGGATCCCAGCATGAAGAAAAAGTGGGCTCGAGACTGGGTGGCTCAACTTTCAGTGGCAGAATTATATGAGAATATTTTACAATGGTGGGAGGATACAAAGAGGGCATGGTAGGATTTGTTTCAACAGAGAGCTGAGTATTTGGCAAATAAAGACTACATACAGTATTCATGGTTAAGACACTATTTTGCAGCATCTTATTTCCCAAGCAGAGTTGTCTACCTATGATTATAGTTTAGTGATTAGCAATGTGAAAAAACAAATGATCAACATACAGTATAATAGGGCAAAGTCTCTAAACCAAGAACTTAAATTTGGAACCCAGATACACAAGAACTATCTAGACTCCTATAAAGAATGCAAAAAATGGGTAGATGACAGGATAATCACTGAACTTAATTCACCTTCAGGGCAGACAGCACGTACTCCTCAAGATATCTTAAAAATTGTGGAGAGCTATGTTGAGGGGCTGTTTGGCAATCCCCCCCAGGAGGGGGACCCCCAAGGGCTGTTAGATTCATTAGGATTGCCCCAGGTTACTGCTAATGATGCTAAAAAACTGACTTTGGAGGTATCCTTGGAAGAAGTTAAAATAGTAATTTCTCAGTTAGCAACACAATCTGCTCCAGAATCTGATGGATTAGGATCAGAGTTTTAAAAAACATTTAGTGAGGATTTAGCCCCAGTGTTAGTGATCCTGTACAATTATATTTTAAAGACCTCCACCTATGCTCCATCCATGCATGAAATCATTTTGATTTTACTATATAAGAAAGGTCCTAGAAATATGATTGGCAATTGGTATCTACTCAGTCTGCTTAATACAGATTATTAAATCTTGAGTAAAATTTTGCTAGCTAGGTTGACCAATGTAGCTCAATATCTTACTAGCCCCCCCCCCCCAGACATGTGCAATTCCTGGTAGGAAACAGCAAGACAATCTTATAATATTAAGGCAGCTATTTTTCGGAGGGGAGAGTAATCAGCTCTAGGGGTTTTTCTTGCCTTAGATCGAGAAAATGCCTTTGACAGATCATCACAAAAAATTCTATTTGCAGCATTGAAGTCTTTTGGAGAACTGGATACATTTGTATAATGAATTAGGCATATGTATAGTGGAGCAGTTATTTCACTAACTGTTAATGGATGGTTTGGTAATAAAATCAAGGTACAGAGAGGGGTGAGACAAGGGTGCCCTCTTAGCCCCCTGTTATGTGTATTCAGAATATACATTTTAATTCAGATGCTAGTTGCTGATACTAACATAGAGGGGATTATAGTCATTTTAAATCCTCTCCTCTGGTTAAAGTACAGACTTATGCAGATGATATGATTTTAACAGTATCCCCTAGTGTCTTTGTCTGCTTTACTAACTCAGTATTCAGAAACATCAGGCTCAAAGATAAACATTGAGAAAAGTAAAGGAGTGACCATTGGGTCCATGCCATTGCCTCCTATTGGATACCTCTCTGGAATACAAGTAACAAATTAACCCATTTCATTTTAGGGAATAGACTTCGGACTGGTTGATATTTCCACCCTTAATTGGTAAAAAGGAATGATTTGAGCCAATAGGATGGTGAATAGCTGAAAGGCCAGCAAATCTCCAAGAAATGGAAAGTAGTGTTGATTAAAACATTATTAATCCCAGTATTTTTGTACTTAAGTTATATATACCCACCCCCTCAAGGAATAATAACAAGTCTATACAGTGCCTTGTTCAAGGTTTTTGGAGGTCACATCTGAACCCAGTTAAAAGAGAGTTTACATATCGTCCCATAAGTAAAGGTGGGGTGGCTATGATATACCCAGCAGCATTTCTATCCTACAATTTTAGTCTTACTATGAAACCAGAGATATTGGCATGGAAATTCCTAGTGGATTCATGGCTTCGGCCTTGCCTACCTATATGGAAAAAAAGGAAGTCTAGTCTTTTGAATAGGTGTATAGCTCCACAATGTGGTCTTGACAGTATCAAAATGGCTATGAAATGGGACCCTACCCCCACGCATCTGTTGACACTAGATAGGAAATCTATTTCTAAATTAATTTTACAGTCTGAATGTCAGTCTGAAATAGATTTCCCAGGTTGCCCAGAAAATCAGAAGAGTAAGGCTCTTCAACAGTTAACTAACAGTAGAATCCCCCCTTTTGCATGGGATTTCACATGGTTGTGTAACTCTGACAGATTAAGCATTAAGGAGGCAATTCCATTCCAAGGTAAAAATATGGCACTTCAGAGGAGCTGACTTTGGTAAGGTGGCCAACAGAGTTAAGCTAGCCCTGGCAAAAGGTAACACAGGTGAGGGGGTATAGGCAAAGTGGGCAAGCATTAAGGATGCAATACTTGAGGCAACATCCCACTGTGTTACACAGAAAAGGAAGTGCAAAAGAAGAAGGAAACCACTTTGGTTCTCAAATACAGTAGCAGAAAAGGTCAGAGCTAAAAGGCTGGCCTTCAGGAAATATAAGGGAACACAGCGGGATGAAGTTAGAGAGGCATACCAAACTGCCCTAAGGGAAGCAGGGAAGGCAGTAAGGCAGGCAAAGTCCCAAACTGAGGAAACACTAGCACAAACAGTAAAAGAAGGTGACAAGACTTTCTATAGATGCATTATTGAAAGGAGAAAGTCCAGAGGGGGTATTGCTAAGCTCAAAGGAGAAAAGGGGGCATGTGAGGAGGAGGACCCTGTAAAAGCATGTATCCTAAATAGATACTTTTGCTCAGTATTTACTGAAGAGAAGGTAGGGCAGGGCCCACAGCTCAGCACCATGGACCCAGGGGGAAGGAGGTGAGCACTACTCCCTTCACAAAAGAAAGGGTCCTACAAAAGCTCGATAAGCTCTGGGTGGACAAGGCAATGGGACCTGATGGCATACATCCCAGGGTACTTAAGAAGCTAAAGGTGGAACTAGCAGAGTCATTAGCAGAAATGTTTAGTGAGTCTCTGAGCACAGGAGAGGTCTCAGAAGACTGGAGAAGGGTTCATGTGATCCCACTCCACAAGAGTGGTAGCAGAGAGGAGGCAGGGAACTACAGGACAGTCAGTCTTACCTCAGTAGTGGGCAAGATTATGGAAGCACTCCTTAAGGAAAGGACAGTGCAACACCTGGAATCCATAAGGGCACAGGATCCAAGACAGCATGGGTTTACAAAAGGAAGGTCCTGTCAAACTAATCTCATAGATTTCTTTGACTAGGTAGCCAGAGTGGTGAACCAAGGGGGAGCAGTTGATGTCGCCTACCTTGACTTCAGCAAAGCTTTCAACACTGTTCCACATAGAAGATTGATAAATAAGCTGGGTAGGCTCAGGGTGGGTCAGAAGTTGGTCAACTGGGTGGCAAACTGGTTGACGGACAGAAAACAGAGAGTGGTGGTAAATGGTATACAGTCAGAAGAGATGCAGGTCACAAGTGGGGTACCTCAGGGATCAGTCCTAGGGCCAGTCCTCTTCAATATCTTCATTAGTGACATTGCAGATGGACTAGAGGGTAAGGCTTGTCTGTTTGCAGATGACACCAAGATCTGCAACAGAGTAGATGATTCAGATGGGGTGGGCAGCATGAGAAGAGATCTGGATAAACTAGCAAAATGATCAGAAGAGTGGCAACTGGGATTTAATGCAAAGAAGTGCAAGATCATGCACATAGGGAAAAGAAACCCCGAAGCCACCTATAGGCTGGGATGGGAGTTGCTGGCCATCACAAAGGAAGAAAGAGACTTGGACATCATTATCACCGATGACCTGAAATCATCCAAGCAGACCTCTAAAGCAGTAGGTAAGGCTAGGGGGATGTTAGGGTGTATTAGTAGGGGTATCACAAGTCGTAAGAGGGAGGTAATAATCCCTCTTTACAAGACACTGGTTAGGCCCCATCTGGAGTACTGCATGCAGTACTGGAGGCCACACCTTCACAAGGACATTAACTAAATGGAGGCA
This sequence comes from Neoceratodus forsteri, assembly GCA_016271365.2. Lineage (NCBI taxonomy): Eukaryota > Metazoa > Chordata > Ceratodontiformes > Ceratodontidae > Neoceratodus > Neoceratodus forsteri. The sequence goes on from CM057451.1 coordinate 204,806,446, forward strand.
GTCCAGAGAAGGGCAACCAAAATGGTGCAGGGACTGCATCAGAAGACATATGAGGACAGATTAATGGAGCTCAATATGTATACCCTTGAGCAAAGGAGGGAGAGAGGTGATATGATCGAAACATTCAAACACCTTAAGGGCATTAACAAGGTGAAAGAGTCTAACATGTTTAAATATAAGAAAAATAGCAGGACAAGAGGACACAGCATGAGAATAGAGGGAGGCCGATTAAGGGAGAATGTGAGGAAAATCTTTTTCACAGAACAGTGGTGGATGCATGGAACAGCCTACCTCAGGAAGTGGTGGCTATGAATACAGTGCAGGGCTTGAAACAGGCATGTGATAGGCATAAGGGGGCAATACAGATGAATATGGATAGATAGGTCATTGACAGTGTAAAGGTGTGTGGCACATTCATAAGGTAGAAAAAATGGGCAGACTGGATGGGCCTTGTGGTCCTTATCTGCCGTCAACCTCTATGTTTCTATGTTAAGGAGAATAATAAACATAAACAGCTTATAGAGAGATACTACCCAAGAGATGCCTGTGGACAGATTGTAGAAACACAACAGTACCTATTTTTGACCTGTTTATATATAAAACCTTGTTGGAGATTACTAGCTGATACATGGCAGGAACCTCTTTTTCTGACCTTGGATTACCAGACATTAGATTATAGTCCTACTGATAGTTCCTTTAGTAGATATCATGCTGACACAATATATATATATAATTCTGGTTATTATTAAATACTTTATTTGGCAAGCTCATTGTATGTGGGTATTACAAAAAAGAATGGTCATGCATTCTGAACTCTTGTACAACATAAGACAAGCGATGGATAGAACTGTGCAGCTGGACATTGTGCATTTTTCACCTAAAAAAGTAAGACGTCTATGGCTTCATTGTGCTGCTTGGTGTATTTAAAAGCCATAACACTGATGTATGGCCTAGAGATTTAAGTTTGTTATATACATATGTTGACTTCTCTTTGATATGTCTGATAGTATTTATTGTAGTTTGCTTGTAATGAAACCCAACTTTCAATAAAAATTCCCCTACTCTTTTCAAGAAGTGCCATGGGATCTTTAACATCCTCCTGAACAGGCAGATGGGACCTCAGTTTAAAGTATCATATGAAAGATGGCACCTCAGGAGTGCAGCACCCCTCTCATGCTGCACTACAGTGTCAGTATTAGGATTCAACCTAAGTGCCTGGAGTGGGGATAAAACCCACATCCTTCTGATCTTCTAGCCTCAGAGGCAAGTGTGCAACCTGCTGAGCCACTGACATTGACTAGTTGGACATTTGATCTTTTTTTGATGTTACTATCTATGTTTCTATGTTAAGAGTACCTTACTTGCCTTAAACCACATTTCCAGTCAGTGGAACTTGGCACTGAGGCCTGACTCAATTGAGTAAATGTCTGAGTGGCTTCTGTATAGCACTGCATTATCTGCATAGAGCATAACCTTGGTGCTGCTGCAGTGTTTTGGCAAGTCATTAACAAAAAGATAGAACAACAATGGTCTTGGGACAAAACCCTGGGGAACCCCATCCATAATATCGTTCAGGGTGGAGTGACTACCTTCCCATTTAACTAGCTCTTTATGGCCAGTTAGTTACAAACCAGGAGAAGGAAGAATTGTCAAGACCTAGGGCCTAGAGTTTATGAACAAGTAAATCATGACTGCCTAAGTAAAATGCCTTAGTCTGGTCTATAAAGATAGCACCACTGGATTTGCCAGTCTCCTGGGCTTCAATAAGGTCCATCGTGAGTTGTACTTGGTCCATGCTGTAAGTTCTTCTGAAAGCCTTGTTGGGTATCTCTGGCAAGACAGTGGGTTTCAGTGTAAGACTGGAGCTCATTATAGACCAACCTTCTAGGATTTTGGACAGGGTGCAAAGAATGGAGATTGGCTGGTACTGATCTGCAGGTTCCTTAGCACCCCTTGTATGTATGGGAACTTCTTGGGCCACTTTCCATATGTCCGATAGGTATTTATGCAACAGTGACATATTAAATACACTGCAATGGGGGCCACAAGAATATGTGCTCCAGTTTTCAGCATCCTGGGTTCTGGCTTACTATGGCTCACAGACCCTTCTACTTTTGTCCTCAGTAGTTAGACTAGTACCATCTGCTGAGAGAACAGCTTGAAGTGGAATTAAGGCTGGGATAGAGGGAAGGGGTTTAAAGGGTCTAATGGAGAGGGATCCAAGGAAGGGCCATTGAAGGGTGCCTTATACATGGTTAGATCTGTTAAAATAAATAAATAAATAAATCTGTCGAGAGCAAAGGCATGGTCACAGGTGCATTTGGTTTTGTACAGTATGTCCTACAGGTGCTTATTTTGCCTTTGACAAGGCTATTAATTTGAGACCAAAGCTGTTTAGGGTTTTGCAGGTTTTTGGACTGCAGCTTCTTTAAATAAAATGCATTTTCTTTCTTAAGACTGGTTGTACAGAGGTGTCATAGTGCCCTATAGTTTTGCCAGCCAGGATACAAGCCTGATACTCCTAAAGTGTCCAAGGTTTTGTCCTTTTTTTCATGAGTTTGCGAAGATCTGGTGTAAGCCATTATGAGTACAAGCCCTTCACTCTTCTTTGAATCATAGTAACATGTCTGTGAACTATGCTAAGAACAGTACTGACATTTCTGAGTCTCCTGATTCCTACCCAGTTAATGGCAGCAAGGTTAGATCAGGAAGGCACTTTCACTAAGCTGAGAAAAGACACTGACTGTAATGGTTCTTGGAGGGGGTATAGAGAAACCATTATTACAAATACAAAAAGCAGGGGAATGATCACTGAGCAAATCAGCTAGTTTTCCAGATGTTCTGGTTTGATCTATTCTGCTGATCAAAAGCAAGTCTAGAAGGGAGTGGTTACCTGATTTAGCATTGTGGCTGGTAGGTTCAGTAATGATCTGACTAAGATGTAAGTCATGAATGGGTGTCTTGAAGCTGCTAGGGCCATCACTGATCCAATCAAGGTTGAAGTCACCAAAGACTATTATCTGATCAAGTGAGAGGGGCCCCTAAGCAAGTAACGAAGTCATCAAAGGCTGGCCTAGCCACAGAGGGAGGGTTATGTATACAGTCAATGTACAGTGCAACGTCTTAGAATTACCTAACAAAAGTTTCACTACCAAACATTTACAGTGAGACTGATTCAGTGTGGGCAGAGGAATTCCTGTCACCTTGATGGTGTCCCTAACATAATGAGGATCCCACTTTCTTTTTTGCCACACCAATCCTTCCTGAAAGAAAAATTCCCAGAAATGGCTACTTCATGGTGTGCAATGGAGGGTTTAAACTATGTTTGACATGGCTAGGATATCTGGGTTATATAGGGTAAGCCATGTTTCTAGATCAGGTAGCTTGGGTATGAGGCTTTTTATGTTTAGATGAATCATTTCAGTACTGTTACCAAACCAAAAAAGGTCAGTGTGCAAGACACTAGGGAGTCCTGTGTTAGGCTCTACATCTCCAACAGACCAGAGGAGGGACACAACAAGTCCTCTGGAAAACTAATAGCTGATAGGGAGAGTTTGACACCAAAGGGGTCTGAAGTGGAAGTCAGAGAGCATGTAAAGGTGCCCTTTATGATACATCCCATTCATAGCCAACAAAAGGGGAGAGTAAGTTGCCACATACTGCATGCAGTTAGGCTAGAGAGATGTGTGTAAATAAGCTGCTGCAGAAGACAGGGAGGGGACCAGTGTACAATCAGGGAGTCAAACCAGATGAAGAACAGAATATACATCATTGCAATAGACATACCTTTAAACTCTATCGTTGTGGATCATTAGGTTTGTGTAGCCAGTGGGTAGTTAAGCAACTGGCTGAAACTTCACATGTATGATAAACCCACGAAGTACAGGGATATGACACCAATGACCCTTGGCAAAATCACAGCAAAAGCAGCATTAACAGGGTCACCCAAACAGAAATTCCTAGGGTTAACATTTACATACAGTAACACCAGCAGTAAATTAGTAACACATGAAACACATGTATTAAAAAGCAACACAGTACAGGAGGATGACTCCTGTTAACTCCAGCAAGTAACAGAATAAATATAGAATAATGTATGGGGATGGGTATGTAATGAGAATTTTATACACATATGAGGTGTGGTATGCTACATAATGCCCGAAAACGAAGCTTGAGGGGTTTACAAAAGCATCCCACACTGAGAGTATGTACATAAATTAAAGTTTTACACCATTGCCCGTGTATTATTTTATATAAATGCAGGGGTACTTTTTTTTTTTTTGCCCTGATCATTTCATTACTGTATGTTGATGAGTGTGTAGTTTAACTATTAGATGGTGCTGCTGAGCACACTGTTACTGTTCAGGATACCTTGCTTTGTGCTGCAGTGTGTGGTGTTTTTTTGTTTATTTTTTTGTCTAAGATTCTTTTATTCTGTCCTTTCTGAATTGTGGCAGCCAGAGCGGATGTGGCGAATTGTGGCAGCCAAAGTGAATGTGGCAGTGGAGGGCAGAGCCCAGTGGTAGCACAGTTGGGCTGAGGGGCCATGTGGCTTTAGACAGTTTTGCTTTTTACTCTGTGATGAGAAATTGTAGTTTTCTGTTACTAGCTGGAGGATATGGGATGAGTAGACTGAGATCTGGTTGCTGGTAGGTGAGATTGTTAAGACAAAACCGATGCAGTTTCAATTCTGACTGAGAAACTTATTTTAATGCAGTGACGTGTGGTGTGTGACTTTTACATAGGGAAACCTGGCACATGTTCACTGTTGTAACCAGCTGGTTGTGACACCAAATTATTACTGGGTTTCCTTTTTGGAAAAAATAGACACCAGTTATTACATAGGGAATAACATATGGGGGGAGTGCATAACAAGAATTTAATGTACACCTGAGGTGTGGGATGTTACATAAATAACAAAAGCTAAGCTTGAGGGGTTTATTAAAGGATCCCATATCTCGTGTGCATTAAATCTGAGTTTTGCACTCTCTCCCATGTATTGTTTTATATCATTGCTGGGTAGCATTTTCTCACCTTGAAAACATTACACAGCAATTATAGAAATCAGTATGGGCAGTAGATGATGCTGCTGTTCAAAGTATTTAAGCAGCACTGGTGGTGGTGTTTAAAGCCCCAGGCCCAAATTTAATTCCTTGCTCTTTTAAGACCACTGGAGGTCCCTCTCTCTCACATCTCTTTTGTCTGTCTTGCAGTAGTGGTTGTATTAGTTGAGGCGCGGTGATAAGAAGTGCTGTTTTTACTTTCTTTTTTTTCCGAATGTGAACTGCAAGAAGCACAGCATGTAGACTGTGAGTTTGTCACATTATAAAATCAAAAAGCAACACTCTTCAAAAGTCAAAAAATCTGTCTTGAAATAAATCCTGGCTGCACTGGAGAGATAGTGTGTATGCACTTGGTAAACAGTAAGCGCATGCGCAGAACAAGGGAAACCTGGTGCGTGTTTTCCGTTATAACCAGTTGATCATAATGGTGAATTATAACTAGGTTTCCCTAAGGGAGAAAACGCTCCCCAGCCATTATATTGCTATAAAGGTCACCAAGATAGGGTGTTTCCAGGGTACACAAAAAATAGCTAGGATCAAACCACTAATTAAAGCAACACCAACAGTATATAGGCAACATATGTGCAACTAACAATGTCAAAGAACAGACACCCTGTGTTTAGAGCACACTTCTAAGGCCACATTCATATAAAGCATTGCATATCACTACAGTATCAGGTACAGCAGCAATGCAGGGCATAACATTAAATCTTTGGCCACCCATAACCCAACGTTCTTTCATTGTAGGACACTGAAATTTGGTACACTTAACACAGCCATTACTACATGTATTCTTGTCAAATTTAGCATCAATTGGATATGTACTTGAAAAACTAGACCAAAATAACTGAAATTTAAAATTTAGCAAAATTCCACAGCATTGTTTTGCAAATTCTGCAAACTTTTGCAGAAATGGAATGGTAATTCTGAGATCATTCTGACAGCAAAATTTTGTTTCTGCACAGCTGTACATCACACACATTGAGGGGTCAGCTATCCAAAACTTAGCCTGGGAGCTAAGGGGTGTTTGCCTGCACTAAGTGGATTTTGTGCCTGATTTGTGGGTGGGATACATATTCAGACACCCCCCACAGCAAGAGCAAAACCCATTATCTTTTGAGTACTAAGTTACCATGTGCCCATGTAAATGAGGGGGTTGTCCTCTGCATATGGGTGCAGAGGGATGTGGAGAAGTTTGCATAGGTGGTAAATGCACCCAAATGTGCTCAAGTTACAACCTTTGCAAACCCTGACTTAACAAGGTGCAAGGCCCTGTTTGTGGGCAAATGTACTGCAAACAGCTTCCCCCCTCACCCCCACAACCCTGGTCTGCTGCATCTATAGATGCCTTGCTGTCTAGTGGCACACCTGCCCATCTGATCACCTGTCCCAGTAAATGTTTAGCTTGGTCTTTCAGCATAGTTATTGTTTTTTGTTTTCCACTATGCACAGTTGTCAAATAAAAATTATTTATTCCCAAGACAGTGGAGTGCTTGTCTTTCGTCACTTTTTGATATTATTTTTACAAGTACCCAGTCCTTGCTGAGAGTGCCTTCTGTTTTGTTCTATTTAGACCAGTATATTTGGCTTTGCAGCCCAGGTGGGCAACCGTGACCATCTGTATTGGGACATTTACTGTAGAATTTATTTTTACCACCAAGTAATATGCCTGATAAGCTGCCAGTTGGCATGACACAGGAAGGGGCCATGGCATTTACACTGATAAGCACAAGTTTGGCTACAAGAAGAACCAAGATAGAATCTGACACGGAGACTGATGTGGATGTTTCTGATAACGCAGAGGAAGGTACTATTCAGTTAATTTTTCACAAACTGGAGAAAGCAGTCAACAAGGATATGGCATTGCTATACAATATATGGTCCTTAAAAATATTTAGAGAAAGGTTGGCTTCTGAGAGGTTAAGAGCTGTTAAGCTTCCAGAACGTGGATTGGAGAATTTACATTTTAAAGCAAAATAGGAGGAGACTATGGAACACAGTTCTGTTGGTTTTGTAAAAAATTTAATTGAGGAAGATGAACATCCCAGAAATCTGATTTTGCAAGAAATACAGCAGTTACATTTAGAACTGGCTAAATGTAAAAAATGTAACATTAATTAAAGAACTACAGCGTAGATGCCAAACTGACTGAAAATGCAATCTAACTTAAACAGGACAATTTTGACAGAAAGTAAAATAAGCTTTCACGAGATGAACAAGATTATTTAAATAATAAAGTGTTTCAATTGGACAATTATAACCTTTCTCTAAGTAGAGGAAGATGTAGGTCAAGAGGGGAGAGAGGAAATTGTTTAACCAGGAAAGACACACTAAGCTGAAGCTTGTTTCCAGGTGTGACCTCGGAGCACAAGGAAGTAAAGTGACTTGCTCAAGGTCACACAGTATGCAAGCAGGAGCTGTGGGATTCAAACCCAAGTCTCCACGTTTACAGCTCAGAGCCTTAAACCACTGTGCTATACTAGAGGGAGGTTCAAATTCAAGTTTCAAGTTTATTGTTCTATCTTTAGGTTATTGCAATTTGGAAAATAAAACCACATAAAACATACAATAAAAATGAACATGGCAATATAGACAATACGTAACACCAGACACAACAGTAAATATCAACTAGTGTTTGAACAGTACACATCTCTTGTGGGTTTTTTTAACTCTTTTTCCTTCCTGTCACAGCCCGTGGAGCCTCTCTCAGGCATCCTGCCTGTTCCTGCCCACCTAAGGTCCCCTTGGCCTTGAGCTTCCACTTCCCCCCTCCTCCCTACAGCCAGCACCCTCAGCTTAACCCATCTGGGGTGGAGCTGCCCTTCCTCTTTGGGAGCTCTTACAAAATAGACTCTGGCTGTAGGTGAGGGCCTGGATGGAGGAACTGGAAGGCCAGGTGAGGTGGCTCCAGCAGTAGGCATGGGGGTCAGGTGCCATCACCTACCCTGCGGAGCCAGGCTTTTTCTGTTTTCTGGTGACCCTCCCCCTGGCATGATGCACCCCTGATGCAATGATGCACGGCAACCCTGCCTGTGTCAGCCACACTGATTGATGTGTTGATGACATACTGCAGCACCCCCGATCTCCACTGGGAGCCGCTGGTATGTCAGACAACCCCCAGCCCTCCCCCAGGGGAGGAGAGCAGCTCTTTGGGTGCTCAATCCTCATCCCATCCCTGTTGACCCCTAGCACCCAAGCTCGCTCCCGAAATCAGGTCACCCGCATGGTGCGAGGTGTGGCATCCAGCGCCTCAACCCTCAGTGCCACTACACACCTCTTGTTAATCTGCACATGTCAGATAAGTTGATGTCAAACAGAAAACAATTTGACATTACATAAATTTAATTCTAATTAATTTTTATTTTATGATATAATTCTAGTTTAAACTTTTTAGAGCCACTGTCTCTGAGCTAACCATAATCTTTATATTGTGCTCTCATTAAGACGACATTCAGTAATATAAAAGAATGAAACCCTGAATGAATGACCCACACCATCCAGCAAGGGAAGTTCATCAAAGCAAAGAGGGTATTACAACAAATGCCCTTTATTCAGGTGAGGGAAACTCCTTCAGACCCACCGCTTGTTAACCAAAATATATGTAACTTTTCTGGTACTATCTGGAGTCTACTTTGCCATATAGCCCTTATGTACATTAGCAACTCTACCTGTTTAAATCCCACTATGTGACCACAAAAGCGACATCACTATGGATTCCCTTTACCACTGAGTAATATTGTACCAAACAAGGTCTGAGTACTAGTCTGCCCTGGCTACGAGGCCTAGGTTGATATTCCATTTAGATAAATTATGGTCCGCAGCTACCAAACTTGGTAATAAGGACCCTAAGGAGCCTAGATGCCATCTAAGTGCAGGATAATAACTGGTCCTGTCTTCTTCTACACTTCTGGACCACTAGTCTTAGTTTAACCCCAGAATTTGCATACTAAGTAAAAGTGAATGTAATTAGCAGTATTACTTGGAAAACATCCTTCCCTATTCCCGGGCAGAATTATAAAAACGCTCTAAACTAAGTGAACAAAACCCAAACAAGTAATGGAGAAACAATTCAAAAGATTACATCAAAATCAATTACCCAGTGGTCTAGGTAAGTTGAGGCACATCAATACCTTCCAACAAGGAAAGTCCATCAAGGCAAAGAGGGTATTACAACAAAATGCCCATTATTCAGGTGAGGAACACCCCGTCAAATCCACCTCCTGTTAACCAAAACACATATAACTTTTCGGGTACTATCTGGAGTCCACTCTGTAATATAGCCCTTATGTACATCAGTGGGCCTCTGCCTGTTTAAATCCTGCTATATGACAGCAAAAATGACATCACTGTGGAGTCCCTTCACCACTTGGTACCACTATGTCAAATAAGGTCTGAGTTCTAGTCTACCATGCTGGTTGACATTTCATTTAGACCAATTATGTCCTCAGCTACCAAACCTGGGACTAGGGACCCTAAGAAGCTAAGATGCCATCAAAGGATAACAACTGGTCCTGTCCCTTTATACACTTCTGGACCATTAAGCAGCACCATTATCAGTTGAAGATGGAGGTCGGTTAGCTCATGTCGTAATAGATGTAAACAGTCTCATACCAGATCCCTTTCACTTACTACCCCTTGCAGTATACAGTTTTCAGTTCTAGATTCTCCAGATAACATAGAACCAGAGAATTCAAATCAGCAGAAGTCACAGAATTCAAAAAAGGGAAAAATAGAGAAGGAGGGGTAGGAGGGGTTGAGGAATGGCAGGAACAAATAAAACTATGATTCTGCAACAAAGTGAATCACCGGTGACAATTATTAACTTATCTAAGAGGTCATTTATGGAATCACAGTTAAAGGGCCTTAGTTATGGTCTTTCCTTTGTTCCAGTACAACCAGTGGATGACTTTTCCATATATTGTGACTTATTTAAACTGTTTAGAAAGCTTAATTTGAAAAAATATTTTTCAGAGTCTGAAAATATTGAATGGCAATGTTATGGTTCTTACAGACGATGATAATCATAATGAGCAATTGGATGTTTCTGATTTAAATCAGTTAAGCTTCAATATAGGGGATACTGTAATTTGCTGGAGGAAATCTTTGATTATGAATTGGTACAACTAATTGGGGCAGCTGATGTTAACAGACCGAATAGTGACATTGTAAATACACAAGTAACCGCTAAAAATTTGACTTCAGCATAAACAACTGGCCAGCATGTGGTGAGACCTAAACTGGCAGGGGAGAGGACTTGGGTGGAGTGGAGGAACACCGGGTGAAACTAAAAGTGGGGATAGTGAGGGCAACAAACCTCTGCATCAGGCAAGTAAGCAAAAGCAAGAGGAAAAGGAGACCACTATGGTTCTCAGACAGGATACACTCAAGAATATTGAGAAAGCTCAGAGAGGTGCTGGCTGTACCTCTGACAGCCCTGTTTAACCACTCACCGGAGAAGGGAGTGGTCCCAGAAGACCAGAGGAAGGCAGATGTAGTCCCGCTTAACAAAAGTGGGAACATGGAGGAGGCTAGCAATTATAGACCTATCAGCCTGTCTTTGGTGCTGGGGAAATTTATGTAATGACTGATACTGAAAAGAAAAGACCACTAAGGGAACAAACAAGTCAGCAAAGAAGAGAAAGACTCGCACTCCAAGATGCACAGTAAAGGATATAAACCATGAATCAGATGCAATAAATAACAGATTTATTATACCTTACATCATTGCAGTGAAGACCAGCAATATAAACACAGTGCCCCATGGCCTGAAAAACCCAACCCCATCATGTCCTAACCTGGCACTTTATCAAGGAGGTGGCATTTACCACCTGTGCAACCCTTCCTGCAAGCCTTTTTCTTCTTTGCCAAATTAATGTAATCACAACTAAAGGAAAGGATTGTGGAATATCTTGAATCCAGTGGCTTGCAAGATCCAAGGGAGCATGGATTCACTGAAGAGAGGTCATGTCAAATTAATCTGATAGATTTCTTTGACTGGGTGACCATAAAATTGCATCAGGGTAAGCAGTGGATGAGGCCTACCTAGATTTCAGTAAGACCTTTGAACCATTCAACAAAAGAGACTCATAAACAAGCTGGGCAGCCTAGGAGTGGGTTCTAAGGTGGTAAACTGGGTAAGAAATTGGTTGTGGAATAGACTACAAAGGTTGGTGATGAACAGAGTTAACTCCAAGGAAGGAGGGTGATCAACAGGGTGCCACAAGGTTCAGTACTGTGACTGGTCCTCTTTAATGTCTTTTTTAGTGACATTGCAGAGGGACTGGAAGGGAAGGTATACCTGCTTGCAGATGGCAGCAAGATCTGCAATAGGGTAGACACTCCAGTGGAGTGGAAAAAATGAACAGGGATCTAAGAAAGCTTGAAGAATGGTCAAGAGAGCGGCAACTAAGTTTCAAGACAAAGAAGTGCAAAATCATGCACTTGGGGCACAGAAACCCAAGGGTGGAGTACAAAATGAGAGGGTCGTACTGGTGACCACCAAACAGGAAAGAGACCTGGGGGTAATCATATCTGATGACCTAAAGGTGGCCAGGCAGTGGGGAGAGCCAGTGGGATACTAGGGTGCATAGAAAGGGATATCACCAGCAGAAAGAAGCAGGTGGTGAGACTGCTGTATAAATCACTGCTGAGACCTCCCTTAGAGTAGTGTGTCCAGTTTTGGAAACCATGGGTCCAATTCTTAAAGGACTTGCATCTGCTGCAAGTCCCTGGTGTGACAAACATATGGTGCAGGGGGCCTGGATCAGACATGCAGTGCCGATTACAATTCTGGATCAGGCACGCCAGACTCAGCAAGTTAGACCAGCTCCCCCCGATCTACAGTAACTTTGTGTCTATGGGGGACCCATTTTATGGGGCTTGTGTCAAACTTTTGGAGCAAACTGCCATAAAATGAGAAAAGGGTCACAAATGCACCAACCCTTGTAGAATTGAGCTGCATTATGCCAAAGGGCTTTGGTGCAGCTAAACCAAACATTGTGGATGATGCAGGCTTGGCACAAGCCCTGCATCAACCTTCGAGAATCAGGCCCCACATCTCTGGAAGGACATAGACAGAGTAAAGGCAGTCCAGCGGAGGGCAAATAAAATGGCGCAGGGTCTGCATCAAAAGCCCTATGAGGAGAAACTAAAGGACCTCAATATGTACACCCTAAAGGAATGGGGGGGGATTTATTTATTTATTTCAATCTAGGATTACAATACCTTTTAGCCGAGGCTCTTTTACAAAGGTTCCATATCAGCATGTGCAGCAGTCATCATTTTTAGTTACAAACATATAGCCATTGACTTACAGACATGTAATAACCAGTACAAAGACTTGAGCTATGAGCAAGACAAGGGAAGGGGTGGGTGGTGGGGAAGTGAGGGTAGGAGATTGAGGGAGTACTGGAGGTGGTTGGGGTGGGGACAGGAGTGGAGATACGGGGGGGAGATGGGTGAGGGTGGGAGACAGTGCAGCCAGGGGTCCTTGTCAAGGGAATATGACAGGTAAGGCGCTAGGGGTGCAAAGACTGATTGTAAGTGCTAGGTGCTGGGGCATTTTCAGCTGGAACGGTGGAAATGTTAAGATGGGCAACAGCAGGATACAAGCAGTGAGAGGCACAGCTTGGATTTGAAGAGGCTGACTGTTGGAGTGGTCTCTATGTCGTTGCCAAGAGAGTTGAGCCAGTTGGATGCCCAATAGGTGAATGATCTTTGTCCCTGGGTCGTGCGACATCGTGGGATATGTAGTAGATGGGAATTGGATCTCCTTGTGGTGACATTCCTATGTCTAGGCTTAAGGAGGGCACAGACACCAGGTGGGGCCAGACCCATTATAATTTTCTTGGCCGTGTTGCAGGTTTGGTATTTTATGCGTTTGTCCAGTTGAAGCCATCCAGATTGGGAATAAAGGTCACATGTGTGGGTACGGCAATGTGAGCCAATGATGAGACAACAGACCTTATTCAGGGAGGCTGTGATACATTTGAGAGCAGAGATAGTTGCAGACCCATATATGATAAGACCATAGTCTATGATGCTGACGATGGAGCTTTGGTCGGCCACTGCCAGTGCTTCTGGGGTTAGGTGTTTCCTGTGCTGGAATAATATGCCTAACCTCGCATTGGCAGACTTTGCAACATTGCTGATATGGACAGCATATGAGAGATGGGGATCAAGGGTGATGCCGAGATACATGAATGATGGTGTTTGATCTAGGATGGCTTCTTGTTTGGTTGCAATGGAGAGGTGGAGTTGTTTGTTTTTGTTGTGGGGGCTGCAGAAGACCATAGACTTGTTTTTTTTCTGATTGAGAAGCAGTTTATAATTTAGAAACCAGGATTCGATGGAGGAGAAGGCCTGCTGAAGTTTATTTTGTAACTGGATTGGATCAGGGTCCGAGGTGAGGATCACAGCATCGTTGGCCTAGAGAATTATTTGTTCTGGGCAGCTGTCCGGTAGTGAGTTTAAGAATAGGCTGAAGAGGAGGAGTCCCAGAATGGAGCCCTGGGGGACTCCCAAGCGGACTGGTCTAGTGTCCAAGAGTGTATCAGCGATTCTTACTGTTTGTGACCATTCTTCAAGGTAGCTCTTAAACCAGCCAATGGAGTTGACTGACAGCCCAGTGTTCTGAAGCTGGACAAGCAGGAGGCGGTGATTGACGGTGTCGAAGGCTTTAGTTAAGTCAATGTAGATTGAGCCTAGTAGTTCACTGGAGTCAAGTGCATTGTGGATTGCGCCAGTGAATTCAAGTAGGGCTGTGGAGGTGCTGTGACCTTTGCGGAACCCGTGTTGTTGCTTGCACAGGATGTTATATGTATCCAGGTATTCTGTGAGCTGGTCCAAGACGATGCATTCTAGTGCCTTGGAGAGTAGGGGTAGTAGGGAGATAGGTCTGTAGTTATCGTGGGCAGTTTTGTCACCACTTTTATGGATTGGGGTGACAGTGGCAGATTTCCATCTGTCCAGGAACTGGCTAAGGCTGAGGGAGAGGTTGAAAATTCTGGTCAGAGGAGTAAGCACTTCATCAAGTGTGAAAGACAGGATTTTGAGATCGAGGGAGCCATTACTGAATCTTGATTTACCAGGGGCTTTGGTTACATATTTGCATACTTGGTGAGCCTTGACTGCTTTGAAGTAGAAGAGGGGGGAGCTGATGGGAGTAGTGTTCATTGCGAACAGTGGGGCTTCACCATCTTTGAAGTAGTCCTGGGGTAGGAAAGTGCTGAGGTTGGTAAAGGCTTTGTTAAAGGTATCCGCAGTGGTTTTTGGGTTGAGGGTTGTGGTTCCGTTGATGTTGAGTATTGATGGGGGGTTTTGGGTGGATTCCCTGTGAGTTCCTTTATGTTCTTCCAGAATTCCTGACCATTGCCCCAGGAGTTTGTGAGGGCAATCATTTGCCGGATGGTTTTGGTGCAGTCATTGTGGGCACATTTGTAGTTTTGGATGTTGTTTTGCCTTCCAGAGTTTCTGGCCAGCTCTCATAGGTGGTCTTTTGTTTTTAGCATCCTGAGAAGATCACCTGTGAGCCAAGGGATACTGAGTGATTTGACTTTGCATTTCTTAATAGGAGCATACGTGTCACAGACCACAGTGAAGATGTTTATGAAGTGGTCAAGGGCAGTGTTTACATTGGTTGCATTGAAGATAGAGGACCAGTCTTGATGGAGGAGGTGGGATTTGAGTTGAGGAAGGTGACCACTGGGTAGAACCCTGCTGGTGATAGTTTTTGGTGGTGGTTTGATGAATTTATTTGACCAGGTGCAGCTAACAGGGGAGTGGTCACTGAGAGAGTCAGGGAGGACATTAGTGTTAGATATCCGCGATGGGTGACTGGTAAGGATCCAGTCCAAGAGTGTGCTGGTGCCGGTCCTGCAATTTTTCCTGGTTGGTGAGTCAACCATTTGTGTGAGGTTCGCTGCAGCAATGGTATCCCTGTGTGCACCAGCATCGGCCGCAGGCCAGTTGATGCTGAAGTCGCCTAGGATGGATTCGGTGTCCGGTGGGAGTGACTTTACAAAGTCAGGAACAGATGTTAGACCAGTTCCCTGTTCTTTGGGAGGGATGTAGATAGTGGCAACAGTGAGGGTTTTGTTTTGGGCTCTGAGGAGGATTCTCACTGGCAGTATCTGAGCAGTTGTGAGTTGGAGTGAGGTAATGATGTGGTGCCCCCTTTATGGAGTCTTTTAGGTAGAGAGTGCAGCCCCCACCTCTTTTGGAGAGGCAATCCAGCCTAAAGACATTGTAGCCAGGAAGGCTGATTGCATGGTCCGGTACTGATGACGTGAGCCATGTTTCGACAACCGCCAGGATGTCAGGGCTGTGCTGGCTGGTGGAGGCCTGTAGGGCATCCATTTTAGGAAGGAGGCTGCAGATGTTGATTGATATGAATGAGAGGGCACCCAAAGGCTTGCTCAGATTAATGGCTTTAGAGCAGAATGGGCCAGGGTTTGGGTGCACGTTGCCTGACAGCATTAGGAGGAGGAGGACTAGCCTCAAGGAGCTGCGGCATATTTCTTTAAGGGAATGCTTTCACCTGCTAGCATCTCAGAAAATTGCCGAGCATCGACGATAGTGGGTGAGGGTAATCATAGACAAGGGGGACCAGTGTGGTGGGCTAGGAACAGTGTGGGTGTAGGACGGTTTCATGGCGTTAGGATGGACTCTGGGCAAGGGGCAGTGACCAGCGTGTAACGTGCCTAAGTGGAGGAAGGATGTAGGAATGTGGAAGCAGTGGGGGAGAGAGGGAAAGCAGGCTTTTGGGGTGTGCAGTAGGGGAGGAAGACAGGAAAGAAGAAAAAGAACAGTGGAGGCGCATGATTAAGGTAGGATTCAGGGTAGGCGGAGGGAGGGGGTTAAGACAGGCAGGCGGGGCTAGGAGAAGAGGGTGGAAGAGCAGTAGCTGGATCAGTGGGAAGTGAGGATACAGGCAGAAAGGCCAGGCAGCCAGGGACTGCGTCTTTCAGAGGGTATACTTTTTTTTTTTTAATGAAAGACCAAGAATCCCTCTAGTGGCAGGTCTGTATAACCTGCTAATGGAAAACTAGCCACTAAAAAAAAAAAAAATTCTATTACACACTTGAAATGTGCTTTATTCTATCTAAAATCTATTTGTAAAAAGTGCCAGGTGGCAGAAGCAGGGGAAAAGTCCTGGCCAATCAGAGTGGGTTTGCTGGAAATGCCCATGTTCCAATTGGCTGTGCTGTCCTGTACCTTCCAAGGACTTGCAGGCGGGTGTCCTGGTCTCGGTTGGTGGCTGGCTGGGTGCCGGCAGACCGTGGCGGAGCTGAAGCAGCCCCATTCAAGGGCAGGCAGCTGGAAAGAAGAAAAAAGAGCAGGGCTTAAATAGCATAGAGGTAGGATGGGTTTAGATTTGGTATATGGTAAAGACTTTCAAATACCTCACCTGTATAAATAAGGTTCAAGAGGGAAGCCTTTTTCAGAGGAAAAAGATGCTCAAGAACAAGGGGTAATGCTATGAAGCTGGAGAAGGTAGGCTCGGGGGAGATGTAAGGAAGCAGTTCTTCACAGAAAGTGTGTTGGATGCCTGGAACAGCCTCCCAGTGGAGGTGGTGGGGGCAAAAACAGTAGTGGGATTCATGAAGGCATGGGATAGGCATAAGGGAACATTAGTGGTAATATAAGTGAGGGAAGTAGGTGATCAAGTAGGGTCTGTGGTGTTACAGTAGATAGGGAAGATTGGCAGACTAAGAGGGCCATTCAGTCATTATCTGCCATCAACTTCTATGTTTCTATGCTTCTGTGTCTCTGCAAGTAAGATCAAAGTGCATTCTGAATTGCAGTGGTAGTGAAGCTATTTAGGCATTTCAACAAGCTGTACTGAGAGATGTAAGCATTAATTAAACAACAAATGACACAAAGATATCAAGGAAATGTGTCAGAAGATGAAAGAGCAGCATTAAATGAAATTGAAGTTGATGAATTACATTGTGATAAAGCCTTATGACAAAGGCGGTAATATAGTAATTTTGGATAAAGACTATTACCATCAAGAGACTTTGTGACAATTGAGTGACAGTTCTACTTACACATTGTTGACCTACAATCCAACCACAATTTTTAAAAGGAAACTCACTGAATTTGTAGTACTGGTTTTGGAAGAGGAGTGAATATATATGGAAGAGTTTAATGCTTTGAACTGTGAGAATCCAGTAGTTCCATTGTTTTATCATAGTTCAAAAATCCATAAGGACCCAGTATGGCCTCCCATTGGATGCCCCATCATTTCGGGTAATGGGGCTTTGATGGAAAACCTTGCACATTTCTTTGATGGTTTCCTCCAGCAAGAGGTAAAATAGCTACCATCATATATTAAGGACACTGTCTCAGTATTGCAGACTTTTGAGCATTTTACATGGAAAGATAGTTATGTATAGTTGTGTTATTGATGTTACTTCACTTTATACAGTAATCCAGCATGAACCTGGTATTCAAGTAGTGAAAACAATATTGGAAAACTCATCTGAAAGATTCTTGGTTAATATTATTACCTCGGCATTAGATTTGATTTTGAAAATAACTATTTACTTTATGACAATAAGTTTTGTCTTCAGATTATGTAGATGGACATGGGTTCACTGGTGGCCCCCCTCTTATGCAAATTTGTTTACATGTTGGTGGGAGGGGGGGCCAACTGTTATCCACAGGCCAACCCATTTTGGAAACATTAAATTGATTTGTTTTATAGATGATATGTGTTTGAGAAGGTTCAGTTTCAGATCTGGATCCGTTTTTGCAGTACATTAATGACAATCAGTGGGGTCTTAAATTTACTGCCATCAGTGATAAAATTTAAATAAATTTTTTAAATCTCACTTTGTATGGAACTCATGAAGGTCAGGTGGTAACAAAAGCAATTTAGGAAAAGCACAGCAGTGAACAGCCTACTCCATGCCCGTAGCTCACATCCTAAACATGCTATTCATAATGTCCCTTATAGTCAGCTGGAAGGATTGAGACATACAGTAATTGTACTAATGTGAAAGATTTTGAAAAAGAAGCTATGGAACGTTTAACTAGATACAGGAAGATTGAATATTAGAAAGAAGTCTTGTAACAATCTTTGAGCAGGGCACGGTCCTTGGATAGGTCCGCTTTATTAGATTACAAAGTGAAGAACAGTGACAATTATAAAGTGGCTTTTGTCACCCCTTAGGGACCTGGAGCCATGGACTTAAAATCCATTATACTGCACATAGACATTGGCATCTACTGGGGACAGATTGTGATTTAAAAAGTGCTTGTGATCAGTGACCTAGGGTTACATTCCACAGAGGTCATAGTTTGTGGGGGTATGTTAGTTCATAGCACCTTTCAGTATTCCCATCGCTCTAAAAATTGGATTCCCCTGAAACCACAAGGTTCCTTTCCCTGTAAAAATTGTATTACATGTAGATTTGGGGTGCAAGGAAAAAATTTGTTAATGCCTCCCCTTATGGCATCAGGGAAGTTCAAATTTGGCAGTTCATTACTTGCACCACTAGATTCATGGTTTATGCCACATGGTGCTCCTGTGAAAAGATTTATATTGGCCAAACTATGCATTCATTGAGGAACACATTCAGGAACACATTCAGGAGCACTTCAGGGCAATTAGACGGAGGGATTTAGATCACCCTACGGGTAGACACCCTGGCATCTAGTGGCAACCCCCTGCCCTCTGCTCACTTGCTGCCACATCATCAAGGTTTTCCCTGGTATCCAGTGGCAACTCCCACCCACAAGTACCCAACACAGGTGAGAACCAGTAGTCCCTGGTGTCTAGTAGCCCCCCCCCTGCACTGCTCACACTGAGCACACCACTCTGCTACTCCCACACCTCCATTGGTGGTGCCGCACAGGGGATCCAATACAGTGACTGTCACAGCCCTCATCTCACCCTCCTCAGCCACCATATGTAATGACAGGGAGTGCACATACAGTCTACAGCACAAGTGCACTCCCTGTCATTTCATATGGTGGTCTGCCAAGGAGATGAGAGGAGGGCTGTGCAGGTCGCTCTATCTGATCTTCTGTGTGGCACCGGTGATGGAGGTAAGGGGCATGGCAGGGTGGTGTGCTTTGTGTGGGCAGTATTGGGGGGCTAGTAGACACCAGGACTAGTGGCTTTCACCTGGATCAAGTGCTCAGGGGTGGGGGTTACCACTGTACACCAGGGGACACCATGCTGATGCAGCGGTGAGTGACCAGATGGTGGGGAGTGACACTAGAAACCAAGGACAGATGACCATTTACTGGGATGGTGATTGGAGGGCAGAGTATGCTACTAGACAACAGTGACAGAGAAACATTTACTGGGACAGGGGTCACAGGGTAGGGGGGTGTCACTAGACACCAAGGATAGAGAAACATTTACCAGGATGATAATTAGAGGTCAGGAGTTTCCACTGGATATCAGGAAGAACCTTGTTGATGTGGTGGCGAGTAGCGGAGGGTGGTATGTACCACTAGACACCAGGGATAATTAACCATTTACTAGGACAAGGAACAGAGGGAGAGGGGTACCTATGGCCCTTAGCATCTTGCATGCCCCATGGGCTTATCTGCACATTACTGGCTAAATAACGCACTGGGGGTTCCTGGTGCTATCACGTCTGGGGTCACAGTTCCCTGTACTTCACTATGGGCTTCACACTACTCAGATCCCTTTCACGGTAGTGCTACTTGAGTTTGTGCTGCCTTTACATGGTCCTATAGTCAGTCAGATAGAGCCTGTGCACTATCCAACTAAATACAGCATCCTCAGAGTCCTGGGCAATGGCAAGTGCAGCGAAAACTTCTCCAGTCCAGTTTTGCCCATTATTGAATAGCTGTCCCCAAGGTGTGCAATAAAATTCATAATGCAGTGCTTCCTATATAGTGTTCCATATATAATAACTGGCGACCCCCTTCATCAAGCTGATTTCAGGTTCAGTGACACATCATAATAACCTGAGTGTGACATCACACTCGGTTATTACAGCATTTCTACAGATGATCTTTGCAGCTGTGTTCAAGCAGAAACAAAGCAGCTGAAACACAGTGCATGCAGGCCTCGGACTGGCAAGTATTTTCAAAAGTACAAAGCTAACCTCAACTGACTCATAGGCATACAAACACAGAATTTGTTTAAAGAAAAGGACTGCTTGGCCACTCAGTAAAAGACCTATTGCTCCACTATAGCATCAGAATAAAAATAGTTTCAGAAGCCCCAGAAACAGTGAAAAGCTTGGGTCCTTTGCGAGCTGCATAGGCAGCTAGTGCCATTCCTTCCTGCATCATTATTTAAAGTTACAGAGTTCATGGAATGACGGGCTCAGTGAGCACATATTGTGATTCTACTGAAGAATCAGTTTAAATTCGAAGCACTGGGGTTGTCACTGATATAGTCTGTCTTATTTCATGTGTCACAATATAGGCCTATTATTTGCTATGCAGATTGGTTTGTAGTTTTATGTACATCACAGTTTTGTGTATTTGCAACCCTGCTCTACACTGCTGCTAAATTTCACTTTTACAGGTTTTATATTTGCTAAATTTGGATTCTATGAAAAAAAGACTTGATCGCTTATATTTGGGCCTTTGGATCAAGACGCATTTCTGCGTGTGAATCTGGTTCTCAGAATAGCTGCTGGAGAGAAGAAGAAGAAAGTACAAGAATGACCCAGAGGTGTACTGAGCCATACTGAAGCCCTCTGAGTTGGGCATACTATCTGAGCTGTGTGCCTGCTGAGTTACATCTGTATAGGAACAGGCCAGGGGAATGCTACACATCCATACCTATGTGTGTGTTGTGTGTTCTTTCTGTGTACAGCCATCCTATTCATGTGAATCCTGCTTGGACATGTCCCCTGTGTTCTTATCAATGCAAGCATACCATGGGCTTCAGCTTTGCTTCTTACTCGAGGAGAGGGACTGCCACCCCTCAACAACCTTGAGGTTCATGGGGGAGTCCCAGTAGGAGTTTGATGCTGGAGATGAACAGAGGTGTGATGTTGCTTCTACTGTATGTGCTGTGGGGTCTGACCAATCACAGGGTGGTGGCTGAATATGTTTTATTTTGAGATGTGCCATGTGTGACTATTGTTACTGTTTTGCATTTGCCTTCCATACTGGTAACCCTACATCTGTATGACTATGGCCATGGAAATAAATCTCCTTTGCTGATGCACCATGTTTTTGTGGTGTTTCAGGCCATCTGCACCATGCTGGCAGCTGTATAGGTTTGGAGTGTGTTAGGCTGTCATTGTGTGGGGAGGTCAGGCTCTGGGCTGCCATGCCAGAAGGGGCTACCTTGCCAGGGAGGCTGCCATACTAGTAGTGCAGGCCAGCTGGGGAGGGAGGGGGTGCTGCCGGGATCTGGGCCAAGCATCCAGGAAAAGTAGTCACATTCCAGTAAAAAGCTGGAAGGTTCAGTATATTGGGCAGCTGTGCCCACTTCCCACAAAACAGTTCAAACAATCTTTGGAGAATATACTGCACTCAGGGTGCACATAAATAAAATCTCTGCACAACATAAACTTCTAGATGACTAGTTAATTTTTATTATCAATAGGGGTTTTGTCATCATTTTTTGGGGGGAGTGCATATCACCAATGTGGTATGTTACTGAAGGTTTGCAGGCTACCACAGATGCAGGGGAGCCCTATGCCCCAGCCCTTCACCCTATAGTAAGGATTTGTCAGGGAGGGTCTTGGTTGCTTTGCCATGGAGGCAAAATCATGCTATGTGCCAGTTATGAGCATCTGTGTTCCAGGCAAGTACCCAAAGAGCCCAAAGAATCAAATCCGAAGGTGCACGTAGAACAGTCAAAATATTAACTTCCACAAAGGAGACAGTGAAGGCCAGAATGCTGAAAAAACAGTGACGGAAAAGGAAGACGAGTCACCATCCATGTCTCAAACTGTATGGCAGAAACAACTAATTAAACATTAGTAAGTTGTTTGGCAAAAACAACAAACTAAACCCTAGCAATATTGGCTGCCAGTAAAGAAGGCATCTGTTTCTTCATCATCTGCAGCATTCTCTCACTTTACTGCAGGCCGCAGGAAAAACCCCATCCTCAAGGGAAACAAAAAAATGAATGCTAATTCCCAAAACAGCAGCTGCTTTCTCAGCTTCAGATGCGGATGGAAGGATGCTGCCGGCCTTCACATTTCTGTCACTCATTCACTGCAGCAGACCAGAGAAACCAACAGTGGGCCATATCCGGTTACCAAACAGTAAGGGTGGTGAGTAAGTTACATACTGAATTTCTAGGTAAATAGGTACAGGTGTGGTCCTTATATGCTGTTGCCAGACACCAGGGAACACTGTTACAGCAGCACTTTATAAAAGTGGGAGAAGGAAGCAGTGGGATAGTGTTTGTAGCGAAACAAAATGAAACAGCAAGATCTCCACTCATAGCAGTGAGGCAAAGATAAACATTAGAATGTCATATGTTTAAGGGTTCCTCTGGTGGTGACTGATAAAGAAAAAAAAAACATAAAGTCCAGTGCCCCTGAAAAAATACTGCCCTGTTGGCAAAAGATTAGCTTGTACTTTATATAAAAAAATTGAATGGCATAGTGTAGAATCTGACCTAAGGGATCACCATGCAGTAGATGTTAGGGTTATTGAAATCTCAGCTATTCTTAGATAATGAAGAGCCCTCATTTAAAGCATGATAAGATAATAGGAGAAATCTTGATTACAAGACATTTGTGGCGTTGTTTGAAGGGGCACACTAGAATGTGTTTTTTGCAGGGCTTATTAACTTATAAATAAGGGTCACTGTAAATATCTGGGATGAACAAAACGGGTGATTCGATACCTTTTATTGGACAAACAGATTCACAGAATGTTTTAAGCTTTTTAACTTACACAGAGTTATGTAATTCTCTGAGCAAGAATGCTCATTCTCATGCTGTTCATGTTGATTTTCAAATGTTCTCACACTACTCATAAATTATTAAGGCAGTATGGCTGGTGTTATCAAATTATTTTATACAGTAATAACTGGAAATCATAGATTAAAACATAATGGTACATGGAATAACATTGTATTATCCTGTTTGTTTTGTTTCTAATAAACTTTTAAACTTATCATTTTGTTTTTATACTTTATGAATCAGCATGTTTTTAATACATTCCTTTTTTTCAGTCATGTTCACCTGCAACATATACCGTACATAGCAAAGTGCTTGGATTTTATTTAGGAGGACATTTTTTTCATTGTTGTGCCATTTACATCAGGACCCAGTTTTCAGGTGCACAGGTACACATACAGCTACTGTATGAGCTGCTTCTGTGTCTAGCTGTACTCTCTGCTTCTGGTGCCTACCTGAACACAGCAGCTGCAGTTTTCCGAATTGCATCTGACTATGATGCTTAGGCACAGATTATGGCAGCATGTTTCCTGAATTGGGTAGATGCTGCCTATCCTTGAGCTAATTGCTAGACTGTATTGTTTATTTATTTAATTATGGGAAAATTGGTAACTGGGAGAGGCACACTGAGCCGAGGCACATTTTCTGGTGCAACCTGGAGGAAAGGGGAAGGGGAGTAAAACAATACAGCAAGCCCGGCGTCAGTGTGACAGTACAAGTTAAAGTGTAAAGCAGAAATACAAGTTAACATAATAAAGTACAATAAAAATATATAAAAGATGATCTAGAAGAGTGTTTTTGTTACTTTCTATCTACCAGCAGAATATCACATCTTGGTGCATCAGGGGTGGATAGACCTGTTTGAAAATAAGCCTGGGCTCATAGCTAATGGAGGCTTTTTGAAAATCCTAAGTTTAACTTTTCTGAAATAAGTTCAGAAAAGCATGCCCTACATTTAACAGCAGAAGTACTCTTTATTTTCACTTTATTAAAGCTCTCTTCTTCAACCAATTACAAATTCTCAGCATGTGCTTAAAAACATTACCACAATAATTTTAGATAACTTTTACAAACACATTGCCTCTTAAATGTATTCTGCAATTTCTACTTTCATTTTTCTAAAGTGAATGTTTAATTTATTTCTTTGGCAAAATGACCTATCCCTTGCCGAAGGACCTGGCATGCTGTTTTTAAAATTGGGGTCTTCTTGAATCTGGAATAAGGTTATGAGCTAGTTTGTCTCAAACAAAACCACCTTTCACAGTCAATTAATATCATTTAGCCTTCAATAGCATGCCATAGGATTTCAAACAGATATCTCCAGGCCAGTGCTTTTCTACAGACAACAAGAGTTCTTATGTTTCTGATGGTTTTACCCCCCTCTGCTCATGTTATACTACCCCATGATTAAAATGCAAATGTCCATCATGTTTGAATAATAAGTGAAGGGTGCAGCTGCAGATCGTACTAAAACATTTTTAGTGTGGATGCCTTCTTGATCAAAAATAATTTTAATTACATGTTGCATTAAGTGTTCAGCTTTTGGAATCCATATGCCCTTTACATATTCATACACTTAACAGGTGGGGGGGGGGGCAGTGTAGCTTCTGTGGCATTCTCCAGCCTCACACCAACTATTTTGTTTTGTTTTATTTAAAAAGTGTACCCCTTCTATGAGGCTACGTTCATCTTGTCCACAGCTTGCCAAACTCCATTTTCCTCTTTTGTCAAGGAGCAGGGAAATAGACCCTGTGGCTGGACAAGACTTCTAATAGGAAATCCAGTGCCCAGCACCATGCCACCCCTCCTGGCCACCCATGGCCAACCCTGCCCACTTTGAGGAATCTCCCACCTTCATAGTGGTTGACTGAGGTCCACCAATGCCTCTCATGCAGAACACCTTACTGAATAATAGTAGGTGCAACCCTTCTATCTTCTGGCAAGCCATTAAGAATGTAGAAGGTAGGCCAGCCCCTCCATCTTTGCATATGCAATTACAGGTTGGTAATCAACTGCTCACAGACAAACAGTTAATTCTAGAGGAGCTGAATTTGCACTTTGCTTCAGCAGG
Organism: Neoceratodus forsteri; assembly: GCA_016271365.2. Classification (NCBI taxonomy): domain Eukaryota; kingdom Metazoa; phylum Chordata; order Ceratodontiformes; family Ceratodontidae; genus Neoceratodus; species Neoceratodus forsteri. The sequence goes on from CM057451.1 coordinate 204,831,447, forward strand.
TAATGCTTTTGATAATTCAACCCCAGCTCAAATCCCTCAACCTATACAGAATTCGATGAATCCCCCTCCCAATATTCCAAATCTTTCTGATTTTCAGCAGGTCACCTATAAGCAAGCGGAGCAGCTCCTTCTCACCATTGATTCTAAAAAAAGTGCTGGGGCTGACAATATTGAACCCCTTTTCCTAAACTTATGCCACCCCATCCTCAAAGTGCCCATAACTCAACTTTTTAACATTTCTGTCATAAGCTACAAGGTCCCATCATTATGGAAATCTGCCCTTATAATTCCACTTATCAAATCTGGAGATAAAACTTCAGTACACAACTACCAGTACATCTCCATTTTGCCAGTGTTGGCCAAGCAGCTTGAGAAGTTGGTACACAAACAGCTCAAAGAATACCTAGAGATGAACAATATCATCACCCCTATGCAATCAGGCTTCTAGGCTAAACACAGTACTGCCTCCACAATGGTAAAGGTTATGAATGATTGGTTTACAGACTTGGACCACAAGCTCACTAATGTGACTCTATTTTTAGACCTTAGCAAGTCCTTTGACACTGTGGACCATACTATTTTACTGAGTAAACTTATAAATGCTGCCCTAGGCCCAGATGCACTGCATGGTTTTGATGTTACCTTACCAAAAGGTACCAGCAGGTGAAGATAGGTTTGTCTTCCACCTGTGCATTCATCAGTAGATGTTTGTCACAAGGCTTAATTCTGGGACCCTTGTCATTCATGGTGTATATTAATGATTTAGGCCATAATATCACTAATGCCAAACTACACTTGTATGCTGATGACACCATTCTCTACACCGCAAGCCTGACAGCTGAGAAAGCTATACACTTCACACAAGAAGCGTTTAACCAACTCCAAATCAACTTATACTCATCAAAGCTTCTTCTAAATGCATCAAAAACCATGTATATGATCCTCTGTAAAAAGCTTCATCAGTGGCTTGGATTTTATTTCCTGAACAAATCTTGTTTTATAACTGATGCTAGGAAAACACTTGTTCAGGCTATATTCTTCCCCTTGTTACACAGAAATGTCACTGCCTCTAATTTATCTGGCCTCAATGTGCTTTACCACAGAGCTCTGTGCTTTATTAGTGATAGCTCTGCTAATAACCATCACTGTTTCCTTTATAAGGAAATAGGTTGGCCCTCTCTTGAAACCAGAAGACTAAGACATTTAAACACCTGAGGCCTGATTCTCAAAAGATATAGACTGATGCATGGTGCCTGCATCAAACATAAATGACACAAGTGGTACCTTGCATCACAAAATGCACTCTGAGCAATTCTCAAAAGCAGTCTGCATCAACTGCAGATGGCATGCACAGAAGGAGCTTGTACCAGCCTTGCACCACAGAACGGGCTGCAGCATGGCACTAGGGGGCTTTCAGCAGATGTAAGTTGCCAAATCCTCGAAGTTGCTATTCACAAAAACCTCCCCAAGAGGCAAAGGTCTAAGTACTGTTAGACCAGCCAAGGGCTGGTCTAACGGTACTTAAAATCCTCTGAGAGGGTGCACCAATATGCCACCCCAGCCCCCTTTCCTGGTAGTTTAGTGCCCTCCCGTCCAATTGCCCATTATTGTAAAGTGAAAAGCTCTGGCAGTCTAGTCACCCCACCCAAGCCCTGATCCCCAGTCATATGTTAGCAAATATCCCCGGTAGTCTAGTGTCCCCCTTAAGTTCAAATTTCCCATTATAAAAATGAAACTATCCCTGGTGGTCTACTGGAGTGCTCCAGCCCTGATCCCCTTGTAAGAGACGTTCTTTAATACCTGGTGGGCTAGTGGAGTCCCCCACCTCACAGTGTCCCACTATCCTGCTCCCCCCATCCCATAACAGAGCCACCAACTGGCACAGCCCACTTATTACTGCCACAGCCAGCCACTGACTGAGCTCTGAATGAGCATGTACTGTATATAGTACATGCTCAGTGACTGACAGCAACTGTCAGTCACTCAGTGTGTACTGTATGCAGTATACTCATTCAGAGCTCAGTCTGCAGCTGGCTGTGGTGGTAAGCAGTGGGCTGTGCCAGTTGCTGGCTCAGCTATGGGATGGGGAGTGGGATGGTGGGGGTCTACTAGACAACCAGGTATTTGTGAATGTCTCTTAATAGGGGATCGGGCTGGAGCACTCCACTAGACCACCAGGGGTAGTTTAATTTTTATAATGAGAGATTGGGGCTTGGGGGGAGCCGGTAAACTACCAGGAATATTTCCAAATATATGAGTGAAGATTGGGGCTTGGCGGGGCCACTGGACTACCAGAGATTCTTGATATTTTACACTCAGGGTTCAAGACTGGGGGACAATAGCCACCATGGACTGCTGTCCATGGTACTATTGCTGCACGGCAGCCCATGGCTTGTGACACACCTTTACTATGTGCTGTTTGTCTGGCACATAGCCAAGGTTGCTGCAAGTCATGGGATTTAGCTACTGGACCGTACCCAATAGGGAATCAAGAGCAGGGTCCCTGGCACATTGGCAATTGGCACAAGCTGCCTTTAGCATGGTTTATGCCAATCTTTGAGAATCAGGCCCCAGGTCTTTTAAAGAGTTGAGTAATTCCCTACCTAATTACATTTCTACGCTCCATTGCAGATCTCTAGGATTATACAATTTTAGAAAGAATAACATCTTACTGTTCGATGTCCCCAGGCATTTCTCAAAATACAGGAAGATAGCCTTCAGCTGGGCTGCTCCTATGGTCTGGAATGCCCTCCAAAAAACAGTATACCATTGGAAGAGTGAAACTCCAACAGTAATACCATCACAGTAACACAACCCATTCAACATCCACGGTGTCAAACAGGTTTTTGGAGCGTTATACCGATATAGCAAGTCCTGCTGTAATCGCTTCCCCCTGCAATTCACCTGCTCCCCAGAGATGACAATCTACAAGTCAGGGGGTATGAGGGGAAGCCCCCTCTTAAACAGTGTAGAAAAGCCCCAGTGATTGGGGCACCATGGTGGTTTGTTGACAGATTTGCCAGTTGACATGGTTGATGTTGGAAATTTTTTGTCGCTGTGGGGGATATCGACTACTTTCTTGTTGAACCATCTTGGTGGAACCCCCAAAAGCTCTTAAATTGACCTCACTTTTTAGTCTTTGGTTTTTCCAAACCCTACTTGGTCAACATTGTGTAGATAAATGTACCTGCTACTAGTACTATACATTCTTCTGGTAGAAACTGTGATATTTCTGGGCTTGCTGCCATTCTATTGAACTGTATGTACCTATGTAAATTGGTAATTGTCTATCTAAACAGTTCATAACACTGATATTTGGTTTTATTTATGTAAAACTATTCATATTATTTTTATGCTCTAAACTGAATTCCCTGTATAGAACTATAATATCTGTTACATATATTGTCATTTTTGCATACTTTGTGATATTGTATTGTTTTAACCCCTTTTTTATTTCTATTCTATCAAATTGTAACTTGCTGTTTATTTCATTCTCTGTATTGTATTCTACCTTACCCAGGCCTTCTTTGTAAATGAGCGATGCTCATTGGAACTTTTTTCTGGTAAAATAAATAAATACAGATGCAAATGCTGTATGGACAGATTGACATTATCCTGTGGTGCTTTCTCAACCAGCAAGGTGTGAATAGATCCATCCAAAGTATATTAACTTTGCAATGAGTAGGACAATGTGAATTGCCATTACTTTACACTGTCCTTCACATTGTGCACATCACAGTGAATTGACAATTTCATCAGATAAAGAAGATGGAAAGTGACAATTTACATAGTGCTTTACTTAGTGAAGACCCCATGAATTAGCACCCTACATGTGAAGTGCCATTTTACTGGGTGCTTTCATTAATGTTTATTTTTCACATTTACCCCCAGCCTCTTGCTGCCTACTACTACCCTTGTACCCCACCCAGTTCTTCCCAGTTTTAATTAACATCAACCCCCCTTTAACCCACCCACTGCAACAGCATCTACCAGCTTTTCCACCATGGCAGAAAGATACCTTCCTCCATCACATCAGAAACCTAATGAATCCCATTCCCAAATTCCTCTCCTCAGCTACCATGCCATCAACTCCCATCAGCTGCAGCACTTATTCCCTTCACCCACATGCTTTGCTGACTAACCTTGACAGAAAAAGGATATCCTATTGAGGGGGATGGCAACTAATATAGAAGCTCTTCTCACTATCTCAGCCGGCCACCATCTGAATGAACTGGAACGCAAACATACTGTAGCTGTTTTCACAATGAAACCTGCTGGGGTGGGGGGGGCAGCCCCAATTACCATCCCTCTAAATAAGATATGCTTTTTCTGCAGGGATGAGGTCTGTCATGGTGGCACAGAGGGTGGAAGAGTGATTCAGTGGAGTGTGGGACGGGGGTATCTTTAAATTTCAGAATGGTGGCTGAAGGAAGAGATTGTGATTCAATTCAGTGTGTTTACAATGGCATGGTAGAAGGGTTCTTAATGAAATGGTGGAGGAGGACAGAGCTACACATACTATGAAGCTTTGCACCTTGCCAACAATTTGCTGGTGAAGTTATAATCTGTAACACTCATGCCGTATGTCTGGATAGTACAAATGTCAGTCTAAACTGACAACAGGGCCAAAAATATTACTCTTAAACAAGAGGCCATAAAAAGGTGAATCAGACTAGTTCAGGCTAGTGTTGCTGTCAAAATATTTTACTTTCTTTAGTCTCCTTTTAGTTACTGCTTTATGTGCAAATGGTTGGCTGAAGAGGTCAGCCTTTTTAATTGGTTATTAGGATGAATTGCTTATCCCTAGTCAGGGAACCTAATAGGGAAGGGGCAGTGCTGGACCTGATTTTCACAAATAGAGACAGAGTGGCAGAGGTTTTAGTGGGGATAGTCTAGGCACAAGTGACCATAATACAATATGATTCATGCTAAGGACAGCATCAGAAAGGAAACATTCTAAGGTAAAAGTCCTAGATCTCAGGAGAGTAGACTTTAAGAGTATTGGCGATCACCTCAAGAAAACTCTTGTAGGGGTGGGAGATCTGGAGGGGATGGAAGAAAAATTGGAAAAAAATAAAGTGGTCCATAGTAAATGACACAAATCTCTGTGTCAGACAGGTCAGTAAAAAAACAGGAAAAAGAGGAAACCTCTATTGTTCAGTAGTGAGGTTATAATAAAGGTCAAGAAAGCAGCATTCAGGAGATACAAACAGATACAGAGGGAGGACGATAGAGAAGCATACGAGGAAAGGCAAAAGGAGGCATGAATTGAGGTCAGGACAGCAAATTAGAGGACTGAAGAGAATATAGCTCAATCAGTTAAGAGATGAGATAAAACCTTCTACCAGTATGTGAGCGAAATGAGGAAGACAAATGGTGGGATAGTTCGACTGAGGGATAAGGGTGGAAAGACAGTGGAGGGGGATCAGGAGAAGGCAGATATTCGAAATAGCTACTTTTACTCCATGTTCACAGTGGAGGGGGAAGGGAAATCAGGGCAGATCGGGGAGAGGAGGACAGCAGGGGTGGGGGTGGACACCAGCCTATTCAAATTGGAAGGTATCCTAAAGGAACTAGCAGGACTAAAAGTTGACAAAGCAATGGGACCTGATGAGATTCATCCCAGAATACTGAGGGAGGTGAGGGAGGAGCTAGTGAAACCATCATCTGGCCTGTTCAATAGATTGTTAGAGATGGGGGTGGTTCCAGATGACTGAAAGGGAGCGGACTCAGTCCCCCTCCATAAGGGTGGAAGCAAGAAATAGGCAAGTAACTGAAGGCCAGTCAGCTTGACATCAGTGGTGGGGAAGTTGATGGAGAAATTAGTGTAAGAAAGAATTATCAAATACCTTGATTCAAATGACATGAAGGATCACAGACAACACAGTTTCATGAAATGGAAGTCATGTCAAATTAACTTAACTGAATTATTTGACTGGGTGGCCAGAGTGATAGATCATGGCGGGGCAGTGCATGTAGTATACCTGGACTTCAGTAAAGCATGTGACACCCTGCCACATAGAAGGCTTCTGCACAAAATGAGATCTCTGGGGGTAGGACCAGCAGTAGATACAGTAGATGGGTGAAAAATTGGCTGGATGGAAGAAGGCAAAGGGTGATCTTTAATGGAGTTCCATCAGTTGAGGGAAGGGTGACTAGCAGGGTACCACATGGGTTGGTACTCGGTCTGATCCTGTTCAATATTTTCATAGAAAACATTGTGGAAGGGCTTGAGGGGAAGGTCTGTGTATTCATGGATGATACAAATCTCTGCAACAGAGTAGACATTGCTGAAAGGGTAGAAAACTGAGAAGGGATTTGCACAAACTAGAACAGTGATCAAAAGTGTGTCAGTTAAGCTTTAATGCCATAAAGTGCAAAGTTATGGACTTAGGGGCCTATCCTCCAACAGGTAGGAATTACACGCCAAAGGCGCATATCCTGCCTATGGAGCTCTGCACCTGTGGACAGGTGTGCACCAGTAGTATTCATGACTGCTGGCCACCCAGCCACAGCCCCACCCTCTTGGCATACAGGTAATTGCAGGTCAGTGCAGGGTGGCCATAGGAGGAGCTGTGCACCTGGGTGGACATCCAGTGGGATGCCCATCCCAGATTCCTCAGTGGATCCCTTAAGTGGAGGGGTCATGTTGTCTGCACTCCCTCATGGATGTCAGCATGGCCACAGCAATAGAGGTGGGATGTGCTGCTGGCTCTGTCATGCCCTGATCTAATGAGGAGGTATGAGGTGGGGCCAGTGCCATCATGGTGTGTGTGTGGTAGGGGGTTGACACAGCCCACCACACCAACAGAAGCGCTGGGAGCCACAGGGCCGGGTTGGGGGTTCTTTGGTCCAGGGGCTAGTGTCCCCATGAGTGCATATGTGTGTATGTGTGTGTGTGCCTGTGTGTGTGTGTGTGTGTGTGTGTGTGTGTGTGTGGGGTGGGTTTGGCATACACAGGGATGGTGAGGGCTCGGCTGGGTGCTGGGGTCAGTGGTACCAGGCAGCCTGTGGATGTTGTGATCCCCACGGTATAGAATGGATATGTGGGGTGTGCAGGGAGCTTACAGCAGGGTTCTCCCTGGCATAATCTGTGGACCTCTCTGCACTCCCATGGCCAGCACTATGCACCATTGTGCATCTCGCATAGCGCTGGCATACCCAATGCCCACCCCCTGTGCATTGCAGTCTGCACAGGTGGGGATCAGGAGCAGAGGGGCTGTGCCCCCATTTTGTGCATTCTGCATGGGGGGCACAATGGGTGCAAGGTGCTATGTGCTGGGGGTGCACACCATGTAGCCACTCTGCACAATTGAGCATAGTTCCCTTAGGGAGTAGAAATCTAAAAGCAGAGTATAGGATGAGTGATCAGATATTGGAACTTAAAGTGATAGAGCAGGAGAGGGACCTTGGTATAATCATATCTATCAATCTTAAGGTGGCTAAGCAATGAGAGAGGTCAGTAGCGAAGGCCAGTAGAATGTTGGGATGCATAGACAGGGGTATTATGAGTAGAAGGAAGGAGGGAGGTGGTGATGCCATTATACAAACAGCTAGTGAGGTCACAGCTTGAATACAGTGTCCAATTTTGGAAACCATACCTCAGGAGGGATATTTATAGAGTAGGGAGGCTCCAGAGGACGGCAATGAAAATGGTGTGAGGACTCAGCTATTTGACATATGAGGAGAGGCTGAAAGACCTCAACTTGTATACCCTGGAACAAAGAAGGGAAAGGGGGGACATGATAGAGACCTTTAAGTACCAAAAGGGTATAAACAAGGTCCTGGATAGCAGTATATTCCAGAATAAGAGACTCTCAAGGACAAGGGGTCATGACATGAAGCTAGAAGGGTGAATATTCAAGGGAAACTTTAGGAAACATTACTTTGTAGAAAGGGTAGTGGATAGGTGGAATGTACTCCCTGAGGAAGTGGTGGAGGCCAAAACTGTGACAGGGTTCGAGGTTGCTTGGGATAGGCACAAGGGAATTCTGGAGAAGGGGCTGGAGGTGGAATTACCTGAATCACCTAGGGTCCTTGGGAAACATGGAGATAGAACACTTGGGCAGACTTGGTGGGCCTGGAGGTCCTTATCTGCCAACAATTTCTATGTTTCTATTTTTACTTCAAGAACTGAATAAAAATAACTGGAAGCTACTAAAAATACTTCAAATAAAGTCATCTATTATACTGCATTATTCTACTGAATTACCTTCGGTCTACAGTATTCTGTCATGTACTGTATCTTATCACTCATCATCTCCCAGAAGATTGGTATAACAAGGACAAATTGTATTTTAACTTTAAATAGAACAGAGGTTATGCAAACATTTCAGGTTAGTCAGCTTTTCTGTGTTACCAGTTTTATTCTCAAGAATACAAATAGATTTATAGTCTTATACCTCAACCTTATCAGTCTATTTAGTTTTCCTAGACCACAGAAATATCTGCTGCAGTTCATCAGTGGTAGATAAATCCAAAAGTAATTGAATAAGTCTTTTACTAGAAGAGTGCACAATAAATCACTGGTTCAGTCCAATTATGTGTCAATACATCTCTAGCAGTTAGGGTTCTGTTCTTAAATCCACAAACGGGATAATATATTTGTAGAACAGGAGGCTGGGGCCCTAGTTTCCTGTACTCTCCCAGCACTGAAATGTTTTTACTGAAATGGAATTAACACATTGTGTAAAGGGGCTTTGAAATTGGCATTTTGCTGTTTAGATGAGCTGTGCACTTTGTAAACTTATGTTGTATCTGCCTATCCCTAAATCCTTCTAAAAAAAAAACTAAAAAAGAACAACATCAAAAATACAATCCCCATCTGTAGGACACTGTAGTGATTGCAATGTACTGTACTGTGGGATAGTAGAAGACAGAATAAAATCTTTGTTTTTATATAGAAATATAGAATCCAGACTGGCCCGGTGGTGCTGAAGGTTGATGTGCTGGATGCCACACCTTGTGCTACGCCGGTGACCAGGGTTCAGGAATGACCTTGGGTTGTCAGGGTGCCGGCATGGGGGGGGTGGAGCAGGATCAAGCATACCGATGGGCAGCTCTCCTCTCCCAAAGGTGGTGAGGGTAGGTTGGCCCCCCTGTAGTTCTGATCCCAAGGGTGGAGGTCTGATGGGTAGCGTAGGTGGAGAGGGGTGGCAAAAACAGTTACAGGAGTTGGAAGGATCTGATCTGGTGCCACGGAGTGCATAGTGTGCCTTCACATGCTCACACAGCTGTGTGCCAGAGCCTTGGGGTTGTTAGTGGAGAAAAACCTGTACAAATTCTTATGTGTCCCTGTTGTTAGTTGGTGGGAGGAAGTGACGGGGACCAAACAGCTATACAAAAAAAAAGAAAAAAAAAATATAGAATCCACTGGTATATAAGGACCACTTGGCCTACCAGTCTACTAATTTTCCCTATCTACAGTATGTATCACTGCAGACCCTAACTGATCTCTGGCATATCTATCTTTAAATCTCTCTAAAAATCAAAAAAAAAAAGGAACAACAAAAAGATATCCCCTTCCCTATCTGAGTGACTCTGTAATGGTTGCAGGTATTATGGTAAGGTGGAAGACAGCACAAAAGCTTTGTTTTCAGATAGCTCTTTTAAGAGCTACTGATCCACAACAAAGGTGTACTGGGGCTTTTTTAGCCACATTAGGTGGTTTGATGACTTATAAAGCCACATTTTTAAAGAAGCATGCAGTTTAGCCAGCAGATTGAAACTGAGAGTTAACAGCATGTCACTTCCAGTTCTCATAGCATTTAAGCACTAAGCAGATGCCTGTGCAAGCATCCTGTGTGTAAAGGGGCTGCAAAATTGATACTCAGCTGTTTAACTGAGCTGTATCCTGTGTGGCTTGTTGTTGTTTCTACCTATCTCTAAATCCCTCTAAAAATCTAAAAAAAGAACAACCCTGCCATTTGTGGCTCTTTAGTGACTGCAGCGTACAGTGGAAAGGTGGAAGATAGTACAAAAGCTTTGTTTTAAGATGGAAACATATAAACTAATGGCAGATAAGAAGATTTGTCTCTTATGGACTGACCCTATTGTTCTAGGCCTGGAACCTTTGAAGGAGGGGCAGAGAGCAGGGGGAGAAAAGGGGGAAGGGCTTAGTGGCATCAGAAGGGGAGGACTAAGAGGGAAAAGAGGTTCGGCCGAAGGGATTATTACCTCAGAAAGGGGTGGGGCAAGCGATAGCAAGAAAAAAAGGGATTGGGGAAGGAAAGAGAGAGAGGAAAATGAGAGCTAAGGTGTGGGGTTAAAAAGGGGATATAAGGGACTGCACAGAAAGGCTCTCCCTCACTTTTGCTAAGCAGAATTTTATTTTGTTTAGCACATCAGTCGGAGAGTTCCTGATTTTATCCAGGCTGGATTGTTGTTCCAGGTAAGCTAGTTTTTTTTTTTCATGATGGTAATAAGGAGTGTTTTGAGCTCAAAAGTTCAGAGGTAGTTGTAAGATTGTAGGCAATTAAAAAAATGTAATAATAATGAAAATAAATGCATGTCTAGAGAAACAACAAGAGGGCTGGCACATGTATTTAGTGCTTTAGAAATCTCTGGGTATGAAAATGCATGTGGTAGTAACCTTGAGCATTCCTAGGCTAAAAACTAGTTTTGCTTGTCATGTTTGAAAGGTTTTAGTTATTTATTTAGCTTTTGTTTACCAGGTAAGTACACTAGACAAGTATTATGCCTATTTTCAGGAACGACCCAGGAGAATACAACATGATGGTTTGCATTGTTTTGGCACAGCCTAGGGCTCCATTAGAGGTTGTTTGTTGCTAGTTACGGATGGAGTGCTGAGACATGCTGGGGAGTGTAGCAGACAGACAGAAGGAACATTGTGGTGAGGAGTTTATTTTTAGTGGTTTTTCATTACATTGATTTGGTCGGGCGCCTTGAAGGAATCAGTGCTGGGGCACCCGAACTTACAGTTGTGGTGGCACTTTTCAGTAGTAAAAAAAAAGTAGTTTTTGGTAGTTTCATTCTGTGGGTTCAGTCGGGCATCTAGAAAGAATCTGTGATCAGGTGCCTGTACCAAAGTAGTAGCCATCATGGTCCAACTACCCTGGCCTGTACGGGAAGAGGCTTGGGCATTGGACTGAGGGGCGATACTGCTGCTGCTCATGTGAAAACAGGAGACACAAGAGGAATGGGTCAGCAAAAGGAAAGCTCCAACAAAGGATATGGGGAAAGAGTCATGAGGGTGAGTTATGCGGCAATGTCGGGAACTCAGAAGCTTAGGTGAGGGGCACCTGGCAGCTTAGAAGGCACAACCACATGGGGGGGAAGGACCATGGACTGTGGGGGAGCCCTGGAATTAGAAAAGGTGTCCCAACCAAGATATGTGGGTGAACAGAATGGCCAGGACTCTCAAAATATCAGATGAATCTTTAAGGAAGCTGTGAGGAGACAAGCAAACAGCAGATGGGTCACCACCTTAGAGGAGGGCAGTCAGTGAGCGGACACCATATTGAGTATGTCAGACCTCCTAATGGACATCATTTTAAGAGCAGGAGGACCTCATGGTGGCCACTATTTTGGGAGCAGGTGGACTGCATGGTGGCCACCATTTTGAGATAGGGAGGACCAGGTGGCGGCCACCATTTTAGGAGCTGACAGGCCACATGGCAGTTACTATTTTGGTATCGGGGACCGTGGGTGGTTTGTTATATTAACTCTTAGAACATTGGGGAAATGTTAGGGAAGGAATGCGACTGAAGATAGTTGTATTACTGATCTACCTACATTGTACAGCGATCTTGGGGCTATAGCAGCCTATAACCCCCATTTATGTTTGGGTGTACACAGGAATTAGGTGCCTGTAGACATTGATAGGTGCTGTAAACATGGTACTAAGACATAGCTCTCGCTCTCTCTCTCTCTCTCTATATATATATATATATATGTATGTATAAAAAGAGAAAGCAATGCTGAAGTATGGGTTAGCATGGGCAGGATTGGGCTTGCCTGCCAGATGTGGGGGCCTCAACAGGATGTGGGCAAGGGCAGGAAAAGGCCTTATAACAAAATGAAAGTAGATGAAGATGCTCACATGTGGTTTGTTTATATTTCAGAGACTTTCTTAAAGACCATGGACACTGGAGGGTCGCATGCATTGAAGGTGGACACCATGAAGTTAATTATGGACACGCTGGACAGAGCACACTGGGTACTAGATACTGTGGATAACTTGGAGCTGGTCAACCGCGCACTGGAAGGGAAGGAAAAATTGGGAAGGACAGAGCCGGTTCTGGGGGGAGAGGAAAAGGGCAGCCTAAGGGAGCAGAACCAAGGTCATCTATACCGAAGGGTCCTAGGCCCAGCCTTCCTGTTCCTGAACCTGAGCCTGTACCTAGCCTGGTTCCTCAGCCAGTATCTCCTCTTCCAATATCAGCACTAGTTCCAGTACCACAGCCAATGCCAGGGCCTTGTCTGGCACAAATCTCAGAACCAATACCAGTGCCAGTACTGCAACCAGTGCCAGTAGTGATCCCAGCACCTTTCCCAATACTGGTCACACAGCCAAGTCCATAGCCAGGTCCAACAGCAGGACCCATGCCAATTCTAGATACAGTTCCAGAACGTGTTTCTGTGCCCATTCCTTTCCCACAGCTGCCATTGCCAGGTCTGGCAGGGCAGATAGCAACACCAGTTCTGATGCCAGAACCTCTGTCAGGACCATCAGAGGTCTCCAAGGCAAATACAGGTACTTTCCTATTGTTGAAAGTAGCATGAAAGAATATGTAGGGCAATTGTTGGATGGTATGGGGGCTGATGGGATGGAAAAACTCAAGAAAGTACTGGGTGAAATGGAGAAAGGGAAGGGTGGTGAGAAAGAAGCAGAGCCTAAGGCTGCAGATAAAGGGGTTATTGCAGGGGAGGCCATAAGCATGGTGGGAGTATGGCTAGGAGAACATGTACTGCTAGCCACAAAAGAAAAGATATGGAAAGGGGAATTTGTGGACATATATGCCCTAGTGGACTAGAAAACGGAAGAGCAATATGAGGAGAAGGAAGACTTTGGAAAACAGGAATTGGCAGGAGCAGTAGTGTTAGTAAAAAAGGGGCAGGGGCCAAAACAGCCGAGTTATAAAAGCAAAATGTGGGAGTCCTGGACTTTGGGTTTCACTTATTTTAACTCCATTGTGCAAGAAAAGAAGCCAGAAATGGGGATCCCTCTATTAGCGTATTCACTGATAATTAGGAACGCTTACAAGATGATGAGGGCACAAACTGACTACAGTATGAAGAGAAATTTAGGACAAGGATGGCAAAGTATTTGTTGGATTGCCATTGGAATTCCAGACATTTGGACCTCTGGTGGGAGACAATGACAGTGGCCGGGGTATCTGAGATGGAGAGGACAAAAGGGTCAGGGAGATATCAAAAGTGTTCCTGGGGTTATAATTGGGCATATTGCACCTTCCCCAGTTGTAGATTTAGACTTGCATGCTCTCAATGTGGAGGGACACACTTGGCTTTGAAGTGCAGGTCATACATGGACAATAATGCAGGGGGGACACATTCGGGACGCTCCTTTTGGGGGGCCATGGGGGACAGAGGGGGGACATTGTGACAATGGAGGACAAGGCAGAGGTTATTTGTGAGGTATGGGTTATAATCAAGGTGGGAGGTAGTGGGAAGCAGTGGGGGGTTTCAATTGGTAAGAACCCCAATCAAAGTGGAAGTGGTGAAGAAATGAATGGCAGGCTACCCATATAAAAAAGCAGGAGATGCACTTGTGGAGGGTTTCAAGAAGGGCTTTGGTTTATGCAATCAAGGGACAAGAAAGAAAAAAATGGGCCAACAACTTAAGGTCAGTAAAGGGATGGAAGACCTATTAAGGCAGAAGATTGCAAAGGAAAAGGAGTCTGGGAGGGTGGATGGTCTGTTCCAAGACCCTCCTATGGACCACCTCAGGGTTTCACTCTTGGGACTTGTACCCAAGATGCAGCTGGGGGAACACAGGATGATTTATCATATATCGTATTCAGAAGGGGATTCAGTAAATGACTACATAACCGAAGAGAATAGTAGGTATTATTTGAGACATTAAAATATGCAGTAGAACTAATCAGCACCTCCAAAGAGCCCTGGTCAGCAAAAACAGATATTGAATCAGCATTTAGATATCTACCGGTTAGGATGGAGGACTGGGAATTGCAGGGCTTCCAGGTGGATGGAAAATACTACTTTGACGAAGACATGCCCGTGGGGTGTCTGATAGCATTCGCGATGTTTGAGATGTTTAGCACATGGTTGCAGTGGGTTTTTAAGGAAAGATATGGGCATGGGATGGTAGTATATTACTTAGATGATTTGTTTGTTAATAGGGGAGGGAAAACTAGAGGTAGGAAAAATATTGGGGGATTTTAAAGAATGTGCCAGATTTTAAAGAATGTGCCACTGGTGGTAGATAAAATAGAAGGTCCTAGTTGTTGTTTAGAATTCCTGGGGATAGAAATTGATGCAGAGATGGGGCTGTTTAGACTTCCGGAGGAGAAGGTGAAGAAATGGAGGGAACTGTTAGAGGAGAGAACAAGAAAGAGGAGGGTGACACTGCAGAAGGTACAACAGGTATTGAGCCATTTGAACTTTGATCGTATGGCCATTGGGCCCAGATGTGCGATTACACGTTGATTGGCCAGGTCTGCAACAAGGGCAAGGAGGCCACACCAGTGGGTAGATTCGAGCAAGGCAGTCAGGGAGGACATGATGGTGTGGGAACACTGTTTGGAATCATATAATGGGATAACCTTCTGGCAGGAGGAATGGTTGTTTAGTACAGATTTGGAACTTTACACTGATGCTTCAAGGGAATGGGGTCAGGGCCTTTTTTAGGGGACAGTGGTTCTCAGAACCATAGTAACATAGAAACATAGACTTTGACAGCAGATAAGGACCGTTTGGTCCACCTAGTCTGCCCATTTCGCTACCTACAGGATAAGCTGCAGATCCTAGTTAACCAACAGCCTATTTCTTCCTACCCCCACAAGAATTGCTTTGTGTCTGTCCCATGCATTCTTGAATTCTCTCACAGTTTTAGACCCACAACTTCCTCAGGAAGGCTGTTCCCTGAGTCCACCACCCTGTCTGTGAAAAAATACTTCCTCACATTGCCCCATAGCCATCCCCTCTCTATCTTCTAATTGTGTCTCCTTGTTATTGCACTTCTCTTTTTCTGAAAGATGCTACCCTCTTGGACCTTGTTGATTCCACTGAGATTCTTAAAAGTTTCTATCATGCCTCCCTCTCCCTCCTTTCCTCAAGGGTATACATATTAAGCTCCTTTAGTCTCTCCTCATATGGCTTCTCTTGCAGACCCTGTACCATTTCAGTTGCCCTCCTCTGGACTGCCTCCATCCTGTCTATGTCCTTGTGGAGATAGGGCCTCCAGAACTGGATGTAGTACACTGGATGGAATCTCACCAACTGTCTGTACAGAGGGATAACAACTTCCAGTTTTCTGCTGGTGATGCCTCTCCCTATACATCCCAGTATCTCCCCAGCCCTCCCTATGGCCTTCTCACATTGCTTGCTAACCTTAAGGTCATCTGATATGATTACCCCCAGTTACCTTTCCATTTTTGTTGTTCTTACTATCTCCCCCCCCCCCTTTGTGTAATCTTCCCCTGGGTTGTTGTTTACCAGGTGCATTATTTTGCACTTCTTTGCATTGAATCCAAGCTGCCATATTTCTGACCATTCCTCCAGCCTTGCAAAGTCCCTTCTCATCCTTTCCTCACCTTTTTGTGCATCAACCCTGTTGCAGATCTTTGTATCATCTGTAAAGAGGCATACTTTTCCTTCCAGTCCTTCTGCAATATCTCTTATAAAGACATTAAAAAGGACTGAACCCAGTACTGAACCCTGCGGTACTCCACTAGAACCCCTCTTTCTTCAGAGTGGACTCCATTTACAATTACCTTCTGTGTCCTGTTGTCCAGCCAATGTTTTATCCAGGCTACCACCCTGGGATCCACTCCCAGGCAAGTTAAATTGATTATGAATCTTTTGTGTGGGACTGTATCAAATGCCTTGCTAAAGTCTAGGTAGACCATGTCCAAAGCCCCTCCCTGGTCTACTACTTTGGTCACCCAGTCAAAGAAATCAATTAGCTTCATCTTACATGACTTTCCTGCTGTGAACCCATGCTGCCTTGGGTCATGTGCCCTACTGGCCTCTAGGTACTCAACCATTCCTTCCTTCAGAAGTGATTCCATCACTTTCCCTAGCACATAGGTCAAACTGATAGGTCTGTAGTTTCCTGCCTCTGTCTTGCTCCCACATTTGTGAAGGGAAATCATATCTGCCTTCCTCCAGTCCTCAGGTACCACACCATCCTCCCATGATTGGTTAAAAAGGGTAGTCAAGTCAGTGGTGTCATTAGTTCTCCCCTTAATTATTTTTAGAATTCTGGGGTGAATCCCATCAGGCCCCATTGCTTTGTCTGCCTTCTGTTTTAGGAATTTTTTCAGAACCCTTTCTTCTCTGAAAGGACTGGGATTGACCCCTCCCATCCAGAGTGCTTCTATTAATTGGATTAGGCACCTCCAACTCCTTCTCCTCTTTTGTGAATACTGAGCAGAAGTATTCATTCAGTATCCCTGCCTTTTCACTGTCCCTATCTACCCACCTACAGTCCTTTCTATTTGGCCTCACTATCCCTCCCTTTATCTTGCTATGCTCCCTGATGTACTTATAAAAGGTTTTATCCCCCTTCTTAACTGAGTTGGCTATCTTTTCCTCAGTTTGGACCTAGGCTACTCTAACTTCCCTCCCTGCTTCCTTCTGCCTTAATTGGTACAGTTCTCTATCCTGCTTCTTTTGTGTTTCCTTTTACTTCCTAAATGCTATCTTTTTCTACCTAACCTTCCCCAACACCTCTTTTGAGAACCATAGTGGCTTTTTCTTTCATTTTGATTTATTTGCTTCACACAAAGGCTTGTTGCCTCTGTGATGGCAGTTTTGATGTTTCCCCATTGTTGCTCCATCCCTCCTTCTAGCCTGTTTGCTAGTTTTTTTCTAAGGCACTCTCCCACCTTGCCAGAGTCAGCCCTCCTGACGTACAGTACCCTCACTTTTGAATGGATTGACTCTGTAGCTAAGTTTATCCTGAACCACACTGGTTGGTGGTCACTTGTTCCCAGATGGCTACCCACTTCTAGATCTGAGATCATCTCACTGTTCAAATTTGAGAGTATGAGGTCTAAGACTGCTCCTTCATGAGTGGGTTCCAAAACTAGCTGTCTGAGGCATGCCACCTGTAGGACATCGAGAATGGCCATGCTTTTGGATGTGGCTGCAGCAAAGGTGCTTCAGTTAACATCTGGAATATTCAGGTCCCCTATCTACAGTATTTCCCCTTTCTCTGCCATCCTAAGGATGCCTTCTATCATATTCTTGTCCATTCCCTCTCACCGACATGGGGGTCTGTATACAACCTCTGTGCAGATCGAAAGAGGGTGTAGGGAGACAGAGAGAGTGCAGTGAGTTTGAAAGGGAGGGAGAGCATGGAATAAATCGGAAGTGCTCTCCGTTGCAGCTTAGAGAGTGACAGAGACACTGCAAGGCTTAGTTTTTTTTTTAAACTGCTTTATCTCCAGAGAGTGAGACAGATGTTTAACAACTGACTTTTTTTTATTACAGACAATGCTATTCCCAGTGTGCTTCTGGGTTTAACTGTTCAGGAAGGACACATTAACTTTGTGCCTCTAATGAATTTCTTTTCCACTTTTTTTTTCTCATTTATATTTGTTTGTTTTTTCTTTTATTGAAAGTTAAAATATTCTCATGGGTTCAGGTGATAACAGACCAGGGATGACGTGGGAGTGGAGTGACAGTCATACTAACATACTAACATACTAAAATGCCAGCAGAATAGGCCTAACAGTCTTTCGTGTCTGCTCGTTTGGTCAGCCCCCACCCTGGGAGCTGACCTTGCTGTCCCCCTCGCCTTCTCTGGCTTCTCCCTTCCCAGTTCCGGATATTCTTGCTGCATTGGATTTTGCTTCCAGAACCCTTCCCCTGTACCTGTCCCACCCCTCTTGAACCCCTCCACTGTCTCTGCCTCCACCAGCCCCTAGGTAGTGCATTCCATGGCTCCACCACCCTCTCAGTGAAGTAGCACCTCCTCTTTTCTCCCCTGAATCTTCCCCCCTCCAGCTTCCGTCCATGCCCTCTAGTGGCCCCTTCCTCCTTCCTTCGAAGCACCCCGACTGTTCCTCCCCCATTTACCCTCTTCATGTACCTGAAGACTATCATGTCCCCCCGGTCCCTTCTCTCTTCCAATGTGTACATATTTAGCTCTTCGAGCCTCTCCTCATAGGTCCTGTCCCCCAAGCCCCAAATCATTTTGGTTGCCCTCCTCTGGATCCTCTCCAGGAGGTTAATGTCCCTCTTTAAGTGTGGCCTCCAAAACTGCACGCAGTACTCCAGGTGCGGCCTCACCAAGCAGTTACAGAGGGAGTATCACTTCCCTCCTTCTGGAGGTGATCCCCCTAGTGATGCATCCCAGCATCCTGTTGGCCTTGGCTGCTGCCCTCCTACAAGTCTCAGAGTTGTTCATCTTGACATCCACCACCACCCCCAGGTCCCTCTCAGCCATTGAGACTTGTAGTATTTCTCCCCAGGGTGTACACTTGGCCTGGGTTTCTGGCCCCCAGGTGGAGTATCTTGCATTTCCCTGCATTGAACCTCAGCTTCCACTTTCTAGACCATCTTTCCAGAGCCTCCAGGTCCCCCTGCAGGGCCACCCTCCCCTCCTCACATCCACCACCAACCCCAGTTTTGGAGTCATCTGCAAGAGAATCATCTCCTCACGATTCCTGTCCTTATGTCGAGATAGGTAGGCGTTGAACAGAAGGGCCCAAGGACTGATCCCTGTGGGACCCCACTAATGACCCTCCTGGGGATGAGACTATCCCACCAACTCACGACCCTCTGGGTCCGGTCCTGGAGCCAATTGCCTATCCATCTGATCATCTGGTTTCCCACCCCATTTCTCCTAGTTTATCCAACAGACCCACGTGAGGAACAGAGTCAAATGCCTTGCTGAAGTCTAGAAAGAGGACATCCACTGGTCTACCCAGGTCCAAGGCACTTGTCACCCAGTCATAGAACTCCACCGGTTTGTCTGACACGATTTCCCGGGATGAATCCATGCTGTCTATCGTTCAGGCACCCTGACTATCCAGGTCCCCCAGCCTCTCCTTGACAATGCCCTCCATCACCTTGCCCACCACCGATATCAGGCTGACAGGCCTGTAGTTCCCTGCCACCTCCCTTGATCCCCCCTTGTGGATAGGCACTACATGCGCCACCTTCCAGTCTTGGGGCACCCACCCTGTCCTCAGAGAGATGGTGAAAAGCTCTGCCAGGGGTTTCGCCAGGACATCTGCAAGTTCCTTCAGCACTCTAGGGATGTAATTTATCCGGCCCGGTGCTTTCTCTGTCTTAAGAGAGCTGAGGGCTTCCCTCACTCTCTCTGCTGTGATTTCCACTTCTGGTACCTCTTCTCCCTGCTTAGCCCTCCCTCCACCTGCCAGTGATGCCTCCCCCTCTCCCCAGACCTGCCGATCGGTAAGGGTCCCCCCCCCCTCATTATCTCTGTCTCCTCCCATGTATGATGCAGCATCCCCATTTTCCTGGTGAAAACTGAGGTGAGCCCTCATTTAGTACCTCAGCCTGCTCCCCGGGTCTTGTGCCCATCTCTCCCCTGATTTAATCCTGCTAATCTGCCCCTCACCTGCGTCTTTCCCCAATGTATCTAAAGAACCCTTTTCCTCTCCTAATTTCCCTGGCCAGGTTCTGCTCCTTCCTTGCCTTAGCCGCCCTCACCACTCTAGTGGCCCTTCAGCCATCAGCTCATACTCCCTCAGATCCCTTTCACTCCTTGAGCACTTGAATTTCTTAAGGCTGCTTCTTCCCCTCAGACCACCTCCTGACCCTCCCTGGTCCACCAACAGGGTTTTGGGCCCCACCGTGATTGCCTTACTCTTGCACAGGTGCTGGTAGCATCCTGCACCCCTCTCCTGATGATTTCCCACCTACTATCAGCGTCCATGTCTGACCCAATCCCATCCAAATGCTCCTTAAGGATCCTTCCCATTTCCTTAAAATCCGCCCCCCTGAAGTCAGTTACTTCCGCCTTTGTGCAGCCTTCTACCCCTCCTAGGTCCAGGCAGAACCAGACCGTGGCATGGTCACTCCCCGCCAATGGGTCCCTTACCTACAGGCCCCCAATCTGGTCACTGTCTGCCAGGACCACATCCAGTACCCGTGCCTCCCTGGCCGGGTTCCCTCACCTGCTGAGTTAGAAGGCGTCTTGAAAGACATCCAACAACCTCTGTTCCCTGGTCACAGAGGATGTCATAGTCTCCCAGTCTGTTCCTGGCATGTTTAAGTCCCCCAACACCACCACCCTTCCCCTGCCTAATCTGCAGTGTCTCCCAACATCTGCCACCAGACTGTCCTCCAGCTCCTCCGTCAGGGCAGGGGGTCTATACACCACTCCTATTTTTACTCTCTTGCCCCCCCTTGTTATCAAGGTGACCCAAATCGCCTCCACGGTTCCCTCCGCCTCCTCTACTCCCCCTATGCCAATGCAGTTTTTGACTATCATTGCTACCCCTCCTCCCCTTCCCTCCCCCCTGTCCTTCCTGAACATAGTGTAACCCTCCAGGTTCAGGTCCCAGTCATGTCTTGCAGTGGCCCAAGTCTCAGTGACCACTGCCACATCCACTGCTCCCTCAGTTAACATCGCCTGGAGCTCAGGCATTTTATTGCCCAAGCTCCTGGCATTTAGCAGGACTACCTTCCACCCTTTCCCTATAGTTCCATTTCCCCTGCTCGTGTTCCCATGGGGATTCTGTTTTCTCCTGGTCTGCACTTTGCCAGTTGGCCTTTTCCTGCAATCCTCCTGGTCTCCAGGGGGGTGGAGACAGAGTCCCTCCTTTATCGGCACCCCCTTGACAGCCTTTTCTCCCATCCCCCCCCTTCACAAGTTTAAACCCCACTTTTCACCAATGAACTCCTCTATTTTCAACTTAAGGATTCCCCTCCCCTCCAAATTGAGATGTAGTCTATCTCTAGCATACAGCTCCTTATCCTCCCAGGTCTCCCCCCAATCCCCCATCAACCCATACCCTCTGGCCTCACACCACTCCCTGAGCCACTGATTTATCTCCCTAATTTTCCTTTTGTGTTCCCCACTAGCCCTTGGCACTGGCAGGATTTCTGAGAAGGAAACTGTGCATCCTATGTCATGACAGACCCTGGCAAGCTCCCTGAATCTTGTCTGTATCTCTAGCTCGCTATTTCCCTCAATGTCATTTGTACCCAGGTGGACCAGTATGTCTGGGGAACCCCCACAGTCCTTTGCCAGCTGATATACCTCGTGCTTAGCCCTGTGCACCGTTAGTCCAGGGAAGCATCTTGTTCTAACTGGCCAGGCTTCTCCCTCCCGATCCCATTTGATACCCCTGATCATAGAATCCCCCAGCAGGAGCACTCTGACCACTCCTTTTCCTCCATTTCCCCCCTTCCATGTCCCTCATCCTTTCTACCAGCCCCTCCACCCAGCTGGCTCCTTGTTCCTCCCCCTATCTGGGTGCCACATGCCACCCCCTCCTTATTTACCATGGCCACCCCTCCCCTCCAATCCTATGCCTCTTCTCCTACTGAGTATCCTTCTGTAACTTGCTAATTCCCCCCTCACTGCTTGCAACTGGTCCTTCTCCCCCATCTGCTAAACTAGCCTGGCTCATCCTCCCTTCCTTCATGTCTCCATTTAGTTCCTCCTTGCTCGTCGTGCTCCCCTGGCCTAAACCCTCAGCTCCCTTTACTGAATCCTCCTTGTACTTCTGGTCCTTCTCCTTTACCTTTCCTCCCAACTGGTCCTTCTCCTTGCACTTTCCTCCCTCTTCCCCTGCCCATCCTGCTCTGATTCACTGCTCCCCCATTCTCGCATTCCAGGTCCCCCTGTTCTTCCTGCTATCTGGCCCCTGCCTCCTGCCTCCCCTCCCACTCCCTTTCCGTCTCCTAACCACCTCTGTCTTGGCTACATCACCCCCTCATCCTGAGCAGAAGAGAATTGAAGCGGTTACTGGAGTGTAAGGTCTGATCCACCTCCTGCCTTGCTTCCTTCTGTCCAGCACTGCCATCTGCCTACTTCCCTGAGAATGTTGTCCCTCCATCCCCTTTGTGAGGGTCCCCAGTTACCTGCCTGCTTCCTTGGTAGTGTCCTTTTGGACCCCCTCTGCCAGGGTCCCTATGTGACCCCTGAGTACTCTCCTGCACTCCTTTCCCTGTACCCCCACCCCCAGTGCTTGGTGCAACCCTGTGGGAGATTTCCAGCCCCCTTCTCCAACCATACCACCCCCCTTCCCCCCGGATCCCCATTATATAATTCACCATAGTGAAGAGTTATCAGATTGTGATTTCTTACCAGTTCTGTTGTTGTATTACAGTATGTCCGCACTGTCATTTGGCTGTGTTCCATTTATCACATTTCTTCTCCAACACATGTTATAATATGTGTGTATATATATATATATATATATATATATATATATATATAGTCATTCCATTTTGTGTTTCAATACAGGCATGACTGACAAATGGATGTCAGTAAGACACTCACTGCTGAACCCAGAACACCAATTCTTCAGTTAACACCGTTAATAGTGGCTCTACTATACTGTACTACCTTGTGCATCTTTACTGAACTGTGAAGAGGTTGGCATGAATTTTGAAGTCTGCTCCATATGATTAAATGAGTATAACTCACTTACATGCTCTTTAATGACAATTTGTCACTTAGAGTTACTATTTAAATAATGGGCATGCATATAATTTAAACCATTTATTATTAAAATGGAGACCATAGACAATGCAAGGCAATTTTATTTGTACAGCACCCAATCCTCTCATGGGGTGGATGTTGTCCCCCCACCATAGTCCCGTCATCACCAGGTTGAGTTCTGGTTGTTACACAGTTTTAATTTTAAGACCCAGTTGAAGATTTTTAGTGAGTAAAGGTGCCAGCCACATTTGTGATGGCAGTCAGGAATGGCTGGTACAATTGATTGTATTGTGATGAGGCACTGGACCTTCTTCCAGTGCTACATCATGGGATATCAGCAGTGGGTTCCGAGTTCCTCAGCAAATCAGATTACTGGATTTTTTATAGCCATATAATTATTGAGCTTCCCTTTTTCCCATTGGGAAACCATGGCGTAATTTGCCATTATAAAGGAGCGTTTATAAAGGCAAACACACGTACGGTTTTCCCCGCACTGCGCATGCTTGAGCTCCTCGCTCCCTGTGTCCTTCACAAACCGGAAACCCTACCACTAACACAGCATAGGGAGAGACAGACTGCCATGGACACTCGGCAATAAGTAAATTGTTTTAAAGTACTTTAGATGTTCTGCTCGACTACTGGATGGACCCCATAACAATAATTAAAATAAAGTGAAAGTGGACCTCGCGCGCTGACCTAATCTGACTGCACCAACACAGCAGTCTTTTTTTTTTTTAATTTATGCAATTGCTGAGGCAAAAAAGTGAAGCCCAACAATTATATAAAATAAAGTATGGGTCTCGGTGTGTAAACTTGAACTTACATACACCCTCGGGGTTTGATGCTATGCATAAACCCCTTGAGCTTCTCTCTCGGGGTTTATGTAGCATCAAACCCCTCGGGTGTGTGTAAACTCTCATTACACAATGAGACCCATACTTTATCCTATATATTATAATGGATATAATGTATGGGGTGGCCCTTATTATTAAGTGAAATCAAGCAAATTATAACCTTGTTATGCCATTGTTATGTCACCACTCTGCTGTTAACCCTTCTTGAGTATGTCATATCAAGGATATAACAAAATGGAATGCTCACAACAACCAATGTTCTAGCAAAATGGAATGCTCACAACAATCAATATTTTGTAAAGTAATTCAGTAAAGTAATTCAATCCATGATTACATAATCTTGGTAGCCCATACCCTGTAAAATATAATATATGGCCTTTGGTTAACAACCACACTGAAAGTACATCTTGAGGTTGCCAGGGCATCTGGAAACCTCTCAAGCTGCACTTTCAAGGTTTACAATGCTGTCATGGCAACCTCACAAAGTGCTTACAGCATGGTTATTAGCCAAAGACCATACATTATCCTCTATGTTTTGAAGCAGGTGTGTGGACCTATGCACAGGGTCTCTGGTGTATGGAACTTTGACACATGCTGTATTTTGCCCCCTTTCTGAACTGGCGTATAACGCTTTCTGTTCAGATGTTTTGTGAGTGGTATTAATAGTTAAATACTAATAGGCAGCCGTTAATTGCAAATCAATGATTTAATCCCCATTTCTTTTTTTTGCTTTTGTCAGAGAAAGTGTTAGCCTGTTTACAAATAATTTCTCATATTTATGTCCACAGGAAGGAAGTTAGAGATCAATCTGTAATGTTAAAGGATCATCAAGAATGTGATGTTGCATCATACATTGGATACACAAATTCAAAAATGAATGACAGCATTTTTTACATGCTGTTCTTAATATGTAAGTTTTTCCTAAAAGTAATTTATTGGTATCTACTGCACATTTAGTTTATGCTCTAGGAATGAGATGCATGCTATCAATATGTGTTTACCTTTAGGACATTTGATAATGATCTGAAAGATGTTTCATATAAATGCAGCCTTAAAACTGGCCAAACTTCAAACACTGTGTACGAATGTAACAAATCAGAAAAACAGCACAAGACGCCACACTCTGTTGATATGGAGGATACCAAAGACAATGACTAATTTCACAGAATACATTCCTCGTTTATGAATGTAGTTTACTTGAATTGGCCTGGACTAATAAATGGTTGATTTGTGAGAATTGTAACAGATGTACTGACATCAGACTGTGTGTTGAATCATCCACTGTCTGTCTTCGGTGGGTCAGTTCAACCCTAACCAGTATATACCCATAATGTCTTAAATAAATTCGATATTTTTGGTACTCCTAAGCTAATATGTATTAATTCTCTTCTTAAACAGGAATGTTCGTGCTGTATTAAAAAACATAGTTGGCGTAGTCAACCAACAATGAAGAACAGATTTCATGCTGGTGATGTATTGATTGCTAGTTCTATTGTTTTGTCTGGTAACAGTTATGGAAAGGTATCAATGATAAGCAAATTTATGAAGATGGCCATCCCATGTGAATCCTAATTTTTCAGACTCAAAGGGTTTATATAGTACCCACTATGATGCAGTACTGGTTGGAACATTAATCAAAACTCATATGTGATCGAATGGGGAAAGAATTGGTAATTAAGGGTTTGTCTATTATATTTATCAAACATTTCTTCTGGCAATTATTCTGTCAGATACAACAACAGATTACACATAATACATTTTATGTCTTTTCAGGAAATGGAAGGATGGACAGCCCTGGACATTGCACTAAGTACTGTAAATATATATGCATGGATATGCAGACCAAGGAAATAATGGATATGCAGATTGTTGACAAATGAGAGACTGGTCTCAAGTCCACTAACATGGAAAAGGTATCATTTCAAAAGCCACTAGACTACTTGGTAGCTAGTAATGTTGTTGTGTCAGAAGTGATCACAGACACACACATTCAGATCTCTAGTCTGATGAGTAAGTACAAATCCAATGTAGAAGAATGTTGAGTCATTTTTCTTTGACTATATGGAAATAAACATGCAATGCACATTACATTCAGTATTTGATGTGAGATTATATCAGATATTATCAACTCAACAGTTTAACCGCTGATCAAAGTGGTCAATTATTGACTATTTCTAATACTTTAGGGAAGTGTTACGAAGTGATCCATCACAGCCACAACATATGGCATGGTGCAAAGAACTTAAGCAGAAGATTGTTTGAGGTAATAAAAATATATCCACATATTGCTATTAAAATATGGAGATTGGTATTTTAATTCTAAATATCAGCAGATAGGATAAACACTTGCTAGAATAATGAGGTAAAGGTGCGCCTGCAAGTCGATGACATCAAATACCATGACAGAGTAGACACATCAGGAATTATTTAGAAAAAGTGGGATGTACGTATTTGAATATGAGGAAATAAGTGTGGCATCTTAAATAAAGTGACTGGAGGATCAAATTCTTGTATGGTACTATAGAACATGATATAAATATACCTAATGAGAAAGACTAAACTGTAAGTGTTCTCAGTATGATGCATATAAGAACAAGAACATATCCATTTGAAATAATTTTTTAATTTCACAATGTGATTATATTTCAATTATGTTTCACATTAGGCTGGTATGTAGAAGAATTGTAAACTACTACATGCATGGCATAACTACATCGTGAATCACTTCTGACACTGTTGTCAAGTATCAGAATCATATTAATTATCCACTGTGAGTAATCGGTGATACAAATTTTAAGGGTAGGAAATAGATACATGTCATGGGATTTGAAAATATTTATGAATTCTTTTTCATAATTAGGAGAAGTGGACTGTGCTTCTACACCATGTCACAAATCAGCGCACTTGGCTTCTGGGTCATGGAACAGGATAAGCAGAATATGATCACAGACCATTGGATTCTAATCGGGATAAAGAACAGATAGTATCACTATCTGCAGCTCATGATGCTCTGTGGAAGGTGATACTAAGCTTCAGCTCCCCCACGGTCGGCCGGCACCCAGACAGCCACCGACCGAGACTAGGACACCCGCCTGCAGCTCCTTGGAAGCTGCCTGCCCTTGAACGGGGCTGCTTCAGCTCCCCCACAGTCGGCCAGCACCCAGACAGCCACCAACCAAGACTAGGACACCTGCCTGCAGCTCCTTGGAAGGTACGGCAACGGCGCTTCCAGCAAACCCGCTCTGATTGGCCAGGACTTTTCCCCTGCTTTGTCACACTAAAGCTGTAATAGGAGTTTTTTTTTTTTTTTGGAGGTTTTCAACTGTATTAGCTGGATTGTAATTTCTACTAGTAATTTAAAGTGCTTACAGTTCTTCTCTTTCCTGCTCTTTATGCACCCCTCCCATCCAAGCACTCTGCCTTGGCTCCGAAAAGTCTAACCTTCCTTTGTCCTGTTAAACTGCTCACACTAAAGCTATTCTACCTCCATGCTATTTAAACCCTGCCATTTTTCTTCTCTCCAGCTGCCTGCCCTTGAACGGGGCTGCTTCAGCTCCCCCACGGTCGGCCGGCACCCAGACAGCCACCGACTGAGACTAGGACACCTGCCTGCAGCTCCTTGGAAGGTACGGCAATGGCGCTTCCAGCAAACCCGCTCTGATTGGCCAGGACTTTTCCCCTGCTTTGTCACACTAAAGCTGTAATAGGAGTTTTTTTTTTTTTAAGAGGTTTTCAACTGTATTAGCTGGATTGTAGTTTCTACTAGTAATTTAAAGTGCTTACGGTTCTTCTCTTTCCTACTCTTTATGCACTCCCCCATCCAAGCACTTTGCCTTGGCTCCGAAAAGTCTAACTTTCCTTTGTCCTGTTAAACTGCTCACACTAAAGCTATTCTACCTCCATGCTACTTAAACCCTGCCATTTTTTCTTCTCTCCAGCTGCCTGCCCTTGAACGGGGCTGCTTCAGCTCCTCCATGGTCGGCCGGCACCCAGACAGCCACTGACCGAGACTAGGACACCCGCCTGCAGCTCCTTGGAAGGTACGGCAATGGCACTTCCAGCAAACCCGCTCTGATTGGCCAGGACTTTTCCCCTGCTTTGCCACACTAAAGCTGTAATAGGAGGTTTTTTTTTTTAAGTGGCTAGTTTTCCATTAGCAGGTTATTCAGACCTGCCACTAGAGGGATTCTTGTTCTTTCATTTGGAAAGGGAAAAAAAAAGTATACCCTCTGAAAGACACAGTTTCTTTACTTGCTATATACCTTCCTTCCTTCCCACCCTCGAGATCCTCTCGAACCGGGTAAGATTTCTCTGAACCCCGAATCATACTTTAATCATGCACCTCCACCGTTCTCTACCCCCTATTCTATTTCTTCTTGCCTGTCTTCCTCCCCTACTGCACTCCCCAAAAGCCTGCTTTCCCTCCCTCCCCCACAGCTTCCACATTCCTGCATCCTTCCTCCACATAGGTATGCTGCACACTGGTCACTGCCCCTTGCCCATGGTCCATCCTACCACCATGAAACTGTCCTACACCCACACTGGTCCTAGCCCTCCACTCTGCCCCCCCCCGTCTATGCTTACCCTCACCCACTATCGTCGATGCTCGACAACTTCCCGAGATGCCAGCAGGTGAAAACATTCCCTTAAATAAATATGCCGCAGCTCCTTGAGGCTAGTCCTCCTCCTTCTCCTAATGCTGTCAGGCAATGTGAACCCAAACCCGGGCCCATTCTGCTCTGAAGCCACTAATCCGAGCAAGCCTTCGGGTGCCCTCTCATTCATATCAATCAACATCTGCAGCTTCCTTCCTAAAATGGATGCCGTACAGGCCTTCACCAGCCAACACTGCCCTGACATCCTGGCAGTTGTCGAAACCTGGCTCACGCCATCGGTACCGGACCATGCAATCAGCCTTCCTGGCTACAACGTCTTTAGGCTGGATCACCTCTCCAAAAAGAGGCGGGAGCTGCGCTCTCTACCTAAAAGACTCCATACAAGGGCACCACATCATTACCTCAATCCAACCCACAACTGCTCAGATACTGCCAGTGAGAATCCTCCTTGGTGCCCCAAAAAAACCCTTCACTGTTGCCACCATCTATATCCTTCCCAAAGAACAGGGAACTGGTCTAACAGCTGTGCTTGACTTTGTAAAGTCACTCCCACCAGACACGGAATCCATCCTCCTAGGCGACTTCAGCATCAACTGGCCTGCGGCTGATGCTGGTGTACACAGGGATACCACTGCTGCGGCCGAACCTCACACAAATCGTTGACTCACCAACCAGGAAAAATTACAGGACTGGCACCAGCACACTCTTGGACAGGATCCTTACCAGTCACCCATCGCGGCTATCTAACACTAATGTCCTCCCTGACTCTCTCAACGATCACTCCCCTGTTAGTTGCACCTGGTCAAATAAATTCATCAAACAACCACCAAAAACAATCACCAGCAGGGTTCTGCCCAGTGGTCACCTTCCTCGACTCAAATCCCACCTTCTCCACCAAGACTGGCCCCCTATCTTCAATGCAACCAACGTAAACACTGCCCTTGACCACTTCATAAACATCTTCACTGTGGCCTGTGACACGTATGCTCCTATTAAGAAATGCAAAGTCAAACCATTGAGTAACCCTTGGCTCACAGGTGACCTCCTCATGATGCTAAAAATAAGAGACCACCTATGGGAGCTGGCCAGAAACTCTGGAAAGCAAAACGACATCCAAAACTACAAACATTCCCGCAATGACTGCACCAAAACCATCCGGCAAATGAAGTCCACCTACTATAAGCATGACCTCACAAACTCCTGGGGCAATGGTTGGGAATTCTGGAAGAACATAAAGAAACTCACTGGGAATCCACCCAAAACCCCCCCATCAATACTCAACATCAACGGAACCACAACCCTCAACCCAAAAACCATTGCGGATACCTTTAACAAAGCCTTTACCGACCTCAGCACTGTCCTACCCCAGGACTACTTCAATGATGGTGTAGGCCCCCTGTCTGGAATGAATACTACTCCCACCAGCTCCCCCCACTTCTACTTCAAAGCAGTCAAGGCTCACCAAGTATGCAAATACGTTACCATAGCCCTTGGTAAATCAAGATTCAGTAATGACTCCCTCGATCTCAAAATCCTGTCTCACACACTTGATGAAGTGCTTAGTCCTCTGACCAGAATTTTCAACCTCTCCCTCAGCCTTAGCCAGTTCCCGGACAGATGGAAATCTGCCACTGTCACCCCAGTCCATAAAAGTGATGACAAAACTGCCCACGATAACTACAGACCTATCTTCCTACTACCCCCACTCTCCAAGGCACTAGAATGCATCGTCTCAGACCAGCTCATAGAATACCTGGATATGTACAACACCCTGTGCAAGCAACAACACGGGTTCTGCAAAGGTCACAGCACCTCCACAGCCCTACTTGAATTCACCTGCGCAATCCACAACGCACTTGATTCCGGTGAACTACTAGGCTCAATCTACATTGACTTAACTAAAGCCTTCGACACCGTCAATCACCGCCTTCTACTTGTCCAGCTTCAGAACACTGGGCTGTCAACCGACACCATTGGCTGGTTTAAGAGCTACCTTGAAGAACGGTCCTAAACAGTAAGAATCGCTGATACACTCTCGGACCCTAGATCGGTCCACTCGGGAGTCCCCAAGGGCTCCATTCTTGGACCCCTCCTCTTCAGCCTATTCTTAAACTCACTACTGGATACCTGCCCAGAACAAATAATTCTCTACGCCGAAGATGCTGTGACTCTCACCTCAGACCCTGATCCAAACTAATTACAAAATAAACTTCAGCGGGCCTTCTCCTCCATTGAATCCTGGTTCCTAAATCATAAACTGCTTCTCAATCAGAAAAAAAACAAGTCTTTGGTCTTTTCCAGCCCCCACAACAAAAACAAACAGCTCCACCTCTCCATTGCAACCGAACAAGGAGCCATCCTAGAGCAAACACCATCATTCAAGTACCTCGGCATCACCCTTGATCCCCACCTCTCATACACTGTCCATATTAACAATGTGGCAAAGTCTGCCAATACGAGGTTAGGCATATTATTCCTGCACAGGAAACACCTAGCCCCAGAAGCACTGTCAGTGGCCGTCCAAAGCTCCATTGTCAGCATCATAGACTATGGTCTTATCATATATGGGTCTGCAACTACCACTGCTCTCAAACATATCATGACCTCCCTGAATAAGGCCTGTCATCTCATCACTGGCTCACATCACCATACCCACACTTGTGACCTTTATTCCCAATCTGATGGCTTCAACTGGACAAATGCATAAAATACCAAAGCTGCATCACGGCCAAGAAAATCATAATGAGACTTGCCCCACCTGGTGTCGGTGCCATCCTTAAGCCTAGACATAGGAATGTCACTACAAGGAGATCCAATTCCCATCTACTACATATCCCATGATGTCGCACGACCCAAGGACAAAGATCATTTGCCTATCGGGCATCCAACTGGCTCAACTCTCTTGGCAGCGACATAGTGACTGCTCCAACACTCGGCCTTTCCAAGTCCAAGCTGTGCCTCTCACTGCTTGTATCCTGCGATTGCCAATCTTAACATTTCCACTGTTCCACCTGCACATGCCCCAGCACCCAGCACTTACTATCAGTGTTTGCACCCCTAACACCTTACCTGGCATATTCTCTCAACAAGGCCCCCTGGCTGCACTGTCTCCCACCCTCACCCACCTCCCCCCCTGTATCTCCACTCCTGCCCCTGCCCCCACCCACCTCCCAGCACCCCTTACCCTGTACCTCCCACCCCTCGATCTCCTACCCTCACTTCTCCCCATCGACCCCCTTCCTCCCCTTGTCTTGCTCATAGCTCAAGACTTTGTACTGGTTATTACATGTCTGTAAGTCAGTGACTTTATGTTTGTAACTCAAAATGATGACTGTTGCACACGCTGACGTGGAACCTTTGTAAAAGAGCCTCGGCTCAAAGGTATTGTAATCCTAGATGGAAATAAATAAATAAATAAAATAAAATATTATTTACATTTCAGGTAAGTACATAATGAGGATGCTGCATTTTGTTTTTGAACCAGTGCTCTTAAACTATTGGTGGGAGAACTATTTTATTAAAAATTACCCTCTAAATGAAGAAAACATTCAAAACGTATAATTTTAACACCTTTCTTTTGGAATTTTTTTTTATAATATCAAGACACTCTCAGGAGTTAGATTAACAGTCAAGTTAATCATCCCATAGGGACAATATTGCACTTGGCAGCATATTGTGTCACATTACACCCATGGGGGTGATTAACAGAATGTTAATCTAATCACTGGTCATACCTTATTTCTTAAATTAATTTTTTACTACTAATTATAAAAAGGCTGTCAGACATAATACAGTGTGACTGACTGTTATGACTACAACAGTAGTGAGTTAATCACTATTACACTGTTATAAAAATCTGATTACCATGGAACATAGATATTTTCTGTCATTTTAACTGGAAATTAGCCATATTTTCATAAACTAATATGCTTATACTACAATACTTTGATTGTTTATTCCAGAAGTAAGTTGTATTTAGAGCAATTTTAGCAGCATATATTGATGTATACATCCAAGCATCATGCATATTATTATAGCTTGTACAAGGCTCAGAATTATTTAACTGCTTTAGATTACACTCACCATGTGGGCAGAACATACAGTATATGCGAAACAAAAAAGGTGACCAAATGTGAGTTGATTAATGTATTTTTAAAAATTAGATTCATTTTTATTTTAGTGACAACTTTTATAAGTGATTACTAATTAAACAGTTAAGCATGTATACCATATATTGTAATTTACATTACAACTAGATGTAAATCCTTTCCCTCTCTTACAAATTGGTGACTCTCCCTCTGTGCTAAACTCACCTCCAAGCACAGGTTGGGTGAATTGCCTTCCTATCTCACCCCCTCCTTTATAAGACCCCCCTACCCTCCCATTCCCTTAGATCAACTGACTCCTGTACTCTGGTTGTCCCCCACAGATCCACCCAAATTGGCAAATCCAGTTACTCTCACCACCTCCCAAAAATGTGGAATTCCCTCACCCCCCAAATCCGACACTCATCCTCCTCCTACTCCATAAGCTTTGCCCTCAATAATGACCTTGTGTCTAGCTGCTCCTGCAAATGCCCTTCCTAATTCCCTCCTCTAATCCCTAGACAAACCCTAACCCCCCCCCATCTACTTTGTTTCCCACACCATCTTAAAGGGGTCTCTCTGGGACACTGATTTTCCCCCTTCTCACTGGTCCCCCTAGTCCCTTTGCAGGGTTCCTCACACCCTGAAGGGGTTTCCAGGGACATGACTCTTCCCTCTCTCTCACCTCAACCCTCCTTCACCTTTCCCCCTTTTCTTCCATGTAAGCACTTGTTTACTTATTAACCCAGCACTTATTATTATCCCATCTTTCAACATGTTATGAGCAGCACTGTTGTAACACTGTTTGTAACACCTGCCTTACAACTGTTGGTGGAAGAACTATTTTATTAAAAATTTCACTCTAAATGAGGAAAACATTAAAAAGTGCAAAGAAGTATTCTTTTAACCCTATTCTTTTGGAACATTTTTTTATAATAGCAATAAGGCACTCCCAGGAATTAGATCAACAGTCAATCACCCCCCTGGGGCAATATGGCACTGTGCCTCATGAAACATTACACCCCTAGGGGATGATTAGCAGACTGTTAATCTAACCCCTAAAGAATGCAGGTCAGTGAAGATGAAGCAATCCTGCCACTATACAAGGCCTGGGTCAGGGAAGAGGAAGAGGAAGAAATCCTACCACTTTACAAAGGTCCCTAGTCAGGACAGGGGAAGTAATCCTGCCATTTTACAATCCCTGGGTCAGGAAAGATGAAGTATTCCTGCCACTTTACAAGGCCTGGGTCGGGGAAGATGAAGTATTCTGGGCTGACTACAACTCCAGCCCCAAGAGCTGGCTTATGCAATGTCCCACCCCTGCTTCTCCTGTTGTCCTGATGATATGGTACTTACTGGAAATATGGAAATACAGCTATCTAGATAGTAGCTGCAGCATTTTCTTTCAACCAAAGTCGGCATTTCTCGACATCTGTTACATACGCACCACCCTGGTGGACCAGGGTTGTGAATAGGAGGAGGTAAATCTTGGGATCTTCCATCAAGGATGTGGCATATGAGGGATAGGAACTCAGCAGCCAGACTTACACATAGATCCTTTGCATTTTGGTCACTCATGTTAGTGTCATGAGTCTGGAAAACACAAAAACAGTAATAAAAAACTAATTTAAAAAAATGAACAAATCAGTCCTGTGTTACCAAATTGCAAAACTTAAAATGTTCACACTCAACTGATTATATCAAATAAAAGTTTACCGGCAGCATTTCATTTTTAAATTGTGACTGGACGTAATTTTCAGCTCCCAGCTCAATATAAAGAAACTGAAAAAACAATATATTCAAATACCAATACCATGTAAATGACAATGCCATTTCTTTTTTAAATACCATTGAACTAACCTAAATGGCTACTCCACTGCTATCTGTCATGCCTCTTTCTGGTGTACATTCAATGCTCAGCACTAAGCCATGCACATGGACTCTTCTAGACACTTTAGTGCTGCGTGATAGAGCATTACCCATTGGTAACTTCCCACATCTAACTTCTAGCTTCCTCTTTTTACCATTGCAGTTTACTGGGTTATTAGTTTGAACATCACACATAACATCCATGGCTTTAGTTTTCATGCCCTTTCTGCTTTTTGATGACATATTCACTTTTTTGGAACCATCTTGACTTGGACTCCAGACAAATCCATTGTCTCTTCAGTGCTTTCAGTTGAGATTTGATCACTCCAGGTTAAGTAAAAGAATAAAAGAAGTAATGTTTATTACTAATTGAAAAAATACTCAGGAAAGAAGTAACAGTTCATATGATAATACCTATTAAAGTTGAAACTTCCTGATGGATTGTAAATATTATAAAAGCCTTATGTTGAGGCTATAAAACATCTGACAACAGACTGGAAGATGGAATGTTTAGGAGAGAAATGAGGAGGCATTCCTTTACAGAACGCAATAGTGGCAGGGGTACTGGACTGAAAACAGTTTGATGGTTCAAGAGGGGCAGGGGTAAGGAAAAAGTGGGGTTGAGTGGAGAGTTTGGATGGGAGGGGCATCTGCAGAGTAGGGGTGTTAGCTACAAAATGTAACAGTCTCCATATGTCAAAACTGACCTTTTTTTCTCTGATTGCAGTTTCATATGTTTGTATGTAGCCCCAAACATATGCTACAAGTTAATCCTACATCTGAATTAGTATAGAAACATAGAATTTGATGGCACTAGTGACCTGAAGCACTCCACACAGTGCACAAGAGCAGCAGCAGAGGCAAATAAGATGATGGGATGCATAGCCAGGGAGATCAGTAGTAGGAGAGAGTATGGAGTTCAGTATTGGTGCCCACACCTCAGAAAGGAAATTAACCTGCTGGGGAAGGTACAGATGAGGGCTACACTGATGATAGCTGGTCAGCAGGGCAAGGCATACGTGCAGAGGTTGAGGGCACCGAACATGTACTCCCTGGAAAACAGAAGAGAAGGAGAGAGAGAGTGGACATGATTGGGAGCTTCAAGTTCAAAGGGAGCTC
Organism: Neoceratodus forsteri; assembly: GCA_016271365.2. Lineage (NCBI taxonomy): Eukaryota > Metazoa > Chordata > Ceratodontiformes > Ceratodontidae > Neoceratodus > Neoceratodus forsteri. The sequence continues at coordinate 204,866,803 of CM057451.1, forward strand.
CTGCTCAGGAGCGCATCTCGGGACTTCAGCAGCTACTACCCCCAGGCAGGTCACCCCCCCCCACAAAACGCTGCCGACCGCGGCTGGTGCAGGAACAAAGGGAGCTCCTGCTCAGGAGCGCGTCTCGGGACTTCAGCAGCTACTACCCCCAGGTAAAAAGGCCTCCCACATCATGGCTCTGGGTGTATTTAATGGCCATTTTCTGCTAGACTTCTGGCTACCTAGCTCCACAGCCCACTGATTGTTTCCATGGACTCGGCTGTGGGGTGCTACCTGTAAGGGTGGCTGGGTCGCTAACAACTGTACCTAACCTCAGCTAGACAAGACTGCGCCTGTAACTGGACTGCTCTGCTGTTACACTGATGTGTTGCTGCCTACCTTGTTTGCATGTTACATCCTAGGTCTATCTGTAGTATACGCTGTTGAACTGATAATATACCGATATATGCCTGATTGTACTAGTGATGCTATTGATTCGTTTTGCCTCTAGTGTAATAGCTGAATGTTATTGATGTGCAATCTGTCATTTATGAGGGTATTTACCTAACTGCATTGCCCTGTAGCATTATATTGTAGCAATCTTGCTATGTAAAGCTGTATGGATTTTAGCTTGAAAAAACACAGTATTGTGTTATAACAGCAGGGTGGGGGTTTACTGGGCTTTGCTCTGCGTTGTTCTGACTACGTACCTGCGCATGTTCAGTCTGCTGCCCTAGCTAGCCTTACTCCATTTTCCTGCTGCATACTAACTACACCCTCCTACCTTTTCAGGCAGGTCACCCCCCCCCCACAGAACGCTGCCGACCGTGGCCGGTGCAGGAACAAAGGGAGCTCCTGCTCAGGAGCGCGTCTCAGGACTTCAGCAGCTACTACCCCCAGGTAAAAAGGCCTCCCACATCGTGGCTCTGGGCGTATTTAATGGCCGTTTTCTGCTAGACTCCTGGCTACCTAGCTCCACAGCCCACTGATTGTTTCCATGGACTCAGCTGTGGGGTGCTAGGTCATCACCACCATCCCCTTAGCCTCCCCCTCTTCCACCCCCCCGCCCACTCTTGTATCATATCACGTTAGCATTCCCTGTCTGTGGTTCCCTGCCCACCCCTTGTACCGCCTCCCCAAACCCCTTCCCCTAACCGGCGTAAACTTCTCTTCCGCCACCTCCTTCCTAGGGCTGCTCTCCTCCTTCTGCTCCTATCTGGCAATATCCATCCCAATCCTGGGCCTGTCCCCAATGGCTCCCCTTTGAAATCGACTGGACTGCATATCGCATCTATAAATATCTGTAGCCTCCTCAAAAAACTGAACTCCCTACAATGCTGGGTAACTGTTCATAATCCTGATGTGATTGCTTTAGTTGAAACCTGGCTGTCTGGCTCCACCTCTGATGCCCAGGTCTCTCTCCCAGGCTACTCCATCCACCGGCTGGACTGGATCAGTAGGAGAGGTGGTGGTTGTGCCATCTATGTTAAAGACCCGCTCATTGGTCTAGCCCTTCCTCTCCCTATCCTTGATTACAATGCCCAGGCCCTAACTTTAAAAGTGTCACCTGACCCCTCCAGGGGTCCAATCTTCCTGACTACAGCTTACATACCACCAAAAAAACCAAGCTCAGGCACTGGGCCCCCTAATTGACTACATTACCTCCCTACCTAACCCCTCTGACCAAATCCTGGTAGGTGATCTTAATATCAATTGTCTGTCTCCCAAGGCGTCCACCTCCCGTGAGGCGTTCTCTGCTATTGATCTGACACAACTAGTCTCCCAACCTACCAGATTAAATTCTAGTACGGGCACTGGCACTCTTCTGGATGTGGTTCTCACCAACAGGCCTAGCCGCATCCACAACATTCAAATCCTCCCAGACTGCCTTAGTGACCACTCCCCAGTTCTTTTCTTCTGGGCAACATCCCTGCCCAAGCCCTCTGTTCACACCACCCACCGTCGTTGGCTTAGACCTGGTGGGCTAAAAGACTTAAAACACTATCTAGCCTGCACTGATTGGTCCCCGCTACTAAACACCCCCGATATTGACAAGGCATTTGCCTTCTTTGTTTACACCTTTAACTTTGCCTGTGACATTTACGCACCCTTAACCCCACATAGATCTAAAGTAAGACACACTCCCTGGATTATCCCTGCCTTACACACGCTTCTCAAACAGCGGGACAACTTGAGGCACATCGCTATTAAAACTGGCCGCCCAGCTGACAAACAGGCCTACGCAGCTGCCCGGAATAAGTGTACTTGGGCTGTCCGCAAAGCAAAGGCCGATTAATACCATGCTTCTTCTTCACCTCCTCCTGGGTAACCCCAGGTCCTTCTGGGACAATCATCAAGCAGCTAAATGGTGAAGCACGCTCACCACCCCCATCGCTACTCGCCATTGATGGGACTACCTCCACTGACCCTGCCCTCATTGCAACACACCTCAACAACTCCTTCACTGACCTAAGTGCAGTGCTCCCATGCAACTTCTTCTATCCTCTTCCCTCCATGCCTTCCCCTCCCATCTCCCGCCCCCCTTTCCACCTTCGCACTGTCACCACCCATGAGGTTAGGCCCTACTTACTAAAAGCCCTAAAATGCAATTCTATTGGCAATGACTCCCTTGATCCCTGTCTCCTACGTCAGGTCCTGGATCAGGTCATCTCATCCATCACTTGCCTCTTTAATAAGTCCCTCTGCCTAGGGCAATTCCCCACTGTCTGGAGGGTCGCCACTGTTACCCCTATTCACAAAGGTGGTGATAGGATGCTCCCAGGCAACTACCGGCCAATCTCTATCCTCTCACCCCTCTCTAAAGCCTTAGAGAAAATTGTTGCCAGCCAAATCTCACATTACCTCACGAAATATGATGTTCTCTGTCCTGAACAGCATGGATTCAGAGTTGGTCATAGCACCAATACTGCTCTCCTGGAGTTTGCTAACTTCCTTCATAACTCACTTGATGCTGGCTCCCTCGCTGGTGCAGTATTTATAGACCTATCAAAGCCTTTGATACCGTCTCACACCCTCTCCTGTTAGCTACCCTTGCCAGTGTGGGCTTTGCCTCTGGTCCAGTCTCCTGGTGCGCCAGCTACTTGACCAACCGCTCTCAACGTGTGCGGATTGGTGGCACTCTTTCCAGTACCTGCCCAATCCGCTCAGGAGTTCCCCAGGGCTCCATACTCGGTCCCTTACTCTTCTCTCTCTTCCTCAATTCCCTGCCCAACGCATGCACAGGAAATATCCTACTCTATGCTGATGACGCAGTACTCTTTGCCTCTGACAGTAACCCCGTCTCACTCCAAAACTCCCTTCAGCGTGCCTACACCTCAGCTGAAACCTGGTTCTCTGACCACCGTCTCATCATCAACCTTAAGAAAACTAAATCTATGCTTTTTACACACCCTCAAAATAAGTTCAGCAACTTTCCTCTCTCTGTCCACTCCGCCCAGAATCACCCCTTAGAACTTGTACACTCCTATAAATACCTTGGCATAATCTTCGATTCTGCTCTCTCTTTTCATAACCACATCTCTGCCCTGACCTCTGCCTCCAATGCACGGTTGGGTATCCTCTACCGGCACAAAAAATGCCTCCCCACAAACTCCCTCCGCTTGGCTGTCACCCCTTCGATGCTATCACTAGTTGACTACGGCCTTCCTGTATATGGCGCGGCAGACCAGACAGCCCTCCACAAGGTACGCCTAATGCTTAACAAAGCATGTTGACTTATTACCAGTGCCCATAGAATCACCCATACCTGCCATCTTTACTCCATGTCCACCCTACTCAACCTTGATGAGCGCCTCTTGTTTCTAACCTGCCAAGTTACCTATAAAGCCCTCCATGGTCTATCCCCGCCAGGCCTTGCTAACTCTATTCACCGATCTAACCCCATGGTGCACATTCACGCCCCCAGCAAAGCTGCTCTGGTCATTCCAAGGGCACGGACCACCCAGGGCCAAAGGGCTTTCCCCTATAGAGCCCCCTCCTGGTACAATTCCCTCCCTGCTGGCATCACTGATGCCCCCTCACTCGCTAGCTACAAATACAGCCTAAAACATCACTTGCTCACTTCACACTCCTGCCACTGCCCCTGACCCCCCCACCTCCACCTCCGTGATGACAAAAAAAAAAATAGGGATCGCTTTCCTATTTCTTTTGGCAGATAACGGTGTTATGACATGCACCACCTGTAACTTGACTGTGTCTCTGATTGTCTCACATTGCTTGTAACTTGCCTGTGCCTTATTGCTGTACTGTATTTCTGATTGTCTCATGTATGTATGTTTTTGTCTTCCTTATGACGAGGTACCTTTGTAAATGAGCCTCTGGCTCAAAGGTTGTTAAACTGATGTTAAAATAAATAAATAAAATAAATAAATAAATAAGTACTTGAAAGGGATAAATAAGGTTGATAAGGAGAGTCTCTTTAATCTGAGTGTAAACCATATCATGAGGTGGCACAGTCCTAAGCTGGAGGGTGGGAGGTCAGAAAGCACTTCTTCACAGAGAGGGTGGAGCACACTTGGAATGCACTGCCAGAAGAGAACATCTCATTGAAGACAGTGAGCAGCTATAAGAGAGGCTAGGATAGGCATTGGGGATGTTAAGGATCATTCCGTGTTGGGTCCCTGTCTCTTTAACCTATACATTTCTTCAATCAGCATCCAGTCAGGATTGTGGCTTTCTAAATTTGCTGATGATGCATGCCTCGGCTACTCAGTGAATAATTTAGTGGATAAAGACACCTTACAAGCAGCCCTGGTGGAACTGGAAACATGGGCTTCAGAAAAGAAGTCAATATTTAACATTGAGAAATGTACAGTGATGCATCTAGAGAAAAATAATATGCAACTCAAATATAGGTTGGGAGTTAGGGTACTTAGGGTGGTCCATGATGAGAGAGGTCTTCGCATAATACTGGGTCTTATACTGGGTGATTAAATGAAAGAAGGCTCATGGCCCATAATACCATTCCCCACACAGCAGGCACATTTAATTCCTGAAACAAATTAACTTGTCTATTTCTCTTTTAAATTGTTCCAGGTTTTTACTATTTACAATATAATCATGCAGTGCGTTCCACACTCTAGCTGTTCTCTGTACAAAAGATTAATATCTAAAATTTCTTTTAACTATCTCTATTTTTATTTGATACTTATGATTTCTTAATCCTTCTGGTTTATCCACTATTTCTATTCCTAGTCCTTCCATTAGTTCTGGATCTTTCATGATCTTGAATAATTGCAATAAGTCCCTTCTTTTTCTTCTGTCTTCCAGTGTAAACATTTTCAACCTATCTAGTCTTTCCTCATATCCTCTACCTTTTTCTGTAGATATCATACTAGTATATGTTCTTTGGATTTTTTCTGATCTACTTTTTCACCTTTCATATATGGACTCCATACTGGTGATCCGTAATCTAAATAAGGTCTTACATATGCCCTGTACAATGGTACCAGGCATTGTTTAGTTCTATTTATAAAGCTTTTTCTTATATTTTTTTATCATATAATTTGTTTTCCCTATAACTTCTGACCTTTGTGCCTTAAATGTAATTTCATTATCAACTATTATTCCACAGTCCGTCTCTTTGTTTGTCACTTCCATTTTATTTCCATTTAAGTAATATACATGTTTTTGATTGTTTTTCCCTATGTGCATGAATCTACACTTTTCCATACTTAAAGTCATTCCATTGTCTCTTACCCATTTCTCTATTTGCTTTAGATCCTTCTCCGTGTGTTTAATTTATTCCATTGAACCCACTTGTCCTCCCAGTTTTACATCATCTGCAAATTTCACTATTTGGTTCTGGATACCATACTGTATGTATCTTACGTATAATGAAAATAATATAGGACCTAACACCGATCCCTGTGGAACTCCGCTGATAACCTCCTCTAGACCTGACATAATGCCTCTTATCCTTATTGCTTGTTTTCTATCTCTCAGCCAGTTCTGTACCCATCTGGTTATCCTACTATCCACTCCCATTTGTACCATTTTTGTAATAAGTTGATTATGTGGTACTTTATTGAAAGATTTCTGGAAATCAAGGAAGAAGATATTCACCGGTTTATTTTTAGATGTTGTTTAATTAATATATTCATAGAATATGAGTTGATTTGATAGACATGACCTATTTTTTTTGAACCCGTGATGCTTCTCATCATTCACCTTTAACACCTTTAAATCTTCCTCTAACTTGTCTCTCAAAATGCCCTCTGTTACTTTACACAGAACTGATGTTAGGCTTACTGGCCTATAATTTGTCATATAGGTGTTTGTTCCCTTTTTTTTATAGATCGGTATCGCAGTAGCTGTTCTCCAATCAGCTGGTATCTCTCTGGTATTAAATGAATTGTTTAATATACTTGCTACCGGAGGTGCTATCTGTATAGCAATTTCAATTAACAGCATTGGGTGCAATAAATCTGGTCCTGCCAATTTGGACGGTTTTAACTCACATAAGATTTTTTGAATTTCATCTGTTGTTACTTCCATCCTTAGTTCTTTATTTATATTATTATTAACTTTGATCTCTTCCATTACTTTTTTGTCATAAACTGAACAGAAATATTAGTTTAGGTGTTCTACCATTTTCTTTACTTCAGTAACTTCACTCCCTTCTGTATGCAAAGATGATACTTGTTCTGACATTGTCTTATTATTATTTATTTAAGAATACAATCCCTTTCAATTATCCTTCCTATACACTAAATTTATTTCTAATCTTTTCCTTTCTTCTTTTATTTTAGATTTTAACTTCTTCAGTATGTCTTTATATTCCTTAATAGCTTCTTCTGTCCCTAATTGTTTCATGTTGTCATACGCCTTTTTTTACATAACTTTATTATTGCCTTTGTACACCACATAGGTTTTTTTCCCTTTTTAGTGTATAATTTCTTTTTTGGTATGTATTTATCTTCTAACTTTAGTAATTTGCTTTTTAGTATCTCCCACCTTTCTTCCGCTGTCCTATTCTTAAATGTACTCTTCCACTTCCATTTTTCCAACTCTATTTTAATCATCTGAAATTTAGCTTTGTTATAATTTCTTATTATTGTACTACCTTTTATGGTCAATTTTTTATAACTCTTTACAAAAAAATTTAACTACTCCATGGTCAATATTACTTAAATGTACTATGATATTTATTTTAGTTATTGCTTCTTCACAATTTGTTATAATCCAGTTCAAAACACTACCTCCTCTTGTTGGCTTATAAACTAATTGACTTAATCCTACTTTCTCCATCATTTCTAAATATCTTCTGTGTACAGCATTTTTTGCAGTTATATTATTCCAATTTATATCTGGTAAATTAAAGTCCCCTAAAATAATTACACCTTCCTGCATTGCTATCTGTCTGCTCTCTTTATTTATATAATCAGCGTGTAATCTGCTAGAATTTGGTGGTCTATAAAATAGACCTAACTATAGTTTCTTCTGTGTACTTGTTGTATTGCTACCCATAATGATTCTATTTCATCTTGATGATCATATTTGTTGTACAGAGTACTCATAATTCCCTGCTTCACATACATAGCAATACCCTCTCCATTCTTATTTCCTCTTTCCATTGAATACATTTCATATCCTTCTATTTCATGATTCCACTTTGAGTCTTTCTCCCACCATGTTTCTGTTATACTACATATGTCTATTGACTCTATTTTGAGTCTTATTTCCAATTCTGCTTTTTTTATTAAATTTAAGCTTCTTGCATTCAAAGACCATATCTTCAGACCATTGTATATTGAACTTTTCATCTTTCTATTTTTTACATCTTTCTGATGATCGTTATTATTTTTTTAGATGTATCCATTTTTAGAATCTTCAATTTTCTTCCCCCTCTCCCCTGTAATATTAGTTTAAATGAGTATCCAAGACCTTTTTTAATTCTAATCCTAATTTTATGCTTCTTTTTTTGATAAATGTAGCCCATCCCTGCAAAAATAACTTGCTTCATTTATAAATTGTTCCCAATGAGTCACATAACCTATCCCTTCCTTCAGTGTCCACAATCTCATCCCATTATTTACTTCTCTTATCTTATCTTACTCATAACATCCTGCTTTTCTCTTGGTTCTGGAAGTATCTCTGAAAAATACACCTTGCATCCCAATCTATTTTCTTCCTCTCTTATTTTCATATATTCTTGCTTAATACTATTTATGGTTTGATTTTTAATGTTATTTACTCCCAGATGAAGAATTAATAAATTCTCTCCTGTTTAATTTTTTACAATATTGGGTAACATGTCTTGCACGTCTCTAATTTTTTCTCCCGAGAAGTAGCTAGTTGTTATATTTTTTTTGCTCCCACATGATGTATACCTGTCTGTGTATTTATCTATTGAATCACCTAGAACATAAGCATTAATTAATTTATTTGGATCTATCATCATTTCTTCATCCCCTTGTAATTCTGTCTCTATCGTTTCTTCTGCATAAGATTCTCTTTCCCCTCTCTGCTCTACATTTTCCTGTATTACATTTTGTTTGTATATTTGCTGAATACTTTCTGTATTTTGCCAATCATCATCTACATCCCTATTTATTCCAGTTTTCCTTTTTCTACTATCATCATTATCTTCAATTCTGTCTTTTTCTACTCATTCACTTGATCTTTCAGCAATATTTTCCTGCTCATCAATATTCCTTTTTCTGTCTGCTTGTATCTTTTTATCTTTATCTCTTTGTTTTTATCATTGCAACCTAAATTGGATTCTATATGTGTTTCATTGATTCCCTCTTGTAATTGACCATTGTCTAAATTAATCAATTGCTCATATTTATTATTAGTCTCCAATGTAAATCTCATAGCTCGTCTTCTCTTCTTATATTTTCTATTTTCCGTCTCCCACCCTTCTCCATCAGTATCTATCCCTTTTCATATAACTTTTTTTTGAGTTAGCAATGAACTTAACTTTAAGATTCAGTGTAGCCAGGTTGTTAAAAAGCAAGTAGTATTCATTACTGCATTCATAAACACATAAAGAGTAGAAATAAGGAGGTCCTTCTTCCCCTCTATACCTCACTGGTGCACCCCTATATGGAGTATTGTGCACAGTTCTAAGCACCTGGGAGCAAAGGTGACATCAAAGCCTTGAAGAGTGTACAGAGGAGGGCAATGAATAAATAAAGGAAGTCCAGGGTCAGGATTATGAACATCAGCTACAAAGTCTTGGAATGTATTCACTGGAATTTCATTGATTGTGGGGAAATATGTGCCTGATATTTAGGGCCCTCACCAATGTACAAATGTGGGAACAACTGGGCTTGGTACTGAAGGAACAGATATATAGTACCAGAGCCCACCCATTTCCCAAAACTGACATATTGAACAGGTATTTCTGCTCAGTCTTTACTGAGGAAGAGGAGGGTAATGGGTCTGAAGGGAATACAAGGGGTGAGAATGGTGCAGAAATGGACACAAGTCCCTTTACACGAGAAAGGGTCCTGAAGGAACTGGAAGTAATAAGAGTTGATAAAGCAATGGGGCCAGATGGGGTGCACCCCAGGGTCCTTAAAGAACTAAGAGAGGTGGTGGCTGAACCTCTGGCTATCCTGTTTAGCCAATCACTGGAAACAGGGGAGGTACCCAAAGACTGGAGGACAGCAGATGTAGTCCCCTTATGCAAAAGTGGCAACAAAGAGGAAGCAGGGAACTACAGACCAGTCAGCCTCAGCTCGGTAGTGGGGAAGATCATGGAAGTACTACTGAAGGAAAGATTGGTGGAACATCTGGTTGTCAATGGACTACAGGACCCAAGGCAGCATAGTTTCACCAGGGGGAGGTCATGTCAGACCAACCTCATTTAATTTTTGACTGGTTACTAGGAAGGTGGATCAGGGAGGGCAGTGGACATGGCCTATCTGGACTTCAGCAAGGCCTTTGACACTGTGCCACATAGAAGACTATTACAAACTGGGGAATATGGGTGTGGGCAGGACAGTTGTGTGGTGGGTAGGTAACTGGCTGGGTGGCAGGACACAGAGGGTGGTGGTAAATGGCTGTCACTCCACAGAGGGAAGAGTGACCAGTGGGTACCACAGAGATCAGTGCTGGGACCGGTCGTATTCAACATCTTCATCAGTGACATTGCACAGGACCTAGAAGGCAGAATTTCACTGTTTGCTGATGACACAAAGCTTTGTAACAGAGTAGACACATCAGAGGGTGTAGATAGAATGAGAAGGGACCTACAGAAACTTGAAGAATGGTCAGGGGTTTGGCAGTTGAAATTCAATGCAAAGAAGTGCAAGATAATGCATATGGGGCATAAAAACCCTGGCACAATATATCAGATGGGGGGGTGAGGATATAGCATGCACCAAGCAGGAAAGGGATCTTGGAGTTATCATCTCTGATGACCTCAAGGTAGGAAACAGTGTGACAAGGCAGCAGGTAAAGCAAATAGGATGCTGGGATATAGGCAGGGGCATCACCAGTAGGATAAGGGAGGTCATAATTCCACTTTACAAGACACTAGTGAGGCCCCACCGAGTACAGTGTACAGTTCTGGAGACCATACCTATGTAAGGACATGACAGGGTAGAGAAGGTTCAGAGAGGGCAACAAAGATGGTGCATGGATTGCATCACAAGTCCTATGAAGACAGGTTGAAGGAACTGAACATGTACTCCTGGAGGAGAGGAGGGAGAGAGGGATATGATAGAGACATACAAGTATCTTACAGGGAGGAACAGGGTGCAAGAATACACTATTTTTAAGCAAAAAAGTTGTTCCAGGACTAGAGGGCATAGGATGAAGTTGGAGGGAGGACGATTCAGAGGAAACGTGAGGAAGAATTTTTTTTCACAGAATGGGTGGTGGACAAGTGGAACACCCCACCAGAGGAAGTGGTGGGGGCTGAAACAATCACGGGATTTAAGAATGTATGGGATAGACATAAAGGAATTCTGGAGGTCAGGGGTAAGGGGCAACAGACTTCTAGGAAAACATAAACTGAACTTACAAGCTCAAATGGGCAGACTGGGTGGGCCATAGACCCTTATCTGCTGACACTGTCTATGTATCTATGTATTTCAGTTAAATAGGGAGAGATTCAACACAAGTAGGAGAAAGCATTTGTTTACTGTAAGGCTAGCTAAGATCTGGAATGCGTTCCCAATTGAGGTAGTGGCCAGTAAGACAATGAATGAATTCTAAACAAAACTTGATGCTTACCTAATTAGTAAGGCTATCCTTGGGTATTCCTAAAATAAAATGTAGTGAGCTAAATGGACATTTGTCTTCAAAGCTCAGTATTAACCTTGGAAACCTATGAAACCTATGTGTATGGCAGATGGGAGGAGTGGGGAGGGAGGGCAGGGACATTAGCTTAAGCTGTGGACCCTGCAATACGAGCAAACTTGATAGACCAAATGGCCTTCTCCTGCTGGCTTCTTTGTATGTTCATACAGTATGTTCTCTAGATGGGGTCTCACCAACTTTATGTAAAGTGGGATAACAACATCCTGTTTTCTACTGGTGATGCCTATACCTATGCAACCCAGTATCTCCCCAGCTCTTCTTACTGCCTTCTCATATTGCTTGACCACCATTATCTCATCTGATATAACTACCCCCAGGTCCCTTTCAATTTTTTTTTTGCTGCCAGTATCTCACCACCAATTGTGTAATCTTCCCATGGGTTTTTGTTTCCCAGGTGCATTACTCTACACTTCTTTGCATTGAATCTAAGCTGCCATACATTTGATCTTTCCGCCAGACTTGCCAAGTCTCTTCTCATCCTCTCCACCTCCACTTGTGTATCAATCCTGTTGCAGATCATTGTGTCATCTGCAAAAAGACATACTTTTCCTCCAGTCCCTCTGCAATGTCCCTTATAAAGACATTAACAGGGACCGGACACAGTACTGAACCCTGTGGTACCCCTCTAGTAACCCCCCATTACTTCACTGTGGACTCTGTTTACTTTTACCCTCTGCATCCTGTTGTCCAGACAATGTTTTACACAGGCTACCACCCTGTGACCAACTCCCAGGCTGGCTAATTTGTTTATTAATCTTTTGTATGGGGCTGTGTCAAATGCCTTGCTAAAGTCTAGGTTGGCCATGTCCACAGCCACTCCCTAGTTTACTACTTTGGTCACCCAGTTAAAGAAATTGATTAGCTTCATCTGACATGACCTTCACACTGTGAAGACATGCTGCCGTGTGTCCTGTGACCCACTGGCCTCTAGGTACTCAACATTTCTTTCATGCAGAAGTGAATTTTAACTTGCTTGGTGCACATTCAGTTGAGGGTATTGTCCCCCCCAAAATAAAATGTAGGCCACTCTTTGTGAATTTCAATAAAATTGAATGGCGCATTGAATGAACAGTTGATTAGGCTGAAGGGTGAGTTTGATGAGCCTCTTGGTGGCAGTAATGAGCTGCAGACATCTTCAAGGCTGCATTGTGTGCTGGCTTCTGTTAATGTTTATGTTCTTCCTGTGTTCAGTGATGTGGGCTGTTCTCCTAAGAGGTTGTTCCATTTCATTTGGTCTACCATCAATGCTAGCCAGTAACTTTGCAGACTTGCCTCACACCTGTGCCATGTCACTGATAAAATCTCAGGCGTCTACCTATGAGTAAAGCTTGAGCTGCACCAGCAAAAACTGTGACCTGCCTGGCACACTGTGTCGGCTCAAGCACACTCAGTACATTGGAGCTCAGCAGCAACTCCACCAGCTTATTAATATGCTGGCTGCACTGCATGCAGCTGTACTGACTAAAGCCCCTAGCAACAGAGTCCTTTTCCTCTTAACCCCGTCTTCTGAGCCCAAGGGCTGTGTAGCAACCAACAAGTGGACAATGTCAAGAGGTTTCAGTGCTGCCTGCTGCTGTTGGAACTTGGCTCAAATCTCTATTCTGTAACAGCAGCAACATCAGAAGGCTCAAAGTTGGTTGTTTGATAGTGTGTCTCTGACATGCTGCAGTCAGGGCCTAGGGCAGTTAAAGACCATGGTGCCACTGCCTGCCCACCCACACAGTCACTATTTAGGACAGTTACCAGGTTGGGTGATAGTAGTGTCATGGAGGCATTTGACAGTGGGGTTCAGACTCCAGATGGTGATGGTGCCACAGCCTGACTACACTAATACCGATACTGGGAAAGCTGGGACTTCCAGGGAATGGTGAGGGGGGAAACTCCCCAGAAATGATGAGTTGATCATTTTTTTTTACCCAACCAGTAGCAGAAGAATAAAACTGACCAGTCTTGGGACTCACTTCAGGGAAATGTTCAGCCTGCACAAGTGACCGAACCATACTCCAGCACTCAGCACACAATTAAGTATAATAACACTTCATCTGGCTCCTCATGTAAACAATAATTATTTGTTTGCAAATTAAAGAAAATGTGCTTAACATGTTTTCTGTCACTCTGGAGCTGTCTAATGTCTGTGGTGGATTTTCAGACTCAACCACTCAGAGATACAAAATACAGTTCCCACTTTCTTTTTATACACTGCACATAGGAATGCAGTTATTAAGCCATTGCCCACCACATTTTCAGCAAATGAAATTGCTGCAAAATACAAATATATGATACGTTTTTACAGCGAGCACATTGCCATGCAGTTATATTCCCACTGTTACTTCCAGTTTTGACATCCAGTAACAGAGCATTCTAATTATGAAATATCACAGTGGTAAGATAGTGATTACTTCCTTCCACTCAGTCATTCTGATTCATTTTTTAACTCCAATTAAGACCCCCCCCCCCCCATCGACTAGACAGTGCTGGCAATGGTAAACAACATAATGACATGTTCTTGACCATTCTGAGTCGAGGTTTTGCATGTGTGAGTCCTAAATGTACTCCCTTCTTGTCCCTGCAGCAGTGGCCAATATGATTTTGTTATCCCATCCTCCTGCTTTCTCACTCACCTGCTTCACAGCTGACATTTGTAGAGCTGGTAAATGAGATATCTGTGGTACAGTGCTTTCTCCCTCTTCAACAACCCCCTTCCCTTCTTAAACTAGCAGCATCAGGAGACAAACATGCTTTGTCAACACCAAATGTTTGTTTGCTTGTATTTGCTACATAGTTGTTGGATATCTAGCATAGCAGTTAAAATGAAGATATTAATAACATGTTACAATAGTGAAATGATTATGTTTGTGAAAAGAAGTGGGTCATTCACAACACTACCACTTTATACCATCTCCCCAGGACATACAATATAAATAAAATGCAGAAGGAGATGTGGACAGGTACAGGGAATAGACAGCAAAATGGCAGATGGCCTCAAGTGTGAAAGAAGCTGAGTCATTTGGTGACTATGTTTGTTGGGCTGACGGGGAAGTTGAAGGAGAACCAATAGAGCCTGTACCAGATTTCGGGTGGTTAGTTGAGATGCAGATTGGAGTCACCCTCCAAGGCCTTTCTTTTACAGCCAGCAGTCAGTGTGACTCATCTCTCCCCAAAACTAGTCTCATTTCCAATGATGCCTTTCTTGTCCTTTGTTCTACAACTGGATGAGCCAGAGTTCTGAAGGTTACATGTCATACAATGGCTGCAGCCTTAATATGTGGCTGTACCAGAGTTTGCATCTGCAATTTCCCAGTTCCCAATCCGTATCTTAGACCAATAGACTACCTCCAGTGCCTGCTTTATTGTTTTCACATTCAGTGCAGAAGTGGGAATTGGGCTTATTAGTTAGGAACATTTCTTTACTAAATATAAAACAGCAGAGATGGTGCATCTCATTTCCTGTGGGTTTGTGCTTTGCCCTCTGCCCATTTCTACTGCTTGCTCAAGGTGACACTGTAAATATTTAACTGAGTATTCATATGTGACTGTACCAAATATGAGAAATCAGCTAGCCACTGCAAAAAAAAAACTAATTTCCAACAAATTTCTGTGTTCTGTTTATGCAGATTCAAATGTTGTATGCCCAGTTAAAAAACAATTGCTAGCCTGCAACAGAAGCAAATTAGAATGCCACTGGCAATGAAATTTGCATCCCAGAGATGGGCTATACAAAATGAATAAATTATATAATTACAAAAAAAATGTACATATTACCCCCCTCCTATTTCTGCCACTACACTGAACATTTACCAAACTGGAGGCAGTGTGGTCTAGTAAAAAGCACCAACTTGGGAACTGCTGATGTAAATGCTGCCACAGCCATCAGAAAAAGTTTATCATTTGTGGAAAAATGATCTTAGACTTCTGCTTTTCATTTTTATTTCATGTAGACAGATTTCACTTATTTTATTGATAATCAGTGACATATTGGGGGTTGTTGCAGTTTACCTCCCACCTGGAAGTAATGTCTGAGACTTGTGCTGTGATGTACATGAATAGCCACTTGGCATTAGGTTCTAGCATTGGGGGGCTTTACACCCACACCCCATTCCAATAGCCTAAAGGTATCTTATTCAGGGTGATTTACCTCTAATGACCCTGCACATTTATAGTCAGTTGACTAGATAATATTACTGCTACTGAGAAAGCAAAATAGAATTAAAAAAAAAGAATTGTTTGCAAATGTGCTAGAACCCCATATTGATGGACACTGGGGCACTCTATCACCATAGACAACATGGATACTGCAGTATGAGTCTCATTTTTATTCTCAGTGGGTGCAAATGACAAAAGGGCACATGTGGAATATATTTTTACTGACAAACTTTCAGCAAAGATTGTAGGAAAAACCAACTTCAGCCTGAATTATTTTTTTAATGTAAAAAAACTCTTGATTAGGCTTTTCAGTAAATGCCATGCTGAAGAAACGCTAATAAAAATCTATGACAACTGGGGCTTATACACACATGCGCGCACACACACACACACACACACACACACACACACACACACACACACACACACACACACATATATATGCACGCACTGAGAAACAGGCAATTGAAAATCAACATTTCAGTGCATCAAAACACATGGTCTGCAAGACTAACACTGCAGATCATGGATCGGAAGGGGAAAGCAAAAGGTGGAAATAAAAACAAAATGTACTCATGATTTTCTTTTTTTTTATTTTTAAAAAACTATGACCCAATCCCACATGCCCAAAACAGGTGTTAACATTCAAGGTCAGTTAGATGAGTCTATTCATTTCAGGATGTTTATTGAGACAATTAAATTGTGATGTTGTGAGCAACAATCTACAGCATAAAGTGAGCGAGTGAATGAGTGTGTAATGTTGATGGGGCAGTGGAATAGTGGTCACTAGATTAAATAATGAAGAAGGTCAGTTATAATGCTGTTCATAACGAACTTTCAAGAGAACAAAAAATAATGTATTGTGGGTGGATGGATAGGGGTATTGAGAGATCACATTGGGGAAGTAGTAATAGCTTTATGTGCACATTCATAAAAAAATATAGGATTTGACACTTCAACCTTGTGAGAGATGCAGTCACAGGGAGAATGGTGAGAAAATAGAGAAATAGAGGGAACTATCTTGAAATATCAACAAAGATGACAAACAACATAAAAAATTCCTCTGGTTCAGACATTTTCAACAGCTTGAAGTCTGTACAATCAATTTTTCTATCAAGGAATGGATTTAATATGTACCACACAGAACTGTCAACCAGGATCTGACAGGTGTGTGTTCATGGCAGTGTGCAAGGTCATGAGGGAATCAAATAACCATGATCGCGCTTTATGAATAATGTTCCCGTCCACAACCACATGTGTAAAAACTGAGATTCATGCTCACAAAATGGCGGACAAATAAACATCTGTTTAGCGAGGACAGAACTGACTACATTATTTGTAAATAATCATTAAGTTACGGCAATGTTTGTTATATGTGACAGTGCTATGAGCATGAAAAACTATTAGGCTACCAAACAAACTAACCACAAACAGTTATTAAGCAGATAATGTAAAACAGAAACTAAGACAGATTCCCTTTAATGTATGTTTTGATTCTTAAATGAGAATTACAATTATATTGTGAATGAGAACAATATTTTTTCACTTTTTAGCTGTATCATTTTCTGAAAGAGGACCTATATGTAATTTTTAGCATCTGATATTAACATGACCAAATCTATATGAACCAAAGGAGTAACATTTGTGCACCTTGAATTGTTTGGCAGAACCCTAGACTTCCAAGCAAGTTTAGTCCTGTACAGTTACTATGGTACACCCTCCTCATCTATATAGATGTTTTATCCCCCATTGAACCTAATCAGTTATCAGTTCCCCATGGCTTCGCCCATGATAGGAAGCTACACTCCCACAGATCTTGTTCAGATCCTGTTTCTGGCAGACAGACAAGCTGGCATAATGATGTGGGGCCCAAGTGTACAGCAGCCCATGTGATGACAACTGGTGTTTTCTTCCAGTATACATTTACCTCCCTCCCCCTCCCTAGCCACAGGTACTACTAAGTACCATTGCTTGTGAAGGAGCAGGTTCTTGGATCACTGCAAGAGACCACTATGTCAGAGGACCCTGCTACCCTCAATCCCTGGGATGAGTTGTGCTGTCATTAGCAGCACTCCTAAGCCCTGGTCACCCCAGTCATCTCCCTCAACTAGCCTCACCTGTCATTAAGGGCCCTAGCATCTGTTTTCTAACTGGGCTGGAGTCACTACCATGACTCTCATTCTAGCAGTGAAATAAATTCTTCTAGTAATACTCTAGTAACTTAAGTTACTTACTCAACTTGTTAACTGTTGACAAACACTGTAGGTCAGTTTTAATTAGACCAGCAGATCTTTGTGGAAACTCTGAAAACATTTTTAAACACAGATTTAATTTATATTTTGTATACTGTATGTTCTGTTGTTCCCTTTTTTCATTTATTCCAGAAATATTAACATAGAATATGAATATATGTATGTTGGGCACCCTTTGACCAAGCTGCTTGTATAGCCTGGCATCACAATCCTCTGTAACATCACAGTCTGTTGTTGATGAGTATGATGTCATAAGCAGAGTAGGTTGTAGATGCATGGAACGGCCTTCCGGAGGAGGTTGTGGAGTCAAAAACAGTGGCTGAATTCAAGCATGCATGAGACAGTCATAAGGCAATTCTAGGGGATGGGGGTAGAAAGAAGTAGGCTGCTGATTAACTAGGATCTGCAGCTTATCCATTAGGTAGGGAAATGGGCAGACTGGGTGTACCAAGCGGTCCTTATCTGCTGTCAAATTCTATGTTTGTATGTTTCTATTATGGTGTCATGGGTAGATAAGAGTCAGAGCACATGAACTCAAATATAGTGACCATGCTGTAGTCTAGAGGTTACAAGAGTGCATCATATAATTCGGTGCAGTTGACAAAAAAGAAAGAGGAAGAGGGCATCTAATGCCATTATGCCTGATTTCAGCATCTGTACAATGATATTATAGCTATGTGGAAAGCATTTTTTTGAAGAGATAGACACATGCAGATGTTCTCATGGGTGGAGATGTTCAAACACTAGTGATTAGTTTTGAGTGGCAGCTCAACCTGGGAAGGGAAACAAAATAAATATTTTTACTATTCTGTGGCCATAAGTATACAACTTTAATTTCTTTGTTATTTTTAAGCACAACGGATGTGGATCTGATGTAAAACAATGTTTCCAAAAATGTCCCCTCTAAAGCCTTCAGCTAATTTGACAGCATAAACTATCACTTTTTTCTCATTTCAAAATGGTCAGATTCCGGCCATTTGGAAATCAGCGAACATTATGATTTGTATTTCTAATGCACATTACTACATTACATATGTATATATTGTGACTCATCTAACTGTTCAGTCCATGTGCTCTGCTTATTCAGATCTTTTTCAAGCCCCCAATTCTCCATGATTATGCCTACCTTTCTTCCTATATTGGTCTTTTCTGCAGTTTTTGCCACCAGGTTGGCAACACTCATGTTGCAGTGATATGATGATAAGATTTTCTTTTTATACAGGATCATAATTCAAGGGACATGCCCTATTTTCAACAATAGTCTTGTACAGACTAAAGGCAATATACAAAAAAGACATATACAGGTTATTACATAGAACAGCATTACAATAATTATTTCATCATAGAAAATGTCAGGCATACAGATAATGAATCATGTGAAATTAATTTGTAGCAATTACAAGTTTGCAAGAATATTTTCTTGAGAGCTTTTTAAAATTCATATAATTTATTTTTTCCTTGAACGTGGTTGGCAATGAAAATATTGAATGACATATGACCAAGGGCGGAACTCATGTAGCACACTGCAGGCCACTGGCTTCCATATTAGCCTCAGAATGAACACATTATCTTCTTGGCAAAAGCTAATTTCTAATCCGGCACAGTAGCTTCCTCCAATTTCATGAATTCCCACCTTGAGGTCTAATCTCTAGTCAAGCACTTCATCAAATGTCTTAGAGAGCTTTTCTGATTTCCAGTAAAATATTCATGCAGCCATACCTCTCAACCTGCTAGTTCCAAAATCATTGACACTCCACTCAAAAATCAGGGACAAATTACCAAACTCAGAGACACAATATTTTATTCAGCATGGTGCCATGCCATCACATGATGTAGTACACTACAACATATGTAAAATCCCTTGCGTTTAAGTTTTTTAAAATGTCAGATTCAGTTGCAAACTACCAAATGGCACAATAAAAATAAAACACAGGCAAATGTTTTGCAGCTTTGTTTTGTTGACTTTTTTGTTCATTTACCTACTTGAAACTAAAGTGTAACATGGGCACTGTTGAAGAAATCATTTTTGGGGTGTATGTGTTTGTGTTTGCATGTGCGTCTCTCTCTCTCTCTGTTTCATTAGAGAAACAGATAAGCCTGTGGAATGCCAGGGGAGGGCTGTCTCCTACAGACTGATTTTGTCTGCTTGGGCCAGTTTAACCTGCTATATCAGTCCAGAACTCATATACTTGCTAATTCTGTTGATAGATTAATGGTTAAACAGGTCTGCTCACTTACATTGGCATTCTAAAAATCCATAATAGAAGCAATTAAGTTGGGACTTCAGGAAAGGGAATCTAAATTTGGGAAGTCGAGGATAATCCTGGATAGTTGAGAGGCATGCATGCAGCCATCAGCAAAACACTGTTATGTAAACTTCCCCCAAAATTTGAATGTCAGGACTTTCCCTTTTTTTCTGAAGACACATACACATTCTTTTGAAATGTTATGAGACCGAGACCTGCCATGGGTAATGTTTTTCATTAAACTGGAAAATCTGTTTAACAATGAACAAGCAGACAATATCTATGGTACTTGTGATTTTGTGAAAGAATATGAATGGATTTGACAGGAGCTGATCTGCTTTTACAAAATTATGATTTTTTTTGACTGTTTGACCTCATCGTACCCTAGATAGGTGGTAATAGGATATTGTTTTGGACCTCGCCAATCAATTATATTAATGAGCTCCAAACAAGTCTTCTACTACAGCATATCTGGTGTCCTCCATTGGTCCTATGTAAATGCTGTAGTAAGCCCCTGTATATAGAGAATGTCACAGGAACTTTTAGGGCACAGTACTTGAGAGGCAGGAATTTCACTAACTGAGCTGCCAGGATTAGATTTAGCCCCTTAAATGATAAAGTGATGGTCTTGGGAAGCTCCTTTGCCTCCAAGTAAGGTATGGTGCTGGGAATTCAGATTTGGAAGGGAAACATTATCTTAAAAGGGCAATGTTGGGAGCTGCTCAATGGCAAAGTAGCAGCACATTGCTCTGCAGTGCTGGAAAGCCAAATCTGGAAATGAATAGTGGTGCTGTCTATTGAGCAGACATGGATGAGTAATGTAATGCTACGGCAGCACATGCCAGCCTGTGAAGCATTGTTAGCATGTTCTTCAGCCGCAGCATCCCTGGTGTTGGGCCAGGAAGCTTGCATTTCCTTTTGGGGACATTCAGCCAGCAACTGAACAGAAGCTGACCACTTCAGTGTGAAGGGTCATTCAAGGATCATGAGTAAAAACCAAAACAGGATAAATACCTTTTTTGCCATCTAGATGGTGGCTGATGGCATTTTTGGGCACAGTAGACCCCCTTCCCTGATACAAGAGTGGTCAGAGATGGGTAGTGGCTATTGCTGCTGGGAGGTCCTGTCAACCAAGGTCCAGGAGGATTATAAAAAAGAAAAGGCTTGATTTTTTTTCTTTACAATAAAGAAGTATTGTTGGGGAAGGGAATTAAGGAGGTAGGATATGGGTGGGAGCAGGATTGACAGATGAATAGTATTGGAGGTGGCTTATTGAGTATGGGATGGGGTTGCAAACTTTATTTGCTATCAGATTTTCTTTTAAACAGTTTGGAGTCAAATAATGAATTGTTGCTGAATAGGCCAGTTGTTGGAAGGTACAGAAAAATGGGGTATTCAATGAACATTTGCCAGAAGGTACAGTATGTGTACATGTCTAGTCCCCACACCAGACAGACAGTACACTAACATTGCTAGCCACAAACCCCATAATCAGCTCAGTTAGCTGCTAATAAGGAGCACAGTTAAACATTATCAAAATAAATAGTTTTTCTCAAAGATAGAAAGCAGTCAGAAAATACTTTTCTGTTTAATTTTGAACATGTTTGTCTTACTGTGCAGCAAAGTTGCTAATCATATTAGCATCATTTCACAAAATATGTTCTTTATTTCTCCTGGTGCACATTAGAAAAATGCATAATTTATGCAGCACCCCAAGAAATCACTCAGTTTTGGAGTGGCTATTAAAACATAATGGTGGATAATAGAAGGAAGGACCACAGTATTGGCAAATGGTATTTTTGAAAGCACAAACTGTGCATTTTTTACTCTGAGTCTCCTGTATATTAATCCAAATGTACTTATGGAAAATACACACTTTACAAATATGCAAAACATTTCAAAAAGAGCTCATCAACTGAATAATCACAACCAGGCCTACATAATTTGTTCACCTTTTCTGTTTTTAAATAAAATAAACTTGTATTTTATTTTTTTTTATTTAGTTGTTTAACCAGGTATAGCACACTAAGCTGAAAGCTTTTTTACAGGAGTGACCTGGGAGCACAAGGAGGTTAAGTGACTTGCTCAGGGTCACACAGTATGCAAGTGGAAGCTGTGGGATTCAAACGCAGGTCTGGTCTGCTGGATGTCACCAAATTTGCAGCTCAGAGCCTTAGACCACTGTGCTATACTGCCTACCTGTTTAAAGGGGAACTGTCATCATTTCCCCAACAAAAACATGGGGGGGGGGTAAATGCCTGATGACAGATGCAAGGTGCTTGTGCTAAACATTTGAAATGCAACAAGCACCTTCCACTAAAAGACGCTGCATTCGCGATTCATTAATGTGGTCTGCATCTGAATCGTGAGCCCTTGTATTCTTGTGGTGCTGTACCATCCTTGCAACCAAACTTAAGGCGTACCATGCTGCAAGGGGGCTTACACCATGACAGGGCTGCAACATCCCCTTTTCTATAACGCAAGAAACCTTGCCATGGCCGCATCAAGGGGCAGAGGCAGACCATGGAAAACTTGGTCTAAGCCCCTTGTGCTACTCCAGATGCTGTTGGGATGTGTTGTAGGAGGCATAACAGGCATTTACAGGTCTTCATAGGGCATGAGGTGGCACAGTTGCTGTTGGGGAAGGGTTGGGTGACCATGTCAATGTGGTTACACCTGGTGGGAGTGCTGCTATTGGCACAAGAATGGCATGGGCACATAATGGACAATGGGGGGTATAGGGACACACAGTGCCAGGGCCCCACATGGGCATGGCACTGGGGACTGCTGACAGGGCTGTACCAATATGAGACCATGGCACTGTGTGATGTTATATGCCCCATTCTCCATTGTGTATCCATGCCAATATTGTGCTATTAGCAGCACTCCCACCAGGTGTAACCACACTAACATGGTCACCCACCCCTTTCCCAATAGCAACTGTGCCACCTTGTGCCCTATGCCACCCCTATATTCCACTTCTTAGCCTTGTGTGTGCTATCACCCTGGCCATCCTGCCAGCCCTTTAGTTGCACGGAAGAAGGAGGCAGCCAGATCCCTGCTGCATTACCTGCAGGTACACCACTTGGGTTGGCACATGCCTGCAGGTGCAGCAATTACTGGATTTATAGTGCAGGGAATCTGTTGTTCCTGAATATGGCCCAGGTTTCCTGATGCAGCCAGGATGCAACAAAGCACTTAGATTGCATCAACTTGCAGCGCTCTAGTGGATCTTTAAAAATCCAGCCCATGTAAGTTATAGGTCCTGATTAAGTAAATCACACTGGCAGTAATTTTTAAAAATAAGTTACAAAGCTTTTATTTGTAATTTATCTGGCTGATCCTGTGGCATTCTGTCTGCCATTACTATTTCAGAGTTCCCCATGGCAAGCCCTTTGGTGACACAACTGATGGGCAGAGCTGTGGGGTACACCTATGTAACAGTACAGTGGTTAGGAAATATCAGATGATATATGGCATGTTTGCTCCTCAAGCTCTGGTACTGATTGACTGAGGAAAGTGCTTTCCTCGGTCGATCGGTACTGGTGCCCAAATTGGAAACATGCACTGTATATGTTTTGATATTTCCTAACCACTGTACTGTCACACAGAAGTCCCCCACGGCTCAGCCCAATAGTCACATCATCAAAGGGCTTGCCGCAGAGGGGTCTGAAATGGTAATGGCAGGTGGAGTATCACAGGATCAACTAGAGAAATTACAAATAAAAGCTTTGTAAGTTATTTTAAAAAGTTACCGCCAGTGTGACTTACCTAATTAGGATCAATAAGTCCCATGTTTTTTGTCAGGTGAATGATGACAATTCCTCCTTAATTTTCCCCCTTCCCCCATTATTAGTAAATCCATGGGGATATAGTTGTTACAGCATAACTTATGCCTGCATTTTTGCTTTTTTTTAAATATCCCATTGCTATCAGGTGCAGCATCAACCGCAGCCAGTGTAAAAATTGAGCTGAGAATGAACAGATTCTGCAATTACGTGAGACCTTCCTCCAACCTCTTCTCTCATGCAGCATGAACTCTATTGATTATATAATTTGTGCACCTCAAATAGGATCATAATATACTGTAAAACAGAAGTTGTGTTCACAAGTCAACAATTTATGTGTACAGCATTTCTTAGTATTAGGTTCAGTGATGTTTTATTAGGTGCTGAGGTGACTAGCAAAACATTCTCAGTAGTTCTAACCTGTTTGAGTCAAGAGAATTGAACCTAATTACACCTGCTGTATCTATCATAAGAACATAAGAATTAGCCAGCAGAAGGGGACCTTTTGATTCATCTAGTCTGCCAAGAATACCTACCCTCCACCTCTTATACTATTTCCTTTTGTGTGCATTGTGTTTATACCACGCAAGTTTGAATTCCCTTGCATTCTTTGTGTCTACTACCTCTTGAAGTAGGCTATTCCAAGGGTTGACCACCCTCTTGGGAAAAAAGTGCTTCCTAATGTTTCCCCTAAATGTACCTCCTGCCAGTCATAAATTGTGGCCTCTTGTATGACTCTCTGATTTCATCTGAAACAGGTTTTCCTTCCATGCCATGTTAAGTCCCTTCATATACTTAAACATTTCAATCATGTCCCCTGTGTCTCCTCTCTGTTGAAGTGAGTACAGCTGTAAGTCAATCAGTCTGGTTTCATATGGCTCCTGGTGCAAACCCTGCACCATCTTTGTAGCCCTTCTCTGCACTGCCTCCAGTCTATCGATATCCTTCTTCAGGTACAGCCTCCAAAACTGAATGCAATATTCCATGTGTGGCCTGAACAGTGATCTGTAGAGTGGCATTATCACCTCTCTTTTTCTGCTAGTTATAGTCCTTCCAATTCATCCAAGGATCCATTTGCTTTCTGAGTTGCCCTTTCACATTGCTTGCTCATCCAAAGGTAATCTGTAACGATTATGCCAAGATCCCTCTCCACCTATGATACTTCAAACTGGTATCCTAGCAGCATGTATTCCTTCCTGGCATTATTTTACCCAGATGCATGACCTTGCTTTTTTTGGCATTGAACTTCAATTGCCAATTTTTGGACCATTCTTCCAACCTATTATATCCTTTTCCATCTTCAAGACCCCTTCTTGAGTGTCCACACAGTTACAAAGTTTTGCATCATCCGTAAACAGGCATACTTTCCCCTCCAGGTCATCAGTGATGTCGCTGATGAAAATGTTGAAGAGGGTGGGGCCTAATACTGACCCCTGTGGCACTCCACTAGTCACCTTGCCCTCCCCTGACTGAGCTCCATTAACTAAGACCCTCTGTGTCCTATTCTTGAGTCATCTGTCTATCTGTCTGTCTGTCCGTCCGTCCGTCCGTCCGTCCATCCATCCATCCATCCATCCATCCACCTATCCATCTATCTATCTATCTATGTATCTATCTATCTATCTATCTAGTGTTTGCTTACCTGATAAGTGCACTAGACATTTAATGCATGTTTCCAGGCACAGCCAGGCAGAGCACAAGTGCAATGTGGAATGAATGAAGTATTAATGATTGTATCAACCCAGTACAGATCGAGCACAAGCACAAGAGTTATAAAAATCACATTTAATCACATTACTTTACAACTATTAGGTACAATTGTCAGGTATATAATAATGTAGAGGTGCAGGTATAAGAAGCATTCAATATAAATGGTATATGCAAAATACAGACTTTGACTTAAAAATTAATGCCACCATGTCTAGGTCTACAAACTTTGCTTCTGTACAAAAAGAATAAGACATGCAGTGGTGGAAAGAGGAGGTTTATTCTCTTGCAAACTGTTTTTTTTTTTTTTCAGATCTATTCCTATTCTTAAAAATAAAGGGCTCCATACTTTTCAGTTAAACGTTACGTTTAGAGCAAGTAATGAGAAATTGGAGTTGTCTTTCTTTTTCAGTGTAGCTCAAAGCTCCTGATATCCATGGTAACTTGATATGTGGAAAAACAGTGGTATTTCACACAGTATGGCTGTGCAACTCAAACCTCTTCTATAAGTAAGTATTGATTCCTCTCAGCAGGGGATAATACTGTTGCTTCTTGGAATGGCCTGTTTCTAGAACAGTAAATTATATCAACAGAAAAAGGTATCTGTAAATTTCTTACTGAGTCGGTGCTGAACTGATTAAGGATTCCCTGCTGATGCGTTATAACTAGTACTATAGATTTTCACAGTTTGACAGTAAGATATGATTTGCATAATAACTAAAAGGTTTTCAGCAGATAAAATATGAGATGAAGAATATTAAACATCTCAGAGGCTGGATAAGTTTCTTAATATGTATGTTGCATCTATTGCACTTAGAGGCTGAGAGTTGGGTTTGAATATAAATTACAGCACACACTGAGTCTTCAGTTCTGGGCACATCAGGGAGTGTGCCTTTCTAAATGAGAAGCAGAAAAAGCAATAGGTGGCCAATTGTAAGCTGTTGGACTCTATAGGAGGGTACGTGGCAATTTTTGTTTCATAATATTGCTACAGAATACAACATCATGTTATAACAGTACAGTTAAGACAAACTATAGGTGTTTACTTAAATGTCCTTTTCGGTTAAAAAAATACATTAATCCAGCATCAAAGTGCCAAACTGACATGTTAAGAAAGGCTTTTTGGTAGCATGAGCGGTTACTTAAATGTCCTTTTTGGTTCAAAAATACATTAATGCAACATCAAATGCCAAAATAGGCATGTTAAGGAAGGCTTTTTGGTAGCATGGTTTTAAAATCAGCATTGTGTAGTATTCATTATTTAGGAAGTTGATTTACTTTTCTTTGTACTTTTCTTCATTCTGTGTACTGCATGATAGTGATACAGTTGTTTTCTGTCTTGTGAGGGGTGCAAACTGTGATCAGAAGAGTACCATACAAATATTGGATACACAATGGCCTGACTTAAAATATCCATATCAGCGAGTAACACCTTTCAACAGTCTCCTGTTTTATTCTCCACAACAGTGAAAAGCCCAAAGAGGGTCTGGAGAATTTGAACCCATAATCAAAGTACCATTAGGGGAGTGTTCCAAACAGCATACATCAGCAAAAGATTTGTTCTCAGTCAGGGGGACCAATTTTCAAACCCTGTGCTTCCACCGTAAGGGACTTGTGGCAGAGAGTTTGACACAAGTGGTGATTTGTGTCACATCTTTGCCACAGTGCAATTTTAAAAAGAAGCGTGCCACAGCCCCTCTGTCGCAAGTCCCTTGCAGTGACTCAGCACTGTTGCCCCTGCTTCCCCCTGTCGTACCTTTGCATCTCTGGGGCAGCCTGTTAACAGGGCTTGCACCACAGCTTTGGTGTAAGCTGCCATAAAATGCTGGCACTGTCACAACTTGCATATCAGATTCTAAAATCTACCACAGGTTGCATCCAGCCCTTGGATGCAGGTGTGACAAACTTTGCAGGGACGCAAGGCTTGTTCGCAAGCCCTGCATCCCCATTTGAAAATTGGGCCTAGATTGTCTATAACTTTATTTTATTAAAGCATAAAGGCCCCCATATTCAGAGCTGGCTGGTAGTGCTGTGCAGCCAGTAGATCTGCATGACAAACAGCACATGACCATCTCTGAGCAACATTCAGACAGTTAGCAAGCTCTGAATGAGCTCTGGTGGACAACGCTCTCTGAAAACGGGGCCACAACAGTACATCTCATTGTGACTGTGCACTGGACTGACATGGCCCAAGGCTGAATATGGTCCACAGTGGAGACCGCTGAAGAAAGCGCTGCCCAAAATGGAATAGTGCCAGGGCTTTTGTGGCCAGATCCAGCCCTAGCATGCTAATGAGCTCAAAGGGCACACATGGTGCTAAGGGGCCATTTACGTGCCCTTTATGAGCTCATTAGTATGCAGGGCAGTCTCTTAGTGCCCATGTTGTGGTTTGATAATACAGAACCCCTGGTGCCTACTGGTTCCCCCAATCACCCATGATTTCATTATCTTTTAGGCCATGGCATCTAGTGGTCCCCCCATCCCCCCAAACAGTGTTCGATCCCACCTGCAGATCCACCTGCACTGTACCCACCTCTCTGCACTACCCTTCTCCCCAAGACAACAGTCCATACTGTTGGAGAGGATGGCAACTGGCACAGCCATATGCTTACCTCCTCAGCCAGCCACCATTGCCTGTCAAAGAGTGTGACTATGAGTACTTTACAAACTGTGCCACTGACTACCTTGGGTCCTGTACAAAGCAGAGCATCATTCGTAATTTTCTTAATAATGGCTCCAAACCAGCACCATGACCTTGGGTCACAAAGCAGGGTGCTAGGGGAGGTGGGTGGTCATTAAGTTTCAAAACCCCAAGGAACAACCACATCACCTATTTGCCAAGACACTTGAGAATCCAAACCCTCATTTATTTATTTCTTTACTTTGTGCACTTCGAGTTTTTCAACCCTAATGATTGCATTAATCTAGTATTTGCAGGATTTGCTTGGCTGCACCAGCGCAAAGTATGAGATCACGTCCACCACTCTTTCAGTGAAAAAGTGCTTACAGATGTCCCTTCTGAATCTCCCACTGCAAGGTTCAGTGAGTTCACTCTTGTTCCTGTATTTGAACTCAAGGAGAAAAACACCGGGGCATCCACCCTATTTATCCCATGCAGTTACTTGTATGTTTTGATAATTTCAACCCTTTCACTCCTTTTTTCAAGGGTATGCATGTTCATGCCCTGAAGCCTCTCCTTATACAGTATGTCTTGCCTCCCAGTCCGTGGAGCATCCTGATTGCCCTGCATTGTACTGCCTTCACCTTGTCACAGACATTCCGCAGGTGTGGATTCTAGTACCTTGTGCAGTATTTCTGATGTGATCACACCAGTGACATGTAAAATGAGAGAATCACTTTCCGACTTCAGCTTCTTATACCCCTTCTTATGCATCCCAGCATCCTGTTTGTCTTACATACAGTCTTATTGTAATGTCAGTAATAGAAGTGCAATAGAACCATCACAGTGTGCTGTTGATTTCAGGCTTTCTGACATCAAGACCCCTAAGTGCTCATCTTCCGTGATGCTTTCTGGTACAACCCCCTAACTCATATTGCACTTATGGGTTCCTATTCCCAATGTGCATCACCTTTTTTAGCACTGAAACTCAGCAACCACATCTTTGACCAGCTCTCAAACCTACCCAGA
The DNA here is from genome assembly GCA_016271365.2 of Neoceratodus forsteri. Taxonomy (NCBI): domain Eukaryota; kingdom Metazoa; phylum Chordata; order Ceratodontiformes; family Ceratodontidae; genus Neoceratodus; species Neoceratodus forsteri. The sequence continues at coordinate 204,895,862 of CM057451.1, forward strand.
TCCTCAGAGTTCCCTTATTCTTTCTTCTGTGTCCACCCTTGCACAGACAGTTTTGTCATCTGCAAAAAAGCAGATCTTTCCCTTCATGCTTTCCCCTATGCGCCAAATAAACACTTTAAAAAGGACTGCACCCAGCACTGACCACTGAAGTACTCTTCTTGTTATGTACATAACCTCTGAAAACTCCCCATTTACTACTAACTTCTGTGTTCTTCTCCTTAGCCACCCATACCAAAAAAAAGATAAGAACTGTATATGTTTTTTGACTGGTAAATATACAAGGATATATGCTGGCATATGCAAACAACATTTTAAGTTTTTAAGTAACTTTTCTGTAGGAGTTATATGCAGGGAATGTGTATGGATTGTGGCATTCTCATTGCATGAAACATTAATGCAAGAAAAATTCCTTGTTTCATAAACTAAAAATTCTTTGCCAATATCATGAGATGCAAAAAAAAAATGTGGGTATTTCACTAAGGAGCGGATTGCCTTTGCACTATGTAAAGCAGGAATGTAGGCAACTCTACAAGGGAATGCTGCACAAAGGGGGTCCACTGGACCACTCTGCAGCATTCACCACAGATGTGCTAGTGTCTTGCGCTCTGAATCTCCTGGCCGCCCACGCCAAAGGTGGTCTTGGGGGTATGCCGACCAAACAATGATTCCAGGATGATGAAATCCCTAACAGCAACAATCTCAACAGGTTTTGAGACTGTCGTTGTGAGGGACCTGAGAGCAAAATTTTGCCCTTTTGCTGTCTTTCACCCCCCCTTCAAAATAACTCCAATTCGGAGTTAGATATCTTAAGAAAGGAGGGCATAGCCCACTGCATGGGGGGTTCGCACAGCTGTCCAATAGAAACACACAATGTCTGGCAGGCAAAATTTCACCTGTCAACATTGGAGATCTCAACACACTGAACTTTGACAACACTGTTGTCATTTCAGCATAGTAGAACTGGTCTGGGGGGGCATGCCAGGCTATGTGCCTGCACTCCACACCATTCACTAAGGGATGGAGTGATGGATGCAGGGGTACACCATAAGCTGGGGATGAAATGTCATATCCACTGTGTGCCTCCAACAGAGTGCAGCTGCTGGCAGTTGCAGGTCAAGAAGGTTGCCTCTGATGGAGCCCCAGTCCACTGGACTATAGAGGGATATGATTTCAAGCTGGGAATAAAAAAAAGAAAGGCAGATAAACTGTAAGAGATTAAGACCCTGTTTTCATACAAATTTGCTCAATAACAACGGGAAGAAGAAATCTAAGAAAGATGTATGTACTATTAGCTAAATAGTATCTAAGTAGTACATTTAAAAAAAATTTTTTTTTTTTTTTGTCGCTGATATACATGCAGCTGTTTACAGCCCAGATTGTACATAAAGATTCCCAAGGTCACCAGATAAATTTCTGCTCTGAAAGATTTGTATCAGCACCATGCAGACATGTATTCTTACCTACAGGTGTATGTATACAGAGTAAAGCAATGCCCCACACAGAATTCTTACAAGGTGTTTTTCATCCATAAACAGTTCATTTTATGCTTGCATGCTTCTTGATTAGTGTAAACACAGCATTTTTTTTCTAGCACTACTCTTACAAACATGTCCACATGTTGCTAAGAATAGTGCAAGGACAAATTCTTTTGCTACCCACACTGGAGTATTAATAAGGCCATACAAAGGGTTGATCAAAGTGAGTGAGAGAGACTGTTACAGCCAAAAATAAAAGAAAATGAGGAACAGCCATTTGTTTTGACATTTTGCAATGAGGGAAATGCAGTCTCAAATATATTAAGGAAACACTGGCACATTGTAAGTAAAGATAAAGCTTTTAAAGGGACACCATATGAGAACTTAGGAATTACCTACAAAAAAGAAAGAAATTTGAAAGACATACTAGTACAAAGCCTTTATACTCCAGTGGAAGAGAAAATAACTTGGTTACCCCCCACCCCAGGAAGCTACAGGTGCGCACACTGTGCTCAGTGCAATAATACACATGATAGCACAGAATTAAAACATCCACATACTGGTAAAATATTTCAAATTAGTTCATTTGTGAACTGTTCTAGCTTGAGTGTTATTTATTTGTTGACCTGCCCATGTGACTTGGGGTACACGGGACAGACAAAAAGAACACTAAAAGAGATTTGTGAACATAAATCAACAATTAGAAATAGAGTTCAAAGTAGTTCAGTAGCCAGACACTTTGGACAACAGCACCATGCTTCACCAATTGGATTAAAGTTTGTTGCAATTGAAAAAGTAACTTTAGGGCAATGTTGGGGAGATTTGGGAAATAAACTCTCCCAACAAGAAACATTTTGGATTTTTACTTTAAATACACTAAATCCCTGTGGTCTGAATGAGGAAATTCCCATGAATTGTTATTTGTAGTACTGCTGAGTGCACTACTGCCTGAAATATTAATGAGAACTGCAATACACTGAGATGAAGGACTCTTATGATTTATTACCTCAATCATTGATGTAACTGTATTTGTGCAATGAAGATGTGTTTTGATATGTATATTTATTTGTTTTTTCTCTGTTTGTGCTTTTCACATGTGGCTTATTATATATTTTTTATATAGATGTATTTATTCACTCTCATAAGATTACTATTAGTTTGCTTGCACTTTAATGAATCTGCTGAATCCGTACAACTGACATCATGTGGGCTCTAAAAAATACAAATTAATTGCCATTTAAATAAAACCCTTTACGTGGACCAATCAGCTCTGAGGAAGGTATAACGCTGAAACATCAGCACGTTGTGTGTGCCCCTTTGGGACACATGCTGTTCTGAAGGCTGGCTAAACACCACATGGGAACACCATGCTGGTGTCAACGATTATTTGTTTGATTTTGTCCGCTTGTAAATCACACTGCACTTTAGCGACGGTATATATTTTTTTGTCCTTACACCTGACTTGCGCTAAATAAAAGAAGCCTGCATGAAGGCAAGTTTCTTTGGTGTTTAAATTGGAAGTTCATTTGGGGAAGATTGGTTACAGAGTGTCACAATATTCTGAGACTCTGTCTCTAAATCCTTGTTTACATTAGTCCTCTAGTTGTGAGCACCCACCAGTAAGTGCAGTCAGTTAGACTAACTGAGCTCTTTCTATTTCCATTGTGTTGCGTCCTTTAAGGCAACCATGTGAGGCAAGATAATGATATGTGACACCCATAGGCACAGAAAATGTGAGAAAGAACAAGCTCAGTTAGAGTCTGAGCTCAAGACGTTGGAAAGGCAATATAAGCAGGCAGGTTCTGTGTCCCGTTCTGCTGACCTACTAGCATGCCTTATTAGTAAGTGGAACAAACAAAATAACCTTCTCTGTAGAAATGCTGATCTGGCACTGCGTGGGCTCCATCACTCCTTTTGAGATGGAGGGGAGAAATCCAGCAAGCTGCTTAGTTATAGATTAAAATGCCAGCAGGCTGTCCGATACATTTCTGCTTTGAAAGACTCCTCAGGCTCCCTTAAAACTAACCCAAAGGATATTAATGAGGTTATGAAAGCTTTTTATGAGATGGTATATGCTTCTTTCTCACCACCGTCATCTGAGGCCATCACAACCTTTCTGTCAGTCCTTCCAATTGCTTCCATCTCTCCCATGCAGGCAACTGTCCTAGATGCATTGATTTCCTTAACAGAAGTCCTTGCTGCTATTAAAGCCCTGAATCCTGACAAGGCCCCAGAGTGTGACAGTTTCTGCATTCACTTTTATCATGCTCTGGCCAGTGATGTGGGTGTATACCTCCTCCATTCACTCCTGGACACCCTTGAGAAAGGAGTCATGCCACAGACAATGAAAGAAGCAGTTATTACAGTTCTCACCAAAACAGGCAAAGACCCAACATCCCCAAGCAGTTATCACTCCATATCATTTATTAATGCTGATGCCAAGATCCTGGCTAAGGTGCTGGTGACCAGATTAGAGCTTGCACTTCTGGGTCTAATCTATCCCTCTCAAATTACCTTTGTCAAAGGGAGGGTCAGCTCAGATCATCTGAGGGTGCTGATCTCACTCCTTCATCATGTTCATACCTGCCTGACCCCAGCAACTGCTCTTGCATTCAATTTTGAGAAGGCATTCGACTATGTTGAGTGGACCTACTGTATCTCCTAGAAACCCTAGCATGCATGGGTGTAGGCCCTTTCTTCAGAACCTGAGTGCAACTCGATTCCTCCCCTTTTGCTTTGCAGAAAGGCACCTGACAGGGTTGTCACTCTCCCCTCTCATCTTTGTGCTAGATATTGAACCCTTGGCGATTGCTATTCAAGAGGACTCAGCCATGGCAGGCCTGACGGTAGGCCTGGAAATGTTCAAAACGTTTCTGTATAGTGGGTGATTTGCTTATCATGATGGATAATGCCCCTCAGCCAGTGTGTCAGGCCCTTTCTCTCCTCAAAAAATTTTCACTTGTCTCTGGTCTGAGAGTCGTCCCCTTTGCAAGCAGTGTCCTGTAGACTAAAAAGCTTGTTCCTCTCAATCTAGACCCTTTAATAGCCTCTACCAAACTGCATTTGGACAGGTGGAAATGTCTGCATCTCTCTGGGGCTGGAAAAATTGATGCAGTCTAACTCATTGTAGCCCCTAAATTTCTCCATATGATGGCCAACCTTCCAATTCAAATTCTCACCAAGTGGTTCCACAAAATTGATAAACACATAGGCCAGTTCCTTTGGGAGGGCAATTCCCCCAGATACAGTTGGTTAAAACTCTGACAATATTGATCACATGGGGTGTGGGTGCTGCCCTGGTTTCAGGGCTACCATATGGCATTCATCACTGCTCTACCTATCAGGTGGTTCTCACCTCTCAATACTTAGTCCCCTGTATAACTACGACTTGAGTCTGGCCTTATGAGGAATTTGTCCTCTGTCACTCTCCTTTACACAAAACCCAAATCATGGCAGTAATTATTGCCTTCCATGCTTATTTCTGTATCTTCTTGAGTGAAAACCCACAAGAGTCTGGGGGAACCCCCAAATGCATGGCAACACACACTACTTTGGCACAACTCCTTAATCAAAATTGGTTGGAACATGATCTACTGGAAACTTTGGGACTCCCAGGGTATCTGGTTAGTTCAAGATCTCCTGATGCCTGGCTCTTCTTTTATGGATTCATTTACCACCCTACAAGAAATATATCATATTCATCAGAGAGATTTCAGGCGACACTTGAAGATCAGGGATGTAGTTCAGAAGCTCCATAAAGAGCCCATCCCCAACCCCCTGATTTGGATTTCTCCCTCTCTGAGTAAGAGCACACCATTACCAGAAGCAGGGCCAGTTGTATTTATAAAGCTTTAAGGGATAGCCTTCCTAACCCTTTCTTAAACATAGAAACATAGAAGTTGTCTGCAGATGGGGACCATATGATTCATCAAGTCTGCCCTTAGCTTCCTACCCCCCCCTACTTAGCTGCCTGCTTGTGTGTCCCACAGTGTCTGTGCCATGCCCACTTGAATTCCCCCACTGTCTTGGCTCCCACCACCCCCTCTGGCAGGCTATTCCATGGTTCCACAACATGCTCTGTGAAGAAGAATTCCCTCATATTGATTCTGAACTTTCCTTCAAGTCGAAGGCTGTGTCCTCTAGTCCTCCTGTGGTCCTTTACCTGAAAGAGGTTTTGCACTTGCATCCTGTTGTTGCCTTTAAGGTATTTGAATGTTTCTATCATGTCCCCATGATTCCTGCATTGTTCTAGGGAGTATAATTTGAGGTCATCCAGTCTTGCCTCGTACGGGTTGTGATGCAAGCCCTGCACCATCTTTGTTGCTCTTCTCTCTACCGTATCCAGCCTATCTATGTCCTTCCTCAGGTGTGTCCTCCAGAACTGGACACAGTACTCCAATTGAGGTCTAAACAGGGACCGATACAGGTGCATGATTACGTGATGCCTTCTGCTCGTGATACCCCTCCCTATGCATTCCAGAATACCACTAGCCTTTAGTGCTGCCTTTTTACATTGTCTACTGATCTTGAGGTCATCTGATATGATCACCCCTTGGTCTTGCTCCTGCCTGGTAGCAACCAGCTGCTCCCCTCCCATTGAGTGCAGTTTACCTGGGTTAATCTTTCCCAGTGGCATGACCTTGCATTTTATGGCATTGAATTTCAATTGCCAGGCCTTGAATCACTCCTCCAGTTTTCAGAGATCAGCTTCCATGCTTTGCTGTCCCTCTGGTGTATCTACCTTGTTGCTGATTTTGATGTCATCTGAAAACAGGTACACCTTTCTCTCCATTTCTTCTGCAATGTCACTGATGAATATGTTGAAAAGGATCGGCCCTAGAAATGAGCCCTGTGGGTCCCCACTAGTCACCCTCCTCTCCACAGACAGTGCCATTTACTATTACTCTCTAAGTTCTCCCATGTAATCAGTTTCTGACCCAGCTTGTAACCTCAGACCCAATTCCCATGTTCTCCACTTTTTTGACTAGTTTCCTGTGTGGAACGGGGTCAAAAGCTTTGCTGAAATCCAAATAAACCACATCCACTACCCCACCCTGATCCACTGTTTTAGTGACCCAATTGAAAAAATCAATCAGGTTTGTCTGGCAGGAGCACCCTGCCATGAAACCATGTTGATTTTTGTTGAGCTGACCAGTTTGTGCCAAAAAAGCTATGATTCTTTCCTTCGGCAGGGACTCCACCAGTTTTCCCACGACTGACGTTAGACTAACCAGACGGTGGTTACTTGGCTGTTCCTTGCTTCCACTCTTGTGGAGTGGTACTACTATTACACTTTTCCAATCCTCTGGCACCTCCCCATTCTTTAATGATTTGTTGAAGAGCACTGCTAAGGGGGATGCCAGTTCCCTTCCTAAATCATTCAGTATTCTTGGGTATATCCCATCTGGCCCCATAGCTTTATCTACCTTTAAATTGTCTATTTCCTCCAGGACCCCTTCCTCAGTGAAGGGACCCTTGTCTTTTACTTCAATCAGACACTTAATTATGACTATTGCTGATCCTTTACCAGCTGTTTCCTGCGTGAAGACTGAGCATAAGCACTTATTGAGTGCCTCTGCCTTCTCCCCATCTTGCTCTGTGGTTTGTCTGTCTCTTTTATGATTCTAACAATGCCCCATTTGGTCTTCTTTTTTTCACGCGTGTACCTGCAGAAGGATTTGTAACCTTTTTTACTTCCTGAGCTATCCTAACCTCTGTTTGAGCCTTTGCATTTCTTATCACGTTCCTTGTCTCTTTTAGTTTCTGTTTATATTCTGTTTTGTCTGCCTCATTCCCCGACTCCTTGTACTTTTTGAAGGCTATGCACTTTTCTCTCATCTTGGTTGCCTCCTCCTTGGAAAACCATAGTGGGTTTTTCCTCCATTTGTTCTTACTAACCTGATGGGCACACTATGATGTGACCATGGTTATTGCATCCTTCAACCTTGTCCAATATTCCTCAATGCTCCCTTCTGCCGAGTTACTAAGGTTGTCTCTTAGGAAGACCTTCATGTCTGTGAAGTCTGCCCTCCTGAAGTCAAGGATCTTCAGTTTGGAGTGTGTGGAGTCTACAGTCCTGTTTACCCTGAACCACACCATGTTATGATCACTGTTGCCCAGTTGTCCTACTTTGACACCCACAACCCTATCACTATTTGTGAATATCAGATCTAGAACTGCATTACTCCTTGTCAGTGATGTCACTAGCTGACTTAGGCTTGCTTCCTGTAGTGTGACTAGGAATTCCCTGCTCTTCTGTGATGCCACTGTGTGGGTATTCCAATCTATGTCCAACGGATTGAAATCCCCCACCAGCACCATGCCCCCTTTGCCTGACATCTAGAGAATGGTTTCCAGGATTTCCTTAACCCTGGCTTCCTCCTGATTTGGGGGTCTGCAGATTATTCCTACTTGAATGGGTTTCCAGGTTCTGGCCCCTATTGTGATCCATAGATTCTCTGTTTCCCCTAGTGCCTGCTGCATTTCTGTAGCATTGATGGCATCCTTAACATCAATAGCTACCCCCCTCACTTTTTCCCAGTCCTATCTCTCCTAAACAAGTTGTACCCCAGGATAGTCACCTCCCAACCATGATTATTTGTGAACCATGTTTCAGTCACGGTCACCCAGTCTAGTTCTGCCTCAGCTATTGTGGCAGTGAAGTCAATCAGCTTGTTAGCCAGACTGCATGTATTGAGACATAGTACTGACCACTCTAGCTGTGTTGCTTTGTTTGTTATGCCTCCCTTGATCTTATTGTTCGTCTCTTTGTAGTTTTCCCTGTTTATGGTTCCTCCCTTTCCATTGTGATGGTGAACGCCAGAGCCAGAAAGGGTTTTATGTTCACGGCCATCTGCTTTTGCTGTCCTGGAGTGTGTAGATTTGGTTCTAGCTGGAGGGGGAGAGACAGCATGCTTTATGAGTGCTTCTCCTAGAGTTACCATCATCTCCTCTCCTGCTAGTTTAAATGTCCTAAGTGGATGTCAGATTTTTGGCCCAGTGCTCTGACTCCCTCTTTAGTCAGGTGGAGGCCATCGAATTTGAAGAACTCCCTTTCCCAGAAGTTGCCCCAGTTTCCGATGAAGAGGTGCCCATTTGTGTGACACCAGTCCTTGAGCCATACATTGAGCTCACTAATCTCTTTGTCTGATTTTCTGTCTGTTTTTCCCTTTTCCCAAAGAGGCAGAATCTCAGAGAATGCAATGCTGGATGAAAATGAAACCAATTTCTCACCGAGCTGCCCAATGTGCTTCTTAACCTTTTCGACCAATCAACTAGCAAAGTCATTGGTCCCTAGGTGGACCAGGTTGTTTGAGCCCTCTTCTTCCTTTTTAACTATGTTGACTATTTGGTCAGTGCTCCCCCAAGCAGATGCTCCTGGGAGACATCTGATCTGCACATCAGCACATTTGTTTTGCCTCTGGTGGGGGTCCACACCACGAATCATGGAGTCCCCTATGATTATGATTTTTTTTCCTGTTTTGTTTATGATGTTGTTTTGATATCCTGCTGCATTTGGCATTCCTTTGGACCAAGACATCCTCTGTCACTACATATGGTATGGACGTAAGAGGTATGTACCTGTTTGCTATGTTTAGAGTGCTTTGTTGGTTTGGGAGAGTTGCCTGAGCTCTGCCCCTTTTCCTGCAACCAGTTGCCACCCCCAGACCTGGACATTCTCTGGGGGAAGAGGTGTGCTGGTTTGGTACTCCTTTCTGCTGAAAAAAATCAGTTTGTCAAGGTCTACCACTTAGTAGCACAACTGGAGACTGGAGAAGAGATGGTCTCTTTTCCAGTCTGTGAAGATCAGTGAAGCAGAGCAGACAGTAAAGCTAGGGGCTGGACCACACTTGGCATATGCTCCCTAGGGTTGTCCTTTGTGTCTGATCTGTTGCTTTTGGTTGTTTCTCTCTGAGAGCTTTATATTAGCTGACCACTATTTCAATGGTGGGTACAGCAGACAGTAAGTCTAGGGGCTGGATGGCTCCTGGGGTATGCCTCCTAGGGGTGCCCTTTGTGTCTGAGATGCTGCTTCCAGCTGAGAGCTTTCTATTAGTCGACCATGATTTCAGTAGTGGTATAGCAGTACAAATGCTGATTTACATACAGCAGCTATGAATTCTGGGTAAGTGTTTCAACTGCTTCTTATGCTGAGAGAGCAGCCGCTGGCTGGGTCTGAGTAGAGCAATCGAGGAGAGAAGTCACCTCAGTGGAGATAGGAGCCCAGACTGTGCACTCCAAGGGGAATTCAGCCAGGTAGAACTGCTATCAAGGAATCCCTGCTTCTGCACCTGTTGGAGCCTCTTTCCCAGTCGGTGAAGATCAGTGAAGCTCAGCAGAAGACAGCAGCTGCTGGCTGGATCTGAGCAGAGCTATCGAGGAGAGAAATCACCTCAGCGGAGATAGAAGCCCATACATTCTTTGTACTCACTGTCTTTCTCTATGCAGCTTTTGGAGAAAACCAGCCTGTGCACTTACATTACTGTTACCATTACCGTTTCTGCTTGTGGTTCCATAGCCGTTTCACTTACCGTTCACGTTTACTCCACCATGTGCGTTATCCTTTGCGTTTTCATTTGCGGTTGCATTTGCATTGTCTTTAACATTTCTGTCTACAGTACTGTTTCTCTTTCTGTTTCACTTTGCGTCACCATGCGCATTATGATTTGCGTTTGTGGGCATAATGTTACTATGTGACAAGTGATCACGTGACAGGAGCGTGGCCCACTGCCGCATTACATTCACTATTTCTCATTACCATTCTCAAAAAGAAGGGAAATTAGAGGCAAAAAAATCAGTTTAATGCATCAGTTAGGGTTGTTCCATAGTGACAAAAGTGAGGAAATTCGATGTTAGGGTTGAAACCCCCTTTGCACCCCTTCAGCCCACCCCACCCAACTGGAATCAGGGTGCGCATTGGGGTCATCGGTCTTAACTGTCACCACATTCTCCTATTCCTCAGCTTCTTTCCACATGTGAGTGGGGTGACAGTTGGGGCGGCATTAATCGCCTATTCGAGGCCGGAAGTGTGAGCTGGAGAAAAATTTCAACAACATTAATTTCCTCACTCTTTCTGTCAATATTATTCATGTAAAGATTAAACGTAATCATGTGATAAGACATCATTGATGAACCCCTTATTTTGTTTTAATGATATTTGTTAAATGTCCCATCATAGTATATTATAATTTGGTCCAAGTGCCTTCATGCAGTCTAATTCTGATGTCCAGTAGAAAGCCATCTAACCCAAAGCTGAAGAGGGAAACCCATAGAGTCTTCTGAATGATGCAGTCAAAGGCCATTTTCAAATCCAAAAACAGAAAAGTTTTTGTTCTTATCTGTACATATTTATATGCCAAATGTGACAGTACATACAGTGATGAATGGTGGAGTGTGAGTTTCTAAATCCATTTTGACAAACTGTTTAATGCTGTATTGTTTATAGTAAGAATAAATCTAGAACAAATAGTTTGATACCTTTTATTGGACCAACAAGGATGTTACAAAAAGAACAAATAGCTTTAGCTTTTGCACCATCAAGTCCTTCTTCGGAAGCTTAATGACAGTTATTTAGAAAATCCCATATTATTAACACTTAGAACATGCAGAAAAAAACTAAAATAATTCTTATTGGTTTAAAATAGCCCTTCAGAACATAATTAAAGTGACATTGGAGAACTTGAATATCTCGTGTACTTTCAGCTGAACCAAACTTAAAGGTCCAAGGTTATCCAGAGATAACAGCAGGTAGAGAGTTCAATCCACATATATTATACCATATATCTGTCTAATGAATAACAAAACACTAAGATTCTCTACTCACTAAATTATATGTCAAGTGAAAAAACCTCCCAAAGACAAATACTTCAAGAGTGAGATAAGATTACACCAGTAGAAGCCAGCTTCAACTCTGCTCAGAACTCTGTTAGTTTGTGAATATGGTCTATGACAATAAAATGACCCTGGAGAAAACACTTGCGTGCCAAAATGTAACATATTAGCAAGTAAAACATAAAAAATAAGCCCCAAAAATTACAGTAACACAAATTATCTTTACGTGGCATATGGAAGGATGAAAGTGATGTTTACCTAAAGTGAGTAAGTGTATCACACTTATGAAAGTACAATTGACAGCAGATATAATTCCAACATACTCTCAACCAGCTATTATGTTCCAGAAGCCTTACGGCCTTCAGTGTTGTAACAAGATTTTATACATGATAATATCAATTGTCAGTGTAAGTGCCAGATACAAAGAAGTACTAGTCAATGACCCCCAAGAAAGTGATACTATGCAGTCTGATATGTACAAATTTCAATAAATTGTCTGTCAGTGTATAATCAAAATAATACATATATAGAAACAGTCCAAGGAATCTAAACAAAAATTCATAAGAATTAAATAACTCCCCAGGGAAAGTAACTACTTAAAATGAAATATATGTACAAGAATCCTAATACACCATCAATTGTACCAATCACTACAATAGTTACCCAAAAAGGAATTACACCTGTCATGAACCCCGAGTAAATGAAACAATGTGTCCTAATAAGTACATAATGTAAAAAATAACAGTATATGTTCAACCTACAAAATTAGCAGAAGGAAATAAATATTCACTATAATGTGAGCCCAGAGTTCTAGCCACTGTGACACCATAATGTCATGTACCTGAATATAAGTTTATCTCAATATCATAGAAACATAGAATTTGACAGCAGATAAGGACCGCTTGGCCCACCCAGTCTGCCCATTTCTGTACCTAATGGATAAGCTGCAGATCCTAGTTAACCAGCAGCCTACCTCTTCCTACCCCCACCCCCTAGAATTGCCTTATGACTGTCCCATGCATGCTTGAATTCCACCAATGTTTTTGACTCCACAACCTCCTCCGGAAGGCCATTCCATACATCCACAACCCTCTCTGTGAAAAAATACTTCCTTAAATTACCTCTGAGCTGCCCCCCCATCTTCAAATTGTGCCCCCTTGTTCTTGCACACCTCTTTTTTTGAAAGATGCTACCCTCTTGGACTTTGTTGATTCCCTTGAGGTACTTGAAAGTTTCTATCATGTCCCCCCTCTTACCACAATATTCACATCCACTATACCCACATAACCACCCACCTCAAATACCCATATTAAAAATTCAATGTCCCTCGCAACACCCACGCATATGCACAAACCCACTCACATACACACATACCCACACACACATTCACACAATACTAATGTGGGAGGCCAGCCTATAGATAACCAGTTAAGAGAGACTGTATAAGTATAATATTCAAAGTCCAAGGCTCACTTAAAACCTAAAATATGTATGTCCATCCTTTGAAGTAAAGGTCCATGTAAGTTTATGTGTAATGTGTCATATATCCAACATTAATGTTCAAAACATCTTCCACCATATTAAGAAGTAACATAAGTCTGATCTCACAAGCTCGTTTCTGTTGTGTACTGTTGAAATGTCCTTTCAAGACCATCACAGACATATCTGAGACTGAGTGGTCATCCTGAGAGAAGTGTTGTGCCACTGGTTTGTCAGTCATCTTCCTATTAATATCATACCTGTGTGAATTCATTCTAGTGCAGAGTTGTCATTTCGTCGCACCCACATAACTTGTGTGTGGACATTTTCTGCATTGAATAAAATAAACAAGATTGCTTGATGTACATGTATAATTACTCAATGTCCTGAATTGTATGTTTTGTGAGGTAACCACACAGTCTGAAGTGAAAATGTGCTCACAAGTTTTACATCTGCGTTTATTACAGGGTTGTGTGCTAACGATGTCACGGCACTCTGTTCCAGTTCAAGTTTACTCTTAAAAATCTGGATGGCTTGATTGGGTGGTTTTTTAAAAGATAGTAGTGGCAGTTCTCAAAAAATACAACTAAGGGTTTCATCCTCACTGATTATTGGGTGTAGGTCCTTAATAATCTTACCTAGAAGTTCAAGATCAGGATGGTATGTGACTACTAAGGGTACTAATTTAGTAGTAGTCCTTTCATTATATTGCAGTAGGTGTTCTCTTGGTACTTATGTAGCACATTCAGCTGCTCTGTCAATTTCTGTGGAAGTGTGTCCCTGCTCAATAAAGGTGTTTTTCAACATAGCTAAATGTATATCTCTGTCTTCCTCATTTGAACAGAGATGGTGGTACCAAAGTGCTTGACTCTACATGACAGATGTTTTTTGTGTGTGATTTGGGTGATTACTTTTCTTGTGTAAGTATCTCTGTCTGTCTGTTGGTTTCCTGTCAATACATGTGTATAGGGTTCCATCCTTGATGGTGACAGTGGTATCCAGAAAATTAACACACTGGTGCAGAATATTCCAGGAAAAGCTTAATGGTTGGGTTGAGATTGTTAAGTTCCTGATGAAAATCCTTTTTTTTAACATGAAAGATTTTAATAGTTTTCAATTTTTACGGAACATCACAGAACAACAAATCAATATTATATCCAGAAAATAATACAAACAGCGAAACCTTATGAGCCCCCCAAGGGGAGGTCCCATGCACCCAATAATAAAATGGTACAACAAAACATCACCTTAGATATAGTACTCATATCAGAAACCCAGTAAACTAAATATATCATACTACATATCAAACAGGAGGTTTGCATTAGGTGCATGTACTGCACCATGGAATTGGTTCCCATACTTGATTAATTCTACAACCCATCACATCTAAGGGACTATGAGGATGGGAGAGGAGCCCTCCTGGCCTAGCCGGGAAATGCCCAGGTAGAAGAAGGTGAGACTCTGTTAGCAGTTGGTCCGGAAGGGGCTTCGAACATGAGCCCATATGGTCAGCCTGATATGTTTAGTGTAGTGGAATAGGTTGGAAGGCCTCTTAAGCAGGGGGGTTGCCAGGTGGAGTAGATGGAGCTGAGCATAGGTATGAATGTAAGTAGGCATCTCACTTCTTATGGTACTTGTGAATTTGATTTTGGCTGGAGTGTGTAAGTCTCTCAAAAATGGCCAGATTTGCCAGTGTGGAGTGCCAAGACAGAATAGAGGGAGGACAAAATTGTCTCCAGTTCATCAGTACAGCATATTTTGCTTCTAGTAGGGCAGTCATCACCCAACCTTTGACCGGGGCCAGGAGGGGGTCAAGGGGAGAGGAGTCACCCAGTAACAGCAATGGATGTGGATGTCTGTACACTTTGCCTACCACTCTAGAACAGTCATCAAGGACTGACATCCAAAAAGACTCCAAGGCAGACCATTGCCAGAGTACATTGCAAAATCACATTGCAAAATCAGTGGGTAGAGGGGACAAAACCTTTTACAGGTACATAAGTGAAAAAAGAAAGGCAAAGGGAGGGATAGTGAGACTGAAGGGGGAGGATGGGGGCTGTGTGGAGGATGACAACAGTAAAGCTGACATATTGAACAGGTATTTCTGCTCAGTCTTTACTGAGGAAGAGGAGGGTAATGGGTCTGAATGGAGTACAAGGGGTGAGAATGGTGCAGAAATGGACACAAGTCCCTTTACACGAGAAAGGGTCCTGAAGGAACTGGAAGTAATAAGAGTTGATAAAGCAATGGGGCCAGATGGAGTGCACCCCAGGGTCCTTAAAGAACTAAGAGAGGAGTTGGCTGAACCTCTTGCTATCCTGTTTAGCCGATCACTAGAAACAGGGAGGTACCCAAAGACTGGAGGATAGCAGATGTAGTCCCTATACAAAAGTGGGACAAAGAGGAGGCGGGGAACTACAGACCAGTCAGCCTCACCTCGGTAGTGGGGAAGATCATGGAAGCACTACTGAAGAGAGATTGGTGGAACATCTGGTTGTCAATGGACTACAGGACCCAAGGCAGCATGGTTTCACCAGGGAAGGTCATGTCAGACCAACCTCATTGAATTTTGACTGGGTGACTAGGGAGGTGGATCAGGGAGGGCAGTGGACATGGCCTATCTGGACTTCAGCAAGGCCTTTGACACTGTGCCATAGAAGACTATTGCACAAACTGGGGAATATGGGTGTGGGCAGGACAGTAGTGCGGTGGGTAGGTAACTGGCTGGGCAGCAGGACACAAAGGGTGGTGGTAAATGGCTGTCACCACAGAGGAAGAGTGACCAGTGGGGTACCACAGGGATCAGTGCTGGGACCGGTACTATTCAATATCTTCATCAGTGACATTCTTGGGACCTAGAAGGCAGAATTTCACTGTTCGCTGATGACACAAAGCTCTGTAACAGAGTAGACACACCAGAGAGTGTAGACAGAATGAGAAGGGACCTGCAGAAACTTGAAGAATGGTCAGGGTTTGGCAGTTGAAATTCAATGCAAGGAAGTGCAAGATAATGCATATAGGGCACAAAAACCCTAGCACAATATATCAGTTGGGGGTGAGGATATAGCATGCACCAAGCAGGAAAGGATCTTGGAGTTATCATCTCTGATGACCTCAAGGCAGGAAACAGTGTGACAAGGCAGCAGGTAAAGCAAATAGGATGCTGGGATGCATGAGCAGGGCATCACCAGCAGGAAAAGGGAGGTCATAATTCCACTATACAAGACACTAGTGAGGCCGAACCTGGAGTACACTGTGCAGTTCTGGAGACCTTACCTACGTAAGGACATAGACAGGGTAGAGAAGGTTCAGAGGAGGGCAACAAAGATGGTGCATGGATTGCATCACAAGTCCTATGAGGGCAGGTTGTAGGAACTGAACATGCACTCCCTGGAGGGGAGGAGGGAGAGAGGGGTTATGATAGAGACATACAATATCTTACAGGGAGGAACAGGGTGCAGGAATACACTATTTTTAAGTGAAAAAGATTTTCCAGGACTAGAAGGCATGGGATGAAGTTGAAGGGAGGACGATTCAGAGGAAACGTGAGGAAGAATTTCTTCACAGAACGGGTGGTGGACAAGTGGAACACCCTGCCAGAGGAAGTGGTGGGGGCTGAAACAATCACGGTTTAAGAATGCATGGGATAGACATAAAGGAATTCTGGAGGTCAGGGGTAAGGGGCAACAGACTTCCTGGGAAACATAAACTGAACTTACAAACTTAAATGGGCAGACTGGGTGGGCCATAGGCCCTTATCTGCCGACACTGTCTATGTATCTATGTATCTATGTACATATAGAATATGTGTGGGACTTTGTCAGCACCTCCAACACTGTGAGTGACTTAGTAGCCCCATGGATTAAAGCAGAGCTGGTGTCCTATACCACTTCAGTAGGATTTTCAACTGGATCATTTGGGTTCTAGCATCTGTGTATGCTGTATGTGTGGTCTTGATGCAGTGGCTCCATATTTCAGGGGAGATGGTCAACTGGGTATCCAACTCCCATTGCTGTCTACATTTCTCAGTGACCATCTCCCCTGAAATATGGAGCCACTGCATCAAGACCACTGCAGCTCACAATCGCTAGACACACATGCTCTAGTTCCGATAATCTATCAGCAATGCATGACTAGATTTTTCCTGCTGGTCCCTGTTTGTCAGGATTGTGGAGTGAACACATCCAGGCCCACTTTTCATCCTGCACCTGACGAGTCTGGAGAGATAGGACTGCACTGCGAATCTGGAGATACCTCCAGAAGAAGTGATAGAAGATAAAGGGGGCAGGGTGGGGAGGGGATAAGTGCTATAATGGAGCAAGGAGAGACTAATGAGGTGGTATGAAGACCTGATATTTGAAGTGGTGCCTCAGGAGCTGGGGAAGGGGGGCTGGGGGGCCTGGGGTTGAGCAGTACATAGGTTAGGATTAAAGCTGCGTAGGTCATCATCTAGGAGAGGCTGTCACAGGAGCTAGAGGAAATGAGATGGGCCCAGAGCCTGGTTTTGAACAGACCTAGTATTGAGGCAGAGGAGATAGTGTGGCTGAGACCACTCATCCATAGAGGAGCCCTATAGGCGAAGGAGCACTGGCCCTGCGTAGTTTGACAGCGATGAACTTGTAGAATCTGGGTTGTTGAGCTCCTGGTGTTCTGTCGGTTGGTGTTTTGATGTAACAAGGCAGTAACACCAGGGAGTGTGAGGCCAAGGTTGATTTTTCCCACCATAGCACATGTAAAATACTTTATACGGTTGGAGAGTTGGAGCCATCTGTATTGTTCATAAAGGGCACAGGTGCAGGTGAGGCAGAGGGCACCAGTTGTGAGTCGGCATGCTTTGTTAAGTGCAGTTGTTATACGTCAGAGGGTGGACGTTGTGGCAGAGTCATAGATAATGTGTCCATAATCAATAATTGACACCACAGAGCTCTGGATGGCAATCTTCAGGGCCTCTGGGGTGAGGTGCTGCCTGTGCTTGTAGAGTAATCCAAGGCATGTGCTGGCAGCTTTAGCCATGCTGTCAATGTGAGCCATATAGGAGAGATTGGGGTCAAGCAGAATCCCTAGGTATTTGAAAGAGTAAACTTGTTCAAGTACAGCCCTCTATCCAAATTATAAACAAATCATTAATGTAATGGAAGTCAGCAAGTGGTTTGTGTGTACAGTGCCTTAAAAAGTCCTCCTCCAAATTGGCCATGAAGAGATTAGCATACTGTGGAGCCATTCTAGTGCCCATTGCTGTTCCCATAGTTTGAACATAATGTTTCCCATTAAAGCCGTAGTTATTATGTGTCAGAATATGGTTAATTAAGAATTTATTAATATGGCGGAAGATGGCTTGAACATTGATGTTGGATATATGACACATTACACGTAAAATTACATGGACCTTTACTTCAAAGGATGGATATAGATATTTTAGGTTTTCAGTGAGCCTTGGACTTTGACTCTTATACTTATACATCCCTCTTAACTGGTTATCTACAGGTTGGCTTCTCACATTAGTATTGTGTGAATATGTGCCTGAGTGTATGTGTGTGAGTTGGTGTATATGTTTATGTGTGTTGTGGGGGGAGAAGAAGTGTGGCACACTGAATTTTTTAATATGGGTATTTGAGGTGTGTGGTTATGTGGGTAGGGTGGATGTGAATATTGTGATAATACTGAGGTAAACGTATGTTAAGGTACATGACATTATTTTTCATAGTGGCTAGGACTCTGGGCTCATATTATTGTGGATATTTACTTCCTTCTGCTAGTTCTGTAATTTGACTATACACTGTTATGATTTTACATTCTGTTCTTATTAGGACACATTGCCTCATTTACTTGGGGGTTTATGATGGGTGCAATCCCTTTTTGGGTAACTTGTAGTGATTGGTGCAGTTTGATAGTGTATTAGGATTCATGTACATATACTCATTTTAAGTACTTTCCTGGGGGGGATTTAATTCCTAGGAATTGTTGTTTTGATTCCTTGGACTATTTCCATATATGTATTATTGTGATTATTCATAGTTTTATAGTATGTATCAAGTTTGTTAGGCTTGCACCGATGTTCAACTTGCCACCCAGTATTTATGGGTGGAATTTGTAGTTTTCAGTGCCCATAAATTTATCCAGATGGCTTTTGATTGAAATAATATTCTCACTGTCAATTACATCCTGAGGTAAGGTGTTCCATTTTATTATTAATCTTTGAGAGTACCATTTACTTATTTTTGCCATTCTATTGTTGTCACCTTTCATTTGGAAGTTATGTGATCTAGTATTTTTAATTTTAGTTTGACGAACAATACTGATAGTTGCTCCAAGAAAAGGATCATTTTTTTGCTCTATATGCAAGACAGAGGTCTCCTCTAGTTCTACAATAATGCAGAGAATAAAGATCAAGTCTGTTTAGTCTGACAATTTACTGAAATCTGTACATATTAGAATGCATAGTCTCAATTTCATGGAGGTCCTTGACTAGTACTTCTTTGTATCTGGCACTTACACTGACAATTGATATTATCATGTATAAAATCGCGTTACAACACTGAAGGCTTTAAGGTTTCTGGAACATAATAGCTGGTTGAGAGTATGTTGGGAATATATCTCCAGTCAGTTGTACTTTCATCAGTGTGATACACTTACTCACTTTGGGTAAACATCACTTTCACCCTTCTATACGTCATGTAAAGATAATTTGTGTTGTTGTAATTTTTGGGGCTTATTTTTTATATTTTACTTGCTAATATGTTACATTTTGGCATGCAAGTGTTTTCAGCAGGATCATTTTATTGTCATAGACCATATTCACAAACTAACAGAGTTCTGAGCAGAGTTGAAGCTGGCTTCTACTGGTGTAATCTTACCTCACTCTTGAAGTATGTGTTTTTGGGAGTTTTTTTCCCTTGACATATAATTTAATGAGTACAGAATCTTAGTGTTTTGTTATTCATTAGGCTGATACATGATGTAATATATGTGGGTTTATTTCTGTTTTTCTGCATGTTCTAAGTGTAAATAATATGGGATTTTCTAAATAACTGTCATTAAACTTCTGAAGAAGGACTTCTTGGTCCAAAAGCTAAAGTTAGTTGTTCTTTTTTGTGACATCCTTGTTAGTCCAATAAAAGGTATCAAACCATTTTTTTCTGGATTCATCCATTTTGTGATTTACCTAAAATTTAGTTTCCTTCTACCCAAGTACCCACGTTTCCTATTTATTTAAGATAAATTGAGAAAATATTGTATCTATTACACTGATGGGTAGATACACTTGGGAGTCATTAATTGAGTCTTTTTCACAATATATACTGGATAAATAATATTACATGGCCATGATGAGGGAAAAGTGGCACTTTATATCGTGTGTGTAAAGGAAAGTGAAATGTAATCGCAATTCCCTGGTGTCTCTTGGACCCCCCATCCCCTCACCCTGACAGTTTGCCCATTACCACCCCACTCCCCCCATGCTCCCCCAGAGTGGGCCACCAGCATAGCCTTCCTCTCTTCTCTATGGCCAGCGGCCCACTGAACAGTCAACGAATGAGCTTGTGCATGACTGCCACACAAACATGCTCATTCACTGACTGTTCCGTGGGCTGCTGTCCATGGAGGAGAGAGGAGGGCTGCACTGGTGGCCCACTCAGGATCAGGGTGGTGGTGGGAGAACTGTTGTGGTGGGAGGGTGGTGGACACTCAGACACCAGGGACCAATACTTTTTTTACAAGGATCTAGATCGGAAATGGGGGGTCCACTGGACACTGGGGAATAGAGTGGGATGAGTCAGTGGACTGAACTGCTGGCTGTTTTTCCTGGATTGAGGGATCCAGGATAGGATGGGGGGTCTGATAGACACCAGGGAATTAAAATGTTTATGGGGGCCATGACTGGTGGGTGGGGGAACCATTAGACAGCTGGGAGGAATTGAAATTTTTTTTTCATTTTTTTACCAGGACCTGCAATCGGCAGGTGGAGAGGACCACTAGACACCAGGGATTATGTTTTTTTTTTACTTGGGAGCCACGGTCCATGAGTGGGGGGGGCATGGCCCACTAGACACCAAGGAGGGATTGCAGGTTATTTTTTAGTTACTGGGACCCTCGATAGGAGGGTGTAGGGGACATTAGATAGGTGGGCCGTGTGACAACTGGAGTTCAGAGTGAATGGTGAAATAATACATTAAACTGTGGATGGAATAATTTCTGCAGTTTATATATATTATTCCACAGTTCACAAAGAAGTCTGCAGAACCAGATGGAAATCCACAGAAAATCCCAGTTTCGTCAATAATGAATGTTCCGTGAAAGCAAAATTTGCAATTTTTGCCTACCTCTATGCAGGAGCAGAGTTGCACCAAACATGTGGTGCACCTGTGGTGTTTGATGGAGGGAACCATTAACATCCCCCCATCAGCAAAAGCTTAGATGAGCCGTGGAGGTGGGGGGTAATTTGCCTGGAAGGTGGGGAACAGGGGCTGCTGGAGCAGTGGGGGTGCCATTGGGTATGATGGGGGCATGACAGCAGTGAGAGGGAGTGGAGGAGAAACCTGGTGGAGGTGCCATGTGGAGAAGCACACAGTCGAGCAGACCAGGGATTGGGAGTTGGCATGGCAACACCATCATGGCCCAAACCCAAGGTTGAAGCAGTCCTGGCACCTGTCCCACAGGACCCACAGTTCCCTACATGGGGTGGATGGCAGTGGGTGCAGGTTTCAGGGTGCATGCAGTAGACGGATACATGCCCAGGCACTGTGACATTCCCCTGGTACACAGCCCCCCTGCATGGCAGCTGGCAGATGCCTGACTACACTGCCTGAGATTGTGGGTTCTGTGGGGCAGGTGCCAGGACTACTTCCACTTGGGGTCCAGGTCATGATGTTGTAGCTGTGCCAACCCCCCTACCCAGTCCAAGTGGCTGTGTGCTACTTTGTATGTCATCTCCAACAGGTGCCTTCTCAGCTCCCTCTCACTGCTACCATGCCCCTGTTGTACTCTATGGCACCCCCACTACTCGAGTGTCCCCGATCCCCACCTTCCAGGTTTCACACCTCACTTGCCACCCTACCAAGCACTGGTACAAGGCACTTAGATCAGATCCTGGCTAGTCTAACCTGAGCCCACTCATGTGACCACAGCAGGGCTTATGGAATTGCAAAAAAGGGGATAGTGCAGCCCCACCATGGCACAACCACCCTTATGACTTGGCACATGGGTGCTTCTGCCACAAGGGTGGTGAAGGGCAGCTTTGGCACATGGATTCCTGATTTTGATGCAGCCTGCATTCAAAAATCAGGATAGCCACAAACTTTGACACAAGCTGTCACTTGCTTCATACCAGTTTGGTGCAAGCACCTTGTATCAAAGTTTTCATTTTGAAAATCAAGACCCTTGTGTGTACTTGCAATAAGCTTGCATTTAGTCATGCAAGAAAAAATTCTTCAGAGTCATGTAAAGAATTTGCAGAAACATTAACATTTAATACATTTTCTGATGTTATTGTTGCAAATCATGCAAGATCAGTCAGAAACTTTACTTTTTATTTTCAGTAAGACCAGTTCTCTAAACATGTCATCAATTTTCCCCTAGCTCTTGTGGGGGACCGAGTAAAATGTTTTGTTGAAATCAAAGCACACTGTATCGACTGCCTGTACATCATCAGCCACGCAAGTCACTCAGTTAAAGAAGTCAACCAGATCTGTCAGGCAGATGTTTCCCTTGTGACCCCATGTTGTCTGGGGTCCTGTAGCCCATTTTCCTCCAGAAAGTCCACTAGTTCCTCCTTTAATAGAGACTTCATAATGTTTCCACTATAAAAGTCAAGCTGACCAGTTTGTATTTTCCTGGCTCACCATTCTTCCATTTCTTTGTAGTAGGACCACTTCTACTGTCCTCCAGTCCCTGGGGACCACCTCTATGTCCAGCAGGCAGCTGAAGATCTTTGCAAGTGTTTCTGCTATCATTTCTGCTACCTCGTTAAGCATGCTTGGTTGGAAGCCATCAGTTGCCATATATAGGATAGTGTACGGGAGCCCATACTCAACAAAGCTATTCTTCCCTCAAGTGGTTACCATGATGATGACAACCTTGTGAGTGAAGCTCAATATGTTCCTCTGTCATCATGGTAACCACAAGGGGGAAGAAGAGCCTTCTTTTGTATGAGGGCTCCCATATATTATTCTATATAGTGTATGGTAAAAAAGCCAAAATTGCTTCCTTTTTTTAGTAAAGTCAGTCATTATACTCTGCCACCCGCACTTCATTTATTTATTTAGCTTTTGTTGACCGGGTAAGTGCACTAGACAAATCCTGCCTATTTTCAGGCATGACCCGAGGGAAGGGGGATACAGATGCATGCCAACTGACCTTCAACCAGATCAAGCTGTTGGTGGTATTTTTAGTGAATGAAGGAAATTTGGCAAGGACACCAGGGAAATTCCCCTGCTCTTTTTGATAAGTGCCATGGGATCTTTAACATCCACCTGAACTACCACCAATCCAGGCAGATGGGACCTCGGTTTAACGTCTCATCCGAAAGACAGCACCTCAGAAATGCAGCACCCCTCTCATGATGCATTACAGTGTCAGTACTGGGATATTAACCCAAGTGCCAGATGTGGGAACTGAACCCACAGCCCTCTGATCTCCCGGCCTCAGAGGCGAGTGTGCTACCTACTGAGCCACTGACACTGACATTGTCATCCACCCTCTGGACAGCTCATGCACATAAAACCTCAGCCGCCCACTGTCCTATGAACACCGCCGGTGGGAATGCTTGCATTATGATGTAGCTGCAAAAGCAGAATGAAAAGTTCTTCTACTTTAGTAGTTATGTTACTACTGCAGCAAAATGTATTTTTTATTTATTTATTTATTGAAATGTTTAACCAGGAGGGCACACTGAACAGCAAGTTGCTCATCTCATGTTGCAACCTGGGGGGAAGGGGTTACATAGGGTTGTGAAGAATGATCAGTTATAATAGTATGTGGGTAGTACAAACAATACAACATTGTAAGATTATGCAACAAGGTATTGTACAATAAGCAATAGTGGAACATTGGGTAAATTACAATACCTGTCCAAAATCACACAAAAGAACATATAAACATACAAAACAGTAATAATGCAACAGAACCATTATAGTGCATAAGTGTACCAGGAGCAGGCTCGAGGTAGTATGCAAGTGCTGTTGGAGTAAAAAGGATGGGTTAGGTTGTGCACATGGGTGACCTAGAAGGGCAGGTGGAGAAGTGAGGGGGAGATGGAGGAACTGAATATGGGGAGAAGGGTTAGCTATTTCCTGATTCCTGACTTTTTCAAGTGTATGGATCTTCATACACAACAACACTCTAATATATATATATATATATATATATATATATAGATCTATACAACATGTGTTTTGGTAGAAATGCACTGATAAAGTGTAGTATCTCAGTCAGGCAGTGGAGATATCACTGTGATACCTTTATGTTCCTGTACATCATTGAAAAGAAAGTGAAACTACATTATTTCACTCTCTTTTATACAGCCATCTCTCTGTAGTGCCTACTTCATCCCCTAACCCCCAAACACACGTACACCTCCCAACATTATCTGGTTAATCCTGCCATTATTTGTAAAGAAATCAAATAATTTAAAAAGGTACCTGGTTGATCCTACCATTGTGGTACCAAGACAACCCTGTATGACTTTCACTTACCCCCTGAAATATAGCATGACCGAGTGGTGTCTAGAGTAACAGATGACTGATGCCAGATCTTTAAAATAACAGTCTGATTTACAAAATCCTTGTTGTTTGCTCAGTGTAATATTCTTTTCTTTAAACAAGGGACCGACTCTACCAAGAGCACAGCAAGTGAGTCGTCCATTTCAGAACTAAAAAAACGAAGTGTGAGCATATGTTGTTATAGCAAAATACACTCACACTTCCTTCTCCTGTTCTGAAGCAGATAACTCACTCACATTGTTCTCAGTAGAGTCAGTCCCTTGTTTCAAGTAAAGAACATTGCACTGAGCAAAAAACTATGATTTCGTAAGTCAGACCCAGTTATTTTAAAGATCTGCCGCCAGTCATCTGTTACTCTAGACACTGTTTGCTCATCCTACATTTGGGGGGGGGAGTAAAAGTCATACAGGGTTTTCTTGGTACCACAGTGGCATGATCAACCAGGTACCTTTTTAAATTATTTTATTTATTTAAAAATAAAGGCAGGATTAACCAGATAACTCTATTTACAAAACTATAAACTGACAAGATCAACCAGATAATTGGTTTTAATAAAATAAGGAATCTGTTATGTTGCTAGAAGTTTTTTTTTTGGGGGGGGGTCTTTGGGGGAATATGTTGCATAAAGCCCCAAAACATGTTGTATAAACAGAACATGATATTGTCTGACTGAAGATATCATATTTATCTTCACTCAAGGCCAATGACATCAAGATATCTCACTCATGGCTTCGTGACTCAACTGGTCATCCCAATATTGACCATCTGGTCATCCCTAGTGTCATCTGGTCTTCCCTATCAACATTTGGTCATGAAAATCTGGCTAGTTGGTCATGCCCTCATGGAGGAAGCTGAGGAATGAAAATTGTCTCATGACTAAGGAATTTGCAGGCTCACAAATGAAGATTATTAGTGAGCCTCAAACGAAGAATTTTAAATGTTAAAATTCTATTTTTTGACAAAACCAAAGCAAACCAAAGGCATGGCTCAACAGAGGGGGTTCCCCTGAGCTAAACCAATGCTGCTATTCCCTCAAAAGTTACCTGTGGAGTAAAGTATGTTTTTTCCAATCAAAAACTAAAAACAAGATAGCGGATCTTGCGACTGAAATATTTCTCGTGACCGAACATTTTTCCACAGCGAGCCTGCAAATTCTTTGACAGCAAGGGGAAGACCAGATGGCCAGAACCCCATTTTTCTTTCTCAAAATATACATATAAATTTTCCCATAGGATATAATAGGAACTTCAAACTTAAATAACTTTCGAATGAATTAATATTTTTTCACCAAACAAAAAGTGGCATGTTTCCTGACCCAAGCGCTTTCCACATCCCACATTTCTGAGCAATCAATCATACAGTGGTCATGCAGCACCATGGGCAAAAATGTGCAAAACTGGCAAAAAGTGCATTTTGTGGTGCTTTATTGTGCATAAAATGTATGTCCAACCAAAATGCAACTTGGTAACTCAAGAGATAAACATAAAAACATAGACTCTGATGACAGATAAGGACCACTTGGCCCACCAAGTCTGCCCATTTCCCTACCTACTGGATAAGCTGCAGATTCTAGTTAACCAACAGCCTACTTCCTGCAACCCCCCACTATAATTGCCTTGTGTCTTTCCCATGCATGTTTGAATTCCCCCACTGTTTTAGACCCAACGACCTCCTCAGGAAGGCTGTTCCATGTGTCCACCACTCTCTCCGTGAAAAAAAAATTCTTCACATTACCCCTGAGCCGTCCCCCCTCTATTCCACCAAATTTTTTCGATGACCTCCCCTCCAGCTCCTCCCAAGTTACTCCCCAACTAGAACGTACAACCCCAAAGTTTTTTTTAAAGAGGTCCCACCACAAGTAGCTAGAAAATACATTCAAAAGGCCATTGGCAAACAAGGGTACAGTGGTGACTCCCTTGACCTGAAACTGCTGGCACAAGTCCTCGAAGAAATCTTAGAACCACTTACAAAGATCTTTAATCTCTCACTTAGACTGGGCCATTTCCCCTCTTTCTGGAAGAAAGCCACTGTCACACCGGTTCACAAAAGCGGAGATAGGACACTCCACACTAATTACAGACCTATCTCACTCCTCCCCCCACTATCTAAAGTGCTGGAGTGAATAGTGTCAGACCAACTAGTTGAATTCCTGGATAAGTACAATGTACAGTGCCCAGAGCAGCATGGCTTCAGAAAAAGGCACAGCACCACCACTGCACTACTGGAATTTACAACCTTCATCCATGCCATGCTTGACAAAGGGAATTGTGGAGGGGAAGTATTTATAGACCTTACCAAGGCATTCGACACAGTTAACCACCCTCTACTGCTCAAGCAACTGTCCTCCATTGGGATCTTCAGCAATGCCCTTCCATGGTTCACCAGTTACCTTGATAATTGGATCCAATGTGTAAGGATTGCAGGGATCTCTTCGGATGAGAAACTGGTCCACTCCAGAGTCCCCCAGGGGTCTATTCTGGGCCCTCTACTCTTCTCCCTCTTCATCAACAATCTCCCCAGTGCCTGCCACCAAAAAATATTACTATATGCAGATGATGCAGTCCTGTTTTCCAGCCACCATGACATTACAGTCCTTGAATCCCAGCTGCAGCTCGACTTCAAGTGCATCAAAGACTGGTTTAGTTCTCATAAACTTGTCCTGAACCATAGCAAGACTAAAGCTATGTCCTTCTGTAACCGATGGAGCAGGCACAACTCTCTGTCCCTCACATCACGAACCATGCTGGGAACCCACTCGAACATGTCAAGGAGTTCAAGTACCTTGGTATTACCCTGGATAGTACCCTCTCCTACACTCTGCATATTGCCACTGTTGCCAAGACTGCCAATATACGGATTGGACTACTGCACAAACACAAGCACTGTATGCCTGTGGATGCCCTTAAACTAGCCATCTACATCTCCGTCACCTCTATCATTAACTAAGGCCTTGCCATCTATGGCTCTGCCTCAACAAGTGCCCTCCGCAGGATCTCAGTTTCTCTCAACAAAGTCTGTAGACTACTAACGGGTGCGGCCTGACAAACTCACACTTGTGACCTCTATGTACAGGCCAGCTGGCTACCCCTACTCAGCAGAATACAATACCAGACCTGCTTACTTATCAAAAAGATTCTCCTTGGTCTCATGCCACCTGGAGTTAGCTCACTCCTTACTACCTACAGTGGCACTCAACAAACATGTGGTGCCCAATCTCTAACCTTTCAGGTTCCTAGATGTCTTACCTCCATGGGTCAGCGGTCCTTTATCTATAGAGCCACTCAATGGTTCAATTCCCTCAATAAAGAAGCACTTTCCTCTACTACACTTGGACCCTTTAAAAGGAATCTCAAACTTTACCTCACCTCTACCACTCAATGTGACTGCTTCTCTGAACAGATATCTCTCTAAACACCTCCCAGCTCACTCATGTCTCACAGCCCGCCCTTTCCCAGTCTCATTTCCTCTGGCACCAGCCTTCCTTGTGACTCCTTTCCTGCTTTGCATCTCCACTGGTACAAGACATTTTCCACCACCATCGGACAATGGCCCATTAGCCTGACAACTTCCTCTCCCAGTCACAGGCGTGCAATACTAACTGCCTATGGTGCCCTCTATCTCTTATTGTTACCGCAGCCAGCTGCCCACTCAAGCTGATCGTTATATGAATATTATCTCAAAATATGTTATAACTGAGTATCTTTATTTTTTCTTTTAGTTGTTTTGGTTGTTTATTATGCATTCTTTTACTACCTCTGTATGTATGTTGACCCTCATCCTTTGGCATGGAACCTTTGTAAACGAGCAGTTTTTGCTCAAAGGTTTTTGTAATCTGAGAATTTAATAAATAAATAAAATAAAAATAAATATCTTTAAAGTGTGTCCCCTTCTTCTTACACATCTCTTTTTCTGAAAGATGCTACCCTCCTGGACTTTGTTGATTTCCTTGAGGTACTTGAACATTTGTATCATGTCCCCCCGTTCCTCCTTTCATCAAGAGTATACATATTAAGCTCTCTCAGTCTCTCTTCATATGGTTTCTGCTGCAGACCCTGCACCATTTTAGTTGCCCTCCTCTGGACTGCTTCCATCCTGTCTATGTCCTTGCGTAGATGAGGTCTCCAAAACTGCAACAGTACTCCAGATGGGGTCTCACCAACTGTCTGTATAGAGGGATAACCACTTCCCTTTTTCTACTTGTGATGCCCCTTCCTATGCATCCCAGTATCCCCCTGGCTCTCCTTACTGACTTTTCACATTGCTTACCCACCTTTAGGTCATCTGATATGACTACCCTAGGTCCCTTTCCATTTTTGTTGTTGTTATTACCTCCCCTGCTATTGTGTACTCTTCTCCTTGGTTTTTGTTTCCCAGGTGCATTACTTTGCACTTCTTTGCATTGAATCTAAGTTGCCGTATGTCTGACCATTCCTCCAACCTTGCCAAGTCCCTTCTCATCTTTTCTACCCCCTCTTGTGTATCAACTCTGTTACAGATCTTTGTGTCATCTGCAAAGAGGCATACATTTCCATTCAGACCCTCTGCAATGTCACTTATAAAGATGTTAAAGAGGACTGGACCCAGTACTGAGCCCTGAGGTACTCCACTAGTAACCTCCCTTTCTTCAGAATGTGTTCCATTCACTATTACCTTCTGTGTCCTGTTGTGCAGCCAGTTTGCAACCCAGGCTACCACCCTGGGACCCACTCCCAGGCTGGCTAACTTGATTATTAATCTTTTGTGTGGGACTGTGTCAAATGCCTTGCTAAAGTCTAGGTAGGCCATATCCACAGCCCCTCCCTGGTCTATTACTTTGGTCACCCAGTCAAAGAAATCAATTAGATTTGTCTGATTTGACCTTCCTGCTGTAAATCCATGCTGCTTTGGGTCCTGTGCCCCACTGGCCTCTAGGTACTCAACAGTTCTTTCTTTCAGAAGTGATTCCATCATTTTCACTACCACAGAGGTCAAAATTACAGGTCTGTAGTTTCCTGCTTCTGCCTTGGTCCCACTTTTGTGAAGGGGAATCACATCTGCCATCCTCCAGTCCTCAGGTACTGCCCCATCCTGCCATGATTTGTTAAAAAGCGTGGTCAGTGGTGTCACTATGTCCTCCCTCAGTTCTTTTAGGATTCTGGGGTGAATCTACTACATGATACCATGTATTCCAAATGTTATGCAAATCTGTTGAACAGTTGTAAAGTTACTAATGTGCAAAATTTGAGGTTTAACATTCAAGTGTCTACTCAACCCTAAATATAGTGGCACTATTGCACCATTATTTTATATATATAGATATATAGATATATTAGATGCAAAAAAATCCATTTAATGCATCAATTAGGATTGTTCCACAGTGACACAGTGAAAAAAGCAAGGAAATTTGCTATTAGGGTTGAAAGCCCCCCCTTGTACCCTCCAAGCCCACGCCTCCAACTGGCATCAGGGTGCACATTGGGGTCATTGGCCCTAACTCTCACCCCATCACATGTGTAAAGAAGCAGAGGTATAGGAGAATGGGGTGAGAGTTAGGACCACGACTCCCAATGTGCATCGTGATGCCGGTTGTGGGGGTGGGCTGGAGGGTCCAAGGGGTGCTTTCAATCCTAATACCTAATTTCCTCACTTTTTTCACTGTGGAACAACCTTAACTGATGCATTAAATGGAGTTTTTTGCCTCTAATTTTCCTTATTTTTGAGAATGAGGATGATAAATAGTGAATGGAATGCAGTGGCAGAGGCGTGGGTCCCTTTGGGCCCTGTGCTCCCGCCATGTGATGTCTTGTTACATAGTAACAGGAATTGCAAAGCTAATGCAAGCGGCAAAAGTAACGCACATGGGAAAGCAAACGTAAATGGTCAAGCAAACGTTAATATAAATGCAAGCATAAAGTGACGCCGAAGCAAACAGTTACATAAAAGGAGACATCAAACGGAAGTGCATACAGAAAGCAACTGGTAACACACACATTCATGGTACCGCAATTGTAAATGCAAATGGTAACAGTAACAGCAACAATAATGACAAAGTAAACAGAAATTCAAGCGTGTACAAAAATGCAAACCGTAATGCACACACTCATGGAACCACAATTGAAAACACAAATGGTAACAGTAACAGCAACAACAAAGCCAACAGAAACAGAAACGCAAGCGCATACGAAAATGCAAACTGTAACGCGCATGGGCATGGTACCGTAATTGCAAATGGTAACAGTAACAGCAACAGTAATGTGAAACAAAACAGAAACACAAGTGCAAACGAAAAAGCAAACTGTAACACACACAGTGGCGTAGATGGGAATGGTGATGCAAACGGTAACAGAAGCACAAGTGGAAACGTAACTGGCTCAGTAACAAAAGGGCACACCCATCTTTTCCCCAGGAACTGCATTGAAAAAACAAATTGAAAACAAAGACTGTATGCATTATAATTGACTTCAGAGCAGAAAATTACGACTTGGAATATTAAATTACTTATATCTCAGGAACCGTATGACATAGGAAAAAAATTTAAAGTTTGTATGTATTATTACTTTCCTGGCTAGTTTCACAGTTAGCCCCCATTTGGGGGTCTAAGCAATTTTTTGACAAAAAGTCCATATCTCGCAGCGTTACCGTGATACGGACCCTGAAAGACGCAATGGACGCCATAATGTTATGCTATGGCAAAAAGCATCCACTTCGGAATGTCGTCACTTTGCTGCCCTGTAATATTATTTCACCAAACCACCAAAAGGCACATCTGTGGGATGTTGGCTTTCTTCCTTCCAAATTTCAGCCCAAAATGACCAAAGCGTTATTTTGCAGCAGGGCGGTAAATAATTCCTGTAATGCGGCAAATGCCATAATGTTATCCCTTGGGAAAAAACATCAACTTTGTAGTGCCATAACTTTGCCGCCGTGTACTATTTCTTGACCAAACCACCAAAAAACACATCTGTTGGATATTGCCATTCTTTCTTCCAAATTTCAAGACAAAAGACTAAACTGTTTCCAAGATATTCAGTATCAAAGTTTACTAAAATTTCCCTATCTATTCTATTAAAAAAAATCTGGCCATCTTGTCCCTCCCTCGTGATCAAAGATGATGATCAAAGAATCTCATGATCAAAGAATTTGCAGGCTCATGAACAAAGATTTAAAAACCTTATAAATCAAAAACTTGAAGGAATTGCGGTAAACCACCAGCATGGCTCGACAGAACGAAGCCCCCTGAGTAAAACCCACCCTCATTTGACTTCCTATGACACCCCTGGGCTGAGAAAATTATTTTTTTTAATTGGGCCATCTTGTCCCTCACTCACGATGCACGATCACAATCGAAGAGTCTCGCGATTAAAGTTTTTGCATCCTCATGGTCAAAGAAATTGCTCGCTCACTAATATAGAGTGAGGGACGAGATGGCCAGATTTAAAAATTCATTTTCTCAGCCCAGGGATGCCCTAGACTGTAAAATGAGGGTGTGTTTTGCTCAGGGGACTTTGTTCTGCCCCATCTGAATGCCAAAAATAATCTTACAACTATCCCTGGTAGTCTAGTGCCCCCCTCCCTAATAAAATATTCAAATTTAAAAAATATACAGAATCGCAGTAAATCACTGCAATGGTTTATCAGAATGAAGCCCCCTGAGTAAAACCCATCCTTGTTTGACTTCATACGACACCCCTGTGCTGAGAAAATTGATTTTTTCACCTGGCCATCTCATCCCTCACTCGCGATGCACGATCGCGATCAAAGAATCTTGCGGTCAAAGTTTTTGTATCCTCACGGTCAAAGAAATTGCTCACTCACTAATAAAGAGTGAGGGATAAGATGACAGATTTGTAGTCTATTTTTCAGCCCAGGGATGCCTGACTGAAAATGAGGGTGTAGCTTGCTGGGGTTTTTAGCCCCGCCTCTATCTACCCAAAAAAATCATACACCATCCTCTGCTAGTCTAGTGCCCTTCCTCAATAAAATATTAATATCTCAGCCCAAGTGTCTCAATATATTAATTATATGTAGCTCGGTAGTCTCAGTGCTCGCTCATCGTGCCATTTCTTTTGAGATCTCAGGTATGCCCGTGAGCCCTGAGCCAGCTTACAGTACATGTTATTGTCTCTGGTGTCTACATCTCTCTAGTAATGAAATACATATTGATGTATTATACCTGGTGTTCATTGCCTCACTTCCATATCAATCCCAACCCCCAGCACCTCACCCTTCTTCACTGTCCGGTGACTGGTGCAGTCCTCCTCCTCACTTCCATGACCAGCTGCCAACTGTCTGAATTAGCAGCAATGCAAAGAGGTGCTCAGAAATTTTTCAGAGTGCCTCTTTGCATTACTGCTCATAATACAGACAGTCAGTGGCCGTGAGAGGTGAGAGGAGAGGCTGTGCCAGTCACCAGCTAGCGAAAGGAGGGGGGTACTGGGTGGCTGGATGGATGGGTGGAGGTGGGGATACTAGACTACCAGGTATAATATTGCATCATTATGTATCTCATTATGATGGGGGGCCACTAGACTACCTGGTATATTAACATTTACGTATAAGAAGACAATACAGCTTGGGGGGCCACTAGACTACCAGAGATCTCAAAAATAACAGAGGATGGGGGGCACTAGACTACCAGGGCTCTACATATAAGCTAATATATTTAATTGGGAGGCCACTAGACTACCAGGGATGTTAATATTTTATTAGAGGGGGAGCACTAGACTACCAGGGATAATTATAAGATTATTTTCCATATGCAGATGGGGCAGAACAAAGCCCCCTGAGGAAAATGCACCCTCATTTTACAGTGTAGGCCACCCCTGGGCTGAGTAAATCAATTTTTAAATCTGGCCACCTTGTCCCTCGCTCATGATGCACGATCACGATCAAAGATTCTCGTGATCAAAGAATTTGCAGGCTCGCGATCAAAGAAATTGCACGCTCATAATCAAAGAATAAAAAATGGTAAAACACAAATATTTGACCAATTTGAAGCAAAACAGCATCATGGCTTGATAGAACGTGCCCTTCTGAGCAAAGCCCACCCTCATTTGTGTCCCTATCCCACCCCTGAGCTGAGATATTTGTGTTTTTAGGTCACGATGCAAGATCACAATCAAAGATCGTTAGCGAGCCACGAATGAAGAATTTCAAAGCTAAAAACTCTATTTTTTGACCAGTTTCAATGGAAGCAAAGCCATGGCTTTATAGATCGGGGTCCCCTGAGTAAAACCCATCGAAGTTTTACTTCAGAAGTGACCCCTGAGCCGAGATATTTGCGTTTGTACAATCAGAAAACTGAAAACAAGATGGTGGACCTCATGGTCAAAGAATTTTTGAAATTCATCAGGATCAAAGATTCTTGAACCGTGAGGCTGCAAATTCTTTGACCGCCAGGCAAGACGAGATGGCCAGAACCCCCATTCTTTGATTGCAAGATATACATATAAATTTTCCCATTGACTTATAATGGGAACTAAAAAGTGCCATAACTTTTGAATGCCTTAATATTTTTTCACCAAGCAAAAAGCGGCATGTTCGGCCTCCATAGCTCTTTCAAATGAGCCATCTCACAGAGCAGCACACCACACAATGGCCGTGCAGGACCACATTAAGAATGCCAAAAGGTGCCTCCGAAAATGGATAATTTTGCATTATTCAGCACTTTCATACACGAAGACCGGCACGCCAACAGAAATGCAATTTGGCACATCAAGAGATCTAGTATTCCCCAATGCGTGTACCAAATTTCAGGCAAATCCATTGAACAGGTCCAAAGTTATTACCGCCCAAACTTTTGACTTTAGTATGTAACTGGCCGATCAACCCTAATTATAGTGGCACGACTGCACCACTAAGATATATATATATATATATATATATATATATATATAAAATATTATTTTCAACAGTTTATTGCAGTTATTCAATTAAATTGGCCAAAAATATCGACTGTATTTTTTTTACTATAAAAGATTCCAAACATCTTCCAGTTTCATTTGGTGGTAAAATGTTTTAAATTTCCACCAAAATTTGAGTATTCTATACATGATTTAATGTAGCTTTTTTCCCCAAGAAAACAAGATGTCCACCACATTTGGCTTAGCAATAGCATTGTAGATCCTGGCATGGGTTAGGGTCAAGAAAATAAAAAAAAAAACTAATGGTGCTCAACATGGGAGACATCACATTGGACCCTTGAAATTTTTCCCTTTGAAACCTTCCCAGATGATCTTTCTGCTGCCTTGATCATTGCTTTTTTTTTAAATTATTCCCAATTTTTCTCTACCCCTTCTTCTTGTTCTATACTCCATATGCTTCTTTCCAAAAGCTCCCTCATACAGTTAAAATGTAGCCTGTTAATGTTCAAAACCCTTACTGTGTTTGCCCATTTTGTGGTCCTTTTTTTAACTGCCTTTTTATTGTTCAATACTCTTATTGTGTTAACCCATTTTAAGGTCCCTGTACTGTGGTTGTTAGAATCAATTGGTTCCAGAATTTGTTTAGATCCTTTCACTTTCAGTGAGCCCCAGATTCAACAGGCCCCAGTCCCTTGTTGGGCTCTGGAATACCTGAGCTTGGAATGCCTCCTGGCATGCATGCATGTACCAGAAGCTGATTCCTAACACTTGCTGTGACTGGAATTTTCCAGTCCACATCGGGCATATTAAAGTTCCTTACTACCACCACCTCCCTGAACTTGACTGCCTTTCTAAGCATCTCCCCTAGTTCTTTGTTTGCCCCTTGATTTTAACCTTATGGTATGTAAACCACACCAACCCTGATATGCTCCCATTCCATGTCCCTGCTAGCACTCACACGGTTTCTAGTTTTTTGTAATTGCCTTTGCTGCATAGCTCAGTTGTCTATATCCCTTTTTTACATACAGTGATAGTCTCCCTCCCCTAACACTTCCTCTGTTATTCCTGAACAGTGAGTACCGTGGTATGATCATGTCCTGTTCCTGGTTCGACTTTGCCTATACTCTGTGACAGCCACTAGGTTGATTTTATCTTCTGTGACCATCACTGAAGTTCTGACATTTTGTTGCCAAGACTCCTTTTGTTGCACATTATTTTCCAAAATCTATCTCTGCTCCCTCCTTTTCCCCTTACACTGGTTGTACTATGTTCCATTCTATTGGTTGATGGGTGGAGGCCAGCAAGGCCCCACCCTATTTGTGACATTGGAAATGTACATTGCCAATCTGACTCTTCCCTCACTAGTTCAGATAGATAGATGGCCAGATAGATAACTTTATTTCTTATTTATCCATATGCTTTGCTCACTTTTCTCCCAGTACCCCCCTGCCAACCCTGTTGGGAATCATGTAAGCTACCCCTTTTGAAAACTCTCCAATGCCAGCAGGTTGGGCCCCAGTTCTGTTTCCAAAAATCAAACTTGTTGATTTTTCCACATTTAGCTGTAGCTCCAATGAGGGGAGATGATCTGTAATGTCATTTAGCCCTCTTTTAAGGCCCAGAGGCATTCAAGTTAAAAGTATTTAATCATGGCATACATCAGCAATTTTAATGTCAAATTCTCAGTCATAGGAAAGAAAGAATCTATACCATCCAGCTGTCACCCTGGTCTCACCTCTGTCTCTCTCTCTCAGTATATACAGTGTGTGAATATATATATATATATATATATATATATATATATATATATATATATATATATATATATATATATATATATATATATATATATATATATATATATATATATATATATATATATATATATATATATGTGTAGTGCTACCATAGTTAGGTTGAGAGCCATTTACATGTTAAACTGAAAAATTTGCACCTTAATAACTTTACAACTGTTTGATGGATTGGCCTGAAATTTGGAATACATGATCAAGACTGATACGCCTTGGGTTCTGCCAAGTTTCGTACTGGTCGGATACACGGCTGTGGAGTTATTAAGCGTGATCTGCGTGTGTGTTTACACTTTTTCTGGAATTCTACGGTCACGCCTACAGGTCGCACGGTTTGCGTGACCGGCCCGAAATCTTCAGGGAACGTGAGGCCAGGGTCCCCGATGTGCTTTTTGAAGATTTCGTGAAAAAGTATTGAACGGTTCAAAAGTTATTCAAAAAACAAGTTCCCATTATAAGTCAATGGGAAAAGTTAAAAAGTTAAACACTTTCGCAAATGCACTTTTACCGTCGCAAATGGCCCTTTTACTGTCGCAAATCCGCCATTTTGTTTTCAGTTAGTGATCAGAAAAATGCTTGGCATTTAAAATTGGGACCCTCTAGCAACCTAATTATTTTTGTAGTCACCTAGTCTGGCCCTGAGGATGCTAGCCATGTCTTTATTTTGGGGTAAAACACCCCAGAAATATTTTTTTCAAATTTCTGGAAAAAGTACGCAAATTGCGACAGTACTTTTCTAGGTTGTGGGAAAATGACAGCAATTCTTTGGCACCTTGCTGCAAAAGAA
The DNA here is from genome assembly GCA_016271365.2 of Neoceratodus forsteri. Lineage (NCBI taxonomy): Eukaryota > Metazoa > Chordata > Ceratodontiformes > Ceratodontidae > Neoceratodus > Neoceratodus forsteri. The sequence continues at coordinate 204,932,798 of CM057451.1, forward strand.
CGGTTTGGTGCTTTGGCTTGAAATTTGGGGGAAAGCAGATGACATCTCACAGATGTGCCTTTCAGTGTCACATTGCAAAAACATTACATGGTGCTAAAGTTACGGTACTCCAAAGTTGACACTTTTTCCCATAGGATAACATTACAGCATCCGACGCATTGCAGCAATCCTTTGGCACCCTGCTGCAATATAACGGCTTGGTCTTTTGGGCTGAAATTTGGAGAGAAGACAGCCAACATCCCATAGATGTGCCTTTTAGTGGTTTGGTGAAAATATATTACAGGGAGCCAAAGTTATGACACTCCGAACTTCTCTTTTTTTCCCATAGGATAACATTACAGCGTTCGACGTGCCTTTCAGGGCCCGTATTTCGGAAACGGTGCGAGATATGGACTTTTCGTCGAAAAAATGCTTAGCCCCCTAAAACTAACAAAACTAGCCAGGAAAGTCATAAATCATATGACTTTTAAATTTTTTTTCTATGTCGTACGGTTCCTGAGATATAAGCTATTTAGTATTCCAACTCCTCATTTTCTGCTCCGAGACCCATTATTATGCATACATTCTTTATACTTACTGTCTTTCTCTATGTAGCTTTTGAGGAAAACCAGCCTGTGCACTTACATTATTGTTACAGTTGCCCTTTCCGCTTGTGGTTCCGTACCCATTTCACTTACCATTCACGTCAACGCCACCATGTACGTTATCCTTTGCGTTTTCATTTCCGCTTGCGTTTCTGTTATTTTTTTGCCATTTGTGTCTACAGTACTGTTTCTGTATCGCTTTGCATCACCATGCCCATTGACATTTCTGTTTGTGAGCACCATGTTACTATGTGACAAGACATCACGTGGTGGACCGTTCCCTTCTATGCCACCACATGCGTTACCCCTTTCTGTTCTCATTCACCTTGCTTACCATGTGCACCACTGTTAGCACTTCTGTTTGCATTGCTGTTCCTGTTACTATGTCACAGACATCATAAAGCTGTTCTCGCTTCACTGTTGCATTCATTCATTTTCGTTATCATTCTCAAAGGAATAGAGGCAAAAAATCCATTTGTTAAGTTATGCGTTGCTCCGCGACAAAGTTGGTGTTGGGGTTGAAACCCCTCTTGGACCCCAGCCCACACCCCAACTGGCATTGGAGTGCGCATTGGGGTGATTGGTCCTAACTCTCACCCCATTCTCCTATACTTGCTGCTTTACACATGTGATGGGGTGAAAGTTAGGCTGATGACCCCAATGCTGGTTGGGGGGTGGGCTGGGGTCCAAGGGGTTTTCAACCCTAACCGTTCCTCACTTTTGTCGCTGTGGAACAACCCTAACTGATGCATTAAACAGAGTTTTTGCCTCTAATATATATATATTGAGGCAAAATTTGTTTATCAGAATAGTTAATACATTAGCGGCCAAAGCGAGGAAATTCGGTGTTAGGTTGAGGTCCTCTCTCGCACCCCCTCCAGCCTACCCCCAAATGGAATCGGGGTGTGAATTGGGGTCATTGACCCTAACTCTCACCCCATCACATGTGGAAAGAAGTTGAGGAATAGGAGAATGGGGTGAGAGTTAGGACTGATGACCCAAACACGCACCCTGATTCCATTTGGGGGGGTGGGCTGGAGAGGTGCAATGGGGATTTAAACCCTAACATTACATTTCCTCACTTTTGTCACTGTGGAACAACCCTAACTGATGCATTAAATGGATTTTTTTGCCTCTAATTTCCCCTCTTTTTGAGAATGATAACAAGAAATAGTGAATGTAATGCGGCGGCTGGAGCGCGGAGCTCGTCATGTGATGTCTTGTCACATAGTAACATTGTGCCCGCAAACGCAAATTGTAATGCACATGGTGACACAAAGAGAAATAGTACTGTAGACAGAAATGTTAAAAACAACTCAAACGGAACCGCAAATGAAAACGCAAAGGGTAACTCACATGCTGGCGCAGACGTGAACGGTAAGTGAAACGGGTACGGAACCTCAAGCAGAAACGGTAATGGTAACAGTAATGTTAGTGCACAGGCTGGTTTTCCCCAAAAGCTGCATAGAGAAAGACAGTGAGTACGAAGAATGTATGCAAAATAATGACTCTCGGAACAGAAAATGAGGACTTGGAATAGTAAATTGCTTATATCTCAGGAACCGTACGAAATAGAAAAGAAATTTAAAAGTCTCATGAATTATCACTGTCCTGGCTAGTTTGGTGTGCTAAGTGTTTTTCCAATGAAAAGTCTGTATCTCACACCATTTCCGAGATACGGGCCCTGAAATGCGTGGCGAACACCGTAATGTTATCCTATGGGAAAAAAACAGAAGTTCGGAGTGCCATAACTTTGCCTCCCTGTAATATTTTTTCACCAATCTACTGAAAGGCACATCTGTGGTTTGTTGGCTGTGTTCCCTGCAAATTTCAGCCCAAAAGACCAAACCGTTATTTTGCAGAAGGGCGCCAAATGATTGCTGCAATGCGTCGTACGCCATAATGTTATCCTATGGGAAAAAGCGTCAACTGTGGAGTACTTCAACTGTGCCACCGTGTAATATTTTTTGAACAAAACACTGAAAGGCACATCTGTGAGATGTCAGCTGCATTCCCTCCAAATTCCAGCCCAAAACTCCAAACCGTTCTTTTGCAGCGGGGTGCCAAAGAATTGCTGTCAGTTTCCCACAGCCTAGAAAAATACTGTTGCAATTTGCAAAAGCTTTTGCAAATTCATTCAACAGTGTCGTGCATGTGAAAGTACTTTGCAAAAGTACTTTTTCTAGAAATGTGAAAAACATATTTCTGGGGTGTTTTACCCCAAAATAGAGTGATGTAACTTTGCTGCCCTGTAATATTTTTTCACCGAAACACTGAAAGGCATATCTGTGAGATGTTGGCTGCGTTCCCTCCAAATTTCAGCCCAAAAGACCAAACCGTTCTTTTGCAGCAGGGTGGCAAAGAATTGCTGTCATTTGCCATAGCCTGGAAAAGTAATTATGCATAATTTACGAAAGCTTCATAAAAATTTTACGACACTTTCATAATCTTGCGACACTAACTTGCAAAAGTACTTTTTCCAGAAATCTGAAAACATATTTTTGGGTGTTTTACCCCAAAATAAAGACATGGCTAGCATCTTCAGGGCCCGACTAGGTGAATACAAAAGAATTAGGTTGCTAGAGGTCTCAATTTTAAATGCCAAGCATTTTTCTGATCACTAACTGAAAACAAAATGACAGATTTGCGACAGTAAAAGGGCCATTTGCGACAGTAAAAGTGCATTTGCGAAAGTGTTTAACTTTTTGTTAACTTTTCCCATTGACTTATAGTGGGAACTTGTTTTTTGAATAACTTTTGAACCGTTCAATACTTTTTCACGAAATCTTCAAAAGGCACATCGGAGACCCTGGCTGCACGTTCCCTGAAGATTTCAGACCAGTCGCACAAACCGTGTGACCTGTAGGTGTCACCGTAGAATTCCAAAAAAAGCGTAAACACATGCACAGATCATGCTTAATAACTCTGCAGCTGTATATTTGACTGGTACGAAACTTGGTAGATCCCAAGGCATATGGGTCTTGATTCTGTATTCCAAATTTCAGGCAAATCAGTTGAACAGTTCCAAAGTTATTAAGGTGCAAAATGCTGGGTTTAACATGTAAATGGCTCCTCAACCCTAACTATGGTAGCACTACTGTGCTACCATAATATATATGTATATATATATATATATATATATCCAGTATAGTTAGGGTTGCACTGCCGCTTCTATGTTAAACCCCAAAGTTTGCACTTTAATAACTTTGCAACCGTTTGCCCGATTTTCCTGACATTTTGCATTTAACACCTCCAATCATACATATCTGGTTCTGAAAAGTTGTGTATTGGTCTTATGTACAGTTGCAGAACTGCAGAGCAGCCAAAAAGGGAAAATTGCCAACTTTTGCACATTGTTTCAGTTGGGCGTAATGGACTGCAGAATGCATCTGAGTGGATTCAGATTTGCCTGTCTATATGTGGCCTGGGTTAAACTGGTGTCTTTTGAAGATGTGGTGAAAAAATATTAATTCGTTCAAAGGTTATGCAAGTTTTTCATGTCCCATTATAGCCTTAGTGAAAATTTATATGTGCATTACGAAAACGTTTGCAAAAACGTTCGCGAAAACATTTTTTTGTGCTCGAAAACATTCCATTATAAGGTATAAGGATGTCACGAAAACATTTTTGTTGTCACATAAAGAATTTTTGTTGTCATGAAAACAATATTCCACAACATTGTCTCACGTGTTGTTTTCTTTGTCACTTCATTATGCCAAGGTGGATTGTGCTTTTGGGCTGAAATTTGCAGGGTGGCAAGCCCTAGTCCCACAGATGTGCCTTTTGGTGGTTTGGTCCAAAAACATTCAATGGGCTCATAGTTACAGCATTCCAAAGTTGAGGAATTTCTGATAGGATGACACTGTGGCACCTACGGTGCCTTTCGGTGCCTGTATCTCGAAAACAGTTTGAGATATGGATTTTTCGCTACCCGCAGCTTAGTCCACCAACGTGTATTGAGGTTTGGAATTCATGATTACAACTGTAGTGGAAATTTTTTCACAGGTTGTACGGTTACTGAGATACTGGTACATAAGTGTTAATAGAGTTCTTTTGTAGTACTATGGGGCTGCTGTATGGCTCTGTATTTATGTGTAAGTGGGAGTGCAGAGTCCAGAGGGCCCGTGCTCCCACATACGCATACCATTATGCAAAAATTGGACAATGTCAATTGAACACAGGGCCTGGAGCACCCGCGCTCTCACAGACACATATCACTAACTACTTAAATTACACTTTCTCAAAAAGAACACCCCTACCACCCCACCCCCAACCTACAGGCACCAACAGCCATTTGGTTGTGCCATGGAATAGTCAGACCTAACTCTCACCCCTTTCTCATATACTGTAGTGTGTTAGCTTGTTTACACATGGAATTGGGTTAAAGCTGGGCCTGATGACACCATGGCATGCTCCAATGCCTGTTGGTGCCTGTAGGGTGTGGTGTGGGGTGGTAGGGGTGGTAACCCTAACATGGAATTTCCAAACTTTTGTTGCTGTGACATCAACCTTAACTGATGCGTTAATAAAGTTTTTTGCAATTAATCTATCTATCTGTTGGTCTATCTATCTATCTATCTATCTATCTATCTATCTATCTATCTATACATACATACATACATGTTAGGGTTAAAACTAATAAAGTTTGGAAATGTGGTGTTAGGGTTGAGGTGTGCCTTGGGGTTGCCAACCCTAAAGCTCACCCCATTCTCATATACTGTACCCATCTCAGCTTATTTACTCATGGAATTGGGTGAGCATTACAGATGACAACCCCAAGGCACACCCCACACCTGTTGTTGACTGCATGGTGGGGGTGGGGTGTTAGGTTTGGAAACTCTAATGCCTCATTTTCCCACTTTTGTTGCTGTACAGTAGCTCTAACTAGTGCATTAACAATGTTTTTGAAGTGAATACATATGGCATTTGGGTTTCCAACCTTAACACCCCACCCCCAACCAGCACACACCAACAGGCATGGTTGGGTGCCTTTGGGTCATCAGCCCTAATGCTCACCCCATTCCATAAGTAAATAAGCTAAGATAGGTATAGTATAGGAGAATGGGGTGAGCGGTAGGGCTGACAACCCTATATGAATGAAGGCCACAAAGATCTTAACTTTTTTGTTCAGAACATATTTTTGTTACTGTATTTCAGTTTAGAATTGAGATAAGTACCATACCCACTTCTAAAAATGCCTGAAAAATTGATATCAAGTTTTTATTCATGACCCAATACTGCAATCAGTCAAGAGTAGTTCTTGAGAAAAGTTTTAAAACTATGCACAAAAAAATTATCGGCAATAGCATTCATGATGCTTGATAAATGGGTTCACTTGCATGTCATGTTCTAATATTGGAATTTCTGTTAGAGCACCAGTCAGTTTATGATTTGTCTCGAGTGTGTGTTCTTTTATCAGGGAATTGTGCTGTTAAAATATTTTTGTATCACTTTCAATCAGTTTTGTTAGTAGGGATGTTTTCCTTTGCTAACATGCTTGCAAGTTGGGAGGGGAAGAGGCTGATTTGGGGGTGTTCAGGTTGAGTGTTTGTGTCCTCCATATGTTGCTGCTCTCAGCAGGGGTTACTGTCAGGTCATTTGTCAGTGTAAGTACATAGTTGCTTTGTGAAGGCACTTGATTTTTAAGTTGTGCTTTCTCTTGTTGTACCATGCGGTATAATTAAAACTGTTTTTGTACTCAGTATGTTACTGTAATTTTTTGACTGCTCAAATATACCATCTCTACTTGTCACTCACTATCTAATGAGTACTACAGTATCTCCAGTTGGTGTGTGTGTTTTTGAGTTCTTCTATTATGCTGACACTTGATATTTATCTGGCTCCTCTTCCCCTGTTCTCATGGCCCACCTCCAATTGGACTTTAACAACATCCAGAACTGGGGAAGGTCCCAGCCACCCACTCCCATCCCCAACCACCCCACACTAAATTCCTTTTATAGGGTACCACAGTTGTGACATTTCCTGTGGCAAAGCAGGAATGTGTGGATCAGTGGGGCATCCACAAGGTGAGCTCATTTACAGAGGCACTAGTAATTTAACTTCTTATAACAAGTTATACGAAAACAAAACACAAAATCAAACCATTACTTGCATTTTCTTCCTTCTAATTACTCTGACCAGGTTATAAACCCAGCAACTTATCTGGAATGGATATCATTAACTGCAGGTACTGCGGAACACTTTTCAGAAGGACAGACTTACAGAATTTAGGACACTGTCCTACATTCTGGGTCATTGGAGACCTTAAGGCTCAGCTCCAGGCAGCATGGGCAGAGATTGTGCACCTCAAATTTCATATTCAAGAGGAAATACATTATAAGAACCACCCGTCATTTCCCCAACATCCAGCAGAAGACCCTCAGCTGCAAAGGGTAGTTGGTCTGGGGGGTTGGCAGGTGCTTAGGAGGGGCAAATTGGGTGCCCCATCACTCGGTGCTCTCCAACATATTACCTCCAAAAAACATATAAACACTACAAACAGGTATCTGCATCTATCTCAGAAATTAAACAAAGGGGCAGAGGACACTGCAGCACAGGAGCTAGCACAACAAAACTCACCCAAATCAGGAACCAAAACAAAAAAAGCAAAAAGGAAATCCAAAAAACTTCTGATCATAGGAGACTCCATGATTCAGGGAGTTGACACGTATCTCCAGCCAGGGGTAATGATCAGATGTCTCCCAGGTAGATCACCTTGGAGAGACACTGACCACATTGCTAAAATTGTTGAGGAAGCAGTAGAAAACATTGATGTCCTGGTACACATAAGGACTAATGATCTCGCCAGCCGGTCAGTTGTGGACACCAAGGAACACCTGACCAGGCTGGGTGACAAACTACCATCCACTTCATCTGACATCTCCTTCTCTGAGATGCTGCCGGTTTGGGAGGGGGGGGGGCAGATGGACAGAAGGTCAGAGAAGAGGAGATAGGGGAGCTAAACATGTGGCTCAAGGGCTGGTGCCAGGAAAAAGGACACAGATTTGTAGGGAACTGGCAACAGTTTTGAGAGCAAAAGTTCTTTAAATTTGATGGACTGCATTTGACTAAGGAGGAAGTCAGTACATTGAGGCAAAAGTTTGATGTCTTTGCAGAATATTTAAACTAGCAAATGGGGAGATGGGTGCAGCACCTCATATGTCAAATGGGAAGAACATCCCACCCCCCTCATCTAGTGATCAAACAGGGATTCAGCATGTTTGCAGTTCACTTGCATCACCAGGTAAGAAAAAAGGTCTGTCTCCCCCATACGACACACAGGGGAAATGTCAGACCTCAGTCAACAACTAACACACAGAAATCTGGTCAATGGAAATTCATGTACACAAATGCTCACAGACTGGGAAATAAGACCCCAAACCTGCAGGCAATAATGTCAGAGGCTAAACTGGACATAGTTGCAATTAATGAGATGTGGTTTACCAGTAACCACACTTGGGAGACTTCAGTACCTAGCTATGTACTGTTCAGAAGAGACTGAGGTGCAAAAACAGGGGGTGGAGTGGCCCTGTATGTCAATGAAAATATCAAAGCTACAGAAATTCAGAATACACATAAGGAGTCAGAAGAACTGTGGGTCATCCGGGAAACAGGAAATGGGACAGCCATAAGAACTGGGGTTGTCTACAGGCCCCCAGACCAGGGGGAGGGCATAGACACATTACTGTTAGAAGATATACAAAACATGACAGCTAAAGGGGAGGTTCTGATAATGGAGACTTCAACATGCCGGATACAGATTGGTCAATACCAGCAGGAACATCTTCCAGAACTAGACACATGGTGGATTCCCTGCAGGGGAAGGGCCTCAACCAACTGGTACAGCAACCCACAAGAAACAGGGCTATCCTAGACCTAGTACTGACTAACAGTGAAGGGATCACAGATCTCCAGGTAGAAGGTCACCTGGGGGCCAGTGACCATCAGATGGTATGGTTCAGTTTGGCCACTACAACTAAATCATCCCATTCCAAGGCAAAAATATGGGACTTCAGAGGAGCTGACTTTGATAAGATGGGCAACAGAGTTAAGCTAGCCCTGGCAAAAATAAATACAGGTGAGGGGGTACAGGCAAAATGGACAAGCATTAAGGATGCAATACTTGAAGCAACATCCCATTGTGTTAGACAGAAAAGGAAGTGCAAAAGAAGAAGGAAACCACTTTTTTGACAAATACAGTAGCAGAAAAGGTCAGAGCCAAAAGGCTGGCCTTCAGGAAATATAAGGGAACACAGAGGTATAAAGACAGGGAGGCATACCAAACTGCCCTAAAAGAAGCAGGGAAGGCAGTAAGGCAGGCAAAGTCCCAAACTGAGGAAACACTAGCACGAACAGTAAAAGAAGGTGACAAGACTTTCTATAGATACATTAGTGAAAGGAGAAAGTCCAGAGGGGGTATTGCTAAGCTCAAAGGAGAAAAGGGAGCATGTGAGGAGGAAGACCCTGTAAAAGCATCTATCCTAAATAGATACTTTTGCTCAGTATTTACTGAAGAGAAGGTAGGGCAGGGCCCACAGCTCAGCACCATGGACACAGGGGGAGAGAGGTGAGCACTACACCCTTCACAAAAGAAATGGTCCTACAAGAGCTCGCTAAGCTCAGGGTGGACAAGGCAATGGGACCTGTTGGCATACATCCCTGGGTACTTAGGGAGCTAAGGGTTGAACTAGCAGAGCCATTAGCAGAACTGTTTAGTGAGTCTCTGAGCACAGGAGAGGTCCCAGAAGACTGTAGAAGGGCTCATGTGATCCCACTCCACAAGAGTGGTAACAGGGAGAAGGCAGGGAACTACAGACCAGTCAGTCTTACCTCAGTAGTGGGCAAGATTATGGAGGCACTCCTTAAGGAAAGGATAGTGCAACACCTGGAATCCATAGGGGCACAGGATCCAAGACAGCATGGGTTTACAAAAGGAAGGTCCTGTCAAACTAATCTCATAGATATTTTTGACTGGATAACCAGAGTGGTGGACCAAGGGGGAGCAGTTGATGTTACCTACCTTGACTTCAGCAAAGCTTTCGACACTGTTCCACATAGAAGATTGATAAATAAGCTGGGTAGGCTCGGGTTGGTCGAAGTTGGTCAACTGGGTGGCAAACTGGTTGACGGGCAGAAAACAGAGAGTGGTGGTAAATGATATACAGTCAGAAGAGATGCAAGTCACAGGTGGGGTACCTCAGGGATCAGTCCTGGGGCCAGTCCTCTTCAATATTTTCATTAGTGATATTGCAGATGGACTAGAGGGTAAGGATTGTCTGTTTGCAGATGACACCAAGATCTGCAACAGAGTAGATGATCCAGATGGGGTGGGCAGAATGAGAAGAGATCTGGATAAACTAGCAAAATGGTTGGAAGAGTGGCAACTGGGATTTAATGCAAAGAAGTGCAAGCTCATGCATGTAGGGAAGAGAAACCCTGAAGTCACCTATAGGCTGGGAAGGGAGTTTCTGGCAGTCACAAAGGAAGAAAGAGACTTGGGCAACATCATCACCGATGACCTGAAATCATCCAAGCAGACCTCTAAAGCAGTAGGTAAGGCTAGGGGGATGTTAGGGTGTATTAGTTGGGTATCACAAGTCATAAGATGGAGGTAATAATCCCTTTTACAAGACACTAGTTAGGCCCCATCTGGAGTATTGTGTGCAGTACTGGAGCCCACACCTACACAAGGACATTAACCACTAATCCTCTCTGGGCAGAAGCTAAGGGCCTTCGGCTAGCTCACATGAACATCGGTAGCCTAAGGCACAAAACCCAGGACCTTGAAGCTTGGACTACACTGTATAAGCCTGATACACTTGCAGTCACCGAAACCTAGCTTAAGCCACATATTCTTCCTCATGAAATTGACCTGGTCGGCTATAATGTCTTCAGACAGGATAGGGTAGGTAAGTAAGGTGGTTGCGTCCTCATTTACACTAAGACTAATCTCAATGCTGTTCAGCTAAGTTATCCTCCCCTTGATGACTCGTCATGTGAGACCATATTTATCAAACTGCTCCTTGGAAGCACCAAGCCTCTCCACATCGGGTGTGCCTACCTTTCCCCCTTGTTGGCTGCCTCTTCCTTAGAATCCATGACCCATACCCTAGCAGAGCACCCATTGGGGGAACGGATTCTCCTTGGGGACTTCACTCAGAACTGGCTTGCCCTGGTGACCTCAGCAACCAAGAACCCTATCCTTGGCTCCAGACTGACTCAAATTATCAATCTGCCTACTAGGCACAATGCCAAGTCTGGCAACCACTCTCTCCTTGACTGGGCCCTTGTCTCCTGCCCTGACCAAATTATGACAGTTGGGACCATGGTGGACTCACTTAGTGACCACTCGCTTATCTTTTGAACCTGGTCCAATAAGGCTCCCAAATCGGCCACCAGAGTGATAGCAGCCAGGAACTTCAGCAGGTTTACAGCCAACGATTTCTGCTCTGACCTTCATTCAGTAGATTGGGAGCCCATCCTCACTCTCCCCTCCCTAGATGAAGCACTTGACCACTTCACTAATTCATTTTTGTCTGTGGCCAATGCCCATGCTCCACATAAAAAACTAAGAGTTCAGGGGAAGTTCCACAAATGGCTTAACCCTGGCCTCAAGTGGAGCATGTTGCTCAGGGATAGGGCATGGGGACTATACAAATCCTCAGGCCTCAATGCTGACTGGGAAAAATACAGGGCACTGAGGAACTACTGTAAGAAAGCTGCCAAACAAGCAAAGTCCTCATACTTGTGGGACCTCCAGACTAGTCACCTAATGGATCCCAAGAAATTCTGAGGCCATATAAACCTGCTACTTAAGGGTGCCCCTAATGCCCAGGATGGAGCTCTCCTGGTCGGGAATACCTTGACCAATGACCCCTCCTCAATAGCAGAGGAGTTCAATGCCACTTTTTCTAACCTCAATGGCCTATCTTGCCCTGTCCTGCCTGGGGTCCCTCAATATACCAGTCCCAACAGTGAACCTACTCAGCCCCAGTTTCACCTGAAACTTGTTAAACCCTCAGAGGTTCTCCCACTCCTACTCAAAATTAAACTGGACTCCACCCCGGGACCTGACCTGCTCAAACCAAAACTACTGAGGGCTGCTGCCTTGGCCATTGACCTCCCTTTCACCTGGCTCATCAACAGGTCCCTCCTTGAGGGTACAGTTCCCAGTAAGTGGAAAGTTGCGACCGTAGTCCCAGTGCACAAAAAAGGGCCCCCGTGATAATGTGGTGAGTTTCAGGTCATCTCCATTCTCTGTCCCCTAGGAAAGGTGCAGGAGAGACTAGTCTATAACCAAATGCTAAAATACTTTGAGACGCACTCTATCCTAACTGACATCCAACATGACTTTAGGAAAGGTCATGGCACGGACACAGCCCTTATCCAGCTCACGTCTGATGTTCTTCAGGCAATGGACAATGGCTCCCCGATGGGAGCCCTGTTTATTGACCTGTCCAAAGCCTTTGATTGTGTCTCCCATCAATTCCTTCTCTCCAAACTCCACCTCCTTGGACTGGATGGGCGCTCACTCTCCTGGTTTAAGAGCTACTTGCTCAACCGAAACCAAAAAGTTATCTGGAAAGGTGTCCAATCTGGTATCCGACCAGTGGTCTCTGAGGCTCCCCAAGGCTCTATCTTGGGCCCCCTGCTGTTCTCCCTCTTTGTCAGTGACATTTAAAGGGGTTGTGGGCCATGTAATCTAATTATCTATGCAGATGACACCGTTGTCTACTGCAGTGACCCTCAACTTAGTGTCATCACTGCCAAATGGTAAGCTAGCCTCTCAGCACTTAAAGCTTGGTTCTCCTCCAACCTTCTAGTCCTGAATGAGGAAAAGACTAAAGCGGTCCTGTTTGGAACCAGGTGTCTGGGGGACATCAGATCTGACCTGCTCAAACTCCGAACAGCCCAGGGGAAGAGAGTCGAGGTCCTTGGCAAGATCAATTACCTTGGTATCCTCCTTGACCAGGAGCTGTCCTACAAACCTAATATTGACACTTTAACTAAAACCATCCACCAGAGGATTGGGCTCCTCTACCGCCTGGGACACTCACTCTCTGATGAGGCTCAGCGAGCTATAGCCAACTGCACTCTTCTCCCCATCCTCCTCTACAGGGCCCCCCTCCTCCTGTCCCTATGGGAAGGGGATCTACGTACTCTGTCTGTGCTTTACGATCGAGTAGCACGCCTTGCTGACCTCCATTGGTCCTCCTTAAGGCACAAACTGGCCTACTCCTCCACCTGCCTGACCTACAAATTCTCCACCGCAGGCCCCCCTCCTCACTTGTGGGGCCTGCTCAACCCTAAGGCACATGACCGTGACACGAGGTCCTCTGCTGGCTGTCCCCTGGCCATCCCTTGAGTCTGCACCGACTCTGGCAGGTGTTCCTTTAAATTCTCGGCCCCACACCTATGGAACACCCTCCCAGCTTACCTGGTCAACAAGCCATCTCTCCAAAGCTTCAGGCTGGGCCTCAAAGTTTACCTCCTGGAACTTAGCCTCTGTGGCTGCAATCGTTAGCCCCCGCATATCATCCCCTCCTATACAGGTCTTACCCCTGACCATGTTACTCCATGCTCATTTTTATGATAGTATCTACCGTGTCTAATGCTACCCCATTGTATCGTACCACAGGTGTAACTTATGCTCTCCTTTTTAATTACTGTCATTCCAATGTATATAAGTATTACAACCACTGTATGCTGTCCAATGTGTAAAGTATGTTTTTTATGTAACCAATCCCAGGTCGCCCCTGAAAAAGGGACCTCTGGTCTCAGCGGGCTCACCCGGTTATTAAAATTTTAAATAAATAAATAAAAAAATTGTGGCAGTCCAGAGAAGGGCAACCAAAATGGTGCAGGGACTGCATCAGAAGACATATGAGGGCAGATTAACAGAGCTCAATATGTATACCCTAGAGCGATGGAGGGAGAGAGGTGATATGACTGAAACATTCAAACACCTTAAGGGCATTAACAAGGTGAAAGAGTCTAGCATGTTTCAATATAAGAAAAATAGCAGGACAAGAGGACACAGCATGAGATTAAAGGGAGACCGATTAAGGGGTAATGTGAGGAAGTTCTTTTTCACAGAAAGGGTGGTGGATGCATGGAACGGCCTACCTCAGGAAGTGGTGGCTATGAATATGGTGCAGGGATTCAAACAGGCATGGGATAGGCATAAGGGAGCAATACAGATGAGTATGAATAGATAGGCCACTGACAGAGCAAAGGTCGATGGCACATTTATAAGGTAGAAAAAGAAATGGGCAGACTGGATGGGCCTTGTGGTCCATATCTGCCATCAACTTCTATGTTTCTATGTTTCTATGTTCCATGAAAATCAGCTGTTCCTCAATGCCAAGAAAAAAATCTTTATGACTTTTGGCATTAGGCAGATGCTTGCTACACTCAACCCTCTGCCCTCTTTCCTTTCCCTTAATGCTGCAATGATTGAAGATGTCTCCTCCTTTAAATTCCTGGGGATCTGGCTGGACTGTCATCTCAATTTTTATGCTCATGTGGATACAATTTCCCAGAAGATTCACTCCAAATGCAGTGTGCTTTAATGGAAAAAGAAGAACATCCCTCTTCCTGTCCACAGACAGATCCTCTTGAAGATGATACTCCCTCCTCATTACCTATCTTCGTGGCCAGTATTTATTGCTGCCCAGGCACACCAACCACAAAAGTCACTGACCTACTGTGCCAACTCTCATCTCTTGCCCAGTCAGGTGAACTATATGTCATGGGTGACTTTAACCACAACTGGCTAGCACCCACTTTTAACAAAACCCAAACTGAGTTAACCACTCTTAATCTTACCCAAACCATTACGGAACCCACCCGTTCAAACCATAAGTCAGGTAAGCACTCCCTACTAGACTGGGCGCCTACATCCCACCCACATTGCATCATCAGTTCAGGCCTCCTCACTGATTCCATTAGTGACCACCACCTAATCTACTTGGTCCGCAAAATCCACAGAGTTAAATCCCCTCCTAAATTTATATTCCAATGGTCCTACAAATCCCTCCATCTCTCCCCCCTCCTGGAAGATCTATCTCACTCAGATTGGGTCCCGAACTCAAGCTCTCCAACATGGATTCAGCCCTTATGCATTTTCAGAACACCTTACTCACTGCCTGGGACAAACATGCCCCCCTACGCCGGACTAGAGTCCGCGGGTCTCACCTACCCTGGATATCCCCTGAGTTGATAGCTTGCCAACAAGCCCGTGACCAGGCCTGGCGTAACTACAAATCCACTCTCCTCCCAAGCAACTTTGTCACCTACCGCATGCTCTGCAACAAATGCACAAAGACCATCTGCTTAGCTAAGGCTGAATATTTCAACAACACCCTAAATGCAAATCTTGGGAGACCTTCTAAATTCTGGAAAGTCATTAGCTCCCTTTCCTCTCCCCAAACAGCAAGCCCCCCATCTCTCCTCCTCGTCCAAGGGACTCTCCTCACCGACCCCCTGAAGGTAGCCTCTGAGTTTAATTCCTATTTCACTACTTGTGCCCTGGCCCTCCTTGATTTCCTACCTCCTGCAACCACGCCCACCCCCCATTCATCTATAACCACATCCACCCCCCAGTCATCTATCACCCTACCTACTGGTAGGAATCCCTTTTCCTTCATACCCATGTCCTCCACCGAAACTTTAGATGCCCTTCACTCCCTGGACCCCTCCAAAGGCAAATCCCCTGATGGTCTCGATAACAAACTCCTCTTCCTTTCTGCCCCTGCCATCGCTACTCCCCTCGCCACCCTACTAAACCTATCTTTCACCAGCAAGTCACTCCCCTCCGAATGGAAGCATACCACTGTCCTACCCCTTCCAAAAGGTGGTGATCCTTCCTCCACTACTAAGTACCATCCCATCTCCCTCCTCCCCAACCTCGCCAAACTCCAGCAACACCTAGTTCTATCCCAGCTCTCCCACTTTCTCTCAGAAACTAATTTCTTCACCCCATTTCAGTCCACCTTCAGAAAACACCACTCTATCACCTCTCCCCCCACTAAGACTCATGGACTCCATCCTCACAGGGATGGATAAAGGGCTAATCACTGCCACTTTTTCATTGACCTAGCTAAAGCTTTTGACACAGTATCCCATTCTCTTCTACTATCCTGCCTATCAGGGGCTGGGTTAGCACCGTCTGCCACAAACTGGTCCAGTGCCTACCTACTAAATAGAATCCAATCCACTAAAATAGCTGACCATACCTCCCCCCCTCTCCCTATCACCACCGGCATTCCCCAAGGCTCAGTTCTTGGCCCGATCCTCTTCTCCATCCTTCTAAATGATCTGCCTAATTCTTGCTCCTCTACCTTGATCCACATGTATGCAGTTGACACGGCCCTCTTTACCTCCGGCCGGACTCACAAAGAACTCACTTCCAAACTTCAAACTGATTTCAACAAAATCCAACACTGGTTCAATACCAACCAACTCTCCCTAAATGCCAAGAAAACTGTCTCTATGTCTTTTGGCACTAGACCGCATCTATCCAAACTCACCCCATCTCTGATCTTCCATACCCTAAACAACACCATCCTTGATGAAGTGCCCTCCTTCAGGTATCTAGGGTCTTGGCTCGATCACCACCTCTCCTTTTTCACACTCGTAGATGCCATCATTTCTAAACTGCACCCAAAACTTGGCGCCCTCTACAGGAACTGCACTTGTCTCCCGCTACCTGTCAGATGTGATTTAGTCCTGAAAATGATTCTACCCACCTTCAACTACCGTGATGCCATCTGCAGCTCTGCCTCAAAGACCACCCTAGCCAGACTTGACCCCCTCTTTAATGTGTTCTGCCGCTTTGCCCTCGATGGCCCCCCCACTCACATCACTGCGAGCTCTACCGTTCACTGGCCCTGCCATCCCTGAGTAACGCGCCTAATTCATAGTGTTAAACTCTCGCTTCAACTCTGGCTCCGGTTCCCCTCGCCCCCACCTCGTGATCCTCCCCATCTGCCCCACCCACCCCCACCCACACCCTCAGGTCCACTGACACTAGGCTATTAGTTATCCCCCACTGAAGGACCACCACCGGCCAATCGGCCTTCTCTTACCTCTTCCCTAAACTCTGGAATGGCCTGCCGGCCCAGATCCGCCATTCTTCATCCAAACACTTCCTATCCTCTGCCCTCACTAACTTCCTTGCACCAAATTGCAACTGCCCCTGACCTCCCCCCTTTGATAGCTTCTCTTCCCCCATCGCCCATTAGCACCTGACCAGCGGCTTGGCCATCGCCTAATTGTCTGGCTTATATACTGCCTTATGCACTTACACTCTCACTCTTACTCCCTTTTCTCACTCCTAACATCTCCCTTCTCTCCCCCCTTCCTAATTAACATACGCTCTTCTGCCCTACTCACAGCTACTAACCCCATCCTCCCTCCCTCCTACCTCACCTAAACCTCCCCCCTACGCACCTAATGCTTACTAGTCCACTCCTCCTCTACCCCCCATCTTCACTCTCCAACTCCTACTGTCAACTTGGTGCATCCCGCTGCAGCTCAAGTTCTGATACTGGCACTCTAGTTCTGTTACTGGCACTTATGTAATTCATGTATTGCCTCATTGTGTACCCATGATCTGTATACCCTGTCCCTGATGATCATATTCTGTATTGTTCTTGCCTTGATTTGAACCCATGATATGTATACCCTGTCGTTGATGATCATGTTCTGTACTGTTCTCCTTATGTAACAAATTCAAATGTAATCCCTCCAAACTATGTACATTATCTGTATTGCTCTACTGCAAAACTCAACTATTGTATGTATACCTGCCTCCTCTGTAACCCCCCCCCCCCGGTCGCACCGTGAGACGAGCATCTTTTTGCTCAGTGTGCCTTTCCTGGTGAAACATTTTCAATAAATAAATAAATAAAATATTCCCCATTTGTGATTATGGTGATATCAGTTACAGTGCTGCTACCATATCCACCTTAGCAATACTGGACCTCCTATTTCACTCCTGTCAATTTGCCCTTAATAGTCAACTGTACACTCACAACTTTCCCTATACACTTCCCTCATCCACCCCTCCCTTGGTGCTAGGTTTCTTGTACACTCTGCCTCCTTTATTTCCAACTTTTGACTTGACTCCCTCCCCTCTTATCTTGCCTCTCTTTCTTCTCTTTCCCTCACTACCTCTTGTTCCCTTTCCAACCTTTGTGCTCACTCCTTTGATCTCCCTCCAACAAAATTCTCTGCTGGGCAAGCTGCTGTCTCATTTCACTTCCCTAAATTCTGGGGCTTTCTCCCTCCTTCCATTCATTCTGCTTCCTTCATGATGTAAAATCTCTCATCTATGATTTCACTTCTCAGTGCTGCAGTTGCCATTGATGCTGGCTCCTAGACAATCTCTGCTGGCCTCCACCTTGAGCTGTTATCAGTATAGCCCTCCTTCCCCAGTTTACATCCATTCCCCCCTATTAAGTACTGCATTGTTGCACAGTGCATATTGTTCACAATGTTCTTCTTTTGCACTTTTATATTATGAATATTTTCTACCCAGAAGCATTGCTTGTGGAGTGTCCATTTTTTTGTTGTACTTATTTATATATTATTGCATTTCCTGAACATTGTATTTTGTAAATGCAGGGTAATCTTCCTTCCCCCCTCTCCCCAGAAGACATCTGGAAATGAGCTGCTATCAGCTCAGTGTGTCATAGGGACCAGATCATGCTATATGAAAGATACAACTAGAGACTGGTTTCCACACAAGAAAAAGAAAGGTAACGGTGGGACCTGAGCTCATATTGGCATGTTAAAATTTAAGGTGTAGGTACCTGACCAATTTGGGGGGGGGGGTGGAACCTTCGCCTTGGTGGTCATGCTAGTCATAATTTTGCCAAATGATGAAATCAAGAATCATTTAAAATGTTATAATGATGAAATAAAAACAGAATGTAAAAAAAAAAAACAGAATTAACATAAATAAATTACAAGTTTTTAAGCAGCTTTTCTTCTGGGTAAGGACTGGTACAATAACCTTTTGGTAGGGACACTAAACTGCCATGGTCATTCTTCAGTACATTTCAATAATATCAGATCAATTGAGGGAAGGGAGTACACTAGATGCCAGGGAAGGACTTTAGTACAGTTCCACAATACTGACAGGGTTCATGTGAAAAAGTAGGAGTCCACTAGACTACATGGGAAGGGCTTTTTGTTACAGTTCTACACTACTGACAGGGATCCAGGGATTATGTTGGCAGTGTCTACTAGACTGCCAGGGAAGGGTTTTAGCATTTGCTAAACTGCCAGGGATGGCAAGGTTGCTATGGTCCAGTGTGGGGGATGGCCAAAGATCTGCACAATGCCTTTGCACAGTTATGCATAAACACATTGCACAGAGCTGCTAATGGTTACATAATGACATGCAAATGACTCTTTTGTGCTGTAGAAGCCATACATTATGTGGCAATTAGGATACTACCTGCTGAAAATGGTTCTCAGAAGTAACAACTCTATTTTTTTTGGGATACACTATCTCCCATTCCTCCTGGGAGCCTGCTGCCAGAATTGGGCTGTGGTAATGATGAACATATGCACCATGCATGGTGTTTGTAATGTCCAGATTACATAAAAAAAAATATTCTCCCATATACTGTATTCTGTTTTGGCCAATCCACTTGAAAAGGAGATTCTGCTAGTGTTTGTCCATCCCCTTTGGAATCCTTTGGTGCAAAGGCATTTTCAGTGTTGCAGGTGGAATGCCTTATCAAATCAGCTTTAGCAGAAATACTCTGTTGAAGTTTCTGAAAAAGCCATTAATAGCCATCCTTTTTCCCTTGTGTTTGAGGGCTCATTTTAAATATGTTATTTATGGGAGGGATTTCAGAGTACTTATTTTTTGTTTTATAAATGTTTTAAATGTTTAAATTGATTAAATGAAATTGTATGTACAGTGCTTCAAGCCCTTGGAATGAGGTGCTATAGTAAATGTTGTCAGTGTCAGTGGCTCAGCAGGTAGCACACTCGCCTCTGAGGCTGGGCGATCAGAAGGCTGTGGGTTGTATCCCCCCACCAGGCACTTGGGTTACTATCCTAATACTGACACCGTAGTGCAGCATGAGAGGGGTGCCGCACTCCTGAGGAGCCGTCTTTCAGATGAGACTTTAAACTGAGGTCCCATCTGCCTGTTCTGCTAGTAGTTCAGGTGGATGTTAAAGATCCCATGGTATTTCTCGAAAAGAGTAGGGGAATTTCCCTGGTGCCCTGGCCAAATTTCCAACCTTTCACTAAAAAAATACCACCAACAGCTTAATCTGGTTCAAAGTCAGTTGGCATTCATCTGTATCCCTCTCACCAGGGTCGTGCCTGAAAATAGGCAGAATTTGTCTGGCACACTTACCCGGTCAACAAAAACTAAATAAATAAATAAAATCTGCTTATTTACTTGATTGTTTGCTGTCGCAGCCCAATATTCTGACAGACACAATTGGATGGACAGGCCATACTCTCTATCTGGATATCACTCAGATGTAGCTGTTACTGTTAGTGCAGTGTTTTGTTAGCATAGCTCAAATGGTAGGGACAATACCTGTTTTATTTATTCCTTATTTAGATATTGTAATAAAAAAGGTTTTTGCAAAAATCCTTCACAAATTTTCTAAAAATCTACATGCAACATAAATATTTTGAACATCCATGTGATGTTTTACAAAATCTTTGTGATATGTTAAGGTTTTCAATCTCTATATGCTGCATGATGGTTTTCAAAAGCTACTTTTCACAAAACATTAACAAAGAAAGTTTACAAAATCTAGTAGCAGTAGCAGTTTAAATTATTTGACACCATATCCTACAGGCTCAAAGTGTCTTATGGATTACATACAAATTGTAGCAGCACCGATTCCAACTCCTTCATCATAGAATAAATATATATGCATGCAATAAATAACCAGAAACTTATGTGAAAAATGAATTCAGCACAGCATCATCAAACAGATGAAAGCCATGACAAAGAGATGGTATTTTAGCTTCCTATTGAAAACCTCAAACAAGGGGATAGTAAGGCAGTTAGTTTAAAAATATGGGCACTGTCACCAAAAATGTTTAATCACCAGACTGCTTTAAACAGGACTTGGAAAACAATCAGGAGGCTCACCTAGGAAGAATGGAGGGGGTTTAAGAATACAGTAACTGCTCCAGGTAGCCAGGGCCCAAACTGTAAAGCATTAGGTACAGTATGTTACAAACATATCTTGACGGTAACATGCCACCTCACAGACTGTCAGTGCAAGGTCTGCAGCACAGGAGAGATCTGCTTGGAGCAGGAAACTCCACCAATGTACCTGGCTACTGCATTCTGCACCAGCTGCAAGCAGTGTCTCAAATCTCCAGGTAGCCTGAAGTACAGAGCATTTCTGTAGTCCAGTCCTGACACCATGAACACATGCAGTAGTATCTTTACATCCTTGGAATTTAGATAGTGTTTTTACCCAGGTGATATTTCTTAGATAATGAAATCCACCACTTACAGCCACTAATATCTGATGTTCTTGTGTTGACTTTCAATCCATGATGATTCCCAGATTCTTCATCCTATTTGAGGCAAAAAGAGGGATGTGATCCAGTTGTAATCCTGTCACAAACTATCTCACCCTAGTCAACCAACTACAGCCCATGACCACTAGTAGGTTTTTGTCTTGTCTGTATTCTGCCAAAGTGTCATAGGGTCTCCAAAGATAGCATCTTATATCTGACAGATGCTGTAATAGTAGCCAGAACCCCCCCCCCGTGTCTTCATGTGTCACATTTTTATATGTTATGTGTTGTTCTGCATAGACTGGCCACCTATGCAATTTTCGTGGGTTAATATTGTTTTGCCTTTTGTCTCCCCCCCCCTTTTTTGTTTCTGGCTACCTGGTTACATATCTGTTAGGTTATAAGATGAGAGTCTGAAGAGATTAGATTTGTAAAATGGATATGGCCCCTTTAAATGGGCATAATGTTAAAAAACTTCTGCACCGTCCTTATTGTTGCTCAAAATAGACCCTAACAATGCTTTTCTCCTCAAGAGCAGCTTTCCCCTGGAGTTTTCTATGAAAGAAGCTGCTGTTTAAGGTATTTGCTTTTTCGTGACTTTTTTTGCGAGCTGCACGAGCGTGCGCACTGCCGTGCTGCCCGCAAACTCCGCAAACAGTAATTAAAGACATGTTTTACGGTTCTGGACCAAAGTGCTAATGCTGTTGCCTTGCCATTAGCGCTAAAGGTTATATACACTCAGAAACAATAAAAGAGTGAGCTTTTATGTGAACTCAGTGAAAAGGTTGTATGACTATATGCAATACCGAGCGTGTTGTTTATTTTACTTCCTGGTATTATATTATTGGATTTCTGTACTAGTTAACCTTTCTTTTCATGTATACACACTTAAGGAATGATGTAATGATAAAATAGGTGAAAAACATAAGTAGGTGTGTTCTGAGAAAGCATAATATATGCTGTATTACCTGGTCTGCATTGTATCTTCTTTATGGTAACCCTTTTCTCTAGGGGCCAGCCGGCCATTGTGTTGTTACCCTTATAGCAAAGGGGAGGGACTTACTCAGAAAACATACCAAAAAGAAGGCTTAAAGGTTTATATTTAATATTAATATGCTCACACCTCCTATAGGAGTTTAAAATACATCAGAATGGAAATTCATTATGTTTAAATTATATAAATAAGTTGTTTAAAAGAGGAATCTTTTAGTTCATTTGATTGATGGGTAATTCACCCAATGAGAGCTCAGTATCAGATATATAATTTCAGCAAGAGCAAGTAAAGAGTCAGTAGCAGTCAGGATGGTGACGTGTATGTATCCAGAACTAGTGCTCTAGTTTATTGTGGATACTACTACTCATGGTTGATGCCTTCGTGTTTGTATTCTTTTATTTTGTTTTTTTTATTGTCTGTGGGAATAAGTCCGCCTTTAATTTTCGCTTGATGTATTATATTGGAAATTTATTGAATAAAACTGCCTGAAGTTCATCTTGAAGAATACAGCCTGTGTCAGAGTCCTTCTGTAACCCACCTAGTGTCCTCTTACACAAAGCTAATTGGAGGACATCCAGTTGGTGATATCAGCTAGGCATCTGTTCAGCACATTCACAACATTCTCTCTACAGGGGCAAAAAACAGATATAGCTGCGTATCGTTGGCATAGCAATGAAACTTCAATTTATATTACTGAATGACTTCTCCCAGTGGCAGTATATACACCGCTAATAATATGGGTGACAAAACTGAACAATGAGGGACCCAATTGTCCATGGCAACAGGTGGTGAGGGAGAATTTACCAGTGCAACCTGCTGCACCCCCTCCAGTGATCACCAGGTCATGAGGGTAAAGAATGTGGGAGGGAGTCGGGATTAATGTGGTTATTTAAATATTTTGAATATGTTGGCATTATATGAGTTACAGCATCATTAATGCATGGCCCCATACCTGTAGCTTGGCCTTTGGCAATGAGGGAAGGGGAGGGGGAAGGGTGCCAGTTATACTTGACAACCCTAATGGCACATTTCCAAAGTTTGTGGGCATAAGTTTGAAAATCATCATAGCACATTTCCAAACTTTGTTAAGTTTTAGTTTTGTGAGATAGCAACCCTTATACTAACATAGTTGTTTGCAATGGATCTATTATAAGTGTGCAGTAGCACCCCATAGCTAGAGCTGAGTTCACTGTTCAATGTTGAATCCCAATTCTTGCACCTTAATAACACTGACATCATTTGACAAAATATATATTTTTTTAATTTATTTTATTGACAGTCAGGGTGTTAGAGTCTCAAGTGTGAAAAGTTTTGTGATGTCATCCTGTATGGATATTGAGACATGGAGCACTGAAAAATGAAAAAAGAAAACAAAACACATACTTAATATTCTGTATTTTATACTCTCACCTACAACCTAGATGATGTGGAATTTTTTTCATGATATTTTCAGGCTTTATGGGGCCTGGGCCAATGGTGTGACTTTTGAAGGTTTGGTGAAAAAATATTATACCATAAAGTTATAACAATTTGTGAATTAGCATTCAGTGCTTGTTTTCATGATTCACCTGTCGTGCTCAAAAATGATCAATCGTGATGACCGCCATTTTTTGTACCATTAAAGAACAGCTGTCTATTATAATAAAAAAAAACATAAACCACTAGATTTACACCTATAGGGCTAGACTTTTAAATGGTGGCACGTGGCTTGCGTCAGACCCTGCACCTCAACACTTTGGTCTGGTAGTGTGTAAAAGGCTTTTGCTGCAACTATATCCAATTTTAATAAGTTGAATACAGGTGCAACGGTTTACCCAGTTCATGGCAGCTTGCAACAAATATTTGGTGCAAGCCTCATGAAAAGGGTATCTAGGATTGATGTACAGTAAGCTAGGCCAGCAAAAAGCTGTTCTAACTTGCATCAATAGGTACATGGGATAGAAAATTTTGATTGCCAGCTGCGTGAATGCCACAAGCTTGGTGCACTATATGTATGGTGCACCCAGGGCTTGTGGTATTTGCAAGCATTAGTAAATCCAGCCCAGTATGTTTTAACTTTATTGTCTTCTACTTATGTGGGCTCTTTTTTCACTTGCCACTGCCATTGGTCAATCAAACATTGCAGGCAATGCAGCAACTATTTCACGGAGTCTCTCAAAATGTATCTGAGTCTCCCCTGCTAACCATACAACTGCTGTTTGTGGCATCACAGTCTGCTGTCAAAATGAGCACTATAAAGTCATAAACAAAGATGATGTGATTTAACAGGGGGAGGCAAATGTTTTCTATAAATACTTTTAGATGTACTAAAAAAGATGTGTCATATATATTGGAACGGTACACTGAAAATGAAGAAACGTATTTTCTAATGAATTATAACAGCTGAAATTTCTCATTTTTGAAAGCACATGCAGAAGTATAGACTTGTTCTTTAAACTCACAAACATTAAAAATACATGAAACATATCTCTTTAAAGAAACAAACAAAAAAACACCTCAACATTGCTAAACAGGACTCATTTAGCTGGATTCTGGATTCTGCTGCTTTTTTAAAGGTTGACACAAACACCTTTTCTGGGAACCCATAAATTCAGAATGCCCAGTTTTGCTAGAGGAGCCATTTACCCATGTTCTCTGTATCAGAACAGCAGGACTTCCTTGAATTC
The DNA here is from genome assembly GCA_016271365.2 of Neoceratodus forsteri. Lineage (NCBI taxonomy): Eukaryota > Metazoa > Chordata > Ceratodontiformes > Ceratodontidae > Neoceratodus > Neoceratodus forsteri. The sequence goes on from CM057451.1 coordinate 204,957,562, forward strand.
TGAAGCTGCAGCTGGAAGTCATGCTGTTGGTTGCAATGACAGCAGTGAGCCACCAGTCATAGAAACATAGAAACATAGAATTTGATGGCAGATAAGGACCGCTTGGCCCACCCAGTCTGCCCATTTCCCTACCTACTGGATAAGCTGCAGATCCTAGTTAACCAGCAGCCTACTTCTTCCTACCCCCACCCCCCAGAATTGCCTTATGACTATCCCATGCATGCTTGAATTCCACCACTGATTTTGACTCCACAACCTCCGTTGGAAGGCCGTTCCATGCATCCACAACCCTCTCTGTGAAAAAATACTTCCTTAAATTACCTCTGAGCTGCCCCCCCATCTTCAAATTGTGCCCTCTTGTTCTTGCACACCTCTTTTTTTGAACGATGCTACCTCTTGGACTTTGTTGATTCCTTTGAGGTACTTGAAAGTTTCTATCATGTCCCCCTCCCTCCTTTCCTCGAGGCTATAAATATTAAGCTCCTTAAGTCTCTCTTCATATGTCTTCCGTGCAGACCCTGCACCATTTTAGTTGCCTCCTCTGGACAGCTTCCATCCGTCTATGTCTTGATGGAGACTGGGTCTCCAGAACTGCACACAGTACTCAGATGGGGTCTCACCAGCTGTCTGTACAGAGGGATAATAACTTCCTGTTTTCTACTGGTGATGCCTCTCCTATGCATCCCAGTATCCCCCAGCCCTCCTTGCTGCCTCTCATATTGCTTGCCCATCTTTAGGTCATCTGATATGATTACCCCAGGTCCCTTTCCATTTTTGTTGTTGTTAGTATCTCACTCCCATTGTGTACTCTTCCCTGGGTTTTGTTTCCCAGGTGCATTACCTTGCACTTCTAGCATTGAATCTAAGCTGCCATACATTTGACCATTCCTCTAACCTTGCCAAGTCCCTTCTCATCCTTTCCACCCCACCCTGTGCATCAACTCTGTTGCAGATCTTAGTGTCATCTGCAAAGAGACATACTTTTTCCTTCCAGTCCTTCTGCAATGTCGCTATAAAGACATTGAAGAGGACCCGTCCTAATACTGAACCCTGCGGTACCCCACTAGTAACCTCCTTTCTTCTGAGTGGACTCCATTTACTATTACTCTCTGTGTCCTATTCTCCAGCCAATTCTTTACCCAGGCTGTCATCTTGGGACCCACTCCCAGGCTGGCTAACTTGTATATTAATCTTTTGTGTGGGACTGTGTCAAATGCCTTGCTAAAGTCTAGGTAGGCCATGTCCACAGCCCCTCACTGATCTACTACTTTGGTCACCCAGTCAAAGAAATCTATCAGATTCTGTCTGGCATGACCTTCCCACTGTGAATCCATGCTGCCTAGGGTCCTGTGCCCCTCTGGCCTCTAGATACTTGACAATTCTTTCCTTTAGAAGTGATTCCATCATTTTCCCTATCACTGAGGTTAAACTAACAGGTCTATAGTTTCCTGCTTCTGCCTTGCTCCCACTTTTGTGAAGGGGAATCACATCTGCCCTCCTCCAGTCCTCGGGTACCACCCCATCCTCCCATGATTTGTTAAAAAGGGTAGTCAGTGGTGTCACTAGTTCTACCCTTAGTTCTTTTAGAATTCTGGGATGAACTCATCAGGCCCCATTGCTTTGTCCACTCAGTTTTAAGAGTTCTTTCAGAACCCTTTCTTCTGTAAATGGGCTGGTATCAACTTCTGTATCCAGAGTGTTACTACTGTTTGTTTTATGTACCTCCTCTTCCTTTGTAAATACTGAGCAAAAATATTTGTTTAGTATCTCTGCCTTTCACAGTCTCCTCTGCCCACCCTCCTCCCCTTTATTAAGCCTCACTATCCCTCCCTTGGTCTTCCTTCACTCCCTGATGTACCTATAAAAGGTTTTATCCCCCTTCTTAACTGAGTTGGCTATCTTTTCCTCGGTTTGGGCCTTTGCTGTTCTGACTGCCTTCCCAGCCTCCTTTTGCTTTAACTGATAAGTTCTCTGTCCTGCTCCTTCTGTGATTCCTTGTACTTCCTGAATGCTTTCTTTTCTCTTGAACCTTCACTGCCACTTCCTTTGAGAACCATAGTGGTTTCTTACATCGTCTTGTTTTGTTTATTTGCTTCACACAAAGGCTTGTTACCTCTGTGATGGCAGTTTTATTATTCCCCATTGTTCTTCCACCCTCCTTCCTGCCCATTTGCTAGTGCTCCTTAGGCACTCACCCATTTTGGCAAAGTCAGCCCTCCTAAAGTCCAGTACTTTGTCTTTGTATGGCTTGACTCTATTGCAGTGTTTATTGTGAACTATACTGTTCGATGGTCGCTAGTTCCCAGATGGCTACCCACTTCTACATCTGTGGTCCTCTCCATCTACATTTGAGAGTATCAAGTCTAATATTGCTCCCTCTCAAGTGGGCTCCAATACTAGTTGTCTAAGGCATGCCCCTGTAGGGCATCTAGAATAACTGCACTCTTCGAAGTGGCAGCTGCAACTGCACTCCAGTTAATATCTGGCATATTCAGATCACCCATCAGCAATATCTCCCCTTTTTCTGCCATTCAAAGTATACTTTCTATCATTTCCTTGTCCATTTCCTCCCCCTGAGAAGGGGGTCTGTATACAACCCCTGTGCAGATTGTGGTGCCTTTGCCTGTCTCCAAATTTACCCACAGTGCTTCTTCTCCTCCCTGTTTACCCTTTTGTTCTGTTGCTTTTATTCCTTCCGTTATGTAAAGAACTACTCCTCCTCCTCTTTTACCCTCCCTGTCCCTCCTGTAGATAATGTATCCTGGTATGTTTACGTCCCAGTCATGGTTTTGTGTGTACCATGTTTCTGTGACTGCCATGATATCCAGATGTTCCTCCTCCATCAAGGCCACTAATTCAGGAAGCTTGTTACCTAGACTACGGGCATTGGTACTCATTGCTCTCCATTTTTTTATGGCTTTACCTTCTGTTGCAGCATCCCCCACTGACCGTTCTACCTTGGTCTTTTTCTCATTTAGTACCCTGTTTTGTAGGTAGAGGCTGGAATTTTTCTGCTGCTTGTCAGTGCCTCCCCCTTTGACTAGTTTAAAAGCTTGCCAATGAAGCATTTAAACCGATTGCTCAAAAGACTTGTTCCCTTCCTGGACAGATGCAGACCATCCTGCCAGTATAGGCCGGTGTCCCTCCAGGTGGAACCCCAGTCCCCAATGAAGCCAAACCCCTGTGCTCCACACCATTTTTTCAACCATTCATTAAACTGCATGGTGCCAATTACCCTCGCCTCACCCATGCCTTTGACAGGCAGCACCTCTGAGAAGGATACTGTGTGTGCTACTTGTCTTAGGCCCCTCCCCAACTCTGCAATGTCCTCCTGCACTGCTCTAACCTCACGATGAGCCAAGTCATTTGTCCCTAGGTGGACAATTATGTCCAGCTCAGAATCCCTTGCAGCTGTTGTCGTGATCCTGAGGATGTGCTTCCTGTCCCTCCAAGCCATGGCATCAGGCAGGCACCTTACTTCAGTTTTCCCAGCTCCTCCCAGTTCTATCCCCTATATGAGTCCCCACCAGGAGCTGCTTCCTTTCCTTGTGGTGTCCTCTGCCTCCTTCCTGTGGGCCTCTCTTGTGACAGCTGTCCTCAGCCTCCTTAGTCTCCTCTGTGGGTGCATCCATAGGGGAGCTATGCTCCCCCAGAATGGTGTATGGATTGTGGAGTGGAACAACTGACTGGGTGTGCCTCCGTTCCACCATCCTCACCCTTCCTGAGCCCACTGTGGTCCAACTGCTGTGTTTTCCTCACAACCTCTGAGGTAGTGGTGGTGGTGGCTGTGGTGCTCCCTGGATGGGGGAGGTTCTCTTCCTACTGTCCAGTGTGGCCTGGGGGAAGGTCCCCGTACTACTGTCCAGTGTGGCCTGAAGACAGGCAACTTCCCCTCAGGACAGAGAGTTGTCTGCAAATAGGGCAGCATCTCAGCCTCCAGAAAGACTCCCGGAAGACTGCTGCCCCACAGCCATTACATTGCACTACTCCCCACATTTTTTTTTTTTTTTTTGTGTGATTGGTTTGTAATATAGAAATATATATTTATAATATACAATGTGTATGCTTATATTGTCAGTGCAGTGTGCTAGAGAGGATATGACAGTGACATGCACCTTGCACTCTTGAGGAATGATGTCAGAACCCCAGGTATAAAGGAACTATTTCAGGGGTGGGTGGGGTGAGAGGGAAGGGGTTGGGCCTAAACTGTGCCCCTTGCAAAACAATCAGCTAAAAGCTCTGACCCACTGCTGCAATGAGTGCCTTCCTGTCAGCAAGATGCCCTACACAACAATTTGATAGAGAAATACCCTGCTAATCAAACAGAGAAAAATCCACACATCCAAGTCAGACACAGGTAAACCTTCCCAGCCCCAAAACAGGCCTGGTGGTTTGTGCTCCGAGAGCTGTCAGCCCCAAAATAAGTCAGCTGTGCTTTAAACTCTTCCCCTGATCTGTCTGTCTGTCTTTTTGTCTGTCTGTCTGTCTGTCTGTCTATCTATCTATCTATCTATCTATCTATCTATCTATCTATCTATCTATCTAGTTTTGCTATTAAGTGGATTGGGGTGCCCCCCCTAGTACTGTTTCTCCTCCCCTCAGATGGCCCATCTTTTCCAATGTTAACAGGACAAACTTACTTCCACCTGGGGAAATGGAAAAAGGTTCTGGAAGAATATTAAGGAGCTAAGTGGTAAGTCCACCTCCCCTCCTCCCTCCATGCTAATTATTGATGGGGCTCCCACCCAAGACCTTAGCAAGATAGTGAATACCTTTAATGCATTCTTCTCTGACCTCAGTTCTATCCTCCCCCTGACTTCTTCTCTGCATCTACTGGTCAGTTCCCAAGCCCCCCCGTACTCCACCTTTTTGCTTTAGAATGATCTCCCCAAGTGCTGCCCTCTCATATCTTGCCATGTGCCTCAGTAAAACTAGGCAGAGTGGTGACTCTATTAATGCAAAGCTGCTCTCCTTAATACTTGACACAGTACTAACACCCCTAACTAAAATACCCAATATGTCTATGTGACTAGGACAGTTCTCTTCACTGTGGAAAAGGGTGGTTATCAGTCCAGTACATAAAAATGGTGACCGACCCTCTAGTAGTAACAATAGGCATATTTCCATACTTCCTCCCCTCTCAAAAGTGCTGGAAAAAATTGTTGCAGATCAACTTACTGAATACTTAGACTTGCATCACCTACTGTGCCAGCAACAGAATGGTTTCAGGAAAGGGCACAGTACAACCACTGCCCTCCTAGAGTTTACCTCCTTTATCCATGATGCCCTTGACCAGGGAGCCTTGGCTGCATCTGTATATATCAATCTATCCAAGACTTTTGACACAGTAAATTACCGTATGCTCATAAATGTCCTACTCTCTGTTGACACATCACAAGAGGCTGCTGGCTGGTTCTCCAACTATCTCCATGGATGTAACCAGCAAGTGAAGATAAATAACACCCTTTCCACAAGCTTTCCTGTCTGGTCAGATGTCTCTCAAGTATCCATCCTGGGTCCACTCCTCTTCTCACTGTACTTAAATACCCTCGCTACGGCCTCCACTGGGCATCTCCTCCTCCTCTATGCAGGTTATGCAGTGATATTTAGTCAGCACCCAGACCCTTCCCACCTCCAAATATCCTTACAGGCCTCCTTCACAGAAATAGAATCATGGTTTGCCTCCCACAAACTTGTACTCAACTATAAAAAAACAAAGGTCATGCTATTCGACCACCCTCAACATAAATACAACTTGACCATCCTATCAATAAAAAATTCCCAGGGTACCATGCTGGAACCAGTTACCAGCTTTAAATGTCTTGAGGTCACCCTCGACGCAACCCTTACCTTCCGTGAGCATATAGCAATGGCATGCTCTGCAATTAACATCAGAATTGGTCTCCTGTATAAACTCAGGCCCTGTCTCCCTCCTGACACCTTCCAACTAGTCATTTCTTGCTCCATCCTCTCCCTGATAGACTATGGCACAGCCATCTATGGTGCCGCATCAGACACTGCCCTGTCCACCATTAAATGCACCCTCAATAAGGCCTGCCGGCTGGCCACAGGCAGTGAACGGCTCGTGCACACCTGTGACCTCTACCAACGTTTGTCATGGCTTAACTTTCATGGGCATCTATTCTATCAGACCTGCCTACTGGCCAAAAAATCCAGCTAGGTCTAGCTCCCCCTGGCTGTCTATCACTTCTACAGCCAAGTTTGCTGAAATGGGCCAGAAGATATTCTGACACTACTGTCTTCCACATCTCTCTTGAAAAGACCGGTGCTGGCCAAAGATCCTTTTGCTATGGGGCTCCACTCTGGATGAACTCAATCCCCGGGCCTACCTTATCAATTTCCAGGCTGGGGCCTTTCAAGAACTGAGCTGCATGACTACATTATGTCCAGCTCCAAATGTGACTGCAGATAACTAATTGTTCCCCGAAATGACAAGTTCCTCTGCTAAATATGTACTTGACTCTATTGTTTGATTTTACCATATACACCTCTGGTGTTGCTCTATGTAGTTGTTATGCACTATGCCACTATATTTAGTCTCTGTATGTGTTATTCTCTGTATTTGTCTTCATTCTCTGTATGATGTGGAGTCTTTGTAAATGAGTCCCTGACTCAAAGGGTTGTAATTCCTAGACTTTTAAATAAACAAATAAATAAAAAAATATATATATATATATATATATGTATAGGGATGCAGTTGCACCCCTATATTTAGGGTTATGAAGGCACTTCTATGTTAAACCTAAAATTTTGCATTTTAATAACTTTGGACCAGTTCAACGGATTTGCATGAAATGTGATATACATGGTGGGGCATGGTAGATCTCTTGATTTGCCAAATGTCTTTTCGGTTGGACTTACAGTTTTTGCACAGAAAAATGCAGTTTTTGCCAGTTTTGTGGGCAGTTTTTCAGAGTTTGTCCGTGGCATTGCACTGCCATTATGTGGTGTGCTGGTCTGTAACTTGGCAAATAGAAAGAGCATTGATAAAGGCACATGCCACTGTTTGTTTGGTGAAAAATATTAATCCATTCAAAGTTATTAAACATTTTAGCTCCCATTATAAGTCTATGGAAAAACTGATATGGTTATTTTGTGAAAGAAGAATGGGGTTTTGGCCATCTGGTTGCTCCTCATGATCAAAGAATTTGCAGGCTTGTGATCAAAGAATCTTTGATTGTGAGAAACTTATTGATCGTGATAGTAGCCATTTTTTTTCAGTTTGTGGTCAGAAAAAAACAAATATCTCAGCTCATGGGTGACTTCTGAAGTAAAACTATGATGGGTTTTGCTCAGGGGTCTTCCCTCTGTCAAGCCATGGCTGTGATTTAATGTTGTTATGTCAAAAAACAGAATTTTAAACTTTTAAATTCTTTGATTGTGGCTCGTTAATTATCTTTGATTGCGAGCCTGAAAATTCTTTGATCGTGAGATTCTTTAATCGCGATCTTCATTCATGAGGGAGGGATGAGATGGCCAGATTTAGAAAGCATATATATCAGCCCAGGGGTGACTTTGAAGTCAAACTAGGATGGGTTTTGCTCAGGGGGCTTCCCTCTATTGAGACATACCTGTGGTTTAATGTAGTTATGTAAAAAATGGAGTTTTAAAGTTTTTTGATTCCTTGCTCATGAGACTGCAAATTCATTGGTCATGAGCCTGCAAATTCTTTGATCATAAGATTCTTTGATCGCGATCTTCATTCATGAGGGAGGGATGAGAATGCCAGATTTAGAAAGCATATATATCAGCCCAGGGGTGACTTTGAAGTCAAACTAGGATGGGTTTTGCTCAGGGGACTTCCCTCTATTGAGCCATGCCCGTGGTTTAATGTAGTTATGTAAAAAAATGGAGTTTTAAAGTTTTTTGATTCCTTGCTCATGAGACTGCAAATTCATTGGTCATGAGCCTGCAAATTCTTTGATCATAAGATCCTTTGATCGCGATCTTCATTCATGAGGGAGGGATGAGAATGCCAGATTTAGAAAGCATATATATCAGCCCAGGGGTGACTTTGAAGTCAAACTAGGATGGGTTTTGCTCAGGGGACTTCCCTCTATTGAGCCATGCCCGTGGTTTAATGTAGTTATGTAAAAAAATGGAGTTTTAAAGTTTTTTGATTTCTTGCTCATGAGACTGCAAATTCTTTGGTTGAAAGCCTGCGAATTCTTTGATTGTGAGCTTCATTCATGAGGGAGGGATGAAATGGCCAGATTTGGAGGGACCAGATAGCCCCATTTTCACAACCAGATGTCCCCTCATGATCAAAGATGATCTTTGATTGTGAATTTGGGGTCGATTCTCGCTATCAAAGAATTTCTAAAGATGCTCAAACTTTACAATTAAATATCTCAGAAACGGTTTTGTTTTTTTAACTTGAAATTTGGTGGGTGTTGAGGGGATGTCCTGTAGATATGAATTATGGTCTATAGGTGTCAGAAAATTAATTTACTGCAGAGATATTGCATGATGAACTTTACATTTTGTGGACAGTGTTTTCCATTGAGGTAGTGACTTGACATTTATAGGGCAGCTAGCCTTACTGCCACAGAGGTAATTTTCAGTGTCTATGTGTGTGAAATGTAAACAAGTGTGGAATTATGCCACTCTGACTAAGGAAAATGTGTTTTGTTTCAAAGTGGTGGGGCCCCACGCTCCCACCAATACATATGATATTCAGTACTTGTACAGTTATATTAGGCAGCAATTTGCTAGTTGGTGGGAGTGAAAGGACATTCTTTGCAAAAAACTGTTTTAATGCATCATTTAGGGATAAAGCACAAAAAGTCAGGAAATGAGACCCTTAGGATTGCTCCCTCCCCCTTGTGTACCCCCATCCTCCCCAGACTGACCGACGCCAGGGTGTGTCATTGGGGTTGTGAGGCCTAAATGTCACCACATTCTTCTTTAGTGTGGCATGTCAACATGATTACACATGGAATGGGGTGACATTTAGGCCTCACAACCCCAATGACACATCCTGGCATCTGTCAGTCTGGGGAGGATGGAGGGTACACAAGGGGGGATAAGGAGCAACCCTAAAAATGTTGTTTCCTGATTTTTTGTGCTTTAACCCTAAATGATGCATTAACACAGTTTTTTTGCAAAGAATACATATATATAGACAGATATAGATATAAGTGAACTGGGGTGCCCACCCCGGTACCAATTCAGTTGATCCCCTCCTCTCCAGTGCTTAACCAACAGTAACCCAACATTGGGGTGTTAAATTCCCAGTGTCAAACTGTCAGCTGAAAATAAGAAAACTGTCCCTTATTTTTTTCCCCCTGCAAGTATTTATCAACTTATCAAAAGCCTTTGGTACTGTCTCGCATCCTCTCCTATTAGCTACCCTGGCCTGTGTGGGCTTTGCCCCTGGTCCAGTCTCCTGGTGCGCCAGCTACTTGTCCAACCGCTCCCAAAGTGTGAAGGTGGGTGCCACTCTTTCCAGCACCTGCCCGATCCGCTCAGGGGTTCCCCAGGGCTCCATCCTCGGTCCTTTACTCTTCTCCCTCTATCTCAACTCCCTGCCCAATGCGTGTGCAGGAAATGTCCTACTCTACGCCGATGATGCAGTACTCTTTGCCTCTGACAGTAACCCTGTCGCACTCCAGAACTCCCTTCAAACTGCCTTCAACTCTGTAGAGACATGGTTCTCTGAGCACCGTCTCGTGATCAACCTTAAGAAAACCAAAACCATGCTCTTTACTCACCCCCAAAATAAGTCTAGCAACTTTCCACTCACTGTCCACTCCACCCATAATCTCCCGGTTGAACTTGTACACTCCTATAAATACTTTGGTATAATCTTTGACTCTGCCCTCTCCTTTCATGACCAAATCTCTGCCCTGACCTCTGCCTCCAATGCATGGTTGGGCATCCTCTACCGACACAAAAACTGCCTCCCCACTGACACTCTTCGCCTGGCAGTCACTTCCTCAGTTCTATCCATAATTGACTATGGCCTTCCCGTCTATGGCGTGGCAGACCCGACTGCCCTCCGTAAGGTACGCCTTACGCTCAACAAAGCATGCCGACTTATCACCAGTGCCCATCGCCTCACCCACACCTGTCTACTGTACTCCATGACCACCATACTCAACCTCGATGAATGCCTCATGTTCCAAACCTGCCAACTTACCTTCAAAGCCCTCCATGGTCTCTCCCCTCCTAGCCTAGCTAACTCTGTTTGCCGAGCTAATCCCACGGTGTGCAAATGCAGAGCCTGCAAAACTGCACTGGTCATTCCAAGGGCTAGGACCTCCCAGGGCCAAAGGGCTTCCCCCTATAGAGCACCCACTGCATACAACTCCCTTCCTGCCAGCATCACTGAGGCTCCCTCATTAGCGTGTTTTGAATACAGCCTCAGAAGTCACTTGCTCAACTCACACTCCTGCCGCTGCCCCTGACCTCCCCCCCCTACCTACTGACAATGCTCTCTGAGCTGCACCCCCCTCCTCCTCAGCCTCTCCTCTCCCCTCCTCTGCAGGACCTCTATTCAACTCTGCTACCCTTAGCTGTCTATTCTGAATTTGATTATCTGAATTTGCTGTTAACTCATTGTTATGTCTCGAATTTGATTATCTGAATTTGCTGTTAATACAATGTTACGCTCCCCTATACCTGTAATCTGATAGTACCGTATTGTTGATCTGTACTGCTGACCTGCAACTTGTCTCATGTATGTGTGTTCATTGTCCTTCTTATGATGAGGTACCTTTGTAAATGAGCCTCTGGCTCTGGCTCTGGTTGTTAAACTGATGTTAAAATAAAAAAAAAAAAATGAAAATCATCCCTCCCTGATTTGGCCCCAATCTGACATCCCACTTTGCACCCACAACCCCTCCCCCTCCCCCACACACAGCCTCTCTCACTTGAGCATGTTCCACAGTGAAGATCCACTCTCCAATTGAAGACATGTCTTGCTGCTGGGACCGCTGACTGCAAAATGAGAAACAAAGGTAAGTGCAGTTCAATGGGGCTTTGAACTTTTATGTATAACTTGGTCTGTTTTACATATTTCAATGACAGATTTTCAGCTTGGTCTTTGTGGAACCCAGCTCATGGCCAGTGGCAGTGGAATTATGCAAAGCAAACCCAAAAGGCAATTTCACAGCTGCTTGGACAAAATCCCCTTTCTGGCAGGATTTAAAAATTTTCATCACCCTTGTTCAATAGCTAGGGTCATAAGAAAACTATATAATGTATGATAGAATATTATTATCTAAATTAAATCTAGTCACAGGGTTCTTGTACTATTGATGTTATGTCACAATGTTGTTTTGCATTGCAATTATGTCACATCAATTGTATGACAACATGGAACACATTCACGTATGCGTGTTACACAAATCTCTGGTCTTCCTGAACTGGCCACGGTGGTGAGAGCTGGACCAGGAAAAAGAGTGGTGGTAATTAAAAAAACACAAAAGTAAGGATCCTTCATCTGTATTGTTGCTGTTTATGTGGACCATGCACAGTAAAAGACAATGTATGGTCCACTATCAAAAACAAAAGCATGTGTTGTCATCTCAAAGTTGCCATGACAACCAAAACCTGTCGAGCTTCGCTCTCGAGGTTTAAATGGTTGTCGTAGCAATCTCTCAATTATTACACATGCTTGTCACTGATAGCTGACCATACATTATCCTCTATTTTGAAAATCTGGGATCAAAATATGTAAAAATGGCAAAGTTATTAGTGTAAGTTGAACTTTGTCTATGCTCGCTCTTAAACTTTGGTCATTTTAAACATTTTGACCCCAGATTTTCAACATAGCCATTTTAACAAACCACCTCACAAATGACACAGCTGGCATTTTTCAAATCCTGGCCAAAATGTGTTTTCACCCATGTGGCATGGAATGACATTTCAGTAGCGTGGAATGACATTTTAGCAGGGTTTGAAAAATGTTACCTGCCAGGTTCATGAATTGTGGTAAGAAGAAAGCTATGCTGAACATTTGGTGCACAAATATGATAAAACGGCTAGGTTATGAGTGAACATTGCAGTATTTTAATGTTCACACGAAACTTCACACATTTTTGATATTTTGACTCCAAGCTTTAAACATAGCCATTTTTCCACACCACCTCATAAATGTGATATGTCATTTTTTCAAAATCCTGAATCGTTGTGTTTTCATACTTCTGTTGTGAAATGACATTTTGGCTAATATACTATAAATGGTACATGTCATGTTTATAAAGCGAATCATAAAATGAGTATCTTAAAAATGTGGGGCAAAATAAACAATATATATATATATATATATATATATATATACAGTATGTATATATACAGTATATATATATATATCTATGGCTATCTATCTATATATATATTTTTATAAATGGGTAGGAAAAATTATGTCTGCTGATTTTTTGGAACATATCACATGACCATGCATATATCAGAGCGCGACCACACACTTGCACTTTTACCCCCCTCCAAAACAATTTTTACATTTTACAAGATAGATAAACCATTCTGAGGTGTGTGGTCGCACTCTGATATATGCATGCCTTGGGTGGTTGACATACTCAGCCTGTGGCTTCATGCGTAGCAACACACACCAAGGCATGCATATATCTGAGTGTGACCACACACCTCAGAGTGGTTTATTTGTATATATATATATATATATATATATATATATATATATATATATATATATATATATATATACAGTATATATGTCACTGGCACAGTAGCACCAGTATAGTTTGGGTTGAGTAAGCACTTTAATGTTACACCTCAAACTGTGCATGTTAATAACTTTGTCACTGTATGATGGATTTGCCTGAAATTCTGCATGTGCAGTCTGCTACCGTAGATCTCTGGATCTGGCAAGTTGCATTATGGTAGGATGAGCAGTTGCAGAGCTGCAGAATGCCAAGAAATGCAAAAAAATTGACTTTTTTTGTGTTTATTTGCTCGTATCTACAACCTGCATAATTTGTCTGATCTAAATTCTTAAGGGAAGATGCAGTCTGGGCCACTGATGTGCCTTTCAAAGATTTGGTGAAAAAATATTAAACCGTTCAAAAGTTATTTATAAAACTATTTTCCCATTACAGTCAATGGGAAAAAATATATGTGTCTCTTGAAAGCTGCTGCCAGTACATTTTACTTTCGCAAATGGCCCTTTTACTTTTGTGCAGCATCCACCATGTTTTCAGTTAGTGACAGAGAAAAATGCCTGGTGTTTAAATTTGGGACCCCCTAGGTAAACAGTGACTGTTGGGTTTACCTAGTCAGGTCCTGAGGTTGACTGCCATATCTTTTTTTGAGGGGAGGAACCCAGAAATGCCTATTTAAAACTTGGAGCCCCAGTACTTTTGCAAATTGTGGTAGAAATGGCAGTGACACTTTTGCAAACATGAAAGTGTTGTGCTGTTTTTGTGAAACTGTGGCAATTTGTGAAAGTACTAGGTCCAAAAACTGCAAATCTTTGCCATCCCCCTACAACAAAATGGTTGAGGCTTTTGGGCTGAAATTTGCAGGGTGGCAAGGTCTGGTCCCACAGATGTGTCTTTTGGTGGTTTGGTACCACAGCATTCAACAGGCCCACGGTTACAGCATTACAAAGTTGAGAAATTTCCTGTAGGGCAACATTGTGGCACCCATGAGGCCTTTCGGCACCCGTATCTCGAAAACAAAGTGAAATACTGATTTTTCACTACCCGCAGCTTAGCTCACCATGATCTAAGCTACAAAAACAAGTTTGGAAATCATAGATTACACCTGCAGTGGAATTTCATTCCTCCTTGCTACAGTTATGGAGATATTGGCAAAAACGTGTTACAAGGGTTCCAAGAGTGTCTTTTCAGCGCTTTTCAGTACCTGTATCTTGTAAACAATGCAAAATATGGATTTTCTTTGACTTATCTCAAGTGGAGGTTACACTGTCATGATTACAACAGCACTTTAATTTTTTTTTCATAGTTGCTACGGTTGCTGAGATATTTGCAAATTACTGTTACAAGGGTTCCTTGCCCTATAGTGTTGCTGTATAGCTCTGTAGTTATGTGTAAATGGAAGCGCTGGGCCCAGAGGACCTGCTCTCCCACATATGCACACCATTATGCAAAAAATGGTCAATGTGAAAGGAGCACAAGGCCCGGAGTGCCCACACTCCCATTAAAATATACCAGTTTCAGTTACATTACACTTTCTCAAAAAGAAGGGCCATTTATTGCAAAAAACTCTGTTAATGCATCAGTTAGGGTTAATAGCACAGTGGCAAAAGTTTGTAAAAGTGATGTTAGGGTTACAGCCCTAACACCCCCACCCCCTCCACATAGCAAAAGATGTTGGGGTGTGCCACAGGGTTGTCAGGCCTAACTCTCACCCCATTCTGCTATACTGTAGCATGTCAGCTTCTTGACACATAGAATGGCATGAGATTTGGGCCGGATGACCCTGTGGCATGCCCTGATGTCTGTTGGTGTGTGGAGAAGGATGAGAGTGGGGTGGTAGGGGTGTAATCCTAACATCACATTTCCAAACTTTCATCACTGTGCTATCAACCCTAACTGATGCATTAACAGAGTTTTTTGTAATGCATATATATATATATACATATACATATACATACATATATATATATATATATATATATATATATATATATAAAACAGGAGGCAGGCACACTGTGCTAGTTTTATGGCTAAATTCTAGTCTCAGTCCCTGCCCCCCTTACTTCTCCTATTCTCTCTCCCTCTTCTGCCTCCATGAGAAGACACTATGACTCTCACACTCTGTCCGTCCCTCACAAGACCACCTCTGTAGTCCAGACAGCCTTATCCTATTGCCTGCCTAAGCTGTGGAATGCTTTTCCCCCATCATTCACTGTGCCACCTATCCATGCTTCTTCAACACCCACCTGAAAGCCCATTTCCACACCACCTGCTCCTGCTTTTAACCTCCTATTAGTCCAATACCCTCTCCCATCCCCACTCTGCAGACCTGCTTCCCCACATCTTATCACTAAACAGCTGCGTGACACTGATCAACCCCAGATTTTTAAATTTACAGTTCCCAGGGTACTTCTTGTACTACTAGCACCTACTTATCTGTTAGGCGGCTTGTCTGGTCTTGTTTGTCTCATCTGTAAGAACCTTTAGTATATCTTTGTGTTGTCAAAATTTACTGCAAATATTTTCTACTATTGTATCCACTACTGTATGGTAATTCTCAGCTACTGTGCAATTATATTGCATTGTGTTATCTTGGTGTTGTCAAACCTTGATGCAAAATCCTACTATTGTACTTACTAATGTGTTGTTACTACCTGCTACTGTATAAATCTGGATGCATTGTACCATCTCCTTTTGTTCCAGAACACATCTGGAAATGAGCAGTTATCTGCTCAGTATGCCCTCCTGATGAAACTTTTAAATAAATGTATATATTTGAATTTTGGTAATTAGGTGAGCCCGCTGAGACAATGCAGTCCCTTTTTCTGGGGCAACCTGGGCAGGCAATACATTACAATTCAATGTAGTACAATATATAGAGCAGGGATACACATAATAAGCAACAAATGTTAACAGAATCAGCAAAACAATCAGCACACATTTTCCATTGGCAGCTAACTGCAAAGTGTGACATATAAAGTCATAAGGATAGGCAGATGATGAAATTAGAACATTGAGTAAATAATGTACAATAAAATGCAAATACAAATATAGTGAGATTTATAAACATTTACAGAGAGATAAACATATTTACAAAAGTTTAAATGTAGTAGATTTAATTAAGATTAAATCAGCAGAATAAAGAAGAATAGTATAATTAGGATGTACATAATAGAGCACAGAGATAGTAAACTTTGAAAAATAAGCTGGAGATAATTACATTAAAAGTATATAGGGCACAGAGCAGGCAGGTGTTAGCAAAAACACGTGCAGGGTGGAGGTTTGAGCAGGTGTGTTGCAAGTAATTTTTTGAATAGTGTTAGAGAAGGGAAAGAGAGAAGATGAGGTGGAAGTGCATTCCAGGCAGTGGGGACAGTGTAGGCAAAAGATTGCCTCACTGCGATGTGGTGAGGTTTCAAGTTTGTGAGAATACGTAATGAGGATGACCTGAGTGGATGAACAATTTCTATGTGACAGACAATTTCCCTTTAACAAGGTGGACTGAAAAGATTCACTAGTTTATATACAAAGAAAAATGTGAGGTACTATAAGCCATAGTCTGCCCAATGTAAGGTAGTCAGGATGTCAAAGTGGTGTTTTCTAGAATTGACTGTTAGGGCAAATCACCCAATTCTACAACAGAGTTGTTGGAGCTTGGCAATGGATGGAAACTGAGCATGTATATATATCATTGCAAAAAACTCTGTTTAATGCATCAGCTAGGGTTGTACCACAGTGACAAAAAAGAGGAAATTCAATGTTAGGGTTGCTTCCCCCCTTGAACCCCATCCCCTCCCCACCCCCACCAACAGACATCGGGGTGTGCGTTGGGGTCGTTGGTACTAACTTTCACCCCATCCCATGTGTAAACAAGCTGAGGTGGTGCAGTATAGGAGAATGGGGTGAGCATTAGGACCAAGGACCCCAATGCACACCCCGATGCCTGTTGGTGGGGGTGGGGTGGGAGTGGGGTACAAGGGGGGTGGCAACCCTAACATCGAATGTCCTCACTTTTGTCATTGTGGACCAAACCTAACTGATGCATTAAACAGAGATTTTTTGCCATAAATTTCCCTTCTTTTTGAGAATGAGGACTATAAATAGTGAATGGAACGTGGTGGTGGGAGTGTGGAGCCCGAACCACCATGTGATTTTTTTGTCACATAGTAATGGCAACTGTAACACAAATGCAAATGCCAACAGTAATGCACATGGTGACACAAACGTAAATGGTAATGCAAATGGTAAGAGAAATGAAAGCACAAACATTAATGAAAACAGAAATGGTAATGCAAACAGTAACGCAGATGGTAAAGGTGACAGAAATGCAAAAGTTAACAAAAACAGTAAAATAAATAGTAACACCAAAGGAAATACAAATGGTAAAAGAAATGCAAATGGTAACAGAAAGGCAAACAGAAATGCAAACGAAGGCAATGGCACCACAGAAGGAAACAGTAACGCAACTGACAATGGAAATGCAACCAAAAACGCAAATGCTAAGGGCAACAGAAATGCAAAAGGGTGACAAAGACACAAACAGTAACGGTAATGCAACTGGAAACTCAAACAGTTACAGCAACAGCAATGATGATGCCAAAGCAAACAGTAACACAAACAGAAATGCAAGCATGTACACAAATGCAAATGGTAATGTGCACTGTCATATTACCACAATTGGAAATTCAAATTCTAATGGTAACAGCAGAAATAACGGCAAAGGAAAGAGAAACACAAACGCAAGAACGTACAGAAACCCAAAGCGTAATGCGCACGGTCATGAAAATCAATTGGAAATGCAAATGATAATGGTAACAGCAACGATGATGCCAAATGAAAGACAAACACACACACAAATGCAAATGGAAGGGCGGCCACAAATGCAAATGGAAATGCACACAGTGACGCAAATCGAAACACAAACAGAAACAGTAGTGGAAACGCAAATGGTAACAGTAACGCAAACACAAGCGCAAACAAAAACACAAAAGGTAACGCACATGGTGGCATACATGGGAATGTTAACACAAATGGGTACGGAAACGCAAGTGGAAAAATGTTAACTGTAAGCACACACCCTGGTTTTCCCCAACAGCTCCATAGAGAAACATAGTCAGTACAAAGAATGTATGCAGAATAATCAGCCTCGGAGCAGAAAATGAGCACTTGGAATCCTAACTTGCTTATATCTCAGGAACTGTACAATGAAGACAAAAAATTACAATTTCATGTTATTTATTACTTTCCTGGCTAGTTTTGCACTTAGCCCCCTAGTGGGGGACAAAGCATTTTTCAGACAAAAAGTCCATATCTTGAACAGTTTCTGAGATACGGGCCCCGAAAGGAGTGGCGAATGCCACAATGTTAGTTTATGGGAAAAAGTGTCAACTTCGAGTACTGTAACTTTGTGTCCCTGCAATATTTTGTCACCAAACCACCAAAAGGCACATCTGTGGAATGTTGGCTTTCTTCCCTCCAAATTTCAGCTCAATAGAGCAAACCAGTGTTTGCAGCAGGGTGGCAAAGAATTCCTGTTATTTTGACCATAGTGTCGCAAAGTAGTGTTGCAAAAACAAGACACTTTCACAAAAAAAATTACGAAAGTGTCACAAGCTTAACACTACTTTGCAACACTACTTTTCCCAAACATTTCAAAAGCATATTTCTGGGGTGTTTAACCCCCCCAAAAAAGACATGGTTAGCGTTCTCAGGGCTCGAATAGGTAAACACAAAAAAATTATGTCCCTAGACGGTCCCGATTTTAAATGCCACGCATTTCTGTGATCGGTAACTGAAAAATAAATGGCTTATTCATGACACTACAGGGGTCATTTGTGACACTAAAGACTCCATTTGCAACACTGTTGAACTGTTTAACTTTCCCCATTGACTATAATGGGAAACTTGTTTTTTTTTTTAATAACTTTAGAACCATTCAATATTTTTTCAAGAAATCTTCAAAAGATACATCAAGGACACTGGCCACATGTTTCCTGATGTTTTCAGACCACTAGCACAAACTGTGTGACCTGTAGACGCGAGCAAAGAATGAGCAAAAAAGCGTAAATGCGCTATGGGAAATGTCACTTTATAACTCCACAACTGTATATCTGACCATTAAAAATCTCAGCAGATCCCAAGATCTATGGTACTGCTCCATGTCTGCCAAATTTCAGGAAAATCCATCATACAGTGGCAAAGTTATTAAGGTGCAAAATGTCACACTTTAACCTTAAATGGGGTACTCAACCCTAACTATGGTGGCACTACCGTGACACCATAAGATATATATATATATATCCACAGGGTTGAGTAGGCAGTTTAATGTTAAACTCCAGATTTTGCACTTTAATGATGGCTTTGCAGGAAATGTTGTATGCAGAGTCCAATGGGGTTGATCTTGTGAAGTGCCAAATTTTGTTTTGATCGGATGTGTGAATGTTGAGCAGCACATAGTGAAAAAAAGTGTAAAGGTCACATTTTTCACCCATTTTTGCTGATTTTTCCTCATCATTCTGCAACCACAACATTTGTAATTGTGGTCTGAAATTTACAGGGTAGAATGCGCTGGCCCCCAAAACAAGCAAGTATTGGTTTGGTGAGAAAATATTAATCCATTCCAAAGTTATTCAGTTTTGAAATTTCACATTCTGAGCATGCTCAGTTCAGTCTTTTGGATAGCTGCACAGCTTCGAACAAGGACTTGGACTCAAGAACAGGGATTTTGACAGCTCACGAGCAGGGATTCATTAAATCCTTGTTTTTATGATAAAAAATCCCTGTTCGTGAACCACCATCTTGTTTTTCATTTTTCCAAAAATAAAACGTTGTGATTTGCCCCACGGATGTCTTTTGTGGAGACTGAAGTATGGTTTGTTTTTCAGGGTGATGTCCTCTACAAACCCATGGCTTTGGTTCTATTTAGCTTAGTCAACAAATGACTGTTTTTTTATTTGAAAATCCTTGTTCGTGACTCACTTCTGATCCTTGCTCATAAGGTGTTAAAATCCTTGTTTGCAAACTGATCCTTGTTTGTGAGGTGTCAAAATCCCTGTTCATATGGGGACAACCAGATGACCCTATCTCGCAAACAGGAATTCCTCATGTGAGACTGACTCACCTAAGCACACAGTACTCATCGCACCCCCTTTAGGCCAGGATGAACATAACATGAGTAAAAATGGACATTTGGATACCCCTAGAGATGTCTTAGTAATAGAACACTCTATGCTAAGATAGACAGACCACATATTATGCAGAAACAGAAATTTGTATACCACAGTTAGTGCCTTGCCGGGTGTAGGCATAAATAACATTAAACAACTTTTTCCAGGACTACAGGAGCACACACAAACTCCCCTTACCCTTCTCTATGCAGGAATCAATGATTTGGGCAGAAGACCCATATTGGATATTCAAAGAGATTTTGAATCAGTAGAGGATTTGATCAAAAATAAAGGTGGTGATTTAATTATATCAGGGCTCTTGCCTGTCCCTAGAGCAAGCCCCTCCAAAAGAAGAGATATTATTACACTAAATGGTTGGTTCAAGGGCTGTTGCTTTAGAGATGGTTTCACTTTCCTGGAAAATTGGTATGGGTTTCTTAACCCTGGATTATTTGCCAGTGATGGCCTGCACTTAAATAAACAGGGCAAACAGATTTTTGCTACCAGATTCAGACAACAAATAGACCAGAATTTAAACTAGTATGCAGGGGGGAACTTACTACACCCACAGATAAAATAAATAGCGAAACCCCTTAAACCCCACAAAATGGAATTGTTTACTCATTAATTCTAGAAGCCTCAGTAATAAATCTGATGAACTTACGCTCACCCTTTACCAACAGAATATTCACATATGCGCAATTACTGTGACCTGGTGGAGGGACAATGAGCCCTGGGATAAGAATATCACTGGGTATACATTGTTCCGCAAAGACAGAGACAGCACCAGAGGAGGTGGGGTAGCACTTTATATCTCTTACAATACAAATGCTGAAAATATAGAATTAATGCAGTGGCCCACTATTGAAGCCATGTGGATCAAATTATTTCCAAAGTCTTCAACTTGTATAAAGCTGGGAGTAGTCTACAGGCCCCCTACAATTTCATTTAGGGATGATTCCCTGTTGCTAGAATATGTAAAATGATTATCATCCACTAATAGAGCTATACTTATGGGGGATTTTAACATCCCAGGAATAAACTGGAACACTCTACAATCATCAACCCTTGCAGAAGGTGCCTATTTGGAGACTTTCTTATTGTCTAATATGGAGCAAATTGTTAAACATAATTCAAGAGGTGAAAATATTTTTGACTTGGTCTTGAGTAATCTGGGTAGTAATATTATTGATTGTAAGGTTATTCCCCCTTGGGTCAAGTGATCATTCTATGGTCAGATTTACTTATAAGGATGATCTAGGACACAATATTAGTAGTACGGTTATATATAACTTCACCAAAGCTAATTTTGTGGGCTTCATTAATGAAATAACATGCTGGGACTGGAATCAGGATTTTATTAACAAAACCCTTCCTGATATGTGGCAGATCTTTAATGACAAACTTTTTGCAGCTATAAAGAAATATATTCCTTCAATAAAAAAAAAAAAACAGATAAAGTGAAGCAAAAAATGCCATGGATGAATGCAACTGTTAAAAAACACATAAAATGTAAGAATAGAACATTCAAGAGGGCCATAGCAAGTGGCACCCAGAAATGCTGGGAGAAGTATAAAAAGCAGTTCAGTGTGACTAAAATTAGCATAAAAAAGGCAAAACAAGAGTACGAATTGAGATTGGCATGCAGGGTCAAGGACAATTATAAATCTTTTTATGATTATATAAACAAAAAATGAGGAAGTACTCCCACTATTGGCCCATTAAAAGACCAGGCAGGTAATTTAATAATTGATAAACCACAAATGGCAATATTATGCAACCAATATTTACTGTCAGTTTTCAACACTAGAATCACTGCTAATAAAAGTCATTATGATCAACTAAAGGCTAGGGAGTTTATTGTGGAAGCAGCCAGAGTACAAAAGATGTTACAAGGACTAGATCCTAAAAAATCAGCAGGCCCTGTTGGCCTACATCCATGCATTTTAAAAGAACTAGCTATTCCTTTATCTGGCCCAGTTGCTGCCCTGTTCACTAAATCTATAGAAGAAGGAGAGGTTATAGATGTATGGAGAAAAGCCACAGCGGTTCCTATTTTTAAGAAAGGATAAAGACAGGAAGTGAGTAATTACAGACCTATCAGCCTGACGTCTATCCTAGGAAAAATCCTCGAGGGTGTAGTAAAAGATCATATTTGGGAAGTGATGCAGACTGATATAACTCAGCATGGGTTTGTGAAGGCAAGATCATGCCTGACTAATTTGTTGGATTTCTATGGCAGAGTTAGTAAGGCCCTGGACAGAGGTGAGGCTGTGGACATCATCTTCCTTGACTTCTCCAAGGCATTTGATAAAGTACCCCATGGAGAACTTATTGATGCCATTATTAACAAAGGCGTAAGGGGAAATATTAAACAATGGGTGGAGTCAAGGCTGACTGGCAGAATTCAGCAGGACTGTATAAAAGGCTTCCACTCTGGATGGGAACAAGCGGCTAGTGGGGTCCCTCAAGGTTTGGTGTTGGGACCCTGTCTCTTTAACATCTACATTTCATCTCTTAATACTACAACTGGAGTCTGGTTAACAAAATTTGCGGATGATACCCAAATAGGCTATACAGTAAATAATCCTGAAGCCATTAATACCCTACAGTATGCCTTGGGGGAATTAGAAAATTGGCCAAGCAAAATGAAACTTAATTTTAACATAAATAAATGTGCAGTGATATATTTTGGGAGGAACAATTTACAAGCAGACTATCTATTGTGTGACAGTGTATTGAAGGTTGTCGAGGATGAACGGGATTTGGGTGTAAGAGTTAAAAATGATTTGAGCTCTAAACTACATTGCCAACAGCTAATTAGGAAGGCTGGAGGTATTCTTCAATGTATAAATAAGCATATAAAAAGTAGAAGTAGTGAGGTTTTGTTGCCACTGTATTCTTCTCTGCTGAGGCCCCATTTGGAGTATTGCACCCAGTTTTGGGCCCCAGGCGATAAGGGTTCTATTAATGCCCTTGAGAAGATTCAGAGGAGGGCAACTAGAAGGATGGATGAAGTCAAGGGAATGGATTATGAAAACAGATTAAAGAAACTTGGACTCTACACATTGGAGTTCCGTAGAATGAGGGGGGACTTGCGTATGGTCTACAGAGCCCTGCATGATGACCAACTATGGGAACAACTAGGTCTGGAACCAATGGTTTATGACACCAGAGCACATCCACTACAGTTGATGATTAAATGTTGTAGGACCAAAAAAAGAAGTTCCTGGTTCTCAGTTAGATCTTCCAAATTATGGAATGATTTGCCACTAGAGGTGGTTGCTAGTGATAGCATGGATACATTCAAGAAATGGCTTGATGCATACCTGAGTCAAAATTCCATAATGGGTCACAATTAAAGTCTAACAAGCAATATGGACAATAGTCTTCTAAGCTCTGAATTACCTATGAACCTATGAACAGGGATTTTGACACCCCATGAGCAGGAATTTTAAAAAGGAATCCCTGATCTTTAGGTGTCAAAATCCCTGTTCTTCATCAGCTGTCAAAATCCTTGTTCATGAGAAATCCTTGTTTGTGAGCTGTCAAAATCCCTGTTCATGAGATGGCAACCAGTTGGCCATAACAATCTCTGTTTGTGATCTGTCAAAATTCTAATTTGTGAGGTGTCAGAATCCCTGTTTGTGAACCAATCCCTGTTGGTGAGCTTTAAAATCCTTGTTCATGAGGGAACGATGAGATGGCCCTGCCTCACGAACAGAGATTGGATCATGAACAAGGACTTTGACACCTCACGAATAGGGATTCGGCTCACAAAAAAAGGATTTTGACAGTTCATGAACAGGGATTTTTAAAGGCTGCTGTTTCTTTGTTTCTTCACTGCAAAGAAATGATTAGGACATTTGGCTTGATATTTGAGGGTAGAAAGGGGGTGTCCCAGAGATGTGACTTATACTGGTTTGGTGTAAAAAGCTGCATCAGTTCCATAGTTATGGCATTCCAAATCTGAGAAATTTCCCATAGGATAACATTATGACGAACACAGTGCCTTTCAGTGCCTATATCTTGAAAACGGTTCAAGATACAGATTTTTTGCTAAACACAGCTTAAGCACATGTGCAGGTTACCAGTCCATGATTAGAACTGCAGTGGAATTTTTTTCTAAAGTTTCTGTGATTACTGAGATATTGCACCATCCACAACACAAGAGTTACTTGAAATGTGTATAAGCCTGTGCTGCATCTCTTCAATTATAGGTAGGTGGGAGCACAGGGTCCAGAGGGACCACGGTTCACATATATGGATATTATTATGAAGTAATGGGACTGCTGTGCCATCCATTATGCAATACTGGTAATGCAAGGCCCAGAGGGGAGATGATAGCTCATTACAATATCTGTGCAGTTATGGGCCCTGCACTCTAAATAACTGATAGCATGGGAGCACAGGGATCTTATAGGTAGATAGGGGCCCTGCACTCTCACATAAGGATACCATTATGCAGTAATGATACTGCAGGGCAATCCATTATGCAGTACTGGGAGCACAGGGCCTGGAGGGCCCTGCACTCCCACAGGGAGATAACAGCTCATTACAGAAAAACTGATAACTTTGGAGTGCAGGGCCAGGAGGGCCATGCACTCCCAAAACCATATAGGTATGAGATTACACTATCTCAAAAAGTAAGGAAATGCATGCAAAAAATGTTGTCAGTGCATCAATTAGGGTTGAAGTGACAAAAGTAAGGAAATGAGGCATTAGAGTTGAGACCGTAACACCTCCCCCACCCCTCCCCCCACCCCACCCTCCACAGATTAACAGGCAACAAGGTGTGCCTTGGGGTCATTGGGCCTAACTCTCACCCCATTCTCCTATACTGTACCATGTCAGCTTTCTTACATATGGAATGGGGTTCCATGTCATAATAGCAACTGCAAAATAGCAATTGCTATTATGGTGAGTATATATCACTGAAAAGTAAATTGGCGATATACACTTGGCAGCAACCTGACATCCAGCAAAGGAAAAAGTGTTTTTTTTGGGTGGCTGCACCTCCTTACAACCTCTCTCATGGGGGGCTTTGCCCCCCATACCACCCCAAAATAAATATTGCTAACTCAAGGGGAGTGCATGTTGGGAAAGGGGCACAGCCTGCATTTACAGGAAAAATTAAGTGCCACACTAGCAGGCAGTGGCCAAATTGTGACCCTCCTAGTCCCCAGGCCTGAACCCTGTAGCTGCCCAGCCAGAGCTAGCCACACTCACCATGATGCTACAGGGCATAACAGCAGTTCCCTATGGGCCCTTCCCATATCTCTTCCCTTCCCTTTGTTATTCCTCCTTCTGTTTGCACGTCCTTAGAGTCACTTTCATTGTAGTGTCTATACCCATGCAGGGTAGCCCTTGATGACAGCGCTGAAAATGAGTTGCTATTTTAGCAATCTCTTATTTTCAATTGCTATCATCACAGGATACCAGGAAGGGGGTGAGAGTTAGGCCTGATGACCCCAAGGCACAACACATCACCTGCTGGTCTTTGGATGGTGGGGGTGAGGTGGTAGGGTGGGGGGTGTTAGGGTCTCAACTCTTATATCTCATTTCCCTAATTTTGTCACTTCAACCCTAACTGATGCATTAACAGAGTTTTTTGCAATGACAGCAGGGGCTATTGTAAGTCAATGGCAATATGGCCCTTTTGTCATGTAGGATTTAGTGACGTCATTACTGCAAGTTACTGCACTTCATTGTGGCTGACACATCTGTATGTATGTATACATATAAAATAAAATACAAAATCACACATGCCCACACAATGCAAAGCATCATGGGCTGCATATGCAAATCACCACAGAATGTTATACTGGTTCAACTTTAAGCAGAATTGCATGGTGCCAAAAGGCCTCTCACACAGTTTGCAAAGGGTGCTAACAGATGACATAGGCACGTGTTTTGTCCTACCAGGACTCACCAGTATGCCTTGTCTGTTTGACACCCCAGTGGAATGAACCAGCTACCCTAAGACAGTCTGTTTTGGTTATGTTGTGGTGAACCCATTAAAATAAAAAACTATTTAAAAGACAAAGAACTTCTGTGTGAAAACACTGAGGCAAGGGTTACCCCAAAGGGCATTTGTCTGGGAAGCCAAGTTTCAAGAAAATACAAAATCACACACGCCCCCACAATGCAAAGCATCATGGGCTGCATATGCAAATCACCACAGAATGTTATACTGGTTCACTTTAAGCAGAATTGCATGGTGCATATATATATATACATATATATATATATATTTAGATATATGATAAAATCTCCTTTTAATGCATCAGTTAGGGTTGTTCCACAGTGACAAAAGTGAGGAAATTCAGTGTCAGGTTGAAAACCCCCTGACCCTGACCCCACCCCCCCAACTAGTATCGGGTGCATGTTGGGATCATTGGCCCTAACTGTCACCTCATCACATGTGTAAAGAAACAGAGGTATAGGAGAATGGGGTGAGAGTTAGGACCAACAGCCCCAACATGCACCCTGATGCTGGTTGGGGGGCCCAAACCACATGATGTCTTGTGACATAGTAACAGGAACAGCAACACAAACAGAAGTGCCAACAGTGGTGCTCATGGTAACAGAAACATAAATGGTAAAGGAAACGTTAATAGAAATGCAAACGCAAAGTGATGCCAAAGCGAACAGTGACGCAAACGGACATTGAAGCGCATACGAAAACACAACTGGTAATGTGAACAGTGATGGCAGCCGTATTTTAAATGGAAATGTTAAGTGTCACAGCAAAAAGAACACAAAAGGGAACAGAAATGAAAATGCACACGTAAATGCAAACCATAACACGCACAGCCACGGTACCGCAATAGTAAATGCAAATGGTAAAGTTAACATGAAGAATAATGCCAAAGGAAACAGAAATGAAAACAGGAACAGAGGCGCATATGGAAATGCAACCTGTAATGTGCAATGTCATGGAACCGCATTTGTTAATGCAAATGGTAACGGTAACAACAGCAATAATGCCAAAGGAAAGAGAAATGCAAGCAAGTACAGAAATGCAAACCGTTGTGCGAACGGTCATGGTATTGCAATTGTAAATGCAAATGATAACAGTAACAGCAAAAATAACGCCAAAGGAAACAGAAATGAAACAGAAATGCAAACGCGTATGAAAATGCAAACCATAATGCACGTGGATGGTACTGCAATTGCAAATAAATCTGGTAAATGTAACAGCAACAATAACATCAAATGACACAGAAATGAAAACGCAGGTGAAAATGCAAACCATAACACAAATGGTGGAGTAGACGGTAATAGTGCCACAAACGGTAATGGAAGTGCAGCTGGAAATGCTAACTGGCACAGTAACAAAAGGGCACACCCTTCTTTTCCCAAAAAATGCATTGAAAAAACACAGTAAAAACAAAGAATGTATACATAATAATGGGCCTCGGAGCAGAAAATGAGGACTTGGAATATTAAATTGCTTATATCTCAGTAACTGTATGACATAGACAAAAAAATATAAAGTTCATATGAATTATGACTTTCCTGGCTAGTTTAGTACTTAGCCCCTGTAGGGGGCTAAGTGGTTTTGCGATGAAAAGCCCGTATCTCGCACCGTTTCTGAGATACAGGGCCCGAAAGGCACGACAGGTGCCGTAATGTTATCCAATGGGGAAAAGCATTAACTTCAGAGTGCCGTCACTGTGCCGACCTGTAATATTTTTTCACCAAACCACCAAAAGACACATCAGTGGGATGTTGGCTTTCTTCCCCCCACTTTTCAGCCCAAAAGACCAAACCATTATTTTGCAGCAGGGTGGCAAAGGATTCCTGTAATGCAGCGGACACCGTAATGTTATCCTATGGGATAAAGCATCAATTTTGGAGTGCTGTAACTTTGCTTCCCTATAATATTTTTTTCACCAAACTACTAAAAGGCACATCTGTGAGATGTTAGTTGCGTTCCCTCCAAATTTCAGCCCAACAGACCAAACCGTTCTTTTGCAGCAGGGTGGCAAAGAATGGCTGTCATTTTGCCATAGCCTGGAGAAGTAATGTTGCAATTTGCAAAAGCTTTCGCCAACATTTACGACACTTTCGTGAGTGCGACACTACTTTGTGAAAGTACTTTTTCCAGAAACTTGAAAAACATATTTCTAGGGTGTTTAACCTCAAAAGAAAGACATACCTAGCATCCTCAGGGTCCGACTAGGTAAACACAAAATGAATTGTGTTGCTAGAGGGTCCCAAATTTAAATGCCAAGCATTTTTCTGATCACCAACTGAAAACAAAATGGTGGATTTGTGAAAGTAAAGGGGCCATTTACGAAAGTTAAAATTGCATTTGCGGAAGTATTGAGCTTTTTGTTAACTTTTCCCATTGACTTATAATGGGAAATTGCTTTTTGAATAACTTTTGAACCATTTAATATTTTTTCACGAAATCTTCAAAAGGCACATTGGTGACCCCAGCTGCACATTCCCTGAAGTTTTGGGACCAGTCGCATAATCCGTGTGACCTGGAGGGATGAGCAAAGAATTCAAAAAAGCATAAATGCGGGTGCAGATCACGCTTAATAACTCTGCAGCTGTATATCTGAACAGTACGAAAGTTGGCAGATCCCAAGATGTATGGTTTTTGATCGTGTATTCCAAATTTCAGGCAAATCTGTTGAACGATTGCAAAAAGTTTAACATGTAAATAGCTCCTTAACCCTAACTATGGTTGCACTACCATGCTACCATAATATATATATATATATATATATATATATATATATATATATATATTGCCACAGTAGTGGCACTATAGTTAGGATTGTGTAAAGCCACTTTAATGCAAAACCTCAAATTTTGCACCTTAATAACATTGCCACTGCATGACGAAATTGCCTGACATTTTGCATGCATGGTCTGATGCCATAGATCTCTGGATCTGCCAAGTTGTGTTATGGTCAGATGTACAGTTGCGGGAGCTATGGAACACCAAAAAACATAAAACAATTAACTTTTTGCACATTTCTTTGCTCGCACCCACAGCCTGCACAGTTTATCCATTTGGTACGAAAACTTCAGAGAAGATGCAGCCTTGGTCACCAATGTGCCTTTCAAAGATTTGGTAAAACAATATTAAACCATTCAAAAGTTATTTAAAAAACAAATTTCCCATTATAGTCAATGGGAAAAGAAACTTTTGCAAATGGCCATTTTTGCTGTCGCAAATGGCCCTTTTACTTTCATGAGTCGCCCATTTTTTTTTCAATTACTGAACAGAAAAATGCCTGGCATTTAAATTGGGACTCTAGGAACACACTGCTTGTTGTGTTCACCTAGTTGAGTCATGAGGATTAGACATATGTTTTTTGGGGGGTTAAACCCCCCAGAAATGCATTTTTTAAATTTTTTGAAAAATACTTTCACAAAATACTTTTGCAAATGCAAACATTTCATGATTTTTTTTTGCAAAACTTTCATGATTTGAGAAAGTATTTTGTGAAACTATGCTCAAAATAACTGCAAATCTTTTCCACTCTCCTGTAACAAAACAATTTGGTCTTTTGGGCTACACTTTGCATGCTGGTAAGCCCTGGTCCCACAGATGTGCCTTGTCATGGGTTGGTGTGCAAACATTACAGGGGCCCAAAGTTACAGCATTCTGAAGTTCTGCAATTTCCCCATAGGATAACATTGTGATGTCCGTGGCATCTTTTGGAGCCCATATCTCGAAAATGGTTTGAGATACGGACTTTTCACAATAAAAATTCTTAGTCCCCCACTTAGAACTGGTTTGGAAGGTCCTGAAACCCATGACATTTGAGTTTTTTTTCTACCTTGTACGGTTCTTGAGATATTTACGATTTACTGTTCCAATTGCTCATTTTCATGTTCGAGGACCACTATTACGGCCACAGACTTCGTATTCACAGCACTTTCTGTTGCCTCTATCTCTGACACAATGCACAATATGGATTCAGTCCACTTCATATTGTGGGAAGTAGTCACTTTCATGATTACAACCACACTTCCATTTTTTTACTAGCTGCTACAGTTCCCCAGATATAGGCAAATTAATGTTACAAGCCTTCTATGACCTATAGGGCTGCTGTATGGCTCCATGCTTATGTGCAAGTGGAGTGCAGGGCCCGAACTCCCAGAAAAACATACCATTACACAGAAATGGGCAGCTTGGTGGGAGAGTGGGGCCCAAAGGGTCTCACACTCCCACTAAAGCATACCATTTACTATTTATATTACACTTTCTCAAAAAGAAGGGAAATTCATTGTAAAAAACTCTGTTAATGCATCAAGGTTGTTTCCACAGCTACAAAAGTGTGGACATGTGATGTTAAGGTTACCAGACCCTAAATCCTCAACCACCCCACACCCCTCCACAGACCAACAGATGCAGAGGTGTACCATAGGGTCATGCTGCCTAACTCTCACCCCATTCTCATTTACTGTACCATGTCATCTTGTTTACATATAGAATGGGGTGAGCGTTGGGATACAGAACCCCATGGCACACCTCGCATCTGTTGGTCTGTGGGGGTAGGTGGTTGGGGGTCAGGTTGCAACTCCTAACATTGTATTTCCACACTTTGTCACTGTGAAAAGTTCTAAATTATGCATTAATGGAGTTTTTCTAATGAATATATAATATGTATATGTCTATATATATATATATATATATATATATATACATATATATGTATATATATAGATACATATATATGTAGATAGATAGATACACATACATAAATATATTCATTGCAAAAAAAAAAACTCTGTTAATGCATCAGTTATGGTACTAAATGCAGACAAAACCAAGGCGCTGCTATTTGGGCACAGATCCCTGGATCATGACAGGACTTCATCCTTGCAACTCACCACACTCTCTGAAAGTGGCATCGAAGTAGTGCTTTCACTAAAATACTTTAGTCTAACATTTGACCAATGTCTCACCTTCAAGAACCACATGGATCAGGTTACCAAGACCTTACACCATAAACTCGTTCCCTGTACCAATTCAAGGACCAGCTCATCCCTGAGGCCAGGCTCTCAAGTGCCACAAGTGTCCTGCTCCCTACCCTGACCTATGCTGCACCAATTATACATGGCATGGCTAAGCAAGAGGTCTCCAGGATGCAAATTTTGTACAACAAGGTAGCCCGGTTCACTACTCAGGACCACCCACGAAGTCATCACTGTGACACACTGGCCTAGCTAAGGTGGCTATCACTGATCACTCGCCTACAATACCCCTTGCTTGGCTTGGCATTCAAGCTACTCAGGCTGCTCACTCCACCCAGCATAGTAGGAACCATAGCAATTAAACATAACCCCAGGAGCCTACAGACATCAGGGTGAACTCTACTGGAAGTCCCCAGAGTCAGGACTAACACTGGTGGCAGATCTTTCTCCTACCTAACCCCCTACCTGTGGAACAAGCTCCCTCCTCTGGTGCAGGAGGCCTCCTCACCTAGGAACTTCCACACCAGACTTAAGGCTCATATGACTGACTGCAGCACATGCCATTGCCATGGCTCATAAGTTGCCTTCCCCTCACCCACATCAACTCTCCCAAAAGTGAACCTACCCAAGTACCCCCTTCAAGATCCAAAGCACCTTGGTCCTCTTATTGTCCTACAGATAGC
Organism: Neoceratodus forsteri; assembly: GCA_016271365.2. NCBI lineage: Eukaryota > Metazoa > Chordata > Ceratodontiformes > Ceratodontidae > Neoceratodus > Neoceratodus forsteri. The sequence continues at coordinate 204,989,020 of CM057451.1, forward strand.
TTTTGTCTTGTAGATAGCTCTCCACCTGAAAACTGCAAATTGTTAGTCATGTTTATATCCATGCCAGGTAGTTACTTGGTAAAAACTGAGTCATGTTGATAACCATGGCTGTAACCTCCATGCAAACCTGAAAATGTTTTCTGTAACTTAATGTCTTTTCTCTGCATCAAAACATGTATTGTTATCATGGGTCACCCCTGAAAAAGGGACCTTTGGGTCTCAGTGGGCCTACTCGGTCACCAAAATTTAATAAATAAATTAATAAATAAATAAAAATTAAAATAAGTCATGGTTCCTATTACAGTGACAAAAGTATGGAAATTAATTGTTAGGGTTACAAACACTACCACCCCACCCGACCCAAGCACTCTCCACACTTCACAAGGCACCAGGGTGTGCCTTCAGGTCATTGGACCTAACTCTCACCCCATTCCAAGTTAACGAAGCTGAGATGATACAGTATAGGAGAGTGGGGTGAGAGTTAGGTCTGACAACCCCAAGGCACACCTTGACACCTGTTGGTGTGGAGGGTGGGGAGGTGGGTGGGGTGGGAGGCACGTTTGATAGCCCTAGCCCCAAAGTTCCATACTTTTGTCACTATAATAGGAACCCTAATTGATGCATTAATGGAGATTTTTGCAATTAATTTTCCTACTTTTTGAGAAAGTATAATCTTACCTTTATGTGGTTATGGGAGCACAGAGCTCTCCAGGCCCTTGGCTCTCCAGGCCCTGTGCTCCCATAAGTTTATAGTATGCTGTGGAAGAGGGCCCTGTGCTCCAATGCATGCTCATTGTAATTTTCTTTGATTTTCATGTGGGAAGGGCCCTGTGCTCCTATGTTACCATAAGTGTACAGACATTGTAATAAATGGGCCCTGCACTCCCAGTACTACATAACGGAGGGCCTGCACTCCCACTACTGTATAATGGTATCCATATGTGGGAGTTCAGGGCCTTCTGGGTTCTGCGCTCCCATCTATCCATAAGTGTAGAGACACATTGCAGGCCTAGAGACAAATCCAAGTAACTCTTGTGCTGCAAATGGTGCAATATCACAGTAACCATAGGAACACTGAAACAAATTCTACCAGAGTTGTAATCATGGCCTGGCAATATCTGCATACTTGCTTAGTACACCTAAAAGTGTACTAAGCGCCATTTAGCAAAAAATCCTTATCTCAAACCATTTTCGAGATATTGCTGCTGAAAGGCACCACAACCACCACAATGTTATTCTATAGGGAATTTTTAAACTTTGGAATGTTATAACTATGGAATTGATATAAATGTTATGATCAAATCAGAAAAAGGCACATCTGTGGCACAAGCCCTTTCTACCCTACACATTTCAGCCCCAAAGTCCTAAGCATTTATTTGCAATGAATTGGCAATGAAACAGCATTTTTTTTTAAAGTAGTGTTGCAAATTTGTGAAAGTTTCACAAATTTTGCGAAAGTTTTCATGAAAGTTTTGCAAATTTCATGGCACTGTGTTTGTAAAAGCATTGCAATCTGCAAAAGTTTCACCTGAAGTAGTGTTGCAAATCTGCAACACTTCCAACGGCCAAACTGAAAAAACATATTTCCAAACATTATTTTTAAACTATAACACTAGGATCATGTTCATCAGGCTCTGATTAGGTAAACACGAGAGTTGGTGTTCACCAAGGGGCAGTATTTTTTTAATTACAGTATTTTACATCATCGCTAACTGAAAACAAGATGGCAGAAGCACAACACTTTTTTCACATTTGCGAACGCAAAAAGTACTTTCACAAAAGTAAAAAGTACTTTCGGGAAAGTAAAAAGCGCTTTCGCACCAGACATCTAATTTTTCTCTTAGGCTATAATGGAGAAATTTAAACTTTAATTACTTTTGAATGATTAATATTTTTTCACCAAACCTTCAAAAGGCACATCAGTGACTGAGAACCCACTTACCCTAAAAATTTCTGACCAAACTCCCAAACTGTTTTGGACTTATGACTGAGCAAAGAATTTGCACCTAATTGGTAAATTTCACATTTTTGAGCACTCCACAGCTTTATAACCACACCACGAACAAGAACAAAATTTGCCAGATCTAGCGACCTATGATACCAGACAGTGCATGCAAAATTTCAGGCAAATCGATCAAATGGTTGCAAAGTTATATATGCACACATATATTCTTTGCAAAAAAACATGATACTGCATCAGTTAGGGTTGATATCAAACCATAAAAAGGAGGGAAATATAACATTGGGGTTTCAATCCTAACACTGCATCCCCTCCCTGCTCTCACAAACAGGCATTGGGGTGTGCCTTGGGGTCATCAGCCCTGCTGCTTACCCCATTCCATGAGTACATCAGCTGAGATGGGTACAGTATAGGAGAATGGAGTAAGCATTAGGGCTCATGACTCCAAGGCACACCGCCGGAACCTGTTGCTGTGTGTATGGACTGGGTGGATTTTAAGGCTGCAACCCTAACATTGTATTTCCCTCCTTTTTACAGTTTGATATCAACCCTAACAGATGTATTAATGTTATTTTTTGTAAATAATTTCTTACTTTTTGAGATAGTGTAATCGTAGCCTTATTTGCCTGTGATAGCATAGAACCCTTCAGGCCCTGCAGTCCCATCCCTTCATAGATGCATATATGTATGTCACTGTGGAAGGGCCCTGCACTCCAATTTATAGGATGACAGTGACAACATTTCCAGCATAGCCATCTTATTACTCCGTCTTATGTACCTGGTACAGAAAATTTTCAAAACCCAGCCAAAATGTAATTCCACACAACTACAATGCCATTCTGCACCACAGGTGTTGTTACTTTATGCAGAAGATGCTGTTATCTTTTTAGCCACCCTGAACCCTTCCCTTAGAATGAAATCTCCAGAGGTTCTTTTCCAAGTCTGAATCCTGGTTTTCTAGTAATAAACTCCTACTAAGTTATAAAAAAAGCTAAGGTTATGTTGTTTGCTAATACACATATAGCAACAAACATAAAACCGGCCACTTGGTATCCTCAATAGTCAGCTACAACCCCTGGAACAAGTGAATAGCTTCAAATACCTTGGCTTCATTCTTGAATTTACCTTATAATTTCATGAACATATGAACCTTGTATGCAAGGGAGTTGACACCAAGATTGGCCTACTCTACAGGCACAGGACATGTATGACACCAGACACCCTCTTCCTGGTTGTTACCAGCTTGGTCCAGTCCATAGTTGATTCTGGCTTAGTTATCTATGACACTGCAGGGGATACTACATTGAGTCACATTAAAATAGCACTGAACACAGTCGGTCACCTTGTGGTTAGTGGTGATAGAGTCTCCCACACCTGTGGCCTGTATGAACAAGCACAATGGTTAAACCTCCAGGAAAGGTTTAACTTCCAGACCTGTTTGTTAGCCAAAAAAAATATCCTCTGGTCTCACCCCACCTGGAACTCAACACTTCATAACCCCTGCTCCTTCCTTGCAGGCTACTAGAAGCTCCTCTAAAGCTGCTTTCCTAGTCCCATTCTGTAGGACTTCCATGGGACAGAGGGCTTTCATGCATCGGGCTTCCAGTTGGTTAAATGACCTACCCCTGAAGTCTCTTCTGTACATAATCTTGGTCCTTTCAAGCACTCACTCCAACAACATCTCCTTGCTAAATGCAGATGTGACTGTTCCTAGCCTCCTCTCCTCTCCTCTCCTTTCACTACCCTACCCATTTTCCCAAATTGGTATCCACTATGACAAGGCCTACTCTGGCTGCTCCCTTCTAATTTTACCTCCTTCCCCAACCCCTAACTCCCCTTCTCTGCCTGCCCCCCCTTTCCCTATCCCACCTGCTTTCATCCCCTATTTGCCTCCCTCCTCTTACTTCCTGTTCCCCCTCCTCTGTATTTCCTGCCTCTCTAATTTGTTTCCCCTCTATGTAACTGTCTCCTCTAAGACAAGATATGTTATGCAAGGCATCAAGTTTTGTTTTTATTAATTGCATTTATGTTTATTCTAGATATGGTTATCCTCTATCTTATCCAGCTGTTAACTTGTGCTGTCAATAGCCTTCTTGCCTCTGCATATCATTTTTGTTACCATGTTCCCAGTTTCCCTGGGTGATATTGTAGTTTCGTGTACTTTGTCTTCCTGTATAACTTACTGGAATTGCTTCTGTACTGTCCTTTGCTACTTGTGATTATGTATTCATACCTCTTCACTGTACCTTCTGTTTGTATGATGTGGAGCCTTTGTAAAGGAGTCTTTGATGCAGAGGTTTGTAATTCCAATACTTCAATAAATAAATAATAAAAACATAAAATTAATAAATAAAAGGTGCAAAAACATATTTTGACTAGGATTTGAAAAATGACAGCTATGGCATACATGAGGTGGGGTAATAACAAGTCTGTGTTGAACATTTGGGGTCAAAGTCATAAAAATTTCCAAAGTTATGAGCGTGCATAGCGAAATTGCAACAAATGGTCATAACTTTGCCATTTTTAAATATTTTGGTGCCAAATCTTTAGCAAAGACTTCTTATGACCCCACCTCATGAACACTATTGCTGTCATTATGCAAATCCCTCCAGAAAGGTGAATTCACCAAGTGACCATGAAATCACCTTTCAGGTGGGAGTTGTGTAGTGACTGCCATATTGTTTATGAGGTGGGGGTCCCCAAAAGGCTATGCTGAAAATTTGGTGTCAAAACATGCAAAAATGGCAAAGTCATGCACCAGTGTTGAAAATCCCTTTGAAATACATTGATTTCCCTTATGAAAAAATATCTTTTTTCGTGAGTCGGCATATGACACAAGGTCTTTTTTCAGATGACGCTGATATGAAAAAATAATTTCAATGTTAAATAAAACTAATTTTAAAGCCATTTCTTGAGCAGTAAAGTGCAGAATGCACCTAAGATGGTCCCAATAAGCAAGCTACATGTGTTGGTTCCTCCCCAGAATACCATTTTTGGGGATTTCCATATTTGAATTTCTCAGGCAAAACTGAAAAGATGGAGGCCATACAAAAAAGGAATTTTCCCATATGAAAAATTATTTCTTTTTCGTTTCATACAGCTATCTTTTAGTGCTTAACGAGCATTTGCAAAAACAATTTTTTCTAATTTTTAAAATGCAATAACTTACAGACGGCTTATTATTTTTTCACCAGACTAGTACAAAGCACATCTGTGAGCAAGTCCCTTTCTGCCTTGAAAATTACAGATCAAAATTCCAAATCATCTGGGGCATTGGAAAGTTCAAAGAAAAATCCCAGCAAAGTCAATGAGCGACAAAATGCTTTTTTCACCTATCCAGAACTCGGACACTGTTCTTCCAACTGAAATGTAACTTGACTCATCAAGAGATCTACCATGGCTGACAGTGCATGCCAGTTTTCATGCAAATCCACTGAATGGTTACATAGATACATAGACAGTGTAGGCAGATAAGGGCCTATGGCCCACCCAGTCTGCCCATTTGAGCTTGTAAGTTCAGTTTATGTTTTCCAAAAAGTCTGTTGCCCCTTACCCCTGACCTCCAGAATTCCTTTATGTCTATCTCATGCATTCTTAAATACCATGATTGTTTCAGCCCCCACCACTTCCTCTGGCAGGGTGTTCCACTTGTCTACCACCCGTTCTGTGAAGAAATTCTTCCTCATGTTTCCTCTGAATTGTCCTCCCTCCAACTTCATCCCATGCCCTCTAGCCCTGGGACATCTTTTTCACTTAAAAATAGTGTATTCCTGCACCCTGTTCCTCCCTGTAAGATACTTGTATGTCTCTATCATATCCCCTCTCTCCCTCCTCTCTTCCAGGGAGTACATGTTCAGTTCCTTCAACCTGTCCTCATAGGACTTGTGATGCAATCCATGCACCATCTTTGTTGCCCTCCTCTGAACCTTCTCTACCCTGTCTGTGTCCTTACGTATGTAAGGTCTCCAGAACTGCACAGTGTACTCCATGTGGGGCCTCACTAGTGTCTTGTACAGTGGAATTATGACCTCCCTTTTCCTGCTGGTGATGCCCCTGCCTATGCATCCCAGCATCCTATTTGCTTTACCTGCTACATAGTTATTAAAGTGAAAACTTTTGAGTTTAAAACTGAAGTGCCTACTTAACACTAATTATATGGGTGCAAATGCGCCTGTAATATATATATATATAGATATATATATGAACATATCAAAATGCCAGCAGAAATAGGCCTCACATTCTGTCAAGTCTGCTTGATTGTGCAGCTGGCCCCTCATCTTGCAGCTGCCCCTCCCACTCCTCCCCTTCTTAGATTTACCCTCACCTTGTCCCATCTTCTCTTGAAACCACCCACCATCTTATAGGCCACCACCTTCTGTGGTAGCGCATTCCACTTGCCCACCACCCTTCCCACAAAGAACTGTCTCCTTACCTGCCTCCCAAATCTCCCCTCTCCAGTCTGAGTCTGTGCCGTCTTGTGTCCCTTCCTCTTCTTCATTGGAAGATCCCCTCTGTTTGAGTCTTGTTTATCCCTTTCAAGTACTTAAAGGTCTGAGTCACTTCCCCCATCCCTCCTCTCCTCCAAGGAGCACATACCTAGCTCTCTTAGCCTTTCCTTATAGGGCTTGACCTGTAATCCCTGGATTATCTTTGTTGCTGCACGCTGTACCCCCTCCAACAATATGACATCCTTCTTCAGTTACAGGTGCCAAGACTGCATGCAGTGCTCCAGGTGCAGCCTGACCAGTGACCTGTTGAGGGAGAGGATAATCTCCCTACTTCTGGAGGAGATTCTACTCACTATGCACCCCAGCATCTTGGTGGCCTTCATTGCCACCTTCCTACACTGAGCAGAGTTGTTCATGCGCCCTGATATAAGTACCTCTAGGTCCTTTTCCTCCATGGTGCTTCCCAACTGTCCCCCTCCCAGTTGATAGTTCCTCCCCTGGTTCTATGCTCCAAAGTGCATTACTTTGTTCTTCTTGGCATTGAACCCCAGCTGCCATGTTTCTGATCATTCCTACAACTTAGCCAGGTCATCCTGCAGCCCCTTCCATCCCTTGAGGTCATCAACCACAGCCCCCATTTTGGTGTCATCTGCAAACAGACTGATATTACTTTGGATCCCATGTGAGATATCAGCTATAAATAACCTGAACAACACCAGGCCCAGCACCGATCCCTGTGGTACCCCGCTTGTCACTGTCCTCAGTGCGGAGAGTTCCCCTCCCACTACTATCCTCTGCTACCTACCTCTTAGCCAATTCTTTATCCATTTCATCATCTTTTTCCCTGCTCCCACAACTTCCAGCTTTCCCCCTAGCCTCCTGTGTAGCACGGAGTCAAAGGCCTTACTGAAGTCCAAATACAGGACATCCACTGCATGGTCCTTGTCTAGTTCCCTTGTCATCCAATCATAGTACTCAATGATGTTGGTCTGGCAGGATCTGCCCAAGACAAACCCATGCTGATGCCCATCCTGGAGTCCATTGTCCTCCAAATGAGTCACCAGCCTCTCTTTCAGGATTGTCTCCTTGAGCTTCCTCATGACTGATGTGAGGCTCCCTGGCCTGTAGTTCCCTGGTTCATCCTTTGGGCCACCTTTGTGGATTGGCACCACATGGGCCATCCTCCAGTCCTGTGGTACACATCCCATGTGCAGGGAGGTATTAAACAGGTTAGACAGTGGCCCTGCCAGGACCCCAGCCAGCTCCTTGAGTACCCTAGGATGAATGCCATCAGACCTCATCTGAAATATAGTTAGAGTTACTGTACAAGTCTATCAGCATTTAGTCATAATGACTTGCCACTTATCAGTGGATGTATGATGTCTTGTCTGCTCCCATATGCTTATCTAATTTATTTTTGAACTGTTCTTACGTTCTGCATGTTCCTACTGATTCAGGTAGTGTATTCCATGCATTAACAACCCTCTGATTAAACCATTCACTTGTAGTCTTCGTTCTTGTTGTCTCAGCCTTTAACTGAAGGGTATGAGACCTTGTCTGCCTGCTGGTTTCCTACTCACATAAGCCAGAACTTATCCATAGTTGATCATTTTGGAATGCCTTGTATGTATAGCACAAATCACCCTGTAGCTTTCTCTCTACTGGACAGAATAAACTCCTAGTTCATCTAATCTCTCACTATAAGCTTTTTTTTATACTTCTTATCCTTTTACTTACCTTTCTTTGAATCTTTTCCATACTCATCATTTTCATAATGGCTATAGAGGGTGTACAGTATTACAGATGGGGCCTGATCAAGGCTGTATACAGAGGCACAATTGGCTCACTTCTCTTTCTTTTAATATTTCTCATTATACATCCTACAATTTTGTTACACTTTTTCACGGATTCTTAAATATGGTAATTAAAAATGTATTTATTAGTCTTTCTCTGTATCTATTGTCTTAAGCGTTTTATTGTTTAGCGTGTATTTGGCTAGTAAGTTGTTATGCCCCAGATGCATGACTCCACATTTTTCAATGTTAAATTCTAGGCCATCGTCTACTGCCCATGTTCCCAGTTTGTCTACATTGCATTGCAGAGATTCTGCTGCTTCCTTATTATTTCTGATTGCTCTTGAAGTCATATGCATACTTACATATCCATGCATCCTTAGATGTAACCAATGTTGCTATAAGGATATTAAACAGCAGCGGTCCCAAATTGGACCACTGGGGCACACTGCCATCACTCTCTAACCCCCCTGGATTGATATCGTCTTATGCATATCCACTGTTGTCTATTATCTAGCCATGACTCTATCCATGATACCAATTTGGGGTGTAGTTCTTGTTTAATTAATTAATCTATCATTATGTTATGTGAGACAGAGTCAAACGCTTTGGAGTAATCAAAATATATAGCATATACTGGCATCCCCTTGTCAAGTGCCAAACTTACTGGTTCAAAGAACTGCATCAGGTTGGACATGCATGACCTTCCTTGTACAAAGCCATGCTGTGAAATGTCCAGCTGGCCTTTTTCTATTATATGTGACTGTATTATTTCCTTAACAATGCCCTCCATGATTTAGCCCACAATATACATTAAACTAATTGGTCTATAAATTCTAACATTGTTTTTGTCACCCTTCTTGTGTATCAGTCTCACATTGGCTGTTCTCCATTCTTGCAGTGTCTCACCTTCCCTTAGGGATACATTAAACAACATACAAAGAGGTCCTGCCACCTCATCCGCCAGTTCTTTTATCAGCCTTAGGTGCACCCCATCTGGACCCGGTGACCCACTGGTTTTAAGCTGTTTCAACCTTATGTACACTTCTTTTACTGTGATTTCTCTTACATCTTCTATCTCTTTGGGACCTAACTTGCCTGGTGTCATTGATCTATTTGTGCTAATAACTTTGTTTCTGAATAAACTAACAAAAGTAATCATTAAATTTGTTTGCTATTTTTTCCTCATTGGTTAATATTTGGTCTCAATCTTTTAGTTGACAAATTGCATTTTGTCCTCCCTTCAGTCCTCCAAAATAATTGTAAAATTGTTTCTTATTATCTAATGTTATGCCTGCCATCTTGTATTCATTATCTGCTTTGGTCTTTTTAATTAGTTTATTACATTCTTTATTCAGGTTTTGGTACCTAGCCCTCATTTCCTTGGCCCATCTTACTTTATTTTTTTTTGTATGCTTCCCTTTTTTTAGTTTTTTTTTCCTTAAATTATTTGTGTACCAATTTGGTATTCTTCTATTTGTGCTATATTTTCTTATTTCTGGTACACAATGAGTCTTACAATGGGTTAGTTTACTTTTAATTATCTTCCACATTTGTTCCAATGTTCTATTTTGAAACTCTGATGCCCAGTACCATAAGTACAAATATTGTTTCATTTCCTTATAGAGAGCTTCATTGTAACATTTCAAAGTTGTAATTCCTCCATATTCATTATTTTCAAGTTGTAAGGTTCCTCTAACCATATTGTGATATCCACCTGCTAGTGGTTCCATTGTGTCCACGTAGTCTATTTTGTCCCCAAGGTTTGTTAATATTAGGTGCAAAGTTCAATTACCCTCAGTGGGTTCCTTGATTATCTAACACCACCTATGCATACATATATGCATGCATATATAATTAACAAACTTTGTGTGTAGTGCCAGACTTGACTTCAGTGGGATGCTGTGTGATGCTGTGTAGGTGGGCTGAGTTGAAGGGTGAGCTCAGTGATCCAACTGGATCAGGCGAGGGTGGGGTGAAGGGGTAGTTATGCAACACCCCCCAGCCATGGAATGGAATGTGCAGGTCTGTCCGTGTGGGTCTGGGTACCACATAATGAAGACAACTGTGCTCTTGGCATAGGGCCCTGTACCTCTTTACCTGTGGTTAACATTTCAAAGTTGTAATTCCTCCATATTCATTATTTTCAAGTTGTAAGGTTCCTCTAACCATATTGTGATATCCACCTGCTAGTGGCTCCATTGTGTCCACCTAGGGACAAGTGACTTAGCTCATCATGAGATTAGAGCAGTGCAGAAGGACTTTGTAGAGTTGGGGAGGGGCTTAAGACAAGTAGCACACATAGTATCCTTCTCAGAGGTACTGTCTGTCAGTGGCATGGGTGAGGTGAGGGTACTTTGCACCATGCAGTTTAACAAATGGTTGAAAAAATGGTGTGGAGCACAGGGGTTTGGCTTCATTGGGGACTGGGGTTCCACCTGGAGGGACACCAGCCTATACTGGAAGGATGGTCTGCATCTGTCCAGGAAGGAACAAGTCTTTTGGCAATCAGTTTAAATGCTTCATTGGCAAGCCTTTAAACTAGTCAAGGGGAAGCACTGATAAGCAGGAAAATCCCAGCCTCCCCCTACAAAACAGGGTACTAAATGAGAAAAAGACCAAGGTAGAAAGGTCAGTGGGGGATGCTGCTACAGAAGGTAAAGCCATCAAAAAATGGAGAGCAATGAGTACCAATGTCCATAGTCTGGGTAACAAACTTCCTGAATTAGTGGCCTTGATGGAGGAGGACGATCTGGATATTGTGGCAGTCACAGAAACATGGTACACACAGAACCATGACTGGGATGTAAACATACCAGGATACACTATCTACAGGAGGGACAGGGAGGGTAAAAGGGGAGGAGGAGTAGCTCTCTACATAAGAGAAGAAATCAAAGCAACAGAACAAAAGGGTAAACAGGGAGGAGAAGAAGCACTGTGGGTCAATTTGGAGGCAAGCAATGGCACCACAATCTGCACAGACGTTGTATACAGACCCCCTTTTCAGGGGGAGGAAATGGACAAGGAAATGATAGAAAGTATACTTAGAATGGCAGAAAAAGGGGAGATATTGCTTATGGGTGATCTGAATATGCCAGATGTTAACTGGAGTGCAGTTGCAGCAGCCACTTCTAAGAGTAGGGTTATTCTAGGTGCCCTACAGGGGGCATGCCTTAGACAACTAGCATTGGAGTCCACTCGAGAGGGAGCAATCTAAGATCTGGTTCTCTCAAATGGAGATGAAGAGAGGATCACAGATGTAGAAGTGGGTAGCCATCTGGGAACTAGTGACCATTGAACAGTATGGTTCACAATAAACACAGCAATAGAGTCGCTTTTCATACAAAGACAAAGGTACTGGATTTTAGGAGGGCTGACTTTGCCAAAATGGGTGAGTGCCTAAGGAATGCACTAGCAAATGGGCAGGAAGGAGGGGTGGAAGAACAATAGGGAATAATAAAAACTGCCATCACAGAGGTAACAAGCCTTTGTGTAAAGCAAATAAACAAAATGAAACGAGGTAAGAAACCACTACGGCTCTCAAAGGAAGTGGCAGTGAAGGTTCAAGAGAAAAAGAAAGCATTCAGGAAGTACAAGGAATCACAGAAGGAACAGGACAGAGAACTGTATCAGTTAAAGCAAAAGGAAGCTGGAAAGGCAGTCAGAACAGCAAAGGCCCAAACCGAGGAAAAGATAGCCAACTCAGTTAAGAATGGGGATAAACCTTTATAGGTACATCAGGGAGTGAAGGAAGACCAAGGAGGGATAGTGAGGCTTAATAAAGGGAGGAGGGTGGACAGAGGGTGACTTGAGAAAGGCAGAGATACTAAACAAATATTTTTGCTCAGTATTTACAAAGGAAGAGGGGGAGGTACCTAAAACAAACAGTAGAAACACTCTGGATACAGAAGTTGATACCAGCCCATTTACAGAAGAAAGGGTTCTGAAAGAGCTCTTAAAACTGAAGGTGGACAAAGCAATGGGGCCTGATGGGATTCATCCCAGAATTCTAAAAGAACTAAGGGTAGAACTAGTGACACCACTGACTACCCTCTTTAACAAATCATGGGAGGATGGGGTGGTACCTGAGGACTGGAGGAGGGCAGATGGATTCCCTCACAAAAGTGGGAGCAAGGCAGAAGCAGAAAACTACAGACCTGTTAGTTTAACCTCAGTGATAGGGAAATGATGGAATCACTCTGAAGGAAAGAATTGTTGAGTATCTAGAGGCCAGAGGGCACAGGACCCAAGGCAGCATGGATTCACAGTGGAAGGTCATGCCAGACAAATCTGATAGATTTCTTTGACTGGGTGACCAAAGTAGTTGATCAGGAGGGGCTATGGACATGGCCTACCTAGACTTTAGCAAGGCATTTGACAGATGTCCCACACAAAGATGATTATACAAGTTAGCCAGCCTGGAGTGGGTCCCAAGATGACAGCCTGGGTAAAGAATTGGCTGAGAATAGGACACAGAGAATAATAGTAAATGGAGTCCACTCTGAAAAAGGGGTTACTATGGGTACCGAGGGTTCAGTATTAGATCGGTCCTCTTCAATGTCTTTATAAGCTACATTGCAGAGGGACTGGAAGGAAAGTATGTCTCTTTGCAGATGACGCAAAGATCTGCAACAGAGTTGATGCACAAGGTGGGGTGGAAAGGATGAGAAGGGACTCTGGCAAGGTTAGAGGAATGGTCAAATGTAGGCAGCTTAGATTCAATGCTAAGAAGTACAAGGTAATGCACCTGGGAAACAAAAACCCAGGGGAAGAGTACACAATGGGGGGTGAGATACTAACAACAACAAAAATGGAAAGGGACCTGGGGGTAGTCATATCAGATGACCTAAAGGTGGGCAAGCAATGTGAGAGGCAGCAAGGAGGGTTGGGGAATACTGGGATGCATAGGGAGAGGCATCACCAGTAGAAAACAAGAGTTATTATCCCTCTGTACAGACAGCTGGTGAGACCACATCTGAGTAACTGCGCAGTTCTAGAGACCCAATCTCCACAAAGACATAGACAGGATGGAAGCTGTCCAGAGGAGGGCATCCAAATGGTGTCAGTGTCTGCACCGGAAGACGTGAAGAGAGACTTAAGGAGCTTAATCACGATAGCCTCTGAGGAAAGGAGGGAGAGGAGGGACATGATAGAAACTTTCAAGTACCTCAAGGGAATCAACAAAGTCCAAGAGGGTAGCATCTTTCAAAAAAAGAGGTGTGCAAGAACAAGGGGGCACAATTTGAAGATAGAAGGGGGGCGGTTCAGAGGTAATTAAAGGAAGTATTTTTTCACAGAGAGGGTTGTGGATGTATGGAACAGCCTTCCAGAGGAGGTTGTGGAGTCAAAAACAGTGGTGGAATTCAAGCATGCATGGGACAGTCATAGGGCAATTCTAGGGGGTTGGGGTAGGAAGAAGTAGGCTGCTGGTTAACTAGGATCTGCAGCTTATCCATCAGGTAGGAAAATGGGCAGACTGGGTGGGCCAAGCGGTCATTATCTGCTGTCAAATTCTATGTTTCTATGTGTCAGACAGCCATGTGTATTGGTTGACAGATGGACTCTTTGCACTGTGCATCCATATCTGTGGCCACATGTAAGCTCATGGACCACAGTGCCCAGTACTTCTGCAGCCTGCCAGACAGACCCATGAATTCTTCACATCTGTTGCTGCACAGATTTGCAGGCTCTGCAACGGCCATGAACTTTTGTAGGTGGACAGAGTCTTCTCTTGTCCCATAGCCAGGACCTGCATGAATCAGGATATAATTCCACTATCTCAAAAAGAAAAGAAATTATTCATCCCAAAAAAAAAAACATTGTTTATTCACCAGTTAGGGTGACTTAATGCCACAAAAGTAGGGAAATGTGCCATTAGGTTTTATAACTATAGCTCTGCCCACCAAACAGCAAATGGAAAGAAAATCAGGGTTTTGGGTCTCTGGAGTATTGGTGAATAAGTGGTGGGGTCCTCCACTGGGTAGTCAATCTTAATGCCTACCCTGTTCCCTGAGCAAAAATAAATTGTGTTGGCAACATGTGGCAATACATATTGCTCTACCTATGAAGAGTGTATCACTATGAGGCATTGACTTGGAGCTGTACCTTGTGCTTTGGACAGCAGGCTGTGGACTGTGGGCAGGTGTGAGCATTAGCACTGACAACCCCAAGGAAGATCCCACCACTGATTTGACAAAACTTCAAACACCCAAAACCTTATTTTTTTTTCTTTTACTGCTTGGAGGGTTGGGAGTTAGGGTTGTAAACCCTAATGCCACAATTCCCTACCTTAGTGGCATTAAGTTACCCTAACTGGTGTATTAACAGAGTTACTGTATTTATGAAGAATATGGTGTATGTGTTTGTGTGTGTGTATATATATCTATATATAGATATAGATATATATATATATATATCTATATCTATATATAGATATAGATATATATACACACATATTGCAAAAATAAAAACTCCATTGATGCAACAGTTAAGGTTGATATTACAGTGATTAAAGCTTGGCTATTCAGTGTTAGGGTTTCCAACCCTAACTCTGCATCCCCCCAACACACACATACAAGCAGAGGATTGGCCAAGGCAACACAACCAATAAGAAACAGCCACCATCAGGTAAGAGAAAGAAGACACAACTCTGTGAACATACAGCAGGAGGCATCCATCATCATGGTTCAGCAAGTATATGACTTATGCTGCCATCCCAGTGTCTTGGTGGGGTACACCTGCATGCTGGGCAACCATGGGGGTGGCCCACTGCATGCACTGCACCCCAAAGTTGTCTGTATAGATATGTAGATACAAGTGTCTGTTTACACACATATGAATATGTAGAAAAAAGTTATATATGTCGGGTAGTAGTACAGTGTCATCTGGATCATGTTTTCACACTGTAATATAATTGATCCAAAGATGCATGATACTGTCTTTCAGTCCACACTGTGGATTAAGTTGTTTAAGATATTAACATTACATTGGTACATAGAATTATCTGTGCTCTGCAGTGCCATTTTCTGAAAAGTTGTTTACAGTTTTAAATGGCATAACACAATACATAGCTGTCTCTCACAAGCACATAATCATTATTCAAAGGTTGTAGAAGCACTATCTACTAAATAATATGTATTAATTTGCAAGCATATCTGTTATATAATATGTGAGGGCAGGTGCTTTGTAGTCTGTATTTCTAGAAGAATTTTTTTTTGTTTGTAGTGCTGTTACAGAATGTGCTGCACTATGTTGTAACAGCTGTGTTGTATTTTTCTGTTATGTATACAACCATACATTTCACTACACATTGAGTTTACATGAGATCATATAGTGACGGTTTATCATTACCATTATGTCATATTGAATGGCAGTGTATGAAGGAGCAAGAGCTTAGGCATATGTAGAGCAAAAATTGAGGCACATTTAACATATTAGACACATGGGCCAGATATTCAGAAATGCATCAAACGGCTGCACAAGTCTGGTGCAGCGCAGCTCCAATGTGATGTGGCACAGTGAGTGCGATATTCAAAGGTTGTGCATGGTGACATGCGCCAGCACAACACGGCTGAATATCGCAGGGGTGCACCTGGGAGCAACCAGACCTGCACCATAGTGCAATCAGAGATGTGCGAGGGAGCAAATGGACAAGTGCCAGGGCACACAATTACCAGCCCCAGGCAATGGTGGGAGCAAAGCAGCAGAGAGAAAGCATGGGGCAGGCAGAGGAGCACAGCTGGGGACAGTGGCAGGGAGGTACAATGGTGGGCCACAGGTGGCCACCAACTGCAGGGCACAGACAGGCAGCCAGCTCCCCCAGCACCAGGGCACTGGACACAGGGAACAGGTGGCACCAACGGCCAAGGAAAAGCTGCCACTGGAACCCCCACTTGATGCCAAGCCCCTACCCACCCAGACCATGGCCAGCCACACCCTGGAACACTGCACCCAACACACATGCCACACATTCTGGACAGCCAGCCATGGCCACCCCAAGGCACAGCAACTGACCAAGGGAGAGGACACCACCATGCATGGCCCACACAATGACACAGGCACACCACACAGACACCCACCATGCCACTGCATCATGGCTCCACACGCCAGCTGCAAAGCAAACACAGACACAGGCAGTTAAGCAGGAAATCTGTATTAATATATCAAAACTATTTACAATAGAATAGGGTGGGAAAGGGTAGGAGAGTGACAGAAGGGGACAGGAGACAGGGACTGTACAATGGGATGGGGGGAAGGAAGGAGAAGGGATGGCAGGGGTAAAAGGGAAACAGTGGGGTCCAATCATGGGCAGCTATGGCCTACTGCTGCTTGACAGCTTCGCCATTGTCTGTCCCGGAGCACCAACTGCCTGGTTTGTTGACCCACCTCTAGGGACATGGATGTGATTAGTATAATCTGCCATAATAGGTGGCAATAGAGTGGCAGCTGCAACCTCCTCCAGTTGCCTATGACAAAGGAGTGGACAGGTGATCAGTGCAGGTCCTTAAGAACCATGCCCTCCCACTGTGTGCAACGTGCAGTGGGAACACACACCCCTGTAGTGGCACCCTGGCCACCCACAGTGGATGGGCCAGCACCTGCCGGCATCCAAGCATGCCACAACAGTGCACAGTGGTGGACACCGACACCCAGTGGTCACCCAACCGTGCAGTGACAGGCAGTTGGCACAGGGCTGCAGCAGCACTGGTGGCAGCTGGGTGAACACCCATCCAACCAACAGCTTGTACGCATGTCCAATGGCTGCCCCACAGTGGCACACACACTGCACAGTGTGCAGCACACAGCTGACATGGCACATGGCACAGGTGTCAATGGCCAAACCCTCACCCTCGCTTACCACCCAGTACTGAGTAGAGGAAGACAACAGTGCCTACCTGCCCACTGCTGTGCCACTCGTGCCTGTTCTGCTGCCACTCCAATTCCACCGGTCGTACCCACACCACCACATGATGGTCCCACAGTGGCCTGCTGCACCCCGCCAAGCACACCCGCCGCTCCTGCATGGCACCAATCTTCAGGCCCTAGAAATGGAACACAGAGAGGCACACATCAGTGTATGACCACAGCATGTGCCCACCACCCCCAACCCTGTACACAGTGTGTGCCCCAGCCTGACATGATCTGCAAGGCAGTAGCGCAGTTCACCCAGTGGCTGGCAATGCCACACCACAGGGCACACGCCGACAGTGCCCCTCCCCCACAGGGCATGTGAGGCAGCCCAGCCAAGACCACAGTACAGCAGTTAGACACACACACAGCATGTGATGACTTACCTGGTGGTGGCACGGCCCCCCTTGTGGACACCTGCCTGCAGCAGCCTCAGCCTCTTGGGGTCCCACCACATCATGTCACCGTACCAGTGGTGGAATTGCTCACTGGTCCATGGCACCCTGGTGTCCCAAACCAGGCCTGCAGTGATGACCTGCCAGATCTCAGTTCTGGCCAGCTGCAGGGGCTCCTGGCCAAACAGACCAGGTGCATGTGGTTCCACATGGACCACAAGGTTGACCAGCTCCAGGTCTGTCCAATTCTGTGCACATCACACCCCTCACCATGCCATGCTCTCCACTCAAGTTGCTGGGTCCAAAATGGGACCAGTAGCACATATGCACAACATGCGTGGGATGTGTGCCTTATGGAGACATGCACCATGTATGCCAATCGTGCATCACCGTGGATCCGCGGCATGGCCGTGGCCCACCTGGCATGAGGTGGTGTAGTCCCCTGGGGCATAGGGTCAGGTAAGGGGTCAGGGATCACCCAGCTCACAGTGTGCCACAGTGCATTAGAGGCCATGGTGCATAGTGTGCCATGGCCCCCTATAGCGCCAGAGCACTATAGAGACCATGGAACATTGTGCTCCATGGCTCCTATAGGACTGGAGTGATATAGAGGCCATGGTGCATAGTGCACCATGGCCCCT
Source organism: Neoceratodus forsteri (assembly GCA_016271365.2). NCBI lineage: Eukaryota > Metazoa > Chordata > Ceratodontiformes > Ceratodontidae > Neoceratodus > Neoceratodus forsteri. The sequence goes on from CM057451.1 coordinate 205,007,164, forward strand.
ATAGCACTCTGAGTGCAAAGTGCTAGATAGGCAGTAACACAGACCACGACGTATGCGTACTGTGGGCAGCACAATGTGCATGTCATGCTGATGCATCACAACATGCACTGGAGCAATTCCATTGCACAAGGATCAAGTGCACGATATTCGGCCACCACATGCTAATGAGATCATCGGCCAATGTGTGGCGCAGCAGGGAAATTAGCATGTCATTACCATTGCACCACAGTTCATTTGCATGCGATGCATTATAAAGGAGCTGCACAACAGCACAGGCCATGGACCAGTATTGCAACCATCTGAGGTGAGTTGTGCATGCTGTGGCAACAGCCAGCACAGCAGGGTGGATGGGGTGGGCAGCTGCAGGCAGTGTCACCACATGTCCTTATCCACAGGTAGCACCATGTACGAGTGTGAGAAGACTGAGGAGCATGGGCCTGCCCACAAGCACAGGCCCAACTTTACGAAGGCAGAAGCCGATGCCCTGTTTGAGCATACCTCGACAGGGAGCAACTTCTGAGTGGCGCCACTGGCACACCCAGGCTAGGGCTGTGGCCTGAATGGAGGTGGCAGGGGCTGTGAACCTGCAGGGCAGCCACAAGCAGCCCGTGCAGGAGTGCAGGAAGAAGGTAGGCACTGATAAATGCCACATTAAAGAGAAGATGGCAGCTATACGGGCAGCCAGGACAGCCACTGGTGGGGGCCATGCTGCTGTGCCACTACTCACAGCACAAGAGGAGCTGGTAGCAGCCACCATGTGTTGCAGCACTGTTCAGGGTGTGCTGAGTGGTGGCTTCCAGACAGGAGGGAGCCCATCACTGCATGGTAGACATGCCATGCCTGGGGGGAAGGAATGCCTGTATTGCAGCACTAACACATCTGTTTACTCTCACAGCACTGGCACGCTAACATGCAGTGGCAGAGGCACCAGCGGCAGCTGTGAGGGCAGTCCCAGCCTCAGAGGACCAGCCAGCCACCTCCATGGCATCCAGTTGCCCGATCGGCTACAGCACACCACCTCCATCCAGCCGGATGTCCTCAGCTTGGTGTTGGATGAAGCCCCGGCTGTGTTCCAGCAGGATGCCAGCCATGGCGTACTCTGCATGAAGACACAGATTGGGGCAGGGTCTGACACTGATGATGACATGACCATCATCCTGAACAGCATGTGTGGTGTCATGGGGGAGACACCCATACCTACTACCATCACTGGTAGCACGGCCAGTGGCCTGTTGGTGGTGGAACAACTGCCCACCACTACCTCTGGTTCTGCTGTGTGCACAGCCATGGCAGTGCCGTGTGGTGGTAGTGGTGCATCCACTCAGGTGCTGGACAGCATACAAGGGCCAGAGGAGCAGCGGTGGCAGATGGCTGGGGATGTTGAGCGGCCTGATGCAGATTTCACTGCTGGGGCACCAGACAGTGACCTACTCCATGGGAACCCAGCGGTGCAGCATCCACCTGAGCGGGGGGCCGTGCAGTGCACTCGTACACCACTGGTGGGATGGCGGCATGCCCATGCTCCCCTGGGTGCCTACCCATTGTCAGAGCACACCCAATTGCTGAGGGCCTCGGTGGAGCAACAGGTGCTTCTTGTAGCTGAGGTGCATGCACTTTGTGCAGAGGTGCACCAGGCAGCCGAGCTGCATGGAGGGGCACCGTGCAGGTCCTGGAGGCTATACAGTGCCTGCAGGAAGACACGACCACATCCCTGGATTGCATTGCCAATACGATCTCAGTTGGCCTTGCACCGCTGGCTGCCACAGGGCATGGCCGCCAGCCACAGACACCGCAGAGTGCACTGTGATTGATGAGAACAGCACAGCACTGGTTGTGCCTGTGCACCGGTGCCCTGCATCTGATCCATGCCACATGCTGGTGCCTGGGTACAAGTTTGCATATGTGTGTGTGTGTGTGAGTGTGTGTATGTGTGTTGCTGTACGGTGCTGTGTGCTGTTATGTGTGGCTGTGGCACTGCCACCCCCACTCCTGCCCTATGCCTGTGTGTGCATGCCCATTGCCATGCCTGCCCATGCCCATGTACCATGCCATTGTGTCTGGCCACTGCATGGGTGTTGTTCCACCTACCTGCATGTGCCAAAGTGCTTCTGTGCAATTGCGTCCCAGTGCTGGTATGCCATCCTTTGGAGCTGGAAATCCCTCCACACGGGGAGCTTCCCACCACCCCCAGCCCATTACCTTGTCATCCCCACTGCTGTCCCCCTCTTCAGCCTCGACAGCTATCCCATAGTCAATGGTCATGTTGTGCAGTATGCAGCAGGCCAGGAATAGGCCACTGGCTTTTGAGGGGATGTGATGTAGGCCCCACCAGACTTGTCAAGGCAATGGAATAGTAACTTCAGCATCCCAAACACATGCTTAATGATGTCCTGCATGCTGGTGTGTGCCTTATTGTAACAGTCCTCTGCTGGGCACGACAGGCACTGGTAGGGGGTGAGCAGCCAGGGCCTGAGTGGATAGCCACTGTCACCTGTGTGGACAGATGCATGATTAGCCTAGTGTCCTCTGTCACTGTGCCCCTTGTCCATCCCTGGCACCCCCACCAGTGCACCCACCTGCCCACCCCATCCCATGCCCTGCTGTTCCCAGCTCCCATGGCCATCCCATACTCACCCACTAGGTGGCCCATGGGGATGTTCCCTCTCTTGAACCTGTGACACAGTGCAGAGCTGTGCCAGATGAATGAATCATGTGAACTCCCAGGGTGTGTGGCACAGACATTGGTTATGCACCCCCTGGCATCACACACCACCTGGCAGTTGACACTGGGGTAGCCCTTCCTGTTCATGTATGCTATGCCTTCAGGGCCAGGTGGCATGCAGATGCCTACATGGGTGCAGTCAATGGCACCAAGCATGTCAGGCATCTGTGCTACCCTGTGGAAGTCCTGCATGGTTGCTGTATGCTCTGCCAGTGTGCTGGGGAACTGGATGTGTTCCACAGCATGTGGCAGCAGGGCATTGAGGAATTGGGTGAGGAGGTGTGACGTGGTCAACTGGATTATGCCTGTGGTGTCCCCTGTTGGTCTCTGGAAGGTGCCTGTAGTGATCAGGTGCATGACAGCTGTCACCTTCATCTCCACTGTCAGGGCATGTCTCCATCTAGTGGATGCTTGCATCTCCTCACTGCACAGCTCACAAAGCTGCCTCAGAATCACCTGGTTCAGGTGATACCGGCCCATGATCTCTATATCAGAGTGGTTCTCAAAGCTGATGTGAGCATGGTACCACCTGTTCTGGGCATACCGCAGACTGGCCCTTCCACGGCCACATCACTCTTCCTCCTCCTGCCTCCTCACACCCCTCATTACAGCCTCCATCTGAAAGGCTGCACTGCCCATGGCCTCTGTTGTCCTGCCTCCCCCTGGGTGGTCAGTTCCTGTGGTCTGCTTGCCACCCAGGGGCAGTGCCTTTCACTCTGCCTGGCTCCCTCTTCCTTCCCCTGCCCCTGGCTCACACTCTGCTGCCACCTCTGTCTCATACCCCTGTGGCTGCCTATTCCACTCCCTCAGTCCTTCACAGGCTCTGTCTCTCTTTTGCCTTCTGTTCCCTCCCTCCATTGTCTGGTGGCTTTCTCTCTCTCTCTGACTGTCTCTCTCTCACTCCCTTCTGGTGCAAGTGCTCTCCCACTGCTTGCTTGCTGTATTTATAGGCTCAAGTCTGCTTGGCACATCTGGCCGTTGCTCTGCACTCACGCCATGGGTCGGGGGTTGAATATCGCACTGTGCTCCATATTCATAGGCATGACCCCTGCCCTTGCCCATGCATTCATTAGGGTTGTGCATTGGTGCACTGCTACATGTGCTGTGCACTGGCTCCCGCTGAATATCGCTCCATGGCACAGTGCTGCAGTTGCACAGGCACAACCCAGCTGTGCCATGCGCAAGTGCTTTGAATATCCCACCCATGCTATATGGCACAAAGGAAACATAAACTTGCCACTACATACCAGTAGAGGTTTTTATGGAATATGTATTACTACTACTTCCTAGGTTTCAGTACTGAATGATGTAGAAGCACATGATTATTCATACCTTGTATTAACAGATACCTACAGTGAATTGTCTGTCTTACAGTATTTACAAATCTGCACATTTATAGATGTTCAAAGGTGCAATTCCCCAATCAAAAAATAATTTTTAATTCTAATGTTTTAAGTTTTTCACATGGTCTTGTAATGTTCTGCACTGTTCCCCCAATTCCACCCAAATAAACTGAGACACACACAAAAATCACTTTATAGAAATGTCCACAGCCATGTATTTCTTTTATCAACAAAATCAGCATTAACAATTAGAACAAATCCAAAAACAAAAAGCTTGATATCTTTTATTGGACCAGCATGTAACAAAACAAAACAGTGTGTAAGCTTCTGAACTAATCAAGTCCTTCCGCAGAAACTACTGGCATAAGCTTCTGAGGAATGACTTGGTTAGTCCGAAAGCTATAGCACTGTTTCCTTTTGTTACATGATGAGTCAATAAAAGGTATCAAACTATTTGTTTCTGGATTTGTTCTTACAAGGACCAAGACAGCAACTAAATTAATTCTGTTTGTCATTAGATTCCAGATCTTTATTGAAACAATGTATGAAATCAATCATGATTTGTTACATCACATATCTATTACACATCAAAAATAAATCTAATTATGAACTGGAGATCGTCAATGGAGGAAGCTGATTGGCCGAGAGGTTTTTGAAGCCGTGATGATATCGGGCACATCACGGCTTCAGAAAACCTCTGGCCACCAGCCTCCTCACTCCCAGCGTAATGTTCTCTATGTCCCCACAGGCAAAGCAAGTCAGACCTCCACTGAGATGGTATTAAAAGAAAAATAAACACATCCTCACAACTGTCCCCCTTACATGTCACCCAAAGCACACGCTCTGCAAACACACAAAAAATCTTCTTCCTTTCATTGCGGCAAGTGCTTACATTGAAAGCTCCAAGTACTGCTCACCCTCACTGCCATGCTGCCTCACGCCAAACAGCAAAATTTACAACCCGCTCCTCAACAATACCAGGCTTGACCTTTACCTTCTCGCTTTCCTCAGAAGCATGACACAACTCAAATACTGCAGGCAAAATGCATTAGATCCAACAGATCTTAGGACACATCTAAAAAAATGCTTCTCTCACCTTGTGGAGCTGAGGTGTATGTTGATATGCACTTTATTGTCCACCTGGCTATCTCCCATTTCACACTGTGATTTCGGCATAAACAAACAAAAACATCTTCACCTCCTCAAACAAAAAAAGCCAAACAATATCAACGTGGTCGCGTAAACTAAACTTCCGGGGGGGAATGAATACCACAACAATTAAGACTGTAACAAAATCCTCATGCAACAGCACCACCTACTGGTCAAAACATGACACACACAAACTTTTTTTTTTAAATGTCTACCTACAGTCATATAAAAACACTATTAAAATATTTTGAAACTTTCTTTTTTTACATTAAATGCATAAAATATCAATTGATCTAGTTCATAATAGCAATCAGGCACTTCAGGGTGTGGTATATCATGGAATATCGTCACTTATCAGATGGTTGGACGCACTCGGCCTGTAGCCTCATGCCCAACCACCCAAGGCCTGATGATATCCCATGATATACCACACCCTGTCATGCCTTATTGCTTAATTATAAACTGGGGATCATAACTACTTGAAGCTGATTGGCCGAGAAGTTTTTGAAGCTGTGATGATATCGGGCTACATAATCACAGCTTCAGAAAACCTCCAGTCACCAGCCTTCTCATCAGCAGAAAAAAAAATCATTCCAACGGCAACGGGCAGCCACGCTGAACTTACAGTTGGCAGCAGCAATAGCTCCTCACGTACTCCCGCTTGCATCATTCTTTTACACAAAAATTCCCCGTCAGTTAGCTGCTCCTGTTCCTCTCCGGCGGTGCGGTCTTACAATATGGACAAAAAAATAAACTACTGAATTCACGCTGATGTAAAAAAATATTTCATTACTCAAAGTAATGTTTTTTCTTTTGACCTGGCAACTGCCTTTCGAAAGCTAAACACGAGACTCCGAGCATGCGTATCAGCATCTGTGGCAGACGCTGATGCACTTCCTCAGAATCATGGCTTTAGTTTTCAAAAGCACTTCCCAATTAAAAGAACACTAGTTTTAAGCACTACACTAGTATTTTGACATCAGGGTGAACTTATAAATTAATTTCTATGTTCGGAAAATACACATCAAAAAAAGTGATTTTGCATCATGGGTTGCCAGCACCATTCCTGCTCGGGAATTCAGAACCTTGTCACCTGCTGAACAAGCAATTACAAATAAAAAAAAAAAAATTAAATTCACAACCTAGTTCTTCCTCATTCTAACAAAGCATTACAATAAGGCCACCTACTGCCCACATCAAAAACTAAATGGACTATATTATTTCAATGTATCCCTACACATTACAAAATGCATTACTAAAACATTTTAGAAGCTTTTTGTAAAATGTTTTATTGATACATATATGCAATCCAGTTCATAATAGCAGTAAGTCACTCCAGGGTGTGGTATATCATGGGATATCGTCACTTCTCGGATGGTTGGACAAACTCGGCCTGCGGCCTCGTGCCCAACTACCTGAGATGTGATGATATCCCATGATATACCACACCCTGCCATGCCTTATTGCTTAACTATACATCACACATAAAAATAAACATAATTAATTATGCTTTCTAAAAGATAAAACTTGGCTTCACCATACATATTTTTTATTTTATCAAGCCTTAGTATATAGGTAGAAAAATCAGAACCTTGTTTAACATAGTCCATTGTCCATTCGGTTAATGGATTCAACCATTTTTTTTCTTAGCAAATCCCATATTTTGCATTCAGACAAAATATGTAGTACTTCTATTGAGAATTTCTTTGAACAGTTCCACAGTTCCATGTTTTTATTACTCAAGTATCTATTTAAATTTTGGTATGTATTTCCTAGGCATGCTAATCTTACAGCACACAAAATGTTTGTCATTAACAATTAAGTATGACATGTGCTGCCAGGTAGTCTTTGTTGATGTTCCCCATAACAAGCGAGTGATGTACCAAGTCAAGCATTCCCTTCATCAGAGGAAAGCCACAGAACATTTGCCAACTCACCTGATGTAACCGGTCTATGGGGGCACAAGTGGTGTCTCTTGACAAGCTGCTATGATGTTCCCCCCTTAAGACAGTCTGCCATTCTGCCTGCCATTCCATTTGTAAAGCATGACCATGGCCAGATGGTCCAGCACTCCCATTAGCCTCCTTGTATTCTGATTGCACAAAACACATGATCCCTGTTCCCCCCTTCTGTGACCTTCCAAAACTACCTTGCAACACAATACAGGAACGTAACAACCTAACCTGCCCTGCCTACTGCCTTACCTGATCTCACTGGAGAAGGAGAAAAAACCTATAAAACTGGGTGGAGAAAAAAAAATGGGAACATTCCTTTTCACCCCCATAAGACATTGTCCCCTACTGAGACAGTGAGCCCTTACTGCCCTAGCTGTTTTCCCTGCTCTTACAAAGGTGGGACATGGGTGAGTTTTCATCCAGATGGAGAGGATCAAAGAGAAGGAGATCCCCTAAGGAGCTTGAATTAAACAGTTTCCTGCTCCTTCCCTCAGGTTTCCAAAAGCCCATTCTCCTGGGAACGTACCTACCTAACTACCCCCCCATTGAGCAGCTCATGCTTGATTACCTGACCTCACACCACCCTAGCAAATAATTGCAGACAATGTAGAAATGTCAAAATACAAAACTTCCATTAAAACACAGTATTAATTCTAACATTGTTTAAGTTTTTCATATTTTGTGACAATGGTTTTCAGTTCTTCTGTTAATACTTCATATTTTCTTTGTCCAGTCAATGTCACTAGTCCATAAAAAGTCCATCTTCCCTTTATGACATCAATGTCTTGATGCATTGGCCATGAGAACTTGTCATCCCTGTTTGGTTGCAAAAATGTAAATGTACATGCTTGTTTCATATCATCAAAACCTGTTACTTGCCCAATGTAAAATGTCCATGAATAATACACAGTGTAAAACTGGTTGATCTGTATGTGGTCATACTTCTTCTGTCTTGTGGCCATGACTGAGCTTGCACCAGATGATGTATTGTTCATTGTGGTGGCTGTAGAATCTTTCACAACAGCAGTAGTTTCATTAGGTTCACAACAGAAGAATTACTGATAATCACTGGAGTCTGTTTCTCAGAAGCAGGAGTGTGTGTTGTTTTATTGCAGACAGAAGCCAGCAATGTAGAGGGTACATAAGTGGCTTTCTCCTACACTGAAGACAAGTATCTAAGTGAAGCATGAAGTGTCCGTGTCTTCCATTCATCAACATGGCTTAAATTTTCACATGGGCTTTCCTCTTTTCTGAACGGTACACAGAAACAGCTGTAGTCTTGGACCGCAACAACACCATCTGCTGCAGACCGTACACTCTGGATCTTTTGCTTGCTAAATATTGTTCTTAGTTCTGGTATGGCATTTCTTATAATTTTGTCATCACCTACCCAAAAGAATGTTCATTGGAAATGAGTGCACCCTTCAGTGGCAGGTTCCCTTGTTAAAGTCTTCTTGCAGTACTGAAACAGCTGTGCAGCATTAGAAATCACAGCCTGCCGTGTCTGTATGGCTGTGCTTGTGAGTGACTTCACCACCACACTATCACCATCTGAGGGCCCTTTTCTGTGCCTGGATCAAAAAAAATCCCTTTTCTAATGGGAATCCATATAGGGTTGGATCCAGTGATATGCTGTGGAAGGCCTATTTTGATTTATATTGACTAACACCCATCTGTAAAGTGCACCTGTTTTTTAACATTGAGCTGGCAGATGTTCCTGAGGTGGGAATTGGCCATAGTGATGAAATGCTGAACAGCGTGCTGATCATGTTTAAGGTCACTAAATATGAGCACAAGTGATTCTGTGACTGTTTCTGTGCATGTTTTACACCTGTAGTAGGTCACCACAGGGTGAACTGTGGCCTGCTCTTGGAGTAAGTGACATGACTGTATTTCATCTTGGTACTTGCATGTATAATTCTCAGCAAAATCTAACACCATAAATATCCAGCCCTTGGGAATGTTCTTCTTAAAGAGCAACTGACACCATCTGGCCAAAAGATCTATATTGCAGAATCAGAATAAGCATACCCTCAGTAAATCTCTTATCAAAAACTAGATTTCTTTAATTACTTCATTATAAAGTTCTGAGCTATTTTATAACCCTGATTTCACTACCTGTTCAAAACAGCCTGTATCAGTGAAGAGCTGCTGATGATGTCACCGCAGGACCTCACAGTCTAGTATTCCCAGTCAACAAGCTTATAGGATCTGTGTTTCCAAAGTTTTAAAGATCATGTGAGAGGGTTCTATGATAAAAATATTACACAAATTTGAAAGTGCAACTTGGGGAAGACAACATATTACATCTATTGATACAAAATATCAAACGAACACATTACTGAAATCCAAAAATACTGAGATATTAGAAAGTGTTGATTTGTTCTTTAAAAAGATAGAACATAAGAAACTGCATATTATAAATAAGGAATTGGTTAGGTTACTTTAAGGATGATGCTTATATTTGTTACTAAATCTTAGATGTAGAGACATGTGCAATAGCTTAATTATAAACATCTGAATGAGTTTACTGGTAGAAATAGATGAGCCTGAATGTATGTAGTGAAATCAGGGTTACAAAATAGCTCATAACTTTAAAATGAGGTAACACAGAAATCTAGTTTTTGGTATAAGATTTACTGGTGGTATGCATATTCTAATTCTGCAATGTATGTGTAATTTCATGTCGGGGTTCTTTAAGTGCCACATGTAGATGTCGACCCAGAAAAATGAGCTCCTCCTTAAATACTTCAACCAGATTTTAAAATGTGCCCACTTCCCTCTTCATAACTTTTCTCATGTGTTTAATTTCTGTGCCATTCAAGACCTTCAAAATGGCTACACTATCCCACTGTTGTAATTTAACCTCCTCTGCCACATGTCCATGTAAAAGATTTTCTGGTGCTTTGTCAACGGCACGCATGCTACAGGTTTCACACAATTATTCTATACAGTCCTTGTTAAAGAACTTTTCTTCTTCCTACTTTGGGCACATTGTCATCTCTATTGCTTAATAAATATTTGCAGTTTTGTACTGGGGCTTCTGTTCCCTTCAGCAATTTGGTTTATGGCTTGCAGATTCAGTTTTGTATTGGTGCAATACTCGCAGAGACATTGGTCTACTTTTTGCTCCCTTGTGAGTTTGATATTATCTGGACAGAGACTGCAAAATTCAGTTAGTCCAATTTTGTTTTCTGGGTTTTGATCACAGAACTCTCAGTGCATCCTTTGCAGTGTTTTATCTAGATATGATTTTGTTTTGCTGGTACACTTTGAAAACACCTTCTTGTGGGGGCATGGCTTGAACGCCGAGGAAGATGGCCACCTAGAATCAGAGCTCGGTCCCCAGCTAAGCTAGTCCGATCTAATATACTGGCATCCAAGGAATGCTTTTGCAACTACAGCCACAATATACCTCCTGAATAGTTAAACGATTGTTTGGGGTGGGTTTCATTGCGTGCAGTAATCAACTGATTGTTATTTGGCATTAGTCCTCTTGTGACCCTCTCTAGGCTTGCTAGGCCATTACATTTGGATTGGAGTTGGCGGCTGCCACACCACGCTATTCCTACATCAGCAGCTGAGCATCAATACCTGTCCCTGCTCTGCAAATAGCAGGCCCACCCTCCACACACCTATTTTTGGATAGTCTTGGGAGCCTGATCCGACCACCGCATGGCATCCTTATCTTCCTCACTGCACGAGCAGGCAACAGTAGCAACAAGCTCCATCTCCCAGCTGCCCAATGTCGGCACTTCCCTCCAACACATAACCACTCTCCTGGAAATGCTACTCGTAAGAGTGGATTCAATATCAACCACTTTGGAGGGCACAGTGGCTGAGATTCGTACGCTTAACAATAAAATGAATGTGGTGGAACAGAGAATGGAGGGCCTTGAGGTCAGCCAGGCAAAAATGTTACAATGCCTACAGGAGCATGATAACAAACTGGCTATACTTTGGAGATGAGCAGAAGATCAGGAGAATTGAGGGAGGAGAAACAACATTGGAATCCTCGGTATACCCGAGGTGATGGAAGGCCCTAACTCAGAGTGTTTTCTTAATGATGAAATCCCCAATATGTTAGGGCAAAGGTGGCAGGGCCCCGTTGAGGTGGAGAGAGTGCATAGGATACCAAATGGACCCCAAACTGCCAACACGCAACCACGTCCTGTTATTGCATACCTCCTCAGATACTCCACCAAGCAGTGGGTATTGTCTGCAGCAAGAGACAAAGGTGAAATCATAAGGTGAGGAGTGAAAGTCTCATTCTTCAGAGACTTTTCTGCTGAGGCAGTGGCTCGGAGGAAGGCCTTTATTCCAGTCAAACAATTCTTAGCACAGCAAGGTTTTAAATATGGCTTTCACCACTTAGCTCACCTGCATGTATCAGAGAAGGGAGAGAGATTGTAGCTGAAATGCCCCAGGAGATCGTATTATGGCTTGCTAAATACTGGCCTAGGATGCCCCTTGGAACTACAGCTTCCACGAAGCTCTGGAATCCAGGTCAGCATGCACACACTAGGGGGAACCAATCAGTTAACAACAGGATTCCTGGAGATCAAGTTAGCAGAAGGACTATCTCACATGTTAATACTTCCCCCAGGTCTCCCGAACGAGCAGCCCCACCGGGACCAACGGACAGCAAATTCATCATACAACCACAGTCTCTGCCTAATTCTCTCCTTCCCAGACCACAGTGGGAAATAAGCCAAACAACGTGGATTTGCCACCGCTCAAATGGGTAACACAGTGCAACATCCAAAGGACAAGAGGAGGCACCACCAGCTAAGCAAACAAGGGATGACACTTCGTTGCAGCCTACAGTGGAACCTTTGGACATTCTGAATGATTTGCTCATGGAAGCTGTGTCAACGGGGTCCTGGGCAGATTTCCCAATGGACCTAGAAGGCTGTACATACGCTGCCCTGTTGCCCATTAAGCTCGGCCTACTTACATTTGTGAAGGTGCTCCATAAGGGCTCAGCCAACTCCACTGAGTGCTCAGATCCCCTCAGAAGCGATGCCCCACCTGATTGATCTGTTTCATAAGTGTTCTTCCTTTCTTTTATTAAACTGTTGTTATTGATTTGTGTTATTATGCAGCAGGGTTTACATCGACTCTAACACTATATGTTTTGGGATGCTATGGTAGGTACCATAGCAAAGAAGCCTTTCACTCCCTGATGTGGCTCTGCAGGACCATGCTGCTCACTAGTGGGCATGTTATTCATGCCATTGAATATCAGGGATTTGGGAATGATTCTGTCTCATGAGCGGGCGTGTTTCTGTCCCACATACATCTCCCATCTCTCAGAATTTCTCCTGAGTGGGTAACCAAATTGAAGAACAACCCAACAGGTCCTCTGATCTATCCAAGCACTTGGCGGGGCCTCATCCTCTGCTGGTGCGATATAGGACCCACACTAGCATGCGGTGGCATTACTTTTAACCCTGCTCCCCTAACATCTCCTCTATTGATGCCACACCTACAAGTCCCGTTGGACAAGGGTGGCAATGTAGTAGTGCTATATCATAGCTGGGGGCAGAGTCTTGATACTGAAACTGGCTAAAACTCTTCAACCCCCATTCTAGGTACAAGAGCAGCACAGATGTGCGCAACCTTCCTACACGGAGGGTCAGCTGTATGTAACTCCAGCTACCTGTAAATTGTTGCTTAAGTGAATTAATCTAGGAAGGTGTTATTGTAATTGCTGTACTTTTTTTTCTGTTTTCTAAAAAAAAGGGTATCTAAGAATAGACTCACTATTGAATAGTTGCTCTCCCTGTTCTTAGAGTGTTTGAAATATATTGCTATTTGCAATTGAAGTTCTTGTTTTTTGGTATATTGTATTTACTTATCTCTATTTGTTTTTACTTGCTATCAGGGCTTTGCAGTTCTCCTTAGTTTCTGTCATCAACCTATTCTGACTTTTATCTCTGACTGGCTCCTTCGGCTGTGTTACAGGTGTTCTTTCTAATTGCTTACCTTCTACTTTGCTGGACTCTTGGTGTGAGTACTTCCACATTTATTTTCCTCGGGCCTAAATATGCTGAAGTCCAAGATGGGGATTAACCTTATCTCCAGGAATGTCAAGGGATTTAAGCATCTAACCAAAAGGTCAGTGGTCCTCAAGCACCTACGCTCCTTGCAGGCAGACGTGGCACTTATACAAGTTACACATCTTACTGCAAGGAACATATCATGGCTCAGCTGTGCAAAAACAAAGTCCAAGAGGGTAGCCATTCTTATTCAGAAGTCATGCCCATGGGTCACTGATAAGGTACTGTACGACACGCAGGGCTGATGGATAGTGGCTGGGTTATCCTACCCTGGAGGTCATGTAATCCTGGCCAATATCTATGGACCTAACATGGATTCTCCAGATTTCTTCCTGTATATTAATCAGGCCAAAAGTCTGTACAGCTATAAGTAGTGTGTATAGACTTTTGGCTTGCTAACATCGCTGCAGCACAGGATGTTATTGCATCTGCAATAGATAACATCCTGGTCTCTGACCACACCCCAGTTTCCTGTGTGTATACCCCCTCAGGACAAACAGGCTCTAGCCCTAGATGGTGATGCAACCCTCTATTGATTAAAGAAACTGCATTTCAAGCAATGGCACGGTCCACTGCCCAGGATTACTTTGCCCTTAATAAAGCAACTGATACATCTGCAGCTACAGTGTGGGGGGCCTTTAAGGCAGTACTGAGGGAGCGCATCATCACCTATGTGGCCCAGAAGAACAAGGCCTGGCAAGCAGACTTATCCTATCTCTGAGCTGAACTATCTGCCTTGGAGGCCTGGTTCAAATTGACTGCAGCAGGAAAACCCAATGCAGTTGCCCTTCGGAATATAGTCGGGCTTAGGTACTGTATTAATTCAATACTGTATCAAAAGACAGAGTGGTTGATGGCCCAGGCCAAGCATGCCTACTGGGAGGGGGGAGACAAAGGAGGCAAACTCCTAGCATACCAGCTAAAGAGACAACAGGCTGCCTCACGTATACATGTGCTCAGAAACCAGAATGCAGGGACAGTCACCGACCCTATGCAGATTAATACTTGTATGAGACAGTTTTACCAACAGCTTTATAAGCTGCATGCCACTCTGGAACACAGCCAGCTGGAGACCCAATTGCAGGACTTTTGCTTTAAAGCCAGAGCCCCACAGTTGGTAGAACACATGAGGGTCGCAGTTGATGAGCCCTTCACCAAGTCAGAACTTAAGGTGGCACTATCCCAACTTGCTAAAGGCAAATCCCCTGGACCAGATGGTATGACCACTGAGTTATACCGACTCATACATTTGGAAATCAGTGCCCCGCTCCTTGCTGCTCTTCAGCAGGCTCATGTATCTGGTATCCTCCCACCCACCATGCAAGAGGCACTCATCACACTTCTACCAAAAAATTTGGATGATCCATTGGATTGTATTAACTATCATCCTATATCCTTGATATCAGTTGATTGTAAAATAGCAGCCAAGATGCTTGCCACCCACATGATGGAAGTTTTATCCTCTATTGTGCACCCCTCCCAGGTCGGGTTCACCAAAGGAAGGGCTGTTGCAGACAACATATGGTTGCTCCTCAATCTTAAATGGCTGGCCCTGCACTCCACTACTCCCATGGCTACAATGGCAGTGGATTTTTCAAAAGCCTTTGATTCAGTTGAATTGCCCTAGTTACATGCAGTACTCCAGCAATACAGTTTTGGTCCGTACTTTCCGCAGTGGATTCGGGCTCTATATAATGAACTCTCAGCTCATATTCTCACTAACAAAGATATATCTCAGACTTTCTCTCTGCAGGGAGACACCTGATAAGGCTGCCCGCTGTCACCACTACTGTTCCTGGTGGTGTTGGATCCTCTCATTCGTAAGCTGCAGGTCACTAGCGAGATCCAGGTTATTCCGGTAGGGAAGCATGTATACTTAATGGCCGTCTATGTGGATGACTTGCTCATTACACTATCACATCCGCGGGAATCACTGTGCCCAACCCTGGATGTTTTGCACACATTTGCTGGCTCCTCAGGTTTAAAACTAAATCAATGGGGAACTTGTGTTACCCCCTTAAATGCAGCCTGCTCCCAAAATTGTATTCAGGGCCTGGGACTCACCTGGGCCCCCAGCAACCTTACCTATCTGGCTATTCATATACCATTTGATTGGAGGCATATTGAGTCCAGGAATTTCACCGCCCTTCTGGTGTAATTAACCAGTGAAGTATCTCATTGGACCCAGTTCAACCTCTCTCTGTCAGGGAAGGTTGCTGCAATTAGAATGCTGCTTTTGCCTAAAGTCACATATTTACTTATCAACCTCCCCATTGCCCTGTCCAAAAAAACCTTTAGGCAATTGGACAAGACTATCTCACAGTTCTTGTGGGAGGGTAATAAACTGAGATGGAGTGTGCATAAGCTGCATGCCCATTGGTCCAGAGGTGGCCTAGGACTCCCCTGGCTACAAGGGTATCATTGGTCCTTTTTAGCAGCTCAAGCAACTAAATGGTTTCTTCCCACACTTCCCCGCCCCCGGTAGCGTGGGTCCAACTGGAAGCTCAGGTGCTATGGGAGACCCCCCAGGCTTGCTTTTGACCAGTCTACTGATTCCTCATAGCCTGCTTACACCAGTTATGGCTGAAAGCAGGAAGTCCTGGTTCCACCTTATGGCTGCAGCTCGAACCAAAAAGTCTGAGGGCTGGATGCCCTTTCAGTACCTCAATCTCTGGCACCACCAGCTCCTACTGGTAGATAGCAAGCCATTTAACTGGATGCTGTGGGCCAAGAAGGGTATACACACAGTTCAAGACCTATATCTACCTGACTCTACCACCTTCATGTCCTTTGAGCAGCTTAAACCCTGCTATGCATCGCCATCTCAAGACTTTTGGAAATTTCTGCAGCTTTGAGCTTCAGTACAGTCTGCCAACTGGTCCCAAATGGCTGACCCAAAATGGCACTGGATCTCTGCTTTGCATTTAAAACCCTCATCCCAAGGACTTGCAGCCAAGTTCTATAGTATTTGACGAGAGGCACAACCAGACTATACAGAAGACTGTTGGCTTGCCTGGTGCAGGGTCTCTCAGCTGTCATCTCACGTCAGACAGGTGGACATCATGTCTGCATCGAGCCCACTCCTCTTACAAAGATGTAAGAAGTCAGCTAATTCAGCTTAAGATCTTGCTCCGCTGGTACCGCACTCCAGTTGTCCTTCATAAATGGGGTCTCCTTCTTCACTCTCAGTGCTGGAGGTGCCACAAGAGTTCAGCCCACATCCTTCATGTTCTGTGGCAATGCCCCAAACTGGCTACCTTTTGGGCCTCAGTGGAAATAGATTGTTCTGGGGTGTTGGGGCAACCTACTGACCTGTCAAACCCCATGCTCCTATTAGGAGATGCCTCGTCCCTAGAACTGATTACATCACAGCAGAGGGAATAGGTCCTCACAGCTTTACTAGAAGCTAAACAGATCCTGTTGGTGGCCTGATGACAACCTGGGCCACCAGCTATCTGCTTATGGTATTCAGTTTTAGCCAGGTTGGCTACCTTTGAGAGGCTCACTTATACTGGCAGAAGACTACTGTCATTATATTATAACAAATGGGAGGCATACCTCAACTCAGCTCTCTGTCATATGCCACCCCTTCCTCCACAAAATCCCCCTGGCCCAGCAATTTGAGTAAACAAGCCTTCTAAGCATTTGGACTTATGGAGAAGATTTAGGTGAGGAATATGATATTCTTGCCCTGGGTGTAGGTACTCCTCTCCAAGACAATTTCTCTTTATACCGCCTAACTTGCTTCTGTTCTATAGAACTTATCTATGTTGATTATTGATTTTATTGTCCATATCAATGATGAGAGAATGCAAGCCTTAAACTACTGGTAGCTCTTTCCAGTTCAAATGTTGGATGACTGAAAATGCTATACTTAATTGCTTGTGGACAATATGTTATATGAAGGAAAATCCTGCTGTATTATGTTATGTATCTGATTTACTGACTGTAGTGTTGTCTTATTGGAAAACAATAAAAACTATTCTATGATAAAAAAAAGAAAACACCTTCTTGTGTGGAAATGGTGTTGAGGATGCTCACAACAATCTTACACTTTCTTCTGCATCTCGTCTGATATTGTCAACTTGTGTCTGGTGTTCAATTTCAATTGTTGTCTTTTAGATACTCTCATCATCTGCCTCCAACCAATCCCAAAGCATGCACTTGCTCTTCTGAGTAGACAATACTTCTTCTGTGCAAAAAACATGCTGATTAATTCATTTTTCAATGCTCTGTCAGCCTTCCGGTTGCACTGCTTAGCTGAATTCATTTTGTCTTTAAGGACCTCCACTATTTTTTTGTCTAGGTTGGTGTGACAGCTAAACCATGACAAGGCTGCCAGTTTTTTTTTTGGTGTGGACAAGGCAAATCACTTTTGCAATGGTTGCAACAAAGCAGTTTGGAGACTTAGGCAGGCCTTCCCATGCTCTTTGTACAGCCTTTCAGATTGCACTTCCTGAACTTGGATCCATTGCAGTATTTGCATTTTTGTCCAAGGCCACAGATGACATGGTGCCACTGGTCATGGAAGGTGTGCTCACTTGTGGTCCTGTTGAGCTGTTGGTGGTGGAGGTGGCTGTGGTTGTTGTGGTCCTGGAACTGGTTGCATTTTCTTCTTTTCATCATGGTATTGCTGTCCTCATTTTTCATTTATTATTCTCCTTTTTTGAGATGTCATCATCCTGCATTGTTCTCTATTTCTCTCTCTCCAGAATGCCCTTTTTCTTCATGTTTTTTTTGGTGCTGAAGTTTTGCCATTTTTCAAAGTCATGTTCTTATGCTGTTTTTGGCATTTCTGCATTCTAATTCTACTTCTCTCCTGAGCAATTTTGCATTGTTCTTCTGTCAAGTTCTCTCAGTGCTTCCGTGCATGTGCTTTTCTTTATATTCCTGGAGGCATTGTGAATCCTTCCAAAAGTTATCCCGGTAATGCTGACTTCTTTCTTTTAATCTAAGAGTTGTTGAATAGTTCTTCAGAGCCCCACAGAGCAATACAGCAGCTGATACTCATTGTGTTTGGCATCATGCAGTTCTGCTTGGATCCATCTTTCTGCAAAAAAACTGTTGGAAGTGTAAGAAGAAGAAAAAAAAAAGATATGCACTGCTCAAAAACATGTACAATATATCTAGAGGCCAGAGGGACACAGGACCCAAGGCAGCATGGATTCACAGGGAGAAGGTCATGCCAGACAAATCTGATATATTTCTTTGACTGGGTGACCAAAGTAATAGATCAGGGAGGGGCTGTGGACATGGCTTACCTAGACTTTAGCAAGGCATTTGACACAGTCCCACACAAAAGATTAATATACAAGTTAGCCAGCCTGGGAGGGTCCCAAGATGACAGCCTGGGTAAAGAACTGGCTGGAGAATAGGACACAGAGAGTAATAGTAAATGGAGTCCACCTGAAGAAAGGGGGTTACTAGTGGGGTACCACAGGGTTCAGTATAGGACTAGTCCACTTCAATGTCTTTATAAGCGACATTGCAGAGGGACTGGAAGGAAAGTATGTCTCTTTGCAGATGACACAGAGATCTGCAACAGAGTTGATGCACAAGGTGGGGTGGAAAGGATGAGAAGGGACTTGGAAAGGTTAGAAGAATGGTCAAATGTATGGCAGCTTAGATTCAATGCTAAGAAGTGCAAGGTAATGCACCTGGGAAACAAAAACCCAGGGAAAGAGTAGACAATGGGGGGTGAGATACTAACAACAACAAAAATGGAAAGGGACCTGGGGGTAGTCATATCAGATGACCTAAAGGTGGGCAAGCAATGTGAGAGGGCAGCAAGGAGGGCTGGGGGGATACTGGGATGCATAGGGAGATGCATCACCAGTAGAAAACAGGAAGTTATTATCCCTCTGTACAGACAGCTGATGAGACCCCATCTGGAGTACTGCATGCAGTTCTGGAGATCCAATCTCCGCAAAGACATAGACAGGATGGAAGCTGCCCAGAGGAGGGCTACTAAAATGGTGCAGGGTCTGCACCAGAAGACATATGAACTGCACTTCTCAATTTTTCTAAATGATCTCCCCACTGTCTGCACAAAATCTGGCATCCATATGTATGCAGACGATGTGGTGCTCTTCGCCTCCGGCCCATCTGGAGCCGCCGTATCAGCTTGCCTTCAGAAGGATTTGACTCGTCCAGTGCTGGTTTCTGGAAACCAACTTTTCCTCAACTCAAAAACTGTCTCCTCACCTTCGGCTCCTGAGCCAAACTATCCCGACTGACCGACGTGCCTGCACTTTCTATACCTTGGATAGGTCTCCACTTGAGGCCTGCTCCACATATTGCTACCTCGCATCTGGCTGGACCAGCACCTGGACTTCTCCGCACATGTAGACACACTGCAAAACTACATCCCATGCTGGGTGCTCTCCATCCAACAAACTTTGTATCCCCCTACCAACCAGGCAAGAAATGGTGCAAAAAATGATCCTCCCAATCTTTTACTATGGCGACGTCATTTACGGTGCCCTTCCCCTACATCCTTAGCCAGGCTAAACCCCATTTTCAACTCCTTCTGCTGGTTCGCTTTGGACCTCCCTCACAATACCCATCACTGCGACCTCTACCAGGCCCTTGACCTCCCGTCACTCCAAAATCGGCGATTGCTGCACTGTGTTAGAATTACTGCTAAATTCTGGTCTCTCTCACTGCCCTCCTACCTATCAACATCTCTAACCGCCGCCCCCCCACCTACCTACGATCTCAGGAACACTGATGCCAGGCTCCTTCTCATTCCTCACAGATCCACCCGATCAGGTCAGGTAGCTTTTAGTTTCAGACTGCCCAAATTATGGAACTCCCTGGCAGTCGACATCAGACTCACTACAAGTACTCCCCAACGTAATGCTCTCCTCAAAGAGCACTTTGCCATCAACTGCACATGCTTTCCCCATCGCTAAATTCCCTGCAACTTCTGGCACCATTTCTTAATTCAGTACCTTTTTGCTGCTGACTCCTCTCTACTGCTGCTGTTAGATACGCTGGCCTACCTGAATTAGCATGTAACCTACCCACACGATGTAACTGTGAAATTTTTCCATCCTAGTACATCATTGCCTGTCATATTCCTCATCCTTTTTTTTTCCTTGTACTGACCATAAGCATCCCAGCTTCTGATGCATCCTTCCGGATCACCTTGTTGTTTTCTGCAAATTACTCATCTGCTAAATCTGGGCCACTGTTGTTACCTATTAATTGTATGTACTGATTTTATTTTTTGTATTTTTTGTACTGCATTACGTAATCCCTCTCCCCAGGGCACATCTGGAATCAAGCGGTACTCTGCTCAGTATGCCTTCCTGGTAAATCTCTTAAATAAATAAAATAAATAAGAGAGACTTAAGGAGCTTAATATGTATAGCCTCAAGGAAAGAAGGGAGAGGGGGGACATGATAGAAACTTTCAAGTACCTCAAGGGAATCAACAAAGTCCAAGAGGGTAGCATCTTTCAAAAAAAGAGGTGTGCAAGAACAAGGGGGCACAATTTGAAGATAGAGGGGGAGGTGGCTCAGAGGTAATTTAAGGAAGTATTTTTTCACAGAGAGGATTGTGGATGCATGGAACAGCCTTCAGGAGGAGGTTGTGGAGTCAAATCAGTGGTGGAATTCAAGCATGCATGGGACAGTCATAAGGCAATTCTAGGGGGTTGGGGGTAGGAAGAAGTAGGCTGCTGGTTAACTAGGATCTGCAGCTTATCCTTTAGGTAGGGAAATGGGCAGACTGGGTGGGCCATGCGGTCCTAATCTGCCATCAAATTCTATGTTTCTATTTCACACAGAAAATCAATGAGGCGGAGACAGTAGCAGAGATGGTGAGTCCTCATGAAGGAGAGAAGAGTTGCACACATGCTTCGGCCATGTGACTGTAAGTAGAGTCGAACACATGCATATACCACATGACCGTGAGTAGAGCTTCACACATGCTTATGATGTGTGATGGTGAGTACAGCAGCACACATCTTTATGTTGTGTGACTGTAAGAAGAGTTGCACACATGGTAACACCACACGAGGTTGAGTCGAGCAGCACACATGCTTAGGCTGCGTGACGGTGATTAGACCAGCACAGATGCTTATGCTGCATGATGATGAGTAGAGCAGTACATAAGGTTATGCTACACAAGACTGAGTTGAGCAGACAGGATAGTATACGACAAAACTGGGGATCAGTACATCGGTACCATGCAAATATTGGTAACGCACCCCACATGCCAGCAAAAAAAAAATGGCGGTACACTGTCACTATGCTTGCAAACAAGATGGTGTCATGCTCTCACTTTCCAGCAAACAAAATGGTGGCATGCCATCACTTTCCTTGCAGACAAGATGGTGGCATGCCCTCATTTGCCAGCAAACAAAATGGTGGCACACTATCACTTTCCTTGCAGACAAAATGGTTGCATGCGCTCACTTGCCTGGAGACCACATGGAAAAAGTACATCACCAAAAAACCATACATAATTTCCAACATTTGAAACAATCACAGGGCAATAACAAAGTCAAAGGTCACCTGATAATGCATTTCTCCATGTGTGTTTGTCTAACCACCCCACCCAAGACAAAGGGAGGACGATGTGCACAATGGCCACCTGCTTGCTGAACAAACACACTGGAAAATGCATTGGCTGAACCCACAACTTTTTTGGTATTTTCTTTTTCTGTTACACTCACTGCATATGCCCCCTTCCCCCACAAACAGCAAAGACTCAGACAATCAAACCAAAAACAACATGTAATGCTTCCAGACAATGTACATTTCCATATGTGTTTGTCCGGCTACCTGACAAAAGACAAAGGAAGGACCTTGTGCATTGTGGCCACCCCTTGACGAGCAAACACACTGGAAAATGCATGGCCTTTAAACAAATGTTTTGCAGTTACTGAAATACACATGGTCCCCCAGCTAACCTCAAATAAGCGGTAGAAAACAACAATAAAGACCTTCAGGAGATGCCTTTCCACATGCATTGGTCTAGCCACCCCAACCAAGACAAAGGCAGTGCTTTGTGCACAGTGGCCACCCCTTGCTGAACAAACGTAGTAGAAAGTGCATCACCTGGAACCAGAAACATTTGTTAAAAGTCACACAAATGCACATGAACCCCCACCCCTCTCCACAAATCATAAGAAAGCTGTCTAAAACAAGTGAAGGCCTTCAGAAAATGCATCTTTCTTTGTGAGTTTGTACAGCCACCCCACCTAAGACAAAGGCAGGACTGCATGCACAATAGCCATCCCTTGCTGAACAAACACACTGGAAAGCGTATTGCCTGGAACCAACAATTTTTATTTTTTAATTGACACAAATACACATAAAACAACATCCAACCCTGAAGTCAATGCACAAAAAAGTGGTCAAAAACAAGGCCTACAGACAATGCTTTCTAAAGTGCATTTGTTCATTCACTCCACCACACCAAAGACAAAGGCAGGACACTGCACAATAGCTGCACCCCATAAAACAGACTGGAAAACAGCACCTGTACTCTCACTTTTTTACAATTCAATGACACAGACACAACACAACCCCTGCCACACATACACACCAATGTACAATAAGAAGTAAAACAGAACATTCAGGAACTCCAGTGAGATTCGTTGACAAGACAAACAAATCACCACCCAGCAATACAACCAGGAATGTACTGTCTGATGATCACAATGCTGACTTAAAAAAAATACACAAACTATCCTCAAGACAATGGTTTTCATTTCTGTACCCCTTCCTATAATGGGTGGTCAAACAGGATGGCCCTTGAAATTACCACGGTAAGCAATGCATGAAGCAAAAACCTTAAAAATACTTGACATAATTACCAAAAGTACAACATGTTGAGCACAGAACACAATAGTGGGTCAAATATGCCTAGTTCATAAGGACCATTAAAAGACACAGAAATGTGTTGGAAGTTGCTTCCACAGGGCTCCTAGACAGTAATTACAAAGGAAAAGTACCTAGGGATAATGTTTCCTACCAGCAGTCTGGGTTAGATTCCCATTGGGCCACACTTTTCAAAATGTCTAAAATGCATGAGTGGTAGAACACTGCTTCCCTTTAAGTCAAAAGCTTTCTGGATCGACTATAGGATGGTTGGACTGAGTTGCATAGGGGTAGCATTCAGCAGGAGAGCAAGTAAGCAAAACAAACACAAAAAAGGAGCATGTACCCCCATTGGCACATAATAAAATCAAGTCCAATGCCTGCAAGCTAATATTATTATGTAACATAAACACTGCAGAAACTCAAGACATTTCATGTAAGTCACTATTTCAACCCCAAGTACAAACTGATGCATGTGCCTAATAAAAGTCCTAAAACTGCCTAAACTAAGCTGTAAATGCACAATACCCAGCAAAACATACCTTGTATTGTCTTCAAAGCTCCAAGACTGTAGTACAAGCTGGCTGCTGCACTCCCAGTTTTAGGATGGCTTATTCATGGGGTGTCTAAACTGTATATTCACCTTCTGAAACTTATCTTCCCCAACCCTTTAACGGGCTCCAAATCTTGGTCCCTATCTCCCCCAGGTTCCTCGTTCGCATGGAGTCAAGTCTGGAATGACTTGTACACATACAATACCTTAGATAAGAATAGGTTAATCCAATATTTTATAGTCAACAATATGTACATTACACCAGTGTTGAAATTGAAATTTGATCACTCCAACTCCCCAAAATGTTTTAGATGCGGGAAGGAACAGGGTAATCTCCCCCACATCTTCTGGTATTGCTCTAAGATTGCCCCTCTTTGGAAGGCCATTGAGGACAGTTTAGATCCCATATTAGGTCTGAAAGACACTTTTTACAATAGAGGTCTGTATTCTAGGTGTTTATTCAGGTATCAATGTAAAGGAAAGGAAATACCATATGGCTCTTATTTCAATGGCGGTTAAGAGACTAGTGCTTCGACATTGGACAGATAATCTCGAGATTTCATACCTTGACTGGGTGGAAGAAATGTCTCAATGTTTTAAAATTGAGAAGTTGATTGCTAATACTAGATCCTCTCCGCTGGTCTTTCAGAGAAAATGGGGCAAGCTGTATGCTCTGTATCTCCACTGATTGGGATCGTAAAAGCTCCCAGAATAGTTTGGTTTGAAGGAATATTCTCTTTCTCTGATCTCTCCGATACACCCTTTGGTTTCCTTAATATTAATCCCAGATACCTCTCACATCCCTAGATTGTCTGGTCTGGTTCTTACCTGGCTTGTACTCCGGGTAAATCATCCCTACAATAGTTCAATTATTTATGTAGACCCTATCCTCTCTCTCTCCTGCAGTGGTGACACCTTCCTGGTGGGGTTGGGGAGGGTTTATATCTTTTCTCCGGTTTTCATGTAATGGTCCATGTCTGGACTATATTGAAGTTCTGTATCATTTTCATGTGATATTTGTCAATCTGATGTAATAACAGTTGGAAATCAATAAAAGAATTTCAAAAAAAAAAAAAAGGATGGCTTATTCATTATTGAAGGCACATTGCTGGAATGCTGTGTGTGGTATAGCAACAATGATACTGTCAGTGGACACAAGCCCTCTCCTCTTCCTGGCAAACAGCCAAAGGGGTTTGCGATGATAAATTCTTGGCTATTAAATCCAGAATTCATGCCTGTCTACTTCTGATGCACTCCCTGGAACTATCAGATGTAAATCACCTCGGACATATGTTATCAGCAGTGGCACAGACACATCTGGGGCAGTGGACATAGAACTGGCCTTGCAGAAAGGAATTCAGATAAATGGAGTGGGTGGAGGAATTTCGATATGTAACATGATGGAGCTCAGTAGAGACAGCATTAATTGAGCACAGCAGCTAAAAGCACTTTAAGGGAGACTTGTCTCAGAGTTTTTGGGGGCATGTGATAAAGTTCATTTAGGAGACACTACATGTTGCATGCACTACAACTACTTCGAGAAAGCATGAAATACAATGACACATAATAATAATACTGCTATGCTACTGACATTACACATGCAACACCAGGCATGATTTTAAAAGCATTTATTGAATTCCAAGAGAAACAAGCCAGCAGAAAAGCAGCACTATATTAGGGAGGCAGCATAGCGCAGTGGTTTAAGGCTCTGAGCTGTAAATCTGGTGACATCCAGCAGACCAGACCTGGGTTTGAATCCCACAGCTTCCACCTGCATACTGTGTGACCCGGAGCAAGTCACTTAACTTCCCTGTACTGCCAGGTCACTCCTGTAAAAAAGCTTTAAGATTAGTGTGCTACTCCTGGTTAAACAACTACAATAAAAAAATGTGTTCTTCTATGTCACACTGACATGGTGTAAAAACATGGGACCTGATTCTATAAATGTTACATGTGGCACAAAGTGACTTTCACCAACCAGAATGGTGCAAGTAGCACTTTGTGCCATGAGTTACGACATTTGATATTCTGCAACACAGCCTGAGACGTGCCACAGGCTACTTGCATGAAAGTGGAGTTATGCCACCATTTATGCCCAAATCCCCCTGCAAGGTTTACAGCAGCAGTTGCACCCTATTCTAGAAGTGTGACTGCCATATCACCAAACTGCAATTCTGAAACAACCCCCAGAGGACATCCATCAAAATACATTTGCACCAGCTATTAGCTGGTGTAAGTGTACCTTGCAGCCACTGGGGGTTGTGCCAATGTGCCTGGCAGCCCACCCAAGTACATGAAGCCCCCCCATGTAAAATCAATGAAATGCCCCCACAGGGCTATCAAACCCCCCATGCCCGATCCCCATGAAATCAAGTAAGTGCCCCTGCAGGTGCTATCCAACACCCTGTGCCACAATCCTCTATAAGCCCTTTCATAAGCCCTGCAGAACTAGAGAATCCCATTTCACATCCCTGTAAATGCATATTATACCCCATTGAACTAAGGACCCCCCTGCCCCCATCCCCATACCCCAAGACCGTGTGGTAAGGCACAGTTTAAAAATGTTAAAAAGATCCCAGTAATCCCTGGTAGTGTAGTGGCCCCTGACCTGGCAGTGCCAGACCACCCTGTTCCCCCTCGACCCATACCCAGCCAGTGACTGGCACAGCCCACCTCTCATCACCACAGCCAGCTGCCAACTGATCACCCCTAGGAGCATGTACTTCAATTTTTACATTTGCTGTCATTCTCTGAGTGAGTAATAATTACAGTTCGCAGTCCATGGGGAGTTCAGTCAGCAGTTGGCCATGGTGGTGAGAGGTAGTCTGTGCCAGTTGCCGGCTGGGTATGGGTCAGGGTGAGCGGGATGGTTTAGCACTGCTGGGTGGGGGGGCCACTAGACTACCTGGGATTACTGGGATCTTATTTTACATTTTTAAACTGTGCATTACTGCATAGTCTTGGGGTATGGGGATCAGGGCCTGGGGAGGTCCTCTAGCCCTGCAGGGCTTACAAAAAGTTTTGCAGGGGATCAGGGCAGTGGGGGGTTGGATAGCGCTGCTGGGGCATTTATTGCTTATACTGGGATCAGGGCATAGGAGGCACTTGTGCCATTCTGTGTACTGTGCTGTGGCTTGTGACAACCTGTTCAGGTATGCCCTCTGTTCGGTGTACCTGGTGGGTTGTTGCAAGTCATGGGACTTAGCTGACAGGATCCTGCCCTTTGCAGAATTGGGTGCAGGGTCCTTGGTGCAACTGTACCCCTCATATGTCACAACTTGTGACATGCACAGTTGTCCTACTAGAATCAGCCCATGGTGTTTGGGAAGTAAAATGTGTGAAAAATACATCATTTATTAACCTTAAGTTGTCAAGTTATTTTACTTAGCACTACTTGTGGTGACCTTACAAATTAAATATTTGCTGTTGTAGTGGGTGTTTTCACTTTTGTTAAATCAAGGATTGAATAGTGACAGCACTTTGGTAACCCTATTCTGTGTAAAGACTCATAAACTGGAAGCATAGGGTCCGAAGGACCCTGCGCCTCCATATCCATGTGACTACATTTGAGGCACAGTGCATTCAGTGGGCCATCCCTCATGGTTGCACAGCATGTGGGTTTACCCCTCCAAGATACTAGGATGGCAGCAGAAGTTATACATTTGCTGAACCATGATGATGGATGCCCCGTGTGGTATGTTCACAGAGTTGCATGTTCTTTCTCTTACCTGATGGTGGCTGTTTCTGATTGGTTGTGTTGCTTTGGCCCATTCCCTGCTTGTGTGTGTGTGTGTGTGTGTGTGTGTGTGTGTGTGTGTGTCTGTTGGCGGGGTGAGGAGTTAGGGCTGGGAACTCAAACACTGAATTTCCAAGCTGTTGTCGCTATAATATCAACCCTAACTGATGCATTAACAGAGTTTTTTGCAATGAATTTCCTTTCTTTTTGAGATGACATGATTATGTATAATTTAAGTTTCATATTGCAGGACCCTTTTGGACTTGCGACTGCAAGATAATGTTATGTAACAGAAAATACCACCTTTGCTATCACTTCAGAGTTTCTCATGTCAAGAAGACATACACATATTGATAGTCATTCAACAGTGACAGCACCCACAGATCATTTGCTATTTTTTTTCTTTCTAAAGTGCTGTTACCTTAGATGGGCTGACATGTTTATAGTATGGTGCTATGCCAAAGAGATTGCATGAAAATTTGAGAGGAGTGTAAATTTATTAATGCATGACATTCTACCACACTCTGTGGAGATACCTGTCCTACATCAATATAAGATGTGTTTAGTAGTATCGCAGTACATAACCTGTGGTATTGAGCACACACATATACATATTGATACACACCTGAACTGTCACCTCCGCCACTCCTCTCTGCCACACACAATCACAGTCCTTACTGTGCTTAGTTTTTTAAAAGTGTAGCTATCTTACATGCCAGGCAGATGGCTTAAATTCTATTGATAAGTCATTAATATTTATACAATAAAGTTTGTCCGATACCATAGTATCCCCTCTCAAAGTCACCTTTACCATTAGTGTTGTGTATATTAACATAATTTGTACAGTCTTTTGTGTACTCTTTTAATGGTTTTACATATATGTCATATTGACCACAGCCTTTAACTTGCTCTGTCTTGGTACTCAGTATTCATTCTGTTTTATACTAGCTGTACAGTATTTGCAAATGATGTATAGCTGTAACATATTCTGCAAGTCAAGCACAAGACACAAGGAAGTAAGTTAGAAAAAAATGTATTAATAAAATGCCAAATGTTTTTTTCGCTTTTTAGGCCAAATTAGCAAACCCAGTCAGCCTCATAGCATAATCATCAATCAGGTTATACAAAGATGCTGTATATTAACATTTACGATGTGTGGCTGAGTGAGTCAATGTTCCTGGAGTGGGCAAAAAAACAAGTGCTAATAGTAAAACTGGTAAGTAATTAAACATTTAACATCACACATCCCAAACATAGTGATATTGTGTACCACCTTAAGTAAACATATTAATTTAAATTCCATCTGGAAAATTCCCACTTGACCCCTAAATAAAGGCGATCAGAAAAAAACAGGAACATAAAGTGAAGTGCTATTAAGAGCAGTGTGTGATTTACATTCGTAAGTATAAATGTTATTCAAAATACAATTCAGAACATAAAACAATCATTATAGCCTCATAAATTACTTTTCAATAAATCAATAGCTTATCATTTGTTCTAGATAATACTAACTATTCATACACCATGTACATATGTGATTGACCAAATACAGCTATGCAACTGCTAAAAACAATGGACATATTCCTATGAAATAAAACTCATTAACGATGTAGGGCAAGAAATCTGCAAATCTGGAAAACATTGAATGTAATATTGAATACTTCATTAGGCTATAAGTTAAGAAATGCCCATCACACTAGAAACAGTAAATTTATTAGTACAGTGATGAGTTTTTAAGATACACTGACAATAATCCATAGTAAGGCTAAAGCAATATTTCCATTCATCTCATCAGAAAGTTAGAACATAATACTATAATTAACTCATACAGTGCTCCTTTCATTTACACACAGAACATCATAGCCAATACATGATTACAATTATACAATTAATGGGCCGTTTCTCTATATATGTACAACAAATAATACAAGTGTTATAAAACTGCATATGTTATGTAAACACATGTTAGTGTACTATTACCATAATGAAGACATCTGTACAGCAAATCTCTTACTTGTCTTCTGACCATTCCTTCTCAAATCATCGAATGTCCAGGCAAAATTTGGGTGCATGAAAGGCAATTTTGTTTATTTGCACCATCATAAATAATATTATATTTATTCAATCATCATCACAAAGCATAACAGCTCATATTTTTGACATCAAGTTTCACATTCAGTCTTGCATTGAATTCCTCATCCTGTTCCATTCTTCACTTCACCATCTGCTTTGTTCCCAGTGTCCAGATATGTAATCTGACTCCCCCATCACCCTCAGTACAACTCTCCCTCCTTTCATGTTAGGTCCAGATGCAACAGACCTGATCCCTAACTCTTCTACACTCCTCTCCCCCTCTAAACACATTCAGGTGCACTGCCCCCAGCCAGTGCAGCCTACCCCACCCCTCAACTGCCTCCCCCTTCTCTCCCTGTATGCCTTGCCCCCTACCCTCATATTTTTTCCAGAAGCTCCACCTCCAGCCAGCATTGGAATGCTGGGGTTTCCTCCCCTTGCAGGGCCTTTAGCTATCTTACAACCTTGTCTTGGCTCGGTGCCATGGGGCAACAAAAAGTAAGCCAAACCTGCCTCAGAAAAGTGAACCCCATCCCCTCTATATAAAATAGGTTTATCAAAGGAAATCCCCTTATGTGATATGCAGGCCCCCCCATCTCTACCATGAATATGGCCATCCTTCTATTCAATCTCTTCCGAGCCCTCTCAATCAACCCCACATTCTTTACATGCCACCAAACCAGGCTAGATATGATCTCTGACTACACTAATTCTTTTCTTGGCCACCAGGCCTTCACTGTATGTAGGCTGGCCTTCATGGCATGGAGCAAAGCCTCCCAAGAAGTCTGCCCCAAATCATTTCACCCCAGGTGGATCATCAGTATATCTGGTATGCCCCAGCTCAACCTAAGTTCCCCCACCAGAGGAAGTAATTGGGCCCAACACATTCCCTGGACCCCTTTCCATTGCACTTGCAGGCTGCCAAGATTCTTCAGCAAATCCCAACCACCCATGGTGGATCATACATGTCACTCTGTCCAATATATAACTGAATGACCCAGTATCCAAATGGTCATTTTCCAGTGTATACATGCTGACAGGAAGAAAGACAAAACAATGGTCATTTAAGTTCTGATGTAGCGCTTATAACAAACAGATTGTCATCTGCCCAACTTCTTTAACTCCTCCTCCAATCTCCCTAGGCTAGCTAAGATAGAGGCTGCACCTATCCTAAATGAGTGGGTAGCATAGTGCACTGGCTCCAGGCCCTTGAATGCCAGAGCCTTTTTTAGGACCCCCCCCACCTGGTAACAAGTCATGACATTCCCATTGCCGTGTCTAAACCAAGTCCCCAGGCCTGCCAGTCAGCTACTTCTATAATATCCCATGGCCTGCACTGCACATGTCCTCTCCCTCTCAGCTGTAATGTGTACCCTTGTCCCTTTTTCCATATGGTCTGCCTTTGAATGCCATACCCAGATAGTTAAACCAGCCTTACTAAACTTGATATCTCCTACCTGTAGGCCCCCATCCATATCCCCCTTGTTTTTGGCCACCACTTCACTAACCCTGAATATCCCTCTATACTTCAGTGTAAAAATGGCCCTAAAGACACAGGCTTCATTAGCTGAGGTGTAACCCCCCCACCAGGGCTCCAAGTATGCCAATCAAAATTTTTGGAGTGATGGGTTTCTGAATGTCTATCTGAGTTCCCTGTTCCTTTTGCTATCCCAAAAGCATGCATCTCATCCTTCTTCCCTTGGTGGGCTCTGGCCATCCACTGGTGCTACATGCCCACCCTATCCTTGCCAATTGTACTGCCATGGTAGAGTGGGATAAGCCCATGTCCCACCTGTCTATCATAAATCTCACAACCTGTTCCTCAGTAATGGGTGAACTTACCACTATGCCCCACTGCAACTGAAACCCCTGGAAGGCTTCCCATGCCCCTTTGTATGCCTTCAATGTGTTGGACAACCATGAGTTCTGGTGCAAACTTCGGGCTTTTGCCACCCAATCTCCCACAGCTGCTCTGGTACTGGTGTTCTCACCACTTCTGCCAGAGGGGCCAGCCTCCTGAACCTGCTCAACTGCAAACGGGAAAGGCTGTCAGCAATTTCATTCTTAACACCCTCCACATGCCTGGATCTAAATGTAAGGTTGAGCTGTAGCCTGAGGATCACCATATGCTGCATAACTCTGGTTACCATTTCTGTAGGTCCCTTCCATCTGTTAATCACCTCCACCACCCCCTTGTTATCACACCACAACAAAACGTTCTTGTTTTGCATTTCCTTCCCCATACTACTAAGGCTATCCAGATGGGAAAAATCTCTAGAAGAGTGATGTCTGACAGCAAACCCTCATCTCACCACCATGCTGGCCAGGCCTTGGACATCCACTTACCTCTATAATAAGTACCCAACCCCAGAGCCCTGAATGCATCCGTGTGCAACTGCAAGGCATCACTATCAACCTATTCCTCCTGCTAAAAGGTGACTCCATTATAATCCCTCAAAAATGAGTCCCAGACTGCAAGGTCATCCCTTACATCCTTGTTGATGTCCATCCAATGTTGTGGATGCTTAACTTTTCCCATGGTCCGGCCCAACTGCCTGGTGAAAACCCTGCCTGAACCGATGGTCTTGCATGCAAAGTTCAAGTGATCAACAGCTGCTGTACCAAAAAGAACAGTACTCTTCTCCTATCCCCTCACCTGCCATAAAAGTCCCTTGAGCCACTGAATATTGTTCTGAGGCAGCCGAAAACATTCCCTCTATGTATTCACCTCAATCCCCAGAAATTCTAACACTCTGGTTGGTCCCTCCTTCTTCTCGTCAGCTAAAGGAATACCAAACTCCACACACATTTCCTGAAAATCCTGTAACATACTCTGAGCCTCCTTTCTAGATTCCCCAATTAGTAAGAAGTCATCCAGGTAGTGAACTACGCTGTTGTGCCCATATCTGGCTCCAAAAACCCACTGCATCCTTGAGCTGAAAGCTTCAAAGGAGGAGCAAGCTACTGAGCAGCCCATGGGCAGGCTTTGTCAAAATAGATCCCTCTTCAAACAGGAAACCCACTGTAACAGATCCTAATCTTCTAGGCAGAGTGGCAGGAGGTGGAAAGCTGACTCAATGTCTGTCTTTGCCAGCCAGGCCCCCTGGACCGCCCTGATTAATGTCACCACTGGGTCCAGCGATGCATAAAAAAACGCACTGCATTCCTCCGGTATGCCATCATTCACCAATGATCCCTCAGGATACGATAGGTGATGGATCAGGTGTTACTCCCCTGGCTGTTTTTTGGAGACTATTCCCAAAGGGGAAATGTGGAATTGCAGGCATGGAGGTCATGCTAGAGGGCCCTCAACTCTACCTGTGTCTTTTTCTTTAGCAATTTTTTGGCAGACTACTGCCTCCTTCCCTCTTACTGAAGCCAGGTTCTTAGCCCTGGTTCTCACCCTAGCACCTTGATAAGCTAATGAGAGTCTTTTTTCAAAACCCTCCCTCAACATTGCCCCATGTTTCTGAGCAGGGTAATCCCTTGTTCAAGCTTCCACCACTTTGGTTTTAATTGGTGTCCTGGCCTTGGAAAAAACCCATCTCAAATCCACTGTGCCCTGGTACTTAGTTCCACCCATAGTTGGCATTGTACCTCCCTAAACACACACTCCCGACCCAACCCCCATGTCTGCTACCATTCCCCCGCCCCCCTGCAAACCTCAAAAGGACTGCTACTGATTATTTGCTCCCCTAGAGTGCTCATTGCCCACCTTGCACTTTAATACCAGGTGTTGCCCACTACTTTTCAAGCACATGTGCTCAAATTTACAACTGGTCCATGTGCATGATGCCCTGTTATAAGCCCAGCAGGACTTCACTGACACTTGTACTGTAGGTTTCTTACTACCTTCTGCCACCCCACCTGCCTGACTTGACAGGGTTGGGACCCAGAGTTCTGAATGTGTGCAGTCCCATCTTAAGTGCCCCCTTGCTGCCATCCTCTGTTGGAAGGCCTCATCATACTATAATCACCTGAACCCCTTCTGCACTTTGTAGGCATCCCTGATGATGGCCGTATAAGTAAGAAGAGAGATAACCAAATCTGGCTGCTTTTCTAACAGGATGGCGCTATAAATCAAGAAACCCACCTGCCAAGTGTCCAAGTTCTTTCCTTTATATGTGGCTTCCTCCTCCTTGTGCCCCACTACCTCTAATACCACCGCCAGTTCTGATTTTCCCACCATTTTCTTGTGCTTGTATTTCTTGGCATTTTTTCTTCTCCAATAAGCCAAATATGTCTACATACTCCTCTTTCCATAGCTTATCCTTGACTGAGGTGGAGACGTGATCACCTAAAGAAAACCCCAGTGGGGCCTCATAAAGCTCTGTTATGCCCAGCCCCACCTGCTGGCCCCTTATCCCCTCTGTCTTTCTTAAATTCCTCCAAAATCTTCTCCATCATATCCAAACCTTTTTCTCCCATCTCCTCTAACAAATCAGCCATGTACTCCTTCAGGTTCCCTTCCCCCAATGGACCTCCTGCACCCTTACCCAACTCAGTGTCTGGATCCAAGGGTTCCAGCATGGGTTCAGGATGGGGAATAGACTCCAGGTCTGGGGCTGGCCCCCTTGGGTGCTTACCACCTGCCGCTCCACCCTGAGGCCCAGCCGGCTGCTTATTCTTCCTCTCCGCTGCTTCCTCCTGCTCCTGCTTCTAAGCTTTGTTGATGATCTCTGTCATCCTGGCCATCAATGCTGCCAACTCCAGTCATAGCTGCATGCTGGAAGCCAGAGCTGGTTGTTTCTGTGGAGCCATTGTCTTCTAATACTATAGGTGAACTGAGAGAAGAAGAGAAAAGGGGAAAAACAAGGGAAGGAGGAGGAAAGGAGAAAACACACCAATGCCCAAGTCAGCTAACCACGATATGTCTTGCTGTGTAGAAACTATAGTGATAGCCTTGTTGTCCTTCCCGGTCTTTGCTGATGGATAAGCCCCACAGATCCCCAATTCTCTCATGGCCTGAGGGTGCCTTTCACCTTTGTATGGCACTGACATTCTCTCCTGAGGTGTTGACCTTTTTCCCCTATTGTCCTATATTATTTGTGTCTGGAGAATGGTACTTCCCACTAACCACACCTAAGGCCACCATCATAGCTTTTAGGGACACCTGATAACCCCCCTTTAGGCCATGAATGCATGGACTACGCACTGCAGTGTACTCTACCAAATTAAGGAAGGCTGGTGGAATGTTCCACAAAACATGGTTTATTCCAGCCACCTATTATGTGCATATATGAGTGAATTGGAACTGCATGTTACAGACCCAGACAAGCTTGCATTCTCCCTGAAGGGATACTCATATATATGTATATGGCCCTGGGGCTTTAGCCCCCATCAAAGCCAATAATGCTGGCATGCCACAACCAACCTTGTGCCTCGAGGGCTCCCCTTCCACCCAAAGCCCGTATCTGCAACATTGCAGCACAGGCCAACCCCCCCCCACCCCTGGATGGGAAGCTGTAGCCCCAAAAATACCCCATGTAAATCACATTATACACAATACCTTCTTAACTTATTAAAAATCAATAGTGCCCCTCCTGGAATGAAAAGTCAGTGCCAAAACTGCATCTCTGGTTGCTATGTAGGCTTTCAGCATACTTCCCTTTTATTCCCTTCTTTTCTCATATCCTAAAAACACATGGCACTTCAGAAATTGCTAATAATGCCAGAGACTTTGAATCTGGCAGGGATAGGACACTGCCTCAATAAATCACTTAGGTCTCAAATCCGTGGATTAACTTTGTCAGCATTGTTCTAAATTTTGTTATCAATACATGGTGTGGTTTTAATGTATAGTGATGGAGTGTTTAACCTGTGTAACCTTGTATTTTCTCAATAAAGATGAGTTTAAAAAAAAAGAAATTACTCATAAAGCTTTTATATAGGCACTGGTTATAGTGAATTCCTAAGTAGTTATTTAGATTCAGGCAGACGCAATTCAACAGGAGACCAAACAAACCCTTGTGTCACTGGCCGTGTGGTGGTGATGTCAGATTCCACAACATGGGGCCATGCGGTCCCCACCACCATCTTTGCTCTGTGGCCTGTCCAGGCCCCTTGGTCCATGCTGATACACTTTCAGGCTACTTCTGCCAACCACCTCCAGAAAAAATGGCCTCTCCTGGTGGCCATGTGTGCCACGGACGCAAGACCCATCGCAGATGGTGCACCCACCCAGCCGTGATCCCCCATAGTCCTGCACCATATCTGAGAAGCTGCTTCTGTGAGAGCCCCAATCCCTTTGTTTATTCAGGTCCTGACACACCACCACAATCAGCTATATGATGCTCCTGCAAGTGCCTGGGGCACTAGCCCCTCACCGCTCCTCTGTGTTCAGGCAGACACAATTCAACAGAGGAAAAAAACACCACACCACGCTACTCCCTTTTCTTGCCGAAGTGCAATGACCACATGGTTAATCCACCAATGGGATAAAAACACATCCGCTGCCTCACCAGGAAAACTGCCTGCTGAAAGTAACACAATACAGCATAAATTACATGTGCTTTGGGCTCTCTCATTCATTAAATGGAGAGACCCAAAATTGCGAATGGTTCTGAAAACATCCAGGAGAAACCATGGGTGAACTACCTGACTGGCTCCTGGGTACACTGACTGCAACTTGTAAAATTCTTAGCCTAAATCTTCATGCTTGCAACTCAGCACTTCTATCCCTTCTCCATACTGCCACCCCTCCTCTTCTCCTCTTTTCTTATACCTTGTTTCTCTTTTTTTTTTTTAAACAAAGCACCCAGTCCTCTCTAGCATTTAGAAAACTAGCCAGGCTCATCCTCCAGTAAGCTACCAAAATAGCTATGCTAAAAATAGGATTTTGGGGGATTATGGACTTTCAGGAAGTGAATTGCTGGACAATCCTTTTACATTTGTTATAACCCATGTGGCTCCTGGACTGCCATAAACAGCACATATTTGATTCCAATTTAGTAAAAAGTAGTTGTTTCCCCTGAATGTTGTACTTTTATATGGCACTGCATGTTTATCCTGTATCTCAGGGATTTTATGTCTCAGTGGTGTACTTTATATTGGACTGTGTGCTATATGTAACATGATCTTTTGTTATGGATTATGATAAAAGAAAAAATAAAGTATAACAAAAATATGATTTTTAGCCCTCCCTTGCATGTATTATTATTCTTTCCATTCAAGCGGCCTTTTATGAAGCCCTACCAATTAAACCTGCATCCTTAGAACAGATACATGTATCCAGGCCCAGTCTGCCATGCAGTCAGTCACATGGCATGTAGGCCCTGATAGCCTAACAGCCAGGCCAAATTTCCCAATCTTTAAATTAAATAAAACTACCCAGCTCCTTGCTTAACTCGTATCAAAAACACATACACTACTTCTCTGTCACTAAATTCAATTCCTTTGTATCAAACCTTCAGGGCCTGGTAGCCCAGTCCCCAAAGATGCACTAGTTTACCTGATGGTGCAAACAAAACAGCAGGAATTGCCAGCCGCTGTGCTGAGATCCAACTCAAACAAAAAAATCCCAGCAGAAAGAGGGAGAAATCCTCCTAACCTGGGTTTATAAATCCCCTAAGGACCCCTAGCAAGGCCCCCTTCTGACTCCTCCCTCCATCCAATCCTACGCACCTCAGGTGTATGCATCACTTTCTTGTGCCTGTCACTCATGACCTTGCCTGTCCCGCCCCTCCCCTGTACCTGCTGCCACTCATGTCCTCACTAAGCCCCACCCCCTCCTTTTCCCAACCTGCCTAGTCCCCTCCATCCCCATCTCCCTAGTCTTTTAATCCTAGTGTTCCATTTCTTAAGGCATGCCATCAGATAATTTTATATACGAAATGCCAGCAAAAACAGGCCTCACGGTCTATCAAGTCTGCTCAGTTGTGCAGCTAGCCCCTCAATTTGCAGCTGCCCCATCCTCCCCTTCCCTTTTCATAACCAACCCTGTCACTCTGTCCCCCCCCCTTTCTTAAATCCTCCCACTATTCTACATGATACCACCTCCTCAGGCAGAGTGTTCCAACTTTTGTTTGCTTTTTAATGGCAACTCTGTTTGTAATGAACAACACAGCGATATCACTCAGTTGTTTAGTGCAGCTACATACTGACGGGCAAGGTAGTGTAATAGCAATAACCACACTACTACTGAAAGTCTGTGATTGTGTATATGTAGTAACACAACTGTAATGCTAGTAAAGGTCTAAGCCATTAAAATAACTTGTGCTACATCAGGTGTCAGTTGTTGAACATCCACAATACACACCACATATAAACTGAAACATTTTACAGTAACTCATATACTAATATTTCATAGGCATGTTCTTGTGCACAACATGAAGACATACTGGTGCTGCTAGCAAAGTGAAGCTAGATTGTGATAGACACCATACAGCTGCTAAACCAACTGGCAGTGTGTACATTTCTGCATATATCAATTTGTGAATATGCTGTTCTCATTAAAATTCTACAGCTAAATAAGTGTGGTATGACAAGTGATTATACACACAGTCTGCACTGCTTTATCAGCCTGCTTAAACCATGTTTACTGCATGATTTACTAACATACCTTGGTTGTAAAAAACAAAAGACAATATTCATGTAACAAACTATTGTCCTCTGTATGTTACCAAGTAAGAAAAGACATCAGACACATCATAAGTAAAGGTAATAGATCATAGTGATTAGTACACAGCGTGCAAGACATATATGTCACATAGTGTGTGACTACTCTTCTGCTTGATAAAGGTTGTTGTAATCCTTTAGAACCATGACATAAGCATATTTTAGTTTATGAGGTAGTCTCTGTTTAAAAGTATTCATGCAGTCATTGAACTCCACACAACCATTACTGTACCTCAGCCAAGTAACATAGTGTCCAGAATGTACAGATGGTCCATGTGGAAAATCATAGCATGAGTATCAAATCCGGCATCCCCAAACTATACTCTACCAGCTGTGAAATCAGTGATGGGTGTGTCAGCACTTAGTTCATGGGAGTCAAATCTCTGCAAGACACGGACAAGATATTGAGATTAAGTTCTAAGTCATATGAATTGAGTACACTCCCCTCCATACCGAGTACACCTCCAACCATATTCTGCATTGTGAAGCTGCTCTCTTGACAGTACACAACTGTGAAATATACAGAGAAATCCAGAGCATATCCTCTGTTCCTTCTTTGTGTGAGTGACCACAAGGCAGGCAAGTGTACTTTGTGACATAGGTGACAGTAAAGTAACGTCACACAGGAATGTGCTTATCATCCAAACTATTTATGAGAGCCATCATAAACTCAGTTACACCCTGTCGGATGTTATCTGCAAATGTTTTATGGCTATCATATCCACCTAAAACAACTTGTAAATGTGTAAGAGTCTGAATCATGTTCTCATATGATGCAGTATTGTATACAATTTGCTTCAATAACTTCAACAGTGGTATATCATGTGAAGCTCCAATGGCTCCAAAAAAGTGAAGCATATGGAGAAATGCTTGCATAGCTGAGTTTGCATAGCAGTTTACTCCAGTACTGTTGTCAAACGATGGGACAACAGTTAGCCCAAATGACTTCTTTCACGGAGGTGAGTTTTTGCCATTGTGTGATGTGGGTTCTTTCTTAGTAGTGTCAGAATTCAATTGTTCTTTACTAGCTTGCTTTCTCTTGCTCATGCCAGAAGCTGACACTGTGGCATTGCACTGCACTACATGCATGGGTAGTGGTATAAGAGTCAGGCTTGACTGGTACAGAGTACATAATCTATTGCACTCTACAATACATCGCTTGTCAGCATGTATGTTTTGTGGTGAGATGCTGATGATGTACAAACTAGCGAGAGTTTGAACATGTGACAATGTAACATACAGTGGCACCCCCCAGGATGAAAACCACTTTTAAAGCACTCTGCAGTATGCTACAGCAGACCTACTGAATAAAGCAATGCAATTTCAATGGCAATTAGTCTCTTTTGTAATGCAGGAAACTGTTGCATTCACTTCATCCTGACAGTGTCATGTTTTCTTGCATTTTCTTGCATGACAAAATGGACTAATTGCCATTGAAATTGCAATGCTTTATTCAGTAGGTCTGCTACAACATTCTGCAGAGTGCTGCATAATGCTGCAGAATTAGGTTTCATCCTGGGGCATACCACTGTAGCTCATACCATCTTTGAAGATGCCAGTACCTATGTCAACTGTAGCTGAGTCCAAGCTTAAGCCTTGTGACTTGTGTAAGGAAACAGCATATGCAACACACACTGGGAACTGTTTCCCTGTTACATATATGTCCTTCACCACCTGAAACTTCACAGTAGTTTGTTCGATTGGTAGTGACTCTTTTATGCTGTCAAACTTAACAATGAGTGCTTCTCTGAATGTCTTCTGTACATTGTACAGAAGGTCAATGATATGACCCATTGCACCATTAATCATGCCACGCTTAACATCAAGGTTATGTCACAGCATAATGTCTGCATTCTTACAAACTGTGATAACAGCATCTAGACCAGATGTTTGGGACACATCAGACTTGAGCTCAGTGAGTAGTTCAGAAATCTTAGCTACCAGCTCTCGACTTTAGCAAACACCATCAATAGTATTGACTGCATACAAAGTGATAATTTTTTGACCTTCTCTGTGCAGCATGATGGTATTGAAATCTGCACATTGCTTAAGATGTGGCATGAGACACACAATCCATGTACTGTCTGAGTACACTTTACTGAGCACTTTGCATGCAGCAGTCATAGATGTACTGTCAGCAGTGATCCTATGTGTGTTCAACAGAGAAAGATTTGGTTGTGCTAAACGACTAGCATGAGCCTGATCCAACAATGCCTTATAGACCAGATCACCACTCTGTCACATGTTTTGATACAGTTTGACATAAGTGAACAACTACCAGAGGTTAATACCTCTGATGCACCCTATTGTCGTTTTCGTTTGCTGTACACTGAGTGCTGTAAAGACATGTTCTCCATTCATGGGTGCAAGTTGTAGAAGGTCCCCAAACACAATACTCTTTTCACCAAATGCATCACCATAGTCACTTCCAAGAATCTCCTGGAGATGTAGATGTATGCAAGCAAACATGCTGATCTCATCAATGATCAAAAGCTTCATTTTGCGAAACATGAGATGAAGTTCTGATGCTACCTCAAGAGACAGCATATGATACTCTCCTGTTTAGCTGTGCTTTACTGG
This sequence comes from Neoceratodus forsteri, assembly GCA_016271365.2. Lineage (NCBI taxonomy): Eukaryota > Metazoa > Chordata > Ceratodontiformes > Ceratodontidae > Neoceratodus > Neoceratodus forsteri. The sequence continues at coordinate 205,047,786 of CM057451.1, forward strand.
CAGCATGAACAACTGGTGTAGAGTGACACTACCAATGTTGTACACAGCCAGTCTCGCTGGAGCAGAGACAACAGCAGACATTGTTTCTCCTGTGCATTTTCTTATCTCGGTCATAATGGCCTCAGTTAGAAAATTCTTCCCTGTACCTGCTGAACCACTGACAAATATTAGTGATGGTTTGTGCTGTAGTTCACACAGTTACATTGTTTCTTCTCATGTAGGATGTCATGTCTCACTGCTTCTGTCACAGCACAATAAATCAGAAGCTGTGGCTCATTCAGATTTTCTTTCAGTTACTCAGATCCTTGCTGCCACAAGAAACATGCTGCATAGCAGTTTCCACTTTGTCCATGAGTACTATGGGATCATTCATAAGAAGAGGAGGTCCAAGAGTGCCCTCTCCTTCAGGATCAATGTTGGTGTGTGAATTAACAGGAGTATCCTCCTTAAGCTGTTTCTTGGCTTGCTCAAGCTACTCCTTCCCTAACTACAATCTCTGAATATATTCAGTGGAGTGTTCTGTTTTGAAGGTCTCATATGTCAGGTAGAACTGCTCCTCATATGTGTCACAGTCTCCTTTCAATGTTCTCTCAATGTGCTCTCATCCCTCCATGGCTTGAACAGGAACATACGGTAAGAGCAAAGTAATAATGGGCTTTGCTGTCAGTAGTGGAAAAACTCAGCTTACAGGGGTCAATCAGCCATGGTTTCTATCTTTTGGAAAGACAACCTTCCAAGCCTTTGACCTTGTAACTGTCTTGTGTACTATCAGGTGCTACATCAGTCTTGAAGTCTTACCATTTTGCCACTTCAAAGAGACACATACTGTCCATGGCACTGTATCTCTTGGGGAAGTATGTGTCGATCAGGTTGTTCTTAAAGATATTCTTGGAAGAAGGTCGGTTCAAAGCCAATTCCTCAGTCTCTTGATGAGGTCTCAACACACGCTTGCATTTCTTTTTGTAGTTCACACTGAGAAACCATACAGCATCATATTTGACATACAAGTGTGTCTCAATCAAATGATCACTAGCTTCATATGCTCCACACTCCCTGTGAAGCAGTGTCTTCAATCCCAGTAACCACAGTTTTAAGGTGATCAAATGGCTGGAGCCAACAATATTCTCCCAAAGCTCATGCAAACTTGTCTGCTCATGCTTCGTGACTTATGAAGTGATGTACCAAACAAGAGCCAAAGAGTTGTCAGCAACAAACTGAACATCGATGTTTGCCTGTCACATCAGGAGAAGAGTAGGGTTGTAATCATTGATGTATACCTCATTCTCTTCTCTGGGTAACTCATACATCCTCTTGGTGGACTTTACTTTGAGATGATGATGCATTACTGAGAATAGGCCATTCGTGCATCTTTGCTGGCAGACACTTCTAGGGAAACCAAAATAACACCTGGTGTACCACTCATTACGACTCAACTGGCTGGTAGCAATACTTTCCACAAAGATGCCGATGGAACTTTTGAGCCAGTTTCCATGGTGAAGGACTACCATACTTGTCAGGGATGTGAGGCATGATATAATGCTAAATAAAGCCCAGAACTTCTGCAGCTTCATTCTTGCCAATATGAGGAGCATCCTTAATCCACAGAAACATATGGCCACGAGGAGCACCTCATGCCTGGTGTTCCATCATCCAAAAGCAGTTCTCAGTGAGTCCAAGCGGTGGATTGTCCTTTGAGAAAACGAATGTCAAGATGCCATGGAAAGGCTGGTAAAAATGTTGGGACACATACACTGGATCTATTGGGCACATCTCGCCATGAGTCATTCATGAAATGTCATCAATATCAGAATTAGCCCACTTCAGTAGTAGTTCAATCAACTCATCCCAGATGTATTCAGCACATCTCAGAGTTAAAAACCATTTGGCTGTGCCATACTCTCACAGTATACTCATGACCACTGATTGTCTCTGATACCAGTATTCTTTAGTACCACACAGACTAGAGAGAATGGAGCTCAAATTTGCCTGAAATGTATCATCCTTGTCCTTCAATTTCTGGAGAAACTCTGTGGCTGTGATTCCATCCAGTGGAGTAGTGAGCTGTACAGTATGTGCAATAGATGCAGAGAAGATACTTAGTTCACTCTCCCATAGCAGGTGGAACCATCCTTGTTCAACACTCTAAATGTTTGACACTCGTCACCTAGCACATACACTTCATGTGCATCCAAACTACCTCTTGTTCCTCATAGAAACAAATCTGGAAAACTACGTGCTTTCAGTGTTGCCTCCCAGATGCTTACAGCACTGCCTTCAGCCTGTGTCATCTGCTATATGTCAATATTGCCTCAAACTGGGTCCCTGCCATGTAGAGGGTGAATTGTGTGTGGTTCCTATACATTTTCCTTTGTTGCAACATCAACCTTTTCGATCCTTGGCTTCCTTGAGTCCATCACTCCAAATTGAGTAGCCATTTTACTCAGTTCATCAATGTCAAGGTCTTCATAGAAGGTATTGCTCTTCCGATGCTGCAGAGCAGATCTCACTTTCTCAGCACTCACAACATCCTGCCAGATGACCTTAGACTTTGTGGGGACACCATTTACAAGAATAGTCATACTGTTTTCTTTTATTTTAGGTTTTGGTAACTGGGTAAGGATCTCTAGGCACAAGTGCCTGTTTTCAGGGGTGACCTGGGAGCACTGGGCGATTAAGTAACTTGCTCAGAGTCACACAGTATGCAAGTGGAGGTTGTGAGAATCAAACCAAGGTCTGGTTTGCTGTATGTACCAAGTTCGTTCACAGCTGGTTACTCTAAACTGTTGGCTATACTGCCAGATATTGCCTCAAAATTCTTTCTCAGAGACAATGGCAAATACGTGATGGAGCCCTTCAGAAACTTACTTGGTTTACTTGGTTTGTTATAACATAAGAAGGCTTACACCCATCATGAATGTCTCCCATGATGTTGTGGGTTTATTTGATTAATTGACCATTAGTATTCCATCCTAAAAATTAGTTAAGTCTCACTTTAAATATTTCGAATGTTGAAGCATCAATCACATGTTGTGGCAGATTATTCAAAGCCTTTACTGCCCTTACATTACTGAACTGACAAGTACTGTACACAGTACTTTAGCGAAACTAACAATACTTGTGATGTTTCCCCATTCACTTGTATGAGAATTTCACAAAATTACATAGCAGTTTTGTGAAAATCACAGTATTTTCAAGCTTTCCCCATACATTTCTATGTGAGGTTCGCAAAAGTACATAGCACTTTCGTGAAAGTCACAGTACTTGTGAACATTCTTCATTGATATCTATAAGAGTTTCACACAAGTTCACAGTATTTTCGTGAAAACTCACAGCACTTGTGAGTTTCGTGAAAGCACACTGTGATTTTACGACAGTGTCAGTATTTGTGAGCTCTTCGCCATCAATAACATTAAGCACTTTTGCAAAAGTGCAGACTGTTTTTGCGAAAGTATTCAGTACTTTTGCACATGGAATGACCTTTTACCTCAACATCCCATGAACCATTGCAACTAGGAATTAGCGGAAATTCACATTACAAATGCTGGCAGCCGCATAATGTGATGAAAATAACTCAAAATAACCACAGAACCATGTTAAACAGGACTAAGCATATGAAATGTATATATTTGTTAAGAAATTAGTGGCAATCTAAGAAAAGGAAGCATTCAGCCCACTAATGGCAGCCATGTTTTATTTTCTTGAAAAAATGCCCACATAACACTTCTGATCAATCAGAACACAGATAAGCCCTGAGTGACAAATGTTCATAACAAATGGCAGCGCATCAGTAATATGAAGTCTGCATATGTAATTACCAATTTAAACCAAAACAGGATGCCCTATGAAACAACCAATCACAGAACAAGTTCAGTGAACAAGAAGGAAAGATCTGCCATTTTTGAAAGAGCTGGAAGCACCACAGATCCACTGCAGTAAGTATATCATCTTTAAACTGTATTTTTAAACATATTAAGTCATTTTCTTTTTTAAGTAAAATTAGTTAATTAAAAACATGTTTTAACCTCTGTTAGACAGTGTAGATCTAAACAGTTAGCCACACTATAAATAGCAGATATCAACAATCAAAGTGAGAACCAGAATAACATCTTACCACCGCAAATGCCAGCTCAAAAGGGAGAAAGATTACAGAGTGCATGTGTATATGAAGAAAGCTAACAACTAGTCAAGCAGTAGGAGTTGTGCTGTGTTTTTTCAAAGCAGCCTATAGCAAACCATTAAATTCCCCCAAAAAACATGGGGCTGGATTTTCGAAGGCTTGAGAATGATGCAAGGTGCTTGCATAAAGCAAGTCTGACGCAACAGGCACCTTGTGCCAAGGGTAGTGCCCCAAGCAATTTTAAAAGGCAGCCTGTGTCAATCAGCAGGCTGCTTGTGACAAAGTGTGCTAGTGCCAGCCTTGCACCAGGAAAGTGGCTACGGCATGGTGCTAGGGTGCTTGCAGCAGACCCTGACTGCCATAGCCCCGAAGTCCCAAATTTCAAAGCCCTCCCCAGGAACAAAGTGCTAAGTAACATTAGACTAGCAAAGAGCTAGTATAAGGGTACTAAGACATCTCCTGGTAGGGTCATCCAGTATGTGCCACTGTGTGGCCTGTCCTGATCCATCCCCAATAGTTGCTCCCTGGTGATCTTGTATCCCTCCACTGACCCATTACACCCCACCACTGTCCATCCTGTATGTACCCTGGTGATCTAGTGGTCCCCCCTCCCTGTCCTGTTAGACCCCAACAGTGATGGTCCTTGAACTTATCCTCCCTGGTGCTCTAGTGGCCCCCACCCCAGCATGTAGTGCCCACAATCCTGCTCCTCACCAATCCATACCCCATATTCAGTGACTGGCATGGCCCTCCACACACCACCATGGCCGGCCACTTATTGAACTGTCAGTGTGCATACTAACTACAGTACATGCACTGACATTTCATTTGGTGGCTGGCCATGGTGGTGTGCAGAGGGCTGTGCCAGGCACTGAATCTGGGGTATGGATTGGGGGAGTCAGGGTTTTGGGGCACTATTTGTCAGGGTGAGAGGGCCACTAGAGCACAAGGGAGGATACTGTCAAGGACAGTCAGTGCAGGGAGGGGGGTAAGGACAGTCAGTGCAGGGAAGGGGGTGTCAGTCAATGTAGTGCTGCTGATGGGCACATCGGCAATGGCTTTGGGAGGGGGGTACCAGCATGGCCCATGCAAGTGCACAGCATCACAAACCATCCCACAGCACTTGTGGCATTCCTTCTGTGTGTGCTATCCATTTGATGCATCCATTCCATTGCTGCAAGCAACAGGACTTAGGTACCAGAACCATGCCCCCGGCATTCAGTGCAAGCTGCCATTGTTGCAGCTTGCATTGGAGTTTTGAAACTCTGGCCCCTATATGTTTTGTCTGTGTGTCACCCAATGAGAAGTCACAAACTGGCTCCTGTGAAGTGTTGTTTTTTAAATTGCCACAGAGAAAATATTGCATGCCAATTGATTTTTTAAGCCCACTGTTGCTACCTGACTGAGCAAAATTTTATTGGCATTGAGAGACGTGCAGAGTTTGACACTCAGATCTCACAGATAACTGAAAGACACAGACTGACATTTTTAGAGCTAGTTGCCACTTTCTCCATTTCTTACAAAGCAAAGGATTGCAGGAAACTGCAGATGCACTGTGTGGATGGTTGGCAGCAGTTTTATTCATAGAGGTGGTGAATTTGCTTGAGCAAGTCACTTTGAGAGTGATTCACACCTTCCAAACTGCAGGGTACAGTGGTTTGATAAGGGAGGCATGAGATGGGAACAGCTCATGCCAGCTATGCACTGGCTACTAAGCAGCCACACTGTGCCAGATATTCTGCTGATCCATCTTGGAGGTAACAATTTAGGTGACAAAAGGTGGATAGATTTAATGGCGGAAACTAAATTGGACCTAGCTTCACTTAGAAAGATGTTGCCTGCCTGTAAGATTGTCTTCACATACATTACAGAGTGCATGACCTGGTGTGCAGATCAATACATGTATCTGCTTGACAGAGCTAGAAAAAGGCAAAGATCCATATTTCTGCATTTTTACATGATCTTGGGATGCACACTATTCATCACACAAAATTAAATATTTTAAAGATTGGCTGTACTTACCAGACTGCGCACTTCTTAGACGCTGGTAATTGCCTCTTTTTGGGGGACCTCTGAGATGGCATCATCAGAGTGTCAGACAATCACCATAAGGTGGACAAAACAAAATGTCTCTTTCAAAAGTCAAAATTTCTTGGTAAAAAAATGGAAGAATTACACACAATACACACGAATACAGATACACAACTTTACATTTTTTTCTGCATTATGAAATATTGTAATTGTTTATTAATAATTAGACAGTTATATGTTTAACCATAGCTATAACTCAGCACATGTGGTGGTTGTCAGTGTGTGTGCATATATGTGTGTGTGTGTGTGTGTGTGTGTGTGTGTGTGGGCAGGGTGGGGTGGGGACATAATTTATTTCTACTTTCTGGGAGAGAATTTTTATATGTAAACAAAGCATATCATATATGAAACACCGAATATTGGGGGGGGGGGCAATCCCAGACTGATACCGTGCAAGGTGTCACGGTTTAAACCTATGTCTGGTTGGTGTCAGGGTAGAGAAACAATAATGTTTAGGGGTTAAGTTGTGCTGTGACTGTGCTTCAGAGTCTGGAGAAACAAGAGACAGATGACCACCTATAATTCAACAGGAACCTGTTGAAGCCCAGCCCATAGCAGGAATGTTGATTTACGTTATCAAAAATCTTGTGCAAGTTCCTAGTGTTCAAACCTACAGTATCTCTGGTTGGCATCAGGGAAGTGTAACAGTAATAGACAGGGGTTCAGTTTAGCTCTGGCTGTGATCTCAAGATCTAGCACCTGGTGTGTGTGTGTGTGGGGGGGGCATTCCATGACTGATACCGTGCAAGGTCAAAAGGGTTGAACTCTATCTCTGATTAGCGTCAGGTACTTGTAACAGAAATATGTAGGGTTCAGTTAAGGTGTGGCTGTCACTTTAGCATCCAGGGCCTAGTGTATTATAGGGAGTGGGGGACATAACAACACATATAGAAATAAACACCTGTACTGTTAGTTATTGTATGATGAAATTATAACATTCTTGACATCAGTATTGTTTAGTAATTCTGTTAGAACAACTTTACATAAATACATAATTATATAGTAATATCTTTAAGGTTAATATCTAATATCTTTTTTTTTCTTTTTTTCTTACCCCTACCTGCAGAATTGCTGCTCTTATTTAGAGATCATATTGTTACTAGAGGTGTCCAGAATATAAAATTCCACCTGCAAAATTACCATTCCAATTCCGAGGAATTCTGTGGAATTTTCAAAAAAATTCAGAGGAATATTGCAATATTTTAAATTTCAAATATTTCACTATAATTTTAACAGTACATGTCAGAATAACACCAAATGTGGAATGTAAGCAGTACCCCATGGCATATAAGAGTTTACCAAATTTCAGAGCTGTATATTGAAAGAGAGCAGAGTTATGGGTGGCAAACATTTAATTAAAATTTAATTTTCAGTTATTTTGAGATCATTTTAAAATTTCTTATCCAAATTTCTTCATAATATCAGGATTTAGAGAATCACTGAGAATACATATATGAACTACGTTTTAAGTCTCAAGCTTCAATGGGAGCCGAGTTAGAGGTAGCCAAATATTCTGCCAAAATTTGGATTTCTGTAATTTTAATGGTGTCTATTTTTCCAATTGCAGACTATACTGTAAAGCCACTAGAGGGCAGCAAGACTTGGAGGTTGCAATCCTCTTCCCACTGCTCACCCCTAACACTTCTATCCTGCATCATTCACACCTAAATTCTATGCCTATCACCCCTCTCTGTAGTGTCCCTTGCACAGTCTCCCAGGATATCACTAGGCATACAATGTGGCATTCAAACTGGATTTCAAACCAGGTACCTTTCACTCCAAAGGCAGCAACCCTACCACTGTGTCTGTCACAATGTTAGGTGTCAGCAAGATCCACTCATACCTACCCATGGTCACATCTACCACCACTGTACTCCCTCACAACACCCACCCACATAAGCTAACCATACTACTGTTGCTAACCATGTTTACCCTGCTCAGCAACAAACCCCAGTTGCCTCTGGTATGTACACACCTTTGCTACTAGGGGAGCACCTCACCCCTCTTAGCCTCTCCATCACCCTCTCTCTCCCCATAGCCCCCTGCACCACTCCCTTCTACCCCTTCCCCATCTCTCTGTGCCTTGAGCCCTCCATGTCTGTTCATCCACCTGGCCATCCCAGCCCTCATGCAGCTGCCCATTCCCTGCTCATCATTTTCTAAGCTTGCCAGTCACCGCTACCCAGCAAAATGCCACCAATTCATGGCCATTGTCAGGATCTTCCACTTGCTTCTTCTACTATCTGGCAATGTTCACCCCAATCCTGGCCCAGCAGTGCCCCCCCAACAGCTATCACTCATGGGGCTTCGAATAGCCGTATGAATATCTGCAGCCTGCCTAAATAAATGGCACCCCTGCAATGCTGGTTGGCACAGCACCAACCAGACATTCTGGCTTTAACAGAATCCTGGCTATCAGCCAAGACCCCAGACTCATTTGTCTCTAATCCTGGCTACTCTCTCATTAGGCTTGATCGTAATGGCAAGAGAGGTGGTAGCTGCACCTTCTGTGTAAATGACTCACTGCATTACCATACCCTGCCTGTGCCTTCCCTAGACCATAGTGCCCAAGCCCTGTAAATAAATCAATCCCCTGACCCAAACCGTACTCCTCTTACTCTCACCATCACCTACATCCCACCCCACAGTCAATCCCCTCCCTGTAAAATGCTCTCTGACTACCTAGCCAGCCACCCCCACAAAATGGAGCAAATCCTAGTTAGAGATCTCAACATAAACTGGCTGGCGAGGTCATCAACACATGCCAAAGATACCTTTGCTGCATTAGTTATGACTCAACTGGTATCCGAGCCTACCAGGGCCAACCCCACTAATGGAACCCACACTCTACTAGATATCCTGCTCACTAATTGTCCCCACCATATTACTGACCTGGGTGTCCTACCCAATGACTTAAATGACCACTCCCCAATCATCTTCAGTTGGTCCTGTCAGCTACCAAAATCACCACCAAATGTCACCTTTCATCATCGACTATGTCCAGGAGGCATAGCCAAACTCAAACAATATCTAATTAACTGTGACTGGTCCCCTATTTCCCAAGCCCAGCACAAAGATGATGCATTGCACTACTTGACCACCACCTTTAATACTGCCTGTGATGCTTTTGCACTGATCATCAAAATGACCACTAAGAAACGTAGTGCCCCCTGGATCACCCCAGAACTCCTACAACAGTTCAAAATTAGTGACAACCTCTGGCATCGTGCCACTGCTTCTGGTTTGCTAAGTGATAGGCAGGCCTATAATGCTGCCCACAATAAGTGTACCTGGGCAATCCACAAGGCCAAGGTGGAGCACTAAAGAACCACCCTAGCCATCTCCTAGGGTAGCACAAGAAAGTTCTGGGATAATATCAAGAAGCTTAATGGTAAATCCCATGGTCCCCCCACAACTTAGTGTTAATGGTACTACCACCACAGACACACTTCACTTAGCTAACGGCCTCAACTCCACCTTCTCAGACCTCAGCTCAGTCCTCCCTAGCAACTTTTTCAATCCAATTCAGCCTACCCCACCACCTGAGCTCCTCCACCCCCTTCAAACTCAGAGTCATTTCCCCTACAGAAACGAAATCCTACCTGTCCAAAGCACTCCAGAACTCCAATTACTGCAAAGATGCCTTCGATATGCATATCCTATACTTGCGCTAGACTCAGTCATCTCCCCATTCACGGACCTTCTAAATCTGTCCCTGCTCCTGGATCAGTTCCCAACCTCATGGAAAATGGCAGTGATAACACCAATACTGAAATGTGGGACAGCTCCCTCCCAAACACCTACCGGCCCATCTTGATTCTCCCCCCACTCTCTAAAGCCTTTGAAAAGAGCATGGCCAATCAGCTCACTGACTACCTCCTTGCACACAACCTCTTATGTAGGGAGCAGCATGGTTTAAGAGTTGGTCTTGACACTATGACCGCCCTCACAGAATTTGCTAACTCCCTGCACTGCACGCTTGACCAGGGGCACTTCGCAGGGGACATGTTTATAGACCTCTCAAAGGCCTTCAACACAGTTTCTCACCCCCTCTTTTTTAACACATTACAACAAATTGGGGTCTCTCATTGTCCACTCTCATGGTTCTCCAGCTATCTTCCATCTAGAACCCAATGTGTTAGAATTAATAATACCATATCTACTATGCGGCCTGTGTGCTCAGGAGTTCCCCAGGGATCTATCCTGGGTCCCCAGCTATTCAGCATCAACCTCAACACCCCTGCCTAAATCCTGCCCTGCAACCTTCTCCTCTACGTGGACAATGCTGTTCTTTACCCTGCACATCCTGATCCTCTCTCTCTCTCCAGTGTACCTCACAAAACTCCTTCTCTCAGTTTGAACATTGGTTTGCTGAACACAGACTGGTGGTCAACATTAAAAAGCTAAGATGATGCCCTATGCCCACTGCTAAAACAGATCAAAGGATTCCCCCGGGAAATACTCTCCACCTCTCTCATTCCACTGGAACAGGTCCAAAAGTATAAGTATCTAGGTATTACATTTGACTCTTCCCTCTCATTCCACAAACATACAAAAAAACTCACCTCCACCACCAAGACCCACACTGGTCTCCTGTACAGACATAAAGACTGCCTGCCACCTGAAGCACTTCACCTAACCATTACCTCCTTAGTCTTATCACTGGTGGTCTATGGCCTCACAATCTATGCTGCTGTTGACCCTAAAGTGCTTCATCAAATACAAGTAGTCATCAATAAGTCCTGCCGGCTCCTCTTTGGTGCTGACAGAAATACACATACCTGCACCTTACACGCACTCACCAATATCCTCTCCCTTGAGGAAAGACTATTATACCAGACCTGTATCTTCACTAACACAATCCACCTGGGTTTAATCCCAATAGGTGTCATGGCTTCTCTTCAGGCAGCCACCATCTCAGTGTCCACATGGGCTGCCCCAAAAACTATATGGAAGGTGCCTAGGGTCAGGACCACCCTGGCCCAGCGATCCTTCCCTCTTAGAGCTCCATCCTGGTACAATGCCCTCCCACAAGCTGTCACATCAATCATCAATCTAGGTCCTTTTAAAGCTGCCTTAAGAGCCCATATCCTCTCCTCACATCAATGCCAGTGTAACAGGTAACCTGGGGATCCTGCACCATGCCGCTAGGCCACGCACCCTCCCTTGACATGGAAGTGTAGAGCCCTCACTATTTCTAGCCTACAGGATCCTCTCCTCCCTCGGTTACCATATAGTTGCACTGGACTATGAATGCATTGTATTATGTATAAGACAAGGCAAGGCACATTTTATTTAAAAAAGACGCCCATCTTGGAGGCTCTGGGTGCCGTACATCAATTAATAAATACAACACATCAAAGTAATACTCAATTAAATACAATACTCTGAACAAATTAAAACAAAATTTGCTATACAATTAACTACCTTCAACTTCAGCTGCATTTAAAGTCTCTAAGACTAAATTAACAACAAATTTATCTTTATTAAAAAGACAGTTAAAGACTATAAAACATAGTCCTGGAAGGCCTGATTGTACAAAAAGGCCTTGAGGCAGGCCTTAAAAACCTCAACAAGGCCTCCCTGAGGTGGCTTACTACCAACTCATATCATGCATTGCTTTGGCTACCAATTGTATAGGTCTTAACCGCTCATTAGGTAAATATGTCAATAGCTCTTCCCTGTTTTAGCTACCAAATGTATAGGCATTAACTGGTGCTCATTGAACTTATACTCCTTATGATTGCTCACCCACATTTATTCTATGTATGAACTATGTATGTACTGTATGAATGTCTATGTTTTATTCTGATGTGGAGCCTTTGGAAATGAGTCTATGACTCAAAGGGCTGTAATTTCAATTTCCTAAATAAATAAATAAAATAAGTATTCATTGGAATGTTACAAACTTTAACAGGCATACAGGGTATCATTACATTTGGATATGCACATAATTTCAGATTTCTATCCTTAAATGGGACTGAGTTATAGCCTGCCAAACATGTTGCCAAAATTTTAACTTCAGTCATTTCCCTCTAGTTTTAAAACAACATATACAAATGTAACCTGAGTTGAAACATTTAAACTACTATACTATATGGTCATGTCTGAAAAAGTTCATATTTTCAGCTTTAAATGGGATTGAATTAAAAGTAGTCAAACTTTCAAGACATTTAAAAATTTAGTTTTGCAAGAATGTAAACTACAAATTTATAAACCCCATAAACTTTAAAACTAGAGAATGTAATACCATTAACTTTGGCAGGTTTTAGACCTTACAAGGAGACTGTGTGTTCCAATTTTATCAATTGCTTGCTGCAAAAAATTGCAAAATAACATGTTTACTTAAACTCAAATCTCATGAGTCTTTGTGAAAATTGTAGAATTTCATGACAAACTCCATAAAACTGGAGTGTTCTAATTTCACTCAACCTTACCTGAGGGATTCTAATTAGAGGATATTGGTATAAGAGGCAGGTAGTGCAGGAGGTCACCAGGTTCTGGAGTTAGATGCACAGTTTCACCAAGAAATGGACAACTGAGCTGGATAGCACAGCAGTGGTAGATCCCCAGGTTGAAGTAAGAAAGCAGAGCTTGTCAACAATTCCAACCTGAATGTAGGATATTTAAGGATTACATCCAGTAAATTTATGATTGGGGGAGCCTGGTGTGCATGCAAGTCTAGGACTTAGAGGTACTCAAAAAGATGTAGTGGGGAAGACAATGTCTTGGGCCGCAGGATGAAAGACTTCTGGCTATTAAAACAGGGTAGGTTGATAGGAAAGGGATTAGGTGACACGTTTAAGGGTGTTTGTCACTGTAAAGAACAAAGGGAATATCAGTGGGATCAGTAGTTTTAGTACTGAGTCAATCTGGCTATGCCAAAAGAGATGGGGGGGGTAGTCACCTAGAGAGGAACAGCAGGACAGCAAAAAGTTCAGCCCAGCTTATCAAATGAAGTAGTGATATGTGCATCGTTAATGTTAAATTACACACAAATAATTATGGATGCTTCATCTGAAGAATGTACTATCTTACTGTAAATATGTACCTAAATGACCGTTCTCAATGGGTAAAAATATCCGACTATATCTCTCCTCCTCTACCCATACATACTGGCATTCCCCAGGGGTCCATACTAGGCCCGATCCTCTTCTCCATTTTCCTAAATGATCTTCCATCTGTTTGTACTTCATCTTCTATACATATGTATGCTGATGATGTGGTTCTTTTCTCCTCGGGGCCATCGCCCTTGGATGTTGCCTCCAGGCTTCAAAGTGACTTCAATAATGTCCAGAAATGGTTTCACTCTCACCAACTGTTCCCAAATGCAAAAAAAACAGTGACCATAACATTTGGCATGAGACAGAAACTGTCAAAGCTCCCACCTGTCCCTGTCTTCACTACTCTTGACGGTGCAACTTTAGATACCAAGACATCCTTCAGGTATCTGGGTGTATGGCTGGACCAATATCTCACTTTCTCTGACCATACAGATGCTATAACAAAAAAACTTCACCCCAAACTGGGCTCCTTATTCAGAAACTGCTCCTGCCTCCTACTCAGGCAAGGTGTGAACTGATCCAAAAAATTATCCTCCCTATCATTGATTACTGTGATATCATCTACTGCTCTGCTCCTGCCACCTCCTTAGCAAACCTGGATACACTTTTCAACTCCTTCTGTCGGTTTGCCATGGATGCTCCTCCCCTGACCCATCACTGTCACCTGTATCATGCTTTAACTTCCCCTCCCTAGCCAATAGACAACTGCACCACTGTGCAAATTTCATTTCTAAGTTCTGGCTTGGCACACTCCCTCCTTATCTTACTTGCTCACTCCCCCCTCCACCCACACCACTTCACCTTTTAAGATCCCATGACCACAGAACTCTGCCAGACCCCTGTAGATCCACCTCAATTGGCCAATCCTCCTCCTCTTACCAGCTCCCTAAACTGTGGAATGCTCTTCCTACACAAATCCATTCCTCCTCCTCCTCCCCAGGCTCTCTAAACAAAGCACTATATAACTTCCTCTCTGTAAACTGCACCTTCCCCTAGCTTCCCCCTCCTAGTCCCTCACCCTTCTCCCTATTAGTCATCTCTTACCCTCATCGCTGCCCCGACTAGACTGTTTTCCTCCTTCTTGTCTTTGATAGCATAGCCTATCAATCTCTCTCTCTGTCTGGTATTTTCTCCTCAGCTTGTGGGATTCGCACTGGCCTCTAGCTCCTTTGTTTGCCACATTTTTTAGTTTCCCTCACATTGTTTTTGTCTTGTTTTATAATAGTCCTCATATTGTAAGCCTCTAGACAAGTTTGGAATACCTTAGCCACTTTTCTGCCTCACCCTCTAGGTTATAGAATAGGCTAAATCCTTGTCTACCTTGTAACTACCCATGCCTTTATGCTTGTTAAGCCTTGCTTTATATGCCTCTGTGTAAACTGCTTCTGTGCTATTGTGTGTACTATTGTACTCCATGCCATTGTATGCTTATAATCCATGCCTTAATGCTTCTTGTTTAAACTGCTTTTGTGCTATTGTGTGTATTCTATATTACTATGTAACTCCCCTACCTGCTCCCCCAGGTAGTACCGGGAGATGAGCAACTTGTTCAGTGTACCTTACCTGGTGAAACTTTTCAATAAATAAATATGTGAGAAAATGTTACGAATAATATTTTTCTTCTGCAAAATTAAAACTGTTTAACCAATTTATCCAGTTTTGTTAGACACCAGGATACACTAACTATGGATATGAATGTCAAATGTTTACTGTATGCATGAAAGAGCAGAGAAGTTACAAACATCCACATTTTTGATAGCTTTCCCAAAGTTTTGCAAATATTTACATAGTAACATTTTTACATCCCTGTAACATAAAAATCTCTTACCTAATTCTGTCCATATTTAGATCATTCTAGAAGCATTACAAAAAGGTTATCTTTACTAATTTATACATGCCTAGCTCCAAAGGTGCCTGAGTAATATGCAGATGAAATGTTTTCATGAAATGTCCTGAAAAAAAATAAAATGACAGATTTTGAGCACATAAAATTTTGAGACGATGCATCATAGTGTCATGAAATCTGGCACATTATTAGAACACCTATCATCAAGAAATCATGCTAAATTTAAGATCCCTGACCCAACAGATGGTTAAGATATATGCAGATAAAAATGTTCATGAAATTTCATACAAATAATAAAATGACAACATTTGAGCTCCTATATTTTTGAAACTATCCATCCAACTTTCATGACATGTGGTACGTTAGTGGCAATTGACCATAAAAGTAAACATTCCAAATGTCGGAGCTCTAGCTTGAACGGAAATTGAGTTATAACCAAATTACTAAATTTTAAGCATTCCAAGAAATTCCGATGAAATTCCATGAAATTGAGTGGAATTTTTTGAAATTTCATTGAAATTCCACAGATTCAGAATTTTCCCATTCCTCACAGCTATGATTGTTACACATATCATGTCCTGGAAAATGAAACTCCTTCTCTTCTCTCTCCCCATTTCTCTACTCCTAGTATTTCCCTAACCCTTCCGATTAGTCTCTACTAGCAAATGCTGAATAACTCACCTTCTGCACCCTCCTATCTCCATTCCCCTACTTACATCCTCACTATCACTCCCTGCCCACCTTTTGAACTATGGTCATATTCTCCCTCTATCCATCATGCTTCATTATGAACTGTCCTACCCTTCTTTGCTGTTTTTCATTTCCTGCTCCACTATTCTCATGCATACTACCCTGCCAGTTTCACTGGTTCCTCGACAACTAACTCTAAATGCCCCAAGCTTCACTTCCTCATCTTAGCTGTACTCTTGCTCTCCTGTGGAGATATCATGCTCTGAATGCTCCATTACGTACCACAGCTACTTCTATTGCTCCTGCTGTCATCCCAAAGGGTTTCAAGATCCTTCTTCTATATGAACATAGTTTGTTACAAAAAAAATGACCTTCTACAAACCATGGCAGCCACTCTAAAACCTGACATATTGATCATCATGGAAATTTGGCTAAACAGCCTGATCCCAGATCTCTCGGTCTCCATTCCTGGCTACTCCCTCCTGAGGAAAGACTGAGCAAGTAGAGGTGGTGGTGTCACCATGTACATTCTTGCCTCCCTCCAATATTCTATTATTTTTTCATCCACTAGCCTAGCATCCCATGATGCACAGGCTATTCATTTAACTCTGCCCTTCACCCCTCATCCTTATAGCTGGCATTTAATGTCGCCCAAATGTCCAGCCCTCTGTTGCCCTCAATCACATAATCTCCATCACAGCTCTTTCTCGCTCTGGTGAGCTATACATCTTAGGTGACCTTAACTTATACTGGCTGTCTCCCAAGACATCCAAAATATGTAATGATCTTGGAGCCCTGAACCTCTCACAATTGATCTTGGAGACCACCCGCCCTAACCATCAGACACTAAATTACTCCCTGATTGACTGGGCTCTTACCATCTACCCCCACAGAGTAATTAGCTCTGGCATCCTCCCCGATGCTGTGAGTGATCACAACCCAATATTCATTGTCAGGAAAATCAACATACTAAAATCTCTGCATAAAACCTTGCAACTTCACTCCTTCAAATCCCTAGACCTTGAACCTAGGGGTAACTACCTACTGTGGATTACTCTAGAACTCATAGCCTGTCTTAGGGCCAGAGATCATGCCTGGAAGTGCCACAAATCTACTCAGCTTCCTAGTGATCTCACAGACTACTGCAAGTATCTGAAATGCCTGCACCAGGGCAGCAAGGCTAGCCAAGTCCAATTACTTCAAAAATGCTTTCTTCACTAACATAAATTCCTCTTCCAAGTTTTGGCAAGTGGTTCATGCCCTCTTTACCCCTCAGTCCCAACCCCCTTCCCCAGTGCTAAAGGTAAATGGCAACCTTGTAGCCAACTCCCAAGCTATAGCTGTGGAATTTAACTCTTTTTATACCTCCAGTGCAACTGAACTACTGAAGTCCATTCTTAATTACCCCCCCACTCCTCCCTCAAATGTCACATCTGCCCCTCTATCCTATCCAAACAAAAAATGCTCCACTTCCTATTTCCCCACAACCATCCTTCTTATTCTCTTCAGTCTCCCCCTCCAATATGCTAAATGCCCTCCTCGCCATCAAATCCTCAAAAGGATCTTCCCCAGATGACCTTGACCCTAACCTCCTCTCTATCTCTCGGCCCCGGCCATTGCCTATCCCCTCTCCTTAATCTTAAATCTCTCTTTCTCAAACTCCAATGTCCCTACCACATGGAAGAATGCAGTGATCTTCCCCCTACCTAAAGGTGGAGACCCCTTATCCCCTGGCAACTATCACCACTTCTCGCTACTCCCTGCGCTAGCCAAACTACAAGAACATCTAGCCCACTCTCAACTCACCTCCTTTCTATCTGATACCTCCTTCTTCACCCCATTCCAGTCTGATTTCAGGTAAAAACACTCTACCACCACCTCCCTACTTTGGCTCACTGACTTCATCCTCTCTGGGATGAACAATAGCCAAATCACCTCAGCCATATTTTTTGACCTTGCCAAGGCTTTTGATACTGTTTCCCACTCCCTTCTCCTTGGTTTCCTCTCATCTGCTTATTTTACCCCTTCTGCCACTAACTGGTTTAAGGCCTACCTTACTGGTAGAACCCAATCAGTTAAGACTGCAGATGCCATCTTGTCATCCCTCCCGATCTTCACTGGCATCCCTCAGGGCTCCAAGCTTGGTCCCCTTCTAGTTTCCATCTTCCTTAATGACCTGCCATCTATCTGCTCCTCTTTCTCCACCATACACATGTACACTGATGATACTGTCCTGTATGCATCTGGCTCATCCCCAGCTGAGGTTACATCCAGCTTGCAGCACTACTTCAACAAGGTCCAGCTCTGGTTTGCAAACCATCATTTATTCCTTAACACCAAGAAGACAATCTCCATGACCTTTGTCACAAGGCAGAGACTCTCTAGGCTTCCCTCTCTTCCCACTTTCTGCACTCTTGACAGGACTTTACTTGAGGACACATCATCCTTCAGATACCTTGGGGTTTGGTTAGACCAACACCTCAACTTCTCTGGACACATTGAAGCCATCCAGAAAAAATTTCACACCAAGCTCGGTGCCTTGTTCAGGAACTGCAGTTGCATCCTTCCTGTGGCTAGGTGTGAGCTTGTCCA
Organism: Neoceratodus forsteri; assembly: GCA_016271365.2. Classification (NCBI taxonomy): domain Eukaryota; kingdom Metazoa; phylum Chordata; order Ceratodontiformes; family Ceratodontidae; genus Neoceratodus; species Neoceratodus forsteri. The sequence continues at coordinate 205,066,186 of CM057451.1, forward strand.
GAAGATGATCCACCCCATTTTTGACTACTACAGCATAGTCTATGGTGCTGCTCCTATGTACTCCCTGACCAAATTGGACACTCTCTTTAACTCCTTCTGCTGCTTTGCCCTTGATGCTCCCTCTCGCACCCACCACTGTGACCTGTTTTGAGCCCATTCCTTCCTCCCTTACAAATAGACGCCTGTCACACTGTGCTAAATTCACTGCTAAACTCCTGTCCTACCATCCCCCTCATTTATAACACCCCCTCCTCATCCCCACTCCCTCAGATCTACTGACACTGGCACACTGACTGTTCTGCACCACTGCACCCTCTCAGGCCAGTCTTGGTACTCTCACCATTTCCCTAAAATATGGAACTCTCTACCTCCACAAATCCAACCCTCCTCCTCCCTCTATTCCATCATCACTGCCCTCTACAACTATCTTGCACTTAACTGTTCCTGTTAAGACCTGCCTTAATTTTCTTCATCTTGCTCCTTGCAGTTCATCCCCCTCTGGAATTTTCCCAATGCCTCTATCACCTCTACTGCCTCTGTTGACCCTAGCCCCTCCTAGGTGCTTGTTCTTATATCGTTCTCCCATTTCCTACTCTCTCTCCCTTTTTTATAAACCTTAACACTCCCATTGAAGGGTTCTCAGCATCCTGAAGGGGTCCTATAGTGCCTAGGCTTGCCAACTTTTCTTCCCCCACCTACCTATCCTTGGCCTTCCAGGTCCCCTAGCAGGGTCCCCAGCATCCTGGAGGATTCCTTGGATCAGGCCTCATCCCCTCCCTGGTGTTATTTCTCAATCCCTCCCTCTCACAATCCTTTTATAAGTACAATGCTTAACCACAGGAGGGTTTACAATTGCCTGAACCTCCCTGACCCTTGCTGGATTCATTGCATCCTGAAGGGTTCTCTTTTTGGGTCAGGCCTTATTTCCCCTCCTAGGTGTTAATCACACTTACTCCCTCCCTCTCTGCCTCTCTAATTCCTACACCAGTTCCCTGTCCCCTTGCAGGATTCACTGCATCCTGAAAAGGTCTCACTGGGACAAGACTCTGCACTGTCATCTCATCCTCTCTCTCCTTCACCCTTTATTTCACAATAGCACTTGTTCACTTATTATCATTTCACTTATTAATTGTTCTCACAAATTACATATGTATGCAACACTGTTTATAATTATTTGGTCTTCCTTTTTTCTTAATAAAAGCCATGACATTAGTTGCTGTAATAATGGAGCATTTATTACAGCAATCACATGCATGGTTTTCCACATTCTGCACATGAGCCCACTGCAACACTTTCTCCCCAAGCGTAAGCCGCCAACCACCTCCTCTTAAAAAACAGAACCATCACTGGTACTCGGCGGTAAGTCACTGCAAATAAAAACAAAATTACTTATGTCTGAAAGAACAGAAATAAAAAAAAAGGAAAACATTTACTTAAATGAATAAAAACAGCAGGACCACACACTGGAACAAAGTGGACTGCGGCTGCACAGGAGTCGGAGATCTGTTCTGTTTTTATTTTATATAATTGCTGTGGCCAAAAAGGAAGACCCAGCAATTATATAAAACAAACTATGGGATGTTGTGTGTAAATTAAGTTTACACACATCCTCAGGGTTAGATGCTGTTCATAAACCCCTCAAGCTTCACTCTTGGGGTTTATGTAGCATCTAACTCCTTGGGTGTGTGTGTAAATGTCTCTATACACACAAACCCCCATACTTTATTCTATATGTAACAACTGCCTTAATTAATTGTGTGCTATGTTGATCTTTGTAACTTGAATGTAAAATGTCTCATTCCTATTGTTCCCCTTCCCCTCAGGTCACACTGGGAGATGAGCAACCTGTTGCTCAGTGTGCCTTCCAGGTGAAACATTTCAATAAATAAATAAATAAATAAAAATTAAAGGTTAATGTTTTCAGTGTTGTCTGTCAGTGTGTATGTGTGCATGTGAGTTCTGTAGGTGGTGGGGCTTTAAGTGAGCAAACAAAAGCAGATCTGCAACACATAATATTGTATGTCGACATTGCTTTACAAATGTGAAACGTTTCTCTTTTTTTTTTGTTCTATTATAGAAAATGGTCAAATACTGGACGGTGGGACAAGTGCCTCTGTTGGTTGAGGCTGTGGGAAAAAAGCAGTGATTCAAAGGTGCTAACGAGAGTGATGAACAAAGAACTCACAGAAACATGGAAGGGGGTGGCAAGTACCTTCAGATGGAAAAAACCATACAGGACTAAGACAAGAACATCTGCAAGCAGAAGTGGAAGCTGCTCAGGCAGCGATTTCATAAACTGAAAACATCTGGCAAAATCTTGACAAAGACAAAGCCTGGTATGAGATGGCCTATGAGCTCTGGATACAGGCTGACAAGCCAGAGTTAGAGAGGGTTTTGGAACATAAGTAACTTAAATCAAAAATTGTTTCATGTTCTTGTATAGCTAATATGTACTAATATTATTGTTCACTCACAGATGGTGAGGTGGAGATATATGAAACTCTCTGTTGCAAGAATTCTAGTGTGTTTTACTGTTGCTGTGTTGGGCATGAAAACTGACTTCAGCTTTGCAGTAGTACACTACTATGCAGTCCATTTTTAAAGGGGGAGGGTGGATGTACAGGTAGTACAGTGGCTGTAGACGTATAATGTAACTGTCTGAGTGGGTCAGGGGTTATCATTTCCTGTGTGGGACCATGTAAGTACACAGGTTTTAAACTTATGTGTATTTGGTGACAGGAAGGTTACATGGAAATGGAAAGGGGTTCAGTTGTGCTGTGGCTGTTACATCAGCATACAGCACTTGGGCTGGTTGGGGGGTGAGGGGTATTCCCTGAGTGGGACCATGCAAAGTCCCAGACTTGAATTGGATGTGTGTTTACTGTCACAGACATGCAACAGTAATGGGTAGGCCTTCAGCTGGCCTATGGCTGCTACCTTAGGCTACACCACTCAAGCTGTGTGAGGGGTTGGGGGATATCATAAGTGGTACCGTGCTAGGTCCCAGAGTTCAATCGGACGTGTGCTTTGTGTAAGGTAAGAGTAACACTAATGGGTAATAATACAGTTGAGCTCTGCCGCTACTTCTGGATCTAGCACTTGAGCTGTATGTGGGGGGAGGGAAGCACTCCCTGACTAGGGCTGTACAAGGTCATAAGGTTAAAACCTATGTGTGTTTGGTGACAGGAAGGGTAGATAGAAAAGGGAAGGGATTCAGTTGGACTATGATTTTTACCTCAGGATACAGCACTTACACTGGTTTGTAGGGGGGGATTCCATGAGTGGGACCATGCTAAGTCCCAGAGTTGACTCGCACATGTGTTTGGTGTCAGAAAGGTGTAATAGTGATGTGTAGGAGTTCAGCTGGACTCTGGCTGCTACATTACTCTACACCACTCAGCCTGTCCGTTGGGGGGGGAAGGGAACTCCCTGAGTATTACCGTGCTAACTCTCAGATTTCAATCAGATGTGTGGTTGGTGTAAGTTAAGTATAACACAAATGGGTAGGAATACAGTTTGGCTGTGCCTGCTCCTTCAGCATCCAGCACTCGGGCTGTGTGTGGTGTTGGGGGGGGGGGAATTCCCTGGCTGGGGCCATGCAAAGTCCCACACTTGAATTGGATGAGGGTTTAGTGTCACAGATACGTAACAGTAATGGGTATGGGTTCAGTTGCACTGTGGCTGCTTCCTCAGGCTACAACACTCAAGCTGTGTCTGGGGTGAATATCCTGAGTGGTACAGTGCAAGGTCCCATATTTCAATCAGATGTGCGGTTCATGTAAGATAAGAGTAACACTAATATGTAATAGTACAGTTGAGCTGTGTTGCTACTTCAGGATCAAGCACTTGAGAACTGTGTGCGGGGTGGGGGGCACTCCCTGACTGGGGCCGTGCAAGGTCATAGGGTTTAAACTCATGTGTGTTTGGTGACAGGAAGGTTAGATGGAAATGGGAGAAAGTTCAGTTGCACTGTGCCTGTAATCTCAGCATAGAGCACTTTAGGTGGGTGGGGGAGGGGGATTCCCTGTCTACATAGTCTCTTGTTCTCTTACGTTTCATATACAAAACTTATTAGACATTAAAGGCAATAACTGTATATAATATTAATATGTTAATTCAGTGGAACTAAATGTATTTATTTGACCATAACACAGATCTTTTCCTGCATCTGTTTTCTCGAGCCTGTTAAGAAAGGAGTTCATAGGTCACCTCTCGTACCAGGCCAGGAACCAGTCATAGAGGAGGAGACAGCTCATGGAGAGGATCCCATCTCCGTGAGACAACATGGTAAGTCATAGTACAAACAATTCATAATATGTACAAGTATGCAAGAAATGCAATTTTATAAAGAAGTTGATAGCCATATGCATGTCACTATCAGAAGAAATACATTCTTAAATGACGAACTATCATTTTTTAATAGAACTATTATTGTACTGCATATAATTAGCATAAGTTAAATAGTTATTTATCAGTCAACAATACAGCTGTAAAACAGATCAAATGCAATGAATAACAGAGTCTCAACAAAAACACTATTCTACCAGCAGAGTTAGCACAAGCATTTGTCATGTAAGCAGATTATGTTTTTGTTTAACATACTTAACAATCCTGTATTCATAATTCCCTCTTTCACACTATGTCAGTAAAGATCAGTAATACTATAACTGTCATACATTTTATATCTAGATAGTTACTATTGCTACACATAGTGCTATCTATATTTAGTATATTAAAATGCTATTTAATTTTGTTTTGAAATTGCATTAATAAAAAAAATAATAACACTAGATATACTATATTATTATCTCTTTCAGAGTCTGGGGAGGAAGGACATGGCCTGCACCTTCCAATACACACTCCATCAGTGCCACCGCAACAGGGGCATAGCTATAAGGGTGCAGGGGGTGCAGTCGCACATGGGCCCATGAGGTTTGAGGGGCCCAAATCATAATTTTAATGTTTGTTCAAAACCAGGGAGGCCGTAAAACATAACCTTGCATCCAGGCCCTCTGGGAATTTGCTACACTGCTGCATCGCAAGTGGAGCAGGAAAAGGAGGAGGGGCAAGTGCTGCAGGTATGTTGCATGATGTTAGCAAACACTTCATACTCCACAGTATAAAAAGTGTAACTTCACCCTTATTTTTTTTGTTATAACAAGTAACTAAAAAGACACGTCTCAATTTTATCAGTTAAAATGTAAGTAGCAGTGACATGACAGACTAGCAGCATGTGTGGATACAGTAACTATGATAGACAGAAATTGCATACTTAATAGCTCATTTAGATTTCCTAAGAGTTATGGTAGATTACTGAACAATGATAGGTCATTACATATCGAGGGTGAGATGGCATCAATCGCTGTTACTCGCATCCTCATGCTTATGATAGCGCATTCTGTTTGAAGGTGGGCAAACCGATACCCATTTCCTCAGTTAATTCTGGTACATGTAATTAAGCAATGAGGCACAACAGGGTAATTGTGTAATAACATCAGACCTTGGGTGCATGAAACATGAGCCCACACCCCGAGTGCATTCAATACCTGAGAAGTGACGTTATTTATTACACAATAACACACATCCCTGGACTGCTTTATTGCTATTATGTAATGGTTTGTTTGTTAATTAAAAAAAGAGAAAGAAAGAAAATACATTTTATACATATTTTGGGTTCCATGTGATAATGGTGATTGCAGAAGAGCAATTGCCATTAGGGCGAGTGCACATCGCCGAAAATTAATTACGGCGATGTACACTCACAGCTGCTAGAAAACTGGTGACTGGTTTTCTATTTTATGCAGGGGGCTGCACCCCTCTGCACCCCCTAATAAAGGATTCTCAAATCCAGGGGTGTGCAAATCGGGGGAGGGGTGTTTAAAACTTAAAAAAATTTAAAAACCCGACCCGACGCAAAAACATGATCACGCCCAGATTCAAACCTGGCACCCTCCCAATCCCAGCCCACCACCTACCTACCATGCCACACAGCCAGCTCAGCAGCCAACTGCCGGATTATACCCCACATTCTCTCCCCTTCTGCCCATTGTGCAACGTGGCCGCCCCCTCATGCATGTATATATACAAACATCCAATCACCATAGTCGCCTACCTCCCGTACCTAGTCACTACCCTACCAGGGTAGCCCTGTACATAGGTGCCGCGATTAAGTCACCGTTTTTGAAAGCCCTCAGTTGCGGTCGCCTTGTACATCAGATACCATATTTTGGGAGATTTTTTGTGGGTGTATGTATATCTTTTAAAAAAAAGTCCAGAATATTTTTTCCACCACAAGCTGGAGCTGCAGCCAGAATGATCTTGCCTGCCAAGTTCCCCAAGATTTCTCTTATGTGATATCAGTCTCCCCTCTGCACTTCCCGGTCATTGCCTTCCATCTAGTAGTGGACAGTGCTTGAATGGAACTGTATTTTATGTTGTGTCCTTTTATTTTAAATTGAGCTGGTTTGCTCTCTGGATGACAACCTGTTGAGGAACTGTACAGAATGACTGCAGTCTCAAAGTGCATGCAGTTACACGATTTCAGCGCCAAGTGGGACAAGGAAGAGTTGTCTTGGTTTTTTTTAACTGCAGAGTTTATTGTTACTTCTTAAATTTTTTTTTTTTAAACTTCCTCATGATGTTCATTAAAATGGCACTGGGTCTGAGCATCCCTGATGTCCATGATTTGAAGGGCACAATGGCACTTACAGTTAAAAGTTGCTGTTTTACAAACTCACAGGCAGACCTATGGAGTGGTAAACTGTTGTTTGGGTTCATTTGTCTTTCCACCTTTTTTACATTTACTTTTACTTGTATTAGCCGTGAGTAGTGGAGCTACAAAAGAAATTACTTGAGAAAGGGGGAAGGGATGGGTGGAGATCTATGATAGCTTCTGCATCTGCCAGTGTTTCCATCTGTCTGGACATGCCAGTATCGGCTTCACGGGGGCAACCGTGTGGAGGGAGGGATTTCTTTTACTGTTCTGTGGTCACTGGTGTGCCTGGACTTCATACAGTGATGTTATTGTACAATAACATCACTCTTACAGGCACCCAGTGTCTAATCAGAAGGCAGAACATTTCCTTGTCATTGTACAATATGTGATATTGTACTATAATACAGATTGAGAATGGTATCAACAACACATCATGCCAGTACATACAGTGAAGCCCACCAGGATGAAGCGCAGTGTCACAGGTTTTCTGCATGACAAAATAAATTAACTCCCTTTGAAATTATTGTTTTCTGAGTAACTCTACTGCACAATTCTGCACTGCTACACTTCATCCTGGTGGACTTCACTATAGTAACTTCAGAACTCTTCAGCGAGGAAACTATACGCTAGCGTATCTGCAGTGTTATATAAACAGTCACATACAGTATATGAAACTGATGTAAAACTTCTTATTTCAGTGGGACTTTTGACAATGTTCATATATTTATGACTTTTTCTTTTACTCTTTCCAGATCCTAGCAACACCAGACATCAGCAAATTTGTCAGCGCCTTGATGCACTGATGCAATCAATGAATGAGTGCATTGGCTTACTAAAAAAACAAACACAAAGCACTAGAATTATTAACATCCTACTAAAAAGAAACAATAAAGGAAATGAATTAATTACTTCAGTGCATCCAGGAGCTCACAAACGCCTTACACCGACAGCAGTGTGCACCAAGACTTGCCACTCTCCTGAAGCACATGTCAGTCTTGCACATGTCAGTCTCCCCACAGCTCAAGCATAGACTCCTCCTCTGAGGCCTAGGGATTTTCCCGTGCCTGAGCAGCTTCCACTTTTCTTATTGCAGTTTGGAAGATACTTGGCCACTCCCTTCCCACTCTGATTGGCACACCCCTCCCCCCACCACAGAGGCACCTCTTCCGATTGTAATTGTTTTGTTACAATTGTGTGTTAATTCAAATTTGTTTTCCTTTAACAATAATATGTTTTCTTTCTTTTATAAAAGTATATATGTTTGCTTACAATTTATACACAATAAAGATAATTGTTTTTAATAGAAAAACAATTTATATTTTCATCAATATTATTTTTATACTCAGTGTAAGTAATTATGCAATTTATATTTTGCAAAAAAAAAAGTAAAAATACATTTATTATGAACCATGAGTAGTGTAATTCATTAACTTCAACTGTTTGTCATGAAGGGTAAATGCCCATGTGGGTAAAAAAATGCAACAAGAAATATTAATGTGTGTAGGGCAGGGTGGTGGACAGGGTCATCACTTTTATAACATCACATATATACTGTGAATGGACACATGGCTATAAACATGTGCAGACCTTGTATAGCATGCAACTGTCAGTGTGAAATGATCACCTGTGTACCATACGCTGTGCCATCCTTTCACACTGACAGTTGCATCACAATATTGCCTTTCATACCATACCAGTGCCATGACTGCACTATAAATGCAATCAGTTGGGCTGAGAGGTTGAGAGGATCATTAGTTTCATTTACCAATACAAGAACAGTACCATATGTGTCGACAAAGGGCACATGACTATAAACATGTACAGACCTTCCATTGTATGCAACTGTCAGTGTGAAATGATGTGATAGTGCTTGGTGCTGTGGACCATGTGCTGTGCCACTTTTTCACACTAACATTTACATCACAATACAGCCTTTTATACCATGCCAGTGACATAACTGTACTATAAGTGTCATCTCTTTGGCTTAAAGGTAAATACAACTGAACAAACATTTCAGTATCCATTATGTGTGTGGATGGTGGGTGGGGGAGGGTCATCAGTTTCATGTACCAATACAAGCATAGTGGCATTTTTTGGTGTCAAAGTACACATGACTCTAACCATGTACATATCTTACATTGCATGTAACTCTCAGTATGACGTGATAACACACCTCATGGTTCCATGAACCATGCACTGTGTCATCTTTTCACGCTGATGATTGCATCACAATACAGCCTTTTATACCATACCAGTGCAATAACTGTACTATTAGTGCCATCTCTTGTGCTGAAAGGTAAATACAGCTGAACAAATATTTAGCTATCCATTATGTGTGTGGATGGTGGGGAAGGGGAGAGGGAGAGTGTCATCAGTTTCATCCACCAATACAAGCACAGTGCCATATGTGTCATCAAAGGGCACATGACTATAAACATGTACAGACCATGATTGTATGCAACTGTCAGTGTGAAACCCTGACTGTAGCTATGCAAGGTCCCAGAGTTCAACCATATGTCCGGTTCCTATCAGGAAGGTTGAACAGAAATGGGAACAGGTTCAGCTGGGCTCGATCTGCTACCTCAGTACAGACCACTAAGGCTTTGTGTGTGTCTGTGGGGTGTGGGGGTGTTGGTGGTGGAGATTCCTGGACTGGAACAGGACAAAGTCCTAGGCTTGAATCAGATCTGTGTGTCAATGGATCTGCAATCCCACCTACCCATAAATATACAGACATAGCACAGGAGGGTCCTACACAGTACTTTCGAAAAAGTCACAGTACTAGCAAGCTTTCCCCATTCATTTTTATAAGACTTTCAGGAATGCACATAGTACTTTGCACAAGTCAGAGAACTTGGGAACTTCCCCCATTCATATCTATAAGACTTTCGCAAAAGTACATAGCACTTTCATGAAACTCACAGTACTTGTGAGCTTTCCCCATTCATTTCTATGAGAGTTTTGTGAAAGCACATATTACTTTAATGAAACTCACAGTGCTTGTGACCTTCCCCTATTGATATCCATTAGAATGTCACAAAAGTACATTGTACTTTCACAAAACTCATAGAACTTGCAAGCCTTCCCCATTCATTTCTATGAGAGTTACACAAAAGCACATAGTTCTTTCACAAAAGTCACAGTATTTGCGAGCTTTCCCATTGATTTCTTTTAGACTTTGAAAAAGGCCAGCTTACTTTCCAGAAACTCAAAGTACTTGAGAGCGTTCCCCATTCATATCCATTAGAATTTCCTGAACGTACATTGTACTTTTGCAAAACTCATAGTACTTGCAAGTTTTCACCATTTATTTCTATGAGAGTTTAACAAAAGAACATAGTACTTTCGCAAAACTCAAGTACTTTCGAGCATTCACCATTCATTTTTATGAGACTTTCGCAAAAGCACATATTACTTTCTCAAAATTCACAGTACTTGCGAGCTTCCCCCATTCATTTCTATGAGAGTTTCATAATAGTCCACAGTACTTTCACAAGTCACAGTATTTGTGAGCTTTCCCATTCATTTATTTCAGACTTTCGTGAAAGTACATATTACTTTCATGAAACTCACAGTACTTGCGAGTTTCCAACATTCATTTCTATGAAAGTTTCACCATAGTGTACAGTACTTTCATGAAAGTCACAGTATTTATAAGCTTTCCCATTCATTTCTTTCAGACTTTCACAAAAACACATTACTTTCATGAAACTCACAGTACTTGCGAGTTTCCCTCATTCATTTCTATGAGACTTTTGTGATAGTGCACAGTACTTTTGCAAAACTAACAGCACTTTCATCCTTAGATATATAGCACAAGATGGCCCTGTCCTGCCAGTTTTGTAAAATGGCTTCTATAGATGGGAGCACAGGCCCTCTGGGCCCTGCACTCCCACCTACCCATAAGGATTGACACATAGGCAGTAGTGCCCTGTACTCCCAGTTTTGCATAATGGTATCTATTTGTGGGAGCATGGCCCATCAGGGCCCTGCACTCCCACCCACTAATAACTATACAGACATAGAACAGGAGGAATGTGCTTCATGGTTTCTAATATGATATCCATAGGTGGGAGCATTGGCCATCAGGGCCCTGTGCTCTCACCCACACATGTGGTATCCATAGTTGGGAGTGTAGGCACTCTGGGCCCTGCAATACCACCTACTCGTAAGGCTAGAGACAGAGCACAATAAGGCCCTGAGCTCCCACTTTTGAATAATGGTATCCATATGTGGGAGTGCAGGCCATCTGGGCCCTGCACTCCCACCCACCAATAAGTATAGAGACATAGCACAGGAGGACCTTGTGCTCCAAGGTTTGCAAAATGGTATCCATAGATGGAAGCACAGGCCCTCTGGACACTTCACTCCCACTCACCCCTAACTGTGTTCCCAGTTTTTGCAAAATTATATCCATAGCTGTGAGTTTGGGCCTTCCAGGTCCAGCACTCTCACTCACCCATAAGTGTCTTCGCAGATTTGCAAAATGGTATCCATAGGTAGAAGCACCGTTCCTCTAGGCCCCATGCTCCCACCCACCCATAAGTGTAGAGGCATAACCCTGCACTCTCACCCACCCATGTGGAATCCATAGGTGGAAGTGTGGGCCCTCTGGGCCCTGTGCTCCCACCTGCCCATAAGGCTAGATACATAGCACAGTAGGGCATTGTGCTCCCACTTTTGCAAAATGGTATCCATGCATGGAAGCACAGGCCCTCTGGGCCCTGCTCTCCCACCCACCAATAAGTATAGAGACATAGCACAGGAGGGCCCTGCGCTCCAAGGTTTGCAAAACAGTATTCATAAATGGGAGCATGGGCCCTCCAGGCCCTGCACTCCCACCCATCCATGAGTGTGTTCCCTGGTTTGCAAAATGGTATCTATAGGTGGAAGAGCAGACCTTCTGGGCCCTGCACTATCATCCACCCATGTAGTATCCATAGGTGGGAGCACAGGCCCTCTACATTCTGCACTCCCACCCAACAATAAGTATACAGACATACCTCAGGAAGGCCCTGTGCTCCTAGGTTTGCAAAATGGTATCCACAGATGGAAGCACAGGCTCTCCAGGCCCTGTGCTCCCACCCACCCATAAGTGTGTTTCCAGGTTTGCAAAATGGTATCCATAGTTGGGACCATGGGCCCTTCAGGTCCTGCACTCTAACCCACACGTGTGGTATCCATAGGTGGGAGCAGAGGCCATCTGGGACCTGCACTCCCATGCAACAATAAGTTTAGAAACATATCTCAGGAAGGCCCTGTGCTCCAAGGTTTGCAAAATGGTATCCATAGATGGAAGCACAGGTCCTCTGGGCCTTGCGCTCCCACCCACCCACAAGTGTGTTCCCAGGTTTGCAAAATTGTATCCATAGGTGGGAGTGCAGGCCCTCCAGGCCCTGTGCTCCCACCCACCGATAAGTGTGTTCCTGGGTTTGCAAAATGATATCTATAGCTTGGAGCATGGGCCCTCCAGGCCCTGCTCTCTCATCCATCCATAAGTGTCTTCCCAGGTTTGCTAAATGGCATAAACGGCCCACTCACCAAGCATAAAAATATATATAATTTTATTTTCTTATTTCTACTTCACATCCAGAAATAAAGTCCTATGTTTCAGGGTTCAAGTAAGACCTCTGCATCAGGGAACTGGTTATTTCACTAAAAAAATATATATAATAACAAAACTTTAGAATTCATATCTTATTCTTGCTATCTCAAAAGATTCCTTAATTTCATAAACAAGCATCTCACTTCATATACTTCAAAAGGATTTATTTTTTTAATTTCTCTTTATACCCCTTCTGGGCCCGTGGCACTCCACTCTTCGGGAGTCACCATCTGTCTGCAGTCCCTGCTCTCCTACCTGTTTCTGGAGTGGTCCATCCTCCATGGAGACTTTGTTCTACCACCCAGGTGGGGTTGAGGTGAGGGTCTGTACACTCAATACTTTCTTGTTTCATCCAGATGCCAGTTCTGGGATGGACAGGAGGCATTGGGGATCAGGGCTGGTGCTCCATCTACCGGAGGTGCTGCCGGCCATTTTCCTTGCTTTTCTCCCCCATGTGGTGGGCGCACTGACATCAAGGTGCTGAGTGCTGGCATCCATGACACAGCCTCCCTTGTTACTGACTGGGCTTCCTGTACCTTGGATCTCCACCTGGGGTCAGGCAAGCACCTAGCCTCAGTTCCCCCTCCCGCCCAGAGAAGGCAAGCAGGCCCTGGGCTGCTCAAGTCTTCTCCCCTGGCTGGCCCTCCAGCTTCCCAGGCTCATTCCTGAACCTGGATCACTGGCGTCATGAGCAGTAGCCCTACCACTGTGCTGGCAGGCCACCTTGTTTCTTTTTCTCTTTGTTTAAATCTTTTTCTTCTTTTCTGTTCAAACCTGTGTAAACAGGTAAATCAACTTATTAGATTCTAGCATTATTAATTTCTCTTTTAAACAAAATAATCTTGCTTTCAAACCAAAGAACAATAGTTTTAACAAATCCTTCCATTGACCAGAGTGTTATGAGGACTTGGTTACTTAGTTACTTGGTAGGATAGGTGAGTGGGCCGTTTATTCCAATCTGTTAACTTGTTTACATTTTCTTGATTGGTGCAAGGCCTCTCCCATTCCTTTGAACTTCTCTTATTTTCTCTTATTTTCCTTTTTTCTGAGGGTGGATGTGTCAGTTTCTTGGCTTTCATTTCCTAAATGGTATCCATAGGTGGAAGCACATGTCCTCCGAGCCCTGCACTCCCACCCACCCATAAGTGTAGAGGCATAGCACAGGAGGGTCCTTTGCTCACAGCTTAGCATAACTGGTATGCATGTGTGGGAGCATGGGCCCTCTGGGCCCTGCACTCCCACCTACCCATAAATACAGACACATAGTGCTGGCTTAGAGATATTCCTAGTAACCATTGTAATGCTTATTTGGCAGTATATCAGTAACCATAGCAGCTGCGGAAAAAATTCCACCGTGGTTGTATTCATGACCTGGCCACCTCCATGCATGCTTAGTAGCTGCATTTAGCGAAGAATCTATATCTTGAACCGTTTTCAAGATATAGGTGCTGAATGGTGCCGTGGCCACCAAAATGTTATCCTATGGGAAATTTTGTAATTTCAGACTGCTATAACTCTGTAACTGGAGTAAATTTCTTCACCAAACTAGAAAAAGGCACATCTGTGGTGAAAGCCCTTGCTACCCTTCAAATTGCAGCCCAAAAGTCCTAACTGTTTTTTTTCTATGAAGTGGCAAATAAACTGGCTTTTTTTGGACTGTTTAAGCATGGAATTTTCATGAAATTCCATGGGCTTTTGTGAAAATCCCACTTCTAAAATGACAGGGGACTTTTGCAAAAGTCCTGCCATTTTAGAAGTGGGACTTTCACCAAAGTACCAGTGGAAGTTTTGCCAAAGGTCCACACCTAAGATGGCAGAACAAATTAAAAAACATATTTCCAGGCATCCTTTAGAAAAAGTGATGCCAGTGTTGTGTTCCTTGGGCACTGACTAGGTAAACCCAACTATTGGTGTTTACCAAGGAGAAGTATTTTTTTGAACTACATCATTTTTTGTACATTGCTAACTGAAAAAAAGATGACAGCAGCACAACAGTATCAAACCATTTGTAGCAGTAAAAAGTGCTTTTGAGAAAGCAAAACGTGCTTTCGAGTAGAACATATATTTTTCCCCATAGGCTATAATTGGAAACTTTAAACTTCAATAACTTTTCAATGAATTAATAGTTTTTTCACCAGACCTTCAAAAGGCACTTCCCTGACCCAGTTCCCATGAATCCTGAAAATGTCAGATCAGACGGACAAACCATTCATGTTACACAGTTTACATGGTTTACACTTTTTTTAAGGTAAAATAAGGCCACATGACCCATTGAGTTTACCTCCCCACGCCTTGTGGGATGTTTGATTAGGTACCCAGAATATATTTATCTAAATTGATATCAAATTGTTCAATATTTTTTTTTTAAATAACTATTGACTGGAGAAGTTTATTCCAAAGTTGTATTGCTCTGATAGAAAATAAATATATCCTTTTGTTCCTGATTGCCCTTGGAACAAATAACTGATGCTTATTACATCTAAGTATGTTTGGTTTATTAGCATATCTTATCCCACATTCTTTCATTAGTTGTTTATCTTGAAGTATTTTGAACAACATTCATAGATCACCTCTCTGGCGTCTCACCTCTACATTATACAAATTGAGTTCCATACATCTATCTATATATGGTAAATTTCTTAATCTGGGAATCAGTTTTGTAGTCTTTCTCTGGGCACCATCCAGCACGCTCTTGTTCTTAGTCAGATAAGGTGACCAGAAGGCTGCTCCATAGTCCAGATGTGGTCTAATGCATGAGTTACAGAGAGGTAGGATACAGGTTTCATGCCTACTAATAAATGCTCTTTTGATGGAATTCAAAATATAATGAGACCTAAGGGCAATTTGTCTACAATGGTCTCCAGGTAATAGTTGATCATTAATCAAGACGCCTAGGTCTTTTTCGGAGTTAACGTGTTTAATCTGTTTATTATTTAGGTAATATTTTATGTTCTGTTTTCTAGGTCCTAAATGCATTACTATGCATTTTCCTCATTAAAAACATATTCTTTTTTTTGCCCAATTTGCTACGGTTATAATATAATTTTGTAATGCTGATATGTTTTCATTAGTATATACTTCTCCACTTAATTTGGTATCATCAGCAAATTTGCTGATGTGACCAGCAATACCCTCATGGAGATCTGGTATGTATATTTCAAACAAACTGGGGCCCAGTACTTAACCCTGGGGAACCCCAATTGACACTGTCATTGGGTTTGAGTGGATATTTTGGATTCCAACAACTTGGGATCTGTTGGTTAACCATTCTAATATCCATGATATAATATGTTGGTCAAATTTCATATAATTCATTTTTTTTTCACCAGGATATATTGTGAGACTTTATCAAATGCCTCTTTAAAGTCCAAATATATGACATCCATTGGTATACCCCATCTAGTGAATTACTTACTTTTTCATAGAAGTTAATAAAGTTTGTAGTGCATGATCTCCCTTTAATAAATCCATGCTGTTTTAGATCTTTTAGTACCTTACAATCCATCTCTAATTCAATTCTGTTCTTAAGAATTCTTTCCATGGTCTTGCAGACCACAGACTTAAGACTGATGGGTCAATAGTTCTCAACTTCCTTACTATTTCTCTTTTTTTTTATAAATTGGGATGACCACAGCTTGCTTCCAATCAGTGGGTATACTTCCTTGCTGTAGTGAGCTGTTAAACATTATTTTAAGGGGATGCAAAATTGAGTGGATTGTATTTTTTATTAACCTTGGATTAATAGCATCAGGTCCTGTAGCTGAATCTGGCTGTAAGTCCTTAATTGCTTTAACTATCTAATCCATCGTGATTATGGAAGCTAATGATTTATCTATTTTTTTGTGCACCACCGTAGGATCTGCATTGAATACTGAGCTGAAGAATTGATTAAATTAATTACAAGTATCCAATGGATTAGATAATTCCTTCCCATTATCATGTAGTACAATTGAGTTAGAACATAATTATTTATTATTATTAATATATGAAATGCTTTTGGGTTTTTGGTTAATGCCAACTTAAATTAAACCTTTTGTCTTTCCTTCCTAATCAAATATTTTTTTTTTCAATTCAATTTTATATCTGGAGATGTTTGAAGAACTATGAGATTTGGTCATTTTTTTAATTGCTTTTTCTTTAATCTCAGTTTGAGCTTTGACTGCGTTAGTTAGCCATGCTGGTATTTTACCTTTGTTGTTATGTAATTTTTATAGGAACATACAATTCTTCCAGTTCTGTAATAATTGATTTAAATAATAGCCAACATTGGTCTACATCCAGGTCCTTAAACAGAATTTTCTAATTATATCCCTTTAATGCCTTATCTATTTTGATATAATCAGCTTTATTGTAGTTGTAACTGTACTTAACTCTGCCCGTACTGTCTTCTTGTTTATTAACATTGAACAATGTAGTACTATGATCACTATCCTCTAATTTCAAGGTTAGTTAACTCAGAAGCAAGATTGGTCAATACCAGGTCAAGGATATTAGAGCCCCTAGTTGGTTCATGTACCATTTGTTCTAATCCATGTTCAATAAAAGAATCCACAAACTGACCTTCCAGAGTTGATTTTGTAGCTAGGTTTTCCCAGTCAATTCCTGGGAGGTTAAAGTCCCCAACTACTATTATATCAGAGTTTGAAGTTAACTGTTGAATCTCTGAAATTAACTGATTATATGTAGAATAAAGTATGGGTCTGGGTGTGTAATGAGAATTTACATACACCTGAGGGGTTTAATGCTACATAAGCCCCGAGACCGAAGCTCAAGGGGTTTAAGCGTAGCATCAAACCATGAGGGTGCGTGTAAATTCGAGTCTACACACACCCAGACCCATATTTTATTTTATATAATTGTTGGGTTTTTCTTTTTCCCCTCAGCAATTATATAAAATAAAAAAGGCTGCTGTGCCACCGCAGTCTGATTACATCATGGCACGTAGTCGGCTTCACTTTAATTTCAGTTTTTTCCCCAAATATTGTGAGGGTGGTCAATCTGGTAGCCATGTACAACATTTTAATTTGTTTTAAAAGTTACTTACTGCCGATTGTCCATGGCAGTTTCTCTTTATGTTGGGTCTGCGGTACGGGAACGGTTTCCAGTTCAGGAAACAGACAGCGATTGAGGAGTTTGAGCATGCGCAGAGTGGGGAAAACCGTGCATGTATTTGCCATTATAAATGCTCCTCATAACGGCAAATTATGCCACTGTTTCCCCTATGGGAAAAAGAGGAAGCCATTAATCATCATAATTTAAATCAGCAGAAGGTGGTCTGTAATAATTTGCTAATAAAAAATGTTTTCCTTTTGGTTGTTGTATTTTTACACAAATCCCTTCTATTTCTGATGTGTTATTTAGCAGATATTCCATTGCCTTAATTTTATTGGAAACATATAAACATACACCTCCCCCTTTTTTATTATTCCTATTTTTGTTGAAAAGTGAATAACCTGGAATATTGCTATACTAATTATGAATATTATCCCACCAAGTTTCTGATATAGCTGTGATGTCAATTTCCTTGTTTATTAATATCTCTGTCAGTACGGAGACCTTCAGAACATTAAGGCTTCTAGTATTAGCTACCAGGATCTTATATGTGGTTGTTTCCTGTGCAATGTAGTGAGAAGCCTTTCCTGTTTACCCCCTCATGTTTAGTTGTAGCAAAAATTTGGCGAAAGTTGAGGGCTTTTCACACATTTTGACACTCTTCAGGTTGCAACCCCAAATCCAACTGGAACAAAACTTTTCAGATCCAGAGATCTATGACACCAAACTGCACATGCAAAATTGCAGGCAGATTGTTCAAATGGTTATTAAAGTGCAAAATTTGAGATTTAACATTAAAGTGCCAACTCAACCCTAACTATACCTGCACTACAGTATATATATATGTATCACAAAAAAACCTTTGTTAATGCATCAGGGTTTCTATTACAGTGACAAAAGTCAGGAAATTCGATGTTACGGTTACCAACTCTCCCCTACTCCACCCTCCCACTCACACAACAACAGGCATCTGGGTGTGCCTTGTGGTCATCAAGCTTAACTACCACCCTTTTCCATGTGTAAGCAAGCTGATATGGTACAGTATGGAGAATGGGATGAGAGACAGGCTCGATGACCCCAAAGCACATCCTGACACCTGTTGGGGTGTGGAGGGTGGGAGGGTAGGGGTGGGGTGGTAGGGTTGCTAATCCAAACATCGAATTTTCTGACTTTTGTCACTGTAATAGAAACCCTAACTGATGCATCATCAGAGTTTTTTTGCAAAGAATTACCCTTCTTTTTGAGATAGTATAATAGTATCCTTATTTTACTGATCCCGCCATAGATGCTCATATGTATGTAGGTGTGGAATGGCATGGGCCCTCTGGGTCCTCCTCTTCCATGTGTATAATAACAGTGACCAAATTGTCAGCATAGCCATCTTATTATTCCACCTCATATACCCTAGTACACAGAAATTGTGAAATGCAAGGCAAAATGTAATTATGTGCAACAGCAATGACATTCTATGCCACAGGCACTAAAACACATTTTGGACAGGATGTGGAAAATGACAGCTATACTGTTCATGAGGTGGTGTGAAAAACTGGCTATGTTGAGAATTTTACAGCAGAATATTGAAAAGTCCTAAAGTTATGGACCTATGAAGTATATATTTAACAGACTCATGTAACTCTGGCATTTTTCATAGTTTTTACACAAAATTTTCAATATGGTCTTTTGTAGACCTCACCTCATGAACACTGGCACTGACATTTCTTTAGTTGGTCCCAAAAAATGATTTCGCACAGTGACCTTGCCATTCTGAGCAGCATGTGCGAAAACATGTTTTGGGCAAGATGTAAGAAATGATAGCTGTACTGTTCATGAGGTGGCATGACAAAATGGGTATGCTGAAAATCTGGAGTCAAAATATAGTAAATTACTAAAGTTATGTGCCTGCATAGAAATTGCGCAATGCACTTTCATAACACTGCAATTTTTTTGAATTTTTTCCCCAGATTTTCAACATGGGCTTTTTGGGACCCCAACTCATGAACACTGGCACTGTCATTTCATTAATCGGTTCTGAAAGGTGATTACATGCAGTGACCGCAAAATTTCCTTTCAGGACTGAGTAATGGAATGACAGTGCCAGTGTTCATGAGGTGGGATCTCAAAAGGGCCATGTTGAAAATTTGGTGGAAAAATAATGAAAAACTGCAGCGATATCAACATAAGTTCAAAACACCATTGACAGCCATTATATAGCACCTACCTTGATTCTTCAGTTTGTGGTTCGGCTTTGAAGATTGCAGACATGTCCCTGTCCATAGAAGATGACAAAAGAGGATCACAGGTGGTAAGTATAGGGAAAGGGGGGGTGTGGGGTGGTGAATTGCTCAGTGGGAGGTCCGGGAGGGGAGACAATGAGGGACTGTTTTCCTTTTTACAGGATGAAATAAAAATAAGGATGTCAGGGGACTGTTTTCTTTCTTCAGGTATATAAAATTATAATAGTAATAATAATAAACTTTATTTCTTTTGAGCCTTTCTAAAATCAAGGCACATTACAAAATAACAGTCTTAAAAACATCATACAACAAATTAAAATCCAAGCTAAAATATACAGCATTAGTTAAAATCTACATCATCAACAAATGCCTTTTTCCATAAAAAGGATTTTAGGCCTTTTTTAAAACCCTCCACCATCGTGCACTCTCTAATCCGATGGGGTAGAGAATTCCAGAGGGTCGACGCCACAAAACTAAGAGCGTGGATGCCAGAAGATTTTAAAAATACCCTCAGAATCTCTAGCAACCCCTCGTTGGCTGAGTGGAGTGGTCGCATCGGAAGGTAAGGCACCAGAAGATCTTTCAGGAAATCAGGGCCCAAGCCGTAGGGCTTTATATGTCAGTAATTCAACTTTAAAGGTGATCCGCCACTGGACCGGCAGCCAGTGCAGATCCTGCAGCACTGGTGTAATATGAGAAGAACGTGGAATCCCCATTAACAATTATACATTTTGGGACACTGTGGGTGGGCTCCTCAGTGTCTGACTATACTGGTGGTGTTTGTGGGTATGACTAAACTGGGGACACTGGGAATGGGCACCCCAGTATCCCACCTTGGGGGGAGGGCTACTGCTGACACAAGGATTGGGCATCCCAATGTTGGCCATGTGTTTAGTTGGGGAATAGTTGGTAGATAACACATCTACTGCTGACACGGGGATTGGGCACCCAGATGTTGGCAGATACTTTTCTTTCTCATTAAAATAAACATTCAGAGAGTTTTAGCTCTTGAAGTAGGATCCTAGCTCATATCTTGTCATAGGAACTAGGATCCTACTTTGTATTACGTGGATACAAAGAAAGAATTTAAAAATGAAATAAAAACCCACTTTAAGGGCATTTTTTACAGCGGTAAAATGCAAAATGCACCTAAGGGGTCTCAATAAGTAAGGTACATGTGTTGGTTCTTCCCCAGAATGTCATTTTGGGAGGTTTCCAGTTTTGAATTTTTCAGGCAAAACTGAAAACAATATGGCACCCATATGAAGTGGGAATTTCTCAATACTAAGCAGGATTCCTACTTCGTTTCATGCAGCTATCTTGACGTGCTTACTGAGCATGCTCAGAAATTATTTTTTCACATTTTTAAAATACAATAACTGGAAAACAGCTTATTATTTTTTAGCCAGACTAGCAAAAGGCACATCTGTGGGGTAGTCCCTTTCTGTCCTAAACATTTCAGACGGAAAAAACCAAACCCTCTGGGCTATAGGCAAGTTCAAAGGAAAATCCCAGCAAAGTCAATGAGCGAAAACATGTTTTTTTCACCTCTCCATAACTGAGAGACCACACATCCAACTGGAATGAACCAAATCAAGGGACTGACCCCACAGGAAGGCACATACCACATTTTGTGCAAATCTGTTGAATGGTTGCAAAGTTTTTAAAGTGACAAAGTTTGAGTTTAACACTGCTTACTCAACCCTAACTATAGGGGTGTGACTGCATATATTTATATATATAATTTTACAAAAAAACTTTGTTAATGCATCAGTTAGGGTTGAAGCAATAAAAGTAGGGAAATGAGACATTAGGGTTGAGCCTAACACCCCACCCACAACCCCCTACCCAACCCGTAACCCACCCCACCAATCTTCCACAGACCAACAGGCATCGGGGTGTGCTTTGGGGTCATCAGGCCTAACTCTCATCCTATTCCATATGTAAGAAGGTTTACATGGTACAGAATAGGAGACTAGGGTGAGAGTTAGGCCCGATGACCCCAAGGAACACCCCGATGTCTGTTGGTCTGTGGAGGGTAGGTGTGGGATGGGTTGGTGGGGATGGGTGTGGGGGGTGTCAGGGGCTCAATCCTAACTTCTTATTTCCCTACTTTTGTTGCTTCAACCCTAACTGATGCATTAATAAAGTTTTTTTGCAATTTGCTTCCTTAATTTTTGAGATAGTATAATAGTACTTTGCTTTCTGTGGGAGCACAGGATCCTTCATACCCTATGCTCCCATCCCTCCACAGATGCATCTAGCTGTGGAAACACAGGGTCTCCAGCCCCTGTGCTTCCATGCATTAAGTTACTAGCAGGTGTAGCAAAATTGCAACAGACAGTCATAACTGTGCCATATTACATCATTTTCACCCCAAATGTTCAACATAACCTTCTTATCACCTCACCGCATGTACCCAGTACAGAAACATTTCAAATCTCTGTTGAAATGTAATTCTGCACAACTGTAATGCCATTCTGCTCCAGAGATGCAGAAAAACATTTTGGCAGGATTTGAAAAATGACAGCTGTACTCTTCATAAGGTGGTGTGAAAAAATGGCAATGTTGAAACTGTGGAGTGAAAATATGATAAATTTTCAGAGTTACTTTCGCGAGTAGTAAAATTCCAATGTCTGCACATAACTCAGGCAGTTTTAAGTATTTTTTCACCAAATTTTCAACATGGCCTTTTTGGGATCACACTTCATGAACACTGGCATGGTCATTTTGTTACCCAGTACTGAAAGGTGATTTCTTACAGCAACTGTGCCATTCCATGCCAGTGCTGTGGACACACATTTCTGGCAGGATGTGAGAAATGATAGTTGTACTGTTCATGAGGTGCTGTAAAAACCAGCAATGTTGAAATTTGGAAATAATATTAAAATTTATAAAGTTACGCATGTATGAGTGAAATTTCAAAGAATGAGCGTAACTCGGGCATTTTAGGGGTATTTTGCACCAAACTTTCAACATGTTTTTTGGGAGGGGACCCCACCTCATTAACAATGGCACTGTAATTTCATTATGAACATACAAACATATAACATTTCCAGCAGATAAAAGCCTTATGGTCTATCAAGTCTACTTGATTGTGCAGCTAGCAGCCCTTATACTGCAGCTGCCCCTCCCTCCCCTCCCCTCTCCAGTGACCTTCCATCTTACCCTGTCCCATTCCCTTTTGAAGCAGTCCACTTTTTTACAGGATACCACTTCCTCTGGCAATGTGTTCCACCCAGACACCACCCTCTCTGTAAAAAAGTGTCTCCTAATTTCCCTCCTCAGCCTTTCCCCTTCCAATCTCAGATCATGCCCTTTAGTGCCCTCCCACTCCTTAATTTGAAAAGCCCCTCCATGCCCATCTTATTTATTCCCCTCATGTACCTGAAGGTTTCAATCATGTCCCCCATATCCCTCTTCTCCTCCAGGGAGTACGTGTTCAACTCCCTTAGCCTGCTCTCATAAAGTAAGTCCCCTAGCCCCTTGATCATTTTTGTTGCCCTGTGCTGCACCCCCTACAGTAACCTAATGTCCTTCTTCAGGTATGGTCACCCGAACTGCATGCAGTACTCCAGGTGTGGTCTAATCAGTGACCTGTACAGTGGCAGGATCACCTCCCCCCTCCTGGAGAATATGCCTCTGGAAATACAACCCAGCATCCTGTTGGCCTTTGCATCTGCATTTCTAAACTGTGATGAGTTGTTCATTGTTCTTGTTATGATGACCCTCAGATCCTTCTACTCTTCCATCTTGTTATGTCATTAATCTGTCCCGAAAGGTGATTCCACACAGTGATCACAAAATCACCTTCCAGGACGGAGTAATGAAATGACAGTGCCAGTGTTCATGGG
This sequence comes from Neoceratodus forsteri, assembly GCA_016271365.2. Taxonomy (NCBI): domain Eukaryota; kingdom Metazoa; phylum Chordata; order Ceratodontiformes; family Ceratodontidae; genus Neoceratodus; species Neoceratodus forsteri. The sequence goes on from CM057451.1 coordinate 205,089,646, forward strand.
GTGGAGTCCCAATAAGGCAATGTTGAAAGTTTGGTGTCAAAATTCCCAAAAATGGCCGAGATATCAACATAAGTTAAAACCGCCATTCACATCCATTATATGGTGCATACCTGTTTTCTTCAGTTTGCGGTTCGGCTTTGAAGAGTGCAGACATGTCCCAGTTCACAGAAGATCACAGCCACTGACCTTAGATGGTAAGTATAGGGCAAGGGGGTGGGGTGGTGGGGTGCTCAGAGGGAGGGTCAGGATGGCAGAGTGGGTGACAGGGACTACGAGGGACCATTTTCCCTTTTTTTCAGGTAAAAAAATTGGGGTCTATTTTCCTTTTTCAGGGACATAAATAAAAACTGATTTCAGGACACTGGGATGGACTTCCCAGTGTCCCAAACTATGAGGGTGGTTAGGGTGTTGAATGCTGACATGGGGATTGGGCACCCTGATATCAGCACATTAATCAAAAAATGGGTTGCGGGTGCGGGGGTTAGCCAAAACTGAGGTGGGCATCCTGGTGTCAGAAAATTTAAATAAATAAAGCAGCAGGTAAGGTCAATTAGAGGGTGGGGGCCACTAGACACCAGAGAATGGATTTGATAAGGGAGTCAGGGGGTCCACTAGACACCAGGGAGACCAAGGCAGTGACCTTTTAAAATCCCTTATCGCAATCCCTTTTTGCGAGCCAATCTCAGAAAAAGGGATTGGCTGGCAAAAAGGGATTATGAAAAGGGATTTTAAATTTTAAATGTGCCATTTTTGAAGTAAGTAAAAAAAAAACAAAGGCACGGGCAGGTAGAGGACCTCCCCCAAACCAAAACTCATGCTTTGGTTTGTACACAACACATGCCTGGGGCAAGTTCTAAAGTTTTGTTGTATCCCTCACTAACTGAAAAAACAAGATGGTGACTCATGACCAAGGATTTTTTCTCATGAAAAGAGATTCCAAATCTCACGAAGGAGGAACTCTCCATTGATAGGTTGCAAAGTTATTAAAGTGCAATATTTCAGGTTTAACATAGAAACTGCTGCTCAACCCTAACTCTCTCTCTCTCTCTCTCTCTATTTATATATATATATATATATATATATATATATATATATATATATATATATAAAATATATATATAGGCACAACAGTGCCCTTATGGTTAGGGTTAGTACAGCCTTTCAATATTACATCTCATTTTTTGCACCTTAATAACGTTGTCATTTTATAACCAAATAACCCCCAAATTGGCATGTGCTGTCATGTTGTCAGTGTCACAAGATGTGAAAAGTTTCATGATTGCAGCTTTTACGGTTTCAGAGATACAAAGTGGTCAAAAATGAATTTTTTTTTTCCACAGGATAACATGGGATTTTTTGCTCTCATCTTCAGTACACGCAGAATTAAGTTTTGCTCTGATCTTTACAGGGATGATAGGGTGTGTGCCAAGGGTGTGCCTTTAGATTGTTTTGTTTTTTTTCACTTTTCTTTCTATCCCTCCTTCTCACCCTCAGCATTCCACTCTTTCAGGCATTGCTCATGCCATCTATGCCTCCTTGAGCTTGAGTCTGCCCCTAGAGTGCCTCGGTTATTCCTTTTTTTCTCTCCTCCTACCTCTGTGGAGCACCTGCACAGTGGGGGTCTGTCCATGGTTCCTGGACTGGATGGCATGGACTGGCCATCATCTAGGCCGCTGAGGATTTTTTCCGCTTTCTCCTTCCCTCCCCCTCCCTGAGGGCGTTGGCTTGGGCAGTGCGTGCTGATGCAAGCCTGCCAAGTGTCTAACAACGTCCTCCCCTCCCCGACTCCAGCCCTCTGGAGCCACCAATGCCCTGTGAGAGTCGATGCTCCCACTGGCCCCCAGGGATGTTGGGTGCATACAGCACCCCTGGTAACCCACCCTGAAGGAGGAGGAGAGCATCCATTGGGATGCCCAATCTTCCTTCCCCCTGCCGACCCCTGATGACCTGAGTCCATGCCCAAACCCGAGTCGCCTGCGTGGTGCGGGGTGTGGTATCCAGTGCCTTGGCCCTCAGTGCCACTTGACCGGCTTAGATTGTTTGGTGTAAAAATATATTGGCAGTTTTGAATTATAATGATTTTTGTGATTGATGCAAGGCAGGGTACTCAAACAGTAAATAACATTTACCATTCAAACAGTAAAAGTGCCAATGGTAAATGCCATTTACCATTCTTACTTAACTTTTCAAATGGTAAATGTTCCAATGGTAAATACCATTTACTGTTCGAACAGTAAATGTTCAAATGGTAAAATCCATTTATCATTCACACATTACTGTTAATACTTAACTGTTCGAACTGCAAATGGTATTTACTGTTTGAACTTTAAAGGACATGGCCGCGGTGCTGTTCCACTCACTGCTGCACCTTGCTTTAGCATTTGTTCTAGCATTTGTTTCTATGCAGGTTGCAGTTATTATTTTATCTTTTTCATGATGTTTCATGTTGTTTTAATGTTTTTAATGAAAGATCTGATATAATTAGCATTTGAGCTGTACGATTGTGGTGCTTTGTTAATCTGGAGTTGCTGCTGCCATTTAGACAAAGAGACATGCCAACTACAACTGTACCTAGGAGTCGAAGGCTCTGCAGTTTTGATTCCCATTTCAGAGTAACTTTTGTGCTGGTGCAGTGTCCTGGTGAGGCTTGCTGCACCAGAGCCTCCCTCACTAGTGAGTGTCTGTGAAGGCTGTGACATCCTACATTTCCAACAGGAGTAGGAACCCAGGAGAATCTTGAATATTCATTGATTATGCCTTTGCCATGTCCAAACTGGACTTGCACAGTTGTACAAAAAATCATCAAGCCATGTGACCAGAGCAATCAGACAGGTGTCATAGTCCAGTAAATGATTCTCTGTTGCAATCATAAATAAGTGTGTTGTTTTGAATGGAAATGTATTGAGATTGAGAATGTGATTCATGCAAAATGATGTCATGTCTGTTGCAGTTCTTGAGCTCACTCCTTCATTTTTTTTTTGAGGCTGCTGAACTACAGTAAGCCCGAAATAATTTTCTCATGTCTCAGTGACAAAAATAATCAATTGGTAAGAATACATTTATCTGAGATGCTAACTGCAGAGCATTTACACCGGGACAGATATTCAAACTGTGCCACAAAGTAACGCAATAGCAGCAGCAGGCGCAAGTTCAGTGTGCCTATGTGCAACACGCGTGATAATCAAACACTGCGCAGGTCAAGATGTGCTTGAGCCACACAACTGAATATCATGCCAGCTGCACCATGGCACAACCAGGGATGTGCAGTGGTGCAGGGTAGCAGTGCATCAGCACAACCAGGGATGCACAGGGACAGGATGCAGGGGTCCACCACCCATGGAAGATATGGGCAGAGAAGCATGCAGCAGAACAGACATCATCCCCCACACCCCGTGAACCACACAACCTGAGGAGAGCTGGAAAAGCCACTTGTCCATGGACACCAGCAACCATCCCACAGCTGGGGCATCGTGCCCCAGCACACCCCCTAGCAAGCTGTGGCTGGCACACAAGGAGATCCAGCCACCCCATGCTACACCATCCCATCAAGGCAGAACACACCCTGCACAGTGATCCCCAGACACCCTGCCCAGGAGCAGCACCCAACAGTGCAGGACACCCCATGCATGCCACCACCCCCAATGTGACAATGCAACCCTGTGCACCATGAAGCTATGCAAGGCAGCCCCACTGTGAGCACCCTGCAGTTGGTGGCAGCAGACACCGATGCAACAACTGCAGACACCATATCACCCTGCATGGCCCCCCCCAAGGTACAGCTGAGAGACTGACCATGCATCAGCACATGAGGTACCCCACACGCAACAGGGCCTGCCCTGGACCCCACCACCAGTGGTACAGCACCCTGCACACCCCCCCAAGGACACACCCCATCCCAGCACTGGCCACAACAGCCAGCACAGATGCCCACAGTGGTGCATGGAAGCATGCGCCACACAGGATGCAACACAGTGCATGGACAAACACCCACCCATACCCAAGGGCACACCAACACAGGGACAAAGTAGCAGGTCAACAAACCTGCTAGCATATGGCCACAGCAGCTGTGTACCCACGGCTAGCACCCCTCCATGGCACAGGTGTACCAGCCACCCTGCGCATGCACCATGAAGCCGTATGCCACCAGCATGCGGCTGGAGCACAGGTGACAGACAGTGGAGCACATCCCCAGCAAAAGACACAAGCAACAGCATGGAGGAGGACAACAACAGTGGAGTCCACAGCACCACCCGTGGCAGACGTGCACCATACTGGTGACAGGAGGCAACCTGGCATTGTGCCGGGTACAGGGGTTGTCCAGCATGGATAGCCACCACTGACATGCCAGCAGACAGTGCATAGCACAGACATGCAAGGGTGTCAGCTGCACAGGCCATGGACAGTCTGACAGGGGCACCATGGACACAGTGCATGCGCAGTGGGCCACTGCACACAGGTGTCTAATGCACAGAGAACAACACACAAACCACAGACAGTGACTGATTCCCCCACTCACACCATTGGTGGTTCCCTGCTAGACACACACACACACACCCATGCCTGCACCACCCCTGACACCATGCACACCACTGCAGCTGAGCACCTGTAGCCCACTGCAAATCAGAGACCACCACAGTTGTCATAACAAAACAAATGTATTAAAAAGAGGTAACAAGCAAAACTATTTACAAATATTTACAATGGGGGGAAGGGCCACATACCAGGTGGGGGCGGGTATGGGGCAGGGGTGAACAAATGGGAGAGGGAAGAAGGGGTGTGAGGGTGGGTCCAGGGGGGTAAGGTGGTTTCGGGGGCATGGAGGGCCTATTGTCTGCCCCACTCTCTACTTCTGTGGTGCCTATGTGTCCTCCTCCTCCTGATCCCGTGCCATTCCAGGCACTGAAGGATCTCTAGGGATGCCCTTGCCAGCTGCAGCAGCTCCTGCATGCCTCTCTCAATGGCCATCAATCGCTGTCTACCTAGGACAAGGGAGCAGAGTCAATACGTGTGACTGTCCATCCCCCTGCAGCCCAACCATTGTGCATGGCATACAGCCGTGGGCCATGCCCCTGTGATGGTGTGCGACCACCCACAGTGACCGTGTCCACAAGACCTGCCTACCCAGGTGCACACAGCCATATGGACTGCTGCACACACCCACCACCCAAGTTCCGCACAGCACCACCGTGACTGTACAGTGACATGGCTATGCAGTGCGAAGGCAGTGGCACAGCCATGTACCCGGTGCACGCATGGACCACCAGCAATGCACACCCACACATGCAGTGCCACAGGACAGTGCTGAGTGTACCATGTGGCATTCACATCAATGGTGTCAAGGGCTGGTGGCCATGCCCTGCCGCCTACCCTCAACACAGCATGCACAGAAGTTCCTGGAAGAAAGGCACTCACCTGCCTCTGCAACAGCTGGGTGCTGCTGCAGTATGGGCCCTCCAGCTCATCCCTGTTGCCAGGCAGCTTCATGTTCACACTGTGCCCGTGCCTCATGGGCTTGGCGCCTCTCCTCAGGGCCTAGGGTGCAAACATGGACAGGGGAACATCAGTACAAACCAATAGCAAAGGCCCCCACCCAATGTGTGTGATCTCGCACAGCCCAGCCATGCCTCAACCCCACCACCACCCACACTGGATGGCCCCCAACCCCCTGCATGGTGGACACATGCCCACCGCTATACCCGGATGGAAGGACACTACCAGTGTAAGGATGGAGCACCTACCTGGACATGGCACTGCACCTCGCCTGTCACATGCGCATAGACAGGCAAGCCTGTCTGGGTCCCTCCACCGAAAGTCCTCATAATGGTGGTGACACTGCTCTGCACTGTGTGCGATCCCGGTGGCCTCCTCTAGTGCCTCTGCCACCTCCTCCGACACAGCACTTCTGGCTCTTTCTAAGGGGTCATCCCCAAAGAGGGCCCCAGCATGGGGCTCAACAATGGCCACCAGATTGGGCAGTTTGAGAGGGCTCCACAATGCTGCTCTCCTCCATGCCATCTCTAGTGCAGCCAGGATCACAAAATGGCACTCTGTAGCGCACGTCTGCCACGTGCAGATGCTGCATGGTACATCGCTGCCATTTCCCATTGTGCTGTCAATGAACAGAGCAATTGGGGTGCACCCATGTAGACGCATGGCACCTAGGGGGCAACGGTTGACTGCAGGGTCAAGGGTCTGTCGCACATGGACCGCCACAGTGCGATTGGGACTCCCTGCGTGTAGCATGGCAGGGTGCCTGTGTGTGACAACCTGCAGTGGCCTACTGCACTGTGGCAACAAGGTGCCTACGGCGCTCCATGGCACAAGTGCCATACACGTGAACAGCGCACTAGCACCACTGGCACAGTGGTGGCCATGCCCTGCACTGCTTCCTGTGCTCAGCACGTCATCAGCGCAGCAGGCGTCGGCATCAGCACCCCGGGCATGCGCTGTGCAGTGTCTACTGTGCACGTCACAGAGCTGCACCTTTGCCTGAGCACGCTCAACACAATTGTGCAAGGCGCAACAGCGTGATATTCAGCCAGCATATGCAAATCAGCTCATCAGCAATTCCATGGCACAGCTACTGCATTAGCATCCACTTAAAGTTGACCTCACCTCATTTGCATGCCTTGCTCTATATAAATGTGACATGGGGCTGCAGAGGACATAGTTTGGTATTGCAGTCTATTGTGGTGGGTTGCATGCTGCTTGGAAGTGTGGACTGTGGTGTGTGGGAGATGCATGGGACTGCACAATCAAAGGTAACACCTGTCATTCCCACAGGCTCTATAATGACCAAACGTGAGGAAGAGGAGGAACAGGGACGTTGGAGAAGGAGGAGGCCCAACTTCACCCGGGTGGAATCAGATGCCCTGTTCCAAGACTACCTCAACAGGGAACCGCTGCTTAGTGGACAGCGGGGAACACCACAGGCCCGAGCTGCAGCATGGGGTGAGGTTGCGCATGCCGTGAACCAGCATGGCAGCCACCAGCGGTCCATGCAGGAATGTAAAAAGAGGTCTGCACAGACAAGAGGAGAATTAAGGACAAGGTGGCTGCCATCAGGGCAGCATGTGCTGCAACTGGTGGTGGACAGCTGGATGTGCCACGCCTGACACCACAGGAGGAGTGGATGGCTGGCAGCATGCAGCATTGTCCCATAGAGGGCATTCCGGGTGGTGGCTTCCAGATGGGTAGCAGCCTTTCACTGCATGGTAGGTCCTGTGCTGTCACTGTGTGGGAGGTGGGGGGAATACCACAGGGTAGGGTGGAGACATTAACACTACTGTGTTCCCTTACAGCTCCTGAGCATCTACATGGGTCAGCGGTGGTGGGTGTATCCACCGTGGGAGAGGCCCTGGACACGGAGAAGCACCTATCCACCTCCACAGGTGTCCGAGGGTCAGGACCACCACATACCTGCCTGTCTATCTGGACTGAAGATGGTGGTGCTGGTGCAGACGAGGCCCTGCCTGTGTCCCAGTGTGACAGTGGCCACGGACTCCTGCATGCTGTGACACGGAGTGGTGCCGGATCAGGCACCAATGATGATGCATCACACATCCCGGACAGTGATACGTGTGAGATGCAGGATGGTCCCACAGCAGGGAATGGCACGGGTGTAGCCATGGGTGGTGCTGCTGCAGAGGACTGCGTGACATCACAGTCCGAGCCTGTGCCTGTATGCCCCAGTGGTGCGGCACCGGTGAGCCCTGGTGACTGGCAGCCAGAGGGGCAGTGCCAGCAGTTGGCCAATGGTAACGGGGGGACAGTGTCGGGTGGCGGTGTCAGTGCACCACGTGTTTACATGCCCCAGCATGGCTCTGATGTGCAGCGCCCATTGTCAAGTGGTGCTGCCCGGCATGGCCAGGAACACCATGAGGGATAGCATGGCGATCAGGCGGATGACCTCTTTGATGAGCACAGCCGCCTACTCCAGGCTTCAGTGGATCAGCAGTTGCGGCTTGTGGCTGTGGTGGATACACTTAGTGCAGTTCTGTGCCAGGCAGAGGAGCTGCGCAGCAGGGATCATGGTCTGCTCCTGGCAGAGATGGCCCGGCAGTGGGAGGATGTGACCGCTGCCATTGACAGGTAGACACTTGCAATCATTGCTGTCATGGCCACTTTGGGCACCCAGTTTGTTGCCCATGCACCGCAGACACTGTACAGTGTCACATCCATCCCCCGTTGCTGGCATCATATGACACCTTCCATGTCGACACTGGGTTTGGCTGTGGGCATACTGAGCACACCTGGCATGGGCATGTTCGGTGAGCTGCAGACCCCTGCGTGAACACGGTCGCATTCCCACAGTGTCACCCCTGGGGGACTGTTGGTGCCACCCCATGAGGCCAATGGTCAGCCTTGCATAGCTGGCAGGTCTCGGCAGGGCTGCCCATGCATCCATGGCAGCCATGGCACCGTGCCACATGACTGACCTGTCTCCCACCATGGACACTGTCTGCCACTGCTCAGTGTGCAGTGTGTTGTGCAATGTGTGACGCACGGGTGGGGAACTCGGCCCTGCACACACACGGTCCATGTGCATACCCTCCCAGCTGCTGGCCACTGTGGCGTGTGCATGATGATGCCTGCGTTGCGCTGTCCAGCAGAGTGCAATGGTGCCCAGCATCTGAGACACACACAGTGATGGCCACTGGGCGTGGTCATGTGTGGACCTGTGTGTGGCTAGGAGTTGCAGTCAGGGTTGACGTGTCTTCTACCCCTTGTGCATGTCTTGTGGTGTGTGTGTGTGTGTGTGTGTGTGTGTGTGTGTGTGTGAGTGTGTGCCATGTTTGGCCTTGCCCATCCCTGATGGTGTGTGCGGTTCCACACTCAGACCCATTCCCTTGCCACCATCCACCCCTGGGATTTGTCCATGCCTGTCTGTGGGTTGTGCCTTTGCCATTGGTGGTTGCACATGGCCCCATGACCTACCTGTTGGCCGAAGTGCTCCTCTGTGATGGTGTCCCGTTGCAGTTGTGCCATCCGGATCAGGTGGGGGTCTCTTCACCCAGGGGGTGGCTGCCCATCACCATCTGGACCAGTGTCCTCATCGTCCCCATCGCTGTCCCCCTCTTTGACCTCTATGACTATCCCACAGTCATTGGCCATGTTATGCAGGATGCAACAGGCCAGGAATAGCCCGCAGGCTTTTGAGGGGCTGTACTGTAGGGCACTGCCAGACATATCCAGGCACCAGAAACGTGTCTTCAGCATTCCAAACACCTGCTCGATGACATTACATGTGGTGGCATGTGCCTCATTGTACCATTGCTGCGATGGGGTCGCGGGACACCGGTATGGCATGAGCAGCCAGGGACAGAGAGGGTAGCCACTGTCACCTGTGTGTAGAGGGTGGACATTAGTATGGTGGTCTGCGTCGCTCTGCTATGGGCCATCAAGGCCGGTACCCATGGCACCTCTGACTATGCACCCCCTCACAGCTGCCCATGTCATCCTGCGTGATGTGCATACTCACCCACTAGGTGGCCAGTGGGGATGTCTCCACTCTTGAACCTGTGGCACAGTGCAGACTGGTGCCAGATGAAGGCATCATGTGCTCCCCCAGGGTGCATGGCACAGACATTGGTTATGCACCCCCTGGCATCGCACACCACTTGGCAGTTGATGCCGGCAAAACTCTTCCTGTTGATGTATGATACACCATCTGGGCCAGGTGGTGTGCGGATGGCCACATGGGTGCAGTCAATGGCCCTGAGCACACCAGGCATAACGTGCTACCCTGTGGAACTCTTGTATGTGTGCTGTGCGCTCCGCCTGTGGGCTGGGGAAACAGATGTACTCTGCAGCATGTGGCAGCAGTGTGCTGAGGAATTGTGTGAGTAGGTGTGATGCGGCCGACTGGATTATGCCTGTTGTGTCCCCTGTTGGCCTCTGGAAGGTGCCCATGGTGAGCAGGCACATGACAGCTGTCATCTTTGCCTCCACTGACAGAGCATGGCTCCATCGTGTGGGTGCCTGCATCTCATCACTGTACAGCTCACAGAGCTGCCTCAGGATCACCCAGTTCAGGCAGTACTGGCTCACAATCTTTGTGTCGGTGTAGTGCTCAAAGGTGGTGCAGGCTCAGTACTGCCTGTTGGGGCCATACTGCTGATGGGCCCTTTCACGGCCGCACCACCCTGCTGCCTGCCTTCTCACACCCCTCATTACTGCCTCCATCTGGAAGGTGGCACTGGCCATGTCCCTGGCTGCTGTTCCCCCCGGCAGCTGTTATCCCATTCCCCCCAATGTCATTTGTGATGCTCCCCCTGCACCGGGTACACCTCTGATCTTTGGCTGTCTTGCCTAGTGCCACTGTCCTCAGTCCACTGTGGCATTTTCCTCTCTCTCCTGCACAGTAGCACAGGCTCCCCACTCCTGTCCTGTTTCTGTTTGTTCCCAGGTGTGCCCTGTCCTGCTCCTGCACAGTTCCACTCACTGCTACCCTGTTTCTGGTTGCTGTCACCTCGATCCCACCTCTGGCTTCCCTGTAGTGTTCTTACGCCTCTCTCTTGTTCCTTTTTATTTTGGATCATTTCCGCTATCACGCAGCTTCCGCTAGCTCCCCTATTGCGCATGGCTCATGCTGTTGAATATCACACTGTGCCATTTATTCATGGTTCCTACCCCTATGGTTGCGCATGCATTCATTACCATTGCGCTCTTGTGCATTGCAACTTGCGAGGCGCAGCTGCCTCCCACTGAATATCACACAATGTCACATTTTCATACTTGTGCTGGCGCATCTCTGTTGCACATGATGCATCCCTTTTGAATATCTGGGCCTGGGCATAGAAAACTGATTGAGTCTGATTGTCACTCAGCCTGACAATTTCTTTTTTTTTTTTTTTGCCACCATCCTGGCCTCCGGCCCACCACTCCTTCCAGCTGCACAAGACCCCCGACCTCCTCACCCCGACCCCCTTCCTACTCACCTCAGATCACAGCCAACTCAAGGGTGGCCCTGCATAACCCTTCACTGGATGGGTCCCTCTCTTCTGAAGGGGAAGGCACCAGGAGGGGAGTACCAGCACACTCACTAATCAGCCCCTGGGTGCTGCTGAGGCGGATTCTGGGGCATCGGGGTGTCTGAGGTGGCAGGGAGTCAGCAGCCATCATCCGGCTGACCAGGCAGCCCTTTTCAGCTTTTCCTATGGGAAGTCATGTCTGACGTCAAGGCGTACGCCGATGTCTGCCACCACCCCCTTGAACACCATGCCCCAGCTGTATGCTGCACTCCCAGCCTCCGCCAGGAGTCAGCCTACATGGGTGTGCATCCCTTTCCTTCCCCCCACAGAAGGAGAGCTGTCCCCAGATGCTCTATCCTTCTCCCCTCCCGGCCGGCCCTCCGGCAACCCGAGTCCCTTCCCAAACCTGGGTTGCCAGCATTGCATGAGGAAATCCTACCTCTGCACTGATGGGCTGGCTGACAATTTCTTAATAGGTTTGGCAGTTGTTTCTCAACTTTACAGAGGCATATTTTTTTTTAAATATAGCTGAAATGGTAAAATTTATATGCCTGCATTGAGGGATGAGGTAGTGAATTTCTATAAAGAAATGCTGTGGAATGCAGGTCAGACAGCTTGCTGCACCTCTTGTAAAACAGAACAGAAAAAGTTACCACAAAAAAATGAATTGCAATTCTGCATTTATTCTGAAGACAGACAGGAATGTAAAGGAGTAATGATATCCGCAAACTGTCAACACCTTACACATGGAAGACAAGTGAGGAAAATCTCTACATGCAAAGATAAATAAATGATGTAATCATCACCTAATGACTGGCTATAAGCACACTACAATCAAAACAAAAAGTAGTAAATGTCTGCATGAGCAGCCAAGTTATTAGTAGGGCTTATCAGTCTCTTACTAGTGAATTATGTTTTACAGATCAAGGCAAGGCAATTTTATTTGTAGGGCGCCCAATCCCAGAGGCCCTGGGAACCTAACAGAATTATAACAAAACATAGTAAGAAACAGCATAAAACATAAAGCAACAACAATGCATAAATACTAGTATAACAAATTAAAATGGATTAAAAAGGCTTTCTGCCTGTCACAGCAAGAGACTAGCACAGAATGGACTCAGAAATCTGGAAAGGCCAGGGACGAAAAGGTGGGCATTCAGCCTCCACTTGAACACCTCAACCAAGGAGGCCTCCCAGATAAAAGGTGGTAATGAATTCCACAGGGTCAGCCCAGAGATGCTGAATGCATGATCTCCTGAAGTCTTGAGCTGAACCCTGGCAACATCCAGGAGGCCCTTTGAAGAAGAGTGGAGGGAGTGAGCTGAGGACACAGGGGTCAGGAGCTTCAACAGGTAGCCAGGACCCAGTCTGTATAGGGTCTTAAAGGTGAGAAGACCCACCTTGAAAAGGACCCTCCACCTGACTGGCAGCCAGTGCAGAGCCTGCAGGACTGGGGTTACATGACTGGACCTTGAAAGGCCCATCAGTAACCAGGCTAACACATTCTGCACTAACAGAAGTCTGTGGAGGGTCCCTCCTATGACCCCGAAGTACAGAGAGTTGCAGTAGTCAAGTCTGGAGGTCACAAAGGCATGCACTAGTATTGGTGGATCCTCAGATGGAATGAGGTGCTTAATTTGGGCAATGCTCCACAGATGGTACAAACCACTACTGACAACAGATGACACCTAATCTTCAAAAGTCAATCTGTTATCAAGGATCACACCCAGAGTTCGCACCCTCGGGGAAGTCACTAATTGAGCAGAACCCAAGAAAAGCCCTGAATCAGCCCCAGGTGGCAACCCATCATGTCCGCAACCAGGCTCAATCACTAGTACCTCTGACTTGGCTGAGTTAAGTCTCAGCCAGCTGGAAACCATCCAGTCAGTGATTTTAGCCAGACAGTTATTAAGCACATTAAGAGCTCCTGATGCTCCATGAGCAAAAGACTAGTACAGCTGAGTATCATCTGCATGAGAGTGAAACTCCATACTGTACTGTTGAATGATCTCACCCAGGGGAAGCATGTACACTGTGAACAGCATTGGCAACAAGATCGAGCCCTGTGGTACTCCACAAGACAGGGGCATTGGGGGGGGGGGAGAAATTCCCCATCACTACCCGCTGCACACTGTTTGAGAGATTGGACTTAAACCACCTGGTGACAGTACTGGTAAGTCCACAAAGCTCACAGAGCTGATCAAGAAGCACAGTGTGGTCCACAGTGTCAAATGCTGAGGAGATATCAAGGAGAAGAAGAACTAACCTGTCTCCTCCATCTCTAGCCCTGAGCAGATCTTTATGCACCCTCACTAGAGCTGTTTCTGTGCAATGTCTAGCCCAAAAACCTGACTGGAATTGCTGATAAATGTCCAAGGACACCAGGTGATCCTCGAGCTGTTGTACCACTAAGTTCTCAACAACCTTACCCAAAAAGGGTAGGTTGGAGATAGGACGGTAATTCGTCAGGACATCAGGGTTGAGAGAAGGTTTCTTAAGAAGGTGCCTCACCAGTGCTTCTTTCAAAGCTGCAGGGAGGACCCCCTCCACCATTGAGCACTTGGCAATCCCAGAGAACACCAGGCCAACAGCTTCAACACATCCCATTAAGAAATGCGTTGTGGCTGGGTCTAGTTCACAAAATATTGTGCTTCAGCTGTAAGATCACCTTAGTCACTTCAGACACCTCCACTGGCCTAAACTCATACCATACTGTTGGAGTGCTTCTGAGACAACCAACCCAACCACTTCAAGGCAGATGCCTTCCTGGTGGGATCCCCAACCAATGGCTGACACTCTGTCAGAGAAAAACAGAGCAAACTCCTCACACAAGGTGGACACTTTTCTCAGCTGCAAGCAGGCAGGGAGAAGAAGCCTGTGTGCAATCCAAAATAGCTGAGATGGTCTGTTTTTCCCCACAACAATTTCTCTGGACAGGAATTCTGCCTTCTTATGGTAAATTGCCCCCTGGTATTCCACATAATGAATACGTTTGGTGAACCTATTGGCTTCCAGCTGGGATGTCTGCCAGCAATGCTTCAATCTCTGACCTTTGATCTTCATCAACTTGAGGTCCCCATCAAACTAGGGTTTCAAGACTCATGAGACTTTGCAGTTATACAGACATAGCTGGCCAAAGAGCAAACTTAGAAAAAACAAGACTCATGTATGGAAAAAAAAATTGAATAAATTAACCAGACCTCAATTCCCCTGACCCACTATTTTTTTTATAACAAACTGCAGCAAGGTTAACTCTGCAGAACTGTATGGTGGCATATTGTAAAATATATCATGTTTACATATTTATAATGACTTTTTCATTATGCAGCCACCTGTAATTTTCAAGTAACATTTGACAACTGCTCTGACACATCCTACTTCTTCATATCTGTTGCAGTGTTGATCAAAAAAGTCAGTAAACAAACTTGATAGGATGCAGCAATTTTTCCATTTCCATTTTGTAAAGTCAACCATATTTATTATGAGAGTTTGGAGCCTTGCAGGTGTTTTATCACTGCATGTCCAGTTTTTGAACCTGTGCTATGGAGTTGGATTAGCCCCTATGAAGCCACACTGCATGTACTGTAAGTGTTGCTTCTGTATTTGAAGCTGAACTCAGGGGTTTAACCTGAAACTATCTGTCTCAGGCAACTTATGAACTGCTTTTATAATTTATACCATCATCCCATATCCCTCTAATAAGATTTATAATATTTTTAATTTTAACTAGTATAATGTTGTTGATGCCATGGGGAGCTTTATGAGAAACTTCCAGATGTTCTTTATTTTGATTCCTGAATCTGTAGACCTGGCAGAATATTGAATGTTACTGACAGATGAAATTGCCCCATTCGAGGCAGCAGCTCACAGCTGTCCCAGCAGAATGATGCACACATGAACATAAATCACTTCTTAAAGTTACAGCACTTTTGCATGCCTTTGATTCTTTCTATTAAACTTTTACACAGGGAAAAAATATACTCACTGAAATTCAGTGTTGTTTATGTGTCTCAGTTTTATCTTGAAAAAAACAGCAATTTAATTTGCATATTCTTCTTCTGGTCATGGTAATTCATGTATAGGTATTTTTTTTTCTATTTTTTTTTTGTTGGTTTTTCTGCTATTTCACCCCTTCGAAGAGCCAAAACATTTCTTTATTGGGTGATGGAGGACAGCAGAAGTAAAGGACTTCTGTAAATGGATGACCAAAGGAACCTTTGCTGATACCATCTAAAACAATTTCACACAGAAATGTGCACTTATAATACACCTCCACAATACTCTGTGGTGAGAGACCACCTAGATTACTATGCCCAGGTCTAGCGTCCATATGACCAAAAGGACATAGAAAGAGCTGATGAAGTACAGAAGAGGGTGAACAAATCATCTCAAGATCTGCATCAAAATCACATTAGGAGAGAGTGAATGACAACAATATGTTCAGACAACAGGAAATGATGGAAAAGGGGGGACATTATAAGGGACATCAAATGCCTCAAGTGTATAAACAATGTTCACATAGGAAGCCTTAGACAGATAAAATAAACCATCAAGAAGAAGGGGCCATACAATGATGTTGGAGGGGTGTATGATCAGGGAAAATATAAGGAAAAACTAATTAACAGAAAGGGTGGGGGATGCATGGAACAGCCTACCAGATAAGGTGGTTGGAGCTAGAAAATAAATGGGATAGGTATGAGGGTGCACCAGAATTGAAGAAGGGGGGGGGAGCAGAAATGCTAAAATGCATATCAAATAGGGTCTAAGGTGTAACAGTAAATAGGGAACATGGGCAGACTAGGTGGACCAAGAGTCTCTTGTTTGCCATCAAATTGTATGTTTCAGTGATTATATGTTCCAAATCAGCATCTGATTACTATGAACTTGATATTGGATGCTGAATGAGAAAAACAATATTTAAGTGATATTGTAATGACTGTTAGTTTAACAGTATGCTGTGCCATGCTAGTGACGATCAAAAATAACACGTTATATAGCCCGAATCCAGAAATAGCACATACCCAAGTTTCATAATGTTAGACAAACAGCTACACTTGGATCAGACTTTTTTATTGTGAAATATGAAATAATGTATTACAGTGATCATAACTATTGAATACACCTTGATCTTCCCACCCTTATTATTTTATCTTGTGTAAACAGGATCAATTTACTTAATATTTATGGATGTGCCATTGCAGTATTTCAGAGTAGAAAAAAAAATGAAAAACCTGTGGATAGTTGCCATTCAATCCATCATCATAAAGATACAGAACCATAATATACAAAAAAACAAAACAAACACAACCACACATGAAAAAAAAACTATTAGGAGCAGCACATACTGTGATTACAGAACAGAATGTGTGATCAGCTTTCTAGCCTGCACTAAAGGTCAAACAGTTTGAGTGCCGTGCTGGAATTTGAATCCATAGATGTGTACTGCCTATGTATGTGTCAGCAAGTGCAGTTACAATCAGTTTTACAAAAGAACTTATACTTGACTCTCTTTCGGCATCAAAATCTGTAGATGCATCTACCTCTGAATTGAATAAATGGAAATGGCAATACTAAATCATGTTAAATAGGAAACATAGAAACATAGAAGTTGACGGCAGATAAGGACCGCAAGGCCCATCCAGTCTGCCCATTTCTTTTTCTACCTTATAAATGTGCCATCGGCCTTTGCTCTGTCAGTGACCTATCTATTCATAGTCATTTGTATTGCTCCATTATGCCTATCCCATGCCTGTTTGAAGCCCTGCACTGTATTCATAGCCACCACTTCTTGTGGTAAGCCATTCCATGCATCTACCACCCTTTCTGTGAAAAAGAATTTCCTCACATTCCCCTTAATGGCCTCCATCTAATCTCATGCTGTGTCCTCTTGTCCTGCTATTTTCTTATATTTAAACATGTTAGACTCTTTCACCTTGTTTATGCCCTTAAGGTGTTTAAATGTCTCGATCATATCACCTCTCTCCCTCCTTTGCTCAAGGGTATACATATTGAGCTCCGTTAATCTGTCCTCATATGTCTTCTGATGCAGTCCCTGCACCATTTTGGTTGCCCTTCTCTGGACTGCCTCAATTTGGTTAATGTCCTTGTGAAGGTGTGCCTCCAATACTGCACGCAGTACTCCAGATGGGGCCTAACCAATGTCTTGTACAGAGGATTATTACTCCCTCTTACGACTTGTGATACCCCTACTAATACACCTAACACCCCCTAGCCTTACCTACTGCTTTAGAGGTCTGCTTGGATGATTTTAGGTCATCAGTGATGATGATGCCCAAGTCTCTTTCTTCCTTTGTGACTGCTAGCAACTCCTCCCAGCCTATAAGTGGCTTCGGGTTTCTCTTCCCTATGTGCATGATTTTGCACTTCTTTGCATTAAATCCCAGTTGCCACTCTTCTGACCATTCTGCTAGTTTATCCAGATCTCTTCTCATTCTGCCCACCCCATCTGGATCATCTACTCTGTTGCAGATCTTGGTGTCATCTGCAAACAGACAAGCCTTACCCTCTAGTCCATCTCGAGGTCACTAATGAAGATGTTGAATAGGACTGGCCCCAGGACTGATCCCTGAGGTACCCCACTCTGACTTGCATCTCTTCTGACTGTATACCATTTACCACCACTCTGTTTTCTGCCAGTCAACCAGTTTGCCACCCAGTTGACCAACTTTGACCCACCCCGAGCCTACCTAGCTTATTTATCAATCTTCTATGTGGAACAGTGTCAAAAGCTTTGCTGAAGTCAAGGTAGGCGACATCAACTGCTCCCCTTGGTCCACCACTCTGGTTACCCAGTCAAGAAATCTATGAGATTAGTTTGACAGGACCTTCCCTTTGTAAACCCATGCTGTCTTGGATCCTGTGCCTATGGATTCAGGTGTTGCACTATCCTTTCCTTAAGGTGCCTCCATAATCTTGCCCACTACTGAGTGAAGACTGACCGGTCTGGTTCCCCGCCTCCTCCTGCTACCACTCTTGGAGTGGGATCACATGAGCCCTTCTCCAGTCTTCTGGGACCTCTCCTGTGCTCAGAGACTCACTAAACAATTCTGCTAATGGCTCTGCTAGTTCCTCCTTTAGCTCCTTAAGTACCCTGGGATGTATGCCATCAGGTCCCATTGCCTTATCCACCCTGAGCTTATGAGCTCTTGTAGGACCCTTTCTTTTGTGAAGGGAGTAGTGCTCACCTCCTCCCCCTGTGTCCATGATGCGTGAGCTGTGGGCCTGCCCTACCTTCTCTTCAGTAAATACTGAGCAAAAGTATCTATTTAGGATAGATGCCTTTACAGGGTCCTCCTCCTCACATGCTCCCTTTTCTCCATTAAGCTTAGCAATCCCCCTCTGGACTTTCTCCTTTCACTAATGTATCTATAGAAAGTCTTGTCACCTTCTTTACTGTTCGTGCTAGTGTTTCCTCAGTTTGGGACTTTGCCTGCCTTACTGCCTTACCTGCTTCCCTTAGGGCAGTTTGGTATGCCTCCCTATCTTCATCCTGCTGTGTTCCTTATATTTTCTGAAGGCCAGCCTTTTGGCTCTGACCTTTTCTGCTACTGTATTTGAGAACCAAAGTGGTTTCCTTCTTCTTTGCACTTCCTTTTCTGTCTAACACAATGGGATGTTGCTTCAAGTATTGTATCCTTAATGCTAGCCCACTTTGCCTGTACCGCCTCACCTGTGTTTCTTTTGCCAGGGCTAGCTTAACTCTGTTGGCCATCTTATCAAAGTCAGCTCCTCTGAAGTCCCATATTTTGCTTTGGAATGGGATGATTTAGATGTAGTAGCCAAATTGAACCATACCATGTGATGGTCACTGGCCCCCAGGTGACCTTCTACCTGGAGATCTTGATCCTTCTTTGTTAGTCAGTACTAGATCTAGGATAGCCCTGTCTCTTGTGGGTTGCTGTACCAGTTGTTTGAGGCCCTCCCCTGCAGGAATCCACTATGAGTCTAGTTCTGGCAGATGTTCCTGCTGGTATTGACCAATCTGTATCTGAATGTTGAAGTCTCCCATTATCAGAACCTCCCTTTAGCTGTCATGTTTTGTATATCTTCTAACAGTAATGTGTCTATGTCCTCCCTCTGGTCTGGGGGCCTGTAGACAACCCCAGTTCTTATGGCTGTCCCATTTCCTGTTTCCAGGGTGACCCACAGTTCTTCTGGCTCCTTATGTGTATTCTGAATTTCTGTAGCTTGATATTTTCATTAACATAGGATACCTCCCCCTTTTTGCACCTCGGGTCTCTTCTGAACAATACATAGCCAGGTACTGAAGTCTCCCAAGTGTGGTTACTGGTAAACCACGTCTCACTAATTGTTACTATGTCCAGTTTAGCCTCTGACATTATTGCCTGCAGGTCTGGGATCTTATTTCCCAGGCTGTGAGCATGTGTACATGATTTTCCATTGGCCAGATTTTGGTGTGTTAGTTGTTGGGTGAAGTTTGGCATTACCCTGTGCATCGTATGGGGAGACAAACCTTTTTCTTACCTGGTGATGCAAATGAGCGGCAAACACGCTGAATTCCTGTTTGACCACTAGCTGAGGGGAGGGTGTTCTTCCATTCGACGTATGGGGTGCTGCACCCTCTCCCCATTTGCTAGTTTAAATATTCTGCAAAGACGTCAAACTTCTGCCCCAATGCACTGACTCCTCTTTAGTCAGATGCAGTCCATCAAATTTAAAGAACTTCCGCTCCCCAGAACTGTTGCCAGTTCCTACAAATCTGTGTCCTTTTTCCTGGCACCAGTCCTTGAGCCACGTGTTTAGCTCCCTATCTCCTTCTCTGACCTTCCGTCCATCTGCTCCCTTCTCCCAGACTGGCAGGATCTCAGAGAAGGAGATGCGGACGAAATAGATGATAGTTTGTCACCCAGCCTAGTCAGGTGTTCTTGGTCTCCACAACTGACCGGCTGGCGAGATCATTAGTCCCTATGTGTACTAGGACATCAATGTTTTCTCCTGCTTTGTGAACAATTTAGTAATGCGGTCAGTGTCTCTCCATGCTGATGTACCTGGAGACATCTGACCATCACCCTGGCTGAAGATGGGTATCAACTCCCGAATCATGGAGTCTCCTATGATCTGAAGTTTTTGGATTTCCTTTGTGCTTGTTTAGTTTTGGTTCCTGATTTGGGTGAGTATTGTTGTGCTAGCTCCTGTGCCACAGTGTCCTGCTCTGCAGTGTCTTCTGCCTCTTTATTTGATTTCAGAGATAGAGGCAGATACCTGTTTGTAGTGTTTATATGGTTTTTGGAGGTAATGTGTTGGAGAGCAGAGAGTGATGGGGCACCTGATTTGCTCCTCCTAACCACCTGCCAACCTCCTGGACCAACTACCCTCTGCGGTCGAGGGTTTTCTGTTGGATGCTGGGGAAATGGCAGGTGGTTCTTATAATGTATTTCCTCTTCAATATGAAATTTGAGGCGTGCAATCTCTGCCCATGCTGCCTGGAGCTGAGACCTAAGATCTCAAAGGCCCAGCATGTAGGACAGTGTCCTAAATCCTGTAAGACTGTCCTTCTGAAAATTGTTCCACAGTACCTGCAGTTAATGAAATCCATTCCAAATAAGTTGCTGGGTTTGTAACCTAGTCAGAGTAATTAGAAGGAAAAAAATGCAAGTAATGGTTTAATTGTGCTTTGTTTAACTTGTTATAACAAGTTAAATTACTAGTGCCCTGTAAATGAGATCACCTTGTGGAGGCCCCACTGATCCGCCCCTTCCTGCTCTGCCACAGGAAATGTCACAACTGTGGTACCCTATAAAGGAGTGTAGCGTGGGGTGGTTGGGGATGGGGGTGGGTGGCTGGGCCCTTCCTGCCTAAAAGAAGAACCACGGACGAAAGAACAAGGAGGTAAGAGCAGAAACAATCAGTCAACAACAAATGCAGTAACCCTGAAAGCTTATCCTAATGTTAGATAAAACTGTAAAACCTGTAAAGCACCACCTGCAATAATTTCAGAGAGATATACCCTGTAAGAAACACTTTGCTCCAGAGAAAAATAAAGCAGTAACAGAAGATATACCTTGCAAAGACAATTTGAATCAGAAGATTACAGCAGTAATCTGTTAGCACACACCTGTAGGCACACCTTGTAATAATGCAGAAGAAGGTATACCAGCAACAACAATTTGAATCAGAGAAAAAATAAAGCAATGAAATGTTAGCAACAAACAGTAGCAATCCCTGTGAGTAAAAAATAAAAACACCACCACACAGTAAATCTGCTTAGCCAAACTAAGTCTTAATCCTTCTCCCTTGCTCTGGTAAGTTTCTCTACTCTGCCTTTCAAGCAGTCTTAGAAGGAAAGAGCTCAGGTGAAGCTAGGTGCCTTGGCCAGCAAACCAAGTCAACCACATAAATGTATACTGTATATGTGAAATCAGTGATAGCTTCACAAATACGATTAACACTTTTCCAAGTAACAGATGAATGCCAATACAGTTACAGCTCATGAAACCCAGATGTTTACAAGCTACAGTAGTTTGTAAATCTAAGTGTAACTGCAGCTGACTTCTTAGAAATAAAACATAATTATACGACGGTTCACATCCCAGTACTGCATACAAACTTTACAACCTTTACAGCAGGCAATGCAAATAGTGAACAATACAGTAAAAAAAACTTATAGGGATCCTACATATACTGTATCATGAACAGATGCAAAGAGTGTTACATATTATAATGTCCCCGACTGCTATTAGACTGCATTCTTCTGACAGGCAATGATTATGCACGAGTGCAATTTGCATACCCCTGATTTCATGTGTTTTTTATTTCACCAGCAGAACTCTTGAAACCATTTACCAATTGGTATAGTTAGTAACAAAGATCAATTGAACAAGCATTTGCAAGTTTACTGTGCTTCTTGGTACAACTTTACATGTGCATGAAGGAGTTGGGATAGGATAAGTGACACATTTGCCATACAGCCATAATCTATGTGTTATGAAAATCATACAATAAAAGTGCACAGTACTCCCATAAACTGACATCACTAACAGTGGATAATGCTAATGGGGAGATCGGGACTCTAATCTGTGCAGCTACCCAAACACATCTCCAATGGAAGTCAAATCAGTTATGCCATGCATGGCTGCAAGAGGTTCGATTCTGGCAACAAAGCAGTCAGTCAATGCTGAAAGTTGTGCCTCTTGTAGTATAGGCTTCTGTTGCTGCTAAGGAATGGTTAGCGAGGAGCTGAAAACTTTCCATTCTTCCATTCTACAAGAGGCACACCTTTCAGCATGGACTGAGTGCTTTGTTGCTGCTTTCCATAAACCGAAAATCGAAGTCAGAACTTATCCACATTGAAGCAGCTGCTGCCGAAGTTAAGAAATTCTTGTAACTAGCTTAGCATCTGGACTGCTCCAAAAGGCCCTGTGGTGGTGGAAACATACTTGGATTATGTCTCACTCATCTCCCTCCTACCCTGCAGCTGTGCCGTGTGGGGTCTCAACAGTTTATTTTATTTTGTGTGCCAGCTTGACTCATTTGGGGCTTTCATAACCAACATGGGAACTGACAGCAAAGAAAACACATCATTACCATCTCCAATATTGGTCGTTAAAGACCCAAATAAATCAAGATGGCAAACAAATTAAAGTAAGATGTTGGAACCCCACATGACATGGCTGCAGGGCAGGAAGGAGATGAGTGAGACAGCCACAGGAAAAACACTGTCAAAGATAAGAGCTGCATGCTGTGCAGAATGGACAAAGTGCCAGGATCAGGAAAAAAGGCCCTCCCCATGTCTATGCTGCCATTTGGGTAACTGGGTTGCTTTATTTAAAGTGAGGACAAATACCCAGCTAAGAACAATGAATGGGATAGTAATGTAAAAGTTCAACTTGTTATAGTAAGCTGAGCGGCTGCTCTGTTGCATGATAAAATTAAACAAGTCTTTCTGTTTGCTTCTCGTTTGGGGCTTAAACGCTCTAAAGAATAATTTTAATAAACAAATCAGCAAAGTGTTATAAAACATCCAGAGGGCATGCTGATGACATGAGGGAAGCACATGGGAGAACCACCTGCAAGCAATACAAACAAACTAGCTACCCCCCCGCACTGCATGCATTGGCACTGTGCCAGATAGATGCTAATTCTCAGGTCCAAATTCGGGTCTGTAGTGCAATGCCTAAACTAACCCTGTGATGCAGGGATAAATGGAAAATGTATAAGAGCCCCAGCCTCAGAATAACTGCATACTACAAAGGGAGCCTGCTTCTAACCAGAAACACAGAGGCAGATAGAGTAGTCTGGGACCCTGATGCAGCAGACCAAACTGAAGAGCACACAAATGAGAAAGGGACCCTGAGCGAGGTCTAAGGGTTCTGATTGTGAAGCCCTTGCCAAGTGTTGAGTAATATGTTATTTTTTTATTTATGCTTTTTTCTAATGGGATTTTTGTGAGAAAAGGGCATGCAGTTCATGCCCCTACAGAACAATTTGCAGCACAAGAAAGAGGGATCCTAGTGATACTCTGAAAGACTAGCTGATACTGGTAAATATCCAGTAAGATCATGGCCAAGTAGCCCTAATTAAAAATGATGGCTTTTTACTAAAGTATAGTTATGTGTAATCACACAGTACATTACCTTACAAAGAAACTGAATGAGCTGAAATGCTATTGAAGAAGAGCTATACGTAACATGTTCTTCTTGTTTACTGCACTTTTATGAAATGTCCTCAGAGAGTGTAGTCCTGTGAACACGTCATTAGTGGATTCATCAATGAATGTCAATGGTGGAGATTTTGCACTTCTGTGTAAATAGTAAAATACATGATCCATGCAGTTTGCACATTCAGGTGAGTTTTGTGGATTGAGCCTGGATGCATAACAGGGAGGGGCAGTATCTTGGAGATGAGACCTCATATGGCATCCTCTACTGCTGATGCTGTCTTGTGATTAGTGATTAGCTGATATCATCGATCTGACCATAGGCTCTGAAGTCATCATTTTGCTGATAGTTATGTCCAAGTGAATGAATGCTGCTATTATTTTGAGTGTATGTTTTATCTACTTATTTGCCGTGATTGCAAGCTTTTTACACCAACGGTGAGCTAATATTTATGAATCATAACCAGATTCAAATCTGTTTCACATTTCATATTTTTTGTAACTGACACAGTTTCTCTTTTTTTTTTTTGCTAATTTCTAAACATTTCTCAAGCTATGTCAAGATATGTTTTCTCTTTTCTGGTGATAATTCTGGCTATCGTCGATCATCTCAGTCTCAAAACCAGACTTGATTTGAATTCTCAGAGTGAATTAAATGAAATACTGCTGCTGTGCTCCTGACATTTACTTGCATGCAGCAGAACTTTGTAGACTACAGGCTGCATTCTGGCCACCCAAGCTGCTGTGATGTATCCATGACAATGACATATGCATGATAAAATGTTTACCTGGTGTCTAGTGAAGAGAAATGCAAATGAGTGCCTTCAATGACCTGCTCAATCTACTAACTCATGGATGTACTGTTTGGCAGAATGAATGTGTGAGCATCTAGTACAGAGACAAAACTGAAAAAATACAAAGAATTAAGCCTCCATCAGAAATAGGGACTTCACGAAGTGGCATACAAAATTAAAATACACAAAGGAAAGCTTGAAATCATATTTTTGAGGATTACATATTTACCCATGATCTTTTTAAAGATCATGGGCAATTAGCCCCTGATAAAAAATTATCGCCTTTTGGTCAAGTATAGTGATGTGAAATCACACAGTACATTAAATTACAAAGGAACTAAATAAGCTGACATGCTATTCAAAAATGGCTATACCTAGCATGTTCTTTGTTGTTTACTGCACTTTTGTGAAACAGCGTCAGTGAGCATAGTCCTGTGAACATGTCATTGGTGGTTTCATCAATGAATGGCAATAGTGGCGCTTCAGAGCTCATATGTAAATAGTAAAAAATGTGATTCATGGGGTTGACACACTCAGGTCAGTTTTGTGGCTTCAGCCTGCATGCATATCATGGAGGGGAAGTAGCTTGGAGACGATACCTCACATGGCAACCTCTATTGTTGATGCTGGCTTGAGATTATTTGCTACAATTAATCTGGCCATAGACTCTAATCAGCCATCATTGTTCCCATAGTTATGTCCAACTGAATGAATGCTGCTATGAGTTTTACTCTCTGCTAGACTTTGTCAGTAGTTACTGCCATGTCTGTCACCGATTATTTCTTGTGTATTTATGCATTCTGTTTTATCCCAGTGTCAGAGCTAGTGAATTGAATAATATGTTTTTAATATTTGGGAGTAAACATTGATATATTACATAACTTCCATTATTGTAACTCATTTCTGCTTATCATTCAAAACATGACAGCAAAAGCAGAGGTTCTGATAATGGGAGACTTCAACATGCCAGATACAGACTGGTCAATACCAGCAGGAACATCTGCCAGAACTAGACACATGGTGTATTCCCTGCAGGGGGAGGGCCTCAAACAACTGGTACAATAACCCACAAGAGACAGGGCTATCCTAGATCTAGTACTGACTAACAGGGAAAGGATCACAGATCTTCAGGTAGAAGGTCACCTGGATGCCAGTGACCATCACATGGTATGATACAATTTGGCCACTAGAACTAAATCATCCCAATCCAAGGCAAGAAATATGGGACTTCAGAGGAGCCGACTTTGATAAGATGGCCAACAGAGTTAAGATAGCCCTGACAAAAAGAAAAACAGGTGAGGGGGTACAAGCAAAGTGGGCAAGCATTAAGGATGCAATACTTGAAGCAATATCCCGTTGTGTTAGAGAGAAAAGAAAGTACAAAAGAAGAAGGAAACCACTTTGTTTCTCATAAACAGTAGCAGAAAAGGTCAAAGCCAAAAGGCTGGCCTTCAGGAAATATAAGGGAATGTAGCAGGATGAAGATAGGGAATCATACCAAACTTTCCTAAAGGATGCAAGGAAGGCAGCAAGGCAGACAAAGGCCCAAACTGAGGAAACACTAGCACAAACAGTAAAAGAAGATGACAAGACTTTCTATAGATACATTAGTGAAAGGAGAAAGTCCAGAAGAGGTATTGCTAAGATCAAAGGGGATAAGGGTGTGTGTGAGGAGGAGGACCATGTAAAAGCATCTATCCTAAATAGATACTTCTGCTCAGTATTTACGGAAGAGAAGGTAGGGTAGGGTCAACAGCTCAGCACCATGGACACAGGGGGGAAGGAGGTGTGCACTAGTCCCTTCACAAAAGAAAGGGCCCTACAAGAGCTCGCTAAGCTCAGGGTGGACAAGGCAATGGGGCCTGATGGCGTATATCCCAGGGTACTAAAGGAGCTAAGGGTGGAACTAGCAGAGCCATTAGCAGAACTGTTTAGTGAGTCTCTGAACACAGGACAGGTCCCAGAAGACTGGAGAAAGGCTCATGTGATCCCGCTCCACAAGAGTGGTAGCAGGGAGGAGGCAGAAAACTACAGATCAGTCAGTCTTACTTCAGTAGTGGGCAAGATTATAGAGGCATTCCTTAAGGAAAGGATAGTGCAACACCTGGAATCCATAGGAGCACAGGCTCCAAGACAGCATGGGTTCACAAAAGGAAGGTCCTGTCAAACTAATCTCATAGATGTCTTTGACTGGGTAACCAGAGTAGTGGACCAAGGGGGAACAGTTGATTTTGCCTACCTTGACTTCAGCAAAGCTTTTAATACTGTTCCACATAAAAGATTGATTAATAAGCTGGGTAGGATCAGGGTGGGTCAGAAGTTGATCAGCTGGGTGGCAAACTGGTTGACAGGAAGAAAACAGAGAGTGGTGGTAAGTGGTATACAGTCAGAAGAGATGTAAGTCACAAGTGGGGTACCTCAGGGATCAGACCTGGGGCCAGTCCTCTTCAATATCTTCATCAGTGACAATACAGATGGACTGGACGGTAAGGTGTGTCTGTTTGCAGATGACACCAAGAACATCTGACCGTGTCACACATACTATTAATATGGCCCACTGACCCACACTTATAGCAGGCCTTGGGCTGCCCTCCATACAATAAAACACCTCAGTCATGGCCCCCAAAAAAGGAATTTGGTAGATGTTGAACTCCTTCCACGGTTTTTTTCAGTAAAACCTTATATTTCCCACAAACTTATGATCTCCTGGATTCAGAGGCGAGTGTGCTATCTGCTGAGCCACTGACAGTCACTGCATGCTCCTACTCTCCCAATCCAACTGCACCTCGCACCAGAAGTGGCAAAACTCATATTGACTTTACTTGCTATATCACAGAGGGAAAAAAATAATAATAAAAATAATAATAATCTCCAGGCAGCCATCAGCCACCACCACACCAAACCTTTCCACAAAACATTTTTTACTCCTCACAGCACATGCCAGAGAGTCTATGGCAATGCCCATAGCAACAGCACAGGAGAATAAGCTAGCTATGACATACCCACTTAAAGAGAGATGAAATGGAAAGCATACGATTTTGCCCTACTGGACTTTGTTTCTGTAGTTGTGGAATAATGACTGTCAGATTTTCAATTGACAGAATGAAGCATTAGGTTAAAGGGACTGAAGTTAAAACCTTTGCCCAACTGAGACAAAGTACAGGGGGGCTGCTCTTTGACTCATCACATCTCATGCTGTTCAATGCAAAGGTAACAGTCTAGCCGCACATTTAAAAGTAATTTCATGAATCACAACATGGATTTAAATTTAATCAAATACTTGAGGTCAGCACCACATCGGACAACAGAGATATAACTCAACTCTCCCTGCTCAATACAGGATCATATGTTTATATATAGAATAAAAATAAGGGGGACGGCGATCGGAGGGTGCAAATGGTGGGTGCCACTAGACATAAGGGAGGGACTACATATTTAATTTTGGGGAGAGTGAGGGGTGCCACTAAACACCAGATCAAGGGGTCTCATGGCTCGCACAGCTCACACTGCAGCTGGCAGTACGAGTTCAGCTGTGGTTGCAGAAGTCAAGAAAATCCCAGGTTCTACATACAGAAAATGCAAGGGAAGTGCTCCTCTCACTAAGCTGGGCACCCAGGATTTCAGGTGCTCAGAAAAAGTATTTCTAACCCTAATTGTGAAAAACAAACACCAAAATCTAGCTAAACAGGTCACATTTAGCTAGGTTACGATCTTTGATTTGTAAAATTACAACATTTGTATGTATTTCTATGTATTTTAGTTTGTGGGAAAACAAAAAGCAAGATGGAGGCTCACAAAAAATATTTTTTTTCTCAAGAAAAAGATTGTCATTCTCACAAAAAAGGAACTAGTCTCACAAGACCACATCCTTTTTTATGAGATCAAATTCTGTTTTGAACTTTTACCCTCTATCCTGAAAACTGATCTTACCATTGAAAACAACGGTAAATGAAAAACTGAATAACTTTGCAACAGATAAAACATTTTTCACCAAACTAAGCATGGGAGTTCTGTTACCCAGGATGTTTCTACCATACAAAAATCATACCAAATTTCTTTTTCAAAAGTCTGGTTCTCAGAATCCACACATCTAACCAGAAAAAAACATGCCACATTAAAAGATCTACCCCACAGGACAATGCATACCACAATTTGTGCAACGCCATTGATTGGTTGCAAAGTTATTAGGTACAAAATTATATATATATTATTGTAGCACGGTAGTGCCACTATAGTTAGGGTTAAGTAACCCATTTATGGTTAAATCTGAAATTTGGCAGCTTAATAACTTTGCCACCGTATGACAGATGTGCCTGAAATTATGAATGCATAGTCTGACACCACAGATCTCTGTATCTGCCAAGTTTTGTTATGGTCAGATGAACAGTTGTGGAGCTGCAGAGTGCCAAAAAGTGCATAAATTATAGGTGTTTGCACTTTTCTTTGCTCACAAATACAGTCTGCATGTTTTGCATAGTTGGTCTGAAAACTTATGGGAACATGCAGCTAGGGATCCTAATGTGCCTTTCAAAGATTTTGTGAAAAATATTAAATAGTTCAAAAGTTATTCAAAAAACACTGAATCCCATTATAGTTTATGGGAAAAGTTAAAATATGCAACACTGTCGCAAATGCACTTTTTAATGTCACAAATTACCCTTTTACTTTCATGAGTCAGGCAATTTTCTTTTCAGTTTGTGGTCAGAAAAATGCTTGGCATTTAAATTTGGGACCCTCTAGGGACACAATTCTTGTTGTTTTCACCTAGTCGAGCTCCAAGGATGCTCCCCATGTCTTTTTGGGGGGTAAAACACCCCAGAAATGTTTTTTTAATTTGTGTAAAAAATAGTGTTCAAAGCACTTTTGCATATGCGACCCTTTGGGGAATTCTTTTTGTGAAAGTGTCGTGATTTGTGACACTACTTTGCGACACTATGCCCAAAACAATAAGAAATCTTTTCCACCCTGCTGCAAAGCAATAGTTTGGTCTTTTGGGCTGAAATTTGCAGAAAAGGACAGCCAACATCTCACAGATGTGCCTTTTGATGGTTTGGTCCCAAAACATTGCTGTGTTTCAAAGTTACTGCACTCTGAAGTTGACGATTTTCCCCTTAGGATAACATTCCGGCATCCACCGTGCATTTCGGGTCCCGTATCTTGAAAACAGTTCGAGAAACAAACTTTTCATTGCAAAAATTCTTAGTCCCCCACTGAAGGGCTAAGAGCAAAACTAGTTTGGAAAGTCATAAATAATATGAGATTTATTTTTTTTTCTACGTCCTACGGTTCTTGAGATTTAAGTAATTTAGTATTCCAAGTACTAATTTTCTGGTCCAAGGGCCATTATTGTGGCCACATTCTTTGTATTCACTGTGCTTCTCAATGCACCTTTTTGGGACACAAAGCATGTGCATTTGCGTTACTTTTACCATTAATGTTTGTGTTCACGTTCCCGTTACTTTTTGCATTAGCATTTCCTTTTGGGTCACAGTGTGCATTACCATTTGCAGTTGCATTTTCATTTGTGTTTCCATTTGCATTACTGTTACTGTTGGTGTTTTTGTTACTGTTTGCATTACCATTTGTGTTTGCATTTTTGTTACCACTACCATTTGCACTTGCATTTATGTTGTCTCTTGCATTACTGTTTCCTTGTGCCTCACCATTGCCGTTAGTATTTGCGTTTGTAATACTGTCATAGGCTGTAGGTAAATGATAGACCAATGAGGCAGATAGGAAGCAAAATAAATGCGTTACTTACATAAACATAAAGTGAACTGAAGGCAGCAAAATGAAAGAGAAGCAAACTGCATCAAAAATCAAAATAAACACAGCTAGAAATCACTAGCTATCCAGGATGTTAACAGCTTCACATCCTCCTGCTAACTGACTATCTGTTCAAGGTGAACAACTTATATTCCTCTCAGGGATCATGTGACTAGCTAACTCCACCCCTGTACATTTCTTTAAACATTATTTCTCTAAATACACTGCAAATATTTTATTTACATCACCCAAACATTTTTAAATCAAGATAGCAACTTGTATGCAGTAAGAAAGTAAATTACAGTCATTCTGGAGGTTTAAAATTGTCTCTGAGCACCAGAAAACACCACCCCCTTCTAGCTGCAGCACAAAAATAGCAAGGAAGTGGCTGGCTGAGTCTTAGAGCAGTGCTGAAGCTGAAGGTGGGGTGCTTCAGGATTGCTGAGATGCCAACAGTAGCTGGAAATCCTTTGTTTTCCCCAACGGCTTAGAAACCACACCAAAACATTCCAATTCAAGCATGAAGGATATGTACTGTACCAAACACTTTATTTCTGGCAGAAAATCTAATGCTGAGAGGAGTTAGGAGCCTGAATACCTTCAAGACAGTGCACACGTTCGAGCAGGCAGAAATTACTAGCACTCGCACTCGCACTATCGTGAAGGAGGTTAGCGGCTTATGTTCATTGGAAAAAGCTGCAGTTTAGAGAGCTCTCAGAAATGTGAGCATTTTGGGGGACAAACTATTGAACCAGAAGGTTCATAATATTATTTAAAACCTGAAAAGAGCAAAGAGGCACAACAGGGCATTTCTATTCGGCACCCTGCAATATCTTAAAATTGAGGGCTTTTCTTTATCTCCCTCAAGCAAATGGGCTATTAAGCAGGCATTTTAAATGGGGACTAGCCTGTGGAGAGAAAACGGCTCCAGATAGCTATTTTTACAGGGGACATAGGACGTTTTGTTTTCAATAAGGAGCACAACAAGCTCAAGGGACATAATTATACAGAGGAGACAGGACGCTTTTAGTCATTAAACAGGGGAGCAGTCCTGATGTCCTCAGTGTTATTAAACCAGGGCTTTTGTAGACAGAATGTGATTCTGGGATGTACTGGAAAACATAAAGATGGATAAACAACAGACAACAATACAATAAACATACAAACAAAGTGGATGGCTAGCCCAACAAACAAACATATAACAATACAATTACACAAAGACAAAGATGCGGAAGTACACCCAGGACCACTATCCACCTAGAAAAACAAAAAGGGGGGCAACTTCGGTCTCTCACAATTGCCGTTACCGTTTGCATGTCCATTACCATTTATGTTACCATTACTTTTTCCATTTATGTTTGCACTTGCGTTTCCATTACCATTTGTGTAATTGTTCCCATTTGCATCATGATGTGCATTACTGTTTGTGCTTATGTTTGCGTTACTGTTACCATTGCTGTTTTTCTTTTGAGTCACTATTGGTGTTACCATTTGTCTTTGCTTTACCTATAGCATTTGAGTTTCCAGTACCATTTTCATTAGCATTTTCATTTACGTCCCCGTGTGTGTTCACCATTTGCATTTCTATTTGTGCTTGCATTTGTATTTGCATTTTCATTTGGGTTACCATTAGCAGTTTAGTTTACATTGCAATTTGCGTTACTGTCTATGTTTGGGCTCACGTTTGTGCTTGCGTTTCCGTTACCGTTTTTACTTGCTTTTGTGCTTGCCTTTGTGTTACCATTTGCGTTACTGTTTCCTTTCATGTCACCACTGTCGTTAACGCTTCTGCTTGTGTTTCTGTTACCATTTCCATTTGGTTACCATTTGAATTACCATTTGCATGTGCGTTTTCAGTACCGTTACTGTTCTTGTTACTGTTACCATTACCATTGCCAGTGGCGTTACTGTTATTGTTAATGTTACCATTACCATTACTGTAAGGGTTATTACACATAATGGGAAGCATGGTGGGGCCGCAGCACTCCCACCACCATGTACCATTCAGTATTTATAGTGCACGTTCCCAAAAGAAAGGAGATTCATGGCAAAAAAATCCATTTAATGCATCAGTTAAGGTTGTTCTACAGTAACAAAAGCAGGAAAATTTGGTGTTAGGGTTGCCACCCCCACCATCCCACCCCCACTGCACCCAACAGGCATCGGGATGTGCATGGTGTCATCATGCCTAACTCTCACCCCATTCTCCCATACTGCACCACTTCAGCTTCTTTACACATGTAATGGGGTGAGAGTTAGGCACAGTGACCCTAACACACAACCCAAATGGCTGTTGATTGGGGTGGGGTGGTGGTGGGATGGTATAGGTGACAACCCAAACACCAAATTTCCTTGCTTTTGTCAATGTGGTACAACTCTAATTGATGCATTAAGTGGAGTTTTTTGATAGTTGCAAAAAACTTTGTTAATGAATCAGTTAGGGTTGAAGAGACAAAAGTAGGGAAATGAGACATTAGGATTGATACCTTAATACCCCCCCACCCTATCACCTCACCCCATCTTCCACAGATCAACAGGTGATGTGGTGAGCCTTGGGGTCATTGACCCTAACTCACATCCCATTAGATGTGTAAGAAAGCTGATATGGTACAGTACAGGAGAATGGGGTAATAGTTGGGCCTGATGACACCAAGGTACACCCATCACCTGTTGGTCTGTGGAGGGTGAGGGTGGGGTGGGTGATAAGTTGGGTGGGTGGGTATTAGGGTGTCAACCCTAATGCCTCATTTCTCTACTTCTGTCACTTAAATCCTAACTAATGCATTAACGTAGTTTTTTGCAATGAATTTCTTTACTTTTTAAGAATGTGTAATCTTACCCTTATAAGCTTTTGTCAGCGCAGGGCCCTTGGGGCCCTACACTCCCATTGTATCAGTTTTTGGGAGTGCAGGACCATACAGATCCTGCATTCCCATCTATCCATAAGTGCACAGACATTGTAATGAACTATCATTTTCCTAGGGCCTTGCACTCCTAGTATTGCATAATAGATGACCCAGCAGTCTGATTACTGCATAATGGTATCCATATGTGGGAGTGCAGTGCCCACCTACCTATAATTGTAGAGATGCAGCAGAGCCCAATACACATTCCAAGAAAGCCTTGTGCTGCAAATGGTGCAATATCTCAGTAACCTTAGCCACTTTGGAAAAAAATCCACTGCAGTTGTAATGATATGCTGGTAATCTGCATGTATGCTTAATACTCATGAAGGTGTACTAAGCGGTGCTTAGTGAAAAATCTGTATCCCAAGCTGTTTTCAAGATATAGGCACTGAATGGTGCCATGTCGGCCACAGTTTTATACAATGGGAAATGTCTCAAGTTCAGAATGTCATAACTATGTAACCAATGCAAACTGTTACATCAAACCAACGTAAGTCACATCTCTAGGCCACTCCCTTTCTACCCTGCAAATTGCAAGCCAAAAGTCCTAACTGTTCCTTTGCAAAGTTGTGGTAAAGAAACAGCAACCTATAAAAATCTCTGTTCATGAGCTGTCAAAATCCTTGTTTGTGAGCCAAATCCCTGTTCATGAGGTGTCAAAATCCCTGTTTGTGAGCCAATCCTTGCTCGCTAGGTAGGGCCATCTGTTGTTCCTTCACGAACAAGGATTTTGACAGCTCATGAACAGGGATCAGCTCACAAACAGGGATTTTGACACCTCAAAAACAAGGATTTTAACAGCTCATGAACAGGGATTCTTAGGGCCATCTGGTTGTCCCCTCATGAACAAGGATTTTGACAGCTCACAAACAAGGATTTTTCATGAACAAGAAGTTTGACAGCTCATGAACAGGGATTCTGACAGCTCATGAACAGGGATTCTTTTTTAGGATCCCTGTTGGTAAGCTGTCAAAATCCCTGTTCATGAGCCGAATCCCCATTTGTGTGGTGTCAAAATTCCTGTTTGTGAGATTATCCCTGTCAGCCAGATAGGGCCATCTGGTCATCCCCATATGAACAACTATTTTGACAGCTCACGAACAGAGATTGGCTTGCAAAAATGGATTTCACACCTCACAAACAGAGATCAGAAGCGAGTCACAAACAAGGATTTTTAAATGTAAAAACAGCCATTTCTTTGATTAAAGTAAATGGAGCCAAAGCCATGGGTTTCTAGAGGGTGTCACCCTGAACAAACACCATATTTCAATGTGTACAGAAGACATCCCTGGGGCAAACTACAAGGTTTTGTTTTTGAAGAAAATTGAAAACAAGATGGTGGCTCACAAACAGAGATTTTTTTCATACAAACAGGGATTTAATAAATCCCTGTTTGTGAGTTGTCAAAATCCCTGCTTGTGAGCCCAAATCCTTGTTCAAAGCTGTATAATTACCCAAAAGACTGAAGCGAGCATGCTCAGAACCTGAAATTTCAAAATTAAATAACCTTGGAATGGATTGCTATTTTTTCACCTACCCAACACTGACTTATTCTTTGGGGGAAATCCCTTTGTACCATGGAAATTGCAGGCCAGAATTCCAAATAGTGTGGATGCAGCATGATGAGGCTAAATCAGTAAGAATGGGCGAAGAAAGTGACTTTTACACTTTTTTCACTATGCACTGCACAAACTCTACACAGCTGATGAAAATGAAACTTGGTGTCTGAAGATATCTACATCATGGGACCATGCATACCAAATTCCGTGCAAATCCATTTAACAGTTGCAAAGTTATTAAAATGCAAATGTTAGGTTTAACATTAAACTGCTTACTCAACCCTAACTTTAGTGATGCTACTGCA
Organism: Neoceratodus forsteri; assembly: GCA_016271365.2. Classification (NCBI taxonomy): domain Eukaryota; kingdom Metazoa; phylum Chordata; order Ceratodontiformes; family Ceratodontidae; genus Neoceratodus; species Neoceratodus forsteri. The sequence continues at coordinate 205,124,586 of CM057451.1, forward strand.
CCATTATAATATATACATACATATATACATACATATATATATATATATATATATATATATATATTATAGGGGTGCGGTCATGCCCCCATATTTAGGGTTATGAAGCCTCTTCTATATTAAACTCAAAATGTTACACGTTAATGACTTTGGACTCGTTCAACGGATTTGCATAAAAATTGATATGCATGGTGGGGCATGGCATATCTTGTGATGTGCCAAATTCCAGTTCAGTGAGACTTACGGTCTTTGCACACCAAAACACTGTAAAAATGCACTTTTTGCCAGTTATGTGGGTAGTTTTTGGGATTTTGTCTGTGGTGCTGTGCGGCCGTCATGTGGTGTGCCACTCTGCGAGTGGGCTCATCTGAAAGAGCCTTGGTAAACAAATATGCCACTTTTCATTTTGTGAAAAAATATTAATCCATTCAAACGTTATTGCAGTTTTAAGTTCCCACTATAAGTCAATAGGAAAATTTATATGGTTGTTTTGCGAACAAAGAATGGGGTTTTGGACATCTGGTCCCTCCTCACGATCAAAGAATTTGCAGGCTCCCAGTCAAACAATCTTTGACACTGAGAATTTTTTTATCACAATGGGCTCCATCTTGTTTCAAGGTTCCAGTTGGAAAAACTCAAATATCTTGGCTCAGGAGTGACTCAGTAAAACTCAGATGGGTTTTGCTCGGGGGGCTTCACTCTATCAAGCTACGTCTTTGGTTTTGTTCAAAATGGTCAAAACATAGAGTTTCACAGATTTGTATTCTTTGATTGTTACTCGCTAATGATCTTTGTTCATCAACCTGCAAATTCTTTGATTGCAAGATTCTTTGACCACAATCTTTGTCCTGCACAGGGGACAAGATGGCCTGTTGAAAAAAGCAAATTTCTCAGCTCAGGGGTGGGTTATGAACACAAATGAGGGTGGGTTTTGCTGAGGGGGCTTCATTTTATTGAACCATGCTGGTGGTTTACTGTATTTATGTCTAAAATTTGAATTTCAGCATTTTTTATTCTTTGATCGTGAGCCTGCAAGTTCTTTGATCATGAGATTCTTTGACTGCAATCTTTGATCGAGAGGGAGGGACAAGATGGGCAGTTGAAAAAAAGCAAATTTCTCAGCTCAGGGGTGGGTTATTAACACAATTGTGGGTGGGTTGTGCTCAGGGGGCTTCATTTTATCGAAACTTGCCAGTGGTTTCATGCATTAATACCTAAAATTTGAATTTCTCCATTTTTTATTCTTTGATCGTGAGCTTGCAAATTCTTTGATGGCTGGATTTTTTGATTGTGATCTTTGATTGTGAGGGAGGCACTAGGTGGCCAGATTTTAATGCAACAGATAGAACAATTTTAACAATCCTTAACTGTAAAGATCTCGGAAACAGCTTGGTCTTTTTACTTGAAATTTGGAGGGTGTTGATGGCATATCCTGTAGATGTCAGACAACACATTTTCTATGGGTATATTGTGTGGAACAATTTACATTTGGTGGACAGCATTTTCCATTCTCTTACCGACTTGAAATATATACAGTACCTAGCCTTACTGCCAGGGATCTACATTTCAGTCATTAGGTGTCTAAAATCTTAACAGGTGCGGAAGTCTGCCACTCTAATGAATGAAAATCTCAAACTTTCTCATGTTGTATCTTGGAAACAGTTTAATCTTTTATACTGAAATTTCAAGGGTCTTCAGGAGATGTCCTGCTCATGTTAATTATGGTGTTTAGGTGTTGGAAAATTAATTTGTTGTGGACATATTGCATGACACACTTTATGTTTTGCATATGGCATTTTGCATTGTGGTACTGGGTTCACATTTATAGGGTGATTAGTGTTACTGCCATGGAGATAATTTGCTGTAGTTACATATCTGACATGTAAACACATGTCAAATTATGCCACTGTGATGACTGATACTTTGCTTTCTTTCAATGTGGTGGGAGCTTTTAGACCCCATGCTCCCACCCATATGCACTTCCAGCAATACATATGATATTCAGTAATTGTAGTCTTATCTTATGCAGAAATTTGTAAGTTGGTGGGACCATGGGGCTCCAAGGGCCCATGTGTCCATCAGCTTCTGCAACTTTTTATTTTTATATTCTTTCTCAAAAAGTAAGGAAATTCTATGCAAGAAAAACTTCATTAGTGCATCATTTAAGTTTAAAACACAAAAAGTAAGGCAATGAAAGTTTTATGCTTGACCCCCCCCCTCCTTGGACCTGCCCATCATCCCGGGATTGACAGCTGACGGGCTGTGTCCTTGTGGTTGTGAGCCCTAAATCTCAAACAAGGAATTTTTTCTCATGAATAGAGATTTTATCAGTCCTTGTTTGTGAGCTGTCACAATCCTTGTTCATAAGACAAATCCTTGTCACAATTTATACACCTATCCAAAAGACTGAACTGAGCATGTTCAGAACCCTAAATTTCAAAAATGAATAACTTTGGAAAAGATTAATATTTTTTCACCAAACCAATGCTGGCTTGTTATTTGGAGCATGCTCTTTCTACCCTGAAATTTTTAGGTGACAATTACAAATGATGTGGCCACAGTGTGATGATGGAAAATTGAAAAATCGGACAAATTTGTGAAAATAGCATTTTTTTCCACTATGAGCTACATGAAAGTCACATATCCGATCACAACGAAACTTGCTATGTTAAAAGACCTACCCAACTGGACTCTGCATGCCACATTTCTTGTAAATCTTTTGAATGGTTGCAAAGTTATTACAGTGCAAGATTTGAGGTTTATCATTAAAGTGCCTGCGTTTTTTTGTGCACCAAAACACTGAAAAATCCACTTTTCGTCAGTTTTAAGGGCAGTTTATTGGATTTTGTTTGTGGTGTTGCATGGCCATTGTGTGGCATGCCACTCTGCAACTTGACATGTTGAAAGGGCTTGGGTCAAGGAACATGCCACTTTTTGTTTGGTAAAAAAATATTAGTCCATTCAAAAGTTATTAAAGTATTAAGTTCCCATTATAAGTCTATAGAAAATTTATATGGTTATTTTGTGAAAGAAAAATGGGGTTTTGACCATCTGGTCCCTCCTCACAATCAAAGAATTTGTAGGCTCATAATCAAAGAATCTTTAACCATGAAGAATTCTTTGATCATGACGGCCGCCATCTTGTTATCATTTTGCAGTCTGAAAAAAAAAAAATCTCAGCTTAGGGGTGACTTATGAAGGGTCTTCCCTCTATTGAGCCATGCCTGTGGTTTCTCCTAATTCTGTCGAAAAATAGAGTTTTAAAGTTTGAAATTCTTTGATTGCAGCTTGCTAATGATTTTTGATTGTGAGCCTGCAAATTCTTTGATCATGAGATCTTTGATCGTGAGGGTACAACTAGATGGCCAGATTAAAAAATCAAATATCTCAGCCCAGGGGTGACTCATCAAGTAAAACTAGGATGGGTTGTGCTCAGAGGGCTTCATTCTATCAAGTCATACCTGTGGTTTGCTGTATTTCTCTGAAAAAAACTGAGTTTTAACATTTTTTATTCTTTGATTGCGAGCTTGCAAATTCTTTGGTCACGAGCCTGCACATTTTTAATCATGAGATTCTTTGACCGCAATCTTTAAAAAATCAAATATGTAAGCCCAGTGGTGACTTATAAAGTCAAACTAGGATGGGTTTTGCTCAGGGGGTTTTGTTCTATCAAGTCATGCCTGTGGTTCAATGTATTTCTCTGGAAAAAATTGAGTTTTAACATTTTTTATTCTTTGATTGTGAGCTTGCAAATTCTTTGGTCGTGAGCCTGAAAATTCTTTAATCATGAGATTCTTTGACTGCAATCTTTAAAAAATCAAATATGTAAGCCCAGCAGTGACTCATTAAGTCAAACTAGGATGGGTTTTGCTCAGGGGGTTTTGTTCTATCAAGTCATGCCTGTGGTTTAATGTATTTCTCTGGAAAAATTGAGTTTTAACATTTTTTAATTCTTTGATCATGAGCCTGCAAATTCTTTGGTCATGAACATGCAAATTTTTAATCACGAGATTCTTTGATCTTGATCTTTCTTCACGAGGGATGGACTAGATGGTCAGATTTGGAGGGACCAGATAGTCCAATTTTCACAACTTTTAAAATTACGTATCTGAGAAATGGTTTGGTCTTTTAACCTGAAATTTGGAGGGTGTTGAGGGGATGTCCTGTAGATGTGAACTATGGTGTTTAGGTGTCAGAACATACATTTATTGCATAGGTATTGCATGGTGCAGTTTATGATTTGCGGAGAGCATTTTGCTTTGTGGTACTGGCTAGAAATTTATAGGATAGCTAGTGTTATTGCCTTGGACAAACTTTTCAATGATTAGGTGTGTAAAATGTAAACAGGTGCAGAATTATGCCACTCCAATGAATGAAAATCTCAAATTTTAAAATGTTATATCTTGGAAACGGTTTGGTCTTTTAACTTGAAATTTGGAGGGTACTGAGGGGATATCCTATAGATGTGAATTATCGTGACTAAGTTTGGAGATACTGAGAGACGTACTTTGCATTTTGTGTATAGCATTTTGCATTGTGGTAGTGGCTAGACATTTATAGGGTAGCTAGCCTTACGGCAATGGATATAATTTTCAGTGGTTAGGTGTCTGACATGTAAACAGGTGCAGAATTATGCCCCTCCAATGAATGAAACTTTGTTTTGTTTCAAGCTGGTGGGAGCATGGGGTCTGCTCCCACCAGTATGCGTTCCCACCAAAAGAGATGATATTCAGCACTTGTACTGTTATGTTAGGCAGAAATTCACAAGTTGGCGGGAGCACTATCCCACCAACTTGAGCGAGTTTTTACTTTTCTATGCTTTCTCAAAAAGTAAGAAAATTCTATGCAAAACTGAATTAGTGCATCATTTTGGGTTAAAACACAAAAAGTCAGGAAATTAGAACCTTAGGGTTGCCCTCCCCATGTACCTTCCCTTCCTCCCGAGATTGACAGATGCTGGGATTGGTCATTGGAGTTGTGAGGCCTAAATGCCAACCCATTCTTCTTTTCTGTGGCTTGTGAATATGATTACACATGGAATGGGGTGACATTCCATGCTCTCTCACTTACACATTACAATGAAGCCATACAGTAGCCGTATAGGGCTGAAAAAGAAACCCTTGTAACACTAATTTGCCAATATCTCAGTAAATGTACAAGCTATGAAAAAAATTCCACTGCAGTTGTAATCATGACTTCAAAACCTCCATGTGTACTTAGTACACATAATGGTAGCAAAAAATCTTTATCTCACAATGTTTCTGAGATATGGGCACCTAAAGCTCTGTGGGCACCGCAATATTAACCTATAGGAAAAATCTCAATTTTATGATAGCATATCTATAGAACTGATTAACTTTTTACACCTAAACAGCATAATTCATATCTCTTGGACACTCCCTTTATATCCTGTAAATTTCAAGTCAAAAGGCCAAGCCATTTATTTACAGTGCGCTGGCAAGGTTTTTAAATCCCTAGTTTGTGTGGTTGCAAAATCCCCATTTGCGAGGTTAATCCCCATTCACCAGCTGTCAAAATCTCCATTTATGAGAAATCCTTGATTGGCAGATTTTGGCCATTTGATCTGGAAGTCGCCATCAAGGATTTTATCAGCTTGCGAAAGGGAATTGGCTCATGAAAGGGGATTCTGATAGCTCACGAGCTGACAAAATCCCCCTTTCACGAGTTGATCCCCTTTCAAAAGGTGTCAAAATCCCTGTTCATGAGCTAATCCTTGTTCATGAGAAGGGCCAACTGGTCATGAAATGATGATCAAGGATTCTGTCAGCTCATGAGAGTGGATAGGCTCAAAAAATTGGATTTTGACAGCTTGTGAAAGGGGATACTGACAGCTAAAAATCCCCTTCCACGAGCAGATCCCTTTTTGTGGGGTGACAAAATCCCTGTTGGCGAGATGATCCTTGTTCATGAGATAGGGCCATCTGGTCCCTAAGTTGCAATCAAGGCTTTTATTACCTCACGAAAAGGGATTGGCTCGTGAATGAGGATTTCGTCACCTTGCGAATGAGGATCGGAAGTGAGTCACGAATGAAGAATTTTAAAATTTAAAATGTTCATTTTTTGGACAAAATGAAGTAAACCAGGGTATTTGTTTATAGAGGGTATCACCCTGAACAAAACCCATGCCTCATTTGTAAAAGAAATCAGCCTTTGGCAAGCTACATTTTGTTTGGGGAGAAAAATGAAAACACGGTGGCCACTCACAAATGAGGAATTTTTCCTCACGAATGGGGATTTTATAAATCCCCATTTGTGAGGTGACAAAATCCTTGATCACAAGCCCAATCCCCTTTAGCAAAACATAAATCTTGGACTGAACTGAGCATGCTCAGAACCCAAAAATTTAAAATTAAATAACTTTTGAACAGATTAATATTTTTTCACCAAACCAATGCTGGATTGTTCTTTGAATAAACCTCTTTCTACCCAGAAAATTCTGATTGGCAAAAATCACAAAAAATTGTCAAAATAAAGTAAAAAAAAGAATGTTTGGTGCTTTGCTGCACAAAAACTGCAACTCCGACTGAAACACAACTTGGCAAATAAAGAGATCTACCATACAAGACTGCACATTCTGAATGTCATGCAAATCTGTAGAACAGTTGCAAAGTTATTAGCATGCAAAATGTGTGATTTAACATTAAACTGCTTACTCAATCCTAACTATACTGGCATGCCTGCATCAATATAATATATATAATAGTGGCACGGTAGTCTGAAATTTGACATTCACATTTTGGTACAATAGATCTCTGGACCTTCCAAGTTTCATAACGGTCGGATGTACAACTGCGGAGCTACAGAGCACCTAAAAAATCACAAATTACACATTTTCCATATTCTTTGCTCGTGTCTACAGGTTAGATGGTTTGCATGATCAGTCCAAAACCATCAGAGAATATGCAGCCAGGGTACCCGATGTGCCTTTTAAAGATTTTATGAAAAAATATTAAACGGTTCAAAAGTTATTCAAAAAACAAGTTTCCCATTATAGTCAATGGGAAAAGTTAAAATATGTGAAAGTGTCACAAATGCAGTTTTTAGTGTTGCAAATGACCCTTGTAGTGTCACAAATAAGCCATCTTGTTTTCAGTTGGTCACAGAAATCCTTGGCATTTTAATTTGGGACCCTCTAGGGACACAATTCTTGTTGTGTTCACCTAGTCAAGCCCTGAGGATGATAGCCATGTCTTTTTTTGGGGGTAAAACACCCCAAAAATATGTTTTTAACATTTTTGTAAAATGTAGTGTCGCATATGTGACACTTTCATGATTTCATTTGCAAAAGTGTTGTGATTTGCAAAAGTACATTGCTACACTATGGCCAAAACAATAGGGAATCTGTGCCACCCTACTGCAAAAAAATGGTTTGGTCTTTTGGGCTGAAATGTGGAAGGAGGAAAGCCAAGATCCTACAGATGTGCCTTTTGGTGGTTTGGTGACAAAATATTAGAGGGCTGCAAAGTTATACTACTCCAAAATTGTGATTTTTCCCATAGGCTAACATTACGGTGTCCACCACACCTTTCGGAGCCCGTATCCTAAAAATGGTTCAAGATACGGACTTTTCGTTGGAAGAATGCTTAGTCCCCTGCTAGGGGTCTAAGTGCAAAACTAGCCTGGAAAGTCATACATAATATGAGATTTTACATTTTTTTCTATGTCTTATGGTTCCTGAGATACAAGGAATTTAATATTCCAAGTGCTGATTTTCTGCCCCGAGGGTCATTATTATGCATTTTTTTTTTTTTTTTTTATATTTGACCTTTATCCTGGCAGGACCACCAGGCCATCCGCCCTGGTCACGGCTCCCGGAGACCTCAACCGCTGTCTATTTGCTGCTGGGGACCCACAGTCACCCCCGGCTTGCCCCCCGGAGGGTGGGGCCGCGGGCCACCTTCGTGGCCCCGGAACTGTAACTAGTCGGGGTCCCGCAGCGATGGCGGCTATGTGAGGCTCTCCAGGAAGGGCTTCATTTACGGTGGTCCTGCCCGCCTTCCTTTTTCCACCTTTTTACACCCCTGGGAAGGGCGGCGGGACGGCAATGACGCCCAGCGTCCGCCCGGCTCCTCCCCACGCCAGGGCGCCGGTTGCGGGGAACTCCTGATCTCCACCAGGGGTCCCCAATGCACCGATAGCTTACCCACACCCTCCCCGAGTAGGAGAGATGCCCATCGGACGCTCAACTTCTTTCCTCGTCGTTCTCTCACCTGCCCGGATCCGCCTTCGAACCGGTCGCCGTCGCAAGCCGAAATCCCACCGCTGCGCCGACGGGCCGGCTGTCATTATTATGCATACATTCTTTGTATTCACTGTGCTTTTGAATGCACCTTTTGGGAAAAAAAGGGTGTGCATTTGCGTACCATTAGCATTTCCACTTGTGTTTCCATTACTGTTTGCATTAGCATTTCCATTTACGTCACCGTGTGTGTTACCCTTTGCTTTTGTGTTTGTTTGTGTTTCCTTTGGCATCATCGTTGGTGTTACCATAAGCATTTGCGTTTCCAATTGCGTTACCATGACCGTGTGCATTACCATTTGCATTTCCATACAAACTTGCATTTGTGTTTATGTTTGTGTTAGTGTTTACTTTGGCATCATTGTTGGTGTTACTGCAACTGTTTGCGTTTCCAGTTGCATTACCGTTACTGTTTGTGTGTTCATTACCATTTGTGTTTGCATTTCTGTTGGCCTTAGCATTTGCATTTCAGGTAGCATTTCTGTTGTTGAGTGCATTACTGTTTCCTTCTGCATCGCCTTTACCTTTTGCATTTCTGTTTGCGTTTGTGTTATCATTTGCATTTTCGTTACCATTTGAGTTTCCATTGCCTTTAGCATTTGCGTCATCATTTTCATTACTGTTTGTGTTTCTGTTGCCATTAACATTTGCATTACCATTTGCATTACCATTTCTGTTTTCATTTACATTTGTGCTTGCGTGTCTCTTACCATTTGCATTATCATTTCTGTTTGTGTCACCATGTGTGTTACTGTTTGCACTTGCGTTTGCATTACCATTAGCGTTACTATTTCCTTTTACCTCACTATTTCCATCACCATTTGTGTTAACATTACTGTTTGTGTTTTTGTGTTTGCGTAGTGCAGTGCAAAACATTATGTTTTTGCTATTTTTGTCTGCACTGTCTTCCGATGCATAGTGCAGCCAGTGTGTGGCTGATTGGTCTGAACCATGGCACATGGCACATTCCTTTGTTCAAGGAATATGCCAGTTTTTGTTTGTTCTGTTCCAGAGTTATTGCCATGTGAAGTTGGCCCACTTTGGTGCATTTCAATTGTGATTTCTGCCATTTTGTGGTGGAAGACTTCTTAAAGGTGCAGAATATAAAAATTGAATATCTCTGGAATGGTTTGTTCTTTTCACACGAAATTTGGAGGGTATTGAGTGGATGTCCTGGAGATGTGACATATGTTATTTACATGCCTGAAAAATAATTTGTTGTGGAGATACTGTATGACACATTTAACATTTTGCGCATAGCATTCCACATAGTGCTACTGGCTTGAAATGTATAGCATAGGTAGACCTAGAGGTGCTGAGGTGTCTTGCAGTAGTTTGGTGTGTAAAACATTAACAGGTGTGGAATTATGCCACTGCGACAAATGAAAATTTGGTTCATTGCCCTTCAATAACTTCTAGACCATGTGTCTGATTTGCCTGGCATTTGGAAATAGCAAAGATTAATAATACATCTTTGTGACAATTTTTGGATCGCTGGGACTTACGGTTGCTAAATTGTGCATGTTACATTTTTTGCTCATGGCGCTGCGCTACCGTTTAATGGATGTACACACAGTTCTGGATACACATTCCATTCACTATTTATAGTGCACTTTCACAAAAAGAAGGGAAATTCATGGCAGAAAATGCCATTTAATGCATCAGTTAGGGTTGTTCCACAATGACAAAAGCAAGGAAATTTGGTGTTAGGGTTGCCATCCCTTGGACCCCACACCCATCTCGCCCCTACCAACAGGATTTGGGGTGTGCACTGGGGTCATAGGTCCTAACTCTCTCCCCATTCCATGTGTAAACAAGCTGAGGTGGTGCAGTATAGGAGAATGGGGTGAGAGTTAGGACCGACAACCTCAACACAAACCCCAATGCCTGTTGGTGGAGGAGGGGTGGGCATGGGGTTCAAGGGGTGGCAACCCTAACACCAAATTTCCTCACTTTTGTTGCTGTGGAACAACCCTAACTGATGCATTAAATGGAGTTTTTTTGCCATGAATATCTATATAAATAAATATATTTATGCAATGGGGTGGACAAATATTCATTGTGATATATGCTTTTACCTGAGTCACTGTATGTATAAATACATTTATACATACAGTGACCATTTATACACACAGTTACTATGTCACAAATTTCTTTAGAATTCATTTAGAATGTTCAGATGCAGAAACAGTACTAACCATAATCAAATGAGAATAACTTTAAAATGAAAAAAAGATGGCATGGTACTGTGAACACGAAAATTGTTCAGCACAAAATTATCTACAAAATGAGTGGTGTTTCATGTATAGATACCTTATAGATTTTTACAATTAGCAAAGAAGCAGAAGAAAATTGAATTTTTTGTTCACTTTTTTGACAAACAAATGTTAATAACATTAAAACCAAAAATGATAGCATGGTTCTGTAAGCACGAAAAATGTTCAGCATAAAAATATCTACAAAATGAGTGGTGTTTCCTTTATAGATACCTTTTAGTTTTTTTTATAATTAGCAAACAACAGCATAAAACTCAATTTTCTTTTCCCTTTTTGACAAACAAATGTGAATAACTTTAAAATGAAAAAGGTAGCATAGTACTGTGAGCATGACATTTGTTCAGCAAGAAGTTTTCTACAAAATGAGTGGTGTTTCATTTAATAGCAACTACTATGTTAGGCGGACATAGTCTAGGAAAGTTAACCAAAACTCCCAGAAATTATCATTTAAAATAAAGATAAACAGTCAAAACCAAATGTTCCTGCACTGATAGAAAGCATCTCTATTGCATAAATGAAATATACAATTGTGAGCTGTCAGATAAATGATTTATCTACACTTGTGCTGTTTAACCTTGGACACGTCACTCGTGGCTTATGCCACTCATGAGGCTACCCAAGGTCAAACAGCACTTGTGTAAATAAATCAATTATCTGACAGCTCACTATTGTATATCTCATATATATATATAATAGTGGCACGGTCGTGCCACTATAGTTAGGTTTGAGTTGCCAGTTATGTACTAAAGTTTGGACATTAATAACTTTGGACCTGTTCAATGGATTTGCCTAAAATTTGGTACATGTATTGAGGCTCACTAGATCGCTTGATCTGCCAAATTGTGGTTCAGTCAGAGTGCTGCTCTCCATGTATGAAAGTGCTGACAAATGCTACATTATCCATTTTGGAGGCACCTTTTGGCATTCTAAATGTGGTCCTGCATGGCCATCATGTGGTGTGCCACTCTGCAAGATAGCTCATTTGAAAGAGCTGTCATGGCCAAACATGCCACTTTTTGTTTGGTGAAAAACTATTAAGGCATTCAAAAGTTATGGAAGTTTTAAGTTCCCATTAAAAGTCAATGGGAAAATGTTTATGTTTATCTTGTGATCAAAGAGTGGGGGTTCTGACCATCTCATTCCACCTGGCAGTCAAATAATTTGCAACCTCATGGTTCAAGAATCTTTGATCCTGAGGCATTTCCAAAATTCTTTGACTGTTAGGTCTGCCATTTTGTTTTCAGTTTTTTGATAACACAAACACAAATATCGCGGCTCAGGGGTCACTTCTGAAGTAAAACTTCGATGGGTTTTACTCAGGGGACACCGATCTATCGAGCCATTGCTTTGGTTCCATCAAAATCTGTCTAAAAATGGAGTTGTAAGCTTTTAAATTCGCTGTTCGTGGCTCACTAACGATCTTTGATTGCAAATCTGCAAATTCTTTGATTGCGAGAAACTTTGATCGCGATCGTGCATCGCGAGTGAGGGACGAGATGGCCAGATTGTAAAATTCATTTCTGTAGCCTGGGGTACCTTATTAACTAAAATAAGGGTGGATTTTGGTCAGGAGGCTTCCCTCTTCTATATCTGAATAAAACAGTGTACTTTTTATTATCCCTGGTAATCTAGCAGCCCCCTCTCCATCATAGCAATGTATATAATGATTTATATTATCCTTGGTAGTCTAGTGACCCCCCAAATGAGTATCCTATTAGTATCTTTATTTATTATCCATGATAATCTAGTGGCCCCCTATGTGTGATGCATATTTTTTTTAATAATTATATCCCTTGCGTTACCCTTTGCTTTTGTGTTTGCGCTTGCGTTTGCGTTACTGTTACCATTTCTGTTTTTGTTACTGTTTTTGTTTGCATTTATGTTTGCTTCATAGTGTACATTACCCTTTGCATTTGCGTTACTGTTACTATTTGCATTTATGTAACCCTTTGCATAGCATTTCTGTTTATGTCACCATGTGCGTTACCCACTGCGTTTGTGTTTGCGCTTGCGTTTGCATTAATGTTACCATTTGCATTTCTGTTACTGTTCTTGTTTGCACTTACATTTGCTTCACCATGTGCATTACCATTTGTGTCTGCGTATGTGCTTGCATTTGTCTTTACGTTTACGTTTGTGTTTCCTTTCCTACCCTTCCCCAGCTGGCGATTGGCACAACCCACCAATCACCTCCATGGCCAGCTGCCGACTGTGTGTATTACCAGCAGCAATTGAAAGAGGCGCTAGGAAATAATTTCTGAATGACTCTTTCAATTGCCGCTGGTAAAACACACAGTCGGTGGCTGGCCAAGGAGGTGAGAGGTGGGCTGTGCCATTCACCGGCTAGGGAAGGGTGGGGGTGCTGACTGGGCTGTCATGGATGGGTGGGGGGCCACTAGACTACCAGGTATTGCTAAATTCAAGTCAATTTAATTATGATGGGAGGGGGGACTGCTAGACTACCAGGGATAGGAATATTAATTATTAAGAACTACAGATCACGGGTGGGGGGCACTGGACTACTAGGGATATAATTATTAAAAAAAATAGGCATCAACACACATGGAGGGCCACTAGCCTACCAGGCATAATAACAAAGATACTAATAGGATACTTATTCGGGGGATCTACTAGAATACCAGGGATATGATACATCATTATATACATTGCTATGATGGGGAGGGGACTGCTAGACTACCAGAGGTAATAAAAAGTATGCTATTTTATTCAGATACAGAAGAGGGAAGCTCCCTGACCAAAAAACACCTTTATTTTAGTTAATAGGGTACCCGTGGGCTACAGAAACAAATTTTACAATCTGGCCATCTTGTCCCTTGCTCTTTGTTCATGAATGAGCAATTTCTTTGACTGCCAGCATGCAAATTCTTTGATCGTGAGATTCTTTAATCGCGATCATGCATTGCGAGTGAGGGACGAGATGGCCAGATAAAAAATGTATTTTCTCAGCTCAGGAGTGTCATAGCAAGACAAATGAGGGTGGGTTTTACTCAGGGGGTGTTGTTCTGATGAACCATGGTGGTGGATTACCACAATTGTGTCAATTTTGTAAATTACACTAGTTTTTATTCTTTGGTCATGACCATGCAAATTATTTGATCCCGAGCCTATAAATTCTTTGATCGTGAGATTCTTTGATCGTGTTCATGCATCGTGGGGGGTAGGATGAGATGGCCAGATTAAAAAATCAATTTTTTCAGTCCAGGGGTGCGCTAGGAATTTAAATGAGGGTGGGTTTTGTTCAGGGGGCTTCTTTCTGTCAAACCATGGTGGTGGTTTACTGCAATTCTTTCAATTTTGTAAATTATTAAAGTTTTAATTCTTTGTTAGTGAGCCTGCAAATTCTTTGATTGTGAGCCTGCAAATTCTTTGATTGTGAGATCCTTTGAATGGCATCTTTGATCATAAGGGCAGGACAAGATGGACAGATTTTTTATAATGGAATAGATAGGGAAATTTTACCAAACATTAAGATTTAATAACTCGGAAATGGTTTGCTCTTTTTACTCAAAATTTGGAGGGTGTTTATGGAATGTCCTGTAGATGTGAATTATGGTGCCTATGTGTCAGAGAAAATTTTTTTTACAGACATGTTGCGTGACGCACTTTACGTGTTGCGGACAGTGTTTTGCTTGTGGTGATGGCTTGAAATTGATAGGATACCTAACCTTAGTATCATGGATGTAGTTTTCAGTTGTTGTGTGTGTTAAATGTCAACAGGTGTGGAACTGTGCCAGTCTGATGAATGAAAAGCTCGTACATTAAAATATTATATTTCGGACACGGTTTGTTCTTTTCACTTGAAAATTGGAGGGTGTTGACAGCATGTCTTGTGGATGAAAATTACAGTATTTCCATGTCAAAAAATTTTATTTTGTTGCAGATATGGCGTGGTGCAGTTTACGTTCTGTGGACATCGTTTTGCTTGTGGTGGTGGCTTGAAATTGATAGGCTACCTAGCCTTAGTGTCATGGTTGCAGTTTTCCGTCATTGTGTGTGTTAGACATCAACAGGTGTGGAACTGTGCCGCTCTGACAAATGAAAATTACTAATTTTGATATGTAATATCTTGGACACAGTTTGGTCTTTTTACTTGAAATTTGGAGGATGTTGATGGCATGTCCTGTAGATGTTAATAGAGGTGTTTACCTGTTGGACCATATATCTTATGCGGGCATATTGTGTGGTGCAGTTAACATTTTGTGGACAGTGTTTTCTATTGTTGCACTAGATTAACATTTGTTTGGTGGCTGGCCTTGATGTTGTGAATGCACTTTTAAGCGCGAGGCCCAACTTTCACAACTTTCTACTTTTCCATTTTTTCTTAAAAAGTAAGGAAATTCTATGCAAAAAACTTCATTAATGCATTAGTTAGGGTTCTTCTACAGTTAAAAAGTGAGGACATTTGATTTTAGGGTTCCCACCCCTAGCACCCCATCCCAGCCTGCCCCCACCAACAGGCATCAGGGTGTGCGTTTGGGTCCTTGGCCCTCTCTCCCCATTCTCCTACACTGCACCACCTCAGCTTGTTTACACATGGGAAGGGGTGAGAGTTAGGGCCAAGGACCCCAATGCACCCTGATGCCTGTGCGGCGGCTTAGCGACTGGGGTGGGGGTGCAAGGGTGGGTACCCTAAACTGAATTTCTTCACTTTTTGCTGTAAAAGAACCTTAACTGAAGCATGAAGTAAGTTTTTTTCCATAGAATACACACACACATATGTGTGTATATATATATATATATATATATATATATATATATATATATATATATATATATATAGATATATATACACACACATATACAGTACAAGTCACATTAAACTGTTCCCCCAACTCACCGGTTGGCATTTTTTCAGTGAGTTGTGTAAATGTCCCACTGCAATGAATTATAAAGAGTTTTCTAATGGGTTGTCTATTAGCTGTTAATCAGTTGCAGCTCACTGAAATCTCTTATTTAATGCAGTGTACTAATGAGTGCACACATTAAGCAACTCCAAAAATGCTGTTCAGTACTGTATAACTGGAGCTCAATTTCACTGCAGTGAATGTCATGTCCGCTCCAAATAAAAATGCCACCTGAGAGTCTGGGGGAACACAGGAAGAGGGAAATGGGTGGGCACATCTTTGGTATCATCTGTTTTCATTATTTGTCAGCTGTTTAAATGCCTCTTGAAATCATGTCAACCCCAAATAAAATGCGGCCTGAGAGTCTGGGGGAACATGGGAAAATGAGGAAGGCAGACAAATAATCTATCGGTGAAATGTACCGCGTGGACGAATTAGGGAAATTGGAGTTGGGGAAATATGTGTCGGTAAGAGCATAGTCAAGCAATCGTTCTACTGTAGACCCATAATGTACACTTCATAGTATCCCCCCATCCCTGATTCCTGATCTTTAATGCTGTATAGTAAAGTACTTTATGGTTAATCTCCTGGTGGTCTAGTGGTCCCTCCTGCAACCCCTTCTCATCCCAACAGGTAATATCTAATACTGCTCTTCCCATCCTCAAAGGAGCAGACCACCAGAACAGCACTCCTCATCTCTCTTCCATGGCTGGTAGCCCACTGAAAAGTTAATGAACAAGGACATACTGGCTCTTCTCATTCTCATTCATTAACTTCCTAGTGGGCTACCAGCTGTGGAGGAGAGAAGGGCTGTAGAGGTGGCCCGTTCCTTTTGAGGATGGGGAGAGTGGAGTGTGACATTACCTGCCGGGATGGGGAAGGGTTGTGAGAGAGACCACTAGACTACCAGGAAATAAAGGAAAAAGTACGGAAATGTACATGACTGAAGATCGGGATTCAGGGATGGGGGTGCTACTACACTGTACAGTACCTTTACCACTAGATCACCAGAGGAAAAAATATAACTTTTACAGTACATTACAGTACTTTTAGGGTAATTGAGATGGGACTGACTGGGTGGAGGGGGTCAGCTGCATATAGTACAAGTACCTACAGTACAGTACTGTACAGTACAGGTACTTCTGGTTTGCTGTTCTCAAGGAGGTGCTTTGCTCTACTGTACTGTCAATATGCAAATATAACATACAGTATATTAAAAATACAGTACAGCACTGTACTGAATAAATAATGTACTGTACAGTAAACAATGAGTGAGTGAGAAGTGGGATTTTGGCATAGGCAGTCAAGTTCAGAGCTAAGAGAGAGGCAAGATGGTGGATACTGTAGTGCTGAAATTATATACAGCACAGTGCATCACTGCAAATGTATTTGGGAAATGCATTGCGTGACAATTGGAGTGGGAGCTGAAGTGAACTGTATAGTGGCTGGAAGTGCACTGCATGTGAGCTGATGACTAATTGAAAAAGTGTTTGTGTTTTATGCATTTAGAATTGCCACTGTACTAGCAGCACAAACAAAATGCCACAGCAGTGAGCTTGATGAACAG
The DNA here is from genome assembly GCA_016271365.2 of Neoceratodus forsteri. Classification (NCBI taxonomy): domain Eukaryota; kingdom Metazoa; phylum Chordata; order Ceratodontiformes; family Ceratodontidae; genus Neoceratodus; species Neoceratodus forsteri. The sequence continues at coordinate 205,141,551 of CM057451.1, forward strand.
TTTAATGTGACTTGTACTGTATGTGTGTGTGGAGTGTTAGGGTTCACAACACTAACACCCAACCTCACCCCTCTCTCACAACCCTACCACTCCCCCAACCCCCACCATCCGTACACCAACTGGTGTTGGGGTGTGCCTTGGGGTCATCGGCCCTAACGCTCACCCCATTTGATGTGTAAGGAAACTGAGCTGGTACAATATAGGAGAATAAGGTGAGCATTAGGGCTGATGACCCAAAGGCAGACCCAAACATCAGCTGGAGTGTGAAGGTGGGGTTGGGTGGGGGTAGTAGGGTTGTTTGGGGGGTGAGATGGGGTGTTAGGGTTTGGAATCCTAACACCACATTTCCATACTTTTATTACTCTAGAATGAACCCTAACTGATGCATCAATAAAGTTTTTTGCATTGAATTTCATTATTTTTTGGAGAAAGTCTAATTTCACCCTTATTTTGGTTGTGGGAGTGCAGGGCCCTCTGGGCCCTGTGCCCCCATGAGTCTATAGTGTGTTGGGGGAGCACAGGGACCTCTGGGCCCTGTCCTACTATGCATGTGTATTGTAATTGTCCCTCAGTTCCATATGGAAGTATACGGCCTGGAGGGCCCAGTGTTCCTATCTATAAGTGTAGAAACATTGTAATTAACCTCCATCTCCTTGTAGAAGTGCAGGGCTGTTTGGGCCCTGTGCTGCCATCAGTCCATAATGTTATCAATCCCTCATTTACATGTGGTAGCGCAGGGTCCTCCAGGTCCTCCGGTCTCAATAGTCCATTATGGGACTTTATCACAGTCACCTTAGCTCCATTCATAAAGTTTTTCCCCACAGCTGTAAACAAGGCCTGGAAACATGCATAACTGCTAAGTATACCTAATGGTGTACTGAGCTGCCTGATGCAGTGCATCTGTACTTCAAAGTGTTTTTCAAGATATAGCTGCTGAAAGGTACCCCAACCATTACAATGTTATCCTATGGGAAATTACTAAACTTAAAAATGATATAAGTATGGAACAGATGTAAAATGTATCAGCAAACCAGCAAAAGACACATCTGTTGGGCAAGCCCTTTCTATCCTGCAAATTTCAATCCATAGCTTTGCAATGCTGTGACAAAGAAACAGAACATTTTTAAAAAGTAGTGCTGCAAATTGTGACACAACCCCAGTAGTTTCACGAAACAGTGCTGCAGTTTGTGGCATGTTTACAAAAGTAGTGCTGCAATTTGCAGCAGTAGTGTCTAAAAGTTGTGCCATCAAACCAGCCCAATAAAAATAAACATATTTCTGGTGACTGTAATGCAAAAGTAACAACAGAATCATGATCTCTGGGCCCTGATTAGGTAAACACAAGTGTTGATGCTTACCAAGGGGCAGTACTTTTTAAAATATTTAGTTTTTTTCTTTGTTGCTAACTGAAAACAAATTGGTGGCTGCATGACACTTTTCTAGTGCTTGCGAAAGCTTTTGCATGGCACATCTAATTTTGTCCCATAGTAAATAATGTGAAATATAGAATTTTATTAACTTTTGAATGGATTAATATTTTTCACCAAACCGTCAAGTGGCACAGCTGTGACCAAAACTCCATAGACCTTGAAAATTTCAGATCTAACTCCCAAGTAGTTTCAGATAAATATCGTGACAAAGAAATTGGCAAAAAAGTGATAATTTTCACATTTTGTGACATTTTATCTCTCCGCATGTGTACATCCAAGTGGAACAAAACTTGCCAAGTGCAGAGATCTACAGTACCCAACAAGGCATGAGAAGTTTCATGCAAATTGGTCAAGAAGTTGCAATGTTATTAAAGTGCAAAATTTGGCATATTACAGAGGAGTGGCTTGAATCCTAACTATACTGGTGCTACCACACCAGTATAATATATATATATATATATATATTATTTGCAAAAAACTACCATTTAGGATTCAACTTACTGCTACCAAAGTAGGGAAATGTGGTTTAGGTTTCCCAAGCCTAACTACTCATCCCCCCCAAGCAGCAACTGGAAAAGACCACACAAGCAACCACAGACAGCCATCATCAGTTAGACAAACAACATACAAATGTTTCCATATGACACTGGTTCAGTTGCACTGGTGTGTTACCGTCATGGATTTGTATCTGGTACACACACTGCAAGACATACACAGTCACTTCTGACTGCAGATAGAAATCCACAGTACTGAAATCACAACACTACTTCTGTGTGCAGAAGAACAGGGTCCTGCAGTCACTAATACAAGTCCATTGTACCCAAATTCCAAGTTTCCTTTTGTCTGCAGAAGTGAGTGTTCCTATGGGACCTATCAGCCTTGTAGTCCGGGATACTCATCCACAGTGTAAGACATGCACACATTTCTGTCTGCAGATGCACAGGATCCCAAGACAGGAATCCATTGGGATTTCCATGGGGCTGTGTAGGTGCAGGGCTCAGAAAGACACACACTTCCATGTAACTATAGATGCACAGAATCAGGACCATGCAAGTCCTGCACCTAAGGAAGAGTCTATCTGGCTGGAAAAGTGCGAGGACCTCTGGGCTCTGTGCAGCTAAGGATACAGACATGCAGGACCCTCTGAAGAATCCACTTCATTACTGTATGTTGTTACTTGTTCTTTTTCCATGAATGTACTTTACTGTAACATTATTTTCTCTTTTGCTTTTTTTATTACTGAATTTATTTGCTTCCATATGTTTTTTTACTGCATCATGAAAGCAATTCTTATGAAAGTGGTTTTCATGTTGGTGAAACTGCTCATTAATGAAAACATTTGAAAGCAAAAATATTTTGTTTAATAGTGATTTTGAAGTGACAAAAGCAAGTTTTGTTCAGTGGGTTTCACTAGTGCAAAAATCCAGCCATTGTTAGAATGTCAATTTTTCTGAAATGTACATGGTTGAAAAATGTGCCAGTTTCTGACTGCTACTTTATAAACAATACAATTTTGACGCTTCAAGCTTGTGAAAGCATGTTGCTTGGCTGTCCATGGGCACTGCCTTTTTGTACAACTACAGATGCAGATGAACAGGGCCCTTAGGGCCCTGCATCATGGGAAGAATCCATCTGTCTGTGGTGCAAATACAGAGGCAGATGAGCAGAATTGATGACAACAATCTGTAAGAATGTACATGGGTCTATTCTTAGTGATGTGGAAGTTCAAGACCCTGCAGTCCCTAAATTTCCATGAGACTACAGATGCAGACAGGCCCCTGTGCCAATGGAAGAGCCTATCTGGTTGCAGACATGCAGGGTCCTTCAGGCCCTGTGCTTCTGTGCAGCTATAGATAAGAATAGCAGTGGGCAAAGTGAGTGGAATTTGCTTTGCGGAGAAATCCATGAAATTCTGCCCATTTGGTGTAGCGGAGTGCAAAATTTTGCCTGGTGGAGTGGCGAAATTTCACCTGGTGGAATAGCAAAATTTCACCTTCTGCAGTGAAATTTCACCTTCCATGGTGAAATTTTGCCTCCTTCAATGGGCAAAATTTCACTTAAGCAGGGTATAAGTTAAAATAAGTAAATCCCTGGTGGCTAGTGGTCCCTCCTCCCACCTGTCCCACATGCAGAGACAAATCTCTGGAGGCTAGCAGTCCCTACCCCCACCTGTCCCACAGGTAATTGTACATTATTGAATTATCCATAGTGGCGAGTGGTCTCTCCCCTTCACCCGGTAATAACCCGCCCTGCTGCTCACTGTGGAAATATACAGTAACCCCCCCACCAGCATCCCTCTGTATCTCCTCCTCCTTTAGTCTTTAATATTATCCTGTTGAAAGAAAAAAACATCTCTGGTGGTCTAGTGGTGTTTCTGTAAATGTTAAACCCCTCCTGAATCCGATCCCTTCCCCAGTCCTCATAAATCCGATTCCCTGGTGATCCAGTCCCTCATTCAGCTTCCAAGCTAGATGTCCCTGGCGAACTTCAGCCCTCCTATCTTAAATCCCGACAGTGAAAGTTGCCAGAACAGACAGCCTGTCTTTTTCACGGCTGGCCCATTCAACCGGAGCTGGAATCACGAATGAGCTTCATTGACAGCAACCAGTCAGCAGGCCAGCCATAGAGGAGACAGGAGGGCTGGCCTGGTCTGCCAGTGCTGCTGCCAGGATTTAGGATGGGAGGGAGTGGGGTTGTCAGGACATCTGGCTGCTGGGGAAGCTGGGTGGGGGCACTGGATCATCAGGAACTGTATTTATGGGAACTGAGAGGGGGTTAAAATTTACAAAATACCACTAGGCCACCAGAGATTTTTTTTCTTTTAACAGGATAATATCAAGGACTAATGGAGGAGATATAGAGTGATGTGGATGGGGGGGGGTTTACTGTACGTTTCTACAGTGGGTGGTTTATTACTGGGTGGAGGGGAGGGATCACTAGCCCCGATGGATAATTTAATTATTTACAATTAATTACATGTGGGACAGGTGGGAGGAGGGACTGCTAGCCACCAGGGATCCATTTATTTATAACTTATTACTAAGTTACGCCCACTCTAAGGTGTAATTTTGCCTGTAGAGAGAAGACAAAATTTTGTTGTGGAAGGCAAAATTTTGCCCCCAGAAAGTGAAATTTTGCCTTGGCGAAATTCCACCTTCTTCGGGAAATTTTCTCGAAGTGCTCCATGATGTGAATTTGCCCACTTCGCGGGCAAAACTTAAATTTGCAACATTACTAGATAAGAATAGGGTCCTCTGGGCCCTGCGCCAAGAGAACAATCCTCTTTTGTTTACGCTTAATTGTTTTGTTTCCACTAACATATTTTTCAGTAACATTATTTTCACTTTTGTATTTTTTACTACCAAATTTATTTATTTAATTAGATATTACACCTTTGAGCTCCAAACTTGTTTACAGAGGTCCTTCATCAACAACGGTACAGAGAAACAAAGTTAGTACAGGTACAAAAAGCAGGTCCAGAGGAGCATTGTCAAAACATATTTCAAAGGAATTCCTAGGTATACTGTATGAGAGAAAGGTCTTAGTAAACTATATAATTAGGTGTTGGTTCACAGTCTAAGCCCATAAGCGTGGGGCAGGTGTTCAGTTTTGTCAGACTGCAGTCACATCTAGGGCTCATGGAGAATGCTTTTTTTAGCCCTGTCTTGTTTTCAATTTTTTGCTTTCATATGTTTCACTACCGCATTACCAATGCAAGTCTCATAAACATGATTCTCACATTAGTGAAAACATTTGAAAGTGATTTTTGAGTGAAAAGTACTGTAACATAGAAACATAGAAATTGTTGGCAGATAATGACTGCTAGGCTCATCCAGTTTGCCCATAAGTCCTACACTTGTATGCTGCCTATGACATTACCTAGTCAATGGCTTTTCACTACTTCTTCCCACCTCTAAGGTTGTGATATGCCTGTCTCAGGCATGTTTAAATCCCTCCACTGCCCTTGCTACCACCATCTCCTGTGGCAGGCTATTCCACATGTACACCACCCTATCTGTGAAGAAAAACATCCTCACATTTCCCCTAAGTCTGCCCCCTTCCAATCTCATATCATGCCCCCTTGTTCTTGTACTCCTCCAATATTGGACGATGACTCTCCCCGCACTTTGTTTATGCCCTTAAGGTACTTGAATATTTCTACCATATTCTCCCAATTCTTTCTCTCCTCCAGCAGGTACAAGTTGAGGTCTTTTAACCTCTCCTCATATGTTTTCTGGTGCAAGCCCTGTACCATCTTTGTCATCATTCTCTTGACACCTCTGCCCTGTCTATGTCCTTACAAAGGTGTGGCCTCCAGAACTGCACACAGTACTCCAGGTGAGGCATCACCAGTGTTTTATATAATGGCATCACCACCTCCCGCCTTCTGCTAATGATACCTCTGCCTATGTACCCCAGCATGCCACTAGCCCTCCCTACCTACTTTGTACTCTGCTTAGACACCTTTAGGTCATCTGAAATGATAACCCCCAGGTTCCTTTCTTCCTTGGTGATTGTCAGCAACTCCCCCCCCACCCATCCTGTAGCTCTCTGCAGGGTTTCCTCATTACAGGTGCATTATTTTGTACTTTTATGAACTGAACCTCAGTTTCCACATCTCCAACCATTTTCCAAGCTTCCCAGGTCCCTCCTCATGTTCTCCACCCCATCTGGTGTATCCTCTCTATTGTATATCTTGGTGTCATCTGTAAACAGGAAGACCTGTCCCTCCAGCCCTTTCACATTGTCACTAATGAAGACATTAAACAAGACTGGCTCAAGGACTGATCCCTGAGGCACCCCGCTGGTCCGGCACCCTTCCCCTGAATTGAATCCCATTTACCACCACCCTCTGCCTCCTGTCCATTAGCCAGTTTCTAACCCAGTTTACCACTCTGTTCCCCATGCCCAGACTACCCATCTTGTTAACCAGCCTTTTGTGTGGGATGGTGTCGAAGGCCTTGTTGAAATCAAGATAGGTGACACTCATCGCCCCCCTGATTTACTTCCTTTGTCACCCAATCAATAATAAATCTATTAGATTTGTCTGACATGACCTTCCTGCTAATAATCCATGCTATCTTGGATCCTGAGCATTGATGGATTCCTAGTGTGCCACTATTAATTCTTTTAGCAGTGCCTCCATGACCTTAGCTACTACCAAGGTAAGGCTTACTGGCCTACAGTTCCCTGTCTCTTGTCTACTACCACTTTGTGCAGATGGACTACATGTTCCCTCTTCCAGTCCTCCAGAACCACTCCTGTGCTGAGTGTCTCCATGAACATGGCTGCCAGAGGTGCTGCTATCTTGCTTCTCAGCTCTCTTAATATTCTCAGGTGTATGCCATCTGGCCCCATTGCTTTGTCCTCCCTTCAATCAATCAATCAATCAATCAAAATCTTTATTTATCCAGGTGAACATCATTGAGCAAGCTCATTTGCAAGATGGACCTGGTTAAATCCGGGTCAGTAGTAAAGTGCATACAGACGTATTTACAATGTGGAAAAATAATACAAGTAGAAATACAAGTAAATACTCAAAACAACATTCATAAGAGATTAGTGGAATCTTCAGTAGGATACAGTGAACAGCAGCACATAGTAGAAGCTGGCACAACCACAAAGCTTCAGAAATGGATATAATCACAAGAATTTCCCTAAATTTAACATTCGAGTCCTAGGGCTAGGTATCTTAATGGTTAGGCAAAATAGGTGATCACAGCTTTTTTGACAAATTTCACACAAAAAAAGGAAAAAAATGAAACAGGTTTTAGTTTGGTTTAGAAGGGACAATGAATCAGACTACAGGACCCTATCAGAAGCCAGATCCAGAGTGCTCACATTCCGATTGGAGGGTGGCTTTGCTGTAGCTTGCTAGTGGAAGGTCTGGGCTTAGGTTCGGGGTGATGGCTGGGGCAGCACCTGCAGCCCAATGTCCAGGTTTTCCATGTCTGTAGCACTAGAGCCCATAGGGGGCTTAATCTCTGCAAGGAGAGAACAGAAGGGGTCCAGCAGAGTAGCGGTCCATGGGCAAAGGACTGTCAGACCAGTGGGAGGTTGAGCAGCAGGGCAATGATGAATATTCTTTGGCACCTACGGTCAGGCTCAGACACAGATGTCTGAAGGGAGTATAATCACATGAATTCCCTACACTTGCACTATGAGCAGTAAACTAAGTATCCTAACAATCTGGAAAGTAGATGATTACAGCTTTTCTGGCAAGGTTCAGCAAGAGAATTATATTTTAGCTAGGTTTAAAGGGAACACAGAAATAGACTGTGGATGCTAATTGGAAGCAAGGGCCTAACAATGCTCGTAATTAGATTGGTTAGTGGCTTTAGCAGTGTTTTGCAAGAGGAGAGTCTGGACATGTGGTCTCAGGCAGCAGCTTGTGAAAATGCTGACCACTGGGGTCCGGGAATCCTATGCCTATGGTGCAGTCATCCCCTGCAGAGCTTGTCTTCATCCGGGAAGAGGGTACAGAGACTGGAAAGTAGTAGCTACATTTAGGGTCAAGAAAATCTTTGCAGAACAGGAATTTTCAAGAAGTACAATCATTCGTTGCTATGGCTAAACTCGGGGGGAGTGAGCAAACTTTGGTGAGTGATTAGGAACTGGGGAAACAGTTGCATGGCTTACCCACATATCAAGCATATAAGGATTTAAGGGCATTAATACTGCAGAGGCAGCTTAATTTCAGTAATTTTTGCATTTTATTCCACAAGGATGGTAACATAAACTAATGGACTTTCTGACAAATTGGGTGGATGCCTTAGGGATGCATAGTGTGATATAGGAAGTGCTTCTTAAGCTGTATGATCCTGGCTAACTTAAAGGGAGATATTCCATGATATGTTGTGGGAGCCTTTTCATAATGAGTCTGTAAGTCAAAAGGACTGCATTTCTATTACACCTGAACATAAGCGAGGACCATCCTGCAACTTTGTACACTGAGCAGTGATGGGTGGAGATGGGGAGACCAGCTATAAACCTGATGGCCCTGTGATAAAGCGTATCCAACTTAACAAGTGAAGCTATAGGACAATGACCATATAAGAAATCTGCATAATCGATTAGCAAGAGAAAAGTTGTTTGGACCAGGCACAGTTTGGCATCTCAAATGAGGAACTGGCTAATTCTAAAGAATAGCCCCAGCCTCTGCCTTAACTTCTATACAAGGCTTCTACATGCTCAGAGAATGAGAGATTTTGGTCTAACTGTACTCATAGATATATTGACAGTGTCAGCAGATAAGGGTCTATGACTCACCCAATCTGCCCATTTGAGCTTGTAAGTTCAGTTTATGTTTTCCAAGAAGTCTGTTGCTGCTTACCCCTGACCTCCAGAATTCCTGTATGTCTATCCCATGCATTCTTAAATCCCGTGATTGTTTCAGCCCCCACCACTTCCTCTGGCAGGGTGTTCCACTTGTCCACCACCCATTCTGTGAAGAAATTCTTCCTCACGTTTCCTCTGAATCGTCCTCCCTTCAACTTCATCCCATGCCCTCTAGTCCTGGAAAATCTTTTTCACTTAAAAATAGTGTATTCCTGCACCCTGTTCCTCCCTGTAAGATATTGTATGTCTCTATCATAACCCCTCTCTCCCTCCTCCCCTCCAGGGAGTGCATGTTCAGTTCCTACAACCTGCCCTCATAGGACTTGTGATGCAATCCATGCACCATCTTTGTTGCCCTCCTCTGAACCTTCTCTACCATGTCTTTGTCCTTATGTAGGTAAGGTCTCCAGAACTGTACACTGTATTCCAGGTGGGGCCTCACTAGTGTCTTGTATAGTGGAATTATGACCTCCCTTTTCCTGCTGGTGATGTCCCTGCCTATGCATCCCAGCATCCTATTTGCTTTATCTGCTGCCTTGTCACACTGTTTCTCATCTGAGGTCATCAGAGATGATAACCCCAAGATCCCTTTCCTGCTTGGTGCATGCTATATCCTCACCCCTCAACTGATACATTGTGCCAGGGTTTTTGTGCCCATATGCATTATCTTGTACTTTTTGCATTGAATTTCAGCTGCCAAATCCCTGACCATTCTTCAAGTTTCTGCAGGTCCCTTCTCATTCTGTCTACACCCTCTGGTGTGTCTGCTCTGTTACAGAGCTTTGTGTCATCAGCTAACAGTGAAATTCTACCTTCTAGGTCCCGCGCAATGTCACTGATGAAGATGTTGAATAGGACCAGTCCCAGCACTGATCCCTGTGGTACCCCACTGGCCACTCTTTTCTCTGTGGAGTGACAGCCATTTACCACCACCCTCTGTGTCCTGCTGCCCAGCCAGTTACCTACCCACCACATTACTGTCCTGCCTACACCCATATTCCCCAGTTTGTATAATAGTCTTCTATGTAGCACAGTGTCAAAGGCCTTGCTGAAGTCCAGATAGGCCATGTCCACTGCCCTCCCCTGATTCACCTCCCTAGTCACCCAGTCAAAATATTCAATGAGATTGGTCTGACATGACCTCCCCCGGTGAAACCATGCTGCCTTGGGTCCTGTAGTCCATTGACAACCAAATGTTCCATCAATCTCTCCTTCAGTAGTGCTTCTATGATCTTCCCCACTACTCCTAAGTATTTAAACTTTGAAACAAACTCCAATTTCTCTCCCAGAATTGTGGTAATCTGTGGTAGTGCTCCAGAGCTGGCCGGGTTTATTGCATGGCTATAGGGCGATAACAGCATTGCCTTTGTCTTTTTTTTGCATTTAAAAGTAGTTTTTTTGTGAAGGAGCTGATTCTGTAGCTGGTCAAATTCTTCCTGTAGGTCTGCATAGGCAGCTTCGGCAGTCAGTCGACTTATATAAATCACCGTGTTGTCGGCGAACAGGTGTATATTCACCTTGTTGGTACACTCATCAAAATTATTGACATAGATAGCGAAAAGCAAGGGACCAAGTATGGATCCTTGATGCACTCCCCTCAGAAGAGGATTAAGTGGGAATGGCTCCCCCTCAGCTTTGATTTGTTGCTGACGTCCTACCAGGTACTCAGTGAACCAGTGCAAGGATACTGAGTCGAGATCTATACTCTTCAGAGAGGAGAGTAGCAGGCAATGAGCCATGGTATCAAAAGCCTTGCTATGCTCTAGAAATACAGCACAGACAAAGTTGCTGCTGTCTAATTCATGGTACCAATCATTTATCACTTTGGCAAGGGCCAAGACAGTGCTGTGTTTAGTCCTAAAACCTGATTACATAGGGTTTAGTAAATTATTGGCTTCAAGACAGACACTAAGTTGGTTGCTGACAATCTTTTCCAGGAGTTTCAACAAAATGTGGTTTTATGAGCTCCTCCAGGACTCATTCCTCTGTGAATGGACTTGTGTTACCTTCCCCACCCTTCGTGTCTGTTGCCCAGCTTTTGGTCCATGATCCTTCCCCTCTTCAGTGAATACTGAACAGAAGCATTTGTTCGGTATTTCTGCCTTCTCCAGGTCTCCCTCCTTACAATCCCCTGTATTCTGTCAGATTCTTATGACCCCCCCCCCCCTTGGTTTTCCTTCTTTAGCTGATGTACCTAAAGAAGGTCTTGTCCCCTTTTCTCACTGTTTGTGCAAATCTCTCCTCAGTCTGTAGTTTTTTTAAACATGGTTTTCACTACTGCAAAAATCAGGCAATCCTTAGAACATTCATTTTTTTGAAGTGAGTATACTCAGAAAAGGGAATGTTTTAACTGATATTAAAAACAACAATAATATTTTAACACTCCAAACTTGTGAAAGTGTATGCCTTGCACCTGACTCTATCAAACTAGTCTGAAGTATAAAAAAATAGAGTATTTCAGCTACAAGAGATAAACAAAGTCTTAATCTGAGTGACGTTCAGTGTTTATGTACCTCTGTAACACTGCCCCATTTTGACCGATAGATACAACATTTTCAGGACCCAGCAACCCTGGTCCAGTCTCATAACACAATGAAGTTTTGGCATATTAGTCGAACAGAAGCAGAGTTATAAAGGTACAAATAATAGTTTAACATATAAATGCCTACTCAATCCTAATAGAAAAGGAGTGATGAATAACAGTACTAAATATTGTAGATATTGTTATTTGGCCTTGCTATCCAGCTGCAGTGGAAATAACATGTTATTTCCACTGCAGCTGTTATTCCTAGGGAAAACAAAGATGCAGTACCCGGAACAGGGTGCTGCCATGAAATACATGAATTCAAAGAAGCAGAGTTCATGGCACTCATCACCTAGTAGAGATATGCATGCAGGCATCTGTGCTCTGTTCCATTTACCAAAATGTCTTCATTACATAGTTTAAAAAAAGCACCCAGTGTGGTGGTAGTGAGTGCCATGACTTTTGCTTCACTAAGCTGTTATTTACACTGCAGCACTTTCACTAATCAGGAGCAGTAAAATACACATTGGCATAACCTAAGTATGGCAAGACAAAGCATGCTGCTTCCACAACCCAGCAATAGGGATAAGGTTCCACACAAATTCTGTCTGATATGGCTAACAGCCCACATCTGCTCAGACGGAGTCAAAATAACTACTTGACTTTTTATGATACTGAACAGTGAAAAGATTACCAACATAACTCACCTGCCCTTTGTACACAGAAAATCCCATGGATTGATCACAAATAAGCTTTTTATTCACTCTTTCATGGCACCAACAATGCAGCATGGCACTCATGGCTTCATCAGTAACTGCCAGGCAGCATTGCTGGCAATGTTGCAGACTGAATAAAAAGCTTGTTTGTGATCAACCAGTGGAATATCCCCTATTTATACAATGCCAGTGGGTATAACAAATCACAAATAAAAGCATTTATTTTCAGTGGCAGGGGAACTGGTGTGAAAAGAAATCATTTATTTCCACTCCAGCCCACCGAAACAGTGGATATTTCAACTCCAGCTCCATAATGTTGTGAGAAGAATCTTCTTTTGTTCCCACTATTCTGTCCAGGCTTGCCAGTACAAAAAATATCACGAAAAGATTTACACCGAACTTACCATCTCCTGGTCTTTTATAAATGGCACATGCCATGGGCTGCATGAAAAAAAATGATTTATTTTCAACAGCTGGTTATGACCTCTGCATGAAAATAAAATATTTATTTTGAATTGCTAGTTATGGCAGAGCTCTGCCATAACTAGCAATTCAAAATAAATATTTTATTTTCATGCAGCTCATAGCATAGCCCATGTATATGTATATCAACTGATCTATTTAAGAATATTACTAGTCTGTTTTATGTGCCTGGAGTGATAACTTTGCTTATATCATGAGACTGACATTTATTATAAAATATTGCTTTCAATAAATCCTCAGTTTTCATGTATAGTAGCTTCAGATACAATATATTCTTCATATTGTGTTCTGTAAAAAAGTACATTTGTTAAATGTCAAGCATATTAAAGAAAATGCACAGAATGTTCATTTTAAGCAAATGTACATCTACAGTTTATACTCCGAGTTACTCAGAGAAAGCAACCATTTGAACACAGTTTATGGTATCATAAAACAGGAAGCAGACAAGAGGGTCTTCTGTAGCCTGCAGGAATTTGTTTGTGGGTACTTCACCTGTTACTGGGCAGAAGTTAGGTAGGAATAAGGAGTGGATAGAGGGAAGTGAAAAGAGAAGTGAAAGACTGGGTAGCAGATCTATCCAAGGAGGGGGAGAATTGGGTTGGAAGGGGAGGAGGAGATAGGCTATAAAAAGGCTGGCTACTGATAACTCAGTCTCTTTGTTCCTCCCACCAATAAAAATAATAGCAGTTGTACTTGGCAACATGACAACCTGTTATTGGCATTAGTGGTAGGAGCAGGTAAGAAAATACTATTGAAATTGCCTGGGCAAGAAAAAGGCATTTGAAGCAATTATGTGGCTGGTTAAAGGACAGGTAGATGTGTGGAGGGAGTACAGCAGTGGATGTCAAGGCAGAGAAGGTGGGCTTTCCCAGTGAGACAGGAGGACAGGGAATAAAACTGTATCTGTATCTGTGGGAGGCAGGAGACATAGCAGATAGGAGCTGCAGGGTTGAATAGCTGAGAGAGTTGGGCATGCATGGCATGTCAGCCGACAGACCATGACTGATTGACACCCCTCTTCTGCAGCATGTGAGAGAATGGTCCAGCTTGTACACAAGCAGGATAGAGGGTGCTTCAGAGCATCAGTGGGTTTTAAAAATAATGTGTCAATTATTCATTCCCCTACTGTTGGTGTATTATGCTGGTGGACCAGAGTGGGAGCCTGTGGGCAGCAGAACTGTGCAGTAACTGAACTGCATGGCCAGTTAGGTGGAGTACCTCAAAGTTCAGGGTCCCCACTACTCCATTTGCTTGGAGCTTGTTACTGTGGGTGGGAGTGGGTGTCAGTAGGCAGCAGGGCAGAGCAATGGGTGGAACACATGGCATCCTGTTGTCTCTTGCCATGTCATCAGCCTTGGGGATAGGGGCAGACTCCAGGGAGAGGGCAGAGTGCAGTGCCATTCTACCTTGAATTGGGAGCTATTAATTGCATCAGGAGGGAATGTTAGCATGGAGGGTGTTAGGTGAGCTTCTGAGCACAATGATTAATAGGACAATGTGTTTTGTTTTCACCTCATGTGGAGCTTTAAGGTGGGACTAATGATCCTTTAAATGAGAGTAGCTCAACTAGCAGGATGCATGGAGTAAAACATTGTTAAGAGGGTTTGTTCACTGCTTAGCTGAAGCAGGTCACAGGAGCATCCTCTCTGCATGCCAAGCTGGTCCGTTAAGTAATTTGTTTTTTGGTGTTTGCAAAGCAGTATACTGTACTTGAGGTAAAATATTATTTGTTAGAAGAGTTCATTTGCTGAGGAGATAAAACAGGTCACAGGAGCAGCCTGCTTGCATTCCCAGGAGGTCTGTTAAATAATATTTTATTTAGTGTCTGCCATGTGTTCTACTACTTGGGGCTATAGACTGAGCCAAGAGTTTCATGGCAGACAACTGCTGGGTTGTGGGCTGAGCACTAAGAGAGGCACCGCAAGTTACAGGCCAGCTTCATGTGCATGCACAGCCACCACATTGTGCATGCCAGCTGCCATGTGGGCCAGGCTCATGGGGTGCATGTGCAAGTTACCATTCTGAGCATGGCTGCCATGTGGGTGGTGAGTTCAGCATGCAAGCATGGCTGCCATTTTGTGCACAGTGATGCCATATGAAATGGGGGCAGTGGTACACAAATGTGGACCACTACCTTAGCATCAGGGGGATCACTATCGAGCAGTGGCCAGGTGCAGCACAGTGGTGCAGTTGAGGGGGTTTTCAAATGGGCCATGAGGTAAGAAAAAGATCTGAATATAAAAAAACCAACAAACACATGGATGATGACAGGCCAGTACGGGTCCAGTGCTGGAGAGAGGTAGGTATTTGTTGGAGGAAGCAGACAGTTATAGCAAGGAAATCAAGAAAAAAAATTAAAATAATGAGAGCAAAGGAACAGGTGATGATAGTGGGGAAGCATAAGGGGCCATGAGTGGGAGGAGCATAATTCGAAAGCTGGGCTGCCACAACAAGGCCCTCTCCTGTGAGCTGTGGAGTGTTTAATAAGAATAATATGAAGAGGAGGAGAGAAATTACATTTTTATCTCTTTTTCAGATTCCTTAGACACTTGTGGTACATCAAGTTGTTACATTCTCAGTATATATTGACATCAGTACATATCAGGCTACATGGTCTTAATTCCTTGAGGTTCCCCAACTAGAGTTTTTTGTTTGACACTAATATTATCAATTTATATTTAAATTATCATTTATACAGTCCTGAGGTTTTTGAAATTTCTTGGGCCTTATATCTAGCTTGAGAATACAGCTGGGTGACAGGTTCAGCTAGGTTTTATACATCACACAGTGTGCACTGATGTTTTTAAGACAACTTTACTGGTAAATTCTTGTCTATAATGCAAACATTGAAACTTCATGAGCCCTATAACAATCTTAGTTTGTCTTTAATCTGGGTGGGGGTTGCCTTTCAGTAATCACATCCTTAAACTAACTGTGACACTCATAGTTTGATTTAAGAGTTATCTGCTTCAGCAGTGTTATCTTATGTCAATTAAATTTATATGCAGTAGGATTCTTTGTATGTGTGTTCTACCAAGCACGTCTGACCCAAGGTTCTTTCTGGCTGAAGGCAGTATGGTACTGTTAAACTTCTCTGACATCATCTTCTGTTTTTTTTTTTAAATGACTATTTTAAACCAAATGGGGATTTTTCTGTTTTTCTCTGCATTATCTAGCTGTTATAAGTATTGTATTTTCTAAACAACTGCAATGAGCTTCTGAAGAAGGATTGGTTGGTCTGAAAGCTACTGCACTTTGTTCTTGTTGTTACATCTATGTTGGTCCATTAAAAGGTATCAAATCATTTGCTTCTGGATCTAGTAAGAATAATAGAAATACATTAAAGAAATAATAAACAAAGAAAATATTTAAACAAGAGAGAGAGAGAGAGAGAGAGAGAGAGAGAGATAAAGAGGTAGATAATGCCATTTGTGTCTAATTCAATATTTTACACAGTGCATCCCCTCAAGCATAGTAAGCTATCAGATGGGAGCATGTTGTCTGTGGTTTATTTCTTTCAGCTGTAGAGCAGGATGATAGGGGCCAAATGCAAGCAGTGGAGAAGATGGGTATGGCAGAGTTTGAAAGCAGGTTACAGGTGCTGGCGAAGGTGAGAGACAAGGTCTGGTTAGAGGTTTGTTTTCTGAACATGAGCAGAGAGAAGGGCAACTGGGTCTTCGAAAATGGGTTGAACAGTTGGAGGCTTCTGATTGGCTGAGAGACTTGTCTAGGTTGGCATTTATGAGACAACAATGTCCATCTAAAAGAAGTCCCTCTGCCAGCTGCCCCATTACCCACTGAAATTCCTGTGCCACCTCCAAAATGAAACTGCAAAACTGCCATTTTTTTCTCTCATGTAATGTGCAAGAGATGGAATGGCTTACAGGAAAAGTAATCGACTGGAAGACATAATTTCACATAACTTTTCTTTAAAAGAACATACAGTAAACTACTTTAATTTTAAGTGACATTGAACAGCTAATTTTCTTAGAACACGTTGCACAGTACAAGTTACCCACAGTAGATTTCTACTACCCCTGTTCCAACAACAATCCTTGAGCCAATTTTCCTGATCTATACAATTTGTAAATCATAGCCCTGCTTAGTACCCTAGTGGAACTCTGAACAGAAAAACAAAGTAAATGCATAGAAATCTACCTGCTTTTTGAAAATTATTTTTTTTCCCTGCCAGCTTGCTTGACCATCCTTGTGCAAAATCTATAGACCTTCTGTTCGTACCTGTCACCTCCATAGTGAGGCCACCCACTGCCACCATCACTCCTCAGCCCGATTCCCCAATATATTGCCTTTTAAAATTGTAGCCCTACTCAGTACCCTAGCTGTAAACCAAATATCAGGAAAACAGGAAAGCACAGTATGTACCTTTATATTTTCCACTCTTGGTGTTTTTTTTTTTTCCTTCCTGCTTATCAGCCTGCCACCAGTGTAGCTTGGCCAGATTCCCTGATGCACTCATAAACAAAAAAGTGTTGACTTAATTAGAAAACAAACAAGAAAAAAACGATAAAATACTAAAACCCAATACCTGTCTGTATGTGTGGGGTGTGTGAACAGGGTATCCCTGACAACCAGCTTAAAAGACAAAAGTACAGAAGCTTCAGTAGGACAAAGGTCTCTACGTATACATCTATATATACACATTAACCCTTAAGGAACAGCTTGTGCAGAGCTTTGTGCTGGATCCAGCAAGACTTATGCAACTCAATCTGAAATGCTAAAGCAACTCTTTAGAGGAAGAGTCAATGTGACTTATAAGATAGATAGATAGATATATATATATATATATATATATATATATATATATATATATATATATATATATATATCAATAACATTCTACAGCAGGCAGAATAACTATTAGATGACAAAACAAATTGAACAGCTAAGAGTTTTAACATATAAATATTTTTTCTAGATATGTATAATACAGTGACCCACTTTCTAAGTGCAATAATACCCTCCGGGGTGGGTGGTATCAGGCCATACCTACCCTTCAATGGGGCCATAAGGCCCTCTGCCTGTGGCATTTGGGTCTTATTATGTCAGTGTCAGTGGCTCAGTAGGTAGCACACTCGCCTCTGAGGCCGGGAGATCAGAGGGCTGTGGGTTCAGTTCCCACATCTGGCACTTGGGTTAATATCCCAGTACTGACACTGTAATGCAGCATGAGAGGGGTGCTGCATTTCTGAGGTGCCGTCTTTCAGATGAGACGTTAAACCGAGGTCCCATCTGCCTGGATTGGTGGTAGTTCAGGTGGATGTTAAAGATCCCATGGCACTTATCGAAAAGAGTAGGGGAATTTCCCCGGTGTCCTGGCCAAATTTCCCTCATTCACTAAAAATACCACCAACAGCTTAATCTGGTTCAAGGTCAGTTGGCATTCATCTGTATCCCCCTCCCCTTGGTCGTGCCTGAAAATAGGCAGGATTTGTCTAGTGCACTTACCCGGTCAACAAAAGCTAAATAAATAAATAAAAAATAAATGTCCCTGAGCAGGCAGGCACAGAGCAATACTGCCTAGCCTGTCAGGTATTATTGCTTGCTTTCAGCATAGCCTGCCCCTACTGCTGTGCCAGTCCCTTTGAGGGAACCTACAAGGCTCAGTGCCTCCTTGATTAGCAAACAAGACACTGGGGAAGAAGAGAGCAGCTGCATAATGGCAGCCAGTGGCCAAGAAGACAGTGGTCTGGAGGATGACTAATAAGAAGGCAATGCTGGCCACAAGGTTGTGGAGGTCAACAGCTGCACCAGCCATTATGGAGCAAGATAGGCCCAACTGTGGGAAATGGAGTCTGGAGCAAATGAAGTTGAGCTGCTGGTACAAACATTTGACTAGGATAACCCTAGGGGTGAGACAGCAGCAACAAGGTCCAGGACATGCAGGGGAGTCAACCCAATGGTCAGACCAGTGGTGTGCAGGTTGGCTTGGTGCAAGAGTTGCCATTACAGGCTGTGCAAAGTGGATCATCTTCACCAGTGAACCAGTTTGGACCCAGGTAATGTCCCTTCTCCCACTGACCCTCCACTCAAGGGAGATGTGGCAGGAGGTAAGTGTATCTAGAGGCCAGCTTACACCAAGGGAGTCACAGGCAAAGGAAGCCCCTTAACAGTCAGGCAGACTTGCAACACCAAGGATTGTTGTTGACAGAACTGGTTCACTGCTCTGGGGGGTGGTCGATGGGTCATTCAGTGTTAGCACTGGAACAGAGGCTCAACAGGCTTCTTGTTTACTTGGAAGGTAATGCTCAAGGTGAAGGAAGCTTTTGGCAACATGCACAGAGGTTCTGGTGCAGCCCCTCTCACAGTCTTCCCTCCTCCCCCAACAGGCTCAGTGCCACCTGTCAACAGGGGTGGGAGGGACTGTAGTGGGAGGCTTGGGCTTTCAGGCTGGGCCTATATCCCCCATAGCAGCTTCATAAGCTTGTAAGAACCAATTATATCACACCTGACTGAAAAATTGAGCTTAAAGATTTTGGGGTCAGAGTATGTAGACATATTTTTGCTCCTTAACTCATTGTCTCCTAGCCGATGCCTGTAGTCATCAGTAAAAAAACACTGGTGTGTCCTGAGTACGTCTGCAGAAGTCGGCTACTGACTCCCAATGTGCCCAAGCAACGTCTGGAGAAGTCACTTATATATTTTAATATATAGTATAACAAAATATAATATATATTTGACTGCATGGCACCGTTGAAAGGTAATGTTATGCTGAACAACTCTGTCAATGATATTTTGTGCACA
This sequence comes from Neoceratodus forsteri, assembly GCA_016271365.2. Classification (NCBI taxonomy): domain Eukaryota; kingdom Metazoa; phylum Chordata; order Ceratodontiformes; family Ceratodontidae; genus Neoceratodus; species Neoceratodus forsteri. The sequence continues at coordinate 205,160,804 of CM057451.1, forward strand.
TCATGCATACGTTAGGAGTTATTTGCATTTGTTTATGGTATGGTGTATGGCTTATGTTGCCTGTTTTAGTGAAAAAATATTTTTTTTGCTGTTTCAAACAGTTTAAAAATAACAAAACAAAATTACATATTATTATTTGCATACCACCATTGGGAAGGTAATGTTGTGCTGAACAACTTTGCCACTGATATTTTGTGTATATCATGTATACTTTAGGAGTTATTCACATTTGTTTATGGTATGGTGTGTATGGCTGACATGTTTTCTATCAAGATTCACCTAAGCAGCTTGAATAAAATTCACTTTTTTGGCACTTCAGCAGGTATAAAATAAAAACCGTATTGATTACAACTGGTTGCATAGCACCATTGGAAAGGCATTTATGTGCTAATCAACTTTCATGCTGATACTTTGTGTGTATCATGTATACTTTTGGAGTTATACGCATTTGTTTATATGGTGTGTGTGGTTCAGATTCAGCCCTCAAATCTCACCAAAGCACCTTGACTAAAATGGGGAAAAATTACATGTTATAGTAAAAAGATATCTTTTTTTAAACTAACATAATATTAAAACACTATCTAATGTCTATGCTTAATTTGGTGTTGATATTTTACATATTTTCCAACAAAAAATGGCTTATGTTGCACTTTTTTAGTGAAAAAAATGTTTACTTTGCTCTTTCAACCAGCATAGAAAAAAATTAAATTACTTATTATTACATGCATGCCACCATTGGAAAGGCAATTTTGTGCTGAATAACTCTACCACTCATACTTTGTGTCTAGCATATACAGTTATTGAGCTATTAGCATTTGTTTGCAACATGCTGACTATGGCTTGATTTTGCTTAGAAAGGCCCAGGATTCACTGTTAAAAGTATACAGGAGATTCAGGAGACAAGTTGTGTAATCTCAGAGTGAGCCTTTGGAGGCAATGAGTTAATCAGCCAAAGGAGTCAGAAGGGGGCAAGGAGAAAAAAGGATAGGGATCATGAGGCAGAAGCCAGACTACGAGTGCAAATCTGTAGCACATATGAGAATTGGGCTGTGGTATTTACCATGTTGGAAGGTGCAATTCAACAGTGAGTTCAGAGAAAGCTCAGGGGCTGTGGAATTAATATAGTAGGGTTATGGTCATGCATGTGAATAACCTAGGGTATGAGGGACTGGAGTACAATGAGGAGCTCCATCAATAGAAACAGGCTGACCCCAACAGGCATTGGTGGAATAAGACATCACCCTGCTGTGAGCCATAGAACATGTGGGGGGTGCTGCACATTGATAGTGGTTTTCCAGTCTGGAAGGCTCCTTTCCTGAAGAGAAGGGTAAAAGTGTTTTCAGTCAGAAGTGGGGCCAGCATGGAGTCTAGCTACAACTATAATCAAAGCTTGTGTAAGATGGAGCAGTGCAGGTTCAAGCACAAAAGCATGGCCTGCAGGCAGCTTCATCCTTTCATACAGTATAATCCAGATGCTGCTTCTTCTTGGCCATTTCCAAAGTGGCGTAACCAGCCCCTCAATGCCAATAAGGTCAGATTGACTTAGGCCAATGCTACTCCATTACCTGGACCAAGTGGCTTCTCATTCTCTGGCTGTAGGATTCCTTTCAGGTTTACAAATTTTGTATGAGGGTCCTCGTCAGTAGTTTGAAGCTTAGAACCTAAAATCTGCCAGGGTCTACCCACACTTGGTCAAAAAGAATCTATCCAAGGAACTAAGAGCAGGAAGGATTAGTGGCCCATTCCCATTGCCACTCTTACCATTACTATGCATATTCCTGTAGAGATGGATCCCAAAAATGCCCAGCGGGAGTTAAGACTGATAAACCACCTGTCATATCAAGAGGGGGATTCATTCAATTACTATTTTGACCCGTGTTTCACAAAGATGTCATATGCATTGTTTGACAGAGCTGTGGAAGTGGTCATGGTAGCAGGAAAGGGGCATTACTAGCAAAGGCAGACACTGAGTCAGCCTTTTGGTTATTGCCAATGCATGAAGGAGTTAGGGATTTATTGTGATGAAGTCTAATGGGTAATACCACATAAACAAATGCATGCCTATGGGGTTCACAGTAGTGTACACAGTGTTCAACCATTTTAGTACATTTTTGCAGTGGGTGGCATGGCAAACAGAAGTGATTCACTATTTGGATGAATTTTTGTTCATAGGAAAGTCAGGCACAGGGGAATATGGACACTCACTGAGGGTTTTTCAGGAAGTATGCTCCAATTTTGGTGTCCCATTTTCAAAGGCCAAGTCAGAAGGCTCTTGCAGAGTGCTGTCATTTTTAGAAATAGAGATTGAAATAAAGGGCCATGATCTTTTTTTTTTAACTTAATTCATTTTATTGTAACAACAAGTGAAAACAAATAGTACAATGCAATAAACACAAAAAACATTGAACATGATACATAAAACACAAAAAGTGGGAGCAAAAGATAGAAACTAACAATGTATATCCAACCCATAGGGTGGTAAAAAGACTAAATAAGGTTATGCCAATCATCACATGAATAAACTCTGGTTGCCAACTGAGAGGAGAAAAAAAAAGTTACTGGGTAATCATAAAACTCGATGCCCTAAAAATAAGAGGTCATAAAAAGCACATGCATATAAAAAAAGAAAGACTAAAAGCGATGTAAAATACATATCTCAAGCAATCATAAGAAAGGTAAACAACTTTTTCCATCTAGCCCGAAAAGTAGGAAGGGCATGCTGCATATTCGCAGTCAACTTTTCCATATGAAGCATTGCCAGAATTTCATTATGCCATTCTCTGTATGTCAAGGCTTCATTATCAACCCAATACCATAATATAATCAATTTTACTACTGCCGCTGTTAATGCTACACGAAATTTCTGAGCCCCAACTAAATTATTAATACTCAGTCCCAAAAAGCAAATTTCTGGGGTAAAGGCCTCTTGCAAGTCCAAGAGTGGATCCATGTGGGACTGGATTAGCTCCCAAAAGTGATGGGCTGGTAGGCAATCCCAAAGCAGATGTTTCAATGTGCCTATTGAAACATTACATCTCGAGCATAGAGGACTAGGTATCTGACCAAATTTATACACTCATTAGGGAGCATAATAGACATCATGCAGAATTTTGCATTGAAAAAGATGTAATTTATCAATCTTAATATAATGAAAGATATAATTCCACAGGGCTGTCGACTCAAAACATTATACCTGATCTGTAAATTCTCTATCTCAATAAATTATTTTAGTCTGCTGTTGTTTATCAAAAATGTCCTGAAGAGTCTTATAAAGTAATGAAATCATATGTGGTTTATTAATTGAATCTGCTAGCTCTTATAAAAATGACCCTCTGAAAACTGCCACGGTTGGAGACCTAGGCCAGATTTAATTGAATGGCTGAAGTTAAAAGGCAAATACATTTGAAGAAGAAAGGGAGTTTGTCATCTGAAAGCATTCAAAGGATACAAAGTGCTCATCCTGTATACAACAAGCAAGCAAGCAAGCAAGCAAGCAAACTTTATTTATTTAGTGTCTTTCACAATCAAGGTGCCATACACAATATAAGTTACAATAAAATAGTATTAATAAAATTTTAAAATCGCCCGATAGAGTAACACTTAATAAAGAAAAGCCAAAGAGAATAAATATGTTTTCAGCATTGATTTAAAGCTGCTGATGGTCAGGCATTCTCTTAAGCAACGAGGTAGAGAATTCCACAGGGTTGGTGCTGCAAATAAAAATGCACGAGCTCCAGACATTTTAAGATGAACCCTGGGATTTTCTAGCAATCCCTCGTAGGCGGATCGGAGAGGGTGATTGGGGGAGTAGAAAGTCAGGAGATCTTTCAAGTAGTCAGGTCTGAGCTCATGTAGGGCTTTAAAGGTAAGCAAGCCTACCTTATAGGTGATCCACCACTGAACTGGCAGCCAGTGCAGTTCACGCAGCACAGACGTAATATGACTGGTCCTAGAGGTACCAGTCATCAGCCTGGCTGTAGCATTCTGCACTAGCTGCAGGTGGCAGATATCAACCCCAGACAATCCTAGGTAGAGGGCATAGCAGTAGTCAAGATGGGTGGTAATGAAGGCATGGATCAATGTTGGAAGGTCGCCCAGAGGAATTAAGTGTTTCACCCGAGCGATACTCCTCAGATGGTAAAATGAGGATTTGACCACCGCTGACACCTGCGACTTCAGGGTCAGACCATCATCAGAAATAACATCCAGGTTATGCACCCAATCTGTGGTAATGAGCTGAACACCATCAAGCCATAGGCCCGACATGAGTCCAGCTCCAAAACCCGCCCCTGGGTGACCCAGATCCACCACCATCACCTCAGTCTTATCCAGATTCAATCTCAACCAACTCAAGCTCATCCAGTCTTTGATCTCGTAGAGGCAGCTGTTTAGCACAGGGATCGCATCATCCTGTCTGGGCGCAAAGGACATATACTGCTGAGTATTATCTGCTTAGCAGTGAAAACTCAAGCCGTATCACCTGATGATATCTCCTATTGGCAGCATATACACTGCAAACAACAAGCATGGCAATATGGAACTCTACAGTACCCCACGGGATAGGGGGAGAGGGTCAGAGGAATAAATTCTAGTGACCACCCTCTGGGAGCTGCCTATGAGGAAAGATCGAAACCATTTGAGGACTGTACCCAACAGTCCACAAAGGACCCGCAGGGTTTCCAGAAGCACCTCATGGTCCACAGTGTCAAAAGCTGCAGAGAGATCAAGAAGGACCAAGATGGTACGAGCCTTACAATCTCTAGCCATTAGGAGTCATTTAATACCCAAACAAGGGCAGTCTCAGTGCAGTGCCATTTCCTAAAAACCAGACTGGAGAGCCTCATAGAGATTGTGAGTTACCAAGTGATCATCCAGTGGCAGCGCAACCACCTTTTCAATAATCTTCCCATGAAGGGAAGGTTAGAGACAGGTCAGTAGTTAGCTGGATCAACGGGGTCCAAGGAGGGTTTTCTAAAGAGTGGTCAAATGACCACCTCCTTTAGGGGATCTGGAAAGATTCCCCTCTCCAAGGATTTCCATACAATTTCAGCTAGGATCAGGCAGATGACATCTACACAACTCACTAAAAGGGTGGTAGTGCCTGGACCCAAACTATAGCAGGTTGTGCGCAGGGTGTGGACAATCTTCACAACATCCATCAATTCCAGTTGGCTGAAATCCGTCCAGACAGACTAGGTGCTCACCACCTCCCATCGACCTCTGCAACCCCTTGTAGAGACAGCCGGGCTGATTCTGTACCTGATGTTGGCAACCTTGTCTGCGAAGAACTGAGCTAGCCCATCACACTCAATTTGTGAAAAAACTCTTCCAGACTGGAGACAAATTGGATTGCACAATTTGTCAACAATTTGAAAAAGTTGAGCCGGTCGGTTCTGTGCAGCAGAAATCTCCCTGGACAGGAATTCTGCCTTCTTACTGGTGATTTCTGATTGATAGCCCTTATAATGTTCCATCAATCTAAGCCTGTCAGCAACCATGCCTGATTTCCACCATGCTCTCTCCAACCTTCGACCAACATGCCTCAACTCCTTCAGGGACCCATCGTACCAAGGGGACCTTGGGCGAAGAGTGAGTGGTTGAACATGAACAGGAGCAATCAAGTCCAAAGCCTCTCCCACTGCCCTGTTATAGGCTAGTACAAGATCCCCTGGACTTGTGCTTTCACCCAGCAATCCCAAAAGGTCCAGCACCACCAATAGACCATCTGGGTAACTCCACTTAAAGGGCAGTACCGGACCATCTCCAAAGGGGTAGGTTAGTTTAAGGGTGCCCCAAAACTCAACCCTCTGGTGTGATGATCAGACCAACTGACTGGTTCCATCCCCACATCAGTGATCTCCATCCCCAGGAGGAACAGTAGATCCAACAAGTGACCTCCTATATGGGTAGAGGAGGTAACTACCTTTGTGAGGCCCAGCATTGTCATTAGCTGGAGGAGATTTTGACCAAACTGTGAGAGTTCATCATCGACCCAGGCATTGAAGTCTTCCAGAATTATCCATCTGGGAGAGTCCAACACCATACTGACGATGAAGTCTGCAATCTCCTGCAGGAATAAACCCCCCTTTCCTTGTGGACATTAAATGAGGAGTATCCTGTAGCCTACACCCTCACCCATGATACACTCGAAAGATCTGGTGGTCCCCACTGGAACATCCACAAGGCCCAGTTTGGTCTTAAAAAAGCTGGATCACCCCCAACCCTATGATCCAGCCTTGGGCAGTGAATTACCAAAAATCTGGCTAGTACTGCAGAGGCCAATACTGGGCCTGCATTTTCATTCATCCAGGTCTCAGTGATACATGCCAAGTCCACCATTTCAACAAGGTCAGCTATAATACATGTCTTGTTTTTTATGGACCTAGCATTACATAACCCTGCCCGGGTTGGATGAGATGCTGGGGAAGACCTCAACTCCTGGCCAGCATCAATTGCTGGGCCCTTGGGTATGGGAACAAGACAGGTATTACTCCTGTCCTGGCACCATTTTGCCCCAGGGCGTCGCCTGGTCCCCACCACCCTAATATGTCCCCTTTTTCCATTTCCCCACCAGGCCCGGTCCTGCCTCCCTTCCAACACCTCCTAGTAATCCCTAGGGATTGGCAACATTTATAAGTATCTAGTGGTAGAAAAGGGCAGTCAAAGGGTTGCAGTTCCCTGATCCTGGTGGGGGAATATTGCTTGACCTTCTTTGAACCCTCCCTACACATGCTAATCTCCAATCTGACAACACACACCAAAAACCTAAAACCCAACCCACCAATACAAATAACCAATAACAAATTAAACATTTTTAATAATACACCCTACCAATCTCTCTCAAAGTTCGGTAGGTGAATTAAACATAGTACCTCAATATAACAAAAATAATACCACCCACAACCCCAAGATACCAACCCCAAATCAACAACCCCACAATTTACTACTAATAACAGCAATAAACAATAAAACTTTAAAAGCCAGTCATAATGCAAGAAAGGTGTTCTAGCTTTGCTGGAGAGAGAGAAAGGAGTGAGAAATGGGTTTATTACATATTTTAAATTAGGATCATGATGAATCAGCTGAAGAGGGTTTTTCTGAGAGACATAATTCAGCATGTGACACAACTGCAAATTAACTTGAACTGACCAACCTATAGGGCCTGAATGCAAAGCAGGGGGTAAGCTCTTCCATAATACATGAGGCAGCGCCAGTGAGGTAATACCATGGGTTTGACATAAATAAACCTCAATCTCATTCCAAGAAGGAATGCAAGCACTGTATTAGGTACTTTGCCCATTTCAGGTAATCTCCAAGCCAGAAACGTCCTAGCATTAGCAGCCAGGAAGTGCCAAAATATGTTTTGCAGCTGCAAATCCTCATGACACTTAGCCAGGGTTAGTTTAGTGAAGGCAATTTGGGGCTTTTTATGTTTCCATAAGAAGTCAAAGAGTATGCAATGTAAATGACTAAACCAAGGCTTAGGCAGAGGAACCCATAGCATAGAAAGTGGGTAAAGAATATGTGGTAAAATGTTCATTCGAACGATTGAAATACTACTCTGTAATGATAAAGGAAGAGCCTGCCACTTTGCCAAATCCGATGAACTAGCATGTAATAATGGGTAAAATTCTGACTAATTAAAGAATGGGAACATAAAGCTATTTTAATACCTAAATGGGTGAGGTCTGAACTATTTCAACAATGTTGTAACTCAAGTGGAAAATCAAGTTTATGCATTTTGGAGTTCAAGGGCATAATAACTGCCTTAGATAAATTCAGATTATAGTCAGATGTAAAGACAAAGCCTCTCAAAACCTGTAAAACAGCCAGAAGTGGCTTTGGCAGATGAGTGAGGTGTAACAGGATGTTGTCTGCCTCAGTTGATATCTTAAAGGAATAGGGCCCAATTGAGATTCTGGTAATTTGTTTATTTAAGATAATATGTCAAGAGGCCTGGTGGCACAGAGGGCTGAGGTCCTGGATGCCTTACCTCATGGCATACCAGCAACCTGGGTTTGAGTGTCGGTCAGGTTGAGGAAAGATTGAACATCTGCAACAGCTCTCCTTCCTTGGGGGTTGGGGACTCAGCATTGGCTGAAGACTGACACCCAGTGGAGGCTGTGGGTCAGCACAAGTGCAATGCTAGATGCTAGAAAGGGGTAGACCCATGCACAGGAAGTTAGACTACTTCCACTGAGGTGGAGACAGTCACCCTTCCCATTGCATGTGTGTGGGTATGGGGAGAAAAACAGAAAAAGGAATGGAGCTGGCAGGCTCATTGATGGCAGGTTGCACCCGCACCTCTCCTCCCGGCAATCTAGATGTTGGATTCTGGGGGTAAGGGGAGGCCGTAACCCCTTACCACTGGCCCTGTCATGGGGGATAACCCATGGAGGATAGCCGGTTGGGGCGGGTGTGGGGAAAAGCTTTGCCGGAAAGATGAGTCCCCTCTGAGGGAGGGGCTGGAGCCATCTGCCAGCTCCGAGGGAGGCATAAAATGCGTATGGAAAAAAAAGGTTATTATGTCAAGTAAGTGATTCAAGATACAAATTAAATAAATAAGGAGAAAGGGGGCATTCCTGCCATGTTCCACTAAATAATGAGAAAGCGACCGACAAAATCCCATTACATTGAATATGTGTGCTAGGGGTAGAATACATTCATCTGATCCATTTAATAAAATTTACCATGAAACTGAACACAGACAGGTTATAAAATAAATAAGTCCATGAAGCTCTATCATATTCTTTCTCGGCATCCAGAGACACCAGCAAAGTTGGGGTACCAGAGTTCCTAGATGCCGAAAGCAAGTGAAACAATTTCTGAAAATAACTAGAAACACATCACCCCTTCATAAACCTGTCTGTTTCCTACCACTGAGTGATTGCCAAAATCCCACCACCCTTGAAGCCAAAATATGCAAAAATATTTTAGTATCTACATTGAGGAGGGAGATAGGCCAATAATTATTAACATCAAATGTTTCTACCCGGTTTAGGAATAAGTGTGACGTGGGCATCAAAAAAAAATCAGGAGGAAAAGCATTAACTTTGTAGCAATGATTAAAAACATCAGCTAAATATGGGGCCATGTTTTTTCTTAAAAGCTAAATACAAATTAGGAGTAAATCCATCCGGCCCCAGTGATTTATCTAGGGTAAGAGGAAATTGCCTGCTCCACTTCCAAAACTGAAATAGGAGTTGTGAGACAGGAAGAGATTAGGTTTCTGAAGAAAATCTAGAATTAAATGATTTTGGGTTGAGAGAGAGTCTCATCCATATATAATTGTTCAAAAAACATTTTAAATTCTTCAGCTATATCTCTAGAGAGGTTAATATCGTATTCCTAGCACTAGAGCCGATGCCTATAACTAAAAGTGATATCTCTTGTTGTTTCAATTGCATTTCTAGGAGCTTACTAGCTTTTTTCCCATGCATTACATAGTTTGCTTTAGCCCAGAACAGGGCAAGCTCAGCTTGCTCTCAATTTAGCTCTGCATATTTTGCTCTCTCTTGATTGAGACAAAGCCAATCCATCTCCCAGGAGGAATTGGTCACATTATTTCCAGGGTTCTAATAGATTTAAGCAACTCTAATAATTGCACCTCTTTTCACTTTTTCCTAACTGTGGCCAGATGAATGAAATCCCCCCCCTCCCCCCAATAACACACTTAAAGGTGCACCAAATCAAATCCATCGACAGGAAGGAAGGAAATAGCTCTCAAATAATCTAATATTGATTGTTTTATTTTATGAAGGTACCAATCTTCTTTTGGTAAATGATTGTTAAGCCTCCAGCTTTTTATCCCCTTAATTTGGGGATGCTAAACAAAAAGAAATGGATATTGGAACATGGTCCGAAAGAACTCTACTCTGGATTTCACAGCTCCTCACATTCAGAATATAGCTTGAAATTAATAAAACATAATCCAGCTGAGACTGAGAGTCGTGTATCAGAGAGAAGAAGGTATATTCACATTCAGTGGGATGTAAAGTCTGCCAAATATCCACTAAACCACAGGAGTCAAACATATCCCTTTAAGATCTCTGTGCCAGGGATAAAGCTTTTCTGGTATATCCAGACCTGCTAACTGAATCATCTATAGCTAAATTCGAATCTCCCATTACCAGAACCGGGAGGTGAGTGGAATCAGAAATAAGGTTCCACAACTGTGCAAAAAAGGAGGGTGTGACAATATTAGGGCTGTAAATGCACCCCAATACTAGCTAATGGACTCCAACTCTAGCCCTTAAAAAAAAATAATGCCCCTCTGGGTCCATGTATTCCTTTAGAACATGAAATAATAAGTGTCTTCGAACTAGTAGATGGGAATGCTTTCCTGCGGGAAATCTCTGACTTCATTATCAGCTTGACATTGAGATCCCCAGATGGCAGATCCTGGGGGATTTCAATGCCTAGGTCAATGATGAACTCTCGCAATTTGGTCAAGACTTCCTCCAGCTAATGAATTCCCTGGGCTTCACACAGGTTATTTACTCCTTGACCCATATTGGTGTCATTTATTGGACTTGATGTTTCTCTGAGGATGGAGATATCCAACTTGATGGTGGAACCAGTCGAGTGGTCTGACCATAATACCATTGGGTTCAGTTTTGTGGCCCCCCTGGTAGTCCTGCCTCTATGGAGATGGGTCAGTACTGCCCTTTGAGGGGTGTTTCCTCAGATGGCCTGATGGCGGTGCTGGACCTATTGGGTTTACTGAGTGAATGAATGGATCCAGGGGACCTGGTACTTGCCTATAATGAGGCTGTGGTAGTGGCCCTGGATTCCATTGCTCCTGTTTATGTTAATTCCCTCACTTTTCTCCCCAGGTCTCCCTGGTTTAATGAGACCTTGAGGAAGTTGAGGAGAGTGGGACGAAGGCTAGAGAGGTGTTGATGGAAGTTGGGCCTGGAGTGTGATAGACTTAGACTGATGGACCATTATGGGGTCTATCAATCAGCAGTTACCCATAAGAAGGCAGAATTCCTGTCCAAGGAAATAGCTGCCATGCAGAATTGACCAGCCCATCTCTTCCAGACTGTGGATAGATTGTGCAATCCAATCCTGTCTCCAGCCTGGAAGTGCCTTTTCACAAGACTGATGTGAGGAGTTTGCTCGATTCTTCGCAGATAAGGTTGCCACAATCAGATCCAGTGTCCACTCGACCCTCTCTAATGGGAGTTGTGGTGGTTGGCAGGAGATGTTGGATGCCCAGTTTGTGTGGAGTGACTTCAGCCTGCCCACAATCAATGACATTGTGATGGTCATCCAGTCATTGCGACCGGCCAACTGTAGTTTGGACCCAGGCCCTACATGCCTCTTAGTAGGCTGTGTGGATAAAATCAGTCCGGTCCTTGCTGAGATAGTCTGGCTGTCTCTGAAGAGGGGGATCTTTCCAGATCCCCTGAAGGAAGCCATGGTTTGGACCCTCCTTAAAAAACCCTCTTTGGACCCGGACTGTCTGGCAAACTACAGGCCTGTCTCTAACCTATCCTTTGTGGGTAAGGTTATTGCGAAGGTGGTTGCACCGCAGCTGGATAATCATTTGACCAGCCACAATGTCTATGATTCTCTCCAGTCTGGATTCAGGAAGAGACATAGTACAGAGACAGCCCTTGTCCAGGTACTAAATTACCTCCTAATAGTGAGAGATCAAAAGACCCATTCTATCTTGGTCCTTCTAGATCTCTCTGCAGCATTTGACACTGTAGACCATGATGTGCTGTTGGAGTGCCTGCAGTTCATCTGTGGACTGTCTGGTACAGTTCTCAGATGGTTTCAATCATTCCACCAGGGTAGGACTCAGAGGGTGGTATCTGGGACTTTTTCCTTGGCACCACTCCCCCTATTCTGCGGGGTGCTGCAGGGCTCCATTTTGGCACCATGTTGTCTGTGGTACACATGCTTCCATTAGGAGAGATTATTAGACAGTACGGCTTGAGTTTTCACTGCTATGCAGATGATACTCAGCTGTATGTGTCCTTTGTGCCTGGTCAGGATGATGTTGTTTTGGTCCTTAACAACTGTCTTGCTAAGATCCAGGATTGGATGAGCATGAACTGGCTGTGGTTAAACCCAGAGAAAACTGAGGTGTTGGTTGTGGACCCACGTCATTGGGGGCAGGTTTGTTAGCAGGTTATCTTCAGGACTATAGCTTGGGGGTGTTCAGCTAACTACCTCAGACTTGGTGCGGAACCTGGGCATTATTTTTGATGACTGCCTGACTCTTAAATCTCAGGTGTCAGCAGTTGTCAAAACCTCTTTTTACCATCTGAGGAGTATCACCTGGGTGAAGCACCTGGTTCCTTCCGATGATCTTCCAACTTTTATCCACGCCTTCATTACCTCCTGCCTTGACTACTGCAATGCCCTTTACCTAGGGCTACTGGGGGTTGATATCCGCCGCTTGCAGCTAGTGCAGAATGCGGCAGCCAGGCTGTTGACTGGTGCCTCTAGGACCAGTCATATAATGCCTGTGCTCCGCAGACTGCAGTGGCTGCCAGTACAGTGGCAGATCACATTCAAGTTCAGTTTGCTGACCTATAAGGCCCTACACAACTAGGGACCTAGTAACCTGCAAGATCTCCTTCACCCCTGTTGTCCCCACAACTCTCCCTGATCCACAGACAAGAGATTGCTAGAATTCCCAGTGTCCATATAAAGACATGTGGAGCTAGGTCATTTAGCTATATGGCTCTGACTCTGTGGAATGCTTTACCTCATCAAGTGTGAGATTGCCTGACCATCCAAAGTTTTAAAGTTGCTCTTAAAACTTTCTTATTTAGCCTAGCCTATCCTGATTTTTAATGTTGCTGCCATATTTATTGGTTTTCAATTGGTTCCATTTGTTATTAATTGATGTATTTTATTTATTTATTGTGTTGTACAAGTGCCTTGGTTATTAGAAAGGCACTTTTTATAAATAAAGTTTGTTTGTCTGCTTGCTTGCTAGTATTGCCACCCCCACCCTACGAGTACTCAAGCCCACACCAAAAGCATACCCAACCCATAACCATCAGAAAAATAGTGCATCTTTGCCTAGAATATGCATTTCCTGTAATATAGCAATGTCTGATTTAAGTGAAAGAACGTGTTTAAGGATTTGTGTGCATTTGAAAGGAGAATTACCCCCTTTAATATTCCAGGATATACAAGCCAAATCAGACATAGCCATATTAGAAATTCAAAAATAAGATCAATGGTATGCTGCAGACTCTCCATCTGATATGCAATGTATACACCCAATAAAACAAATTTAAATATCAATCCCTCAGATCAACTTACTAAACCCCACTTATAAGCTGACCACCCTAGCAATAAAGGAAAAGAGCTCCTGCTATACAACCAGGACAAAACTATAACAGTAAACAGGAACAGTGAAACAATAAGAAACAGTGGAACAAATATCCTCAGTTTTCCCCTCTCCACAAGAAAACACCCCAAATGATGACTCAAAATCAGACAGAAAATTGACCATGATGGTTCACAACCATGGCACCCGCTTCGACTGCCACATCTTGGCCAAAATTGTGCAATGGTCCAAATGTAAGGAGCAGCAATAAAGAAATAAAAAAAAAATACGGGGAGGAAAAGGGAGAGGAAGAGGAAGGGGTAAACAAGAAAATAAGTAAATAATGCTCCCTGAACCATGAAAAGGGCCTCTTCTGTGATACTCCGATATCCAAATAGTGTTCATGGCATCACAGTAGAAACAAACATTAATTAGATAAACATGGCGCTCTTAATGTCCATCCAAGAATAATAACTAGAAAAAATCAGATATAAGAAATCCACATGGAGCAACAGGAGTTGCACTCAGAAATCCTCCAACATCCCGCCCTGCACCTATTAGGTGGGCTGTTTCTATGCTCCCTCATAGATCGTTAATAAAGCCAAATGGATAAATCATAATGTCTAGGTCTCCCAGGATAACCAAAGAGAATTCTCAGGTATTATAGAGGAGCAGATTAACAAGCAACCCCCAAAATATGCAGACCATCACATCATACCAAATGGTTAAAGGAAACATTGGCTTGCAGCACAAAAGAAACACTGAACCAAGCTGGATATGTTACCAAATCAGTTCACCAAACCATAAGGACAAAAATTAATAAAAGTCCTCCATTATGCATCAGGGACACAGGTACAATGTCCAAAGAGAAAGCTAAGTGCTAGCTGAAACAGATTGTCAGCAGTTCTCCAAAGTCAATAAACAGGCAAAGACTCACCATCTGCTGCATTCAATAAAGTAGTGCACCTTGCTTCCTCTTCAAGAGAAACCTCTCCAAAAAGCACTCCAGCGATTCATCCAGTGCACAAACAGCTTCCATTGAGAAAATCCAGCCATACTTTGATGAGCAGGAGAGGAGAACAAATGTGGGAATAATTTAGATAACTCCTCCTTAGCCTGTTCCACTGAAAAAAATTCAATGGTGCCTGTTGTGGTGTGCACAAAAACCGAAGTAGGATATCGCAAATAAAATTTAACTCCTGCTCTATATACGATTTTCTTGATTTCTTTATACGCATCTTAGTGCTCCCACACCATGGGGATAGTATCTCCAAAAATTAAAAATGGTTTGCCTTGCAAGAAAGTGACCTCTTACTGCGAGCCCTCTGCTGAATCCAGTCTTTTTCTTGGTAATCCAAGCATCACAAAATAATACCATGAATCCAAAAATAGCTGCTTAAACCTTTAAGCTACTACACACTGGAATTCACATTTCTTATAAGGGGTGCTGCTAGGTTGTGGCAAATAAACAATGCAAAGATACTAGCGCACCACCCCCCCCCCCAACATAGCAGAACATAACATTTAATCTTTCAGCTGCCAAAAATGGCTATATTTACTTTCAAGTTCCATGGGAGGAGAGGGTTCTCTTAGTTTCAGACTGGAATTTCAATTTCAGTGAGCTAAATCACCAACATCAAGGTGGGACCCTTCGATTTAGTCCCTAACTTTCCAGTGCCTCAATGGGTACTAGCTAATTCCTTTTATACTGTGCTCCCAGCAAGGATTTTGCACAGGTGATTAACTTTCAAGTGCCTCAATGGCTGCTGATTGACTCACTTTATACTGTGCTCCCAATAAGGATATTACCCAAGTATTTTAAAGGGAGCATGCTAAAGAGGAGCACCACAAACTCCCCAAACTCAAGTAAAATCATAAATCCAAAAATAGCTGCTCAAACCTTTAAGTTACTACACACTGGAATTCACATTTCTTATCAGGAGTGCTGCTAGGTTGTGGCAAATAACAAACAATGCAAAGATACTAGCGCACCCCCCCACACACACACACACATAGCAGAACATAACATTTAAGCTTTTAACTGCATGTGAGGAGAGGGTCCTCATAGTTTCAGACTGGAATTCCAATATGAGTGAGTTAATTCCAGTATGCAGTGCTCTACAAAGCTCACAGATGTCAGCCAGCCTGAGCCCATAGTAATCCACAAAATGGATGCCAGTAAACTAAAAGTACATGGAATCAAGCACTCTCAAACAGGCACATTTTCTTGACATATAGCAATGTGTGAAGTTTCGGCTTAAAAAAAATTAATTTCATCTAGTATCAGGGAAATTCAAATTAAACCAACAATATAAAACAAAAGGCATTGATAATGCATTGTTTGTAGCAGTTTGTACATAGAAACATAGAATTTGACGGCAGATAAGGATCGCTTGGCCCACCCAGTCTACCCATTTCCCTACCTAATGGATAAGCTGCAGATCCTAGTTAACCAGCAGCCTACTTCTTCCTATCCCCACCCCCTAGAATTGCCTTATGACTATCCCATGAATGCTTGAATTCCACCACTGTTTTTGACTCCACAACCTCCTCCAGAAGGCCGTTCCATGCATCCACAACCCTCTCTGTGAAAAAATACTTCCTGACATTACCTCTGAGTCGCCCGCTCTCTATTTTTAAATTGTGCCCCCTTGTTCTTGCACACCCCTTTTTTTGAAAGATGCTACCCTCTTGGACTTTGTTGATTCCCTTGAGGTACTTGAAAGTTTCTATCATGTCCCCCCTTCCTCCTTTTCTCGAGGCTATACATATTAAACTCCTTCAGTCTCTCTTCATATGTCTTCCAGTGCAGACCCTGCACCATTTTAGTTGCCCTCCTCTGGACAGCTTCCATCCTGTCTATGTCTTTGGAGAGACTGGGTCTCCAGAACTGCAAGCAGTACTCCAGATGGGGTCTCACTAGCTGTCTGTACAGAGGGATAACAACTTCCTGTTTTCTACTGGTGATGCCTCTCCCTATGCATCCCAGGATCCCCCCAGCCCTCATTGCTGCCCTTTCACATTGCTTGCCCACCTTTAGGTCATCCGATATGACTACCCCCAGGTCCCTTTTCCTTTTTGTTGTTGTTAGTATCTCACCCCCCATTGTGTACTCTTCCCTGGGATTTTGTTTCCCAGGTGCATTACCTTGCACTTCTTAGCATGTGTTTGGAACATTTCATCAAACAGCGACAAGTTTGGGATTCCTGATAATTTCATTACCTTGTGTATAAAACTAAAGGTGGTTTATAGTAGTTCTCCTTCAGCATTTTGTTTTATATGATACTTAGGACCAAAAACACAGATTCATTTTATGTACTTTCTTCAACAAGTACTGTATAATATTTTGCAAATGGAAACTTTTTAGAGGGGAACACAGCATCAAAGCACATGACATTTATTTCACCCTAGCTGTGCTAGGGCAGCAAATGTATACTTAATGCTAGCTGTCTTTGTGTGTTTGGGGGAAGTGGGGGGGGGGTCAGAAAGAGAACAATTGGAAAGAGTATTAAAGTTTCAGTGCTGGGTGTCCAGTCCAGCAAAGACAAGCTAGAAATATTAGAAAAGTTAGCATAGAAGAAAGGCTGCAGTCAAAAGGATCGGAAAGAAACACTAATTTGCCATGTTGAAAGACCATCCCTGCAACAAATGTTTCAGGTCTCAGCAGGCTTTCATTTTATTTGGTACCATAGAGCACTCTTTTTGTGGCTATACAGCTTTCTAGTAGCCCCTTGGGAACTCATTCTCTATTTTCATTAAACAAAAATTCAGTGTGAGGGTTTCATCCTGTCACAAGCTTAGTTTTTCATCCATAGACCTCACAAAAATATTTATTAAATATAGTTGCATGGCTAGTTTATACTTTACTGTTTCGTTATTGTATGTAAGAGGCCCAACATGGTTTTAGGGTTTCTTTAAAGAATTTATATAAGCAAAGAATGCTTTATGATTATCCTTCTTAGAATTATGTGCTAGCCTGTACTCTGCATGTTGTTTTTTGCATTCTTTTAATTTCTTTTTTACATTTTTTCTGATTGCTCAGAAGTGCCAATAGGGATTTCTGTGTACCCAACTTCAAGTGACATGGGTATAGTTTGTTTTTTGTATTTATTCATTTCTTAATTCTTTTGTTAAGCCAATTTGGACTTTTTGACATTATTTGTACTTTTTTTCATCCTTGAAATAAATTTGTTTTCAGTTTGCAGGATAATATTTTTTATAATATCCCACATTTAAGCACATTTTTGTTTCCTAATATACTCTCCCAATTTATAGTGCTTAACTTGTTTTTTATGACTGTGGGAGGAGCCTACAGGAGTATTGCATGTACAAAATGACTGATGTCATGTTTTCTGTCCGAGGAACTGACTAAAGGTGTAAATAGTGTTATGCACCTTACCCTCCTCCAAGCAATGTTTTCCGTCCTGAAATAAATATCCTTGCATGTTAGTCAATGGTTGCTGGGTATTATTTTCTTTCTTAAATGGGTGGTACAAGAACTGGAACCTGAGTAGTGGGAGGCAGCATTAGTTTTTTTATTTTTTTGGAGTAAGATCCACCTCCACCCCAAACTTTTTTCTGATTCATTTGGGAGGGGCATGGGATATCTCTAGCATGCTGTAGCCAGATACACTAGTTTGGGACCTTATCAACCAACAGACATGCCTGTGCAGTGGAGAACAGAACAGAAGTTATTTAATGCCTTCAAACTGACTTAAAAATTCTTTGGAACAAATGATTATCAGAGCCACCTGGGGCCTCAGAAGTAGACCTAGACACACATCTACTTCTGTAAGAAAATGTTATTTTTTTTTTTTTGTGGTGGCTGTGGGATTCATTCCCAGATCTAACTGCCCAGATCATCAATGCTATAAAATGCTATAATTAACAGACTCTAGCTGTTTTCCTACAGAAAACCCACTCAGTTAGATTTCAAGTATTTGCTAAATTGTAAATGTAGGCATCAGCATTCTGTTAGTAGTTAGTGCTGATTGTGGTCTGGGGTTTCTGTATGAAAACAGCTGCTAAATAGCTCTAATTCATTATTTGTGTTTTTGATGTTAAAACACTCCTGCTAGCTAGACCTGATGCACAGAGAAAACAAAAATAGTGAATTAGAGCTAGTTAGTAGCTGTTGTCTTACAGAAACCACAGTTAACTTACTCTCAGGTATCTGCTAAACTAACTGTTGACATTTGTGCTCCCTGGATAAGAACAGTTACAAGACTCTGCTGTTGCTAAACTAATTTTAAAGCAGAACATGTGCTAAATGTAAGGGCATGGCTACATCACTGTCACATGAGACAGGGGGCATCGTAGGAGAAAGAAAGCCAATAAACTATTTGTCATGGAGATCCCCAGGGGTCATAAAACTACAATACAGCAAGCAAGCAAGCTAATTTAGGAAAAACTCCTAATAGCAGACAGAGGGAAGGACACACTAGGATTTAACATACATATCAAAACACTCTATATAACATATGTTTTTTGCACATTCTGGGTGGACTACTCCTTTAATCATGAAGCATTGGTGTTAGTAATGCTTTTAGAAATACAATTTTTAGTTGTCTTTACAGTTAAAAATGCATTTTAATGTCAGGGCACATTTGTTTTGGGGGGGTTAAAATTATTTTAAACATGGGCACAGTACTTGGTAAATACACACTTTGATGATAAAGTGTATTTTTTCTTTCAAGTTTGAGAAGTATGTATTATATATAAGTGTAACCATGTTGTAAATTGTTAGTAGGCAGTGGTTTAAGGCTCTGAGCTACAAAACTGGAGACCTGAGTTTGACTTCCACAACCCCCACTTGCATACTGTGTGATCCTGCACAAATCACTTAACATCCTTGAGCTCCCAGGTCACACCTGTAAACAAGCTTTCAGATTAGTGTGTCTCCCTTGGTAAAAAAAAAACATGGCTAGAATTATTTTTTTAATATAATTGAGTTTATATGTGGTAAGTAAGTAGGGTATGATGTTTTGAATGTGGCAGTAGGATTTAGCATGTGCACTGCTTTAAAATAATTTCACAGCATTTCATACTTTCTTAAAAAGATACTCCACATTTGTGTGGGGGCTGTGGGATTCAAACCTAGATCTTCAGATTTGCAGAGTAGAGCCTTAAACCACTGTGCTGTACTGCCTGCCTAGTTATGGCAGTCAACTCTTTTATTGAATCCTGGCTGTGACTATAGGTGTTTACAACTGAATGATAATAACCACATTTGCTTCACTTGCAAATAGGTAGGCATTTGTGTCTAATTTCTGTTTGACTTGCTGTAGGTTATACATAGAATCTGAAAAATTCATAACATGCTGTATTGTGAGTCAATGAACTGATAAATGGGGATTTTGGTTTCTTTTACAAATTCATTTTTCCTGACCATGGATATAATAAAACAAACATTTCTCAACAAAATGTTTTTAAATAAAGAGTTTAACTCACAGCTTCAGAAGAAGCATGTGGGCATTAAAAGCTTAGTGGTGTGGATGTAGAGGCATCAGTATTTAAGCATGACTTTGGTAGAGGATTAATTGTGACTGGGGGTGAGGGAGGGAGTGAGTTTTGATATTTGTAGCATGATGGTTTTCTGAAATTTCAACCTTCAATGGGTTAGACTCTGCAGCCATCTGTATAGTATATAACTAAGCCATATGGAGTGTGGTATGGATAAAACCCAGATCACCAGACCAGGTCCAGTGCTGTAAAATCTGCACTGGGCACAGCTTGTGCAAATATTGCTGAGCCAGTGGATCAAATAAATACATGCAAATAAATAAATAGTCAACTTCACCTTGTGCTTCAGCCCACCCCAGGAGTAACATTATTACATGATAACACACACCCTGTCATGTCTTATTGCTTAAATATGCCCTTTTTCAATGTACTATACTTTGATTCAGTTAGTGAATGCAACAGGCTTCATGTGAACATTCTGGGCTTCTCTCTGACTCCTGATGTCTATTTCCTTTAGCTATTATATATTGTTTGAACTGCTTTGGTCTTCTTGATGTGGTGCAGTGTGCCTAAACTATGTAATCTGTTTATCTACTGCTACCCATGTATCTCCAATGAATGATTGTTATAACTGTCTGCTCTCC
The DNA here is from genome assembly GCA_016271365.2 of Neoceratodus forsteri. Classification (NCBI taxonomy): domain Eukaryota; kingdom Metazoa; phylum Chordata; order Ceratodontiformes; family Ceratodontidae; genus Neoceratodus; species Neoceratodus forsteri. The sequence continues at coordinate 205,181,207 of CM057451.1, forward strand.
GATGCAATTGTTTTTGGACTTATTAACTGTGCTGTCTTTGTATTAGTTTTGACGAGGTGCCTTTGTAAATGATTCTCTGACTCAAAAGTTTGTAAATCTGATATTTTTGAAATAAATAAATGTTTATGTTTAAGCCCATGAAGCACTCTTATCTAATTAATGCATTCACAGTCATAGTGGCTCTGCCAGAGTTTCTTATTTTAGGAATATCTGCCTTATTGTATAGGTACAGTAGATCTCAGTACACCCATTTTGTACCAGAAATTCATATTCTATTTGGAATCTCACAGATTTGTGACCGCTATTTCTCAGGGGGGCCCCGTGACACAGTTTATTGTTAATGTTTTCTGAACCAAGGACCACGAAAAGAATATGTCCCCTTATTTGGATCTTTTATAAGTTGTCTCAATTGCATTCTGTTTCAGACTTCTAGAAATTAATTTCCCATGGCACTAGCTGCTGAATTTGAAGTCCAGTCAATTTTGTTTGTATTTAGGTCTCTCATTATCACCAAGTCTACAAATACTCCTGCTTTTTCAACTTCCTTTATAATATTTGTTGTGGTATTAATTGTACAGTCAAGTGTTAAGAACCTCCATAAATTATTACTCAGAGAGTCTCTTATCAAGATAAAGGTGTGAGTAGAATAGACATCACAGGCCTTTGAAGGGAATGTACATCCTGATTTGCTGTAACTATCTTTATGTTTATTGACAGGTGACATACCTCAAGGCAAATGTGGATCTGTTGCCACTTGTGTATCCATTGGGCAGCCAGAAGGGTGGAGAAAATGCTAGGGGATGCTAACCTCTTCCTGGACCCATGAAAGCATCAGGTGCATTGGATGGGGCATCACAGAAGCAGGTGTAAAGACATTGTGCCATGCATCATAGTGGAAAACCAGCAGCAAGGCCCTCCTGGGGTGCTGGCCATTCACTTGGGTGATAATGGCTCAGGGCTAGTGAAATAACTAAGTCTGATTTGCCAGATTGTGAATGCCCTTATTTTTTGTGGCAATGGTGGCCAGGCATACTAATGGCTTGGTCAGACATAGTAAAATGTGAGAGGTGGCAGTATGCGTAAGATCCAGTAGTGAATAAGAAGGCTCACAGGGGGGTCAACATGTCGATATTCTCCTTCATGAGGTCTACAAGTTAGAAAGTGCTGCAGCATGATGCAATTGTGACTACATTGCTGCACCTCTATGCAAGGGATGGGTTGCAATTGTCTACAGTCACTGTTGAGGACAGCAGCAGAGGACAGGTTTTTAACAAATATATACTGGGTGTTTTGGAGAACAGATAGTGTGGCTTGATTTGGGGGAATGACTATAGTCTAGTCATCCTCTGGCAGCATGGAAAGAACATAAGAACTTGCTGGCAGAAGGAGACTGTGTGGTCCATCTAGTCTGCCCTAGTTGTCTACTGTAAACTGCTCTTTCTGAGGTGACTACACTGAATGTCCCATGCCCATTTGAATTCCCTGACCATCTTTGCCAACACAACCCCAGGTGGCAGGCTGTTGCAAGGGTCCATGCCCCTTTCTGTGAAGAAGTACATCCTAACATTGGTTCTAAATCTACCGCCAACTAGCTGTAAGTTGTGTCCTCTTGTACATGTGCTCATGTTTTCCTTGAATAGTACTCTGCCTTGTACTGCATTTATCCCTTTAACAAACTTAAATGTTTCTATCATGTCCCCCCATTCCTCCAATGCTCCAGGAAAAACAGATTCAACTGACTGAGCCTATTTTCATAAGGTTCATGGTGCAGACTCTGCACCATCTTTGTGGCTGTCCTCTGCACAATTTCCAGATGGTCTATGGTAGTCTCACTGGTAGAGTATACTGTAAAGGGGTAACAGAGTAAACTTCCCACTGATACAGATGGGTTCCTCTTGAGTCTGGGAGGAGACAAGGCCCCCGATAATGGGAAGCCCAAGGGGGCCAGCTGTGGGATAGCATCCTAGGGTTTTTATTTGTATGTGTAGTGCCCTCTGATATGGGCAGGTGCTTGACACATGGCTGTGGGGCCACCCCTCAAGTATCAGAGGCAGTAGTCCCTCTGGGGATGGTGCCCCCCTTTTAAAAGGATTATGGGTCTTCCCAGTAGGGGTCCAATGGAAGTATGTGGACAGACCAGGGATGGTAGGACTGCCCAAAAAATAGACTTGCTGTCACTACTGAGCTGTGCATGTCACACTATTACTTGTTTGTAGCTGATTACAATAAACACATGACTGTGGCCATTTCATCCAATTCACTATACATGTCTCTTCTGTCCAGATATTGGGGATTAGGGCCCTACTGAGAAAATAGGAAGCAGGCAAAGGTGCCCCTTGTAGTTTGCAGGAATTTGTCTCTGGGTCCTTTACTGTCACTGAGCAGAAGTAAGGTAGAAGGGATGAGGGAGGATGGATGGAAGGGGAAAAGAAGAGGGTAAGACAATGCAGTTAATCCACCATGGGCTGGGAAGAGTTGTGCTGAAAGGAGAGGACCAATGAGGCAAGAAAAACCTGGAGACTGATAGCATAGCCTTTTTGGTCCTCCCTCCAGGGGAAATTCCCACCTGCCCTCTCTGAAGGTGGGGGGGTTAGAGGGCTGACAGTAGGTTGGAAATGTTATCATATTAAGGGGAATTGCCTAATGGGTTGAAGAGGAAGTTTTCCTGGCTTTTTCCATGAGTCTTTTTGTTTCTGGGTGTTTTGCCTCTTCTAACAGGATTGTGGTAGGGATGTAATGTAGCATTTCACAGTCACATAAGTGCTGCAGTATGATAGTCTCACAGGTAGAGTATGAAAGGGTGATGGCAGAACCTACCACTGATACAGATGGGTGCCTTTGGAGTCTGAGAGGAGGTGAGACCCTTGGCATAGGGCAGCCCAAAGGCACAGTCATGGCATAGCATCCTTGGTTTTGGCCTGTATGTGTAGCCCCCTCTGATGAGGGAGGGACACAAGACACATGGCTCTGTAGCCATCCCTAAACCTAGTCCCTAAAGAGGATGTTCCCCCCCCCTTTTTAAAAGGATGGCTGGACTGCTGAGTAGGGGTCCAGTTGGGGTAAGTGGATGGATGGGTGAAGGTAGTATTGCCTAAAAAGGGGCTTGCTGACAGTACTGAGCAGTGCATGTCATGGTATTTCTTGTGGTTGTTTGTAATAGGCAGCATAGCGCAGTGGTCTAAGGCTCTGAGCTGCAAATCTGGTGACATCCAGCAGACCAGACCTGGGTTTGAATTCCACAGCTTCCACTTGCATACTGTGTGACCCTGAGCAAGTCACTTATCCTCCTTGTGCTCCCAGGTCGCTCCTGTAAAAAAGCTTTCAGCTTAGTGTGCTATACCTGGTTAAACAACTAAATAATAGACACATGGCTGTGACCATTTCTTCCAAACACTGTGTATGTCTCCTCTGTTAAAGTAAAGGTTGAGGGGCCCTATTCAAGCAATTAGTTGGTCATGTGTTTCTTTACCATTATTAAATAGTGCACTTACTGGGGAAAATATAGCTCCACCTTAGCTCCTAAATGTCAGCACTAACTCTAAAGAAAATGTTATCAACATATAATAAGAAACATAGTTGTGTGTGTATGTGTGTGCATGAATGTGCATGCCAGCTTTCCATTTCAGGATCTTGGTTCTATGTAATTTGGCAAGTCAAAAGACAGAGCCCCAAATCAGCAAAGCTAAAGACCGCAACCACATATGGTGAGGGATACAACCCAGCAATCGCGGATGATGAAAATATAAAGGTGGCTTAGACCCCCTGATGACCCACCTTTATGGGGTGCTTTACCCCTCGTACCCCTCTTACTAAAATAACCAACTCTAAGGGGGAAGCAACTCAGGGAGGAAAAAAGCCGTAGTCGCCATTTTGGCAATCACTGATTTGTACCTTCACTGAGATGTGCAGGTTCTTTGGCTTTACTGATTTTGGGCTCACTCTTTGACTGCTTATTATGGAATACCCAGGAGGTTTGGATAGAATATTCATTGACATATAAAAAGACCTGAGAACTTCCCAAGAGGGCATTTATTTGCCAAATGAAACATCAGCTGGTAGATGATACAATATGCTAGCTTCATTTTGATCTACTATTTATACATAATTTCATGGGAAGAGATTTTTGTTGTTGTTGTTGCTATTGACTTTGGGCCCCATATTCAGAGCCAGACAGATGCTGCGCAAATCGATGTACCACACAAAACATTAAGCCACCTGGCTCAGAGGTGATATTCATACAGCATTCTGTGTGAATATCAGACCCTGGATGTGTGGTGCATAGCAGGCAGCCACCATATATGGTGTGGTGCACCCAAAGTGCAGGGCTGAAGACCGTTAATGGGAGAATGCATTGCACATACCTGGATGTGCCATGTCCCCATGGGCAATATTCAGTCAAAATATGCAAATTAATTCATTGGGCATGCGTGGCACAAAGGGGCTTCATGCATGCATGCCCGTTATGGGCTCATTTGCATGCATATGCACTGCGGCTTGCACTGGGCCAGCCTCCCCCAGTCTTAATCACCAAGAAGTACAATTGTAAAATTCCCTGTCCACAATGTTGTGCCCCCATCCACTCCCCAGTTGCTGTCAACTGTAAAATCATGCATAGTATAGTGTGCCCCTCCCACTCACCAATTGCTGCTAATAGTACAATAATGCAACAGCCCCATTACCATAGTGCAGGTCCCCCTTCCCAAACCCCAATCTCAATAGAATAAGCAATATCCCCACACATTTCCACAGTGTAGGTCCCCCCCTCCTAAGCCCTGATCTCAATAGAATAAGCAATATGCCCACATGTTTCTGTAGTGTAGATCTCCCCTCCTAAGCCCTGATTTCAAAATAATACTACGTCCAAACAAGCCCTTCAAGAAGACTTAAATTTAATTAGCATTTGGGCTGAAGAACACAAAATGACTTTCAGTATTGGAAAATGCAGTGTCACACAATTTGGAATGAAAAATATGATTAACAAATAATATTTATGAGGACAGGAATTACCCTGTACAGAAATTGAAAGAGATCTGGGTGTTTACATTAAACATTAGCTCACTTTTCATATTTTAGAAGTAACCAAGAAGGTAAATTGAATGTTGAACTGTATATTAAGGAATATACGCAGTAAAGACAAAACCGTACTAATGTCACTCTATGAGTCTGTAGTCTGTCCACTAGTCGAGTACAGTGTTGAGGTTTGGAGTCCCTACCTTAGAAAGGATGTGAGACGTTTGGAACAGATTGAAAGGAAAGTTGCAAAAAAAAAGTATACTACTTGAGAAACCTCACCTATGAGAATAGAGTACATGAGCTGGGACTGTTTAGCTTGGACTGTCATAGGTTATGGGACATCTATGCTTAGAAGAAATACAAAATCACACATGCCCCCACAAGAAAAAACATCATCGGCTGCATATGCAAATCACCACAGAATATTATGCCGGTTCAACTTTAAGCAGAAGTGCATGGTGCCGAAAGGCCTCTCACACAGTTTGCAAAGGGTGCCAACAGAAGACATAGACACGTGTTTCATCCTACCGGGACTCATCAGTATGCCTCTTCTGTTTGACACCCCAGTGGAATGAACCTGCTACCCTAAGATGGTCTATCTGGGTTATGTTGTGGTGAACCCAATTGTATGATTCTATTCTATACTTAGTTTACTCTAACTTCCAAAATGGGAACCTACGGGAATGTGTTGTGGGACTTAAGTCCAGATATTCTGATAGGGAAAATAGAGCTCATGGATACTAACTCATATATCCTCATGTATATTCATATACTCCATATCCTCAACCCAGATACCCCCCTCATCTGTCTGAGCTTTCCTCCTGTTTTACCTACCCTGGACCCCCACCTGCCATCCCTTGCCACCCCCCTCTAGCTCCCTCCAAATCCTTCCCTCCATACTCCCCCAACACCTCCCTTTCCACCCACTCTCCCCCCCAAATATTCTCCTTCTCCCAATCCCTTTCTCGCTCTCTCTCTGTCTCCCTCTCTCTCTCTCCCACTCTCTCTCCTCCTCTTTTTTTCTCTCTCTGTCTAATCTACCCCTCATTCGCACTCTCCCCTCTTTCTCCCTTTCTTTCTCCTACCATTTCTGATACTGTACCTTGGCAGGCCCCTCTGGGGCAGCTATGCTGTATATTGCTAATTGGGAAACCTCATTCACACTCTCCCCCTTTCTTTCTCCTACCCTTTCTGATACTCTACCTTGAAAGGCCCCTCTGGGGAAGCTATGCCATACCTTGCTAATTGGGAATCTCCTCCCTCTGTTTAATTTCAGTTGTCTAGATCACTCAAATGTATTATTTATCTATTTTCTGTATTACATAGCAATCTTGTGTTTTGTGTTAACTGTCAAGTTTTTGTTATGTCTCTGCTGTTTTACATCCTGACATGGAACCTTTGTAAAAGAGTGCATACTCAATGGCTGTATCCGAAATTGCCAAATAAATTAAAAAAAATAAATAAATAAGACCCAGGAGTGAAATCCATACAGTAAGTCCAATTAAAGGGGAACATGGATCAATCAGAGGGTAGTAAGCACTTGGAATACACTTCCAATGGATGTGGTAAAGAGTGATATATGGAAACTTTCAAGTTAAGACAGGATATTTAAATAGTGTGATTATCCATTGAAAAATGGCGAGTCAAATTGTTGAAATCTATGACTTGTACTACTCCTATGAATCCTATGAATCATATGGCTGTCTCCCTTACACTTGCCTATCTACTTAAATGCCTCAAAACTATATATTATTGTGACTCATGAACACTTCATATTCCAGTGTCAAGCATAATATGTTATAAGCATAGACATCTATACCACATACTGCTTAAATCATTAGGGGTGGTTCTTTCTTTTGAAGGTATTTGAAGGTATTTCTGACCCAGATATGTAAATTAGGCATCTGAAGTGTTAATGACAGTGAAATAAAATTATGTAGTTACAGGAAACAAATTTGGAATATCAAGTTTGGAAGAAATATTGTAAGTGTGTTAGCTAGTAGTGCTGCACAATTGTATTCTGAGCAGGTCTGTGTTCAACTCTCTGTTTCGTACTTCTAAATTGTATTTCAAATATGTGCACACTATGTTCACACTATACTTCTTGTAAATAAAATTCAAGTTGGATCATCCTACTTCCTACGTGCTTCCTTCTTTTTTTCAACTTCTGTTTTGACTTAGATTGGATGTAGCCCAAGTAGACAGATTTTTAGGCATGTATTACATTTTTGGTGCTTGGCATTTAATACAATTAAAGAGCATTTTTTTTTATTTTATTTTATTTAAACAGCAGTTTGGAAAACCTTTGAGCCATAGGCTCATTTACAAAGGTACCTTGTCACAGTAAGACAAACCAAAATATACAGTATAGCAGTACAATACATAAGTATAACAGTAAATTAAGACATAGATACAAACAAGCTGGTACAGGTAGGATGGATGCAAACAATACCAGAGTTATGTTGTCCTTAGCAGCTTAGTAATAAGCTTTGTCATAAGTATTGAGTACAGCTTTGATTAGCATAATATGTCATAAGCATAGACATCTATACCACATACTGCTTAAATCATTAGGGGTGGTTCTTTCTTTTGAAGGTATTTGAAGGTATTGATGCTGTTGTGTAACTTTCACAAAATGTAATATTTAGAGACAATTCTGTTTATGTTTAATATTTTTTTTATTGAAATTCTCACCATTACTTAATTACTCTAGACATTTGAATTTAAACAGGATTGCCACCCTATCTGTTCTAGTTGCTTGCAGAACCTGACGTCACAGTTCTGTTTCTGACATCACAATCTGTTGCTGTGGATATAATTATAATGCCATAAGCATGGGATTGTGATGTCATTTGTAGGCAAGCAGAAAGAGCAAATTAAGTCTAAGGAACAGTAATCCTCTTTCATACAACTGTCCTCAGTAATTAAGAAAAAAGGCAAATACAGTAATTATAGAAAATAACTGGAATATATACTGAATTGTGTTTAAATGTTACATTTTTTTCTAGTTTTTCTAATGGTGTCAGGGGATCTTTAAAGCTGATTGTCTCACTACTGCATCCCTCAGTTTCAGTTCCAGTCCAATCTTAGACCCTCTGGGAACTCATAGCTCCTGCCATAAATAACTGAACCTCTCATCTACTACACTTGTGCCAATCTGCTAGAAACACAGAAAGAAGATGGCAGAAAAAGGCTAAGGTCCATCTTTTATTTCATTTGCTACCTATCTATAAACCACTTGTTAGAGTTTCTGGAAAATTGGGGTTCATTTATCCTTTATGTACCTCCTTGCTCACTTTTTTGCCTTTATAACCTCTCCTTGGAGGCTTTTTCAGATGTCCACCACCTTTGCAGTGAAGAAATAGTTCCTCACATCCCACCAATAACTGCTACCACAGTTCATATTCATCCCCATTGTAGTGGTATAACTGCTGCTCTTGCATAGTTTCCCATGATTTACATTGTTTGACCACTTTAATATACCTAAAGGTTTGAATCATAACCTCTCTTTGTATGACCTCCCTGCTGACCAGTCATAATTGTTGTGGTCCATCCCTGAAAAGACTCAAGGTGACTTATGTTCTTTTTGAGATACAGTCTCCAAAAGAGAGAACAAGCAGAAGCAAAGGGCCACACTGGACAAACACAAATGCTGCTGGTTTAAGACCAAACAGAAAACACACAATTCTGGATCACACAAGAAAATAATCATAAGTTGTATTTAGTGTATAGTGAGGGTTTGTTCTTCATGGATGTCCATGCCAGCTGAAATATCACTGAATCACAGTTCAAAGGTCATGGAATGCAGTTGCTGTGCACAGAGCATTTAGTTCAAGTTCTGAATTGAAAACAATGGCACGTTTGCTACTGCCATAGGCAGCTGTGAAAACACTTTTGTTTTCAAAAAATAAATAAACAATAAAACTATACAATATAAAAAATATTAATTAAGCAACCATATGCCCAACTGGCCTGTGTTGCCACCTTGGAATTCTGATTATATCAGATCTGTCAAGCTTTTTTCTCGAGGTCTGATATTATAAGAACCAATCTGTGGCAGCACAGATTGGTTGGGCATGGTCAGCCAACCAGTGTTCTCTTTATACATTTAATGAACAAGTGATACATACCACAGTACTTTATTTATCAAAAATAGACACAACTGAGATAAAAAGTATATAAGTCATACAGATATACCTGGAAAGCTCAGACTAGATAGTCTGATGGCAATTCTTGCTCACTGCACTTTGAATGGTGGTGGTGTCTGTAAGATCTTATTGGAATATGGCATCTTATTATTTTTAAAAGTAAACTGAGTTCTATTTTTTAGACTTCAAAATGGTATCTCAATTCATTATGTGCCTCTCATATTGTGTTTTAACTTTTCTCCCTGGCTATAACAAAATTACATGGCTACCCATAGTTTAGACTTGATTCTGATTATTACATGTACGTTGTTTTCCTAGTAAAGATCTACTTTTTCTGTTATGGTGTACAAATAAGTGATCAGTGGTCAATCACATTCATATTATAGTCACATGGGATTTGTTTTAACTTCCATTTCTAGTATTTGATTAATTCCAGCCCTGTTATTCACCTGTTACTCACCTCTTACTAACTGCAGTTCAAATACTAATAAGCCCACTAAGGGAACTATCAGTGTCCCAAAGCATTTGTTTTAATTTATAACCAGTAACTACAACATTTCACTTCTGTCTATGTTTGAAATTTGGTGTTCTTTCATTGCCGGTCCTTGAATCTCTGATTGCACTTACTGACCCTTTATGCAGTTTTTGAGGACAACTTTCCTAAAGAATTTAAAGAGGTCAACTTTAACTTAAAACCTGTCAACATTTGAACTTGATATTAAAGTCCATTCCTTTCAAAAGTTACCTCTGCACCCTCTTTTGTGTGTGTGTGTGTGTGTGTGTGTGTGTGTGTGTGTGTGTGTGTGTGTGTGTGTGTGATTTTGCTGGGTTTTTATTGCAGTTTTTACTTTGTTCTTATCTTCCATGTGTTGGTTTCCTGTTTGGTCTTGACTCTTCTGTACTCATGAAAAAGAGACCAGTCTGTTGATTTCCTTGGTTGAAGCACTGTTACTCTTATTAGATTGAGATATATTGCTTAATTGCCATTATGTATTTGATTTTTTTTTATTATTACTTTCCCACGGTATGTCTTTATCTTGTCCTTGATTGACCTCAGTTTCAGCAGTGAGCAGATGTATTCATCTTTGTCCCTTTTGAGCTTCTTTTTTCTTTCTTTCAATGACATCTGTTTTAAACTCTGCAATCATGCTTGCAATTTCAGATCTAAATGATCAAATTCTGATTGCTCTCAAAAGGTGCATTTGTTATTTGCAGAGTTGGACATTCCAGAGACTAAATGACAAGACTGAGTTTACCCATTTTTTTACTTGTTTTGCGGGTACATTTGAAATTGTTATATTAAAATATGCACATTTGTGATTGACCACCGATCACACAAGATAATTTGTACAACATAGTAAAAAACAGTAGATTTCTACTACAGATACAATATGCATGCAATAAAGGGGACACCATCCCTACTATGGGGAGACATATACTTAAATTATATAACAAACAAGAACTGTTGCATTCAGCTAAGGATAGGGGTAGTAAGCAAGGACTCCATCCAGTATGTAATTTTAAAGAAAGAACCAGCACTTCTGGAGTTTCAATGCTGAAAGAGATTCAGTAGGATTTATTCCATAGGGAAAACACAAAACAAACTGATCCCAGTGCCTTGACCACAAGGTCTTCCAAGGGGAGGGCTCCCCTGCAAGACCTCGTGATTGAGGCACTATGGGCAGTTTGTTCTGTGTTTTTCCTATGGAATAAATCCTACTGAAGCTCTTTCAGCATTGAAACTCCAGGAGTACGGGTTCTTGCTTTGAATATACCTATATTATGCCTCTTAGGAAAGAAGTTAAAACACAATATGAGAGGTTCAAAATGACTTGAAATACCACTATGATGTCTACAAAGCAGGGCATATTTTCCTTTTAAAAATAATTGAATGGGATATCTTTTTTAATAACTCTGGTCCTAAGTGGTATGGGAACTCACAGACCCCACCTCAAATGGAAGTGTAGTGAGCATGAAGTACCATTGGTTTATCTGGTCTGATCTCTCCAGGTATATCTGTGTAGTCTGTGTACTTTTTACCTGAATTGTTATTCTGGGACTCATACCGGGAATGAGGATATTAAGAAGGCATAAGACAACTGTTAGCTCTAGTAGTTCAGATTTTTCCCAAGTTATTAATTATAAATCTGTCAAACTTTTTCTTGAATTCTAGTTTATTTTTACTTATGACTGCGTCATTCAGAAGGGAATTCCATGTCTTAACTATATGCTGTGATAATAATTTTCCTTTTGGTTGTTCTTTTCAATTGTGTCAGTGTTTGAAAAATAAAGTGATGTTATATTTATCTCTTGTTCAAACAACATATATGGTGTGAGGTTATTTTTGTGCATGCACTAAAATAGTTTGCTTCCTTACATAACTGGGTGCAGTACAATATACTGGGTGAGGTCTCCCTAATGACCTGTAGAGGGTCAGTGGTGCCTCCTTCCTTCTGCTGGAAAGCCCATCTTAATGCAACCCAGCATCCTACTGGCCTTTGATATAGCCTTGTACACTGATAATGATTTTAGGTTATCATTAATGATTACACCCAAAACCTTTTCTTCATTGGTCAGACAGATTTGTACACTCTGGTCGATAGTTTGTCTTTAGGTTCCTTATGCCTATGTGCATAACTATTATATATATATATATATATTTGTTGTTTAATTTTAACGGCTGAAACTTTGACCATCTTTCCAGACTGTTCAGATATTATTTTAAAACCTTTCTCTCTCTTATAAGTTGGTCCTGCTACACAGTTTAGTCTCCTTTGCAAAGAGAGGATTTGGACTCTTTTTCCCTATGTACTATAAATGCTGCAGATAATTACATTAAATAGGATGGGTCCCAACACTGACACCTGTGGCACCCACCTAGTGTCATCCAGGACATCAGAGAATTCCCATTTGATTAGTTTTTTTTTTAATGCATTGCATTTGAGGAAAATATGTTCTTTTGCTGATAAGAGGGGGTCCTGCAACCATTACATTAGATGCTCTCATGAAAATGTTTTAAAGTTTCCATGTGTTATATAGCAATATACTTCTTATAATAAGAGTTTGGCTTAGACTTCCTTTATACATATATATATATATATATATATATATATATATATATATATATATATGTTACAGTTTCCTGAATTTGTGTTCACTGATACAGTGGGTGACTAAGTACGTATGAATGTTTATCTGGTACAGCAATGACTGTGTTTCTGGTATAGATGAGTACTGTGATTGGTAGGAATAAAGCATTATCGGCAAGATATTCAAAACTTTGCGCCTTGTGCAAACCGATTGTGCCGTGATTATGCCACATTTGTCCCGGATTGCTATACTGATAAGGCCCAATAGCATTGACACAAGGTGTTAGCACTGGCACTAAAAGATAATGTATGTGCAGTGCAAATGAGGGGCAGGGACATGCATACGGGTGCAACAGTATACTAACAACTATAGTGTCGAGCAATGTGTGTTAGCCCGACATGTAGCATGGCACAAATTACTGCCTATGAAAAGGTTGTCAACTCCTGGCAAACCAAGAATGGGGACCGTGGACATAACAGCAACAGTGAACATGGCTGGATGCAGCCAATAAGGAAGCAGCAAGAGCAAATGACCACCCTGGTCCACTCCATATTCAAAGGCACCCACACTGTGGAATACATTGCCTCAACATTGCTTGGAAGCTAATAATCATGTACATCATATGATAGAGCTACAACTCCACTTACAGCAACAAACTAACTATATTGCTATATATGAATCATGTGTCCTTGTACGTTGTATGTATTTATTGTACACTGTATCATCACATGTAGTGAATCCGGGTTGTCCCTGAATATGGGCCATGGCCCACTGTGGCTACCCGGTCATCACAGTGATAAATACATATGGAAGTATTACATAACTAGCAGTGCAGTCATACAACACTCATCTCCATTTCCCCTATTGGGGTACACCAGCACACTCCAGCACACACATGCAGAACTTGGGAACTGGAGGGTGTTGAGGGGAGGGTGCACAGGTGGCCAGGCTGCATTATATAGTGTGTTTTGCCACAAGGCTAGGGCCATACCAACAGTGCACATGTTCCAGTGTCAGGAATACCCCATCATCAGTGTGCATATCTGATGGTATGTGTCATCCCCCTCAGGGCACATACCTCATGTCTGTATAGATACCACAGCACACATGGCCAGCCACATGTATATTACTGCATCACATTACAGTATTGCAACATATGTGGGACAGAGGACAGCATGACAGTGGTGTCCACTCTCAGAGCACACCTACCAGCTGGTCCTGTCACTGTGTAGAGAGCAGCAGTCATGGATGTCTGACACACCGTAGGCATTGCTCTGTCGCAACTACATGGCCACTGTGGTACTGTAGCATCTGCTATGCACTGCAGCAGGAAATACATTATATCCATGGCATGCAGCACCATCACCCGTGGCTGTGGTGCTAGTTCCCTGATGCACACTAGAGTCTGCTGCTTTGTACAGATGTGGAGAGACCTAGCCTGCAGCTATCAACCTGTAGTTCCAGTCTGACCTACAGGTGGAGCTGTGTGCATGTTGCAATAGCACCTGGCAATCCACATGGAACTACATGCAAATCAGGCAATAATTACATAATAATGTGGATGTTTGCTCATGGATTGCCTAAGGAGTCTGATTTGCATAGCACTTTTGAATATAGCAAAATTTTGCACCACTAAACTGGTTAGTTCCAGGCAAATATGTGAGCACAGCAAAAATGAGTTTGACCCATGAAAAACTGCCATAGCACAGTTCTGCAGTATTTGGTCTGCACTGTTGTTTACAGTTTTTGTGAATTCACGTCTTTATTAACACACACATTGGCCACTTGGTTCACTTTTGCCTTACTCCATGTCTGTGTGGACTGGGCTGTTGCTGTAGTTTGCACTGCCCAGTTGCTATATTTCGAGCTGTCTTATTTACTGGGCTACATTTGCACTGCACTCAAGGCCCTGTTTGCACACTGTCATTTGCATGCTATATTCAATTGATTTAGCCCTGGGACTATTCCTTTGAATATAGCATGCAAATGGTTCTGGGCTATTTTTGCATGCCATGCAGTGCTAATTTTGCCCTGGGGCTATGTTTTGAATAACTGGCACTATATGTGTTAGTGTGATCCTTTGTGCTTTCTTTTCTGAAGAAATTACTACCCTTTTTCATGTACCAATGGTCCAAAACACTCTTGTATGTGTTTTAATTAATTTATTGTAAGTTATTATGTAATTTATTGACAATTTACTTTGAATTACTTCATTTTAGTATATTTTGACTGTGACCATCTATTTAAATAGGCACTCACTGTCCACAATCTTACCTATAAAGCAATAAAATAAAATTAAGTAAGGGAGGTTTCTCCACAGGAGATACCACAGAACCAAGGTCCCTTGGCTAAGGGTACCATAAAGAAGATTCCAGAAAGCAGAGAATCAAGCCACTGGAGGAGAAGAGGGTGGATGGTGAGATCAATGAAAACAAGCATCCAGAGAACACATGGGTATGCGTGTTTTTTTATCAAAATTAGGGCATGGAAGATGCTGCCCACTGCCCATTATCACCCCACACGTAGTCTGCTAATTCACTTGTTTGGTGGATGACTAAGTATGTATGAATATTTATGCAACATAATAGTGCCTGTGCTGCTGATTTGGATGATGATACTGAGTACAGTTTTATATGTATATATATTCTTTATTTATAATGCGCTTTTCAAAAAATCAAGGTGCAGTACAAGTTATAGAATCACAACATAATAAAACATTAATATAAAAATACAATAAATAATTAGTACATTACAACAAACTTCATAAAACAATAAAATCAAACCTATATCAGTCAGTCGCTTCCCCATAGGCCTTAATCCATAAAAAGGATTTTAAGGCTTGTTTGAACCCCCCCTCCACTGTCGTGCACTCTCTAATCCGACGTGGTAGAGAATTCCAGAGGGTCAGAGCCACAAACTCAAAGGCCCGGGCACCAGAAGATTTCAAAATGACCCTCGGAATCTCCAGCAACCCCTCGCCGGCCGAATGGAGCGGTCACTCCGGGAGATAGGGAACCAGGAGCTCTTTCAGGTAGTCAGAGCCCAATCCATGCAGGGCTTTGTAGGTCAACAGACCCACTTTAAAGGTGATCCACCACTGAACCGGCAGCCAGAGCATTCTCCGCAGCACCGGGGTAACATGGGAAAAATGAGAAGTCCCAGTTAACAACTGGGCTTCAGAATTCTGCACCAGCTGCAAGCGGTGGATATCAACCCCAGGAAGCCCAAAGTAAAGGGAGTTGCAGTAGTCAAGATGCGAGGTCATAAAGGTGTGGATCAATGTAGGTAGGTCCCCGGATGGAACAAGGTGTTTAATCCTAGCAATGTTCCTAAGATGGTAAAAGGAAACTTTAACGATGGATGACACTTGATCACGTAGTGTCAGCCGATCGTCAAGAATCACCTCTAGGTTCCGCACCCATTCAGAGGTGGGGAGCTCCACCCCCCCCAGGAATAAATCTGAGGGATGGTTTATCCCCCATCCCCCTGTCCGGTGACTGGGATCCAGAACCAACACCTCTGTCTTCTCAGGGTTTAACTTCAACCAGCTGGACCTCATCCAATCTTGGATTTCCCTGAGGCAGCTATTAAACACTGAGAGTGCTCTATTCTGGTCAGGTGCAAAAGACAGGTAGAGCTGAGTATCATCGGCATAGCAATGAAACTCCAGCCCATACCATCTTACAATGTGTCCGAGGGGAAGCATGTACACAGCAAACAACATGGGAGACAGCACTGAGCCCTGGGGCACCCCAAATGACAGAGAGGCAGGATCAGAAGAAAACACTCCCGATACTACCCTCTGAGTTCTACCAGTGAGGAAAGATGTAAACCATCTGAGGACCAACCCAGAAAGCCCACAGATGATTCTCAGGTGCTCAAGCAGAACCCCATGGTCTACAGTGTCAAATGCTGATGACAGGTCCAAAAGGACCAAAATGGACCATTTTTTCTGGTCTCTCACCATCAGGAGATCATTGAGCACCCGAACCAGCACAGTTTTGGTGCTGTGCCTCTTCCAAAAACCCGATTGAAGGGGATCATTGATGTTATGGATGGTCAAATGGTTGTCTAACTGGGTAGCCACTACTTTCTCAATTACCTTCCAAACAAAGGGAAGGTTTGAGATAGGCCGGTAGTTACAGAGGCAGTCAGGGTCCAAAGAAGCCTTCTTCAACATTGGTTTCACCACTGCTTCCTTCAGGGAGTAAGGATATTCACCAGAGTCTAAGGAGCACCAGACTATCCTCGTCAGAACCAGGAAGATAATCTCCCCACAGCCCATAACCAAGGCTGTGGGGCCCGGATCTAAACTACAGAATGTTGTGTGCATACCCCGGACAATCCTCATAACATCCTCAATTTCTGGCCTCTTGAAGAAACCCCAGGGAGTAGGAGGGCATGTGACTGCGGCTGGGTCCACGGCAATTCCCATAGAGAGTGTTGTGCAGGTCTCCACCCAGATGTCTTCCACTTTTTCTGCAAAGAACTGAGCAAGCTCCTCACACTGATATGGCGAAAAAGCTCTACGAACCTGCAGACAGGCTGGGTTGCACAGCCTGCCTACAGTTCAAAAGAGCTGAGCCGGTCAGTTCTGAGCAGCAGCAATTTCCACGGACAGGAATACTGCCTTCTTATGGGCAATTGCTGACTGGTAGAGTTGATAATGTTCTAGCAGTCTAAGGTGGTCGGCATCTGAGCCAGATTTCCGCCAACACCTCTCTAACCTGCATCCAAATTGGAGCATCTCCCTCAAGTCCCCATCAAACCATGGGGACCGAGGGCGAAGGGAGAGAGGATGCACACGGATGGGAGCAATAGAATCTAGGGCATCGGTGATGGCCCTATTATAGGCCAGAACCAAGGCCTCAGGATCCATGCTCATCATCGGAAATTCTAATAGGTCAAGCACTGCTGATAGACCATCGGGAGTCACATCCCATAAAGGGTGGTACTTGACCATCTCCACAGGGGTAGATCTACGCAAGAGGGTGCTAAAATTGAATCTCACAGTGTGATGATCAGACCATCTGACAGGTTCCACCCCCATGCCGGAGGCTTCCATCCCCAGGAGGAAGACCAGGTCAAGAGAATGGCCACATTTATGAGTGGCAGAGGTAACAACCCGTGAGAGGCCCAATGAATTCATCAATTGGAGGAAGTTCTGTCCAAAATGCAAGAGTTCATGATCGATCCAGGCATTGAAGTCGCCCAGCACCATCAACCTGGGAGACTCCAATACCAGGTCAACAACGAAGTCTGTCATTTCCTTAAGGAATGGCTACTCATCCCCGGGTGGACAGTAAATGAGAGCCACTCTATAGCCCCCACCTGCCACTACAACACATTCAAAAGATCTATTCTCCTCTACTGGAACACTAGTGAGACCCAATTCTGTCTTAAAACAGACCGCAACTCCCTCACCCCTGCAATCCAATCTCAGGTGGTGTATCACCGAATACCCAGCCGGAACAGCCGCCTCAAGAACGGGGCCAGCATTACCATCCAGCCAGGTTTTGGTGATGCAAGCCAGATCCACTGTTCCCACCAAGTCCGCCACAACAGCTGTCTTGTTGACAATGGATCTGGCATTGCACAAAACCGCCCGAGTTGGACAGAGTTCCGAGGATCCCCCAACCACCAGCCCGGCGTTGGCATGAGTAAAGCATTATGTGAGTGTTGCCTTTCACAGTCTGTTTTGAAGGAATTACTAACCTTCTTGGGGAACCAGTGACACAAAAACCTTTGGGGGGTTCCTTCCCAGAGCTGCCACAGAAGCAAGATCACTTGGCTCAAGCTTGAAGATGCCCAGAAGTCACAGCCGAAGGCATAGAACAGTGGTCAGGACTGCAGTTCTGCTAAAGAGTGAAGGAAAACCACAGCTCTGAACTGAGTATATGGAGTCACCATTTGAGTTCTGAATCATCTGACAGATGGAACTAATGTACACAACCTAGACTACCCCGAGAGACTTCAGGAAACAGGCCTTCATTCATTATACACAAGAAGACGTAAGGGGGGATATACTCTTCATATATAAAACATTAACATCATCAGAATGCTGCACAAATGCTGTATTTACTCAAATAGACATATTGTACCTACTGTAGATGTCATAATAAGTAGATAGAGATCATGAATGCTAGAATGAATAAAAGGGACAATTTCTTCATAATTAGATCTGCTAAACTTTGGAACTCACTACCTCAGGAACTTGTTAATATTGAGGAGTTCAATCAATTCAAGAATGTCCTTGTTGTCTTGCTGGAAGGGAATTCATTTCATAATTAATGATCCACAAGGCAGGAGACAATCACAATGGGCTTTGGCCTACTTGTGTCCTAGATAACCTAGTTAATCTAGTAAACCAACTCCTAGTTGTATGACCTTCAGTAAGGAGGAGATGAAAAATCTCACTGGAAGAAACCTTTGACATTCAAAGGCCTTGGGGTGCATTCCTACCAGGCAGTGTAATTGTATCTTAACTGGAGACACACGGTAGGGCATGCAAGGACAGGTTAGGGCTGAATTATTTGAACTGTAGCATGACACTGAAGCAGATAAAAAGGCAGATGAAAACTAACAACTCAAAAAGGTTGAGCTTGATTGAATCAAGATGGGGCAGTGAAGTATCAGACATTTGGAGCATTTAAGAACACAGTCGATCCTTCTAAGCAGTTCACCATCCTCAGTGGGATCACAGAGCTGATATTATATGACTAATATGATCTTGAAATGGCCTGGCTCCCTTAATATACCACAAAGGTTGTGCCCAATTTAACTTCAGAAGACAAAAAAAAATATTAATATTTATTTATCTATTTATTTAAACATTTATTTAAACATTGTTCACTTGGGAGCTTAAGCAACAGGTTGGTAGAAAAGAGGCCAGGAGTTATATTTTGTTTTAAACTGAAATATTTGAATAGTTTGTTAGTGAAATTAGTTCTATGTGTTAAAAATTATTACCTTGAATTTGAACTGATACTTGGGCTGTGATATTGTAGGTTTGGGATAGATGTTTGGCAGGGAAAATTAGAAGGTAATTTAAATGTGTTTGCCTGGTGTTTGTAAGAGCCTCCCACCCACCCTGAAAAGCCACTGGGGGTTGGGATTGAAGGGCTGAGTATTTCTGTTTGGGACTGAAATTTTGAAGCAACAGGAGTTGGTGGGCCTGTGACATCATACGGTACCTGGAGTCTGCTTACACACACTGTTAGTGGGACTGAACACATACTGGACTGTATGTGCTTTGTGAGACTTGGGAACTTTGTTGGTGGGGTTGAAATTGGGTTTGTAAATAACTACAGTCAGTATAGAGAACTGTACTCAGGGAAAGGGACTGAGAAAAGGGGGTGTGCTATTATAAACAGAGGGGGATAATCAGGGTGGCCATATTCCACCATGGCAGGCATCTTCGGAAGGGTTGTAGGCTGCACAGGCTGTGGGATGGCAATAATTCTAAATTGGGCCTGGAGAGAGGGAGGCTGCCCACTCTGTAGACAGCTATCTTGTATTAGGAGTGAGGTATATTGGTTAAGGAGTAAGCTGTGGGAGCTGGGGTGTCCAAGGATAAGGGGTGTGGATATGGGCAGCAGAAGGGTGGGGCTGAGGGGAGGCTGGGGCAACACTCTGAAATTACAGGACATTATGCTACAGCAAGCAGAAGGGGGGATATTAGGGACAGAGGACCCTTAGATAGGGAAGTTGATGCTAAGGGGAAAGCATACAGGGTGAAAATTCTGAATTCAAGGAGACTGGAGGGGGAAAAGTCAGGAGGGGCTGTTGTGCGGAAGCCTAAAACAGCAGACTGTGGGAAGGGAGCTCCTAAGGAGAACAGTGCAAGAGAGGAAGAAGAGGGTCAGTTTAGAGATGCAGTCAGGGGAAACTCGGGTTACTTGATGGAGGCTGACATAGAGTGTCACAATAAATTTGAGATACTAAGCATCCTAGAGGGGAGGAAGGGTTGGTGGAAATGAGGAAACTTATACAGAGGCCGGGGAGGGAGCAGATACCCATAGGGCATCACAGAACAGCTATGGAAAGGATAGACATAGTCCCAGAGGAGAAGGGAAACATATATGTTAAGCAAATGGGGAGATGCAACATATTCCAGACATGAGGGAGGAGAGCATGATTGAGAGGAACTGGGAGACAAGGAGGTGGAGAGGAGCCCCTTCAGCAGGAAGGTCAGTACCAAGGATGGGGGCCCTAGCTAAAGGGGACCCACAGAGAGCCTCTGGAGACAGGGGTACTATTACAAGGGGGATGAGGGTGCGGGGAAGGGAAACCATCAGGGCCAGGATAAATGGTTCAGATAAGAGAGGGTTAAAGGGACACCTATTCAGAGGGGTTTGAGTTAAGTGGGCAAAAATAGCAAGGGAGGCAGAAAGGGAGGGTGACAAGGGGTCTCTAATAAGGCAGGAAGACTCCCATGAAATTGTGATCATGAATAAAGTGGGAGAGGGGGGCTGAGAGGGCATAGTGGAGGTAACCCATAAGGATGATGGCGGTGTTAAGGTTCTGTTACTGGGAGACTCGATGATTAAGGGTATCCATTGGGAGGGACAGGGGATGGATGCCATAGCCAGGTGAAGTAGTGAGTATCTCTGGGCTGACAGTGCACAGAGCAAAGTTCATGGTGTATGAAATGGTTAGGATTGTGGAGAGGAAACCGATTTCTGGTCATTTGGGAACTAATGATCTAGAGGAAATAGCATTATGGAATCCAAGCAAGGTTCCAAGAACTTGCCAGAGTCTGTCGGGATAATGGATGCAACATTTCCTTTCGGAGATATTGCCAGTACCAAAGGCCTCAGTGGAGAAAAAATGAAGCTACAGAGGTTAATGAATGGCTCAGGAAGTGGGGTGAAGAGAATGGGTTGGGGTGTTAGGGAACTGGAATGGAGTTTGGGAGGATAAGGGACTATATGCCAAGGACAGGTTTCATCTTGCCCCATTAGGAAGAAGTCCTTAAACAGGGATGGCTGACTACATACAAGAAAGGTGGGGTTTAAACTTGTAAGGGGGGAGGGATAGGAGGGGCTGACTCAGAAGCCCTCCCTCCAGATGAGGGAGTAGCTCTAAGCCTCAAGGGGGAGGGGGGAAACAGACTGAGGTGGAGGTTTCAGGAGGAGCAGGGGAGGATGGAAGTATAAGGAATCTGGGTGGGGTTCGACAAAAGGATCAGGGATAAGGGTGGGGGTTAGTGTTAGTAAATGCCAGAGTTTGGAAACAAGTTGCCAGGTTTCAGGCCATGCTGTTCGAGGGAGGGTGGATGTGGCGGCAGTCACGGAAAGCGTGGGCCAACAAAAACCATGACTGGGACCTAAATGTGCGGGGTACACTATGCTTAGGAAGGATAGAAAGGAGGGCAGAGGGGGTGGAGTGGCTATGTTCATTAGGGATGACATAGAAATTGCTATGGTAGAAGAGGCAGAGGGAAGCGTGGAGGCCTTATGGGTCACCACGATCCCCAGCAGGAGATAAGGTCAAGCTGGGTGTAGATATAGGCCCCTGGGATGAGTGATGTTCTAGAGGATGGTTTGCTGGACAACATCATTGCCCAGTGTGGTCCAAAAGGGAAGGAGGGTGTTGATGGGGACCTTATATGCCAGGTACTAACTGGGGAACCATGTCTCTAAGGTGGCCAAGGAGCAGAGGCTGCTAGATGGCTTCCAGGATGTGTTCTTAACACAGCATGTGATGGAGCCCACAAGGAGGGCATGTCCTGGATGTGGTTCTGGCAGATGGGGATCTGGTAAGGGACATGGTTGTACAGGACCCCTGACTGGGAGTGACCACAATACTGTCTGGTTTCAAATAAGCATTGGGGAGTGTGGGGTGAGATCTAGGACACTGGCAGTGGACTTCAGGGGCAGACTTTATGGGCATGGAAATATTCTCAAGGATCACTTGAAGGATTACCTCAACAACAAGTGTGGAAAGGAGATGGGAGGTCATAAAGCGGGGACTTCATGAGGCAGTCAGGATCTGCGCTAAGTTGAAAGCGTAAGAGAACAGGTCACATAAACCATGCTGGTGGTCCAGTGAGGTCCAGGTAGCAGTCAGAGAAAGAAGGCGGCTTACAAAAATATAAAACAACAAGAGGGATAGGGATAAGAAATGTACCAGCTTGCATCTAGAAAAGTCACCCGTATGGTGAGGGAGCAAAGTCCAGTAAAGAGCATCGGCTGGGCGCAGGGGATGCATGGAGGGAAAAGGGGTTCTTCCGTACATTGGGGAGCGGAGAAAAACTAAGGGCCATCTCAGCAGATTGAGATCAGAAGGAGGGTGGGTGGAAGAGGCGAGGGACCAGGCAGAGGTATTTAACGAGTACTTTGCCTCTGTGTTCACTAGGGAGGGGGATGGGATATCTACAAAGCAAGGCACAAAGGGGATAGAAGCGGCAGGGAGTGGGATCAGGGGAGCAGCAGAAATGGAGCAAAAGGGAGGGAAAGGTACCCCAGGGGTGTCACATCTGGATAAGGATAAAAAGACCAGTAAGGTGGAGGGGACGGATGATGCCATCCCCACCAAAAGGGTGTGGTTTGCCCTCAAGGCCCTAAAGAAAGACAAATCTCCTGGGCCGGATGGCATTCATCCGCGAGTACTATGGGAATTGGCGGACATACTGGCTGCACCCCTGGCGGAGCTTTTCAACAGGTCACTTGAGACAGGGAGGGTACCTAGGGATTGGCGAGAGGCACATGTGGTACCAATCCATAAGGGGGTCGAAGGAAGTACCAGGAAACTATAGACCCATCAGTTTAACCTCAGTGGTGGAAAATTAATGGAGAGTATACTAAAGGAACGATTGGGGGTTTACTTGGAGGAGGTGGGAGGTCTGGATAGTCGGCAGCATGGGTTTGTGCCAGGTAGATCATGTCAAACCAACCTTGTAGAGTTCTACGAATGGGTAACATCAGAACTGGATAGGGGTAAGCCTGTGGATGTATTATTCTTGGACTTCAGCAAGGCGTTTGACTCTGTCCCCCACAATGGTCTGGTGGAGAAACTGATGGGGTTAGGAGTAGGCCCTTTGATGGTCAGATGGATTGAAAACTGGATAGCTGGACGCACTGGTCCACTGGACCACCAGGGATATA
This sequence comes from Neoceratodus forsteri, assembly GCA_016271365.2. NCBI lineage: Eukaryota > Metazoa > Chordata > Ceratodontiformes > Ceratodontidae > Neoceratodus > Neoceratodus forsteri. The sequence goes on from CM057451.1 coordinate 205,204,566, forward strand.
GGAACCTTTAACATTTTACTCAAGCCTGTGATTGGGCAGACAGCAGTCCACTGAACCACCAGGGATATTGGAGTTTTTATTTATTTTACTAATGCCCATGATTGGGCATGGGGGGTGCTACCACGGAGGTGTAGCTGGAACTCGGGTGGCCACCCACAGGTGGCAGCTGTCGTGTTGCGCCCTGCAATACGGCAGCTCACCTGTGGGTGGCTGGCCGTTGCTCTTTTTTTTTTTTGCTCAACTTTGTGCGGTGCAAGTAGGGGTTGCGCATGCATGGCTCACCACATCCTAGGCTGAATATCGGGTTGTGTTGAGTATGCATGGGCATGCCCCCCCACCTGCACCTGCATACATTATTGATGCACTCCAGTGTATCAGGATTTGTGCCAGGTGCAATTCCCGTTTGAATGTCATGCCAGGGCGCATCAGTGGATTGCGCATGGCGCAACACTGTTGCGCCATGCACAACCCTTTTGAATATCTGGGTCCTTGTATTTACTTTAAACTACATTCTTGAAAAATATTTGATCTGTAGTAAAACAAAAAAAATGTGTGCACATTTTATAGATATCAGAGCTGTGTTTCTCTCTTTAAACAAAAGAATTCTCAGGGATACACTAATATCTTATAATACTGATGAAAGACGTCTTGCAATCTTAAATTTATTGCATTTAAACACACAAGCTTGTGTGAGATTTACCAGAGACAGGGCATTGACTGAATCAGTACCTATTTCTATGGGGGTTAATCACGGGTTGCTATTAGCACCATGTTTATTTCATTTATGTATAGCAGTTTAACAAGATGCCTAGATGAGGTAGATATGTTCCCCCAAGATTTATAGGGAAGACAGTAAAGCAATAATGTATATTGATGATGCTGTTTTGCTTTCTCAGGCACCCTTAGGACTTAAAAGAGATCTGGCAGTAATTCTCAAATTAAAAATTAGTACAACAAGATTATTACAGAAATAAAATCAAAGTTAGTTGGAACATTAAGGGGGCAATTTTTGATGACATTGCTGAATTCTGTTACTTGGAAATGACCTTTGAGAAAACTATTAATATTATCCCACAAATTAATAGAATAAAGACAATTCTAACAAATCTGTTTGGGGGCATACCACATTTGCCCATATTTGCTGATAATTCCTACAAAGCCATAAAAACTGCCTTTGTGGTTAATGTTGTCAATCAAATTTTACATGGAAGTGAGATTTGGGATCTGACAAGAAAACATTTTATGAACTTGAAACTATTCAGAATTCTTTTTATAAAAGATGTCTTCGGCTTGCCCAGGGATTCCCCTACTGCATTTTTACACCTAGAAGCAGATCTGTTACCACTGGAATTCAATATTATTAAAAGCGCAATCAAAGATTGTTAAACAAAATTATCCACATGGAAAAAATTAGGCTATCAAAACTTTATTGGTTGGATACACAAACAGGAAAAGAATATAACTGATTTGGCAATCCAAAAAATATTTTAACCAAGAATGGAATGTGCAGTATATGGTGTGAGACAGCTCAGCACTCCAGTACAAGATTTGTAAGAGAAGCCAACCAAAGAATGAGAGATACTGTTATATGGAGACAAGTTGAAAGGATTGATATTATTGATAATTCAAGAAGGTATTCAAACATTAAGGATATCACAGATATCATGAATTTTAAGTACATCTGGAAGAAGGTTTTACTATGCTGCTGCAACATCCCCCACAGCACCACAAGCATTCCAACATCACCAAATATGATGCATCTTGAAACAGACTGGTAGCATGACAACAACAATGTACAGAGGCTAGCCACACACCAGGAAGCTGTCCCGCACCTCCTACTTTACATTACTAACTCCATGTCACACAGACAGTGGAGTTAGGTGTCTACCCCCGTCACTGCACAGTCCATCACTCTGGAATCCCCATCACTGCAATATCCGTCGTCATCAGGGTCTTACTTTGCAGGTTTCAATGTGGGGGTGTTGCTGTTCCATCAGCATATGCTGTGAGAATAAGGTGCATAGAAAAATCTTATCCAGTTTTAGACATGGCTTGCTGTTGGGTTATTTACTTAATATAGCAGCCTATTCACAAAAGCATGTGTGCTGCTTATGTGTAGCATGTAGGCATGCCTATGACTATTATTGAATATCACAAACCAAGGTCCAGTGGATCCCAGGCAGCATTCACTATAAGCACACTAGTGCCTTTCACACTAGATCCTCTGGCTGCCCACATGGATATGCACCATGGGCCGTCTGGGGGCATGTCTGCACTCTACGCCAATCACTAAGGTGTGGAGTGCCAGGCCAGAGGGTTTCAAGTTTCATCATGTGAGCCCCTGGTGTAACATTTCTGGACACCACCCAATGGACACCTGCCAGTGGCATCTGCAGTGGGATCCCTGGCATATTAATTCCCCAGCCATCCAGCTGTCAGGGAGGGCAATGGGCAGCCATTTGGGCAGTCATCCATCTGACCCAAAATCCTGAGGTCCATGCCTTCCCAGGATCCCCTGCACATGCTCAAAAGAGAATCCACTTTGGGACCCAAGATGGGCATCCTATTGGATGCCACCTGTATCCTGCACTCTGCCTTGCACAGCCACAATCCACCACCTTGCTGCTGTGCATTGGGGTCACGGACAGACTGCTGGGAAGTGGTAAATACTGGCTGGTGCATGCCTATCAAGGCATGAGAGCTGTGTAGGCCCTGTACACTTAACACTTTTGTGAATAGGGCCCATAAATAGTAACTTTGATAAATATGTCATCACAAAATGCTCATGTGATAATGAGCAATTAGTAACAGTTGAACACCTTTTGGGGTAACTCACTGTTAAAAAGAAAAAATAATGTACCTCTAATTCTAAAAAAAGAGTACCTGCTTACTTTTCATAGTACACACATAATTTATGCAGTTGAACTGTATGGTAGCAGAGTCTTGCACACATTGTTGAAAGATTAAGGAAGATGTATTATTTATTAATGTTGTGGGCAAGGAATGTTAATATGAATGTATATTTTATTCTTTTAATGAGGATGATACTGTATGTGTCCTTTTAATTTTTTTTGTGTTAATTCTCTTTGTGAGGATTATACTGTATGTATCATTTTAATTTTTTGTATGTGTAATGTGGCAAATCCTTGGATTTTAAAAATTAAAATAAAATAAACCTGAACCATAACATAGGACAAGTAGGTTTTTGTGAAGAGCTAGACTCTGCTATGGAGTAATGTCTGACCTCAGGCCCGTAGAAAGTCTACATTTACTGTGGGTGGGTGTCACAGAGTTGCAGTTGTAGGATCAAAGTAACTTTTGGGCCAGAGGACCCCACCCAAGTAACAGTTTGAGGAGCACAACCCCAATAATAAAAGGGGACTAGACTGGGCATGCACATAGGCAGGTTTTATATACAATTCAGTGTCTAGCAAAATGAGCTGCCCACATGCTTTATACATTTGATTTGAAAGTTTAAGATATCACAGTGCTGCAGTTCTATGACTGAAGGAGCCCTTAGAGAGGTTTCCAAAAAGGCAACTATGAATGGACTACATGAAATCTGGGATACTAGATGGACTACAGAACATCTCAGGCTACAGCTATGGACTGCATCACAGAAATATGACTACCACTAATCCCTGAGAAACTAGGCCCCACTCTAACCCTAGTACTACAAATGGAAACTCAGGAAGAGTGATGGTAGTGCTACTACAGTAAAGAGCACAGACAAAAAGAATGGGCGTGGCCTGAGTCAATCTGAATTATTCAGAGCCATTTGGGTGAGCCTAGTGAGCATGCCATAGGGGAGATGCATACTGAACCCTTGAGGCTGTTGGTGAGGAAAAGACCAATAGTCATAGAAGCGTGAGCCTGGTAATTGTTGGTAGCTGAGCCTAGAGGTCACTGGTGTGTGAGCCTGATTGTCATAAGTGCATGCCAAAATGTAGGCAGTTGTAAGAGTGGTGGTATTAGTGAGGTTTGTGAGGCAATGCATGAAGGAGTCAAGAGGAATCCAAGGGCAAACTGGGGCAAAGACCAGTAGAGTAGGAGCAAATCAAGGCCACTTCAATGGCAGCACAAGGGGGCGGATACCCAGCAGCAAGCATGACCAAACAGAACAGGTGCACAAATGAGAAAGCAGACTTGGCCCCAGCAGGTTTTCACAGAACAGTACAGGAATGTAGGAGGGCAGGGGGACAGGGCAAGTGGAAGCAGCTGAGCTGCAGCGTCAGTGGCCAAAGGAACCGAAGCAGGGGGAACAGCACAATGGATGACAGCACATCAAGAGAACAAGCATAGAGCAGAAGCTTTTGAGACCACCCACAGAGTGGTCCAATTACTAAGCCACAATGGATATGCACAGCCACTGGAGACCAAAAAGCAGCCTCAATTAGAAGAACAAAAGAGAGACGAGAACAATGGAACCACCAGCAAGCACCAGGGAGCCCCATAAGACAGAACCTGAAGCACAGTACCATCTGACCAGAACAGCACTGGAAACAGAACAACAAAGAAGTGGTGTGCTGAGAAATATAGGACATCCCAGGTGGCAGCCACTTGGCAGCAGGTAAAGATGTGTAAGGAGGGCATATAGGATTACCAGTAATCACAAAACTGCAACCATCAATGAAAACAACCATCCGAAGATGCTTGGGGCACATGCCTTTTTTTTGTCACAATCAAGGGAACATGGTGACTGTCACCCACTGCCCCATCAAACCCCACACATAGCCTGGTAATTCTTATTTAGCATGAAAGATAAGGAGGGTATTGTTTTCCAGTGTTTTGTAAATTTTTAAATTTATGTATGAAGAGAACAATGCCTAATATAATACAATATTTGCCACTGCATCAGAAAGTACCAGAAGGTGGTGTGGCCAAACCTAGACAAAGATAGCTTCTTTAATTAATTTTCTCCATCCTCCTCTGTGACCTGTCTATAGACATGAGTCCCTAGATAGTCCTCTGTACATTAATATCTACCTGTATCATCGAGGGTTCACCCATGCTGCAGGAGCAGCAAACATGTTGCTGATGCGATACAGTGCAGGCAACATGCCCCCTAGCATTACAGCACCAGGCATTGTGTCTCCCAGGAGTTAAAGTGCCATAGTGACCTCCCAGGAAACATTAAGCTTTTGTGGGGGACTTTGTCCCCGCACTCCCCAAAACTAAATATAACCTAGTCTGGGGCAGGCATGCCCTGGAGGAGGCAGAAATTGTGTGGGCGCAAAGGGTGACATGAGTGAGGGGCCATGTAAATTTAAGATTGCCCCTTTCACTGTCGCTCTTTTTGTGTCACCCTAATTGCAGCAGCCAAATGTACTCTGCAACTTGATGGAATATGGTTTTTGAGTACTAGTCCTCGCCATCCTAACCCTGATTTGAAAATTGTGCCTTGAGAAGTGACTCAGTAAGGAACTGAATTCTGCTGCTGGATGTAAGTATTAATGCCTACCTGACACAGTGAACGCTAAAGCATGGTGGCTATGGAATTACTGTACCTTCTCTCAGACTGAGTTAAAGTGAAAGAATGTTTGCATGGCTTTTAACAGACTTGGGGTGTTGAAGGCATCTTTGAATCACACAGCTTTAGCGATCTCATCAATAGACACTAGGCATGCCTCAGTGAATGTCTGCATAACCTGCACTGAAGACTCCTGCTATTATGTCCAGGTAATACTAAGAGAACAGGCCAGGATAATACAGGACCTACTGATTTAAATGGATGATCTTGTGAACAGAGGGAAATACAATAATTTGCATTTGGCTGGGTTTCTGGAAAAGGCTGAGAATAAGGACAAAATCAGGTTGCTGCAGAATTTTCTCCATTTTGTACTAAATCTTCATGGTGACCAGCTGTTTGAAAAAGTGCATGCCTACCACTCCCTTTCTCCCCTTCCTACACTGGGGGAGTGACCCCAACCCATCTTCACTCACTTCTTAAGACTTCAAAGAAGCTATTCTGCACTGAGCCAGGGAGCTGGGTCATTTGGAGTGGCAAGGGTATAGCAGTGCAAATATTGTTGGATATTTCAAAAAAGCTATCTTCCCCATGGCAACAATACACAGAGATCTGACAAGTTTTACATTGACTGGGCCTATCAGCTTCTGGTATGTAGTACTGCAGTAGCTAACCTTCGGTACAATGGTGTCCACCAGACATTTCTCTCCCCGACCTCAGCCAGAGATTTTCTACTACTACACTGACTGGGTGAACTTAAACACCTACCAGAGTCAAAACAAGCAACCATGACACTCATAGACTCCAACCCATGGAAAAGCTCTTCCATCACCTCGGAACAGCTGCATGGGCCAGACATAGTAGGAAAAGATCCCTGGATCCCCCCACCAAAAAGAAGGTGCAGCACTGGAATAAAACTCACACCTAAGATAACAGCAGCCTACCCATCCACTCTAGAAGACATAGTCAAGAGGAGGACTCTGCAGATTCATCTAGCACTGCTTCCCAGATCCATGTGGTTTACAGCTTAACTCCCCTACAACCTGCAGTGCCTGTGGGGCATTAGTCTTCAGTTTCTGGATTATCCAGTCAATTACCTTCTTCAAGATGCCTGCAGCTGAGGATACCATGACTACCAGCTGCTTCTGACACTGCAACAACAGACACTCTGCCATTCTGGGCTTCAATCATCATAGTGGCAGCTACACCCCACAATTCCAGTTCTTCAGGACCCAAAGATGGCTTACCTAAATCTCCAGGCTCTGAACTTCACAACAGTGCCAAATGCTGTAACTGTGCCTTCCAGCTGAATGGTCTACCAAAGAAATTGTGAATAATCTTTTGTGTGCAAAAGATTAGGGGTGGGGAGCAGGGCAAGTCTGGCAGCTGGGCCACGTTCCATTAATGGCCCCTACGCTGTCTGCTGCCATTCACTGAGGCATTATTCTCGTCTCCTACACAATATTTTTCCTCCAATCCTCCAATGAATGAGGCTGTCTACAATAAAACCTATTCAATGAGCCTCTGATACTTTGCATACGAAACTCCCTACCATTGGCAGCCACTGAGTCTGAACATTGTAGTACACCTTGCCTTAGCACACTGTCAGCTCCCAATTTCACTATGGAACTTGAACAGGAAGTAATGTGCAATATTTGACAGTCATCAAGCAACCAAAGACCGCCTGCAGGGATAAGCTGGGATATACAGTCTTGAACAGTGAGGGGCTGATTCTTTGTTCCAGTTATTTGTCTGTGCAAAATGTGCTTACTGTCAGCCCTACACATGGTTGAGGCCTGTACCAGGTTGCAGCCTAGGCTGGTGGTCACTAGCTTAGTATTGTTAGATGGTGTAGCTCTGGGCACAAAACCCACTTAAATCACTCAGGGATCATTCTCCCCTACCCCTTGAAACAAGTCAATGGTTGTCAGATTTACCGCCATATCATGGATCCCCATGCTCACTGGCATAGCCCCACCTTTTTCATACTGACACATTTTAGCATTCTGTTCCATCCCTAATGGGCACATGACAGCATGAGCAGTGAACTTCAGGTGTGGTGCGTGTTGCATACTGTATGTTTTTTTCTCGGAGATAAAATGTGCAGAGGGAACCCTTTCACTCTTCTTTCAGAAATAACTTATTGCAGCTATTGTGGGTATGCAGCACCCCTGCAGCCACCTCCATTGTAGAGTTTGGAACTCTCCGGATGGCCAGAGAGTTGGGATAAAGGAGATTAGCAGCAAGCTTTAAATATCTCTGCACTCTCCACTCCTCCAAACTGTGAGTGGCAAAGCCCCTACTGGGATGCAGGACATGACCTTAGTGGCATACCATTTTCCTGTGGGGCTCAGGTAATCCCAAGTAGCTGCTGGGGAGCACTCACTTCTGTCCCATCATTATAGCCAGGACACTCTGCTCAGCCCATCTCAGTCAGCTATATACTTGCCATTCCCTTGCTGCCTGACTGTTTATCGACCAGCTGTTATACCTTAGGTCATCTAGACAGAGATTGCTACTGGGACAATATCCTTCCCTTTCTGACTATGATGGTTGGTGCTCGGGGCAGGGGTATTAAAGCTTCTGTCAGGAATATCATATTGCCAGGATGAGGTCTGGAACACAGGGAGCCAGGCCTCATTCAATTTTAATTGTGAGCCATCCCCCCCCCCCCACGGCTTTCTGATATGCCTATCTATTTGCACTACCAGTGCAAACATGGGTTAAAGACTGACCTTTCAGTAAGCTAACTTCTCTACCCTCTCTTCACTAGCTATTAAAAATGATTTCAGACTCAGTAAACACTCAGCTCCTTCCATAGACTGTACTCTACATTCTCCATGATACTTGGGCTATAAAAAAGGGTAATTTCTCTGTTTCCTTCTGTTTTCCATCCCAGAAGCAGACCTGGGGCACCTGGGGTCTGTACATGGACCAGGTAACTTCCAACCTGCTACCAACAATGTTGCATTGTGTGTTAATACAGCATATGATGGATTATTATTATACATGTTTAGGTGTTCTGTTTGTATAGTGTTGTATTGTGTTCTTCAGGCCCAGGGCCTTGTCTGCCTATGACCCACCATGATGGCAGAGTTAAAATGTTACAGTTGGAGTGTGTGTTGAGTGACTTCTCTAGTGGAGCTGTCAGTATAGTCTACAGGCTAGCATAATGAGTTTGGTACATCCAGTAGACCTGAGTTTGATTCCTGCAACCTCCACCTGCATACTGTGTGTCTCAGAGCAAGTCACTTAACTTCAGCAGTGCTCCCAGGTCACCCCTGAAAAAGTACATTTGCGCCTAGGGGACCTTATCCAGTTATGAAATAATTAAAAAAAAATGTAAACAGGTGTAAAGGTCACTGGTAAGGCCACATCTAGAGTATGGAGTTCAGTACTGGTGCCCACACCTCAAAAAGGACATTAACCTGCTGGAGAAGGTCCAGAGGAGGGCTACAACGATGATAGTGGGCAAGCAGGATAAGGCATATGAGGAGAGGTTGAGGGCACTGAACATGTACTCCCTGGAAGACAGGAGAGAGAGAGGGGGACATGATTGGGACCTTCAAGTATTTGAAAGCGATAAATAAGGTTGATAAGGAGAGTTTTTTAAGCTGATTGGCAACCATAACATGAGAGGGCACAGTCTTTAGCTAGAGGGTGGGAGGTTTAGGAGGGAGGTCAGGAAGTACTTCTTCACAGAGTGGGTGGTGGACCTTGGAATGTGCTGCCGGAAGAGGTCATCTCATTGAACACAGTGGCTAGCTTAAAGAGAGGCTGGGATAGGCATAGGAGGAAGGTAAGGATCATGTGTAGGGAGGATGGGAGGAGTGGGGAGGGAGGGCAGGGACATTAGCTCAAGCTATAGACCCTGCAGTAGGAGCAGACTTGATAGACCAAATGGCCTTCTTCTGCTAGCTTCTTCATATGTTCGTGTATATGTATGTATATATGCGTTTGCATGCCTAAACATTTGTGCTTCCAAGCTGTCTTTCCACAGGGGACCAAACTTCTTACAGCAGTGACCTCCAAACTTAAATGTGAATGGATGAACCTTGTACTCCATAGAACTGTCTCAATTAAGGGTTGTGTCTGTCTTGGTACACAACTATCTCCACTGGGCTGTTAAACAGGTGAAGGCAGATGCTGATGGGTGGTGGCTTTTGGCACTGATAGCGATCTCAGCAAATCCCCTTATGTTGAAAAAGTTTTACTCCAGAGTTTTACCACATCTTCACACAAAAACTGTTTCAAATGAATATGAATAATGGCTGAGTTCTTATTAGAGGCAACTTTAATGTTACCCTAGAATTCACCATTGAGCACAGCTAGAGGGCATTTGGAAGCAATCTGAGAGCAGCTTAAACTGTAAAACTGCTACTGTAAGACCAAGCTCTGACTGATATCTGGCACCTTATGCACCCAAAAGTAAGAAACTACTCCTCCTATTGAGACTCACATTGCACCTATAACAGGACAGGCTTTTGGCTCATATCCTTGCGATTATCCCAACAGGTGATAGCTTTGGCTATTACACAACTCTTTATATCTGATCATACACTCCTTCAGCTTTAGCTGACCTGGGGCTCCCAGAGACCATGATCTTCCTCATGAAAACTGGATCCCCTCCTCATGCACAACCCTCCATTCCAGTCCTGGGTCAGGAAAGAAGCAGAGAAATATTTTCATCTTAATAATAATAGGGTGACATTTGTGGGTAAGCTTTGGGAGGCTGTTAAGACTACAGTACGGGGCAAACGGGGGAGGAGCCTGGCATCCAAGATTGCAGCAAGGTAAATCTTGAGCAGAATCCAGGGGAACACATCCCGAGACCATTCTGAGGTATTAGCTGTCTGAACTACTCTCAAAATTCATACTGCAGCAATCAGAATGAAAGGACTTTAGAAAGAGACCACCCACACAATAATCGCCCCAAGCATTGCAAAACTATAAGGAAAACAGTAACGCCTGCCACCAGCGCATGGTCCGTACCCTGGAGGCCCACATCTGCACCCTCTCTAAGGCTTCAATTCACCTATTCATAAGCTCCAAAGGCAGATGTCATCACAAAGGGTCATAGCTGTGGAATCGGATGAGTGCACCTCATGCCCAGCAAAGGACACTGAACTTCAAAAAAATCACTCGGATGCAGGACAAAATGCTACAAGACATGGTGGAATTAAAACTTACAACCACAAAAATGAATGAAGATCTTCATGGGCTGGCAGCGCAAGTGTCCGGCACCGAGAACACTGTCAAACAGCACTCCGCCCAACTCCACATGCAAGACAGCCGACTTCGGGAACATCATGATAGCATTCAATATCTACTTGCCAAAGTAGACAATATGGAGAAGAGGGCTTGCAGGGGAAATATCAGAATAGTGGGTATGCCTGAAGGTATGGAGGGCAGGGATATGCTAACTTTTTTCTGACATGCATTACCAACCATACTGCAACTAAATAATAAACCCCCTTCTGATCTTGAGAGAGCCCACAGATTCTTAGCCCAAAGCCTAAGCCAGGGGAACATCCCTGGTCAATTCTGTATAAATTACTATGTTACCCTTAAAGAAATAATTGTATGAAATGTTTTCATGCTGCACACATAAAACTACCCAAGTGATATGTGTGCTGCAAGTATGATATAAATGTTAAATGTAACCAGTTTTTTTCCTTTCTGAAGTTCAGCACCCCCCCCCCAAAAAAAACAAGATTTTTCTCCCTAACTCATTTCCATTTAATACCCATCCTCTATAGGTCATGAAGCCACCCAAAGGTGAAGAAACATGAACAATATATCAATATTTCAGTCCTTCCTCCTTCCCCAATCTTCCTGTAAAAATAATTATTTACTTTTACTTACCCGGCCATATGGCCAGAACCTGCAGCCTGGCATAGTGTACCACCAGTCCAGTTTTCAGTCCACTCCCCCTCTCTCCTTCTCCAGAAGCTGGATGCTAGAACTGACCATCACAGGTCCCCAATATGGTCTTCAACCAAGTCACCTCACCATACAAAAACACCCAACCTGGGTTTTTTCCTTTTTGCTTGGTTGGCGCTGTGGCTGCTGCCACATTACACTGATCAAGGCATATGAAGGCCACCCACACTGCTGTCACCACTATTGCTAAGCCTAACTTGCTGCCATGGGGGTCTGTGCTGTCTTTTTTATAAGGTGAGCCTAGTAGAGTAAGTAGGTAGCCTAGTCTGGAGATAGCTTCTAGTTCACCCTCTGCCCCTTTAGTCACCAGGGGAGACGGAGACTCACTAAGAGTAGAACAACAAAAATATGCTGTCACAAAACTGCTATTGAGAGTTCAGTGCTCACTGACTCCTCCAAACTGTAGTGTTCAGCCTGTCTGCTATGTGGTTGGAAAGGCAGTGTCACACTTTCAAGGCTCATGTACTCTTTCTTCACTGGAACTCATCCACATTACATGTGATTGTGTGCCACTAATAGGTGGAGACAGTGGACAACACAGTACAGACACTGTTAAGTCCAGAGAGTACCTGCAGTGTGAGCACACACAGGACAGGTGGGCACTTACTGTGCAAAAGATTAAATCTAAATTTAAAGCCATTACTGCCACACCATAAGAACAATCTAGACACAATATGGGGGGGGGGGGCAACTGCCCCACTCTGTTCTACCTAAATGGCCCTTCTGCTCAATGGTCGAAATTCATTCTCAGGTGCTAATAGAATGGTTTCCACTGTGTTCTGAGGTATTGTATCTCTATGTGTCCTGATCATCGTGTGGGTTAGTGTCCCTCATTTTGAGTATCCATGTCCCTCACTTCAGTGACAAAATGTGAAATATGGTACATACTTCCAAGACCCTAATTAACACAAAGAGTGCTGAGCATGCCCATAGTGTATATGCTCAATACAAAATGACAAAGCGAAAGTAAGGGTGGTAAAGCAGTCATGGAGAAACACATGATTAGCACTAAATAAGCACAAGGGATTTACATTGTCCAAAACAAAAAGAATAGGCTTCACAACACAAAGGCCCCTCTTCGTACATCTGGAATGGGGGATGTTGACTGGCTATATCCTAGACATTTAATGCAACAAGCAAACAATACTTCACAGATTAATGCCAATTTAATGACAAAAATCAACAGTCATTAAACAACTTGCAAAAGGATCAGAATTAATGAGTTTGCCTAATTTTTATGGGAATTCAAATAAAATTTATTTTAATGACTAACTGCTAGCAGTAGTATAAGGAATTGAAACTGATGTGTTTTTTTAGATGAGATTTGCATCAGCTTAGCTGCTGTACACGTGGCAAGTATGCAGCATGTGAACCTGATGTGATGTTTAAATGATATTCACACTAGCTTAACTGCTGCACTCATGTCAAGCGTGCAACATGCGAACCTGATGTAATTTTTAGAAGATGTTCACACCAGCTTACGTGCTGCACACATGTCAAATTACAGCATGCGAACATGATTTGCCTTTTAGACCTGGTTCGCATATGTTCATTTAGTGTATGCGAACTGCATGCAAACATTGCACAATTAAGCATGTACACAACTCACCTATATTTCCATAATGGTACCCTGAGAAAGAACTGTATCTGAGGGTGACTAGGGAAAAAAGAAACATTCAGTGGCAAGGATGTCCTGTGCAATTTTACCAAGATTTCTCCTCTGAACTGTCAAAAAAGAAGAGGGTGTACACAGGGGTGAAACATAGACTATACCAACTAAATATTCTGGCTTTTCTGTGCTACCCCTCAATGTTACAATCCAATTTAAAGGGGAATTTGTGATGTTTGATTCCCCAGATGAAGTGGAGAGATTACTGCACAATTTGTCCAGTCCTGGGCAAGTGTCATGGCAGCCCCCTCATCCTTCATGAGGTGCCACTTGGCAGGCAATGCACACCACAAAGGAGGGAGAGCACTCTCCTGAAACCCACCCTGCACCTACAGTGAACACAGGAGAGCCCTGCATAAAGTACAAAGAGGCTGGGCTAAGAAAACTTCTACACCAAATATATCCAAAAAATTCCCTCCTCGTATGAACTAATTGAGGAGTAGGCATCAATGACAATGGCTGTCTGTTGCTAGTGCCAGCTCCCCAAGGGACACACCAGTGAAAACATCGAACATATATGCCCCTCTGGGGGAGCTGGCACCTACTGCCTAGACCTGTCCTCTAAGGACACCCCAACTCAAGCTGAACTGTCTCAGTACCTTGACCTACTAGCCAGCTGGGCAGCTCTGTGCCAAGAAGGGGCTTACTGTGTGAATGAGTCTACAGGGGAGAACACAGCAGCAGGGGCAGTGAACCTATAATCCTTGTAGCAGTCACACGGAATATGACACTATGTAACTGAGCTCCTCGGATTCCCCTTCCCACATCTGAAAAAATCTAGGGATTAACTAGGTGCCTAGCAAAACTAACTTGAACCAACTATGATGGCAACCTCATGCAGCACTTTTTTCCCCTCAAAGACTAATGTGCTGCTGGCCACCAAGAAAACCTTTCAGACTGGTGGCTTCCGCAATCCCTGCATATCACCCAATGCAGCTTCCGATCAACAAGGCATGGACTGCGATATCGGGGAGCAGCTATTGTTTTCTGAAGCAGAGGAAAACACACTGCCTGGAATCAACACCTGGGAATCGACTTTGGGGTGAAACTGCCAATCAGAGACAAAGCACATTAAGCAGCAGTTGCTTTCTACAAATATGAGGCATCACTGCACCTAAGAATATTGTGCCAAAGGTGAAAGTGGGTATAATCATCGAAAGGAAAGTGATGGTCATCAGGAGAGCATTAAACATGTATTGTGACCAAGTTTCAAATCTCCAGCTAGTGTCTGTGGGACAATAGACCCCCACAAGTAGATGCAGTGTTAGGGGGTGCTCGGCTGAGGGCATGTTTGGCTCTCAAGGTCAGAGCCCCTAAGCAAACAGGCACACAAACTCTTCCAACCACTCACCAGCAGCTCTAAATAGAAGCTCGGGTGACAGTAACTAAAACTTGACCCAAAAGCTTATCACTTGTAGTGGTTAAAGCAGCAGTAGTGCAACAATCTGGTGAAAATTTTGACCTATATATTTTTATGCTATTTTAGATTTCCACTTACCTCCTGACTTGTATGTTACCCTTCTTTTCACAGTTTTTGTCTGCTTTAGTACTTTTTGTCATGTCTGAAATAATAAAAGGAGTATTCCTTTTAATATGGCTTGGACTAGGTTTTCATCAGTATTTGCAGCTGGTTTTGAACAAGTATTGTTCTGTAAGGTCAGAGAACATTGCCTGCTGCATAATTGTTAATTTTAGTCATAACAAGAATGATATATAAACAACGGATGGACAAAACCAGCTGAAAATACTGATGAAGACCTGGTCCACATCGGATTAAAAGGAATGGTCCTTTTATTATTTAAACATGAAAAAAAGTACTAACGCAGATTCAAATAGAGGAAGGCATGGTATCATACAAGTCAGGAGGTAAGTGGCAATGTAAAATAGCATAAAAAAGCATACATCAAAATTTTCACCATATTGTTACACTGCTGCTTTAAACTCACCCATTCCAAACAGAAATAACTGCTCTGGGTACCTCCATATTAAAAAGGGAGGGAGGACACCACAGCATCAGAGGGACAGACAGGATAGGTACACATGAATGCTTAATTCTGGCACCAACAAAGGAAGGCTGTAAGTGGCATGGGGGGATGGTAGAAAAAGAAGACCCAACAGTGGCACAAGCCTGAAAGATTTCTAAAGGGAGTGAAATATCGTGACTTGGTGTTGACATTGTACTAGAAACTCCCAATGAGCCAAATGGTCACAAATGCCCTTAGAAAGTATATGCAGAACCCTAAGGGCCCCACAAAAGAATTACATCACAGAGGGCTCTTACCTGGCTAATGAGTACAGAGACTTAAATGCAGCCCCAGCTGAATCTAGGGATAGGAATGCACCCCTGGGACATGAGAGTTAGTTTAACAAGATGACAGGTAAAAACCTGCCACTATTTCTGATTAGCCTGCTTTTGGCAATGTGAGTGTGTTGTATGAATCCACCCCTCACCCCCGGGGGACCTTGCAGGCACTTGGTTTGCAAGTGAAAGGCAAGTCTGGTTGAAACAGAGGACTCCCCCTCAGGTTGGGAGAATGTATGAAGTTAAAGTGTTTCCAGTACTGTATTTCAAATAATAGTTAAGCACACAGGTCATGTTTGGGATCTGCACAATGTTTTAATGTCAAAGTCAGTAGATCCAATGTTTGCTCTTGAGGCATATTAACAGATAGTATAAGGAGTAAACAGGAAGTGTTAGTCAAAAGAGCACCTGAGGAAAAACAAAAAAAATGAGAATCAGAGACACTCAGTAAGGGGGAACTACAGAGAAATGTGAGCGAATACCATTTAGAAAAGCAAAAGCAGAAGCAGGATCAGGTTGATATGGATGTTGCAAGTGTGAATCATGATGACTGTAAAGCTAAGATGGATAAACTGCGCCATCAGCGAGAGGTTTTGGCTGGCCACGTTAAGGCAATGGGAGGCGTAGCCCCTGCCTTTCACTCGTCATCAGAAGGGGAGCTATCTGATGATGACGTCTCACAGTACAAGGTCCAGTTACGCCCCTACTATGGCCCAGACTCCCCACCCAGCCATCCACAGTATGGCGGGTCCCCGCCCACTACTCCCCAGGTCACACGTCGATGACGTTGTGACGCTCATCATGGGAAACGCCATCATGGCGGCGCCCATGATGGGGGGGAGCAGGCCCAAGCCTGGTCCCGACGGTGCCTCCGGTAGCCGTTATTAGTGTGGAAGACAGGCAAGAGATTGAAACCATGATTGATAGGGCATTAGGTAATGTTCCTCTTCCTGAAAGAAGTATGAAAGCCATTAAAATTCAGAACCGACAAATTTTCCAAGAAGCAGGCACTCAGGAAGGTGTTGTTCGTACTGCAGCTGAAGCTGCAGCTCGCGCAGCATTAGACGGTGCGCGAGACGCATTACCTCTGCCTGATCGACCACCGACTAATCCCCTACAAATGGCCTACTCGGTTCAGAAAATTGCTGACAGTATCGGTTGGATGAGCCCGTCTGACAATCTCAGTTGCCATTTGGAAAAGGTGCGTTCCAAATGCGAGATGCTTAGCCTCGCCACAGAATACCAGGTCCAAATACTATTCCAGACCATCGATCCTGGTTTATGGGCCAAACTCCCCGAAGCATTTCGCCAGGATGGGAACGCTACCTTTGATGAAGTCGCAGCTGAGCTCATCTCCGCTCATAGCCCAGGTGTGGTAGGAGTAATGCTGGCATACCCCGTGAAGCAAAATGCGAAAGAAAGTCCAGCGACCTACCACCAGAGACTCTGGATGGCCTACCGAACAGGGAAGTACCTGGCACAAGAAGCTGCGGATGTAGAGCTTATTGAATATAAGACATTGTTCCTTAGGAACATGATCCCAGCTGTAAGAGAAAAGGCAGAGCCAACCACTTACCCAAATACGGCTAGGTTTGCCGATATTCTTCCGAAAACCAAGAGGGTGTATCAACTGTACATCCGCGATTTGGGTTCCGGTTCCAAAATGGTTGCCGCCATGGAACCCGCTTCTGGGACCACAACACATTACACCGTGGAAGGGCAGACCCAGCAACAGCAGCCTAAACATCCATCGGCCCCTCCAGCTAGCACCCAGCAAAACCCCCAACAGGGCCAACAACAACAACAGTGGGGTGGGAACCAGAATTGGCCTAAAAACAGAAGGCACAAGGGCAGAGGGAAACCATTACAAAGATCGGGTCCCTCGTACAAGGAGATAGTAGAAGAAAACCGGAAATTTCGAGAGCTCCTGGGGCAAGTGTGCTCCATAGCGGACGCAGTTCCCGCACAGACCCTTGCAGCAGTACAACCGGCGACCCATGCCACTACTGGTCATGGGGATACTGGAAGTACGAGCTCTCAGGCCCACACAAGCCTGAACCCAGAAGCTCCTCCCTATATTGCATCAGTGCAACACTGTGAAGTCATCCATGCAAGTCAAGCCCAACCTCTGCATGCCTCCAGCAATACGGATTGACAATTACAGGTCCCAGTCCGCATTGTAAACAAGCTGGTATTGGATACAAACGGAAGGCCCTGCACCGAGGCCAAGGTTGGGGGCTGCCAACTAGTTGTCTTATTAGATACAGGTGCAGTTGTATCTGTGTTACACGATGAACACCCGGACACGTCTCCTTGGTCTACCGGACGGAAGACCAATATTTCAGGAGTTGATGGTACTAGGCTACCTGCATACCGTTCTCTACCCTTACCGGTAGAGCTAGCCCATTTGAAGACCTCACATGATTTCCAACTGATGGTGCTGCATGATCATCCTAGTATCATCGGAATTGACTTCCTTGCACCACACGGCTGTGTGGTGGATCTTGCTAACAAGCTGCTGATACAGATCCAGGGTCAATACCATACTGTATTAATTCCTGACTCGCATGCTGTGGCAACAATATCTATCAACAACAAAGAGTATGACGTCATAGATTTGTTCAAGAACCATGAACTTTTCCCAAAACTCCTACCTATTCTGCAATGACATTTGAACGCGTTTGCAGTTAACAAGCATGATTGTGGCAGAATACATACTGTTATCAAGGTGCCAGGCCCGGCACATGAGAGACAAAGGCAATACCCATTTCCCACTGAAGCCTTACCCTCTCTCTGAGAAATGATCAAGTCACTCCTTAAACAAGGAGTAATCAGAACCTGTGTTTCTACTGCCAACTCTCCTGTCTGGCCCATGTAGAAACCCACAGGTGCCTGGACACTTACTATTGACTACTGGAAACTGAATCAGGTTACTCCCAGTTGCTCCCCAACTGTGGCATCGGCACCAGATGTGCTTCGACTTTTAACACCAGATCAGAAATGGTTCAGTGCCCTGGATATCTCCAACGGTTTTTGGTCATTACCATTGGCCCTCAAGAGTCAATATAAGTTTGCCTTCACCTTTGAAGGATGACAATACACGTGGACTTGCTTGCCACAGGGATTCCATAATAGCCCATCCCTCTTCCATCTTCATATGATGGATGCCCTACAGAGTTTCTCAGCCCCCCAATGTCTCTTACAGTACGTAGGTGACCTGTTGTTGGCTACTGCCACACAGGAACAACATCTGGATCTCTTGGATGAACTACTGACTCTCATTCAGAGAGCAGGTCTGAAGTGCAACCCAGCAAAAGCACAATTATGTCAGAAAGAAGTACTCTTTCTGGGTTTGAAAATAACTGACCAAGGCCGGAGCCCTACTTGGAAAAAGATTCAGGGATTACAAGACTTGCCATTACCCACCAGTGTGGCAACTCTTCGAAGGTTTCTAGGTATGGTAAACTATTCGAGAGATTTTATTTGTGATTTTGCTCAGAAAGCCGCTCCTCTGTATGATCTACTCAAAAAAGAACGTTCCATGGAATTGGGGCCCTGTCCATACCCAGGCTGTGACGTCACTGAAGCAGGCTTTGGCCTCCATCCCAGCACTGGTTAACCCCAATCCAGCACTACCATTCCATCTGGAGTGTGCCACCTCTGACATCGCTATGTCAGCAGTGCTGGCCCAGAAGGTGCATGATACCTTGAGACCTATTGCATATGCATCGCAGCTCTTGAACCCAGTGGAACAGAAGTATGGCCTTTGTGAAAGGAACCTTCTGGCCACTTACTGGGCTGTCAAGCACTTCCTGTATATCATTGGATACTCACCACTGATTCTCAACACTAATCATACGCCCATTACATTTCTGCTCTCAGAGAGAGTGAAGGATGGGTCAGTCTCCAACACCAGGCTGACACATTGGTCACTTCTCCTCCAGGACAGGGATATCCAGGTCCACCAGACCAAAGTTCCATCTCTGCTAGCTCATGGTCTCCTTTTTCAGGGGGAACCCCATGATTGTACACTGCAGTCACCTGACCTCCCAGATCCGGGTCCATTCCTCCCTGCCACACCTGAGATACTGGAAAGTGCCTCTTTGTGCCACGTTTTCACTGATGGTTCAGCATCGTACTATCAGGGAGAACAGATTGCAGGGATGGGTATTTTGGTGATGTATCCTTATGGGAACACTGTCAGGATATCTAAATGCTGTAGTGTAGCTTCATCGCAGTATGCAGAGATGGCAGCGGTGACCTGCACACTTAAGTTTATCCAACATGGAACTCAGGATACCATCATTTTTACAGACTCTAATTGGGTTTGTTGCTCCCTTACAGAATTTCTCCCTTTCTGGCAGAAGAACTCCTTCCTCTCCTCTGATGGAAGTCCAGTGAAATACAAAGAATTGGTAATCTACATACACACATTGGCACAGAAACACCCACACAAACTTTATGTGCACAAGGTTAAAGCTCACTCTCTACACGATCCCTATCATGCATTCAATGACACAGCAGATACCCTTGCTAAGGAAGGGGCCGAGGGGGGGGGACGTCTGGATGATGGATCATCCAGAAGCCAATGCAGCTGTACATGTTGCAGCTCTCCAAAAGAAATCTGAATCTTTTTCTCCCCTGGACCTCTCAGCAACCCAGCATTTGGACACTGAACTCAAAGAAGTGTTCAGATTCCTTGATAAAGGTACTGAAGACAGACTCCCTACACATAACCCATATCGCAGGCATGAAGGTAAGTTACACTTATCCCCTGACGATAAACTCATTTGGTTCCAACCAGAGGATACTACCACCAAATTGTGGGTAGTCCCCAGACATTTGAGATCTGAATTTTTGCACCAGGTACATGACAATCCTACTGGTGGACACCAGGGGGCAGAAAATACCCTTCAATGTCTCAAGACCACCGCCAGGTGGCCTGGTATTACCAAAGATGTTAAACAATACATTGACAATTGCCTTGTTTGTGCACAAAACAATCCCATACCTACAAAACAAAATGCCAAACTTTTACCACAAAGACACACTGGCCCTTGGCATGCCATCCAAATTGATTTCATTGGTCCTTTGACCAATACCAGCAGAAACAACAAGTATGCCCTTGTGGTAACCGACTTATTCTCTAAGTGGGTTGAGGCTTTCCCCACTAAGACATGCACTGCAAAAACAACTGCCAAAATCCTGGTAGAACAGATTTTCTCCAGGTGGGGCCTGCCTCTCAAGGTGGACTCCGACAAAGGAACCAGTTTTACAGGTGAGTTGATGAAAGAGTCCCTTAAACTCCTTGGGGTTCAGCAAAAGTTCCACATACCTTATCACCTTCTATCCTCAGGTCAAGTAGAAAAAGCCAACAGACAGATTAAACAAATGCTTTCCAAATTCATTGAGGACAATTCCAAGACCTGGGATTCCCTATTGCCTTTACTCCTTATGGCAATTAGGGGTACACCCTCAGCCACCACCCATCTTACACCCTTCGAGGTGATGACTGGAAGACAAATGAGATTGCCTGAACACCTGCTCTTTGACCTACACACCCCCACTGCAGACCGTGTGTCTGTGGATCAGCATGTGGAAAAGCTCAGAAAAGACCTCATACACACACACTTGTATGCTGCAAACTGCATGGGCAAAGCCCAACAACAGTCCAAAATACAATTTGACAAACATGCACAAGAAGTGGATTGGCAGGTTGGAGATCAGGTAATGGTACTTCGATTTGCACATCCCACCCACTCTTTCTCCAATAAGTGGGAAGGCCCTTACCCCATTGTCAATAAGCTCAGTCCGGCAGTCTATCAAGTTAGACTCCTTCACAACAATAAACTGACTGACAAATGGTTACATGCAAACCAGTTGAAATTGTACAAAGGAACTTAAACTTACTTTTCCCAACCCCACTGGGCGGAATTGTACTAATGTACTAATCTTTGATCATCCTTTTCAGATACACTGACAAGATGGCTATCTTGTTCCTATCTCTCCTCCTTGCAGGAGTGATCTCTTGCACCCAAGGCACGGTACCGGACCTCCTTTGACACCTGGATCCTCCAGCACCTCCAACAGAGGGAGTTTCCATCAAAATACCAGATACTATGACTACTGTCCAGGAAGGTTCTGATGCATACCTCACTGCCTCGGTCATTGCTCCTGACAAATCTACCCTTCAAATTAAGTGGTAAACCACATCACAAGGACAAATTCTCCCTGTGGCCAAGCTCTCCAAGGGAACTTTTCAGGGTTGGCCCAATGCTAAATTATCCCCAAATGGTTCACTGTCCTTGTTACAAACTGCATTACGACACTCTGATTTGTACAACATTATTGTTCTGATTGATCCTTCCTATTGTAACTCTCTCTCCCAAGATTCAGCCTGCAGATTCTGTGCTATACACCACATGGCCTCTGCCACCATGTATCTCTCTGTGTTGCCTCCCACTGAAAAACAGCTTTTGGAATGTCCAAAACATAACCCTGGTCCCCGTAGTGGTCTCACAGCCACTGCCCTCCCAGGTTCTTTGATTAATAATTTATAGTTCATGCATATACCTGTTTTGTTTAACCTTACTTACTGGAATATGAAAGAATTTGGTATGTGTCTCAATACCAATACATCTGCATTCTATAGTACTTTATTGCTTGATAGTTTAGCTGCATTTCAAATTCGTACTAAGGATCCCTTTACTGGGGTTTATTCTACTGAACATAGAGGTAATTTTAGGAGGAAAACCCCCCTCCTGCTACTATTAATCATAAATGTAGTAAACGTGAAGTCGACAGTTCTGATGTTACAGGTGCTACAGGTACTGTCACAGGTCTTTTTTGGTACTGCTATGTCCATTTGGAACAAAGCAGACATTGCTGCTATCAAGAGTCATTCTGCCAAGTTCTCCACTGGTTTGGTTAATAATGTTTTACCACCATTATTGCATGGTGTGGATGGCCTTAGTCAGGAAGAAAGATACACTGTATACAACATGCACAACATTGCCAAAGCCTCCACTGATTCAAAAGATAAGATTAACGCACTCATACAACAGAACAATAGAGAAGCTGAAAAACAATACATTGGTAGGGAAATACTTTGTTCTGCATATGGTTCATACATCCTCACTACCATCAACAACCTCTTCCGTGATTTAGAAACTGGAAGAATCCCTGACATAATACATGACAGACACATCTCTAAATGGTATTGTCCTAAATGTAAACTTTCAACTTGTGTTTCCTTATGTATGCAACAGACTTTGTCTATACCTCTCTCCACAGCGAGAAATTTGGGGTTTGTGACCAGACACCCAAACACTGGTCCTTGTTTTTCTACCAAGAAATGTTCCATAACAGATACCATGTTTGTCTCCTTTACTGTCTCTTTACCACGTTTTGATCCCACTACAGCTTTGTTCGACAAGCTTGCACTGGCACATTCTATTGGGCATTTGGATGATGACATCTACAGAGAACACCTGGATCTACCACCTCTACTGGTCTACCACTCCTTCCTGGATGCCTGGGTGGCACCGCACACAGACTGCTGTGCGAAAAAGCAATACATCTACTTGTGCCGATGTGATGTATTTGATGTCATACGCCCTGTTTGTGGCTACTCTCCAGACAGCATTGATTGGACTTTCACTATGGATGATGACATCACTGAGAATGGCACCAACTCTTTTGAATCAACGCCGTCACCAGATCAGCTCTACGAGTCCTATCATGAGGAAGCTCATCGCCTGTCAACACGGATTTCAAAGATGACCTACACATGCCCTGTCCAGTTGCAAAAATGGAGACTACCTATTGTACGTTCACAGTATAACTCTGATGGAGAGTACTGTATAGTGACTAATGTTAAGTCTTATACATATGGTTCTGTTACTTGTTCAATTAATTACCCCAACTTTTGTTTTGTTCCCCATCAAAAAACTGTTATTGGACATACTGTCATAACCCCCGTTCCCCTTATGGATGCAGACATTATTGATGGTAAACCAGATTACTTACTCACACTCTCAGAATACCTACCATACTTTAACGTACACATAGATCCACTTACACTTACACTGAAATCCCTTTTAGATGGAAAGGACACACACCTCATCCACATCAGCAGTAATATAACCAAAGCCAATGAAGCTCTTCTTGACCTGATCAACGACGGAGATATGAATAATGCATTGACTAACACCTGGTTGGAGATCACGTTTAAAGGTTTTGTTATAATACAAGCATTTTTAATATTCACTTTGATTATTATACTTTGCTGCCTACGACGTACACTGTGCCAACACCGTGAGTAGCTTGAGTTTGTTTACAAGGCTCGCGAGTCAGGCTTGTAAACATCCACTGCTCCTGTCCATTCCCTGAATTTGCCTGTGTTGTCCTTGGAGGCAACAATGGGGGAATTGTTACACGAGGTCCCTGCACCCTAATTGATACCCTCAGGGGTACACCGTAGACAGCTAATGTTTAGGCATAGGTTATACTAATACATAGGGCTAAGGGCATCTACCGATAAGAGTAGATGTCAGGATATGAATGTATATTATTGTAACCCACTTTGCTTGCTAATGCACACACATTATACCATATATTTTCTGTCTATTTCTTACTTGTCAGATGCCAAGACACCTGTCCTTGTAGTAATTGTAATATGTAAGGCAACATTGCCATCCTTTGGTGATGTGCACCACTACACCTTGTTATGTAAGACTCTGTATAAGAACGTCTTTGTTCTAAAACTGATGACTTTACAGAATTATATAATGTTTTCTTGGACCATGGAGCCACCTCTAATTTAGCCAATAGGGCTCATCTCTGTAACTAGAAATGTTTCTATCTTTTAGTAACCATAGTAATTATCATGGGTATATAATGTTATGCACAGGCTCTACACCTCGGAGACCCGAGAGATCCCAAGAGACTACAGAGAAACCTCGAGGTGTAGGGAACGCTTAGCACTGGCTCCCGGTTCGTATTGGTAAGAACTGCTTAGGGCAACTGTGATTTGTCCCTTTTGTAGTAATAAACTGTTTATTACTCGAATGCAACCTGTTTGTGATTATTTGCATTCCCAATATTGCCAAGAACCTGAAAGTGAGGTTCAGACCTCTTACAAATGTCAGGGCACAATTTTTTTTGGTGGGGGTTCAAATTATTTTTATCATAGGCACAGTACTTGGTAAATACAAACTTTGGTGATAAAGTGTGTGTTTTTATTTTTTGTTGTTGAAGAAATAGAGAACTCCCTGTTGTGGTGGTGCCAAGTTCAAAATTAGGAATGTTGCTATGACACACAATGGGACTGCACACATCTCATTTCAATGGAGTAAGCAGACCTCCTTCATTTTCCATTTATGTGGATTTAGTGATTACCATTGGCACATCTTGTGATACTAGTGCTAAGACAGCTCTTTATTGAAAATATAGGTGTCTCAATACAAGATGATAAAGAGCAGCTAGAAAAAATAACATCCATGTAGAATTCTTTCATATTTAAGACACCAGTTCAGCGTCCAGCTTTTAAAATTCCCAACTGATGTTTTACACTTTGCGCATCCTCAAAGTACCATGCAGCAATTTGTTAGCTATAATTTAAGTTCTGCCAGTGTGTATAATAATCTGGCAATGGCTTCTACTGATTCAGTTCTTAATTACATTCCAACATTGCTTTGGCATACAATTGCTAGGTAACCATAATGTCATCCATTACACATTCATTCGTTGGCCCCTAAATGGCAAAACAGTCCATTATACACACTTAAAACAGGCATTAAAAAAATGTTCTTTTCAGGCTAGAACAGATCAACATGAAATGTTTTCCGTTTCAGAAATTAAGCTGCAGTCCCACCCCCACCCCCAATTGTTGTACCTCTGCATGTCTTGTTGGTAGAATGGCTGATTTGTGTGTTTTTCATTTTTTTTTTTTACAACAGCATACTCTCTAGCCAGCGAAGGAGCACAACTTGCTCCTGGGGACACTTAGCATATCCCAAACACCTGAATGTCATCATTTACATTAGTCCGGTCAGAAGAAAGGTGTTACTTCTTTTTATCATTAAATTAAAAAAAAAGAGGAAAGGCCTAATATCTTGAAACAGATTTAAGAAATATTATTTTGCACTTACTTTGAGACACATTTTTTCAGCTCTCCTTTTTATGATCAGAGCTGTAGATGCCACAGTGAAAACTTTGAAAAAACTAATAACTTGGTACAACTCAGTTTACATTTTAGATATATTCTGTAGATTTCTCTTGCCTATCTTTTATTACAGAGGAAATGCTGATGAATATATTATCTTTATCTGTTAGAGTCCATCTGCTTCTATAGCTTATTCCCTACTTCAAGTCATAATGCTATGTTGTGACATCACAGTCTGCTGTCATGGAAGTAATTGTGATGTCACAAGCCATGCATATATGACCTCAAGTAGGAAAAGCACCAGGAATACATGAACACTTCGGAGCAGTGGTCCTCTTTTCATGCAAATGGACTCAGTAAAAATAATGGGGAAGAAATACAGAACTAATGTGAAATATAAACTGAACTGTGTCTAAATATTGTTTTCTTTCACTTATCCTGAAGGCGTCATATGCTTTTTAAGACTGCTATTCTGCTTGGGGGAGGGTGCTCATTGGAACAAGGCGGCAACATGTATGTTACATGCATGTTTCAGTACTAAACTACAACACAATTGCTTTCATTGTTTTTCCTGTACTATAACTGTTTTAAGACATTCCAATACATGCTTAAATCCATAGATGATTACTGACAGCAAAATAGTGCTGCTTGAAAAGTTTTTTTCAACCCAAACTAGTGAACATGAATGTGACTCTTGGGGCAGTTGCCTCTCCAAAGACTGTCATGACTATAACTTCTCCCTCTGTCTGTCTATCAATATGTCTATCTAAGTAATTATCTATATTTCTGTCAATTGCATCTATCCCTATTTTTACCTACTGTATATGTAAAATAAACCTGCATGTCGCATTTGCCTGCACTCTGAACACATACTTATGATACAGTGCATATCTGTACTCCACTACTGTATAGACCTCATACTGTCCCGATATTCCCATCATCAAAGGTATGACTGCCTTTAACCTTATCAACAGCGACCCTTTATAAAAGTTACTATCGCATTTTCTCTCTAATGAAGTCCATCATTACACCTGACTGTCTGACATCAACACATTACTTAAATATAACTTACATCACCACATGGACAAACCCCCTGTTTTTCTCAATAAAACTGTGTAAATAATCCCAAGATTGAACATATGCCAGCCATTACTTTTTCAAGTACTGGCCTGCCACCTATTCTACCTATCAAACCTATATTGCTTACCATTCCTTCCATTGAAATTTACACCTCTATATTTTTTCCTAATAATGTGTCTGCCTTCCTTAGAATGCAAAATAAAACAAATCTTACTAGTTAAAAATCATTGTGTTATTTCTCCATGTTTCCTTAACAGGTCCACACAGCCTCATTAACTGGTCTAAAATTTTGTTTCTATTTGTAGTCCTCTCTCTACAAGGTGGGTTCACCACAACATATCCAAGACACACTGTCTTAGGGTAGCTGGTCCATTCCACTGGGGTATCAAACAGATGAG
Organism: Neoceratodus forsteri; assembly: GCA_016271365.2. Classification (NCBI taxonomy): domain Eukaryota; kingdom Metazoa; phylum Chordata; order Ceratodontiformes; family Ceratodontidae; genus Neoceratodus; species Neoceratodus forsteri. The sequence continues at coordinate 205,231,590 of CM057451.1, forward strand.
GCATACTGATGAGTCCAGGTAGGATGAAACACGTGTCTATGTCATCTGTTAGCACTCTTTGCAAACTGTGCGAGAGGCCTTTCAGCACCATGCAATTCTGCTTAAAGTTGAACCAGCATAACATTCTGTGGTGATTTGCATATGCAGCCCATGATGCTTTGCATTGTGTGGGCATGTGTGATTTTGTATTTCCTTGAACCTTGGCTTCCCAGCCAAATGCTCTTTGGTAACTGTGCCTCAGTGTTTGCGCACAGAGGTTCTTTGTCTTTTAAATAGTTTTTTATTTTAATGGGTTCACCACAACATATCCAAGACACACTGTCTTAGGATAGCTGGTCCATTCCACTGGGGTGTCAAACAGACAAGGCATACTGATGAGTCCTGGTAGGACGAAACATGTGTCTATGTCATCTGTTAGCACCCTTTGCAAACTGTGTGAGAGGCCTTTCGGCACCATGCAATTCTGCTTAAAGTTGAACCAGCATAACATTCTGTGGTGATTTGCATATGCAGCCCATGATGCTTTGCATTGTGTGGGCATGTGCGATTTTGTATTTCCTTGAACCTTGGTTTCCCAGCCAAATGCCCTTTGGGGTAACCCTTGCCTCAATGTTTGCGCACAGAGGTTCTTTGTCTCTCTACCAACCTGTCTTGCCTACAACATGCCAATACAAAATAACTCAACAATCCCTACATCCCCCTCAAATCCCCCACTTACATCCTCACTATTGCACCTCCCCTTCTGAACAATGGTCTAACTTCTCTATGGTTCCTCATGCATCACTACTATCTGTACCATCTGTCCTTGCTGGTATTCATCTACTGCTCCCTTACTGTACCTCTTCATTTCCCTCCAAACATCTGGCCTCCTTGGATTCTCCTTACTATTGCCCAAAGCTTCACTTCTTCATCCTCACTCTACTCCTGCTCTTCTCTGGGGATATCCATCCCAACCCTGGCCCTGTTGCCTCCAGCACTTCTGGTGCTCCTACAGCTACTGCCCACTCCTCTGCTCCTACAGCCCTCCCAAGAGGCTTCAGGATCCTACATCTAAATATCTGTAGCCTAGTATTAAAAAGTGATCTCTTACAAAACATGGTGGTGTCTCTAAAACCAGACATCTTAATCATTAAAGAAACATGGCTAAAATGCACATGCCTGACCACTTGGTCTCCATTCCTGGCTATTTCCTCTTAAAGCAAGACTGAGCTGGTATGGGTGGCGGTGTCACCATGTATGTCCTTACCTCCTCCAGTACTCCATAATGTATTCATCCTCCAACCCAATTACCCACAATGCTCTAGTTATTCATGTTACCTTTCCTTTACTCCTCTTGTCTTAATAACTGGTATCTATTGCCACCTAAATGTCCAGCCCTCTACACGCTGTTGACCTCCTAACTTCCATCACTGCCTCTCTCACTCTGAGCAGCTTTACATCCTAGGTGACTTTAATTTAAACTGGCTGTCACAAAAACAACAAAATAAGTAATAAAATCTGTGCCCATAACCTCAACAGCTAATATCAGAACCCACACGTCCCAACCACAAGACACAAAATCACTCCCTGCTTGACTGGGCTCTTACCTCCCACCCACACAGAGTCATCATCTCTGGTATCCTTCCTGATGCACTCAGCAACCATAATCCCGTATTCATAGTCAGGAAAGTTCACAGACCCAAATTCCCACATAAAGCCTTGCAAATACACTCTTTTAAATCCTTAGAATTGGAACCTGTCTTGCGTAATCAAGCCGTCTTCGACTGGTGTCTCCTAGCCAGCATCCCTTGCTTATTTTACACATATATTCCTAGAGAGTTGGAATACCTTTGCCCCATTCAAACATACCAGGGTTAGAAGAAACCACTTACCTTGGATTACTCTAGAACTATTGGCCTGTCTCAGAGCTAGAGATTGTGCCTGGAAACATCATGAAGTAAACCAGCTTCCTAGCGATTTCATGACTTACTACAAGCCTTGTAATGCCTATACCAGAGTCACAAGGCTAGCAAAGTCCGAATACTTTAACACCACCTTCCTCACAAACATAAATTCACCTTCCAAGTTCTGGAAGGTGTTTCATGCCCTCTTTTCTTCATGTCCTGCCTACCCCTCCGGTGCTTAAAATAAATGACACCCTTGTGGCTGACCCAGTTGCCATAGCTGCTGAATTTAACTCCAACTACACCTCCTGTGCCATTGAGCTACTGAAATCCCTTCCTTCCTACCCTCACTCCTCTACTGTCTCCAATGGTACCTCTCCTCCCCCCAACCCCTCTTCTCCTTCAATACAGTCTCCCGAAATGACATGCTAAAAGCCCTCCTCGCTATCAGTCCCTGAAAAGACTCCTACCCAGATGGCCTAGATCCCCAAAATCCTCTCTCTCTCTCTGCCTTGGCCATTGCCTACCCTTTTCTCTAATTCTAAACCTCTAATTTTCTACTGCCTCAGTCTCTATGCCATGGAAACAAGCTATACTCCTCCCTTTTCCCAAAAGTGATGACCCATCTTCCCCTGGAAATCACCGCCCTATCTCTCTCCTCCCTATCTTAGCTAAAGTACAAGAACACCTTGTCCTCTTCCAGCTTACATCATTCCTAACTGACACTTCCTACTTCACCCCTTTCCAATCTGGCTTCAGGAAAATCACTCCACTACCTCCCTACTTGGTTCACTGACTCTATCTTTACCAGGAAAGACAATGGCCAAATTACCTCAGCAACTTTTGTTGACCTCGCAAGGCTTTTGTGTCTCCACTCCCTCCTCCTTGTCTCCCTCTCAACAGCTGGCCTATCTCCTTCAGCCACTAGTTGGTTCAAGGCCTACCTCACTGATAGAACCCAATCAGTCAGGATCTCTGATGTCATTTCCCCTCACCTCCTGATTAATACTGGAGTCCCTCCGGGCTTAGTGCTAAGGCTCCTATTATTCTATATCTTCCTTAACGACCTTCCATCTATCTGATCCTCTGTCACTGCCATGTACCTGTATGCTGATGATACGGTCCTGTATGCATCTGGCTCTTGCCCGGCTGAGGTTACATCCGACTTGCTGCAAGACTTTGACACAGATCAGTTCTGGTTTGCTAACCATCAACTTTTTCTCAATGCCAAGAAGACTGTCTCCAGGACCTTTGGCACAAGGCAGAGATTCTCTAGGTGTCCCTCTCTGCCCACTTTCCACACCTTTGATGGGTCTTTACTTGAGGACACATCCTCCTTCAGGTACCTAGGACTTTGACTGGATCAACACCTAAACTTCTCCAGACATATTGACGTCATCCAAACAAATTGTGCCCCAAGCTTGGTGCCCTGTTCAGGAACCGTAGTTGTATCCCCTCTATGGTTAGGCATGAAATTGTTCAGAAGATGATCCTGCCCATCTTTGACTACTATGATGTAATCTACAGTGCTGCTCTCAAGTCCTCCTTGGACAGATTGAATACCCTCTTTAATTCCTTCTGCCGTTTTGCCCTTGATGCTCCCTTTCACACCTACCACTGTGATCTCTATTGAGTCCTATCCTTCCCCTATCTTACAAACAGACAAGTCTCCCACTGCACTAAATTCACCTCCAAGCACTGGCTGGGTGAACTCCCTTCCTACCTCTCCCCCTCATTTATAACACCTCCCACTCCCTCTCACTCCCTTAGATCATCCGACTCCCGTAAGCTGGCTGTCCCCTGCAGAGACACCTTCATTGGCGAATCTGGTTACTTTCACTGCCTCCCAAAAATGTGGAATCCCCCCTCAAATTTGTCACTCATCCTCCTACTACTCCATCAGCCCTGCCCTTAAAAACTTCCTTGCACCTAGCTGTTCCTGTTACAATTCTCCCTAATTCCCCCCTAAGCCCGACTAACCCTATCCCTCTCAGTACCCATAGAATGCTCCTGCTGCAGCTCCACCCCCACCCACCTAAAAACTAGAATTCCTTCCCTTCAGACCATCCATTGTCTCTTACTGTGATTTCTCTATCATCCAAAGTTGTACCAAGGCCAGTCCCTTCCCTGTCCTTACACCACTAACCAAACTCTTCCCTCCACTTCTCCACATCCTGAAGGGCTGGAATCCTGGCCTCTCTTCTCTCTCACCTTCACCCTCTCTTCTGTCCTTCCAAGCCTATTCTCCATTTCTGTTCACAACCTGCTTCCCTCCTATTGTAGCTCTCACCCTTGCTGCCGCAACCTGCTTCCTCCCTGCTGTGCTTGACCCCTGCCTTGTGCAGGCAGGGTCCTCAGCATACTGGAGGGGTGAGGACCCAATAGACCTTTCTGCTCCTACCTCTTCCTTCGCCTAATTTCTCCATCCCCTTCCATCACCACCCAGCTTCTCTGCATACTGACATACCTGCCCCTATATCACCTTCCCTTCTCCCCCTTATGTAGCCCTATCTATGGCTGACCCCAATCTCTAATGCACTTGTAGTTAACTTGCACTTCAGTTATAGCTGACCCCTGATCTCTATTGCACTTGTAGTTAACTTGCACTTTTATTATACCTTAGCTGACCTGGTCTGCCTGTGTTTACTCTCACTAACTTCCCAAGATCAAACTACAACAGTTCTATTCAGCCATTTTCCAGCTCCACAGTAATGTGTCATTTAGTGTATGCCTAGATGTTATTTTGTGTTGTTGTATCTACCTAGTCCAAAGCATTGGCATAGTATCTATTTAGCTCAAAACTGTTAGAATTCTGCTATTTAATCACTCCTGTACAGTCTGCTCAAATTATTTGAATGTAATGTACAGTAAATTTTTATTGTGTACCAAATCTCTGTAAACTATCCTCATGTTCCCCTACCTCCCCCAACCCCAGGTCGCACCAGAAGACAAGCAACTTGTTGCTCAGCGTGCCTTCCTGGTGAAACATTTCAATCAATAAATAAATAAAATCCAGGAATTGACTTTCTGAAAATACAATTATCAGTGAAAATAAAAAGTGTTAAAAAATCTGATGCATACATTGCAAACAAAGGGGTATAGATTATTATTATCTTTCTTAGATACAAGCTTATCTTGGGCTTCAGCCTTTTTTGCTTCTTACTTCATAAATGTTATAAGTGTCATCCAGGGCAGATGGGTTTTCGGCAGACTTCTATTAAGTTGTACAGGACACAGTTGCTGCTCCTATGTTAGATGTGCTAATTAAAGCTTTTGCTAAGAAAAGGCTGTCTGATACCATGAGAGAGGCTATCATCATGGTATTACCTAAACCAGGAAAGGACCTGCCCCTCTAAGCCAGCTACAGACCCATCTTCCTCATAAATGCAGATAATAAGATAGTGGCAAAGGCCCTAGCAATCTGCCTGGAAAAAGTTTTCCTAATCTGATTCACTTCTTCCAACTGGGATTTGTTAAATGGTGGGCCTGTGGATCACATGAGGCACATACCACACTAATACAGGGCAACATACACCTACTGAAACCTGCAGCAGCCATTTTAGTTGACTTTAAAAACACATTTGACTCCTTGAATGGGATTTCCTGCACACCATTCTGCAGCACTCCAACTTTATGGAATGGATCAAAAACCCTATATGAAACCTCCTGAGAATTCTTACAAATAACATATTATCTGACCCATTTAATCTCACATGGGGAACCAGGCAAGGCTGCTCTCTCCCAGTGCCATTCATCCTGGCAATAGAAGCTCTGGTGAGTGCTATCAAGGAGCACCACAGCATCACAGGCCTAAGGAGTAACCCAGCATGACATGTTATAGTATAATTGTCTTATACTTACAGAAAATTTTGAGTTGACCGCCCCACATATCATTGAACTACTAAGCTCCTTTGCAGATATATCTGGGCTCCATATAAATAAGGACAAAACAGAAGTACTCCCACTGAATTCCCTGACAGCCTCAGAGCTCGCTACCAAAATAGGCCAGAAAGGAGCACTGAAAGGGATCAGATACCTTGGAATAAACATCACTTACAAGCCGGACACACTAAGTGACAGGAACTTTTCCCCCTGATTAATACCCTGCAGCTGGAGCTGAACAGGTAGAAACACCTCAACCTCTCTATAGCAGGAATAATAGCAGCAATTAAAATGATGCTGGCTCCCTGAGTTTTCTGTTTGTTATCCCACATCCCAACAGAGATAACAGGGAAATGGTTCCATAAACTAGATGCCATGACAGAGAATTTCTAGTGGGAATCCTCTGCCCCCAGATACAGTATTGCCAAACTTAGAGCTGTAAGAAACAGGGGAGGATGGGGGCTTCCCCCATTCCAGCACTATGCCTATGCCTTTTCTGCAGCTAGAACCTGTAAGGTATTCCAAGATCCAGGCCCAAATAGATCAGCGTCGACTGCCATAGAAACAGGGGATACTTCAAAACATCGGTCTTGATATTCTTCTAGAGCCAACCCTTATACCTTCATAAAAAAGTGGCAGAACATAAAGACTGCTCACCCAGTTTAGCACAAAGTAATCCAACTAATGGGGATGTGCTCAGGCATAGGAAAGTTTGTCAACTTTTGGAATAAGCCACAATGGTTGATAGAGGCCTGCCCTTCATGTGGGAGGAAAGGAAAGGGAAAAACATACTAAGGCTGAGGGATGTTATCACAGCAGATGGACAAATCTTAGACTCTTTTGCCTCGCTGTGGAGTAAATAACAGCTACCAAAACAGGACTTCTGGAAATATTTACAGTTAGGGCACCTGTATTTTGTAAAGGTCAAAAGGTCTGTCATTCGTTGCATGTAAAACTAGGGGGCAGACCCAGGGAGATGGATCTTGCTGGAGATATGGTTAAAGACAAATTATGGTCTACTGTAGCAGATGTAATTTATAGGCAAAACAGAAAAATATGCAGACCCCTCAACCTCAGCCAAGGAACAGTGGCAAAGGCCCTAGGCTAGCATATATCCAAACAACAATGGAGTACATGCTGGAAAGACGCGCACAGACCTTGTAGTGGCTCCAGAAGCCTATTAATAAAAAACAAAATATTACACCTGTGGTATAAAACCCCAATAAAACTCACAAAAATGGGACTCCTACAAATGGACCATTGCTGGAGATGTGGGACAGAAGGGGCAAATCTGCTGCACATCCTGTTGTATTGCCCACCCCTTGGACAGCTATGGGACAGAGTCCTACGCTGCTGCTTGGAGTTGTTGGACTGCACTATTCCTCACTTCTCAGAGCTGTTAGTACTGGGGATAGAGCCATGGATTCACAACTCTGCATCCAACAAATACTGTGGTTGATACAGACCTTGGTGAAGGTTAAGAGAATAATCCTGGGAAAGTGGCTGTCAACTGAAATTCCAACTTATGGCTCAGAGTCATGGGGAAGATTGCCACCTTTACCAGAATGTCTCTATATGCTGCTGGCAACAGCACATCCTTTGTTGAAAGACAGATCCCTTTTATACAATATGTTGCCAGTAAACATATACCCACAGGGCATCATAAAATAATGATCTGTTCAAGCCACCTTGAAAAACCCACTAGCAATATGTGCTTCCCAGCCCTAATACCACCCCACAGAGCACATGGCTCTAGTGCATCTAGCCAAATGCATAGTCCCCTCCAAATTGAGACTTAGACCCAAAACTCCTGAAATTCCCCTGAAGTAGTTATCAGTTTGTGGTACACCAAAATGCACGTTACTGTATAGTATATCAAATATTAAATGTGAAACTATAATGTGACCCGCTCTGTAACTATGTTGTGAACAATGTTGCGTTGAAGATAATGGACTGCAACCAATGTTTTAAAACTGTCTGATCTGAATTAATATCTGTTGTAAATCTCTGAAACTCAATAAAAAAGATTAACTGTAAAAAAAAAAACAATACTGGGCAAAATTATTTGTTTCACAGTTAACTGAGAGAAAGAAAGGGAGAAGGAGTTGGCAGACTTAGAAATCCAGCTTAAACAAAAAGAGACTTAATTCAAAGCAGCTCCTTCCCATAAAGCAGATTCTGTACTGCATATTACTATTGTGCAACTGCACTCAGAGATTTATTCCCTTGTTGCCCTCCAGGCGGAGCTGGCCCAAATGAGTCTGTTATGAATATTGGGTTAGAGAGTGAGACGGGAGGTTAGGTTTTCTCTTTCTGTTTAAAGAAATAACAAAAAGAGGAATGCATTGTGGGCCTCAAAGAGATGCATGGTACTGTTTGTACAGGTCCCAAGGGCATCAGTAATGCAATGCAATGCTTTGCAGCTTTTTGCGCCCCCCACAGATTCAAAGATAGATCCCTGCCTTTCCAGCTTGCCCCGTAGCAAACTCTCACTTGCTCAAGCATCTAAATTAGATGATCCCCTATCTGTGGCTGAAATACTCAAGCTGCCTTAGGGACACTCAACTCTAAGAAAGCCCCTGGTTGTGACAGATTTCCTCTGAGTTCCTGAAACATTTGGTCCTGCTAATCTACCTAGTCATTTGCAGAGTATATGCAGAACCAATGGTGGAGCACCCTCAAAACATGCAGGAAGTCACAGTCACTGTTCTGCCAAAGAACAACAAAGACCTTGTACTTCCAGCCAGCTACACACCCATTTCTCTAGTCACTGTGGATGGTAAGGTGTTGCTAGAAGCTCTTGCCATATAAGCTTGATTATCTCTTCCAGCAGGTGATCAATCCATCTCAGGTTAGTGTGCATGGCAGGCAAAGTTCAGATCAGCTCTGCTCTATAGTAAATGCCATTCACATTGTAAAATCCTCCTACTACAGACACAGTGGTAGCAATAAACTTCAAGAAAGCCTTTGACTTGGTGGAGTGGGGGTATTTGTGCCAAGTGCTTATGCACCTTTTGTTTGACCCTAGCTGTCTATCCTGGGTTCACACTTTTTACTCTAAGCCAACTGTAGTGGTACTCACTATCTCTTCCCTGTTATCCCTTTTAAATTCATCAAGGGCACCAGGCAAGGATATCTTCTCTACCCACTCCTATTTGTGCTCACCATAGAGCCTCTGTCTAAGGCAAAAGCCAGCACACAGACCTACAGGTCATTGTTATTGGGTCTGAGAGGTACAGGACAATGCTGTATGTGTATGATCTGTTGGTCCTGCTCAGCCAGGCCCCTCCTCAATCTTGCCCCGTACCATCATCATACTTTCTTTAAAGTATCAGATCTTAAAGTGACTCAATCAAAGACTTAGGCCTTGCACTTTATTTGGCACTGCTCAGTTAGACCTTTCCTGAAAAGGTCTCCACGGTGCTGATTTCCATCACTCACAATATCTTGGAATACCAGTCTCTCTGGACTGCTAGAAACTGTGAGAGGCCAATCTTGTTCTCTTGATGATGGACATCTGCACTGACTGCAACAGATGGAAACATCAGCAACTATACATTTTGGGGAAAATTGACACTATGAAAATGCTTGTTATGAATTCATATAGGAAGGAAAGCAGTACATATATATCTGCAACAAGCTTAGAATGCACTGGAGGTGAAGGAGTGGTGTCTTTCCTGGTTTAAGGGCTACTATTGAGTGTATAGGGTTGTGCCAGTGATTTGCTGGTTCATGCCTGCTGCCCTTAATGGGCACACATGGAAAAGGTATCTGCATGTTGCTTCTCACTGACAGTCTTTCTTTACTCTTCCCTTCACAGACAAGCCTGGCACCACCTCATGATCCTGTTGTCATGGAATCATGGAAACAGTTAAGCAGATACATTTAAGTAGACATTACCCCCCCCCCCCGCCGAGTCCCAAGTTAATCCCATTTGGGGAAACTAACAGGACAGAATAGGAAGTAAAATCATACTCTGGCCAACATTGTGCACTAAAGGAACCCACACTATTCAGGATTTGCTGGTCTCATATCCTACCTCCATGGATGCATTTCACTAACTGCAACTCATTTGTATCAAGTAGGGCACCTACCTTGGGAAATTAATCTTGAGAGTTAGTGAATTATGAAAGCCCTGTGAATCAGTTGTGTGATTAGGGGAAGGAGCTGCCAGAGGCTTAGTACCTTCTAGCAGAGAGACAACTGATGTAGGTCAGTTATCTGGGGTCCTGTATTGAACAATTGATGACAGTCAGTAGAGGAGAGCAAGCAACTTGCTTAAGTCCAGATGTATGTATTTATATTTCCTCTCCATACTTATAAATAGCAGTGTAAGTGGGTAAGTGGAGAACAGCAATTTTTTAGATTTCTTGTAGTATTTTGAGATTTTTCTTAACATTTGTTACATGTGGTATTGGGAACCTGGTTCTGGAAGTTAACATTGGAGGTGAGTAGATTGAGAAAGCAATGTGAAACAGATGTGTTTGGAGGGATGATCTGCCAGAAGCTTAGTGGAGGCAGGCAATCTGGAGATGCCAGGATGATGGAGAGGAGATAAAATGAGTAACACCTAGCAGGTCCCATCATATGAGTGGGACAGAGCAGGAGGAGCACTGTATTAAACACATCTGCAGGTGTCCACAGTATGCAGGACACTGTGCAGAGGGACCCACACCAAGAGAAACACATTATGGCCAGACTAGGTGGTACAAGCAGTCCTTATCTGCCATCAAATTCTATGTTTCTATTATTGTTTATTGTTGTACTGGAACAGCCATCTACAAGGAAATTAGCTACAGATTGTAGACATACCATATGTGGGTAAGGAGTGGTAGTCACCCAGAGCAAGGTAGGTAGAGGTAGGAAGGCTGGAAAAGGGAAAGCAAGAGATACCCTATCTAGGGTAGGGTAACAAACAACTTCTGACAAGTAAAAAGGAGAGGTAGAAAAATAGTGGGAGTAGAAATGTGGCAGTAGGTTACAGCGATATTTCCAACAAACACTAAGTAAAGAAAGGAAAGCTCATAGGGGCAGTGCAGTCAGTGCAATGGGAGTGGAGTGTAGACTGCAGTATTTTGAGACACCCTCTGAAGACTGAGGTGCAACCCATTGGTACTCACATCAGTTGTGGGCAGAGGTAGCTGGACTCCAGGATGAGCAGGTCATAGTTCAGAAGACCTTCTACCACACCTCTGCTCTCACAGATAATCTTGATGCATTCTGGGAGGATTTGGGTGGTGGGAAGGGTGCTTGCACCTTAGCCTACACTACTGCAGAATTCCTTTGCTGCACTGGCACAATAGGGCAGCTGAGAAGAGGAACCTTTAGCAGTGAGAAGGTAGAAAGTGGGGGCCCTCAAAAGGGAAGATTTCAAGAATGGATGACAAAGATCCCAGCTAAGGGAGAAGAAGTCACTAGTGGGGGACTCTTCTGATAGGGAAATAGACTTGGGAGTTGGGTAGGAAGGGTGAGGGAGATGAAGTGCCTTAGAACTGCTTTGGCTTGGAGGGATGATGAGCTTATCCAGAGGATCACTACAGCAGGAGATGAGAGTAAGCTAGGCATCATTGTCCATCTGGGGACAAATGATCTGACAAGGGAGAATGTAGAGGTAATGCAGGATAACTTCAGGGAGCTGGGGATGGGCCTTAAGGAGGTGGCATGTATGAAGGCTTTTGCAGAAGTGTTACCTTTGGATGGCCAGGAAGAGGTAAGGGTATTGTACACAAGGGCATTTAACACCTGGTTGAAAGAATGATGCATGGAGGAGAGATTCAGTTACATTGGGGACTGGTGACCAATCTGCGTTGATATGGGCCTCTATAGGGGAGATGGCTTGCATCCTTCTGGGAAAGGGACCACAGACCTTGGTGAGTGGTTTAAATGCTACTTTAATGGGAGGGCGTGGCTTGGCTCCAGATGCAATGGCTGCCTAAAAAACATCGATCGCTATAACCCTGTGCTACTTCCGAGTTTTACATCACCAAAAAACAGCCGATCGGTTAGAGACAAACAGATAAATAAGGCTAACCACACTGGGAATCGAAAGAGATATCCTGATCATTGCCAACTTCACTACAGACTGTAAAATCGGCAAAACACTATGGCGCAGCATAAAAATATAGAGGCCTTGACTGAACCAGAAGCACTACAGACTACTGAAATGTTTGCAGCACTACTCAAGCAGATGGCAGAAGTTACTATCACTTCTAACAAGACCACACTTGCGATCCAACAGCTTGAAGCACGTATAAACTGCACGGAGCAAAAATCAGTCCAAAACTCTGTGGAACTAGAGAAACTCACCGCCATAATCAGGGATCAAAGCAGAGTGATACAGCAATTACAAAGTAAAATGGATGACATGGAGAATAGAAGCTGCCAGAACAATCTCCGTTTCCTCGGCTTTCCTGAGGGCATGGAACGTGGTAATCTTCTAGACTTTCTGCATGCTGTACTGCCGGATCTGTTGAAGTGTGAGATTCCACCGGGGCTTACAATAGGAAGAGCTCACAGAATGCTCAGCCCAACTCCGAAGGCTGGGGAAAGACCGAGGGTCAATATGGCTCGCATCCTGAACTTTGCTGATAAGGAGTGGATCACTGCAAGGGCACGAGAGCTTGGAGGTCTGTATTGGCAAGGCCATAAAATCCTAATCTTTCAGAACTATTCTAGGGAACTGGCTGCCAGACGGAGAGAATATTCAGAGGCTAGAAAACTGATGCATTCATTTAAAATCTAATTTTCACTGTGTTATCCAGTAACTATGAGGCTAGAGGTGAATGGCTCCCACATAACCTTTGACACACCAGACAGCTTAATGCAGTACCTTCAGTCCAATCGGCCTCCCCAACCTCTACCAGAGTGAAACAATAATTATCAGATAGTAACAGAACAAAGCTGGCAGAGCAGGATGGCTAATACAGGCAAAATCACCGCGACCCCCCCCCAACTTCCAATTTCAAGGCTAACAACCAGCCCTTCCAGTTCGAACTCACAAGCGGCAGCAATCTGGAAGTCATCCAAGACGTGAACACCCTCATGATAGAAAAGAAGGTGCACCCCACTCCCGGCAAACAACCCAGAGGATCTGGTAACAAGTTTTTCCATGCAACATTGCTTTACAGTCCTAGCCCCCGAGGAGTTGGATGAAGTTGCAGCTGACTCTTGTATCCAATTAGAGGAGGAAATGGTTCAGGAAAAAGCCAAATCTGAACTCTCAACTCAATCCCAGGCTATGGTTTCAGCATCTGAACAATCTCCAGCTGCGTCGGATGTGGCACCGCATCTTCCAGCTTCATCTGCTGCAACCCCTGCCGAAAATTGGCCTCCGCATGCCCCCTCAGATGCAGAGCTCCTGCAGATGGATGAATACCGAGCATGGTCCTAGATAAGTGCTCCTGTTCTTTTCTCTCCTGAATGTTCATTATCATTTAACTGGGCAGCAACTTTTTGGAATGGTGGTCTGCGACTGAAAGTAACACTCGGACTTGATACTGGACTTTTTTCTTCCTTTTTCTCTCTCAGTATCGCAGACCACGTATCCTAGTCCCTGCTTAGGCAGGATATAAATGTGCAGTAAAAAATGGTTTAAAGAGAAGGGGATAAGCTTGCGAGTACAGCAATTGTATTCAGACTCAAACTAGGGGGTATTGTCATACTGTCTCAGAGCCCAGTTGCACACGATTTAGCAATCTCAAAAGGTGCCCTGGGTCTTGTGTATGTCCATTACTATCTCCTTTGAGATTGAAGGGCTATTCAGTACTTAGTAGGTCAGGCTAATTACCCAGCTCAGGTTCAGCATCCTTCAGGACAATAACTTTTCTATACCTTATTAGATTTATTTAGAAACCCCATGGTTAATTCTGGTTTTTGAGTAATGTTTAGGTTTGATGGCATAAGGTCAGGATGCTTATCAAGCGAATGACTCCATCCTCATACCACCCCCTGGGAAAGGCTTTCTGTTTTGTTCATTTTTCCCCCCTTCCCTGGGCTAGCCTTGTGAATGGGTCTACAGTCTACTCCCCCACAGTCTGGTAGGTGGGCGGGCCTATAAGGTCTTCACCTTGGGCCCTAAATGCTCACTCATATTACCACGCAAAGTTGTGTATTTTTTGTATATAGTTCAGGCACTTTATGCTTCTGTTTATCACTGTTGTCTCTTCTATTTTTGCATTTATTACCCGTGGACTGCATGCGGTATAATGTATATATTTGTATATATGTCAGGTCAACCGTCACCTCTCGAAGTATGAACCTAGGAACAATGGTTGATTTATTACATCATCACTCCCCTGACAATTCCCTCTTATATAAGGTCATCCTAGTTATCATACCTCAATTGTGGTTTGATCATGGATGAAATTACCTATGTGACATGGAATGTCAGGGGTTTGAATTCTCCATCCAAACGGAAACAAGTTTTAACCCATCTAAAGCAGACTAAAGCTCAGGTGGCTCCTTTGCAAGAGACTAAACTAACCAAGCAGGATCACAGATTTTTGGTGAAGGACTGGGTAGGATCAGAAATTCATGCCAGTGCTGCTACAAAAAAGAGAGGGGTAGTCATTTTATTGCACAAATCACTCCCTTGGTCCATTCAGCAGAGCAAAGCCGACCCTCAGGAAAGATGGGTGATTTCCTTAGTGGATACCCCGCATGGGCAGCTAAAAATTGCAAATATATATGCACCAAATGAAGATAACCCTGCCTTTTTCCTAGAACTCAGCTCTAAACTAGGGACGATGCTGAAACCAGATACACCAATTTTAGTGGGGGGGGGATTTCAATCTAACGCTTTGCCCTGCATTAGATAGAAGCGGTCATGGGAGAGAGTATCATACTCGAGGAGCACAGGCCGTACTTAATCTTAGTTACGAATACCATCTGGTGGACATTTGGTGTTTAGTCAACCCCTCAGATAGGGACTACACTTTTTATTCTGAGGTACATGGCTCCTCCAGCAGACTTGACTTTTGGTTAATCTCCCAGTCTCTGACGAAACTAGTTTTAGCTACCAGCATTCTACCCACAGTTATTTCAGATCATGCACCAGTACAGCTGACACTAAAATGGGGTACATTTACACCACAGAAAACAGCCTGGAGACTGGACCCTCTCCTTATGCATGATCCAAAATTTAGGGAATGGGCCAAAACACAAACTCAACTTTTCCTGCAAGAAAATCCCGTGTCGGAGACATCTGCCTCCACCACGTGGGAAGCATATAAAGCCACCATGAGGGGTAAAATTATAGGATATGCTTCCCATAGAAGGAGATGTAAAGAAAAGGAACTTACTTTCCTCGAAAACGAACTTGTCAAAGCTGAACAGGAGCATAAGGCCTTATCCCATCCATCACCCCACTCAGCATCCGGTTGGAAAGTTTTGCAACTCCATATTAAACTGAACGAACTATTATCCAGGAAGGTGGATCGAGCACTCCTTAGGATATGTCATACATACTGGGAAGGGGGGGACAAAAGTAGGAAGGTTTAAGCATATCAACTCAGAAAGCAACAAGCCCATTGCTATACAGCAGGTTTGAGAAACCCTAATACTGGCAAGGTTCAAACTAGTCCCCAAAGGGTAAATGAAATTATGGCATTATTTTATTCACAACTTTACACCTCCTCCAGACCTGAAAACATCTCTGCAACTCAAGCATTTCTTCACTCTATTAAACTACTGAAATTATCCTCCTCCCATACAGATTCTCTTGAAGCCCCCCTCACAACACAAGAAGTTAATGCGGCTTTGATGGCTCTCAAATCAAGGAAAGCACCAGGTGGCGATGGGTACCCTGTAGAGTTCCTTCAGCTAATGTCTCCCATGATCTCCCCTCTGTTATGTCAGGTCTTTAAGGAGGCGGAAGATAAGGCCATCCTACCTCAAACACTTAGAGAGGCCTCCCTAAAAAGGGGAAAGCTCCTGAAGACCCCGCTAGCTACCGCCCTATTTCCTTATCAACGCTGACAGCAAGGTATATGCCAGAATGTGGGCAAACAGGCTTAATCCCATACTTCCCTGTCTGATACACCCATCTCAAGTAGGATTTGTGAAAGGTAGATACAACTCAGACCATTTGCGGACTCTTCTCAATCTCATCCACAAAGCCAAATCTGCTCCGACCCCCGCTGCTGTATTGGCCATTGATTTTGAGAAGGCGTTCAACTCTGTGGAATGGGACTACCTTCACACTGTCCTTCAGCATATAGGATTCGGCCCTCATTTTTGAGCTGCTATAACAGCTCTTTACACTGCCCCCCTTGCTAAGGTACTCACCAACTCTGTATTATCTAACCCATTTCAACTTCATAGAGGCATGAGACAGGGCTGCCCCCTGTCCCCGCTGTTGTTCCTTCTAGCGGTGGAACCTATGGTGGCTGCAATCTGACAACACCCTCTCCTTGCTGGAATCGCAGCAGGCCAGGTGCAACCCACCACTCTTATGCATGCTGATGACCTGCTAGTTATATTGGGAGATGCCCCTAAGGCCATTCGACCACTTTTTAGCCTTCTAGAAACTTTTTCATATATCTCTGGACTTAAGATTAATCAGGCAAAAATGGAGATTCTGCCACTTAACTCTAAATGTCTCCCCCATCCCATGTCCCACTTTGGTCTTAAATGGGCACAACACACCATCACTTACTTGGGAATTAAAGTGGGTACTAACATTGGGAAGTGGTGGGACTACAATCTAGGCCCCTTATTATCTAGCTGTAGATCTGATCTGGACCACTGGTCACTTCTTAGTCTTATGTTAGCTGGGAAAATATCGGCTTTTAAAATGTCAATTGCGCCTAAGATCCTTTACGTATTATCCCACATTCCCTTATTTCTACCTAAGGTATGGATTAAAAAACTTGAAAAAAATCATTGGTTATTTCCTATGGGGTAATTCTAAACCTCGTTTTGGCAAAAATTTATTGTGAGCGCATTGGAAATACGGCGGATGGGGCCTCCCATGGATAGAGGGCTATAAAGTAGCATATCAAACTACACAGACCTTGAAATGGTTTAATACACAGTCTGTAGAGTAGACCCAATGGCTAATAATTGAGCAAGGCCTTAGTGGCTCCCCAGTTGCAGCTACACTACTGTGGCCTGGATCCCCTAAGGAACTGTTGTCGCATCCCACCATAGGTCCTTCTATTCAGTACTGGCGAACCCTTCATAAAAAATTAAATGTGTCAGCCCTTCCCATACTATATACTCTGCTGTGGTCTAACCCTAATGTTTCCATACAGAACAATTCTGTGGTATGGCCTACTTGGCAGGGGAAAGGGATTTTATTTGTAAAGGACCTATTAGTTAAAGGATCTTTGGTGGTAGACTCATTTCAACAACTCCAAAACAAATGGAAATTACAAAGTTCTGAATTTTGGAGGTATTTACAGATCAGAGACACCCTGAAACAAACATTGCAACAGTCAGATACTTCTAAAGACCTCTCATCACCAGTGCTCTCGTGGCTTGCCCTACAAAAGGGAACAGCAGGTGCAATATATGCTCTATTTAGAGATACTTTGCCTAACTCAAATCAATCTTCAAGGTATAAGTGGGAGAAGGCCTTAAAAAAGCCACTCACCGAATCCCAGTGGAATCAATGTTGGAGGGTAGGGCATAAAGTGTTTTCGGATGCTAGAAGCAGGCTGATTCATAATAAAATAATGCACTCTTGGTATAGAACTCCTGTAATGCTTAAAAAAATGAATGTGCTCCCTCATGATAAATGCTGGAGATGTCAAGCACATGAAAGAGACCTCTATCACATTCTCTGGCTCTGCCCCCTGATCACAGGCATTTGGAAAGGTGCTCTTAATGTTGCAAACCTAGTCCTGCAGTGTAACATCCCTTTTAGTCCCTCCCTTATGCTGTTGGGTCTTAAATCTGAAGCCCCCACTCTCAACTTCCATGCATTTAGATGGCTGATGCTCCTCAGCATGCAGGTGAAGCGTTCTGTTCTTAAAAACTGGAGATCCTCTATTATACCTAACATAACGGATATTCTATCCGTCCTTACATATATTGCCAAATTAGATAGACGCTCTCACCTGATGACAGGGTGAATGCTTCTTTACCATCGTTGCTGGGCTCCATACATGGCATATCTGGCCTCCAGAGCAGGTGTCGGTTGACTTGGTGCAGTATGGTATTACACAGCTCTATTTTCCAATAAGACGTACAGTGAATTGAGACCATATAATGCAGACTTTTCTTTGCTCCCCACTACTGTCAGCATGCGCTTTGTATTGCTTACTTAATGTAGAAGGACACTGTAAATAGTTGTTATTGTTACTACATACTGCTATAGTTAGGCTATTTGTACATTCTCCTTATATTTTATGTTTAATATCTATGAGGCATGGCTGGGAGGAGTACGTTGTATCCTGCTACGTCAGGAATTATTTTAATCATCCTTAATTACTTTGTGGCACCATACCTTTCTATTTTTCAGATGATCCCCTTGATTCGGCCATAAGAAGGTACGGCTACCGTAATACATGAAGCCTTGTCTTACTCTGCAGTAGTACCTCCTCGTGCCTCCGGATCCACTGACAAGAATTAAGGTAGGTGGCCTTAGACATAATAGGTCTCTATACTCTTCCCTTAGAACTACGATGTAATTTAAATTATTCCACAGATGCAACAATATGCTGTTATGTTGCCTAAAGCAGAGATTAATGCTGTCTGTATGTTTTGTTTGTTTTTTCTGTTAACGAAATAATAAAAAACCTTTAACGAAAAAAAAAAAAATAAATAAAAAAAAAGAAATGCTACTTTAATGAGCATTTAAACTAACTTTAGGAGAAGAGTGTAAAGCTAAGGTGATGCAACAATTTTCCCCCAGATGGTGGAGCATTAGAGAAGGATGGCATAAGGGGAATAAACACCCCTGGGGCAGGGGCAAAAACAGACAGGGGAGAGGACAAGGCCAAGAAGAAGGGAGGCAAATATATAAGCAAGAGTAAAGGGTTAAATAAGACAGGGAATGAAGAAGGTACAAAGGGAAAAAGCTGGCAAGTGGGAGCTTCAAGGAGCAGCACAGGTAAAAGGGGGGGAGTAAGGAAGTAGACAGGGAGGGAGGAAGGTTTGGATAGCTAGAGTATGTGGGCCAATACACAGAGTCAGTAAAACAAAATTCCATGCCTGGAAGTCATCATGGCAGAAGCTAGCCTGGGTTTGGTGACCATAAAAGAAACATTGTGCACTGACTGCAAAGACTGGGACGTGGTCATAGCTGGATAGTGTCTCTTCAGGACAGATGGGGTAGGGAGGAGGGTAGGAAGGATTGTACTATATGTGAGAGAGGGATTCAAGACCATAGAAGTACAGCGGCAAGTGGAGTAAAAGAAAGGACTGAAGGTTCTGTAAGTCAAATTGGAGACAGGCTGTAAGGCTCTACCCATAATGGGATAGTCTCCAGATCTCCAGAATAAAGAAAGGCATTGAATAAGGATTTTGTGGAAGTCATTATCAGTATGGCAAGTAAGGGGGAAGTGCTGCTAGTTGGAGACTTTAGTCTGCCTGACATAGAGCATAGCCTTCTGTTGGAATTGTGAGGAAGTCAAGGGTGTAGATGGAGGGGCTCGGGGAGGACTAACTGGGAGAATGGTATTAGAGTGGTAAGATTCAGAAGGCACCCTGAGGTGAAATGGGAGCTAGAGAAGGGTCCTCTCTGCCTGGTTTCCATTACCTATGTGGTGCACTGGTTTGAGTGGGCATGTACAATGTAGGTTAGCAGTCTCCACTTGTCTCACTTGGGCCATGCTTTTCAATGCCAGGTCAATGAGGAATTAGACCACTATTATGGCCAACTTGATTTCCTCAGTTGATCTGACTTTAAATACAGAGCCATAAAATGTCTACACTCAAAAGAAGTGAAAGATCGCCCCCTGATAAATAGTTATGACTCGAAGCACCATGGCAAGTTGGTATGCTGTCGTTTGTCAATCTTTACATTTTTTTTTTGTATTATTTATTTATGTGCCTACCACTGGCACCCCCTGTCAGCCACTCCTTCAGAGCGCCTAGGCATCCCGCTGCCAACTAGAACCTTACCACCATCCACCAACCTGAGAGGGCAGCAACCTCCAGGGTAACCTAATGTATGCCTTCATTGGGAGGGTCCCTCTGTTCTGGGGAGGAAAGCACCTTATGGGTGAATGGTGTGTCCCTGGGGGCTGCAAGGTCGGACCAGGCTTTCCAGGGCTTCGTGGTGGTGCAGGCCAGTGATCCTTATCTTGTCGGCTGGGGGGGCACTACTTCTGATTTTTCTTGGCATGCCCACAACAGCCCTAACTGGCCTTCATGTGGGTGGTAAGCTTGGGCGGGGACAGGGTGGGAGGCCTATTGAGGCATCACGTCCCCCTAACTCATCACCCAATCCACCCATAGGTGCCAAGGCCCTGTCCACTCCCCCAGCGAGGGAAGCATCCAATGGACACTTATGAAACCACTCCCAGCCAGACTCCGCTCCTGGTACCCGAGCTTAGGGCATGAACCTGTGTCGACAGCATGCCGAGTGATTCTCTTTCGCCTGGCGCCTCAAAGCCGACCCATCTCTGCATTTTGATTCACATTAAAACATTTGATAAACTGCAACTAGTTTTTGCGGAGCTTTCACTTCTTATGAGTGCAGAAATGTTTTGGCTTTGTGGACTTTGGCCTGGTTGCCCTTTATCTGCACCTACCACAGCACTTTGAGCGTTCACAGGTCATTCCTATGGAATTTGTTGAACCTCCATTACAGAGACCTGGCTAGGTGATGATGATACCGGTCCACTTTTGGAGGCATCGGTACCTGCTTGGTTCTCTGTTGTGCATTGCCTGATGAGGGACTGCAGGGGTGGAGGAGTGGTTATCTCCTTCAGATCTAGCTTGATCTTTTCTGTGCTTTCAGTAGGACCCACCACGTTGTTTGAGCATGTGGCTGTCTGAGGTTGTCCTGGTGCAGGATGCAGGATCCTTCTCATGTACTGACTCCTGAGCTGTGAAAGGGAGTTCCAGCTGTAAGTCAGAGACTTCATGGCTGGGCTAGTGTTGGAGTCACCCAGATAGTTAGTTCTGGCAGATCTCAATGCCTGGGTTGGTGTTGAACTCTCACCTTTTAGTCAGGACTTTCTGCAGTGTATGGAATCACTGGGCCTGTCAAAGGTAATTACTTTCTTTTTATTTAATATACTTTAAATTTTTGAAGCTATCAACCAAACAATGAAAGAAAATAACCAATGAACATAACCAATAGACAGTAAGACAATGGAAAAGAATGCAGAACATGACCCCCACCCCCACGAGTGCCGCTTCCCTATGATCATAACAATATACACGGTCAAAGACATAATAGTCTCAAAAAAGAACACGGTGAAACCTTCAATAAAATACAGAAAGTGTGGCTTCTATGAGAAAAATAGCAAAAGTAATAGGTAATTTCAGAAAAAGAATTACATGAAAGAAAAAGAGCAATTATACAGTTGTAACCACACATGTAAGAGTCCCAATTTTTCTAAAAAAGGTTGAGGCAAGCTTAACATTATCTATATGTAACTCAGCATTTAAAGCAGCAGTGCAAGAAAATTGTGAACATTTTGACCTATACTTTTTTATTTTATTTTAGATTGCCCTTTATCTACTGACTTGTAAGATACTCTTATTTCCACAATTTGAGTCTTTTTTTAGTACCTTTTTCACATTTGAAATAATAAAAGGAGTGTTCCTTTTAATATGGCTCAGACCAGTTTTTCGTCACTATTCCCAGCTGTTTTAGAACACCTACTGTTCCATAAGGTCACAGAGCACTGCCTGCTGCATGCTAGTTCATTCTAATCACAACAGAAGTGATTATAGACAACTGATGTACAAAAGCAGCCGAGAACACTGATGAAATCCTTCTCCAAGCCATGTTAACAGGCGTGGTCCTTTTATTATTTCAGATGTGAAAAAAAATATTAAAGTGGACTCAAAATGTGGAAAGAAGGGTATCATACAAGTCAGTAGATAAGGGGCAATCCAGGACCTGGACTCCCTAATCTTCTTCAGGCCTACCCACTCCCCTCCATGCTACTCTCACCCTGATCCCAGCTGGGAACTATCCCCTTTTGGAACTGTCACCCTCTGTTTTTTCTCCAACTCTGACTTCCATCTTCTTGGTCACTACCTGTTCTCTTACCCAAGGACTCCTTCTGTCTCCGTCTTGCCCCTACACCCTCCTCCTCTCCTTTCTGCTGCTAGCTGGCGAGGTTGAGTGCAGTCCAGGCCCACCAAACTCCTGCATTATCTCCTCTACCAGCACCTGGGCAAATGCTGCTGAACTGAAAATTGCTCATATAAATATTTGCTGCCTACATGCTAAGTTCCCTGCCCTGGAGCCATGGGTCTTACTCCACAAGCCCCTTGTGCTAGAACTCTTGGAAACCTGGTTGAAGCCTCACCAACTGGATACCTTGCATCAGCTACCTGGATACTCTGCCATCCATCTCGACTGGTCAGGCAAAAACAAGGGTGGAGGCATAGCTAAGTTCCTCAGAGAGCCCCTCTCTGCCACTGCTGTCCTCCACTCCAAGCCTACCTCCCCCAGTGAATGGCTCCTCTCCAAGATAGCCCCGGGCTCCATGAAAAAAATATACATTGGCTGCTGCTACAACCCCTTAAATGTGGGGTCCAAAGGTTTGAATAGCTTCCATACTGGTTTCAGTTCACTCTCTCCCACTCAAGACACAATATTCTCCTTGTTGATTTCATCTTAAACTGGTCGAGGCCCCACCAGTCAGACTATGCGTCCCTCCTGAAACAGCATAACCTCACCCAGAATATCATGCTACCCACCAGGCAAAATCAGCAGACTGCCACACAAACCCTTTTGGACTGGATCATCACAAACAGGGATGATTGCATACTACAAGCTGGTATGATGGCAGATTCCATCAGTGACCACTCCATCATATTTTCCATCTGTTCTACCAAGACTAAGCACCCCCCCTCTAAATACCTATCCTTTCAAAATTTCCACTCAGCTGACACCCCCTACTCCTTAGTGAAGCATGGTCATTGGACTGGTCCACACTCCATTCACTCAATCATGTGTCCTCAGCAGTAACCTCTTTCACTCAGACCATACTGGCACTGTAAGAAAAACACTTCCCCTCACCACGAGGAGGGTTAGAGGTGGGTGCTCCCGTTGGATCACAAAAGATCTACTAACCTGCATGAAGGTTAGAAACCATGTTTTGGCAGCCTTCAATGCATTACCCCTTCCCTGCACTCTGGGAAGCCTATAGACACCTGAGAAACCAGCGTAAACACCTGACTAAATCCCTGAAGCAGTGCTATTTCCATAAACTTCAGGAAAAATGTTTTGGTGATCCCAAGAAATTCAGGGAATACATTGGCTCTCTTCTAACCACCCAAACTGGCAAATCCACCCTACAGCTACATTGCTCCTCTGGCCTGGTGACTGAGCCTCTGGAAGTGTCCCAGGCTTTCAACAATAAATTCACTGTCCTCACCACCCTTCTCTCCAGCTCCTGAGTGGCCTGCCTAGTGCCCTGGCCTGGGACCTCATGGTCAACTCCCCCCCAGCCCCCTTTTCCTCTGTCACCCCTTTTTATTTTAAGGCTGTCTCCCTCCTTGAAACCTCAAAGCTCCTCAAATGCTTCCCCAAACATGGCTCCCAGGTGTGTGATGGCCTCTCACACATCCTTCTTAGACACATCTCCCCTGCCATTGTCAGACCTTTCACCTTCATTTTTAACCTTTCCCTGTCCACCTCCACCATGCCCAACATGTGGAAGACCACTAAAGGTATCCCCATTGTCAAAGCTGGTTACCCCCACTCTACAAACAATTACTGACCTTTCTCCATCCTCCCCCACTGAAGTAAGTTCCTTGAGAAAGTCATCCATTGCCAAGCTTTTTGGAACACATTACAAAGAACAACCTTCTGTGCAGCCAGCAACCTGGCTTTTTCAAGAATCACAGTACCTCTACTGCCCTTGCACTATTGTCTGACCACATCCTCATGAATATGGACAATGGATGAGCCACTGGTGCAGTATTCGTTAACCTCTCCAAGGCCTTCAACTTAGTGAACCATACCCTCCTCCTCTCAGAATTCTAGCTCCTTGGCTGTTCCCCATAGTAATTAACTGGTTTAGGAGCTACCTCTCTGATCACTCCCAATATGTCTATGTTGGCCCTGCTTGCTCCTCTACCCTGTCCATCTCCACTGCTGTCTCTACGGGCTCCATTTTGTGTCCCCTGCTTTTCTCATTATTTATAAACTCCCTTCACTTGGACAGTCTTATTTGTCACTTCCTCCTCTATGCTGATGACTTTGTCCTCTTCTTCAGTGATAAATTCCTTTCCCACATTTTCTCCGTCCTCACTCAAAACTATGGAGCTGCCCATAATTGGTTTGCAGCCAGCCTCCTCTAGGTTAATGTTAAGAAAGCAAAGCCCATACTGTTTGGGTCCAAGCACTTCCCAGCAAAGCTTAAATCTCCCTCCTCCATTCACATAGTCTTCCCTGATGGCCAGGTTCTCGAACATTTAGAGACCTTGAGGTATCTGAGTGTCCTGCATGACCCCACCCTCTAATTCTCCATGCACATGAACTCAGTAGTTCACAGGATTCACCAAAAGCTGGGTGCAGCCTACCGACTCAGGCACTACCTCAACCCTGAGGCCTGTCTTGCCATCATCCAAGATAACCTCCTCCCCATACTTGACTACTGTTCCACCATCTATGCTAGAACATCATTCTCCATCATGGCTAAACTCTCCAATTCCTACAATAGTGCCTACCACTTTGCCTTACTGGCCCCTGTTTCCACCCACCACTGTGCTCTCTGTCAGTTCCTAGGGTGGATCCCTCCTCCAGGTTGCCTCGACTTCACCATGTGCTGCTTGGTTGACAATACCATCTGCACCAGTCAAGAATCCCGTCTGGTGGGTATCGTCAAGATCAGACCCCTGCTTCACTGTCTGTGGTCCAGCACTATCTGCCCCTCTCATGTTCCCAGAGTATCTAACAACATCGGTGAGAGAGCCCTGTTAGCTGTGGCCCCCTCGTTATGGAATAAGCTGCCTGCCAAGCTCTGCTTCTTGAATACGCACTGACAGTTTAAATCATCACTCAAGGACTGGCTGCTATCTGAATCTCACTGCCAGTTCTTCACTGGGTAGGACTCCCTTTCCCAGTATGCAGTTATTTCCCATGCATCTGTCTCTAGTCTACCCTCCCACTCAGCACTTAACCGCCCCCCATTTGTCTGCACACCCTGAATTTTTTTGCACTTTGAGCATATCTACAATGTTATGTTACTGCACCTAATTGTTGTAAAGGCTTGTTGATGTATTTTCTTTTATTCAGTCCTTGTCATCATTGTTGTAAATAGTCTTGCATGATATATGTACTATGCTTTGTTTACTCCTGTGCCATGGCCGTGGACCAGGTCATGCCTGAAAATGGTCCCTGGGATCAGTGTACCTACCTGGTTATCAAAGTAATAAATAAATAAATAAATAATATAATAAAAAGGCACAGGTAAACATTTTCACCATTGTCTTGCTCTACTGTTTTAAGGTGCTAAGGAGTTCTGCATGCCATTCTGACCAGAATGGAGTGGTATTGGAGGAACAATGGAGAAGAAGAACCATCTTTTTTTTTTTTTGCTAAATTTCTTAATTGTGAATGAGAAAAGCTCACAGTACAGCCAAGTTATTTCATGTAGAGAGGATACATTCAAGTATTATTGTTATTAAGCATAGATACATAGCAAATGCAGCATGTAATGACCTATAGTCAGTATGTGGTCGTAATTATTCCGTGCAAGTTCACTTCGAGCACCAAGTGAGGAGGCAGCTGGGTTTTAATTATACCTTGTATTTTTGCATGTATAAATTTCTAAGGAGTCTCTAGGGATGTAATCAAGTAAGTTAATCTGGGATTATACCCACTTCTGCGGCACTCAGCCAGGCTTCCCATGTTTCCCAAAAGAGCAGTGTTTTCCCAAAATGCCCAGCTGTGCCCTTTCCAGTTGCATACAATTTTTTACATTTTGTATCCATCTCACCACAATTGGGGGTGAGCTGGGCATCCATAATTGTGTTGTTTTTCTCCTAGCATTTATTAAGGCTATTGGCCATAGGGGGTTTAACTTCCTCTGGTCTGGGTGGACAGGATCAGCCCCCAGTAATAACTCTAAGGGGGGATTTAGAAGGGGTGTAACCCATGACCTGGGACATTATGTTGTGAATAAAATGCCAGAATGGTGCCACTCTAGGAGAAGTAAGTGCCAAGTGTAGGAAGTCAACCCCATCAGCCGCACATTTGGGGCAGGTAGATGGCCTGTTATCATCCAGACCATGCAACCAGCTGGGCATCACATATGCCCTGTGGAGGAAGTAACATGGGATCTGCCACAGCTTATTGCTGTGCAAGCAGTGGAGAAAATGGGAACAGGCCAAACCCCAGGTTTTCCAATCAATAGTAATGGAAAGGTCTGCACTCCACTTGTGCTTACTGGAATTAGGTAAGTTGGGGAGTGCCTCCATGAGTGCTTGATAGTAGGCGGACAGTGTCTTACTACTTGGTTGTGGGTGAAATAATTCTTCAAAGGGGGAAGGGACTGCCCACTTATTAGCTCCCCCGATATCAATACCACAGTGGTGACGGACTGTTAGATAAAGGAAGAAGTCTTCTGTTGGTATGCACCATGTGGTACATAATTGTGTAAAACTCCTCAGTAAGCCCTCTTCATACAACTGGCTGATTGCAAATAATCTCTTTCTTCTCCATGTCCATAGTCTATACCATTCTGGCCGTGCACCCTCCAGAGGATTTCATAAAACCAAGGATACTAAGATTAGAAGAGTTACCCCAACAAACCCCACTTTTTTATGGGAGCTTAACCAAATAAATTTAGTGATAGCTGTAAAGGGATTGCAAAGAGGGGGTGCTCTGGAGTATTTCAGGCTGCTCACTAGGGCGTCATTACAGAGATTCCCCTCCAACAAATCCTCCTGTAACCCAATCCATGGACATTCCAAAATGTCATCCCCAGTAGGTATGAAAGAAGTTGTGCCACCCAGTAATACGTTTTGAAACAGGGCAGACCCACTCCCCCCTTCCCAAGTTGCCTATATAATGTGGCACGGAATATCTTGGCTCGTCCACCCCACCAAATAAATTCATGGATTATAGCAGCCACCTGTTTAAAATGTAGCTGGGGATTCTTAATGGGGAGAGGTTGGTAAAAGTATAGCAACCTGTGCAAAATGGACATTTTAACCACCTCCGCCCTACCCAGCAACAAAATCAGTAGTGCTACCCACCTATCACAGTCCTCTGCTATCACTTGCAGGATCAGCCTTAGATTTATTCTGTATAGCTTCCCTAGAGATGCAGAAATTAGTACCCCCAAGTATTTTTATTTTCTGAACTATCTGAAGCCCCCCAGTTGGGCTATGAGCTGCACCCAATCCCTGAAGCCAACTCCTAATGGTTCACTCTTAGACCAATTAACCTTATGCCCTGATATGGTGCCAAAGGCATTCATTAACCTGTGAACTAAAGGCAGGTCTTCAGCAGGGTTCTGCAAATACAACAGCTGATTTCCTGCATACATTGAAATTTTATTCTCCCTGCCCTCTCCAGTAAACCCTGTAATCCCTTTGTGTGCCCTAACAGCAGCTCCCAGTGGTTCCAGGGATATGACATTCAGCAAGGACAAAGTGCATCCTTGGCAAGTTCCTCAGTAGAGCTGAAAGGAAACTGTCAACTCACCATCCACCATAACTTGAGCTAAGCGGCCCTGATATAGTGCCCACACTCATGCACAAAATGAGGGTCCCACTCCCATCCTGTCTAAGGTATAAAACAGGTACCCCCACTCCACACGGTCAAAAGCCTTCTCAGCATCTAAAGCAACCACTGTGGCACCATGAGATCTCTTAGTTCTAGCCCAGCGAAATATAATATTCAATGTCTGCCTGATGTTATGCTTACCCAGCCTTCCCTTAACAAATCCAGTTTGTTCCGAATGCATGATTTTGGGTAACACTGTTTCTAACCTGGTCACGAGGGCCTTAACCAATATCTTACAGTCTGCTGCTAACAAGGAAATTGGTCTATAGGAGGAACATAGAGTTGGATCCTTACCCAGTTTGGGTAGTACCGTAATGGTTGTGGACCTCGTGGAGGAGGGCAACCTTCCATCCCGTAATCCCTCAGTCAAGGCATCATATAAGGGTTCCAGCAGGAGGCCTTCAAAGGCCTTGTAAAAATTTTATGGCAGGCCGTCAAGGCCAGGTACCTTCCCATTCTTTAAAATTTTTAAAGCTTCCCTGATTTCTTGCTTAGATATGGGTGCATCCAGCTCCCGGATCCATGACGGGAGTCCGACAAACATTTTGTCAAATGCCCCATCAGTGACACCAGCAGGTCAACCGCATTCTGAAGTCAGCTGCTGGTTCACACTTTGTGCTTTTATTTGCTTCGGGGGGCTTCGTCCCCAGAACCCTCTGCACCCCCCCACTTAAGGATTCTCAACTCTAGTCAGAGCTGATTGGGGTGGTGCCGGACCCCCGACAGACAGCGTTGGGTTCCAGCGGGTCTCCCACTGTGGCTAGGCACTGTAGTCGCTGTGGGGGACCTCACTGGCAAAATGTCACTGTCGGGGCGGTAACCACCAGCTTCCCAGCCTCTGCTCCCCTAATCCTGTTGAGAGGGACACTATTAAAAAAGCTATCATAATCCTGTTGCAAAGGACTGCATTCAGAAGAATACAGAGATTTATAAAAGGCCCTAAAGGTATGCCCTATTTCACTTGGTCCCCCGTACACTCTGTTCTTGATCATTCTGAATTTGGTTTATTGATTTAGTAGATTCCTTTTTTTTTATTTGCCAGGCTAAGTAGTTCCCCACCCTATCATCATCAAAATATTGTCCTGCATTTGAAAGGAGGATGGCTCTCTCCAGCTGTGCATTGGACAAGGTGTTATACCTACATTTTAATTTTTGTAGAATCCCATATAAAGCAACTGTGGGGTTACACATATGTGCCCTCTCGCAGGTTTCGATTTTAGATCTAAGAAATTCCAATTCCCTAGTGGCTGTACGCTTTTCTTGCAATGCAGATGCAATAGTCTTCCCTCTCACATATGCTTTCAAAGCTTCCCACCATGCACAGTGCGTGGTGTCTCCTCTGTGGATGAAGTGCAAAAACTCCTGCAAGATTCACCTCTAAGTATGTAAGGTAACCCTGATATCTCAATAGTCTAGGGTCCAGTCTCCATGCTTTAGAGCCTACTGAGGAACCAGTGCCCCGAAGAGTAATAAAATGCAATACATGGTCTGAGGTCATGATCAGCTGATACCCTGCTTCCCTCAGGCTGGCCACCAGACAGCCTGACAACAACATCCTATCTATATGACCATAGGAATTATTTGCATGTGAATAAAAACTATATTCACACCCCGAGGGGTACATATGACACCATGCATCAACCAAGTCAAAATCAGCTTGTAGTACCTCCAAAGCTTTTCTGTTATGAGGCTTGGAAACAGGGGCCTTATTCAAGTGATCTAAAACTGTGTCAGTGACGCAGCTATAGTCACCTCCCAATAGCCATGGGCCCTCCCAACAGGACATATCCAGTGTAAACTTTTGAAAAAAATCCAGGGTTCTCTACATTAGAAGCATACACAGATATCATTAGCATTGTACTGCTACCTGGGATTTTAACCTTAGCCAGTGCATATTGACCAAATTGTTCTCTCACTGTATCTAAGACCCGTATAGGGGAACCCATCAGGAACTAAATAGAGGCTCCTCTAGCTTTAGTAGAAAATGTTGACGATACCCAAGTACCACCCTTAAATTTAGTGGTTTTCTGTGATTCAGCACATTAAAAATGAGTTTCCTGTAGAAGAACAATCATACCTTTAGCTCTACATACTTCAGACAGAACCATTTTACACTTTATAATGGATTTCAGGCCATTAATATTCCAGGACAAGCATTTGACATCATCCCCCATCATAAAACAACCTCCTAGTATACATTTTAAATCTGGCATGTACCATATAAGCATCCACATTCTTTTCTTCCAGAAACCCAGCTCCTCCTCCCCCCACCACTCTCATATCTAATAATCCCCTTAACAAAGCCCAATAGTATGACAGGCCAAAAAAGCAGGCTTCAACACCTTACATAGGAACCCCTGTTCAGGATCCACCACAGCCAGCAGATTAAGGTGGAACCAAACTGGTGCCCTCACTTTTCTCACAAGGATAAGGTGCATATTGTACCCGAGTTCAGAGGCCCAGTACAACCCCCCCCATTACCAAAACTTCCCACCCCCTTCACCCCCTCTACCAATCACTATTCCTTGGCTCAGTTCAAAAGGAACTGAACAGTTCTCCTCCCCCCAGAGAGTGTGAACCCACCAGTAATCCGACTACAAACAATAGGCAGTAAAGAAGCCTTCTGCCCTTAATGCTAGCCATACAATTGTGGGAGGGGGTGATGGCCCACAGGCTGTATGAAAGAAAAAAAGCTGGTCAGCTGCACAACACATAACCAGAGCATTCATGTAGCATAAGTCCTTCTTAGGTTCTGCTAAAGATGTCACTCCCTCAGATATGGTCCTACATGGTGTACACTGTAATGATTCTACTACCATTGCAAATGCTTTTAACCAACAATTTTCTGACTTATCTGCCTACACAGCTTCCCTCCCATCACAATCCTCTGCTTCACAGTTTAACCCCACAGCATCTGAAGGACCCCCAAACCTAACCAACCCCTTCTATTTCAGGGAAGTGTCTATGCATCAGGTCCTAAAGCTGCTCAGGTCACTCTCTGAAAACACCAGTACTGGCTCAGATGGCCTAGAACCAAGACTACTAAAAATGGCTTCTTTCTACATCTCTGGCCTTCTGGCACATCTTCACCTATCTCTCTCCAATGGCATTGTCCCTGAAGTCTGGAAGGCAGCCAGAGTCACTCCTGTATTTAAGAAAGGCAGTAAAAATGACATATCAAATTACCGCCTATTGCTATTTTGTCTGTTCTGAATAAAATCCTGGAAAAAGTAGTATCCATGCAAATCACTGAATACCTTGAAATTCAATTTACTAAGCTCAGCACAACATGGTTTTAGAAAGCATCACAGCACCATGACAGCACTTGCAAAATTCACTTCAGATATCGTTACCAATATGGATAGAGGAAAGTTAACAGGGCAGTCTTCATTGACTTAACCAAAGCTTTCGATCTGGTTGACCATTGTCTGCTACTATCCGCCCTCAGTACCTTGGGCTTCTCTCCCCAGTCACTACCTGGTTAAAAGCTACCTCTCCAACAGAACACAAGCTGTTAAGTTTAATTCATCCATGTCAGACAGTGCTGTTATCAACATTGGGGTCCCTCAGGGGTCTATACTTGGCCCTCTTCTATTCTCATTATTCGTCAATAAACTTCTGAGCTGGTCACCACAGGTCACTCACTTCTTTATGCGGATGACCTGGTAATTTATTATCACTCTGATAAGGTCCTGGATCTAAATGCTGCCCTCACTGCAGATTTTCGTGCTGTACAACACTGGTTGAACTCTCAACGCCTGGTTTTAAATATAAATAAAACAAAAGTTATGATGTTTGGCTCCAATCACAAGCTTAGATCCTGTCCTCTGACCATCTCTGTCTCTGATATCGATGGGGACCCTATAGAAACTGTCACTTCCTTTCGTTACCTTGGCATCCACCTGGATCAAACCTTGGACCTGAAAGCACATATACAGGAAACCTGCAAGTCAATTAACTGCAAATTGGGGGCTGCCTACAGAACCAAATACCTGCTCACCCCTGCTGCTAAATTGGCGATAGCCAGAGGCATTCTATTGCCAACCCTTACATATGGGTGTCCCATCCTGTCCTTGGCCACCAAATCTTCACTGCAACTATGGATACTACCTTCAATAATGTGTGCAGGTATGCAACCAAAGCACCTCGACTGCAGCATCATTGTCTCTTATATCAGGACCTTAGTTGGCTCTTCCTTCCTCTACCAGGCAGTACTACTTGTACAATTTAGTTGATTCCATCCTAAGGACGTCCAAGCCTGCTATCCTGTCTGATCTCCTCAGGCGGCTATTCCCACAAGGAATCTTAGGTCGGCTGATCAGACTACTATCCATCCCCTTTGTCGGACTAAAAGGGCATGGGCTCCTTCCATCATGCTGCCCCCACCTATGGAACCTACTACCTCAGGATCTAAGAGATGTCTCCTCCGTGACTTTTAAGAGCAAACTCAGGACTTTCCTCACTACTATGGACAAATGTGTTTGCTTTGACCCTACCTGATCCGTTGCATTTGTACTGTTTCCTCATTGCTACTTTTGCCTGTCCAAATGGGTGTTCTATACTGTGCTTTGTAATTAATGTTTTATTTTGTGCCTTGTAATTAGTGTTGCCTTAACCTGTTTCTTTATAAGCCTAATGTTAGCTGTTGACAATTGTAAGTCGCTATTCTACTCCATGACATTCTTATCTTCACTTCACAGCCTCTCCTCACTTAACCTCACTGCTGCTCTCCCCCCCTTTTCTGTTATATCCTCTTCCCTTTTTGCCACTCCCCACCAAACTCACCTTTAGCTGTTCCTTCCTCATCCATGCCCCTCCTTAGTCCCCACCCTCCTGGCTGTGCTTAGTCACCTCTCTCCACCTACTACCACCTACTCCCACCGTCTACTGACCCCCCCTTCCCTGCCCTGCTGTCTCTTGGTTCCACTGGCTCGGCTTGACTTTGACACTTTTGCCGCTATTGCCGTAACTCCTCCGCCTCTATCCCCCTCTCACCGGCATCCTCACTCTCGCCCTGCCATCTATTGGTTCCACCAGCCCGGCTGTATTTTCCTACCTCCTACCGCTGTTGCCATCTACTGCTGCTCCCCCCACCACCCTCTCTTCTCCTGCCATCTTTCGGCTCCATAGGCACGGCCGCAGGTTGGTACCTCACCCCGCTGTTGCCGTATCTGACGGCACCTCCTTTCCACTTAATCTCTCCCTCCCATCCTTTTGCCAGTTTTCCCTTCCTTGTGTCTTTTCTACTGATGCCTATCCTCTCTTAATTTCTGCCTTCTACTATTCACATTTTTGAGTATGTTCCATGATCAAGTGCTAAAGTATATTTTTGTTTACTAATGTATGTTACATTGCCATATGTATTTCTCTCTGCATTTTTGTACTCGTTGTCTTAATAATCTGGCTGTACTCTTTGTGTGTTGTAATTGTACCTCCCGGGTCGTGCCTGAAAACAGTCACTTGCTGACTAGCGCACTTACCCGGTTAACAAAAACTAAATAAATAAATAAAATAAGAAAATAATAAAGTAATATTGAAGCAGGTATAGGTCTCAAACCAGTGAGAGTACTCTTTAATCAAAGTAATTAATAATTTCCTTGGCATTAGAGATACTGTATACCATTGGGGCCAGAAATAACTGGAGGCTTAAATTCACCCCTTCACATGACCCCTAAACACAGCTCAACAAAGCTAGAATTCAATAAAGAGTCATACATTTTAACAGTTCTCTTTGTGGTAACATGAGTTAGCACTGGGTGAGGACCCATAAGTAACACATTCAACATTGTGTTTGCTACCAGTGTTGAGGGTCCATCCAGAACCCTCTCACTCCAAAGAGTGGAAGCAAACTGCTCCCTCCCATCCCCTCCCCAAAGGGGGGGGGGAGTCCATGTTGAACACACTGGAATAGCTTCCAGTGGACCAGGAGAGTGTTGAATAAGAAGAAAACCTCCCGCTGGTACCCAGGTCCCTAGACTCTTCAGGGGTATATAGTACTACATGCTGTCTTGATTATTAAAGTTTCATCGATTAGGCCTTGCCTCATGGCATCGAGCACCATATTGCCCTTGAGGAGGAAATATGACACTCAGGTCGATGTGTATACCACTCACCAACAGAGACAAAGCAAAATAAATATGTCTACTGATTTAACAATGGTTGCACAGCTTAAAACATTACACACCTCATTATGCATTAGCTTGTGGTCTGTCCCTCCTGATCTTCTTCTCCTCTAACTACCCCTCCACTGCTTTGTGCAACATGAAAAATTGAGGATTATGCCCAGGCCTATCTACTCAGAGCCATGCAGGATATGCTAAAGAAAACATCCATCCCAGTCGGTACAATTTACTTTTAATCAGGTTGAATTTCTGTCCCCTCGTCTGCAACTCCCAACTGTAAGCTTGGTAGATAAGCACAGTAGAGTTGCTAATTTTTATAGGGCCCATCTCTCTTACTTTTTGTAAAATGAACTCTTTGTCCCGAGACTTTAGATATTTTATAAGGCAGTGACGGGCATGATCTCCTGGATTTGGTGGAGGGCCTACTCGGTGGGCTTGCTCGATTTCAAAGCCTTCAGTTTCCTCTCCAAGGCCCAAATTCTTGGCAATCCACCTAAGTATTTCCACATTAGGATTTCTCCCCTCCATCCCCTCTGGAAGGCCAATGATCCATATGTTGGACCTACGGGAGCGATTCTCCTGATCGTCGAGTCGTTCCTTCAGATCTGCAATCATGGAAAGTAAGCCATTTCACTCTGCTGAAGCCCCTGCATATGTGTCCTCCAAGTCACTAATTCTATGTGCCAGTTCACATATTTGGGAAGTATGGGTGGTAGTCATCTCAGTTAAGCTAGTGACCACCGATTGTAAGTGAGTGAATTGAGTGTTCAAGTTGTGAAATCCTACTTTCATGTCACTCCTCATTTGTGCCAATGTTTCTGGGACCCCAGCCAAGGTCTTGGGTAACTCCAGCTCCGTGCCCATATTTTGCACACTGTCTCCACAATTGGCTGGTGATGAAGGCGCAGAGTGGCATAGATTACTTTCGCTTCTTTTAGCCAGCTTGTTGACTCCAAATTGCAGTTTGGCCCATTTGTTTTTAGATTTCCTGGATGACATCAGGGCTACGAATCTATATATCGCCTGCAGAATCATTGAAAAGCAATTGTACAGCTGAAATTCTTAAGTTAGGAGCCATCACCCCAGGAAGCTGTGTCAACAAGCATCCTCCATACTTGCTGGCTAGCCATGCCCCCCAAGAAGAACCATCTTAACAGCAGCAGAGATTAAAATAATATGACCTCTCCAGTACCATGGCGATAACCCTTGAAAATTACTAACTAAACAAATTTCAGGAAGTAAGGCTTCATGGATATCAAAAGACAGGTTTAGATGACGTTTAACACACATCCAAAACAGTGTAACCTTTTCACATGCCCATAGCATGTACAATAAAATATCTTTCACCTGTTTACACCTGAAGCAGAGAGGATGAGCCAGATGATATGTTTGGTGACGTTTAGGTGGTGTAAAATAAAGAGTATGTAAAATATTAAATTGCAGCATCATATTCTGATCCTGTTTAATATATCCGTAAAGATCAAGCCACATATTTTGCCAGTCAGAAGGAGACCAGTCAAGGTGCAAAGCACTTTGTCAGGTATAACAAACCCAATACATTTCAAAGGGTTATTAAAGAGCGGCTGATGACTTCAAGAGAACTTTAACAAAACATTATAGTTAGATACAGATTGGCTTATATTTCACATTAGTTCTGAATTCCTCCTCCCCACTATTTATTACTGGTGCAATTTGCATGAAAACAGGATCTTTGCTCCTGAAGGGTTTGTCTATTCCTGTTGCTTTCTCCTTACCTGAGGTCATAATGCACGCCTTTTGACATCATGATTACTCCCATGGCAACAGATTGTGTTGTCATAACAGGATTATGACTTGAAGTATGGAGCAAGCTAATGGGGCAAATTAACTCTAAGGTATTAATATAATTTATTCATGCAATTTTCTTCAAAAAAAAATAATGGTGAGGTGAAATCTATAGAATGAATATGGAATGCAAGATAAATTGTACCTAAATATCATGCTTTTCAATATTTTCTTTGAGGTATCAGCAACTCTTTAAGTTGAAATACAGTATATAATTGAGAAATAGTGCAGCAAGAATATGTGGCATGTATTAACTCATAGACAAGGGAATCCTGGGAGATCCATGGAGGGGAGCCTTACTGAGATATCAGGGTCCAAGAAAGTTGTAAATATTTAAACATATGGAGATGCAAAAGATTATACTTCTGTTGGAGGGACAGGAAATCTAGCACTATCTCAGGAGCAGAAAGTATGCCACTGTAGTGCGGATATCCAAAGGGAGTAAATTAGCCAGAATGGTGCAGGGAGCTATTTTAAATTTGGGGTTCTACAAAATAGACTGGAGAAGTCTATGGGTAGGTGAAAGATGTCATAGGTAATTACGTCTGTGACCCGCTTGTGCAGTCACACCTTGGAACTGGTGTTCTCACTGGGACTCAGGGTCGACAACCTTTAATGAATCTAGTCATCTGACTTTATCATTGCATGGTGACACTCTGATTTGTCCCCCGTCTGAGAATTCTCTTCCTGTTGAAATAGTCTGTTACCACTCTTTAAAGGGGTTAACCCCATTTAGAGTTGTTCAAAATTGAAACATTTTGCACAGTGAAATATTTTCTGTAATTTCCACATTATGCAAAATATTTTGCAGGGTAAAATGTGAAATTTCACCCCCAAAGTGAGCGAAATTTTGCCTGCAAACCAGCAAAATTTCACACCTGGGGGTGAAATTTTGCACCCACAGGTGTATTCTTACAACCCACAGGTGAAATTTAGCCACCCACGCACAAAATTTATACTTAAGTTCTCCTGACTTCCTGAGTCCCTGCAGGTTACCCCTGATTACCGGCTGTAACTGAATAAAGCCCCTTCCCATTACTCTGGCCCCCTCATGTCCTATCTTAATATTAAAAAAAAAAAAACTTATACTCTCTGGTGTCTAGTGTTGCCGCCCCTTGTCCACTAACAGCACAAATTATTCTGCTGACTCCGTAGTGTCTAGTGGCCCCCCCCGGCCAATCACCAGTCATAACTGATTCTTGAGTAAAGCTCCCCCTTCCCCAATTAACCTGGTCCCCTCATTTCCCTTTCTCAAAAAAAAAAATAAAATAAATAGAATCCACACTCACTGGTGTCTAGTGGACCCGCCACCACCCCACCCTGTCAGCATCAGATAGCGCCCACCCCGCTCCCCTCCCAGTACCATGATCGGGCCACTGGCACAGGCTTCCACTCACCTCCACATCTGGCAGCCCAACTGAACATGATTGAGTGCTTGAATGAATGAACATGGGCTTGTACAGGAACATGATTATTCATTCAAGTGCTCAGTCGTGCTCAGTCATGCCCAGTCAGGCTGCCGGCCAAGGAGATGAGTGCAGGGCTCTGCTGGTGTCCTGATAGGGGTACTTGGGGGGATTGGGGTGGGTGT
This sequence comes from Neoceratodus forsteri, assembly GCA_016271365.2. NCBI lineage: Eukaryota > Metazoa > Chordata > Ceratodontiformes > Ceratodontidae > Neoceratodus > Neoceratodus forsteri. The sequence continues at coordinate 205,268,763 of CM057451.1, forward strand.
TAGCTCATGCTGACAGGGTGGGGGGTCTACTAGACACCAGGCAGTGTGGGTTTTATTTATTTATTTTTTTCAAGAAATGGAAATTAGGGGGCCAGGGTAACTGGGGGGGATCTTTATTTGAGAATCAAATACAGCTGGAGATCAGCCAGGGAGGGGACCACTAGACACCAGGAAGTAGCAAGAATAATTTGAGCTGTGAGAGGCCATGGGTGGTGGGTGGGAACACTGAACACTAAGGAGAGTTTTAGGGAATGGCAGGGTGCAAAATTGCAGCAGAATTTTGTTTCACTGCAATTTCACAAAACATTTTGTGGCAATTTCTGCAGTGAAATTTCATTTAGAAACATCTCTAACCATATTAGGACTCCAGGTGGTACTGGACCTATCGAGTGTGATGACTATGTGAGACAGGACCAGGGGAGGCAGTTATGGCCTATTATAAGTCCATTGCCTTAGCCCTTGATTCTGTAGCACCTGTCCATGTATGACTCAGTTCTTCATTCTTGAGATTCTCATGCTTCGATGGGGAGCTCAAGGAGCTTAATACAAAGGGTCAGAGACTGGAGCGCCACAGGCAGAGATCCCAGACTGATGAGGAAAAGTTGGTTATGAAATCCCATTGTAAAGACTATCAAAGGACAATCTTCCATAAGAAGGCAGAGTTTCTGTCCTGGGAGATTGCCACACCAAAGAAAATACCGGCTCATCTCTTCCAGACTGTGGACAGGCTGCTTCATCCTGCCTGTCTTCAGCAGACTAGAGCCTTGTCATCCACTAGATGTAAAGAATTTGCTCGGTTCTTCTTTGAAAAAATGTGCTGTCTCTCAGGTTAGGTACCTCCCTTGGGGTACCACAGTTGGTGTGTGGTGTAAGGTTTAAGATTAACAGGGGCTTTTCTGATATCTAGAGTGAGTATGATCCAGTGGTGGTGGAAGAGGTCAGTAAGATAGACTCAAAGTTGTGGCCATCATACTACAATCTGGAACTGGGCCTGACACATCTCCTAGTGGGTTGTGTTGAGTCCATTAGCCCAGTGTTCACCAAGATAGTCCAGTGTTCCCTTTCAGTGGAGGGGGGGAATTCACAGGGTCCTTGAAAGAGGATCTTGTGAAACCTCTCTTGAAAACGTCTTCACTGGACTTGAACTGTATGGCAAGTTACAGACCTGTCTCTAACCTACTCTTTTTGGAAAAGGTTATTAAGAAAGATGTGGCTATACAGTTAAAGGAACATCTGGCTGCATTTCACATCTATGAGCTGCTCCGGTCTGGATTCACATCTATGCATAGTATAGAGACTGCACTTGTTAAGGTGCAATATGATCTCCTTAGTCTGAGAGACAGAGGTGAATGGTCTATTCTTGTTATCCTAGATTTCTCTGCTGCATTAGACACTGTGGATCATAGGGTGTTATTGGATTACCTTAGAGAATGTTGTGGACTCGATGGCACTCTCATCAGCTGGACTGAGTCCTTCCTCAGAGGCAGGATGCAAAGGGTGGTGATGGGAATTTATTCATCCCACATGACACCTTTGTCCTGTGGAGTTCTGCATGGCTCAATCCTTTCACCCATTTTGTTTGCAGTGTACATGCTGCCCATGGGAGATATCATTAGATGGTACAGTATGTGTTTTCACTCCTATGCAGATGACACCCAGCTGTGTATGTCTTTTGCACCAGGACTACAGGGCACAGTTTCTGTATTTAATTCTTGCCTTAATGAGGTCTGGTACTGGGTATCTTCCAACTGGTTAAAGCTTAACCTAGATAAGATGGGCGTATTAGTGACTGAGCTGAACATTGTTGGAATCCTGGTTGGTAGAGGAGGCTTTATTTCTTTATTTATTTATTCAAACGTTTCACCAGGAAAGGCCCACTGAACAATTACTACTGCTCACCTCATGGAGCATCCTGGAGGAAGGGGATACAGAGGAGTATGAATCCAACAACATACATTTGTAATTTTTTTTTAATAGACAGGACATGAATCAAAAACCTACACAGCACAGATATTCATGCAACAGACAAACATATAAAACTAAAACTATGCAAGATCAAATACAAAAATACAGGAATAAGTGCATGCAGTCAATTCACCCAGCACAGGGGTAAAATATATGTAGTACGACAACATACAAAAACATTTTGTACAAAAGTTGGTTTACTAAGTGCATATGTGCAGTACAACATTAGAGAATAACCTTAAAAGAATAAGATTGCAATAGGAAGAGAGACGGAATGGCTGTTAGGAGCAATTTCAGGTAGGAGAGAGAAAGTTAAGGAGTGAGACTGAGATGGACCATGGGGAGGAGGGGTGTCTGATTTGACTGGGCAGGGCATTCCATAGCTTTGAGAACCTGTGTGAGAAGGCAGTTTGGCCTATTGCGGTGGAGCATCTAGGAACGACCAAGGCGCAGGAATCATTTGATCTGAGAGAGAGCTGAGATAGAGGGCAAGAATCCAGGGTAGCCAATAGGTAAGGGGGAAGGGAACCAAACCAGAATTTGGAGATGAACTGCAAACATTGCAATAGGTGACTGTTTTCCAGTGAGGGTAGAGCAAGAGATCAATATAGAGAACAATGGTGGGTAGGAGGAGGAGGAGGGTGAAGGGTGAAGGGTGACAGGAGGGAAGGCATTAAAGAAGGTATCCAATCTGCTTAAGGAAGACAGAGGTGCAGCACTATAGGCTACGGCACAGTACTCTGAAATAGGTAGGAGAATTTTCTGAATGAACTCTGGCCTAGCTGGTAAAGGTAGGCAACTTTGGTTCCTGTGGAGTGCACCTAATTTGGGTTACACCTTTTTCAGGATGGAGTCTATATGCCCAGAAAAGTTAAGATGCTGGTCTAACCAGACCCCAAGATACCTAAATGAAGAAGTGTCCTTGAGAATTGTACCATCAAGGGTGTGGAAGGAGGGCAAATTTGGTAGCCAAGACAGTGTCTCTGCCTAGTGCCAAAGGTCATGGAGGCTATTTTCTTGGCACTGAGGATGAGCCAATGGGAGCTTAGCCAGAGCTGACTCTCTTGAAATCATGGTGGAAATTGGAAGCGACATCAACAGGGGAGTAGCTGGAATAGAAAAGGACTGTATTGTCAGCATACATATGGATTGATGTGGTGGTGCTCACTGACTGGAGATCATTCAAGAAGATGGAGAAGAGCATGGGGCCAAGTTCTGAGCCTTGAGGCACACCAGAAGTAATAGGAAGGGTGGGGGGTGTGGAGTCAGCAAGTTTGACTGACTGCATCCTGCCTGTTACATAGGAGCCGAACCAACTAGTGGCTGAGTCAGGTAAGTCAGCCATGCGCAGGTTGTCTAAGAGGAGAGGGTGGGAGACTGTGTCAAATGCCTTTGCAAGGTCAACAAAAATGGTTGATATTATTAGGCCATTATCCATTTCGGTGAGAATATAGTCAGTGAGCCTAATTAGGAAAGTGGTGGTGGATAGAGATGGGCAAAGTGGCCCCAATTCACTCTGCGAAGTGATTCGCGGAGTGAAGTTGAATTTGCGGTGTACTCCATGTTATAATGGGTAATGCAAAGTCCATTGAAAACAATGACTTCATGTTACTCTGCCTTCCCAAACCACTACTCCACCAATTCTTAAGGTGAAATACATTGAAAACAATGTACTTCACCTCACTTTGACTAGTTTTTAAGCTCCAAAGGCGAATTTTGCAGTGATTTATGGGATGGGCCCAGATGGATTAAGAAGATGGAAATTCTAGTTAGAGAATTCCTGTTGAAAGGGGGACAAAAATCACATTTTTTTTTCCAATTGTTTAACCAGGAGAGACACACCAAGTTGAAAAGCTTGTTTATAGGTGTAACCTGGGAGCAGAGGGAAGTTAAGAGACTTGCTCAGGGTCACACAGTAAGCAAGTGTGGGCTGTGGGATTAAAACCCAGGCCTTCAGATTTGTAGCTCAGAGCCTTAAACCACTGCACTATACTGCCTATATAGCCTAGGAAAACTTAAAAAAAACATGACGGAAGGGAGGTATGGTTCTACCCAATTGATTTCAAGTGCTACCAGCAGGCCTTCCTATTTAGGCAAACCCATCACTGGTTCCCAGGGATCAGGTACCTCCCCTTATGGGTCCAGTATGATGCTGCTTCTATTAAGCCTTACTCTTTATATCACATAATGTTAGGTCTATATCCAACAGGCATAGCTTCCCATCCATATTTGAAAATCGTATCAAGGCCTACTGAGTGGTTTGGCAAATACATACAGATGCTTCTATGCCCTTAAGAGTATATTCCTTTGGAGAGAAATCCAGAGATCGCAATGGGAGGCAGGGTATTGATTAACAAACTCTAGGAAAGCTAGGGATAGTGACTCTTCAGGATATAATTAACCCTTCATATGGGATCCTCAGGGCATTTTCTGACTTGATGGTCCAATACAAGATACTCTGTACTGAATATCACACTTATTTACAACTCTGAGATGCTTTGCAAAACACCCTAGGTGCTAATTTTGCCATTCAGCCACCCAAAGAACTAACAAACCTATTCAACATGGTGAGGAGTAATGGAGGGGTGGGTAAATTGTACAAGCTATACATAAGATCTGGTCCTGACCAGAATGAAGGCTCTAGGAGAACTTGGGATGACAGACTGGGTTATGAGATCTCTCAAACATCTTGGGCAACAATGTGGCACAATGCCTATTAGGCTAGCAAGGACATGCAGGGTCAACTTTTACAATTTAAAATTTTGCATGACTGGTATTTCACTTCAAGCTACAGTAATTGCTGGAGATGTGATTTGCCACAGGCAGAGCTAATCCACCTGTTGTGGAGTTTCCCTTTAATCAGGTCATCTTGAATAGTCATCTGGTTGGTTTGCAAACAAGTCTTGAGGCCGCAAACACCTTCTGAGCCAGGAATCTTTATACTAGGAGACACAAGCAGCCTATGAGCAGTTTCATATACAAAAAAGAAGTGTCTTCTATTAGCTGCCCTAGTCTTCAAAGGCCTGATAATGAGGCATTGGAAGGACAGACCCCCCCCCGAGTCTACAGGAATGCTCCAATCATTTAACTGGCCCTGCTCTCAATGAGCAAATTAACCACCTAAAGTCCAGAACATTGGATAAGTATGAAACTACTTGGGCCTCCTTTTCTAAAATGGCTGGCAACAGAATAGAGAACCAGCTATGGGATGAATACATGCACTATAAATTTGGATCAGAACAGTAATGTTGCATAGGTTTAGTAAGAATACTATTATAATAATACAGATATACTCAGATCATGCAGAGCCTTAGATATAAGCATTTTTATTGTATAAATTACATAATTCATATTAAGTCAGAATTTGTTATGCACAATTTATAAAATGCACACACAGATTGTATTTTTGAACATATTCCAAATGGTTATATTCTTTGTGTGATTATTGTGGGAAATAAATAAAATTTGTTTGAAAAATAAAACCTGAAAAAAAGTATAAATATGACAGAAATTTACATCAAAATAATCAGCATACAATAAAGAATACATAAGATAACCAGTCTAGAGCCACACTGACTACTGTGTGTGACAGTACCCACCCTACGAGCCAGGATGACCACTCACTCTCCAGAACACTCATCTGGTGACCAGAAAGCACTCCAACCCCAGAAAGCTTCCTGCTACCAGAATAGCCTCCTGCCACCCACCAAGTAGCACAGATTCTTAGAACAAAAAACATAAAGACTAAAGGAAAGGATATTTTAGATTACATGTACTGTATCCATATCCATATCCATATACAGCTACATTCATACATTCTGCAAAGCAAAAGAAAACTGTAGAGAAACTGTATCAGTTTTGCACTTGTGTCATATAATCTTGCCTTGTCTAAAAACTACAGTATGTCATAGAAACATTGATTGTGTAGGCAGAAAAAGACCCAGAGGTCCAGCAAGCATGCCCATTTCATAATCTATTGTTGGTGACATCATTCTGTTGCCATGGAAAATGTCACACAAGACATATATATGCACCACGCCAGCAGTAAGAAAACTGGGTACATAAATCAGGTTATTTTGGAATAAATATATATTTTCACTTAGAACATAATTTATTTAACTTCAAACATTTTATTTCCACTTAGAATCTAGAAACAGAATACAGAGAACAGTGGGCCAGATAGAGAATTTACAATGGAAGGAAAGACAGTTTTAAACTAAAACAAGGTAAAACACCAATAAATAAAAATTAGAAATGGTGTGGTATATCTCAAATAGATAATGGGTTGCAGTAGAATAACACATTTATCTCCACACACGAGTATTATGACCTTTATAACTAACTAATTGCTTCTTATCACTCGCTAGTGGAGTTATATAGAATAATGTATGGGTAAGTGTGGTTAACCAGGATTTTATGCACACCTGAGGTGTGCAATGCCCTATAAACCCCAAGGGTGAAGCCCAATGGGGGTTATCAGGGCACTGCACACCAAGGGTGTGCATAAAATCCTCATTTAAACACACTTCCCTATGTTTAATTTTTTATATTTACTGTTTGTTTTTTTTTACATGAGAGAGGATATTTTCTCACCCCAGCCACACTCCTTTTAACTGTCCTGATTATGTGGTGTGAAGCTTGAGCCAGCATTTGTGCACTATTGCAGCACATGTTTTTTTTTATTAAAAACCAAAAAACACTGACAGAAAAGCAGAGTCATGGCAGTTTAACTGTTGATTAGCGCCAGCCAGGAAGCAAATCCCTTGACCCATCACAGCACAGCGCAGACAGAAAATAGACAGGAATTGGAAGCACAGTTCACATCGGGGAAGACTGTCACTTGCACTGGCAGTTTTCTGTAATGAGCATGAGTGAACGGCCAGTGCAAGAACAATGTCTTACACAGGTGCACTGAGGGCTGCTTTTAGAATCGTGGTTTACAGAACTCTATAATTCACACTTGTGAATTAAGAGGTTTGTGAGCATCTGCCAGTGGTGGTTTATTGACCCTAACCAGTAAATATAAATGTGTTATTCCACTGCAGCTCATTATGTATTCCATATACAGTATATATATATTTATTGCAAAAAAAAACTTCATCAGTGCATTAGTTAGGGCTGTTACTAAACCAACAAAAGTAGGGAAATGTTACATTAGGGTTGTTTCCAACCCTAACACTCCCACCCCCACACTATAGACACTGACAGGTGTCAGGGCTATGCCTTGGGGTTGTCAATGCTAATGCTCATCCCATTCCATGAGCAAACAAGCTGAGATGGGTACAATGTTGGAGAATGGGGTGAGCCTTAGGGCTGATGACCCCAAGGCACCCCCCAATGCCTGTCATTGTCTGCAGGGTGGGGGTGGGGTGTTAAGGTTGAAAACCTCAACACTGCATTTCCCTACTTTTGTCAGCTTAGTAACAACCCTAACTGATGCATTAACAAAGTTTTTTGCAATGGATTTCCTTACTTTTTCAGATAATATAATCATATCCTTATTTGTCTGTGGTGCCCTGTGCTCTCATCCCACCATAGATGTGTATATGTATGTAGCTGTGGAAGCACAGGTCCTGGAGGATACTGTACTTACAATTACAGGAAAAGAGTTACCAAATTGTCAGCATAGCCATCTTCTTACCCCACCTCATGTATGTGATACTGAAAATTTTTGAATTCCCGCTAAAATGTAATTCTGTGCAAGTGCAACGCCATTCAACGCCACAGGTGCAAAAATAAATTTTGGCCTGGATTTGAAAAATGACAGCTGTGATATGCAAGGGGTGGGGTAATAAGAAGTCTATGTTGAAAATCTGGGGTGAAAACATTTTAAATTCCCAAAGTTAAGAGCATGTATAGCAAAATTACAACAAATTGTCGGAACATTGCCATTTTTACATATTTTGACTCCAGATTTTGAACATAGCCTTCATATGATACCATCTCATGAACAAGGGCTGACAAAATTTCAAAATCCCACCCATAAGATGAATTTTCCAAGTGTTGAACTTTTGGGGTCAAAATGCTAAGAAATGACTGAGTTATGAACCACATCAGGGATCTGGGAAGAAGGATGCTATAAATACAGATTGGTTTTATTGACCAACGTAAGTCTTTACAATATTAAATGTTACAATAAAATACACAAACAATATATCAGTTCATACATTAGAGAAATCCATTTCCACTAAAAGCTGATTACATGCAATATATCTAATAACATTTTACAACTAACTTACATACCTTTCATTATTAATAGTTCTTCTTAGTTCCTTATAATATTTAAAGTGTAATGTCTCATCCCATAATTCTTTTGTATATATTATTCTTTTCCAATCCCATTGTAGTTCATTATATGGAATTCCCTTTGTTATATGCAAAGGATCTCTTAAAGATTTATTCTTTGAAGGAATTCAACTAAACAGTTGTTGTTGCTAGCCTGTAGAACAGAAATCAGCTAACTAAAAGAAGCTACTATTTTGTTTACTAATTTAACACTTCTGTCTCAGCAGGAATCAGTGTCTATTGAGATTAAGCAGACAGATACTTTATTAGAAGTAGAAGGGGTCTTATTTAGGATTGCAAAAAGGAAAGAAAGAAAGTCAGTGTGTGTTCTGTGCTGGGAAGGGTACTGTATCAGCTTACTTTGCTAAATCAGTTGGAGGAGAGAGAGCTTAATTGGGGATGTGGCTTACACAATATAAAAGCAGGTGACTTCAATTACAACTTCCTATTGCTAGCCTTTTTTCTAACTAATTGTCCTCCATCCAACCCATCCTAAGCCAGTTCTACTTTTATAGCCAGTGGATTTGACTGACAACAGGAACTTCCTGTTTGGCAGTAGGAAGGGAAGAATCATAGAGAAACAGTTTTGGCAACCCTAAAGGAAAAAAGTAGCTCGCTTGCCCCCCCAAGCTGCTGGGGGTCTGGCACTGAGCAAGGAAGAAGGAGACTACTGAAGAATACAGGAAGTTGCTGTTCCAGAACAGGAAGGGTGAGAGCTGGAAGGAGAGGAGACAGTAAGCATACAGAGAAACAGGAAAGGGGACACAAAATAAGACATGATAGAAGTGGTGCAGTGCAATGGCTGTGGGGTAGCAGTGTTCCAGGAGACATTCTGGAGGCTGCAATGCTGCCTTAGTTACAGGCACCTCTCTGGTCTGAGGGAGGAGGTTGCCTGTCTCCAGGCTGACCTGGCTAGGATTTGTGAAACCTCTTCCCCCACCCAGGGACCACCAGGGCCAATGCCACTACCTCAGAGGTTGCCAAGAAAGAGGAGAAACTGGACCAGAGAGGGTTCAGGGAGGGAGAGGATGGTGGGACAGAGTTGCATCTTCCAACTGTGCCTCACCACAATTCATACACTCTTCTGGTGGATAGTGGTTCTTCTATGGAGGCACCTGCAGTGAAGACCAAGGAGGATTTTATTTATTTATTTAAGAGATTTAACAGGAAGGCATACTGAGCAGAGTACCGCTCGATTCCAGATGTGCCCTGGGGTAAGGGTTTACAGGAGTGCAGTACACAATACAAAAATCAGTACATACAAATTAGCAGGTAACAAACAGTGGCCCAGAAATCAGCACGTATATAATTAGCAGAGAAAAAACAAGTGGCCCAGAAGGATGTATGCAGAAACTGAGATGCATGTGGTTGGTACAAAGAAAAGGATGAAGAGTATGTCAGGCAGGGATGTAATAGCATGGAAGAAATTTCACAATTACATCGTGTGATTAGCTTACATACTATTTGGGTAGGCAAGCGTATCTACAGCAGCGGTAGGAGTCAGTGGCAAAAGGGTACTGAATTAAAAAAACCTTCACAAATAAGACCCACAGGAGGGTGGCATGAGACCCCACAGGGGAAGGAAACAACTCCTGGTGGGAGACTCAATCATTAGGGGGGTAGAAGTGGGAGGAAGGGGAGAGGGAGGTAAGGTGCGTGCCTGGCACCACGGCAGAAGGACAGGAAGCGAATCCTCAGGATCATGGGAGCAGCTGCATGAGGGAGGGAGCTGGATGTCATTGTCCACCTAGGGACAAATGATCTGTCTAGCAATGGGATCAGAGCAGTGCAAGAGGAGTTTGTAGAGTTGGGGAGGGGCCTTAGACAAGTAGCGCATATGGTAACCTTCTTGGAGGTGCTGCCTGTCTATGGCAAGGGTGATGCTAGGGTATTCCTCACCAGGGAATTCAATGAATGGTTGAAAAACTGGTATGGAGCTCAGGGTTTTGGCTTCATTGGGGACTTGGGAGCCACCTGGAGGGATGCAGACATATACTGCTGTATTACTGTCACAATGGTCTGCATCTGTCCAGGTGGGGAACCAGGATCCTAGGGAAGAGGTTTAAATGCTTCATTGGCAAGCATTTAAAATAGCCAAGGGGGGAGGCACTGAAAAGGAGCAGGGAAATCCTAGCCTCCCCCCACAAAACACAGTAATTAGTGAGGTAAACACCAAGGTAAAGAAGTCATTAGGGAGCAGGACAAAGGTAAATGTAAAAATAGGCAAAGGCAGTAAGGACAGGGGTGGGGCTAAAAGAGATAAGGCCAACAAAAAGTGGAGGGTGATGAGTACCAATGCCTGTAGTCTGTGTAACAAGCTCCCTGAACTAGTGACCTTGATGGAAGAGGGTTGCCTGGATATTGTGACAGTCACAGAAACATGGTACACAGAGAACCATGACTGGGATGTCAACATACCAGGATACACAATCTATATGAGGGACAGGGAGGGTAAAAGAGGAGAAGTAGCTCTATATGTAAAGGGAGGGATCAAAGCAACAGAACTAAAGCGTAAACAGGGAGCAGGTGAGGCACTCTGGGTCACCCTGGAGACAGGAAATGGCACCACAATCCGCATGGGGTTTGTATACAGACCCCCATCTCAGGGGAAGGGAATGGACAAGGAAATGATAGAAGACTTCCTTAGAATGGCAGAAAAAGGGGAGATATTGTTGGTGGGGGACCTGAATATGCCAGATGTTAACCGGAGCACCTTTGCTGAAGGAACATCCAAGAGCAGGGTCATTCTTGATGTCCTACAAGGGGCATGCCTCAGACAGCTAGTATTGCAATCCACTCAGGAGGGAGCAACCTTAGACCTGGTACTCTCAAATGGGGATGGAGAAAGAATCTCAGACTTAGAAGTGGGTAGCCATCTGGGAACAAGTGACCACCAAACAGTGTGGTTCATGATAAACACAGCCATACAATCAAGCCATACAAAAGCAAGAGTATTGGACTTTAGGAGGGCTGACTTTGGGAAAAATGAGAGAGTGCCTCAGAAAAGCACTAGCAAACAGGCAAGAAGGGGGGGTGGAAGAACAATGGGGAGTAGTCAAAACAGCCATCACAGAGGCAACAAGCCTTTGTGTAATGCAAATCAACAAAATACAACGAAGGAGAAAACCGCTATGGTTCCCAAAGGAGGTGGCAGGCAAGGTTACGGAGAAAAGGATAGCATTCAGGAAATATAAGGAAACACAGGAGGAGCAGGACAGATAACTTTATCAGTTAAAGCAGAAAGAGGCAGGGAAGACAGTCAGAATAGCAAAGGCCAAAACTGAGGAAAGGATAGTCAACTCTGTTAAGAAGGGAGATAAGACCTTTTATAGGTACATTAGGGAGCGAAGAAAGACCAAAGGAGAGATACTGAGGCTTAATAAAGGGGAGGGAATGTGGGCAGAGGGTGACAGTGAAAAAGAAGGGATACTGAACAAATATTTCTGCTCAGTATTCACAAAGGAAAAGGAGGGGAGGAGGTACCTAAACAAAGCAAGGGAAACACTCTGAAGATGGGGGTCGATACCAGTCCATTTACAGAAGAAAGGGTTCTGAAAGAACTAATAAAATTGAAGGTGGACAAAGCAATGGGGCCTGATGGGATTCACCCAAGAATTCTAAAAGAACTAAGGGTAGAACTAGTGACACCACTGACTACTCTCTTTAACAAATCATGGGATGATGAGGCAGCTCCTGAGGAATGGAGGAGGGCGAATGTGATTCCTCTTCAAAAAAGTGGGAGCAGGACAGAGGCAGAAAACTATAGACCAGTTAGTTTGACCTCAATGGTAGGGAAAATGACGGAATCACTTCTGAAGGGAAATAATTGTTGAGTACCTAGAGGCCAGTGGGGCACAGGACCCAAGGCAGCATGGATTCATGATGTGAAGGTTGTGTCAGATGAATCTAATAGATTTCTTTGACTGGGTTACCAAAGTAGTAGACCAGGAAGGGGCTGTGGACATTGCCTACCTAGATTTTAGCAAGGCATTTGATACAGTCCCACACAAAAGATTAATACACAAGTTAGCTAGCCTTGGAGTGGGTCCACAGATGGCAGCTCTAGATAAAAATGGCTAGACAACAGGACGCAAAGGGTAGTAGTAAACGGAGTCCACAGTGAAGAAAGAAGGGTTACTAGCAGGGTACTGCAGGGTTCAGTACTGGGACCAGTCCTTTTTAATGTCTTTATAAGTGAGATTGCAGAGGAACTGGAAGGAAAAGTATGTCTCTTTGCAGATGACACAAAGATCTGGAACAGGGTTGATATACAAGATGGAGTGGAAAGGATGAGAAGGGACTTGGCAAAGTTGGAGTATGGTCAAATGTATGACAGCTCAGATTCAATGCAAAGAAGGGCAAGGTAATACACCTGGAAAGCAAAAACCCAAGGGAACAGTACACAATGGGGGGTGAGATACTGACAACAGTAAAATTGGAAAGGGACCTGGGGGAATTTATATCAGATGACCTAAAGATGGGCAAGCAATGTGAGAAGACAATAAGGAAGGCTGGGGGGATACTGGGATGCATAGGGAGAGGCATCAATAGTAGAAAACAGGAAGTTGTTATCCCTCTCTACAGACAGTTGGAGAGACCCCATCTGGAGTACTGTGTGCAGTTTTGGAGACTCCATCTCCACAAAGACATAGAGTGGAGGCAGTCCAGAGAGGGGCAACCAAAATGGTTCAGGGTCTGCACCAGAAGACATACGAAGAAAGACTAAAGGAACTTAATATGTATACCCTTGAGGAAAGAAGGGAGACAGGGAACATGATAGAAATGTTCAAGTACCTCAAGGGAATCAACAAAGTCCAAGAGGGTAGCATCTTTCAGAAAAAGAGATGTGCAAAAACAAGGGAGCACAATTTGAAGATAGAGGGGGACGGTTCAGAGGTAATGTGAAGAAGTATTTTTTCATGGAGAGGGTTGTGGATGCATGGAACAGCCTCCCTGAGGAGGTCGTGGAGTCAAGAACAGTGGAGGAATTTAAGAATGCATGGGACAGACATAAGGCAGTCGTGGAAGGGAGTAGGAGGAAGTAAGCTGTTGGCTAACTAGGATCTGCATCTTGTCTGTTAGGTAGGAAAATGGGCAGACTAGGTAGGCCAAGCGGTCCTTATCTGCCGTCAGATTCTATGTTTCTATGTTTCTATGTTATCAGTGGAATTGAATAAGTATTGCATGGTATTATGAGAAGATAACTCCAATAACAACAATGTTGATCCAAGACAACACTTCCTAGAATTTCCGGGCAATGAAGAATGATATGCTTTAAGTCATCCTCTATGCTTAGTTCACACTTACTGTATTTTATTGTAACTCCCTCGCTTCCCTTTTCATAATTTATATAATTGGCTATGTATAATTCTAAATGAAACCTAGTCATTAATCTTATTTCTTCAGGTTTCTCTAATGTTTTTAAATACGGTGCTAAAGCATGATCCAGTTTAATATTTTAAACCATCAATAATGTTTAAATTGAATAATTCATGCTTGATTTTTTGACAAGGCAATGTCTCTTATTCTTGTTTTTAGCTGCATCTTAATTTCCTGGTATGACCTTAGATGGATCTTATACAATAAGTGACCCAATCCCAAATGAAGAATGTAGTCCCTAATTTCTTTAATTACTGGAAAAACAAAGCCTCTTTGATAATAGATAATTATTTCTTCCAAACACATTCTTGGCAAGCAATGATCCTGTAATATGAAGAGCTTTAATAAAGAAACGTAAGCCTCTTTTCAAGCACAAGGATTTCCAAGGAGAATTGTCCTAATTCTTTGTGCAAAATTTCAGCAGGAACTGATTTTTGGACCCTTTGGATGTATCTATACATATTGTTTATCATGGTCTTCAGTGGTTTAATAATATCTCTACCCCATATTTCTGCCCCATACTTTATGCTTGCAGTTATTTTTGTATTTATTACTTTCGATAAATGAATTATAGTGCCATTTCCCATTTTCCACTAAATGTTTAAAGGTGTTAAAAAATGCTCTAAGTTTTCATTTTAAATACTCTATTGCCGAGATATTCAGAATTGTTCCAAAGGCTGGCACATGTCTGGCGCAGCACAAGTCAGATGTGCCATGGCAAATTGGGTGCCATATTCAAAAGTTGGGCCACCGCAAATGCGCTAGCGCAAGCTGGCTGAATATGGCAAAGATGTGCCATGGCACAATCAGAGATGCACCGGCGCAACCATGGAAGCACGGAGCAAACCTCTGCAAAAACACAGGGGAAAGTGCAAATGCAAAAGACCCAGGGACACAGCCAAGGAAGCACAGTGAAAATGATCACAGGACTCCACCAGCTGGGCACAGCAGTGCACACGCAGGCACAGAGCAAGAGGGGACAATGGGCAACATGGGATACAGCACAGCCACCAACAGAGGCTCTGTGCACCACACCAACCAGAGCCAGTCCACGGGCATGTGACTGGAGCATGCACCAGAACAGCACCCCAGAACACAATGGTGGCCCGGCCAGACAGGTAACAGGGGCTGTACAATATGCTGGGGAACTGCAGGGGAACATGGATAGCAAGGGAAATGGGGGATACTTACAAGGATAGATTAATGGTGTTCATGCCTAGATGGCCATCTGCACCTCTGCTCACTCCTCATGGCTGTCATCACCCGTAGTATGGACTGGACCAGCAACATGATCTGGTGCAGCACCACCAGGATCTGGCACTGTGTTTGTGTCCATGCCCTTGCACCTCTCCTAGCTACTGTATGCCTGACACCTAGGGGATGGGACAAGACAGGCAATCAGTGCAATGCCCCAAGGACCCCTGCCCACCCACAGCCAGCATTGGACAGTGGGGGCATACACCCCTGGAGAGACTGGAAAAGACCCTCATATGGAGGGCAATGCCAGCCATCCACACAGCACACCATGGAGGTGCACAGAGGAGAACGATGCAGTGCAGCTGTCACAGGTCCACATTGTGGGGCCACATGGCACACAGCAACAGTTGCACCACAGCATAAATGGTGGAAGTCATGCACATGCCCACCCTACCAACAGCAGGTACACTGTGGCCAAGGGATGACCCGCAGTGGCACACACAATGAACTGTGAAACACACACAGCTGTCCAGGTGCATGGCAGAGGTGGCCATGGCTCTACCCCAACACCACTGCTATCCTACTGTGACACTAAGATGGAATGTAACAGTGCTTACCTGCCCCTTGTTGTGAAGCTGGTGCTGCCTGCTGCCCACTAGGCTGTGCCACCCTGGCCTGTCTATGGTCCTTCAGCTCTGTGGAGGAAATGAAGAGAGGTTGATATCTGTACACAGTCACACATGTGGAGCCCCCCCCCACCACACAGCCTGCTGTGTGGTGGGCATGTCCCTGTCTGTCCTGAGGCCCACACAACAGCACAGCTGTGACTTGTGCAACAGCCAAGCCTGATGCACAGGTCCCCCAGGATGATGAAGTACCCCATTGTGGGCCATGCCACACAGCCATGCCAACACCACAGTACTGCACCTGAGCAGAACAGCAACATGAGCACTCCTACCTGGCTGTGGCACAGATCCTCACAGGACACAGGCCTGCATGAGTTGCAGGTGGTCTGGTGCCCTCTGCCTCAGGTCCCCAAACCAGTGCCTGCACTACTCAGCCATGTGCCCGACACCAGTCCTCCACTCCAGGGCCTCTACAACAAGGAGCCACACCTCCCTCCGGCCTGCTGGAGTGGCACCTGGTCAAACAACTGCCCCTCAAAGGGCTGAACCACAGCCACCAGGTTGATGAGCTCAAACTCAGTCAAGTTACCTGCCCACCTGCTCTGTTCCTGCACCATGGCAGCAGCTGACTTGAAGAGGAAAATTGGCATGGAACAGCCCATCATGTCTGCCACATGTGCAGGATGCACAATAGAATACACAAGGCTGCAACTGTGCAGCACGTGGATACGCGGACACAATGTGCAGTGTGGGGCCAAAGGACAGTCCTGGGCATGTGCAACACACCAGAGCCTAGCATGGGCATGAGGTCACATACATATCCCATGGGTCAGAGGTCATCACCCTGTACACAGTGTGCAAGTGTGTGATAAAGGCAGTGAGCATATGCGCGATGGCATGCCAGCACCACAAGCACCATGCCATGGCCTCATGCAGGCTGTGCATGTTGCATGATAGCAATGTGGTCATTGCTGTGCATGTGCACACTGAGGACATGCACATCACGCATGCACAGGTAGTGCACCACGGAGATGCTCCAGTGCATGTCCATTGCACGTGGCACAATTACACGATATTAAGATGCCACATGTAAATCACCTCATTAGCCAATGCATGGCACAGTGGGAAACATTACCATGTCGTAACAATTGTGCACAGGCTCATGTGCATGCGTTGCACCTTATAAGCGCTGCGGAACAGCATAGACCACAGACTGATATTGCAACAATTCAGGTAAGTGGCTGGCAACAAGGATGAACAGCAGTCTAATCCAACACTGCAAGAGAGAGCTGCATTGTACCATGCTGACACTGCCCCACTCTGCTGTTCATGTCCACAGGTGGCAGAATGTCAAGAATAGAAGGAGAGGAGAGTCAGGCGCCTGCACACATACACAGTCCCAACTTTACAGCAGCTGAGACCAATGCCCTTTTTGGGGCCTATTTGGACTTGGAGAGCCTTCTCAGTGGTGCCACAGGCACAATGCAGGAGTGGGCGGTGGGCTGGGAGGAGGTGGCATGATACATTAACACCCATGGCCACCCCCATCACACCCTGCAGAAGTGCAAGAAGCAAGTTGGCATGGACAGGAGGTGGATTAAGGATAAAGTTGTGGCAATCGGGTGTCCCGCAGGGTGACTGGTGGTGGGCTGGCATCTGTGCCACTGCTGACAGCAACAGAGGAGCTTGTAGAATCCACCATCAGCCCTACGGTGTTTGAGGGTGTGCCTGGTGATGGGTTCCAGATGGGTGGCAGACCCTCACTGCATGGTGAATATGAAAAGCCACCAGGCGTGCCTGGTGTGGGCGTGACATGCACGTGTGCCTGAGGCCTTGCCCACTGTCACATGCATGTGTGGACACAGACACACAATTCAGCAAGGTGGCAAGTGGCAATGGTGGCATGTCAGGAGGCCATGGGTTATGCTGCTCCACTAACCCTCTATGTCTGTCTTGCAGCACCAGCACACCTCCATGCAGAGGACCAGGTGGAGGTGGCTGCGGAGACGGATGCCTGACCCTCAACATCAACAGGCATCCAGAGCCAGGACAGACCATGTCTTGGCATTGTTGGGCATGCAGCTGTGCTTGACATGGGGTCAGATGACCCCCTGACTGGGTTCCTGCATGATGACAGCCTGGAGGTGCTGTGTGCAGAGACCCAGCTAGGGATGCTGTCCAACACCGATGATTACTTTACCCTGGTACTCGACAGCATAGGGCTGGTGCTGCCTGACACTCCCCTTCCCACAACACTGGCACTGGCAGGGCACATTACCATGCCTGCAGCTCCACAGCTGCCCCCCCATCCCCACGGGTGCAGATGTGTGCGGTGTCACAGCTGTGTCTGGCATGGGTGGCAGTGGTGCTGTTGTTGTGGTGACAAGGGGCACTGCCCAGACAGTCAGGCAGCAGTGGCAGGATGCAGGTGACAATGGGCAGCATGTCATGGTGCCCACCACCGATGCACTGGACTGCACCGTACCCCCTGTAGGCCCACTGTGCAGCAACCACCTGAGCGGGAGGTTGTGCAGCAGCATGCTGTGCCACCCCCCCAGCTTGACTGGCAGGCTAGGATGCCCAGAATGCTAAGAGGCTGACAGAGCACACCTGGTCACTGTGGGCATACGTGGACAACTAGGTGTTGCTTGCCACCGAGGTGCGTACACTCTGGGCAGAGGTGTTCCAGATGGCTGAGCAGCAGGACAGGGGCAATGCGAGGCTTATGGATGGGCTCAGCCAGATGCAGGAGGCCATGACCACAGCATTGGACCGCATGACTGGTGCCATTGTGGCAGCAATGGATTGCATGGTCAGTTCCATTGCAGCTGGGCTGGCATCGGTAGCAGTCACTGAGCTTGGCCATGAACAGAGGACCCCCACAGTGCACTGTCCACCCCACAGTCCTAGCCTCTGGTGAACCCCGCACAGTGGATGGTGAGATCAGATGTTGGCATCCCAGATACCCCCAGAGCTGGGCATTTTGGTCACCTTGACATCCCTGCATGGACTCAGTCATGGTCCTGCACATCAACTTCTTGGGGGGCTTCTAACATGCCCCCAGTGACTGATGCACAGCATGCATCTGACAATCAGTCCCAGCATGGCCGCCCTCTTGGCTATGGCAGTCATGGGTCTGCATGGTCAGAGTGACGTGTCTGATGCCCTGACTTGCCATCCACTGCTTTTGCCACACGCACATGTGGGTGGTGGTGGTGCAACATGCATGTGGTGGTGCACATGTGTGTTGTGCAGCATGCCACCTGTGTGTGTGTGTACCATGCTGCTAGGACAGGTGGCATGGATGTGATGTGGGCAGCTCAGCACTGGTCATGCCTGTGCACCTGTGTCATGCTTCTGATTCATGCCACGTTCCTCACCAGGTGTGTGGCGGCTGTGTGTGTGTGTGTGTGTGTGTGTGTGTGTGTGTGTGTGTGCATGCCATTGCTGCATGTTTATGTGTGTGTGCACCTGTGTGTCAGTGGATCCACCATGTGTGTTGTGTGCCCTGTCCCTGCATGCATACTGCAGTGCACATCCCTGCCACTGAGTAGTGTGCTAGTTTGTGTGGCCATGCTTCTGTGTCAATGCACTCACCTAAGTTATCCATAATGTTCCCTTATGATGATATCACAGTGCCGCTTTGCCTCCTGCACCACTCGAGGATCCCTCCTTCCAAGGGGCAGCTGCCCACCTCCCTCCAGCCCTTCACCACCATTGTCCCCGCTACTGTCTCCCTCACTGGCCTCGGCAACTATTCCATGGCCAATGGCCATGTTGTGCAGGATGCAGCAGGCCAGGAATATGCCACAGGCTTTCAATGGCTTGTATTGTAGGCACCACCTGACCTGTCTAGGCAATGGAATGGCATCTTTAGAATGCCAAAGATACACTCAATTAAATTGCATGTGCTGGCTTGTGCCTCATTGTGTCTTTCCTCCATGGGAGGTGATGGTCGCTGGTAGGGGGTGAGCAGCCATGGCCTTAGGGGGTATGCATGTCACCTGTGTGGAAGAAGACCTGGTTATCCATGTGCTGTGCTGCCACCTTCTCCCTTTCAGCCACCACACACACCTCTCAACACCCACCCAACCACCATCCTACACCCCCAGGGCTGTGGCTCTCAGCCACCCTGGTGTATGTCCTTTTCACCGACAAGGTGGCCCATGGGGATGTCACCCCACTTGAACCTATGGCACAGTGCAGAACTGTACCATATAAAGTCATCATGTGCACTCCCGGGGTGTGAGGCACAGACATTGATGATGTGCCCCATGACATCGCACACCACCTGGCAGTTGATGGATGGGTTTCCCTTGTGGTTTATGTACACTGGGACCTCTGGGCCAGGTTGTGTGTGGATGCCAATGTGGGTGCAGTCTATTGCCCCAATCACACTTAGTATGCATGCATGCCACCTGGTGGAACTCCTGCAGATTTGCTGTATGCCCTGCCTGTGTGCTGGGGAAATGTATGTACTCTGAAGCATGTGGCAGCAGAGTGTTGAGGAACTGGGTGAGGAGGCAGGATGTGACCTACTGGGTGATGCCCATGATATCCCCCATTGGTCTTTGGAAGGTGCCCTTGGGGATCAGACACATGACGGCGGTCACCCTGGTCTCCATTGGCATAGCATGACTATGTCTGGTGGGTATCTGCATCGCATCACTGCACAGCTTACTGAGCTACCACAGAACTGCTCTATTCAGGCAATACCAGCCCACTATGTCAGTGTCACTGTAGTTCTCATATGTGATCCTGGCATGATACCACCAGTGTCGGGCATACCGCTGCCGGGCCATTTGTCAGCCAAGCTGGTGTTCCTCCTGCATCCTCACACCCCTCATTACTGAATCCATTATGAATGGGCCACTCTCCATCACTCAGTCAATGGGTGTCTCCATGGGTGCCTATGACACTCTCTCAGTCTGTCCATCTGTCTGTGTCTGTCTTTCTCCCTCTCTGTCTGTCGGTCTCCCTCTCTCTCTCTCTCTCTCTCTCACACACACTCTCTCTCACTCCCTCCCTCCCTCTCTGTCTCTGGGCACAATGTTGCACATCTGCTGACTGTGTGTTTGAGCCTGTATTTATAGGCTCAAGTCTGCCTGGTGCACCTTGGGGTTCGCTTCAGATTTGCACCATGCTCTATGGTTGAATATGCCATTGCACCACTTATTCATGGGACTGCCCCCTGAACTTGCACTGCATACACTGTAGTTGTACATTAGCACAATGGTAATTGCCCTGCTCCACGGCTCCCTTTGAATATCGCTCAGTGGTGCATCTTTGTACTTCCGCCAGCGCACCTCAGTTGAGCCTTGCACAAGTGCTCTGAATGTCTCAGCCCATCTATTTAACCCAGGACAAGTAATCCAAGTATCTTATACCCAAGTAATCATAACTTTTTAGTATCTTTAATTTGGACCCATCAATACATAGACTTGCAATTGTTTTCTTTTTATTGCCAGAGATAACTGGATTTGTCTTTCGTATATGTATTACCATTTTGTTTTCCTTACATAATTTTGAAAATGATTTAGCTTCCATTGAAGTCCTATACACAATGTAGAGAAAAGGGTCAGACCATCTGGATATGCTAAGCAGGGGATCTTTTTATTCATTATAAGTGGGGAGTGAAAATCAGAGTAATCCAAATCTGGTATTATAGAATTGATATATAATTGAATAGAGTGGATGCTAAAGTGCAGCCCTGCCTCACACCTCTGTTTGTTTTATTTTCAGGTGATAACTGACCTGTTTGATTATATAATATTTCTAATCATGTGTCTTTGTGTATTGTTATTAAAATTTCCAAAAGAGTGGAATCTATTCCAAGATAAAAAAAGATCAGCGCCCAGTCCAGGCCATTCATTTTAAAGTGATTTTAATTCACAAAGTGCATCAGTGCAAAAATAATGGCTCACAATGCAATACGCCTAAAGGCAGGCTCACATCTTACATTTCGCTTAGCTAAACACCAAAAGCAGGATTCACAAAGAAAGTCAAAAATCCCACAGCTGTGGGAAAAAAGCCTGCAGCACCGCAGAAATGCAGTTGCGTGATATTCATAAAGCAGTTTTGAGCAGGTGCGGAATTTCATTAAATCCCTGCAGCTGCGGAATTTCAGCAGCTGTAGAAATTGCACACTTGCTGAAAATCCACAACTGCGGATCTGCAGCACCAGAAGTAGCTTAGGAGGCATAGCAACAGGTGAACTTAATTAGCTAGAACAGCAGACTTTAACAGGGCTGCCATAGAATGAAGCTGAAAGCACCCACAAAGAGACCAGCAAACAGTACCTCAACTGGGACCACTGCAGCACCATAGGTACCAGCAATACCATGGCACCACAGTGGCCAACTGTTACTGCTGGTCCCTCCTCCCTGGGGTGTTTCTGTTGCCTGCAGGAGTAGCACACACTGCAGGCTGGCCAGGCTCTACTGCCTGTGGGGCTCCATCATGGGCTGCACTGTGTCTGCTGATTGTTGCCTGTTGCTATATCATGGCAATGTGTGCTTTTTTTGCTGTTATATCAGCCACAGTTATACTATCTGGGATGCTATTACCTGTGCCTCACCTCCACCTTAATTGATTCCAATTGCTGGGACACTACTGCAGTTTGCTGAGGGAAAGTTACACCTCATTCCACTGTGTGTTACATTTTTTCCACAGCTGCGCAAAAAAACTGGTTGTGAATAGCCTTTCAGTGGCTGTGCCTTACTTACCTCACACCTTTTTTTCCTCAGGGACTTCCGCGGCTGCACTTTTTTCCACAGTCCTTAGTGTTGTTATTCTGCAGCTGCAAAGGGTTTTGTGAATAGCACTCAGTGAAAGTTCCCCTTTGTTGCCATAGCTACGGCAGTTTTGGGGACTTAGGGAAGGTTTTGCACCTTCAGAAAGCTTTGTGAATCCAGCCCCAAGCTTCATCAGAGATAAATGGCAACAGCATTTCAAATCTTAAATAGTGTTCATTCACATGCTAGTGCAACACAATTAATTACAAAACAATTGGTGAACAATTAAAAAGCTGCATTCCTGCATTCAGCTGTATGCATGACAGTATATTGCAATCCAATAACTCACTAGCTTAGTAAAAAGACACCCCGGCTACTATTGACATATTTAATCATCAATTAGCCTGATGTCACAAGATTCAGGGAGTTTTCATTTATTATTGCTTTTTTAGCTACTAGGTTTCAATAATGTTTAAAGAACCCAGTTGTTTCTTACCACTAACGCTAACTCCCATTCTCACCTAATTATTACGGCTCAGTAAAATAGGAACCCTAATTATTGATAGCCTTTTTGACATTACATTACCTGATGCCACATAATTAAAGGAGTTTTACACTTATCAAAGCTACTTTAGCTATTGGGTTTTAATGATATTTACAGAACCCAATCTGTTTTTATTGTTAATTCCCTACTTCATAAAAACACTACAGCTAGTGCAATGACACTGTTTCATTGCTTATTACAGTATATAAAAATATGTTATCACATACAAACACATCACCCTTTCTGTATATTTATATTTATTTTACATATTAAAACCCTAGTTGTCATAACCCATTGAAGAAGGCTGCTGAATATGTGTTATCATTCAGTCCCAGGCCCTCTCCAAACCTAAGTACGAATATCCAAAAACTGTCTCTTTACCCTATCTTTTGTTTCAAATCATCCCCTCTTGGTCCCACTGTTACTCTCTCGAGTCCAATAAACTTAATATCATGTTTTATCTGTGGATCCCTGCACTTTGCTACATGCTGCACTACAGCATATGTCATATCATGCTTCTCTAATGCCCTAAGATGTTCCCCAATTCTAGTTTGAAATTTCCCTGTACTGAAGTTCGTCCTACATAGTAAAACCCACATGAACACTGCAGTAAATATTCCACTGCTATGGTGTAGCACAAAATCAGATCCTTAATTTTAAAGATCTGATGTGTAATAGGGTTTTGAAATGTATTTGCTACTGTTACAAAAGGTCAACATTTTCAGTTTCCACATCTTTTAGTCCCTGTTGGAGGTTGTATTGACCAAAGTGTGGTATTCTTAATTTCCACTGGTAAATAAAATCTAACCACTTCATCTTTTACCATAGGTGCACATGTGAAAATGACCCTGGGTCCATCTCCTATGTGTTTTTTAAATTTTCTCATCAGTTTTCAGTATCCCCCAGTTATCCAGTTTAAGATTTTCTTAAGACCTGTACTCCTAGTACTATACTGGTTAACAAATCCATTGGGCTGAAATTGATTGTTCTGCCTAGGGACCACAGGTCTTCATGCCAAAGTTAAATCCCCATCCATGTTTTCCACAGACTTGACTGCCTTCTGTATCACCTCCTTTGCATAACCATGTTCCTTAAACCTTTGTATCTGTTGATCTTTGTGGATGACAAAATCTTCCCTCCTTGTACGATTTCTTAATGTCCTAATCATTTGACCCTTAAGTATATTACAACATAGATGTCCAGGATGAAAACTGGTGGCTAACAATAAGCTATTCCTATCTGTTGGTTTAGTGAATAATGAAGTTCCAATTTCTTTTTTTTTTAAATTCAAGTTTATTCAGCTTTTCCCCTATTACAGAGCAAGAAACAATTACGTACATCAATCCAATATACAGGACATTCTGATATCATGGTGAACATATCCAGAAACATTTTCCAAATGTTTCTTGCTCTCCCCCCCCTCCATCCCTCAACCTAACCCCTCCCCCAAGCAGGCAGAACAATATTACAGGGCACATATTGTTGAATCACCAGCCAGTTTAGTCTTGCACACATGATGAATAAGCACCTGTCTGGAGTAAATACAGCTCATGTAGTTTTTCCCATATCTTACGGTACCTCAGGAAACAGTCTCTTTTATTTGCACTGAATTTCTCCATATTCAAATTAAAAAGTAATTCTTGTAACCACCCTGTGTATGAAATTGAGGTACTGTCCACCCAGTGTTTCAGTACTACCTTTTTGAGTGACGATGATATGATGGCCATATGATACCTCCTTACCTTTATCTTAACCCTGGAATATTCACCCAGTAGGCAAATCTCAGGACTGAAAAAAGGTTTGAATCCCAACAGGGAGTCTGCTCTTTCCTTAATCGTGTCCCATAGGGACTTAACCCTGGGGCATTCCCAGAAAATGTGGAATAATGTCCCTTCCTGTTGGTGACAAGCGTTACATTTAGAATCAGGAATACGGCCAATCTTATGTAACTTTGAGGGGGTCCAAAAAATATTGTTTAAAAATTGAAATTGCATAATTCTCAATCTGTCTTGGGTTATATGCCTATAAGTGTTTTGCCAAATTATGTCCCAGTCCCTCTCCAGTCCCCCCAAAATGGAGTTCCAGTAATGGGAAGCACCATCAAGATGCTGATATGCTTGACTGAATAGACTGTTGTAAAATCTGGATACCACATGTGGTTTCCATACAGTCTGGGCAAGGCCTTCAAATAAACCCTCGCATGGCTGAGGCCCATCGAACTTCCAGAGAGATTGCACCATTGAATGACTGAGCTGAAAAACTTTAAATATTTGACCAGGGGCCACACGATATTTATTAATTAACTCCAGGACTGAGAAGCAATTCTCCTCCTGAAGAAGATCTGTCACCCTTAAGCTCTTTATCTCAGGAAGCCAAGATTCCTGAATTAGTTTCCTCCTAATTTTTAAATTCGGTTTCCGGCACAAAGGTTGGTGCCTAACTTTAGTGGGGATATATTTTAAGAATGAGCATAGCTGTGCATGAATTCTTAGAGAGGTTTTTATTGGGGTGGGGAATAAATCAGAGGGGAGGGACTTCAGTGATGTGTAGAGCAGGGCAAGTGGATCAATACCAGATTCCTTCATCAAATCCACTTCTAGTTTTATCCATGAGGGAATGTATGGCAGTGAGCACTGTTCTGTAGGTGTTATCAGCCATTTTAGGTACTTCCTGGCATTACATGCCCAATAGTATAGTCCCATATGTGGTAAGTGTAATCCAACCTTTTCTCTGGGGGCAGCCATACAATGATAGGCTCTGTGTGGGGTTTTCCCTTACCAGATAAAGGCTGATATTATAGTATGTACACTTTTAAACCACTTTACTGGCAGCCAGGAGTTCAACATGGTTAAAGGATAAAGTATCCTAGGTAACACATTCATTTTTGTTAAACTCACCCTTCCCCATAAAGATATCGGGAGTTTGGCCCATCTTGTAAGGTCCTGCTGAATGGCGTTCTTGATCGAATCTAAGTTCAACTGCACCATCTTAGAATCGCTCTGGGCAAGAATTACCCCTAAATGTTTGAGCTTATACGAGCTCCATTGTAAGCCTAACGCAGTGATTACAGACTTGAATAATTTAGAGTTCAACAGGAACACCAGGGTTTTCTCTCTATTTATTTTGTAGTTGTAAAACCTACTGTACTCCTCTATAAGTCCCATGACCACAGGTATAGTGGTAGTGGGGCGAGACAGATGGAGAAGAATGTCGTCAGCATAAGAAGAGAGTTTAAACTTATGGGAACCTAGTATGACCCCTTGAACCTTCTGGTCGTGTCTGATTTTTGCCAGAAGTGGTTCAAGGTAAAGATTGAAAAGAAGGGGTGATAAGGGGCATCCCTGTCTAGTTCCCGAGCATAGGGGAAATATTGAGGAGAAAACTCCATATAGTAGATCTGCGTGCTCGGTTGACTATACAGGGAGAAGACATTCTTAATAAAGGGGAGGGGGAAACTGAATTTCACCATGGTCAAATACAAAAACTGCCAATCCACCCTGTCAAACGCCTTCTCTGAATCCAAATAAAGTGATGACACAAATCCAAATAATTATAATATGGATTTGTAGCATCGATTCAAATCCAGTCCTGTTCCCATTTACCCACATAAATATTTGCATAACTTGGAGCCACAGTGGCTCCCTTGGCAGTTCCCTTTACCTGTTTATAATAAATGCCCTGAAACAAAAAAATGTTTGAATCTAACACCAGTTCAGTTAAATGTAAAAAAAAACAAAAACAGTTGGAACTTCGTGGGGATGGGGTCTCTGGTCCAGAAAATACTCAAGTACCACCATCATGTGGTACATTAGTATAGTATTAGTACATCCACATCCAGTGTGGCAAGAAGACAGTCACTTTCTATTTCCATGGACTCCAGAATGTTAATAATATTAGTTGAATCCTTAAGATATGACTATAAACCCTGTACAATCGGTTGGAAATGGGCATCCACAAACTTGGATAATGCCTCTGTGAGCCAGCCTGACCCAAAAATAATTGGACTACCCAGGGAATTCAGGGGATCTTTGTGGATATTTGGAAGACAGTATATAGTGGGCACCACTGGATGTGTAACTATCAAAGCTCTTTATTGTGTATCAGAAATAAACCCACTACTCAACCCCTCCTCCAAAACACAATCTATTATTCTCATTAGTTCCCATGCTTTATTGCCTGGTAACCTTTGGTAAAATATAAAATCTGCCAACTGTCTCTGTACCTCAGTAATATATTTTATTTTGTCCATGATAACTATTGCTCCCCCCTTTTTTGCACTTTTAATTATGATGTTCTGATTTGCAGACCATTTATTAAGTGCAATGCATTCACCTTTCGTTCAATTATTATAACATCTAGGTGTAAAATCATTTACAAGATTGTTACTATCATGTTCACCTTTTTTTACAAAAACAGACATTGCAGGACTAAATACAGGACAATAACTGTCTTCCAAAAATACACCAAGATTCCCTGAATCCCATGGGTAGGAGGCCTGACTGAGGGTTCCACAGCCGGGAAACAAGGGTGACTGCTGCAGTGCAGCTCAAGGTGGGGATGATTCTCCTGGGACCTCCCTGTCTCAAAACAGTCCCTCCTTAACCCCATCACCACCAGCACTGAAACCCACCCATCATCACCTGCAACTGCACTCTCCTGAATGAGTAACTGAGAAGGAAATTGAACTTCAGGAGCAGCAACATGAGCAGCAGGCAGGCAGCATCAGGGATAACAGTATCCCTCGCTGCACTTAGGGACAGGAACAGCAGGGGCAGCAGCACCATCCATGAAAACTGGTTTCTTAGGGCACCAGCATGGAAATAAGGTCTGGAGCTGTGATTCTTTTTTTACTGGAATACTGCAAAATGGCTTAATTTCACTCCGAACATGTTTCACACTCTGACACTGGCTGAGGAGGCAGTGTAATTAAATAATTGCAGTCTGACTTATACTGCTTACACTTACACTGCTACTTACATGGAACTTAACTGTGGTGTTAATCGTTCTAAATTAGTAACTGTTAACTGAAACTACTGTTAAAATTCTATCCATCTGCAGCTTCTGACAGCCCATTCTCCTACCCAGTTAAAATAGCATTTCTCAAATAGTGCTGGTTAGAACAGCGCTTCAGTAACAGCATATGCTAGAAGAGCTACTGGGGTAGAATAGCCCTATAGCTGTCAAGTCAGTGGGTGAAAGGGGAGGAAATTGTCAAGGGAAGAGAAAACAGTGTTGCTGGCCAAGCTGCTGCCATGGTGGGGAGGGCTAAGGCATGGAACAGCTCAGCCAGTGCAGTGTAGCTCTGGAGACCATGGTTCTGTTCCTGGTCTCCCACTTGTAAGCTTTTTGTCACCTGAGTCATTTTATTAAAAGTCCACTTACCCTCATACATTACCCCATCCCCCGAGTTTCCTCCTCTCCCTGAGATCCAGTTCCTGTGTGAGTTCCATTTCCTCTAGTTAATGACATCTCTGGATCTTACACAGGTGGTTTCCACTGCTACTCATAAACATGGACACTCCCTCGACCTGGTCTTCCTCCTAGGGATCAAGACCTCCAACTTGGGGGTGGAACCAGTTGTGTGGTCTGATCACTACACCGTGGGGTTTGGTTTTAGCACCCCCCCTTGTAGGTCTCCCCCTGTAGAGATGGTCAGGTACTGCTTTTTACAAGATATAAGTTCTCAGAGCCTATTTGCAGTGCTTGACCTAACATCCCTCTCTGTGGAAAGTACTGACCCAGAGACCCTCATGTTGGCCTATAATACAGCCATCTCAAGGGCTCTGGATGTTATTGCTCCAGTCTGAGTTTGTCCTCTCTCCCTTCACCCTCGACCCCCATGGTTTGATGGGGTTTTGAGGGAGATGCGGCAACTAGGACGAAGGTTAGAGCGTCGCTGGTGGAAATCTGCCACTGATGCTGACTGCCTTAGATTGATGGACCATTATCAAGTCTATCAATCCACAATCAAGCATAAGAAGGTAGAATTCCTGTCCAGGGAGATTGTGGCAGCTCAGAACTGACCAGCTCAGTTGTTCTGAACTTTGGACAGACTGTGCAACCCAGCCTGTCTCCAGGTTCGGAAAGCATTTTTGCACAAAGAATGCGATGACCTTGCTCATTTCTTTCCTGATAAGGTAGCTGACATCAGGGCAGGACTTCAACCACAGCACTCTTTGGGTATTGCTTGTGATCAGCGTGAGGGCACTGTTCCTCGGTTTTGCTGGAGTACCTACAGCCACCCAACTTCATGGATGTCATGTGGATCATCCAAGGGGTGCACCCTACATGCTGTAGTTTGGACCCTGGACCAACTTCCCTAATTTTGGGTTGTCTTGATGTTATCGGTCCCATCCTAGCATGGATAGTTTGGTACTCCTTGGAATCTGGAGAGTTTCCTAACTCTCTGAAAGAGGCAGTAGTGTTACCACTCTTGAAGAAAGCTACTTTGCATCCAATCTGCCACGTTAACTACAGGCCAATCTCTAACCACCCTTTTTTAGGGAAAGTTATTGAGAAAGTAGTGGCAGCACAACTGGAAGACCATTTAACCATCAATGATATCTGTGAGCCCCTCCAGTTCAGTTTTTTATAGAGACATAGCACTGAGACAGCAGTGGTTTGGGTGCTCAGTGATCTTCTGATGGCCAGTGATCAGAAGAACCACTCTATTTTGGTTCTTCTGGATCTATCATCAGCATTTGACACCATCGATCATGGGTTGTTGCTTAGCCGCCTGAGGTACATCTGTGGAATAAAAGAATCTGTTCTCAGATGGTTTACGTCATTCCTAACTGGAAGAACACAGAGAGTGGTATCTTCAGTGTTTTCATCAGCTCCAGTTTCTCTGTCTAGTGGGGTTCCTCAGGGTTCAGTTTTGTCGCCCATGTTGTTTGCGGTGTACATGCTTCCCCTCGGAGACATTGTAAGAAGGTATGGGCTGAGGTTTCATTGTTATGCCGATGATACCCAGCTCTACCTTTCTTTTGCATCCGACCAGGATAGAGCTCTCTTGATCTTTAATAGCTGTCTCAAAGAAATCCAGGAGTGGATGGATTTGAGGTGGCTGAAGTTGGACTCTGGTAAGACCGAGGTGATGGTTGTGGAACCTGGCCACTGGAAAGGAGGTTCGGGAGGTGGGTCACCCTCTGGGCTTGCTCTTGGGGTGTCCCCCTCCTGACTTCTAACCAGGTGCAAAACCAGGGGTAATCTTTGCCGAAGGGTTGACCCTGCATTC
Organism: Neoceratodus forsteri; assembly: GCA_016271365.2. Taxonomy (NCBI): domain Eukaryota; kingdom Metazoa; phylum Chordata; order Ceratodontiformes; family Ceratodontidae; genus Neoceratodus; species Neoceratodus forsteri. The sequence continues at coordinate 205,298,730 of CM057451.1, forward strand.
ACAGGTGTCAGCTGCCATCAGATCTTCCTTTTACCATCTAAGGAATATCTCCAGGATTAAACATCTGGTTCTGTCCAGTGACCTTCTCATTTTGGTCCATGCCTTTGTATCCTCATGCTTAGATTACTGCAATTCCCTATACCTAAGGCTTTCTGGGGTGGAAATACACCACTTGCAGCTGGTACAGAACGCGGCGGCCTGGCTTTTGACAGGATCTTCTCAGTCCTGTCATATTACGCCGGTGCTGCGTGAACTTCACTGGCTGCCAGTTCAGTGGTGGATCACCTTCAAAGTTGGCTTGCTGACTTTCAAAGCCCTACACAGACCAGGCCCAGATTATCTGAAACAGATCCTGGTTCCCTATTGCCCTGGATGATCTCTTCGCTCAGCCAGCGAGGGGTTGCTAGAGATTCCTAAGGCATGCTTGAAATCTTTGGGGGCCAGATCTTTTATGTTCATGGCTCCCACACTACGGAATTCTCTACCTTGTCAGTTACGGGAGTGCACGACAGTGGAGGGCTTTAAGTCAGCCTTAAAGACCAATCTGTGGCACCAGGCTTACGGTGATTAAATATAATTTTTTTAATAGTATTTATGGTGTTGTCTGATTTTGTGATTGTTTTATCTGATCTGTTTGATTTTAATCTGTACAGCACCTTGGTTTTTTGAAAGGCGCTTTAAAAATAAAAATATTATTATTATTATTTATTATTCAACCCCCCTTGGAGTTGATTATAGCAATTATGGTGGGTTCAGGATGTGCAGGGGAAACAGCCCCCCGCAACTGTTTGTGCAGGGTGGAGCTCCCCCAAAGAATTTCTGGTGATTTCTTAGAGATATGGTAGCAGTCCTCAGTGTAGTTTTGTACCACAACCATTGGCAATATTATGGCTTGTGCTGTTTATACATGGCTCTGCTGCCATTGGAAGTGTTGTGGCAGCACTCTTCTGACCCATGCTATTGTTGCAGTAGTGCTTCTAACCTAGTACCACCTGTCCTGAACAGTGAGTAGTGAGGAATGAAGGAGTGTTTGTGCATCCTGCATAAAAACAAAAGATATTTCTTGTCCAGTGCCTACAATTGGCTGGTCAGAAAAGGAAAAAGGGACTTCACGCAAGTATCAGAGCTAACTCTTGCTACTCTAAGCATGAAAGCTGATGTCCCTCTCACCGTACCATAAAATGTTATGGCAAAGTTGCAGGTTGTCATCCCTCCCAATTCTGGACAAGCAGAAAATGTGAGCTATTCCTCTGATTTGCACTATGAACTGGGCAGGTATGCAGCTGACAATGGCATTACAAATGTGGCTTCTCTAAGTACAAAGCAATTATAGATGAAAGTACAGTGAGAAAATTTAAAGCTGATTACAAATTCAAATTTAAAGATTTTCAAGGTCCAAGTGACAAGCAGCCTGAACTACCTTTAAAACAGTATGGTCAACCTCAATTGCTTTTTGAGGATGTCTAAAGTGAACACAGAAAAAGTACCCGTTCCCTTTTGCAAAGAGTAATGTAGTTAATGAATGAGTAAACATAGCAGTGACACTTGCCCCATCAGATCTTCAAGTCACCACCTGCTGCAAAAGTTTGAGGGTCATATTAATGTCACCCAAAAGTGGGCTTGGTTCTTTTTGCATAGGATTGGCTTTACAAAAAGAAAGGGACCAAGGCTGCAAGAAATGCCTGAAGATTTCCCTGAATTGTAGGCTGCTTTTTTTAAAGAGAATAGAAATGGCTGTGTAGCAAGAACTGATACCACCAGAGTTAGTTATCATTCTGGACAATACATGACTTAAAGAGCAGCTTGCTAGGTTTGGGTCCCCTAGACATAAATGATACCTCACTCTTGGCAGAACTGATGGGTATTAATAAATCCACATATCTCAGCCTTGTTAGAAAGTTATTTCACTCGTAGATAGCTCCCCAATAAAAAAGGAGCCATTTCTTGAACATGCCGGCATGCCCCTACGCAGGCACATGCAGCCCTGTTTTGTGATGTAAGAAAACGAAGGCTGCGTGTGCGTGTGCCACTGATTTCAATGGGTGTGTTTTTTTCTATGCATTTTAATAACATTTACAATTGAGATTTTAACAAATCGAGTGACCACTTGACTAACAGGGTCCCTGTTAATCAAGCGGTCACTTTGATTTGTTAAAATCTCAATTGTAAATGTTATTAAAATGCATAGAAAAACAGTGCCCATTTAAATCAGTGTGGCGCGCACATGCAGCCTTCATTTTCTTACATCACAAAACAGTGCTGCATGTGCTTGCATAGGGGCTTGTCAGCAAGATCAGGAAATGGCTTCTTTTTTATCGGGGAGCTATTTACGGGTAAAATAACTTTCTAACAGGGCTGAGATATGTGGATTTAATAATACCCACCAGTTCTGCCAAGGGTGAGGTATCATTTATGTTTAAGAAACTGAAAAATAGGAAGGTTGAGAGCTGCTCTTTAATTTAGTACCATCATCACAGTGGAAAATGAAAGAGGCAGGTGTTAAACAAGTTGAAGTGGCCAGCCAGGAGGACAAGCAGTAGATCACCTTGATATTAGCATGCACCTTATTAGGAGACATCCCGCCCCATGGATAATTTGCAAATGGAGATGCCACTTTTGCCAGCCAGCATTCTGCTTCCCATGTGATTGGAACAGCGCCCATACCGAAAACCACTGGGTGAAAAACCAAACAATGATTATGTTAACACGTTCTTACCCACTTCATAAGAATTATGAAAATAAAAAAAGTGATCCACAAAAACAGCACCATACCCTCCTGCACTTAAAGTTTTACAATATATTATAAACAAGGCATGACAATGCAAAGGGGAAACTGCACACCTTGAGATGTTTACAGATTTTTTCCTATACTACTGCTAAGGTAGAAGAGAAGGTAACAAATTATATTTGATGGTCTGCCATACGCTTTCATATATATATATATATATATATATATATATATATATATATATATATATATATATATATATATATATATATATATATATATATATAAATGGCTTATCATGTTGATAAAAAGCAGTACAGTTAAATAATTTGCATTATAGACCCTCTTTTCTGTGTATTTGACCATATCAAGATGTGTGTAATAACAACATTGTTTGGAAAAGTTGCAGTTTAGTTATGCGGGTATCGCACTCGGCTGCAAATAAAAATGTAACATTTATAAAGAAGGTGATAACTAATTAAATGCACATGATCCACTCTTCATTGTTAGCTGGACTAATTAATCACTTCACTTAATTGGAATATTTATCGTGTATACTACACTTCCTGGAAGGTAAATATTTTATTATCAATTCAAGCATTTACTATGCAGAGCAAACACTTCAATTGATCCTCCGACATGCACATTAGTTTGATTAAGTTGGATTCAGGTGGTTAGGTTTCAGTATTTCTGTTTTCCATATCAGACTGATTTGGAGTTTATAAATTTATTCTACAAATGTATTTATCTATCTATTCTCTAAATCTGTCTGTGAGTCTCATCTGCTGGAGGCAGTGTAGCGCAGTGGGTTAAGGCTCTAAGCTGCAGGTCTAAAGACCTGGGTTTGAATCCCACAGCCACCTAGGTGCATACTGTGTGATCCTGAATAAGTCGCTTAACTTCCTTGTGCTCCCAGGCCGCATCTAGAAACAAGCTTTGGCTTAGTGTGCTATTCGTGGTTAAACAATGTTCCCTTTCCCTTCCCTGCTTAATTAAAAGGTAAACACAGTGCTTAAAAAGCAGCTTGAAATTGAATTCACTGAGGCCTGGATATTCAGACTGTGCTGGGCAGGGGCGCAAGCCTGGGTGCAGCGCAACTGGGTTGTGCCAGGGCAGGGACCAGGCAATATACAATGGTGCTGCGCCATGGCTCAGCACCATTGAATATGGTACTGAGGGCACACAGACTGTGCATGGCACAGTGGCACTGCACCAGCACAAGTGACAGAAGGGAGCATGGGGATGAGCCAGCACAAGTATGGTTGCACTGGACACATCAACCACATTATTCAGCACTGGGCATGCATATGAGGCCATCATGCAAGCAAGGTGCAAATGGGGCCATTTGCATGTCATTATGGCTCCATTTGCATGTGGTGCACCAATCCCTGGCGACTTGCACCTGGCTCCCTGCCAGGCTGCAGCCGTCGGGGACTGACGCCCTGCAGAACCATGGCAGTCCCGATCCCATTCCCCCAATCATGGGCATATGTAATATATGAACCCTGGTGGTCCAGGGGAATGCCCTCCATCACCCGATTATGGGCAGCTGTAGTATAAAGGTCCCAGGTGGACCACTGGATCCCCCCCGACCAATCACTGGCACATGAATCAAACAGGTCCCTGGTGGACCAGTGGATAACCCCCTTAACCCAATTATGGGCATAAGTATGAAAAGGTCCCTGGTGGACTGGTGGAAGCCCCCCTTCATCCGATTATGTACATATGAAATAAACGGGTCTCTGGTGGACTAGTGGGGTCCCCCCCCTCTGCTGATCTCAGGCATATGTACAATGAAAGTCCCAAGTGGACCAGTGGAAACCCCCCATCACCCAATCATGGGCAAATATAGCACATAATACTCTGGTGGTCCAGTGGTACCCCCCTCCTCATCTGCCCACTGAGGTTCCCCACCACCTAACACCACCCCTGTCATTGACTGGCGGCAGCACCCCACCCACATGCCACCTGGCCACCCCCCAAATGACAGCATATAGTATGGTCTGTATATTGGTCCCTCGTGGACCAATGGTACGTCTGAACCACACTGTAACTAGGTTCTGATATGTGAATGAATGCATTCATTCACATATCGGGCCTGTATAGTACAGTATGATCTGCATGCCCATTGGTCTATGCAGTGGACCAATAGGTGTACATACTGTACTGTACTCTGTCATTCGGTGGGTGGCCAGGTGGCATATGGGTGAGGTGCTGCCACCCGCCGATGACGGGGGGGTGCTAGGTAGAGGGGAACCTCAGTCATGTGCTATATCTGCCCATGATCAGGCGATGGGGGGGGGTTCCACTGGACTACCAGGGACTTTCATTGTACGTATGCCCATGATCGGGTGGAGGGGGGGAACCCTCCGGTCCACCAGGGACCTTTTAATACATATGCCCATGATCAGGCAAAGGGGGGGCTTCCACAGGTCCACCAGGGACCTTTACATACATATGCCCACAATCAGGTGAAGAGTGGTCTTCCATAGGTCCACCAGGGACCTTTCCATACATATGCCCAAGATCAGGTGAAAGGGGGGCTTCCACAGGTCCACCAGGGACCTTTCCATTCATATGCTTGTGATCGGGCAAAGGTGAGACTTCCACAGGTCCACCAGGTACCTTTCCATACATATGCCTGTGATCGGGCAGGGGGAGGGATCCACAGGTTCACCAGAGACCTCTTTAATTTATATGCCCATGACCGAGCGGAGGGGGAGATCCACTGGACCACCATGGTTGCCATGTCTACTGTTGGCCACGACTGATTGACGGGATAGGGGGGCACAATGCTCCCAGGGATAGGGGCTTGTAGACAGTGTTCTGGGTGGGCGGATGGCCACCTACAGCTGGCGGCTGCTGTGTTGCACCCTGCAAAATGCCAGCTCACCTGTGGGTGGCCAGAATTTGTTCCTGGTTTTACCATGCACATCTTTGTGCCCCCCCCCGAGTGGCACAAGGTGGAGTTGTGCTGTCATATGCCCCACACATCCCAGGCTGAATATTGGGATGTGCCGCATATGCATGGGCACACCCCCTGCACTTGCACCATATATATTACTGGTGTGCCCGGCGCATCGGGGGTTGAGCATCGCAACTTGCCCCTTTGAATATCACGCCGGGTGCATTATTGGTTTATGCATGGTGCATCCCTGTTGCACCATGTGCAACCCTTTTGAATATCCAGGCCCTAGTTTGCAGACCTTGTTGCTTTATCAGAATAAATTGCTATATTAACACATGGGTATGTATATGTAATTAGTCAAGGCTAACATGGGGATAGCCATTGCAAGAAAAAGAAAAGAGTGACCTATTTTAAGATTACCTCATTTTCGCTTATTTTATCCACATAATTATAACATCTGCAGTGAAACCAGAAGTAAGAGCCTTTTAATCATATACTGTACTATGAAAACATTTCTTTTAAGAATGAAATAGATGTTTCCATTACTCCAGTAAAAGATAGAAAACAAATTACCATAGTGTAGGAAATACATTGGTGTCCTAAAAGTATAAATAAAAGATACAGCCAGTGATAAAATGGATTAGGGATTATAAATTATAAAGTGTGACAGACACATCACATGTTGCTCTTCGGAAGCAGGGTTTACTTTCTTGTCTGGGTCTTGTTTCTTTTATCATTGTGTAAGATCTAGAGTTAGTTTTGTGGGACTGACAGATTGGGGTTATTTGTTTGAAAGAACGAACGAGAGAACCTCTCCCCTGGTATTTTATCTCCTCCTGATAAAGTGTATGGGAGTTGATGCTCCCTTTACAAACACAATGCTCAGTTAAAAGGCCAGATGTGATCATTGGGGAGACAAAGGGGGCCGTCAGAAAAAATCCAGGCTCTTTGCAAGGATCATCTAGTCTGTGTGTTTTGTAAATATTGGGGAATTTAGCCAGCAATACAATAGTGAGAGAAAGAGAGGGAGAGAGGGAGACCCATACAAAAAATAAGTTAGCAAATAACTAGCGATTACCTTTTGATTAGGTAATGGCTGACTAAAAAGTTAAGCATTATGCCTGATCATTGGTTGAGGAGTTTTTCTCAATTAATGTTTAACTTTTGCCATCTAGCAATTAGTTGGGAATTGTTTTTGTTTACTTATTCATTAGTTGAGAAATGAGACTGAAAAATACTGTAGCTAGGAATCGACTGAAGTTTTCCACTTAAACATAATCCAGCTTGAGCGTTAGTTGTTTATATGACTTAGAAAATGTTTCAGTTGTTTTACTTGAAGTGCAAGAAATGGCTCAGTTATTAATTACTTAAGATTTTAACTTAGCATATTTTGCAGTCACAAGCTACTTGATAATGGACTCACCTATCCAGGAGTACGGTTCACTCTAGGGGCAGGATTCACAAAAAGGATGCACCCAGTACACCCGAGATGTGCCGGTGCAACCCCGACTTGTGCACTGGCACAATTCTGGCAAGGGACTGATGTGTATCACACACCACCCTTAATGTTATGCAGCACATCTGGAGGGGTTGTGAAGGGGGCAAGCCCGTGCATATTGTGAGCAGCCCCATTCACAATCCACATTGGAGGCACATCCCCAGAGCACGTCCGGAGATGTGTCTCCTCAAGATAAATCTACAACAAGTAGATTAAGTGGGTATTCACCCACGGGCAGGCCACTGTACTGCAGACAGGAGTTGGGAGCTTTCCCACTCTGGCAGTCCAGTGCTCCTCTCCCATCCCAATTGTAAGCTGCACACTGCAAGAGTAAATAAAATATACGTGAACCCCCTACCTGCCCACCCACCCCGACTGTATGCTGCACACTGCAACAGTAAATAAAACATATATGAGCCCCCTTCCTGCCCAACACTCTGATTTTATGCTGCACACTGGAGTGGTAAAGGAATAACTGTCCCCTTCACCAGCTTGACCTAATCACACATTCGCTTTAATCCCTTAAGTCAACCCGGTGGTCCAGTAGACCCCCCCCACCTACTCAGGCACCCCGCTCCCCCATCATGGCATGGTCCTAATGTCAGTGGACAGCTCAAGCCACCCACATGCTGCCACAGCTGCCTGCTGATAGAGCTGTCCGTGAATGACAGCTACTGTACACCTGGAAGCCCATTGGTGGATCCTGCCAACCAATGGACTTGCAATGTGTACTGTACCCTGTCATTCATAAAGTTTCCCAAGCCTTGATAGAATGGAACTATGATGGAACACCATCATGCACAACATTCACTCTATCAGAACAATGTTGGATATGGCTGATCAATGCTAGAACTGCCTTCACTACCCTCAGCCACCAGAAGGAACACCACCATCCTACCTGTCCTATGTGGTGCTGGGATTGCAGTCTTATGCTCTGGTGACTGCCAAGGTACTGAATGGTAGGAGGATCAGGGGATGATTACCAACTATGCACCCCAAATTACTTCCCTGTTACAGAATAGCAGGTGGGGTGGGGGATTGCTAGTCTTATCCCCTTGATCAATACCTCTGCCCGGGAGCAGCCATATTTTCACCAGTCAATGCCTCAGTAATGAAAGACATGCTTCTGGAGGATATTACATAGCCGTTGTGATTCCAGTTGCTGCCCATCTACTGCAGAGAGTTTGGGGGGGGGATAGGTGTTGCCAGTATTCTTTGCTCAACTTGAAAAATTCTGCCCCTCCCCATGCAGTCTAACCCTGTTGGGCACTTTTATATTATAGTTTATATTTTGATCTGTTCCATGCCTACCCTGACTGCCATTAGCACTCTTGCACAGCAAACACTGCAAACCCTGTCTGCCAGATTTCTTTTCCACACCCTAGAATGTTTGTCTGCATAAATCATTAAATAAATATTAAATTATATTCTATGATCCACTGAGACTCATGTGTTGTGGACAAGATTCCAACTTATCAGCCTGGAACAGCACACAGCTGTTCCTGCACAGCAGTGCGGGGATTCGGTGGGAAAGCTGTGTCTGGCCTGCCTGCTACCATCTTCCAGTGGGAAGAAGTCTGCAATCTGATATTGGACTATATCCAAATTGCTGTTATTGAGACCAGAATCCTGAATTGTGGGAGAGTGAATTTCATCTGGTGTGGACCAAAGACTTGCTCCTCGAGCAATCAGCCAGTCAGGAATTTGAGAGAACCACAGAGCGTATGGTTTGCGCAGACACTGCTTTATTGCAACCAGACTGTCATCTGAACTGTGGTATGTGGCTATTTTGGTTATAATTGTGCTGAATGTGTAATGTGGGTCACGATTTGGTTCCCCACACCCCTGAATGTGTCGCACTAGCTGGATGTTGCATTCAGTACCTAAAATGGACTGCAATCCGAACTGTTCACCTGGTCTGAGCCTCACCATCTCGGCCTAGACTGCCATTCATGTTGCAGAGATTCATCCAATGAAAGACCCACTTGGGGCTTTGGCTCCCTGCTCAACACCATCAAACAGGATCGACCTTCATGGTGCATCATGTGGGCCCTGTTTCCCCTTGCAAACAGCATACCATCCTGAGGTTTTTATCTTGTCAATCCTGCCTCCTGGTCTGGGTAGTGTGAGTAACCATCAGGGTAGTTCCCTGCAACAAAGCTCAAATCATTGTGGGTCATGGGTAATGGGTGCTCAAAATCTGCAATGGAGGGGATAGGGGAGGGCTTGGAGATCAGCAGAAGTGGAGGGGAGTTCAATAGGGAAAGCCCAATATGCCAAAGTCAGGCTGGTAAGATGATCGGGGGGATGAGAGGAGCAGGGCCAAGACAGGGAGTGAGGTGGAAACAGGGGGAGCAGTTGCAGCAGACACAGAGGGTGCAGCTGGAGTATGCAAGGAGCAGGGCGGTATGAACTCTGGAGTAGAGGAAAGGGTAAAACAGAGAAAAGCGGGTAAGGGACAGGAAAAAGGGGGTTACTTATGCTGGGGGATTCTATACTGAAAGGGGTTAGATGGGGTGGAAGGGGGAAGGCACAATCATATTTGGGTTGAAGATATTTCTGGGTTGACTGCTGGAAGAGCAGGGCAGGCACTGCTCAAGTGTGCATCGAAGGGGAGGAAGAATCCTCACCTAGTGTTGCATGTGGGTACAAACGACTTGGCAAGGGAGCATGTAGAAGTGGTGAAGGGGAGGTTTGAGGAGTTGGGCAGGCAGTGTGAGGGGGTTGGGGAGTCGGCTGGCATTCTCAGAGGTACTCCCGGTACCATGTGTGAGCATGGGGAAGAAGGGAAAGACAGAGGAGTTCAACGAGTGGCTGAGAGAATGGTGCCACACCAAGAATTACAGTTTAGTGACAAACTGGGGTAGGATCTAAGGGAATAGTGACTTGAACGCAGGAGACAAGCTACACTTCAGCCGGGAGGGGAGTACTAAAGGGTGGAATTGAGGGGTATATATCAACTAAGGTGAATTTAAACTGGGGGGGTGGCAAGAGTACTCAGGATAGTAAAAAGGTCAGTATAGGGGAGCCTAGTGAGCTCACCCCCCTAGATATGGGTAAAGGTAGAGGTGAAGTGACTCAGGGAAGGGGCATGCAGGGTAGGCAGCGTGAAGTGCAGAAGGCACCACCACCCTGTAATAACAATGCAAAAAAGGGGTGTGGCTACCAAGAGGAGGAGAGAAGACCAAGGAGGAGAGGGGAAAGAGGAAAGAGGAGTACAGATGGAAGGTGGTCTCCTAAATGCAAGAAGTCTGGGAAACAAAATTGCCAAACTTCAAGCACTCCTCTCAGAGGGGAATGTGGACGTTGCTGCAGTATCAGAGACTTGGGCCACTGAGTACCATGACTTGGCTCTAGCTCCTGAAGTACAGTATATACAGGAGGGACCGGGGAGTTGGAAGGGGGGTAGCATTCTATGTGAGAGAAGGGATCAAATTCATGAGGGATGAGCAGGGGATGGGTGGACGGAGGCAATTTGGGTGCAGCTTCTGGGCTCCAAGGGTAGAAGGCTGAGGCTGGGGATGGTATACAGACCACTAACCCAGTAGGGGGGAACTAGATGGGGAGTTGGCAGAGCAGATAAGGAGGGTGTGTAGGAGGGGGAGTGTGGTGATGGTGGGGGATTTCAACCTACCAAGGGTTGACTGGAGCACTCCTGCCACCAACAGTGCCAGGGAGCAGGTGATCCTGGATGCGATCCAGGATGGACTTCTGACACAAATGGTAAGTGGGCCTACAAGGCTTGGTAACACACTGGACCTGGTACTGGCAAATGGTGAAGCAGTGGGGGAGGTAATGGTTGAGAACCCACAAGCTGGTAGTGACCACCAAACAGTATGGTTCATACACACATTGGGCAGGGAGACTGGAGGCATGAGCATGAAGGTGGTGGACTTTAGGAGGGTGGAGTTTGGGAGGATGGGAGAAATACTGTAAGGGAGACTCCAGGATGTAAAGCCGGGGATGGATGCAGAGCAAAAGTGGGAAGTTATTAAAGCTGGGCTAAAGGAGGCTGCAGTAGCCTGCATCAGGGCTAGGAGTCAGAAGGGCAGAGCCAGAAAACCACGCTAGCTGAACAGTGAAGTGCTGCAGGAGGTTTTATGGGAGTTGGTCCCAAGGAGGTGGCCAGGCAGGTGAAAAAAGCCAAGGCCTCCAGGGAATTAAGGTTAGCACAATGCCTAAAGGGAGGGGAGAAGAACTTAGATATGTCAGGGAAAAGAGGAAGTGCAAAGAACATATAGTGAGGTTAAAGTGAGGAGGGGAATGGGTGGAAGAGGGTGCCAATCAAGCAGAAATACTGAATGAGTACTTCTTCTCTGCTTTCACTAAGGAGAGGGATGGACCACTACCATTATAGACTGGGGGGTGGATGAAGAGGGGGAGGAGGTGACAGATAAAATCATCATAGGGAATAGAGTGCTAGAGGGGCTGAGGGTGTTAAGGGTGGACAAGGCACCAGGTCCTGGTGGCATCCACCCAGGATACTGAGGGAGATGGCTGAGGTGTTGGCTCAGCCACTGGCAGATCTGTTCAACACCTCCCTGGAAATGGGGTGTGTGCCTCCAGACTGGAGGGTGGCCCATGTGGTGCCCATACACAGGAATGGGCCTAGGGAAGAAACAGGAAACTATTGGCTGGTCAGTCTCATTTCCACAGTGGGAAAGCTTATGGAGACTATACTGAAGGAGAGGTTGGTGGCATTCCTCAAAGGTAATGGCCTCTAGGATGGGCGGCAACATGGGTTTGTCTCAGAAAGGTCCTGTCAAACAAACCTAATAGAGAATTATGACTGAGTAACAAAGGAGCTAGATGGGGGTCATGTGGTAAATGTCCTGTACTTGGACTTCAGCAAGGCCTTTGATACAGTGCCTCATGGGAGGCTGAAGGGAAGCTGACTGCTGTGGGGGTGGAGAAAAAGCTGACAAACTGGATAGAGAACTGGTTACAGGGCAGGGTGCAGAGGGTGCTTGTGGAGGGGGAGTTCTTGACACCCAGAGCAGTGACAAATGGGGAGCCAAAGGATTCAGTGCTGGGCCTGGTGCTATTTGGGCTCTTTATCTCCAATACAGCCATAAGGAATTGGGAACAGGGTTAGTCTGTTCACAGATGATACCAAAATGAGGGCGGTGGTGGATGAAGAGGATGGATGGAAACAATTGCACAAGGACCTCACCAAACTAGAGACATGGTTGGAGAAGTGGCAGCTAGAATTCAATGTGAAGAAGTGTAAGATGATGCCCTTCAGGGCAAAAAACCATAGGAGGGAATACTGGTTGGAGGGGTGAGGCTAGGGATCACTGTGGAGGAGAAGGACCTTGGGGTGTTGGTAACAGTGAGCATGAACAACTCTGTCCAATGCAAGAAAGCAGTGGCCAAGGCAAACAGGATGTTGGGTTATATCGCAAGGGGTTTCTCATCCAGGCATAGGGATATGATCCTGTCTCTCTACAGATCCTTGATCAGTCCGCATTTGGAGTACTGCGTGCAATACTGGAGGCAATACCTGAAGAGAGATATAAAATTACTGGAGGGGGTGTGAATGAGTCCGCTAGGACTGTATATGCCTGCCAAGAAGGGGGTTCCCTTATGTGTCTATTCCCCTTTTTTCTGTATGTTATTCTTGTATGTGCACTGTTGTTTGTCCTACATGGATTGGCCACCCATGTATTTTTTTTGTTGGTGTTGTGTCCTTGCCCCCCCATCTTGGTACACCTGACAGGTTAGAAGGTATTAGGAAAATCTCTTTATAAAACCGGGGGCTTAAGAACTTCAGATAAAGTATGTGGTAGTTAAAACACCCTCAGTATCTATGAAAAACAAATTGTTGTGCTTCTGGTTGAAAACCAACTGTTTTAATACGCTCCCGTTTAACTGTGGTATTTTCTTCACGAATGTGCGCAATAGCGCAATAGCGCAATGATGCAATAGCGTGATAGTGCAATAGCGCAATAATACAATAGCGCAATAGCACAATAATGTAATTGTGCAATAGCAGGAGTCACTATGTACACTGTTAGAGTAAGTACATTGAAGGACTGATTTGTGCAGAAAAGAATTAAGCTCACCTTAAACAGGCTACAGGTGCCTTTGTGTGGTACCCTCTGCAACTAGAACACTTATAGAGCTGGCCGGCCATAGAAGAGCCATATTTATGCTCAGCCTGTTGATGGGAGGGACAATTAGAGTGTTTACCCCTGACATTATCTACAATAATGAAATAAAATGAGATTTGCTGCACTCTAAAGCAGAATTTGAATGAGATTGAACTAATACAATGAAGTTAAACAAATAATAAAGTTGTTAAACAAAGTTATAATCATGTTATGTAACCTCAGTTGATTGACAGCTGATTTGAACCAATCCAGGACATTTCTCACGGTATATCTGTGGATGTTTAACTCTGTGTAGTCAGATGCAGTTGGAGTGCTGAAGCAGCAGCACCCAGAGGAACTAATGCTTACTAGTTGTTTTGTTTTCCTGGAATATGTTAACGCTGAAATTAAGTTATTTAAGTTCTTACTTGATCTGTTTATTTTATTGTATTATTTTGATGAGACAAGTCTGCTTATTTTTGTTCCTGTGTAATAAAAAATTTTTTTTTGCAAGACTACAACTTGGCTTATGTGTCCATCTGTACCCTGTACCCACTTGGAGACTTTGACAGGGGGTACAAAGGAGGGCAACACAAATGTTTAAGGGGATGGAAGGAAGGGACTATGAAGTCAGGCTGCAGGAGCTGAATATGTACACACTGGAGGAGAGGAGGAATAAGGGGGGATATGATTGAAACATTCAAATACTTAAGGGGGTAAATAAACCTAACACTAAGGGGGTGTTTAAACTGAGGAGGCGGCATGGACTAAGGATGGAGGCTGGACGATTTAAAAGGGAGACGAGGAGGCATTACTTCACCAAGAGGGTGGTGTCTAACTGGAGTGCACTACCAGCAGGGATGGTAACATGTATAATAGTTGGAAGCTTTAAGAAGGAGTGGGACAAAGCAAGAGGAAGGGTCTGGGGGCAGGGGCTATGACAGGTATGGGAGGGACAGTGGGGGAGGAGGCTTGGGCAGCTGCAATCTAGGGTGCTAGCTGCACAGTTGGGTAGACTTTGATAGAACAGTTGGTCAGTTCTGCTGGCAGATTTGTATGTTTGTATGTATTGTGTGTTATCTGATTTATTTTGGTTGATCATTATGAACTGAGTCATCTGGCTCTGGAATATAAATTGTGGGTTAAAGTGCATGTTGCCTGTTTCTTTTCTGAGGGCCCCAACAACAACTGCAATGCCGGCTTACCCTGGGCAAAGCATCAGGCTAGCCTGAGTAACAACTGGGTACCCAGGGTGTGCATAACTGTGCTAGAGGGACTCTTAGTGCATGCATGTTTAACCTGACTAAATCAGATAGGAAATCAAATGCCAGATTGCTGCCCCACCCTTGTTCACATCCTCTGAATAAACCAGATTCTGTTATTTCTGCATTTAACTTGGCTAGCATGTACCTTTGTGGAGGGGATACTGTATTGCCATTGCACTGTTCTATTGCAGGTCCTGTTTTACAGGGGGTCTCCAGGTCCAGTGCAGCTGAATCAGCCCTGGTGGTAAGTGTGCCAAGAGTGGGTTCAACATTGTATTCTGACATTAACGGTGATTGTTTATCTGCTGACCAGTGCAAGCCATTGGGGGTGTATCAGTTGTCCCAGAGGGCTATACCCAGAGCAGCTACGCTACCCTTAAACCAACTCTTCCAATGGAGGCACCCATTTACTGAGCTCAGGCCCCTCAACCTGTGCCTAGTCATGCAGGCAGAGGTAGTACCCCTTGGGATAGCACCACCTAGGGGTTACACTTGTTTCTCATAGAACTTGAATGAAAGAAAGACTGGTCAGGAAGCTTTGCAGTGTTAGACTTCCGAGAACTCCAAGACTGGTCAGAAAGTACTGCAACTTTGGACTTCCGGTTCAGTAGCCCATGAAACACAGAACTCAAAAGAATGTGGTAATGACTGGTGAAAAAAGGAGGATGTACAAAACATAGCACACTGGTTTAATGCAAAAAATCAACCTCAGGGAGTTACACAAGGAGTGACCAGAACGAGTAGAAATAAAACAAGCAGAAGTGACATCAAGCTTTATGTAGGTGAGTAAAAGTAGGAAGTGAGCAGTGTGGCAGACTGCAATCCTTGCTATATGGCTGCACATCAAATTATGGTGAGAGTACCATGCTGTTCCTTCATGTAATGGGGAATTTAATGCAGGGTCATTGGCAGCTGGTGTTCATATGAATCCCTCCCCCTTTCTTTGGATCTCTGATTTTTTTTGTTTTACTTAACCACCGACTGTGATACCCCCTTTGCCATAGTTTTCCAGAGCCACCCCCTATCCCATGCTGGGGATTCTGCTCACTGCCCACTACACATGGATCTTAATGTGGTAATTTCTGGCTCTGTCAGTTACAAGAAGTTGGCTCAACATTCATCAGTGTTCATCAAATACAAAGGACACTACTGTGTTGCAGGACAGTAATTACATTTACTGAATTCAACATACACATAAGTGTGTATAAGCTCCAAAATGCACTGCAGAGCTTCTGAGGTCATAGCAGTCCCCAAACCCCTAACATTTAGATAAACTATTTCCTCCAGAAAATCTGCTAAAATAATCTAGCAAAGCTTCAGACCTCCCTTGGAAGGTATGTAGTATTACAATGAGTTAGAATTAGTACTTCAGTAATGCTGGAAAAAACAAATTGCTAATAAATTCAGAGGTGATGCTGGACGCTTCTGTAAACAGGCAGCAATGCTCACATGCCTTTCCAGTTTAACCAATAAAAATGAAATAAAATGAAAAAAAATATATGAAAAATGAAATTCAAAGGTGATCAGTTCATTCACTCAGTGCTGATGTATGAAAACATATTATTAAATCTGTGAGTCTCTGATATGTTTTTTGGAGAAAAACTACAAGTATGTGACCCAATCAATATTGAAAGTGGCAATACCTTGGGACTGAGGTACAATGGAGTCCATGCACTGATATTCTAAATAAAAAAAACTAAATAAGGAAGTGCATGCTTGTAATATAGAAGGCGATGAAAACTGAGCACAACACAGATCATTTGTTTACAGTATTTATTCATTCAAACATTCTTTGTGTTAAGCATATGCTGTCATTAACTGTTCAGATAAAGCAGCACTCTGACACATTGCACTACACACTGGAATGAATGTGCATCATTTATTTCTGTCCCCCATTTACTGACTGATGGAACCACATGTTGGCAGTAGTAGCACAACATGGGACATTATTCAGTGTGACACCATAGAAAACTTGCTGTGATGTTACTGTGAAAAGGATCTCTTCAAGCTCCAATGGATGGTAGACCTCATATTTATTTATTTTATTAATAAAAACTTGACCAATCAACCAAATTAAAAAAAAAAACACAGTATATTACAAATGAGACCTCCAGGAACAATCACAGCTGATCAGGTGAGGAAAACAAACTCCTAGAGTGTACAAGAGACCTCTCCTTTACAAAAAGTATGCCAGGCCCACTGCAACCCTGCTTTGCCATACCTGCTTGCAACACTGCCAACACACATTAAAGGTAGATCATTCTCATTTACTGCAGTTTTCCTTTTAAAATCTGTGCCAGATTGAACTTTAAAAAAATGGGAAGCACACTGTTTGTTTGCTGGTTGTGTTGTGACATTGGGGGAATTGGGTGATGGTAGGCAGGGGTAAGACTTGTGATGCTGCATACAAAGTGGGAACAACTCTTGCAGGGGGAATTTTTTGAAAGTCACATCTGCAGTATGGCCCTGGACATAAAACTGCAAACAAATACTTAGCAAGCATTTGTCAATGCCGAATGTTGATTGTGTTGGTCTGTTGAGCTTGCTCAGTGGCCCTCTGTCACTGGCTCAGTCTGTTTGTCCCAGTGCTGCAGGCTGCTCTTTTGTACTGGGCTGCTGCCTGCATTGGCACCTTGTTCTGCTGAGGAAGAAATCCGTAGCTGTCCTGACAGAGCTCCATTGAGGTGACTCACCCCCCCCCTCACTCGCTCATTCTGTTTCTCCTGGTGCTGCAGGCTGCCCTTTTTGTACTGGGCTCCACTGCTGCATATTTGCTTCCTACCTACAAAGAAATCTGCAGCATTCCTGACAAAGCTGCATTGAGCTCGCTCACTCCCCTTCTCTCACTCGCTCATTCTGTTCTGCCGGCGCTGCAGGCTGCCCTTTTCTACTGGGCTCCTGCCTGCGTTGCTGCCTTCTTATGCCCACAAAGAAATCTGCAGCAGTTACAATACAGCTCTGTTGAGCTCACATCTCTCACTCATTCTGTTTTTTCTGATACTGCAGGCTGCCCTTTTGTACTGGGCCCCTGCATGTATTGCTGCCTTTTTCTGCCCACAAACAAATCTGCAGCAGTCCCAACAGAGCCCCGTTGAGCTCACTGACTCCCCCTCCCTCACTCGCTCGTTCTGTGTCTCCTGGTGCTGCAGGCTGCCCTTTTGTACTGGGCTCCTGCCTGCATTGGTGGCTTTTTCTGGCCAGAAATAAATCTGAAGCAGTCCCGACACAGCTCCACTGAGCTCGCTCACTCCCCCTCTGTCACTCTCACATTCCGTTTCTGCCAGCGCTGCAAGCTGGCCTTTTGTACTGGGCTCCTGCCTGTGTTGCCACATTTTAAGCCCACAAAGAAATCTGCAGCAGTCACACTAGAGCTCCATTGAGCTCGTTCACTACCGCTCTGTCACTCGCTCATTCTGTTTCTCTTGGTGCTGCAGACTGCGTTTCTGTATGGGGCTCCTGGCTGCGTTGGCACCTTTGTCTGTCCACAAAGAAATCCGCAGCTGTCCCAACAGAGCTCCATTGAGGTCGCTCAGTCTCCCTCTCTCATCGCTCATTCTGTTTTCCTGGCGCTGCAAGCTGCCCTTTTGTACTGGGCTCCTGCCTGCATTGGCGCCTTTTGCTGCCCACAAAGAAATCCCAGCAGTTCTGATAGAGCTACGCTGAGCTCACTAAGTCCCATTATCTCACTTGCTCGTACTGTTTCTCCCACAGCTGCAGGCTGGCCTTTTGTACTGGGCCCCTGCCTGTATTGATGCCTTTTTCTGTCCACAAAAAAAACCCTGCAGCAGTCCTGACAGCACTTCGGTGAGCTCACTCACTCCCCCTTCCTCACTCGCTCTCTCATTCTGTTTCTCCCAGTGCTGCAGGCAGCCCCTTTGTACTGGGCTCTTGTGTTGGGGCCTTTGTCTGCACACAAAAAAATCCACAGCCATCCCGACAGAGCTCAATTGAGCTCAGTCACTCCACCCCTTACTCGATCTTTATCTGTCCCAAACACTGATTTCCCATAGTGACCGTGCTATTGTCCAGCAGGAGTGCAAAAAGATATTTTAGCCAGGATGTGAAAAATGACAGCTGTAGTGTTCATAAGAAGTTGTGAAAAAATGCCACTGTTGAAAATGTGGCATGACAGTATTACATTTTGTGAAGTTATAAGAGTGCGTGGAAACAGTTCAATGCACGCTTGTAACACAGTCATGTTATGGAGTTGCGTCACCAAATTTTCAACATACGGATTTTAGGACCTCTGCTCATGAACAGTGCCACTGCCATTTTCTTAATCTGTCCCGAACACTGACTTCCCACAGTGACCATGTTATTCTGTGCCGGAACGGTCAGGATGTGAAAAATGACAGCTGTACTGCTTATAAGGAGGTGTGAAAAAATGGCACTGTTGAAAATCTGGTGTGACAATATTACAAATCTGCGAAGTTACAAGGGTGTGTGGAAAGTGAGCAATGCACACTTGTAACACAGTCAATTGATGGGCTATCATCACCAGATTTTCAACATAGGCATTTTAGGACCTCTGCTCATGAAGAGTATCATTCTCATTTTCTTCATCTGTCCCGAACACTGATTTCCCACAGCGACAGCTCTATTCTGTGCCAGAAGTGCGAAAACACATTTCGGCCAGGATGGGAAAAATGACAGATGCACTGTTCATAAGTAGGTCTTGGAAAATGGCAATGTTGAAAATCTGGAGTGAAAATATTATAAATTTGCGAAGTTACGAGCGTGCATGCCATCTGCGCAACACAATCATTTTATGGAGTATTGTTACCAAATTTTCAACATAGGCATTTTAGGACCTCTACTCATGAACAGTGTCACAGTCATTTTCTTAATCTGTCCTGAACACTGATTTCCCACAGCAACCGCGCTATTCTGCGCCGGAACTGTGAAAACACATTTCGGCCAGGAAGTGAACAACAACAGCTGTACTGCTCACAAGGAGGTATGACAAAATGGCAATGTTGAAAATCTGGCATGAAAATATTGTAAATTCACAAAGTTACGAGCGTACATAGCAACTGCATAACGCACGCTCGTAAAACAGTCATTACTTTGGATTTTTTCCACAAAATTCGCAGCATAGGCTTTTTGAGAGCCCACCTCATGAACACTGGCACTGTCGTTTCATTAATCGGCCCCGATGGGTGATTCCACACAGTGACCGCTAAACCACCTTTTGGGGCCGATTAACGCCATGACAGTTCAAGAATTCATGAGAAGGGGTCCCAAAAACCCCATGTTGAAATTTTGATGAAAAAATTCCCAAAAATGCCCAAGATATGCACTAAAGTTGGAAAACCCCTATTTATTTCATTATACAGCTTACCAGCATTTCCTCAGTTCGAGGTCGGGTTTGAAAACTGCAGATGTGTTCTCGGTCCACCAAAGATCGTCGCACTGAGCTCCAAAGGTAAGTATGGGGTGAGGGGGATGTGGGGAGGAAGGGTGCACAGTGGGTGGGTGCGGGTTGTGGGTGGGGGGCATGGCTAGCACCGAGGGACAGTTTCCTTTTTCAGGAGAAAAACAACAAAAGACATTGAGGGACCATTCTTCCCTTCACAGAGGCATCTGGCATGCTGGGGTGGGCTCCCAGCATGCCAGCGAAACTTTCATTTTGGGGCCAGCAGTAGCCAATGGGGGATTTGGCACCCCCATCGGCAGGAACAAAACCGGAGGGGTATCATTATGCCGAAGGGGATTTTGCACCCCGTAGGCAGGAACAAAACTGGGAAGGGGCGTATCGTTATGCCGACGGGGATTGGGCACCCCATCACAGGAACAAAACTGGGAGAGGTTACAGAATGCCAATGGGGAGTGGGATCACCCTTCAGCAACAAAAGAAACATGGGGGCCAAAAAGGCCGACGGGGATTAGGGCCCCCATCGGCAAGTAAACACGGTGGGGGGGTTATATTGTTTGTGAATATGGCAGCAACCCGCCACCATGTTCACAAACAACATCAGGGGTTTCACATCCCACCCTGCAATGACGGGTCGCTCCCTTGCAGTGGATGGCTGACGCTGCAATGACGAGGCAGCCGCTGATTGCAGCGGCTACTTTTATAGAAGGTTGTGGCATGCTGTCTGAACTAGTGTCAACAGCAGCATGCCACGGCATTGGAGGACAGGGGACAAGCCTTTGCTGGCTGTGGGGGCATTGTGCACAACAGTGCCATGCCTCCACAACCTGCTTGTGGAGAAAGCTGACGCAACATGTTTCTTGCGCATGTGTGCAATCAACATAAAAAGGAAAGCCTACAGCAGTTTTCTTTGCCAGGGCTGCCTATATAATATATATTATATTGTGAAGTGTGGGGGCGAGAAATTCATCTGGCCAGTTTGTTTATATTTGTGTTGGGTGTCGGCTTGCTGGGGCTATAATTCTGTGATTGCTGCCAGCCATAGTGCAGCACATTTTTTATCTTGTGTCTTCCAGCATTTTCTGCCTACATATCGGGCAGGATCTAATGGGCAAGGGACTTTGGGGGAGATTACTGCCTGTCTACTACATCCAGTTGTACAGGCAAGTGTTCCAGAATGTAAGACAAAAAGTTCTATGAGGTGTTAGAGGTACCACCAGTATGATGCTTTTGGTGGTAGTGTTGGTGGTTGGGGGGGAATGTACAGCAAGGTGATTAACTATGGTTGGTGGCACATCTGATTTGGATACGGATACATGTGACTGAATTTGGGTGGGGGCAGCTAGATTATTATGCTGGTGGTGGGGGTTTGGTCTATGCTTGGAGGGGAGCTGGCTGAATGGTGTTGATCTTGTGCAGTGTGCCAGTAAGGAGCGCTGTGCTAATGGAAGGATGTGGACTCTGGATATGTGGTCAGTAAGGTGGTTCCGGTGGTGTTGTGGGATGCAGTCCATATTTGAAGGGGAGGATAGCCAGATGTGAGGTTGGATGTTGTCCATGGATGTCACAGTATGTAATGACCTGGGCAAGCACATGTATCGGAAAAGGGGAGTGTAATGTGAGTGGCAATGGGGCTGGCCATGTGGTTGGGGTAGCTGGCTGTGCTGGTAAAAGGGGAGGTATTGTTGGGAGGGAGACTGTGGGGTTAAGGGAAGCTGGCTGTTAGTTTTATTTAGAGGAAAGGGAGGCTGACCATTCTGGTGGGCTGTTGAGCTACTCATGTTGGTACGATGGAAGAGTCTGCTGTTTTTTGCATGGGTGTGGTGAATAGAATGCCCATGTTGGTGAAAGCAGTGGGGAAGCTGGCTCTTCTCATTTTTTCTGGTGGTGGACTGATAGAGTTCAAAAATACATGGATCTGCACACATGGTGAGGTCTGACAAGACTCTGTACTGTCGCATGAGGTGGGCCGGCATGAAAACTGTGAAAAATAGCAGCTGCCAGTATGAGGCCACAGTCAGAGCAGGCCCTGCACCATGGAGAAGTGCCATACTGCCACCAGCCTCCTAGCTACATTACCCAACATCCCATGGACTAAATTTGGACCTTTGGTACAACCACTCTCTCTGTGGGGGTGAAGGCAGAGGGGGAAGGGTCATTCCTCTCATTAGCCATGGCAACCCATCCCAAGATGCTTTACCAGTTTGGCAGTCCAGAGCCCTGTCAATGGTGCAAGAAGAATAACAGCTGGTGTCTTTGTCCTGCCCTGTGTCAGTCAATTGCTGGAGTACAATAGCCCCCCACTCCCAAGAGAAAATCAGCTCTAGGGGCACTGATTTTCCTTCATGATGGCCCCTGAGTGACAGAGTCCATTCTAAAACCCAGGTCGATGGTGAGGTACCAGTCTGTATCCCCTTCCTCCAAACACACACACCACTTTTTTTTAACCATTATAAGTCCTTCCCAGTTGACTCAGCTGATCAGTATTTTTATTCTTCATATTGACCCATTTTCCCCTATATGTCCACAGGTCTGACAGGATGCTGACTGGGTGAAGGAGGACACTGACCACATGTGTCAGATAAGTATTGTTTTTTGTTTATCCTACATTGTCACTGTTAGTTCATAAAGAGCTGCAGATCCTGTGTGACCCCATTGCTGTTTTTGTTTTACAGGTACAACTGGATAGTCTCCTGAGACCCCATTATCGCAGGCTGCACAGGAACCCAGTAAGAGATCTCTTATCTGCGCTAGGATGTTAACCTGTAATGGTGCTAACTGTAGTCTTTCACTTGCTAGGTGGTTGTTGATGCGGGGTATGACATATCTAAACTGTTCTTTTACTATTCCACCATCATGAGAGGAGGGAAATTTATTGCAGTTCACGGGTGGTTGGAGAGCACTTGGGCTTTGCTCTCATGCCTCACAGTGCACCCAGGGCATGCATTAGTGCCCCAATTCTCTATTGTGGGCAAGCTTATGAAGACCATTCTAAAGGAAGGGTTGGAGGAATATCTAGAGGAGCATGGTCTCCAGGATGAGAGGCAGCATGTGTTCATGGGGGGGTGGGAGATCATGTCAAACAAATCTGATTGACTTCTTTGACTGTGTCACTAAGACAGTAGACAGAGGCCAAGCAGTAGACATCCTCTATCTTAATTTCAGCAAGGTCTTTGACTCTGTGCCCCACAAAAGGTTAATCAGGAAGTTGGTGGATCTTGCAGATGGGAAGGAGATGGCTAGATGGGTGGAAAACTTACTGAGGGACAGAACCCAGAGGGTGGTTGTGGGGGGAGAGTTGTATGGCACTAGAAAGGTAACCAGTGGGGTCCCACAACAGGGCTCGGTGCTGGGGATGGTGTTGCTTAATGTTTTCATCAGTGACATTGGGGATAGCATTAAGGACAAAATGTGCCTATTCACAGATGACACCAAGCTCTGTGGGGGAGTGGACACAGCTGAAGGGATACCAGACTGCCAGGAAGATCTGGAAAAGCTGGGGAGGTGGTCCAGGATCTGGCAGCTTAGCTTTAATGCCAGTAAATGCAAAGTTATGCATCTTGGAGCCAAGAATCCCATGACAGAGTACTACCTGGCTGGAGTCTGAGTATCTGCATCCAAGGAGGAGAAGGACCTGGGAGTGATGATCACTAATGACCTGAAACGCTCCACACAGTGCAAGAAAGCAGCAGCAAAGGCAAACAAGATGCTGGGATGCATAGCTAAGGAGATCAGTAGTAGGATAACGGAGGTTTTACTGTTCTTGTACAGGTCACTGGTAAGGCCACATCTAGAGTATGGAGTTCAGTACTGGTGCCCACACCTCAAAAAGGACATTAACCTGTTGGAGAAAGTCCAGAGGAGGGATACAAAGATGATAGCCAGTCAGTAGGGCAAGGCAGACAAGAAGAGGTTGAGGTCACTGAACATGTACTCCCAGGAAGACAGGAGAGAAAGAAGGGACATTACTGGAACCTTCAGGTGCTTGAAAGGGATAAATAAAGTTGATAAGGAGAGTTTCTTTAATCTGAGTGGCAACCATAACATGAGGGGGCACAGTCTTAAGCTGGAGGATGGGAGGTTTAGGAGGGAGGTCAGGAAGCAGTTCTTCACAGAAAGGGTGGTGGACACTTTGAATGCGGTGCTGGAAGGGGTCATCTTATTGAAGACAGTGGGCAGCTCTAAGAGAGGCTGGGATAGGCATAGGGGAAAGGTAAGGATCATGGGTAGGGGGATGGGAGGAGTGGGGAGGGAGGGCAGTGACATTAGCTCAAGCTGTGGACCCTGCAATATGAACAGACTTGACAGACCAAATGGCTTTCTTCTGCTGGCTTCTTTGTATGTTCATATGTAATTCACCCACGGTCTGTTGTGGGTTATTGCTTACTTTAAGTTTGGCTATCTCCTATTGGCTACTGATTTTCAACTCAAAGAAAAGGAAAAGGAGAGCCTGGGAACCATAAAAAAATACTGGAATTTTGTTTTTTTATTTGTTACCTTTTAGAGAGCAGCTGACGCCTTCAGTAGAACTTAAAAAAACTATATTTAGACATAGTTCAGATTGTATTTCACATTCATTCTGTATTTGCATGACAACAGGATATTTGCTCCTGAAGAGTTCCTCTGTTCCTGCTGCTTTCTCTCTACCCGAGATCATACTGCAATAATTTGACATCACAGTTTCTCCCATGATAACAGATTGTGATGTCACAGCAGAGGATTATGACTTGAAGTAGGGAGTCAGCTGTAGAGGTAGGTGAACTCTAAGAAATAAAGATCACATATTCATGCAAATGTTCTCAGTAATAATCAATGGATAGGAGAACTCTATAGAATATATACAGAAATTGTACACAAACAGTATGTTTTTCAAAGTTCTGAGGAGTCAGCAGTTCTTTAAGCTCCACTCCCCCAAAGCTTTGTTTACATTTGCATCCTGTGTTTTTATAGTGTACATTATTATGTGAAATATGTGAATTGTTGTTTTTATATTTACTAGTTAGTGGTTATAAACCACTGCCAGTGAGTGCTCAACAGCTTTGTAAACCACATGTGTTGTTTATGGAGCTCCATAAACCACGGGCAGAACAGTACTGCGGCACTACTTGAAAAACCATTGAACAAGCTGTCCTCATGCTGGACGTTCATGAGCGCTTCACAATCGGTCACTCAGCGTGAGACTAGCTTGTCGGCAATAACAGTTACTCTCGTAAAGCATCAAAGACAATTTAAACCAAAAAACACCAAAAAACAGTAAATGAAAAAATAAAACATGGAGAAGTGTAATTCTATGGGGATTTTATGCACCATCTCAGTGTGTGATGCCCATATAAACCCCTCAGGCTTCATGAGGCATCACACACCTTGGGGTGCATAAAATCTTCATAAACCACACTTCTCCATGCATTATTTTATATTTCTCTTTCACAGTGAAATTAACTTGTACATGTCTCTAGAGGTTTTAGAATGCTGTTCTACCACAGAAGGGTACAATCACATTCCATGAAGTTTGAACTGTGGTACAACAGCATTTTGAAAACTATGGATTTCTATGTAGAACAGTACTTTACTATTCAGTGTATCACTGCTGCTGTATACTTAGCCATGCTCTTCATCTACCTGTGACCAGGCCTGTTGAAACCCACATGGTATCTAACCAAGCAGCTGCTTCTTTTGCAGCTTCATCTTGCTGTTTTCCACATGGAAATGGAAGGGCCTGCATTTTTAGGAGCAACTGACATAATTGCTAGTTCAAGGCAGGCAATTCACAGCATGATGGTGCCTACCGCAGAAGCTATTTTAGCCACATATCACATGTTTTGGCTTGCATAAAGACTTTAGTTCATAAAGCCTGGCTTATAATTTCCTTGTACGAGTCAAGTGGCTACTGAGCACTGCAGCCCTAGCCCTAAAACAGCATAATGATGATGCTAGGCAAATAGCCCCATACATGTATACCTGCCAGCAAAGATGATCCAAGTATATATAGGTGCCCCCCGATCCAACTGCAATGCCCACAGAGTTCCTTCAGCCCCATCCCCTACCAAATGTCATCATTATGGTGTTTTTAGGGGTTATTTAAAGACTGAGAGGGTTCCTGGGCAATAAATACCAGTTTTCAAAAATGCACCAGATAGGATCTGGGGCTGCAGCAGTGAGTAGGGAAATGGGCAGACTAGGTGGGCCATATGGTTGTTGTCTGCTGACAGATTCTGTGTTTATTAGGGCAGAAATAGCCACAAAAAATGACAGGACCTACGGCTGCACATGTGGATGTGCAGATCAGTTACATTTCACAGATCTTAGATTTTTGCCAGCCCACCATTGCAGTGATGGTGCCGTACTTGCAGTGCTGAAGACCCAAGTTTCAAGTGTTATCTTGGGAGTTGGAGGGTCAGCAAGAGGGAAGAAGATTGAGTTCTTGCTGGATTGCTCATCTCAGGGTGGGGTGGGGCAGAGTTTGGTGTTTGCCAGATACTATCAGTGGCTGAGGATAAGCAGGCTGAAACCACTAGAGTTGGGAAGAGGAGAGGCAGATGTCAGGTTTACAGCGCATGGGGGCATGCTGCACTTTAGGGGGAGTACTAGGAAAATCTGTACTCCAGCTGCAGGACAACTGCAGCTGCCTATGCACCCTGTACCTGATGACCCAGACCCTGCTGCCTCTGAGGGATAGCAAGTCATGGGGGGTGTTGGCTGGGGTGGCCGGTATAATGGAGGCTGCCAGTGCATGGGGGAGAAATAAGACTAACTGGGGAAAGAAAAATTAGTTGACAGTAAAATTACTTTTAAAAGTTTTGTTGTTTGACCATCACATAAACATTTTTGTATAGAGTTGGTGTTAAAGGGACACTTGTCAATCCTTTTTGCATTATATTATTTATAATTGAAAAAATATGTTTAGTGATTGCTTACCTTCTCTACAAGTCACTCAAGTTGTTGGTTATTTTAACCGCTGTGCTTTTTTTTAGCTTAACTGAAATTCATGCAAATAGTGTATTTATTCCCAACATTTTATTTCAAATCCTTGATCTACTCTTGTTGTATGCTTCCTGGATATTAGGAACACCCCCCAAAGAGTGCATTTACTCATGGTACAATAGACTCCTCTCCTCCCACTGCACCTTGAGTGTCTAGGCTGTGTTGCAGGTATTCACAATTTCTAGGAAGACATAAAGAGAGTTGAGGACAGTGTCTGTTGAACTTCATGATAGAAAAATGTGGTCTAGTATGGGCTTCAGTTTCATTTCTAAACAGTGTATATGATCTTTACCTTTCTTTTCTGAACACATTCAGGATTTAACTCCCAAGAATTATGAAAAAGTGTTTAATATTTGAGAAAGATGAAGGCTTCACTGTGTTTAATTCAATGAGCAGAAATGAAAGTACACCAGCAGCCTCCTGAAGAAAGCTCCACCACCAGTAAGTAGATATCCTAAGATATGTTAGGGTGGTGTAGTGTTAAATTGTGGTTAGTTGGACCTTCTTTCCATCATAATATTGTCTCTGAAACTGTGAAGCAGGATATCCATGTTCAAGCCCAGCCACAGCCTCTGTCTCACTGTGTGTCCCTGAGAAAGTGATGCTGATCTCCATTGAGTTTCTGCTCCAAGTTGTAAAATTATATGAAGATGGACCCCACTGAAATGTTGCATCTCTAGGGTTTTCTTGGTCATTATGTGATAAAACACTATTTGACACCATGCTGCTGACTGGGGGAGGGGGGGTCAGCTTCAAAAGGAATATGAGTAGTGAGTAATGAATAGCAGAGTATCTGAGGTGCAAAAGTATTTGCCAGTGAAAATTTGAAAAAAAGGTATTTGCACACCCCTATGTGATGGCATCCAGGACTCCCTAACCCTCATTTAAAAAAAAATAAAATGCACACCCCATCCCCTTTCTTAGTCCTGCTCTGCTTGCAGATTTGTGTGACTAGCCAGGTCAGAGGCTAAGAAACTGACATGAGGGCAAGAGCATGTTCTGAATACCAGATTTGCCTAGTTCAGTTCTCTGGGAGGGCACTGAAGCTACACAAGGATGGACCCACCAACCCATTGTGGCACATGGGTCTCTTCTGGAAATTTTAATTTACAATTGTGCCCTAACTGTGAGGATATTTTACACTGAAAAATTGAAGTTTACTCAAGAAGGAATTTAAATTGCATTTTAGGTGCATTTGCAGAGTACCGGTACCCAATTTGAAGTGTATATGCTATAATTCCAAGGCACTTCAGTAACATTTTTGGAACACACTCTAAGGGTGCTTTTCTGGAGTAATGCAGGAGTGTCCCAACTGAGAAGGTACGCCATTGGAGGTATATCAGGAACAACTATAAGGCATTTCATTAGCATTTTTACAACACACTCCCAGTTTACTCAGCACTTATCGGTTGATTGCTTGATAGTTACTATAAAGTTGCTTGAATTTTTAGTGGCACATTTGGAGCATGTACCCAGTCTATGTGCTAGTAGGTGACTACAAAATTACAAGCAAGTGACTCCAGCTCGGTAAGGGAGTCTTCTCTTGCATAAATGCAGTTTATTTCAGATAGTCATTTGGGACTTACCTCTGCCTCCTGTTTAACATTCAGACCATCCCCCAGGGCTGTACCGGCAGGACAGAGCCTACCCCTGACAGAGACTAGTTTCTGGCTTTGGGGGTAGTGGGGTACCTCAGGGTGCTTCAGTCAAATGTGTGGCACCTTCAGTGAGGAATAGATGTGCTCCTGCAGCTTACCTGGACTTCCAGCTGGGTATTTTCTAGCAGCACTGTGCAAATGAGGTGGTTAAGAATTAATTATTCTTAACTAATAACTGTGCTTACTATGTGGTGTACAGTTACTTATCAGCTAATGCTCAACAAGCTGAGTATTGATTGTGAATTATTTATTACATAAGCTCAACTAGTAATTAATGAAAGTCAAACTAATAATCGATTCATGGGGATTAGTTAATTTTTAATTAGGAAATAGGTGAATGACCAACTGCTGAAACTGTTAAGAATTAGCAGTAGTTTGAGCTAGAAGGAGTTAGCCACTAACTCACTTGCATGTGAAAAATTCAACCAAATAAAAACTGAGGAATAATTGAACATTAACTAATTATTAGTGATTTGAGGCAGTTAAGCATTTGGCCTATTTTTTGTATAAGCTCAACTAGTAATTAATGAACGGCAAACTAATACTCAATTCATGGGGATTAGTTCATTCTTAATTAGGAAATAGGTGAATGACTAACTGCAGAAACTGTTAATAATTAGTTAGCAGTAGGTTGCGCTAGGAGGAGTTAGCCACTAACTCATTTGCATATGAAAAAATTAACCAAAGCAAAACTGAGGAATAATTAAAACATTAACTAGTTATTAGTGATTTGAGGTAGTTGAGCATTAGGCTTATTTTTTTGCATGGGGAGAGAGAAAGAATTTGCTGAGCTCAGATTAGCAGATGCGGCATTGGAGGAAGTGCAACGTGTAAAATTGAATGCAGCTGTGGAAAAGGAAAAAGAAAATATAACTTCAATAAAAGAAGACTATTAAAAAGAATAATAAAACAAATACTATACAGCTGGTCACATTCCAGCACTGTGGAAGTCTGGGGAGCTTTGAGATGGAATCAATCCTGGCTATTCAAGCTGGGGGCAGGAAAACAGCAGACAACCCATTAGATGTGTACAGAGGTTGTGCTCCTTTCAAACACGTGGGTAATTTACGCCAGAAGTCCTCATTAATCCAGGTGTTAGCACACAGCCCTGCAGTTCCATTTGTTTTAAGCACATACATGAAGCACACAGTCTTGGGAATATAAAGTGGTACAGTTGCCTCTTAAAACATTAAGGCATCCCTCCTCAACATCAGCCCCATGTTGTAAAGAGCACTAGTATGCATCATTGCTAGTTTAGTGTTTAATGGACAGCACACCTAGTCACCCATCTAAACAGAACTTTGTGGGTCTAACAATTAGAGTTCGGGCTTGGAAGCCAGGAGGATCAAATCTCACCAGAGCTAGTTACCTATGGAGTAAGGCTAAGTAAGTCACTTAACTCTGTGCCTCATTTCAAGCAGCTGCAAAATTTGAAGAAAAAAGAACCTCTCTGAAAAGGAAATACTACATTTAGCTGGGCTGCCCGCATAAGTAAATTGAAAAAAAAATGTATTGGTAAGGTTTATATCAACATGAACATTGAATATCTATAAACAGGTATCGTTAACAAAAATAAACTGCTCTAGTGCTCCCGGTGATGATATGCAATAAGTGCAATACTCTACAAAACCATACTGCTAGGGGTTGTTTGGCATTAATGCAGCTTTAAGCTTCATGTTTGGCTCTGCAAACTTCTTAATGAGGTATAGATTTGTTTGGCTCATTAAAGAGCAGCTGTTGCCTGCAGGAGAACTTTAACAAAACATAACATTTATACACAGTTTACTTTGTATTTCACATTGGTTCTGTATTTCTCCTCTTCTCTATTTATTACTGATGTAATTTGAATGAAAACAGGATGTTTGCTCCAGAATGAGTTCATCTATTCCTGTTGCTTTCTCCCTACCTGAAGTCATAATGCACTGCTTATGACATCACAGTTACTCCTATGGCAACAGATTATGATGTCACAACAGAGGATTATGACTTGAAGCAGGGAGTAAGCTATAGAGGCAGATGAACTTTGAGGTATATCATCATGTATTCATGCAAAATTCCTCAGTAATATATAATGTTGAGGATAAATCTATGGAATATATAGTATATGTAATACAAGCTGAATTGTACCTAAATATTATGTTTTTCACAGTTTTCTTTGTGGTGTCAGCAGCTCTTTAATGAAGCACTTTGTGTTTGCTGTACACGGAAGACAGATCTGCAGAAGCTGCCAAGGTTGAGCATTTATTTTTTGCCAAACTGACCAAAATATGAATGGTGGTGGGGTATTGAGAGAAAATAAATAGATGGGGTGGAGGGGGTAACCTCTCAACTCCTGAGTACAGTACTAAGATGTGTAACACTGGCCTACCCTTTAAAATGCAAAACAAAGGATGAGAAACTCTATAGCTAGGTGGTGTTGTTTGTCATTAATGCAGCTTTAAGCTTCTGAACAATGAACAGCAACAGTTCTGCATGTAACCATTTGTGGAAGGAACAACTGTATGTCTGTTTGCAGTGGGTGTGTGAATTATATTGGAGCCAACCTATTAAAGTGTGTGTATGATATTTATATTGGGATAAAGTAGGAATAGGAGGCAGGGTCCAATGAAGTACTTATTTATGGAAAATGAAAATCCACAGCATTCTCATTCTTTTTATGCAACAGACAATCACTATAATGTATAATTGAATGCTATTAACCTTAGAAAATCATCATTTTCTAAGGTTGTTAACCCATCATCCATCCGTTCCAGTGTTGTTAACCTATCAATGCTACATCACATCAATAGGTTAACAACGGGGATCACTTTGAGCATGTGCACTACATGACCTGACAGCCTTCCAGAAATGGCTGCAGCGGTGAAAACATGACCCAGAACAGCAGTGGCAGTAACTAAAATTTCAACAGTAAGGATCCTGCTTAATTTTTTTAACTAGAAATGCATGACCATACACTATAAAATATAATGTATCATCATACATCGGCAACCAGTTTGAATAACCGGCTCGAGGTTGCCATGGTGACATAAACCTCTTGAGCTTTGCTCTCGAGGTTTACATGGTCACCATGGCAACCGCTCACCAGTTAACAAACCGGTTACCGATGCATGTCCATGCATTTTCCTCTATGTTTAATATTGCTCTATGTGACTGCACTCTTTATTAAAATTGATTGACTCCAACTAAAGAGAACACAGCACTGAGGAATTATTAATAAAATTAGAAGATGCATAAATCATATAGGTGTTCATTCTGCTGTCCCACACCAACCTCAGACTGGTGATTGGTGGTCACAGTGGTGGGGGGGCAGATGCCAGGGACTGTTTTTATTTAATTATACAGGGGTCCAACCTCACTGAAAAGGAGATACTGCATTCAGCTGGGCTGTCCTACTCAACTAAACTGAAAACAATTCTATAGTTGAGGTTTAAATCAACTTGAACATTGAATATCTATAATCAGGTATTATTAATAATAAAAAACTGTTCTAATATTCCCAGTGATATGCAATAAGTGCAGTACTCTTCAAAATTGTATTGCTAGTTGTTGTTGTTTGTCATTAATGGCACTTTAAGCTTTATGTTTGGCTCTGCAAACTTCCCAATGTGGAATAGATTTTAGGGCTGATTAATGAAGACCTTGGTGTTTACATGAAGCAGTACTGTATGTCTGTTTACAGTGGATGTGTAAATTCTGTTTTAGCCAACCTAGTAAAGTGTGCATATTGTATATAGAATAATATATGGGGTGGTGTGTGCAACAAGAATTTTATACACTCAAGGTGTTGGATGCCACATAAACCCCAGGAACAAAGCTTGAGGGGTTTATCTAGGCATCAAACACCTCGGGTGTGTGTAAAATTCGAGTTTTACACACTGCCCCATATTTTATTTTTTATAATTGCTGGGTTTCTCTTTTTCACCACAGTAATTACATAAAATAAGAGATGCATGTGTGTGGCTGTAGTCCCGTTAGGTTTCTGTGCAGTCCGTGGTGACCTTCACGTAATTTAATTTTTTTGTATTTATTTCATCCGCCTGCCAAAAGTTCACTCCCCCCCCCCATAGCTTAGTTTATTTTTCCCCCAAAAAATCACTTACTGCCAAGGTGCTGAGTCCGAGTAGTGCTTTAGTCTCTGTGGGTAAGGCAAGGCAGCCAGCGATCTGAACCTAACAGCTGCGGTTGGTGCCTGCACAGAGTGAGGGAAACCAGACACATGTTTGCCATTATAAACAATCCTTTATAATGGCAAATTACTGGACGGGTTTCCTTATGGGAAAAAGGAACCCCAGTTATTATATTTCTATTGGGATAATGTAGGAATAGGAGGCAGGGTCCAATGCAGTACTCATTTCTGAAAAGTGAAAAATCACAGCGTTCTCATTCTTTTTATGCAGAAGACAATCACTGTTTAATATTGCTCTATGTGGCCATGCTCTTGATTATGATTGATTGACTCCAGCTAAAGAGGACACTGCACTGAGGAATTATTAATAAAATTAGAGGGTGCATAAATCATTCTGGTGTTCATTCTGCCACCTCACACCAACCTCGAGCCAGCGGCTATGGTGTGGGTGGGGGGGTTAGACTTCATGAACTGTTTTTATTTAACCATACAGGGGATTGAAGTTCACTTAAAAGGAGATACTGCATTATAGGGACTGTTTTTATTTAATTATATAGATTCCATCCACTTTCTGTCCCTACACTGAGCCCACCCAAACAACAAAACAAGTGTAAAGAAATAATTATATTGTGCATTAGACAGGCAAAGAAAACAAAGACAGCTTAATAATATGTAAAATAATAGTTGGCCAACTGAAAAGATTACTTGTTGCACAATATTTTCTTCACTACTAACACAACAGTACAGTCACCCCTACTAGATGAACTCTATGATATGTCCTGCCAGTTGTGACTCTCTTTACTGATCTGAAACAATGGCCGTAAAAAAATATTTTCTATATCTTTACACAGCCCAACACAGTGGGCCTGAGGAAGTGGTGCCAGCCACAAAATTGTTGCCCTTGAATATGTGTGGATGAAATAAAGAATATTACAAAGGAACATTACAGTGGTGTTCACCCTTTTTTTCTTATTTTGCTGTATTTGAAGTCAACTCTGGGATGACCCAAGACATACATTTACTGAACCTATAGGCATCCTGAACCTTTCATCTAGAATCTCTTTACTGATCTCCAAATGAGCTAAATGTGCCAGAAGTCAAGGTAAGGATGTTGGGGGTGGACATCTCAGAACTGCTGCTCTACAATTTGACTTCATTTGGGGAGGGGCAATAGAGTACCAGGACTATTTTCACTGTCAACAAAAACAAAATAAATTATGGGTAAGAGTAGCACAGACACATCAAATGATGTCAAGGAGTTATGGGATGCCTTGGAAAGGGTAATCTCTGGGTGCTATGCATGCTATCTGACCAAATTTCAGCATGGTAAAGTTCTACAGTATGTGACAGGTGCTGTGCCATGCTGCAATTGGTTTGAAATTACTTACCAGTATTTAATGTTTGAAAATCACCTTTTTATGACTAGTAAAATCCATATTATTAGTTGCCCCCAAGCCATTACTTGAGAAAATGTATGTGCCAAGTTTAATTGAGTGGTCGCAAATCAGCAGATTTTCATGTGCAACCATGCAATCTGCTTCTAGGTTATGTGCAAAACTTAATCAATTAATATATAAGGTTAAATGGAGGTATTCTGTGTGGAAGCTGTGGACGGTAATGACAATGAACCAATTTTCTAAAAAGTCACCAGGATGCACAAACTATGTGAAAAAGTCACTGTAAAGGAAAACACTTTAAGGGGTATTTTAATTATATATATTTAACACAACAGATGTAGATAAGGGTACAAGGGTGATATTCTTTTTATTTTTATTTATTTATTGTATCAGAATTACAAATCTTTGAGTCAGAGACTCATTTCCAAAGGCTCCTCGTCATATAACACAGGACAAAAAATACATAATACATACAGTATTAATAGATACATACAATAAAAGAAAATACATACAGTAGCAATGTGCCGGTGTGGTAGCCATACAGAGATAAAGGTCCAAATTCAAGGCTATATACAATATGGATTGAAAAGGAATGAGAACCTACTGTATACAGTGATGTAGCTAAAGTAATTACAAGCATCGCATACAAGTGTTTGATTCAACAAGAGGGAGGACAGTAGGCATTTTGGGTCAGGAGAAACTGGAGAGGAGCTAAGAGAGGTGGCACAAGTAATGAGAGGCAAGCTGTCTATGTACAGTTACAGCTGCAGAAGGCAAAGAGATGGTGTCAGAGGGCTGTTTTAAATGGACCAATTGTTTGTTCAGATTGTTAGAAGGAAGGGTGTTAAACCATGAGGGGGCTTTGTAACAAAATGACCTCTGAGCCAGGGATGTCCTGACTCTGGGCACAAGAAGTGAAGTCTTGGAGGAGATGTGGGTGGAGACAGTCAGGAGAGATGGGCTGAGTATAGAGGCCAGGCCAGGAGTGGCCAAGCCTAAGACAATGTTTTTGGGCAAAAAGACAGGTTTGGTAGCATAGTCTCTCCTTAAAGGTTTGCCAGGGAGTATAGTGTACAAGTATGGGTGAGCCTGTTGGCCCCAGAGATAGCCAACATGCCTTATTAATTGAGAGTTTGATTTTGCTGAGAGCAGTGTTGTCTGCTGCACTGTAGACCATGAGTCCATAATCCATGAGGGGTAGGACTGAGGAATTGATGATCAGCCTCAGAGCGTCCAGGGGGGACATATCCTGTGGCGGTATAGTAAGCTGATGCGTAAGCTGACTGCCAAGCAAAGATTGCAGATAAGGCCATGAAAGGAGAGAGCAGAGTCTAAGACTATACCAAGGTATTTGTAGGTATTAACTTGTTCTAGGAGGTGGAGGGAACTGGGCAGGACTGGAAGAACAGAGTCTATGTGTTTGTTTTGGTTGTGAGTGAAGAGCATGGCCTTAGTTTTTTTCAGACTGAGCATGAGTCTGCGGTCCAAGAACCAACATTCAGTTTGGTTAAAGGAGTTTTGTAGTGCATTTTGGAGGTGGGCAGGGTCTGGGTGGGATGTAAAGAGGACCACATTGTCCACATAGAGGAGCATTTTTTCAGAGCAGGAGTTGGGAAACATGTTCAGATACAGACTAAACAGCAGTGGCCCAAGGATAGAGGCCTGGGGGACTTCTGAGTGGACCTGAAGTGGGCTTGAGAGGGTACCATTGATTTTCACACATTGCATTCAAGATGTGAGGTAGCTGGTGAGCCAGGCAATTGGGCCTTGTGCAAAAGCAATTTGTGAGAGGGTGGCTATGAGAAGTGCATGGCAGATGGTGTTGAAGGCTTTCAACAGGTCAATAAAGACAGCCCCTGCAAGGTGCCCTTTGTCAAGAGTAGAGTGAATGAAAGTAGAGAACTCAAGAAAGGCAGTGGTAGTGCTATACCCCCTGCAGAAGTCATGCTGCACTACACAGAGGAGGCTATGGGTGATGAGGTAGTCAGCTATTTAATCAGCTACTATTTTTTCCAAGGCTTTGGAGAGAGTGAGGAGGATCGATATAGGTCTGTAGTTCCTGGGGGAGGTACGATCACCACCTTTGTATATTGGGGTGATAACAGTTTTCCAGGCATGAGGGAACTGTCTGAGGCAGAGGGAGTGATTGACAAGGTCAGTGAGAGGGATGAGGACTACTTCCAGTGTCAGGCATTGAAGTTTGAGATCAATTGAGTCATTGCTATGGCTGGCACCATTTGGGTTTTGAGCAAGTAGGACTTAGCTTCAAAGAAGAAAGGGCTCAGAAGTGGGACAGAGGGTAAGGGAGGGAGGTTGGAGGAGGGACAGAGGCAGGGTCAAAGAAGTTTGGAGGGAGTATTGTGCTGAGGTCTGAGAAGGCATCATTTAGTCTGTTGGCAATACATTGCAGGTCTGTGGTGATGGAGCCACCAATATTGAATTGGGACGGTGGTGGAGACATAGTTTTTCTGTTAAGTTCCTTTAAGTTGTCCTAAAACCTATGGGTGGAGGCAAGGGTGTTCCTATAATAGTCTGCTTTTGCTTTATGGATAGCCCAGGTGCACTTGTTACATGCAGCACTGTAGGCTTGTCTATCAGTTGGTTTCCCAGACTCAAAATCCCTGTGCCAGAGGTTATCCCTGTGTTGCATCTGATTGCTGAGGGAGGGGGTGATCCAGAGGGAGTCGTGCTTCTTAAAAAATAATTTGGAGAGAGGTGCATAGGTGTTGCAGGCTGAGTTAAAGAAGTGGGCAAAGTAACTGAGAGCAGTGTCAATGTTAGAGGCAAGCTTAATAGGGGACCAGTTCCAGCGGGCAAAATGCTCATGCAGTTGAGCCAAGTTGCCGGGGCACAGGCATCTCCTGTAGATAAATTTGGATTTGGGCTTTTGTATCTTACATGACCAGGAAAAAAGAATCAGGCGGTAATCACTTCAGACATTGGCAGAACAGAGGTGTCAGAGATTTTATGAGGCCCTCTAGAGAGTACTACATCCAGCAGGGTGGCGGTACCATTGGTTGGGAGGGAGCAAGAGGGGGAGGTGACCAGTTGGGTAAGGTCAAGTGCAGAAAAAACATCTTTGGCCTGGAAGGAGGAGCTGGCAAGCCAGTTGATGTTAAGGTCATCTATTATGATTCGTTCCATTTTGCTCGGTTGGCTGGAAAGGTGCTGTAGCAGCAATTGTAGGGCGAGATTCTAGTGGTGTCAGGGAATATAGGTGGCAGTGATAATGAGGGCGGCTTTTGAAATGCTGGGGGTGATTTTGAGGGAGATTGCCTGGACACAATACTCCAGTTGGGGTTGGGGGAAGGTCTGGCCTATCAGGGAGTCATGGAGATAAATGGCACAACCACCTCCACATTTGCCAACTCTGTCTTCTCTGAAGAGAGTATACCCAGGTAAGGCAATAAAGGAGTCATGGTGGACTTGGAGAGCCACTTTTCAACTAGTGCCAGGATATCTGGTTGGTACTGTGAAACCCAGCCCAGAAGGTCCATGAACTTCTTTAGGAGACTGCAAATGTTAATGGAGGCAAGACGGAGACCAGCCGTTGGCGGGGGTTGGGTGGGACTAGCAGTGATGAGACCTGGGTTGGGGTGGACATCACCTGACAGCAGGAGTAGTAGTGCGATCCTTGTAAAGAGAGCCAGGCCCTACCTATGGTGAGTGGGTGATGTTTTCTGGGTGGTGAGCATAGCATGGGAGACAGGAATGGGGAGAGATCTGTGTGTAGGGATGGTGAGGAAAAAGGGGGGTCAGGAGGACCCAGGAGATGGAAGGAGCAGGGTAGGGTGTACTGGGGAGGCATGGGGTGGGGGGCAGCAATGGTCAGGGCGCAGAAGTAATAGCCAGCAGCACAGAAGTGGTGGTGTATTGTGGGGAGTAATGGCTTTGGTGCGGTACTATTATGAGCAGACGGGGGACCTAAATGCAGGAGGATTAGTATGAGTGGGGCCATGAGAGCAAACTGGAGGAAGGCAATGGGAATGGCCTTGTCAGGGAGCATAAAGAGGAAAGAGAGTCTTCCAGTATTGCAGCAGTCTATTTGGCACAGTGGTAGGGCCATGGACTATGGTGCAGAGGGTACAGGGTTCAATACTCAGGAGGGGCGGCCTGGTATAAACCAGCATAAAACCAAGAGGGCAGGGTAGTAAGCCCTAGAAAAAAGGGTGAAAAAAGTGGAGGAGAAAAGAGTACAGTAGCAACTCCTAGTGGCCACTGAAAGCACTGCCCATAGAGCACAGTAAGGTGGGATAGAGAGGGGTGGGAGTGGAGTGGAGTTTGAGAAAGGTAAGAGTAGGCAGAGAATTCAGTAAGAGAGAGATGCACTATACTACTACATACTGTAGAGATGGAAGCATATAACCTGCAAAGGGGAAAGTGGGGACTTAGAAAAAGTGAGACAGGAAGTCATGTGATCAGGGAAGGTCCTTAAATTAAGGGACAGCCCTGGGTGGGAGGGTGGTTGGGGCAGGTGGTCGATGGGCTAGCACCCCCAACAGTGTGTCTGCTCGTGGAGTAGATTACTTTTTGGGGCTCCACAGTCCTCTATATTCTGTATTCATTCTGTAAGAAAAGCACTGAGAGTACTATAGGCAAAACATTTAATCTTCTTCCAAAAAGTGGGGAGGATTAGACTGCTGAAGGAAGTTGATTAAATAAAAACAATCCTCATTATGAGATGAACTGCAAGCTTCAGACCTTGGTACAATAACATTTTTGCAGAAATAAAACAAATGTAGGTTTTGGAGGCCATCTCCCTGACACTGCTTATTGCTTTTCAGACTCAATATTTTTAAAATGAGTTTTAAATTATGCTAATTTTAATAGAGTGACTGGGGGGGGGGGGTAGCAAGTAGTAGTACTGAATCTCTGTTGGGATGGAAGCCACCGGCCAGTACAGCAGAGAGTGCATAGTTGGGGGAAGGATGGATGCAGCAGAATTACTATTAATACATAGCCTCCTGGAGGAAGCAAAGTGCAGGGAATACAGCAACTGGTTGGGGGTAGGGATGCAGCACAATTAGCTTCTGATACAGAATCAACTGAGATGCAGAAAGGATAGGACAACACAGCAGCTGGACAGCATGGTGGGAGGGGAGTACAGGAGGAGAAAAGAAAACTTCACAGCAAAGTCATTGCATCTATTGATAAAATGTTTAATTCATGAGGTCTCTGAACAGTGTAACAGAAAAATAAATACATGTTTTACCACTCAGCCATCTAAAGGCATTTTTGGTAAAAGGTATAAAGATGAGATATAGGTTTCACCAGTAAGGTCTTTACATGGGTATGTACTTTACAAATCTGTTGTTTGTTCAATTGTTCATTGAAATATGAATTAAAAGTTACATCAATGAACTCGAGAAATATGCTCTGATTTTTTTCATTGACACTGACTTGTCATTTGCAGCAGCTTCAGTCACACATTCAGTCCTTGCTGATGGGTGAGAGGGATGGAACCCGCACAGACTATAATTAAAGGGACACTGTCAACCTGTTTTGCACAATATTATTTCTAGCTAAAACTCACATTTTATGATTGCTTGCCTTTCTCTAAAATTCATTAATGTTTATCCCCACAAGAAGTAGAATTGGCTATTGCCTCTTTGTCCTCAGACAAAGCCCCAGGACCAGATGGTCTTCCTTCTAATTTCTATAAAATATTTCGCAAGGAATTAGTCCCAGTTCTTCTCTGTTTTTATAATTATCTCTTGTCTGGTGATACTCTCGATCCCTCACTGCTAGAAGCAACTATCATTCTTTTACTCAAGCCGGATAAACCTCCCACTAATCCTGCTAGTTACAGGCCCATATCATTGTTGAATTGTGATATCAAGATACTAGCAAAAATCTTAGCTAGTAGAATTGACAAAGTGTGGGCCTGTCTCCTCAGTGCTGAGCAAGTCGGATTTGTATCAAGCAGATCAGCTTCGGATCATATCCGGAAAGTGGCACATCTTTTTCCGGTAGCAGACTCCCAACTCTCCCCAATGGTGCTGATATCACTGGATACAGAAAAAGCATTCAATCTGGTAGATTGGGTGTTCCTCTGGGAAACATTGCAAAAAATGGGGGTTCCCCACTCGGTTCATGCAGTGGATTAAAGCACTGTATGGCTCCCCGTCAGCAAGAATTA
Source organism: Neoceratodus forsteri (assembly GCA_016271365.2). Taxonomy (NCBI): domain Eukaryota; kingdom Metazoa; phylum Chordata; order Ceratodontiformes; family Ceratodontidae; genus Neoceratodus; species Neoceratodus forsteri. The sequence continues at coordinate 205,338,896 of CM057451.1, forward strand.
GGTACAATGGGCTACTATTCTCCTCTTTTCCCCTTCACACAGGCACACGACATGTCTGCCCGCTTTCTCCCTTCTTATTTAATTTATATTTAGAACCGCTACTTAGGAACCTAAAAGCATCTCAACTAATAGAAGGTATCCAGATTAATGGATTGAACCCCAAATTATCAGTTTATGCAGATGACATCCTGCTTCATCTAACCAATCCAGCCTCCTCCTTTAAGGCAGCCCTGGATGTAATTCACACTTTTGGACAATTCTCTAACTACAAACTAAATCTTAATAAAACAGAAATTTACCCATTAAATTGTGTTACATTTAGACATACTTTTAGTTCTTTTGGAGTGAAGTGGGCTCCCCGCTATATCAAATACCTGGGAATCTACCTCACTACAGACCCAGTTCTCCTGAAGAAACTCAATTTCATGGATCTCTGGACTACTATACAACAAGATCTTTCGTGCTGGAGAGCTCTCCCAGTATCCCTTTGGGGTAGAATTAATATTATCAAAATGAATGTCCTTCCCAGAGTGTTTTATCCCCTCAATATGTTAAATATCTGGCTCCCCTTAACCTTTTTTAAACAGATGCATGCAGATATTTCTTCTTTTATCTGGTTGGATAAAACTGCCAGGAGAGCATATCACAGATTGTGTTTCCCTAAGGAACTGGGGGGACTTCGCCTCCCGAATTTACTATTATATTATGGGCCAGTCACCTCTATAAATGTGGCAAATGGCTCTCCTTACCAAGGGGACAACCATTGTCTGAATACATACCTATCTGGGTGCAAGTGGAAGCTACTCTTCTTACTAATAATGGATTGGACCTTATGAATATAGTATACGCCTCAGCGAAGGCTCTCCCATCGACCCTACTCAGGTCCCCAATTGGAGTATCGCTCAGAGTTCTTTCTCAATTAGCCAACCACCATTAATTAAACCCAAGTAAAGATTTCTGTCAGTTCATATTCCTTAATCCAAATATCAAGATGGGGGGGTGCACTCATTCCAAAGACCTGGTTGAAGCTCTCAAATCTCGAATTTTTACTCCACCACTTCTATACTTACTTCTCAAGAAATAATTCATAAATTTAGTCTCTCCTCATGGTTATATTTTAAAGTATATCAGTTACACCACATATTAACCAATTTATTTGGACAAAAGTTACAGCCCTCCAGGTTTGGGGAACTCTTGCAGCACATTTTAGGCCCAGCCCACCAACCTCATGGAATTTCTATAATATATAAATTCTTGCTCATCTTTCCAGATCCTCTCTCCCCAAAAGGTTCGATAGTGTGGGACAATCTGGTGCCGGACATAGACCTGGATTGGCCTCTTCTTTGGAAGGATCTTTACACTTATATTTCTCAGGACAGGTACAGGCTAGTTCAATATAAAATCCTAAACAATATGTATTACATGCCAGTGAAGCTAGTAAAGATGGGCCATATCAGTACTTCACTATGTACCAGATGTAACCTGGAAATGGGCTCGTTGTTACATATTTTCTGGACATGTATGAAGGTAGCCCCCTTGTGGACACAAATTGAGGACAATCTGGATCTGTTTTTACGTTTGCAGGGGCTTTTTACTCAGGAAGTCTGTGTCATTGGGGATTTCAGGAAAATCCAGGTTAAGGAAAGAAGATATCATATGGCTCTAATATCACTAGTGGTTAAGAAATTAGTGTTAAGGCATTGGAAGGATTAGCCTGTCATTACTTACTCAGAGTGGCTGCACGAATTGTCCTTTTCGCTTAGAGCAGAACAGCTAATTGCTAGTGTTAAACATCAAGTTCTGTCTTATCGTAAAAAGTGGGGGAAATTGCAAGCTTTAACTATAGGTTAGTTGAATTCTTGGTTTGTTTTTGCGTGCCCCCTGACAAATTCTTAGAGCTATCTAATTTTAGTTTGCAATTGGGACCAACTTACCATTTAAATAGATTGCATGTGTAGTAATCAATGTATAAATGTGCCTCTCTGGGGGGGGGGGTGCGTTGTTTTTTCTTTTGTTTGTTTTTTTAGGTAGGAGGTTTGGGGGGGAAATTTTTTGTTGGGGGTAGTAGGTGGATAGTAACTTTTTGTCTTATCCTGCTAGCATATTATTGTAAACTGTTATAGTCCTGTTTTTTTCTCTGGCTGTATTTTTTTTTATTCTTTTTTGCTATGTGTGTGTATCTTTATTAAATGAATAAAGTACACTTGATTTAAAAAATTTTTTTATTAATGTCGCTGTTTGTTTTGTCTGTCTCCTTGTTTAGTAGAACTGAAATGCATGGTAATGTATATTTATAAACAACTTTGTTTTGTTTCAAATACTAAATCTGTTTTTCTTGAATACCTCCTAAACATTAGAAGCACCCCTGAACAGTGCAGTCACTCATGAGGTGGTAGCTACCTAAACTCCCACTGCATCATGAATAGCTAGATTGTGTTAGAGGTGTTCCCCAGTCCAGGAAAGATGCAGTGAGTGCAGTGGGAGTTGATCAAGGAATGTAAACAAACCTGTTTTTGTGTGGTAACACCAGTATGGCGGACAGTCTATTTTTCACATTTTAAAAGGAAAAAAAAGCATCAGAATCAAACTACTAGCTACATCAGCAATCTTTATTGAATGTTAGCAATCATAAAATGTGTTTTTTAAACAAGGGACACTTTCAGGCATTCAGGGGTTGACACTGTCCCTTTATATCAAGAGGCAAGACTGGGCAAGAGGTGTGTGAAAAGTTGGTGAAATCATCTGAAAAAATGATTGCTCATGGTGTGATCTCAGTGTTGTTCATGATGCAAAACAGGGTAGAAAGTGGGATGGCTGCTTCAAAAATTAGATACTACATCCATATTTGGATTACCCATTGTAAATACAGACATAAAAAGTGGAGCAAAACTTATCTGTTTCACTCGGAGGTCAACTTTCCAACTTTCCTGTTTTTATCTGATCAGGGCATTCATAGGGAATTTGTTTTTAAACTTAATATCAAAGAACTTAAAAATGTTATTGCTGTTGTGAAATGGGGTGACATTTTACATGTGTATACAGCATTGGTGGGTGGATTTTGTAGGGGATGCAAGGAGGGAGCCATGCTTTCCAGTGCTACTCAACAGCAAAAATTCACACTGCTCTTCCTAGTCTCTTTTCTGTGGAGATGTAGCTTAGGTGAAAGTTAACTAATCAGAATTAGTTGTTTGGCACCTGCTTTTGATGACATAAGATAGAGACAGAGAGAGACAGAGGGAAGGGGAGAGAGAGAGAGAAAGAAAGAGAGAGAGAGAGAGAGAGAGAGACAGAAGAGAAGATAATGCCATCACTGGCTCACTGCTGTCAGCATAGCCAGAAGCATACCTCCATCTGCAGCTGTAGAAGTCAAGAAATTCAAACAGTTCTCATACAGAGAACGTGGGGGAAGTGCTCCACTTGCTAAGCTGGGCATTCAGGATTTTGGGTGCTGAGAAAAGATATTTGTGGCCATAATGTTAAGAAAGAAACACCAGAATCTAGATAAATGCAGTGTAAATAGTGTCAGTGGCTCAGTAGGTAGCACACTTGCCTCTGAGGCTGGGAGGTCAGAGGGCTGTGGATTCAGTTCCTAGACCTGTCACTTGAGTGAATATCCCAATACTGACACTGTAGTTCAGCATGATGGGGGTGCTACACTTCTGAGGTTCCATCTTTCAGATGAGATGTTAAACCGAGGTCGCATCTTCCTGGATTGGTGGTAGTTCAGGTGGATGCTAAAGATCCCATGGCACTTATCGAAAAAGAGTAGGGGAATTTCCCCGGTGTCCTGGCCAAATTCCTCCCATTCACTAAAAAAATACCACCAACAGCTTAATCTGGTTCAATTTCAGTTGCTTACCATCTCCCCCCCGTTGCCCCTAAAAAAGGGACTCCTAGGAACAGTGGGCTTACCAGGTCAACAAAATTCAATAAATAAATAAATAGGTCCTGTTTAGCCAGGTTCTGATGCTTGTTTTTTTAAATCCAAGCATTTTTATGTATTTTCCACATTTGTTAGTTCATGGAAAAGATCAACAAGATGGTGGTTGGCATGGCACAAAAAATGTTTGGAGCTCTGACGATCAAGTGGCAAGACAGCAAAAACACACATTTTCAGCATCAAATCTTTACTTTCATGGCATAACATTATCTGAAAAGCCCTACTGTGCATGCACAGTTCAAAAACAATTGCATTTTAAAGCCTTATAACTTTGGAACCCTTTAATATTCCTTTAACCAGATCTGTCAAAGGCACAACCATAGGACATGACACATGTCCCCTGCAAGTTTGGGATAAAAATTCCGTTCCATGTAAGCTGTAGGGAAGAGCAAAAAAAAAAACATGTTAAGTACAAGAAAAATGTTAGACATTTACAAAAAATAACAGAAGCTGTTCAAGACCTTGCCTTATAGGCAACACTTACAAAATTTCAGCACATTTAATCAAATGGAGCCAAAGATATTAATGTGCAAATTTAGGGGTTTTGAAATTGAACGGGCTACTCAATCCTAAGTACAGGGGGTACAACTGAACCCCTAATAGATATATATATCTATATCTATATCTATATATGTGTGTATATATATATATATATATATATATATATATATATATATATGGTGTGATAGCACCCTGTTCAGTCGGCAGTTCAATGTTAAACCCAATTTTTGCATATTTATAAGTTTGTCATTGTTTGATGAAATAACATAAAAATTGGTATGTCCTGTCAGGCTGTCTGAGTCTCAGGACATAAACAGTTTCGTGATGGCATGATGTATAGTTTTTGAGATATGGAGGATCAAATAGCGAAAAAACCTTTTTTTCCCTGTACTTAACATTGGGTATTTTTGTTCTCACCTACAGCCTAGACTGTATGGAATTTGTTCATGAATTTTCAGGGGTGATGGAGCCTGTGACAAGGGTATTCCTTTGGATGGTTTGATAAAAAAAAGCTTACATTTTTTGTAATTATAATGATTTTTGGCATAATGTTCACCTTTGATCGATAACACATAGTGTGATCGATAAAAAAACATTTGCAAGTGTTAACAGGTAGTACTTTACTATTGTTTGTAGAAAACACCAATCATAGAAGGTAAAATAGCACATTATGAGTGGTTATTTCCACATTGAGTGCAACCCTGGCCCAACAAACCCTCATATCACCCCATCTATACAACTGCCCCTGGTCCTAAAATTGCACATATCAATGTCTGCAGCTTTCCATCTAAATTTACTGACCTTGAGGCTTGGATTGAGCTACACAAGCCCCATATTCTGGGACTCACTGAAACATGGCTAAAGCCACACCACACCGAAAACACCTTCATAATACCTGGCTACTCCTACCTACGCCTCAACAGGCTAGGCAGGAAAAAAGTTGGTGGTGTGGCCCTGCTCCTAAGGGAACCCCTCTCAGCTAGCATTGTCCTACACTCTGACTCTTCTTCACCTAGTGAAAGGCAACTCTCTGAATTGACCCTGGGATCCTGCATGAAATTCTATATTGGCTGCTGCTACAACCCCCCCCCGTGACCGGAACCATTGGACTCACCATCCTCCTCCAGGGCCTGAGCTCTGTAACTCCACATAGGGAATCTATCCTTCTTGGTGATTTTAATCTAAATTGGCTGAGCTGCCACCAGCCTGACTATGTATCCCTGTTAAAGCAGCACAACCTGGTGCAGGTGATCACTCTCCCCAATAGACTTAATCTGCGCTCGGCCACCTCAGACTCTACTAGACTGGATCCTCATAAACAGGGAGGACTGAGCATTGCACGCTGGCACCATGGCTGACTCTATAATCGATCACTCACTGACCTAACTCCTCTGGTTTTCCAAACTAAAGCGCCCCCACCCAAATACCTATCTCTCATAAATTTCAGCTGCCCAGTCTCCACAAATCTCCTTGAGGAAGCCCAGTCCTTGGACTGGTCCATGCTTTTTTCCCTTTCTAATTCAGCCATGGCGATTTCCATATATACCCGGACTCTACTAACACTCCAGGACCACATTTTCCCTTGTCACCACCAGGCAGGTCAGAGGTGGGTGCTCTCGCTGGGTCTCTAAAGACCTCCTAAACCTTATGAAGGCCAGAGACCATGCTTGGTCCACTTTCAAAGCAACCCCCTCTCCTGCCCTCTGGGATGCTTACAGGTGCATGAGGAACAAATGTAAACAACAGGCCAAATTTTGGAAACAGACCCACTTCCTCAATCTGCAAAAGGCCAACCTTGGAGACCCTAGAAAATTCTGGGACTCAATCAGCTCCCTCCTAAACCCCCACCCCAGCTATGCTGCACCACATCTCAACTCCCAGGATGGGCTGCTGACTGACCCTCATGATGTGGCCAGTGTCTTCAACTGTAAGTTCACCAACTTATCCATGCACCTAAATAAGCTGCCAACTGCCCAGTCTCAAAGCTCAGCCCTAATACCTGATACACTGCCATCCTCCTCCAGCTCTGCCACTCACCCGCAAATACACCCATTTTATTTTAAAGCCCTCTCCATACACGACACAGTGAAGCTACTCAAAAGTTTACCTAACCACGGCTCCTCCGGATCTGATGGGCTATCTCCAGTCTTCCTTAAGTTGATCTCTCCTGCGATTGCCAGTTCACTCACCTTCATCTTTAACCTTGCCCTTTCCACCTCCTCCATGTCTGACCCATGGAAGATAGCTCAGGTTATCCCCATTCTTAAATCTGGTGACCCCAAATCTTCTGACAATTACCATCTAATATCCATCCTCCGTCATCTCAGTAAACTACTCGAGAGAGCAGTCCACAATCAGCTCACTGAGTACATAGGCAAATACACCATCCTATGCAACCAACAGCATGGCTTTCACAAGAATCATTCCACTGCCACTGCCCTCGCCCTTCTGACCGATGACATCCTCTCTAACATGGATAATGGTAAAGCCACTGGGGCTGTCTTCATTGACCTCTCAAAGGCTTTTGACATGGTTAACCATGCTCTCCTTACCTCCAAGCATAGCCTCTTTGGTTGTTCTCAGAATGTCACAAGCTGGTTCATTAACTACCTTACCGATCCCTCACAATTTGTGTGTATTGGTCAAACCTGCTCCCCCCACCCTGCCTATCTATGTGGAGGTCCCTCAAGGCTCAATCCTAGGTCCCCTTCTTTTCTCCCTATTTGTAAATGTGCTTCCCTTCGACTGCCTCAAATGTCACTCTCTCCTGTATGCCAATGACCTTGTCCTCTTCCACAGTGACAAATCCATGGCAGCAATCTCCTCAGTTCTCTCGCACAAATATGCTACAGCCCACAGCTGGTTCTCAAAAAAAACTCCTCTTAGTAAATGCCAAAAAATGAAATCCATGCTGTTCGGATCTAAGCCCTTTCTGGCCCAAACTAAAAACCATGCCCCTTTATACGCATTCTCACCCCAGACGGCTCAGCCCTGGAGGATGTCAACAGTTACAAATACTTAGGAGTACTGCTCGACCCCTCCCTCACTTTCAATGAGCATGCAAATTCCCTTGTCAGAAGGTTCCATCAAAAGTTAGGTGCCACCTATAGATTCAGGCAACACCTCACCCCTGAAGCCAGACTAACCATTGTCCAGGGTAATCTTCTCCCTATTCTTGACTACTGCTTCCCTATTTATGCCAGGACCTCAGCTACTGCCATGGCTAAACTCTCCACTGCCTACAACAGCACCTGTCACTTTGCTTAATTGGCCCCATTCACCCACCACTGTACCCTGTATAATACCCTTGGATGTCTACCGCTACAAAGTCACTTTTACCTAGCCCTCTGCTGCATGGTAGACAATGTCATGTGCACTGCTCCAGAATACCCTCAACTGTCCTTCTGAAAACCAGAATGCTCCTCCACAACCTCTGCTGTAATGGTGCTCCCCCTCTAGCTGTTCCTAGGGTATCCACCAACATGAGTAGCAGAGCTTGATCTGCGGCTGCCCCTTTGCAGTGGAACAAACTGTCGGATGAACTCTGTTCCATTGACACACACTCCAGTTTCAAGTCCCACCTTAAAGTCTGGTTCCTGGCAAACTCATCCTGCCGCTGCTCCCTGGGGTCTGACATCAACCCACACTTGTCAACTCCCCAGCCCAGGGGTTACCCACCTACCCACACTAGTCAACTCCCCTGCCTACAACTGTTATATTGTGTTTTTCATAGTAATATTTGACTCCCTTGCTTGTACATATTGGCTCAGATATTCAAAAGGGTTGCACATGGTGCAACAGTGTTGCTCCATGCACAACCCACCGATGCACCCCAGTGCAGTATTCAAAAGGGAAAAGTGCGCAGCATAAATCCCGATGTGCTGGAGTGCATCAGTAATGTATGCAGGCGCAGGTGGGGGGGCGTGCCCAAGCATACCCTGCACAGCCCGATATTCAGCCTGGGATGTGCAGAGCCATGCATGCGCAACCCCTACCTGCGCCAGCACAAAGTTGATCCAAAAAAAAAAAGGAACAACTGATGGCCACCCACAGGTGAGCTGCCGCATTGCAGGGTGCAACACGGCAGCTGCCACCTGTGGGTGGCCACCAGAGTTCCGGCTGCACCTGGCGGCACCCCCCATGCCTGATTGCGGGCATTTGTAAAAAGAAAGATTAACGTCCGAAATTCCTGGTGGTCCAGTGGACCGCTGTCCGCCCGATCGTGGGCATTTGTAAAGAAAGAGAAATAAATGTCCAATATCCCTGGTGGTCCAGTGGACCGCTATCTGCCTGATCACAGGCATTTGTAAAAAAACAGAAATAAATGTCCAATATCCCTGGTGGTCCAGTGGACCGTTGTCTGCCTGATCATGGGCATTTGTATAAAAAAGATGAATAACGCTCAATATCCTGGTGGTCCAGTGGACTGCTGCCCATCAATCCGAGCTAAGTAATAACAGATAGCAATATCCCTGGCGGTCTAGTGTACCCCACCCACCCACCCACTGAATCACTGCCCCACTCCCCATCAGCTGGTGGGTGGCACACTTACCCACCTGCCGCCACTGCCCACCAACCGACACCTATCTGGAATGTGTAGTACGGCACAGGTTGCACACCCATTGGCTCACGCTCTGAACCAATGGACGTACAGCCCTACTGATGGTGTCAGTCGGTGGGCGGTGGGGCGCCAGGCTGGTGGGGTGTTGCCACCCGCCGGTTGACCAGGGGGGATTGGGGAGGTGGGATTCAGTGGGCAGGTGGGGTAGGGGGCTACACTGAACCACCAGGGATATTGGGTCTATCATGTTATTACTTAGCCCGCAATCGGGCGGGCAGCAGTCCACTGGACCACCAGGGAAATTGGGGCTATCATGTTATTACTTAGCTCGTGATTGAGCGGGCAGTGATCCACTGGACCACCAGGGATATTGGGCATTATTCATCTTTTTTATTCAAATGCCCAGGATTGGGCAGACAGCGGTCCACTGGACCACCAGGGATATTGGACATTTATTTCTCTTTCTTTACAAATGCCTGCGATAGGCCAGATAGTGGTCCACTGGACCACCAGGGCAATTGGTGCTATCATGTTATTACTTAGCCCGTGATCGGGCAGGCAGCGGTCCACTGGACCACCAGGGATATTGGATTTCCTTGTTATACTGCAGCCATCGATCGGGCTGTGGAGCACATTGCCAGCTGCAGGGGGCATCAGTCCCCGACGGCTGCTGCCTGGCAGGGCGCCAGGCTCAAGTCGTCGGGGATGGGCGCACCTGCATGCAAATGGGGCCATAATGACATGCAAATGGCCCCATGTGTGCATTGCATAGATTATGGCCCCATTTGCATGTCAAGTTTTGAATATCTCAGTTGCTGTGCATAGCGCAATGGAACTTGTGCTAGCACATCCCCATGCTCCACTCTGACCACTTGTGCTGGCGCAGTGCCACTGCACCATGCACACTGCGGGTGGCCAGGGTGCGATATTCAATGCTGCTGAGCCATGGTGCAGCTCCACTGAATATTGCCCAGTCCACACCCCTGCGCAGCCAAGTTGAGCTGTGCCCAAGCTTGCTCCACAGCTTGGTGCAGTTTGAATATCTGGGCCATTGTGTGTGTGTGTGTGTGTGTGTATCTCTCTCTCTCTCTCTCTATATATATATATATATATATATATATATATATATATATATATATTATTTATTTATTTTTTACTGAGAATTCTGTGTATTACTTGCTCACTGGGCGATGCAGTTTCACATTGTACACTGTGTCTATGATTTGTTTGTTTGTACCAAGTCTTCTCATGTCTGATATTGAAACCTTGGATTCACTGTTCTCAAATGGACCTATGTGTCAAACCTGTATATTGTGCTTACTATTGTTGCTTTTATCAAATCTGTTTCATGTGTATTACTCTTACTTTGTACTCCACTGTCACCCTGTGCCATGTGTTATGGCCTGGGTCATGCCTGAAAACGGTCCCTGAGATCAATGCACTCACCCGGTTATCAAAGTCATAAATAAATAAATAAATAACATTTACTTGCTGTGGGGGGAAACCATTCAAGATGGCCACCATTTTCCTTTTACTGTTTTCATTTAGAGAGACCAGTACAAATAAATTATGTATTTAAATAACAAACACCTGTACCTAGCTAAAAGGACATGTTCAGCTAGATTCTTGTGTTTATTTCTTTAAAAAGTTGCCGTAACTACATTTTCTGGGCACCCCAAAATGCAGTGTGCCCAGCTTAATGAGAGGAGCCATTGACCTGCAGTCACTGTATGAGAACAGCGGGAATTTCTTGACTTCTGTAGCTGCAGGTTGCAGTGAGAACAATGAGCTGCCATTTCTCCGTTGTGTAGTGGTGCACCCGCTTTCATATCACTTTCAGTATGTAATGTTGCCCTGGTGTCTAGTGGCACCCCCACCCACTGATTGCTATGCCCATAATTAATAGATATTTTTCTGACATCCAGTGGCAGCCCCACCCTCCAATTATGTTCCGTGTAATTAATTGATATTTCCCTGCTATCTAGTGATTGATCAGTCAATGAGTGCATACTATGTACTGTACACATTTATTGACAGTTCAGTTGGTGGCTGGCTGTGGTGGTGTGAGAGGGGGCTGTGCCAGTTGCTTGCCCAGGTCAGGTTGAGGGGGAGCAGGGTAGTTGGTCACTACGTGTTGAGGTGGGGGACAATGGACTACCAGGACATTTATTATATTGGGTCAGGACATCAATCAGAGAACAGTGGAGGGAAAACTGGACCACCAGGGATTATACATGAACTACTGGGGAGGGGATTAGGCTAGGGAGGGATCACTAGACCACCAGGGTATGTGAAATAAATACCATGGAAGGGATCATGGATAGGGAAGGACCATTAGATCACCAGGGTGTGACAGAAATAATAGAAAAGGAATTGGGGATAGGGAGGGACCACTAGACAACCAGGGTGTGTGAATGAAATACAGAAGAAGGGATCAGGAGGGACCACTAGACCACCAGGGTGTGTGAATGAAACACCTGGGAGGGGATAGGGAAGGACAACAAGACCACCAGGGTGCATGAAAGAAATACCGCAGAAGGGATCAGGGAAGAGGGACCACTGGACCATCAGTGTGTGTGAATGAAATACAGAGGAAGGGATCAGGGATAGGGAGGGACCACTAGACCACCAGGGTGTGAAAGAAACACAGAGGAAGGGATCAGGGAGCGGGAGGGACCACTAGACTGCCAGGGTACCCAGCTCTTGACAGTATGCAGACAGATCTGTGCACTGTTAAGGGCTGGGTTTCAGAAGTGTTAAATGGTGCCGCTACTGACATTTTTGAATATTGTGCTGTGCTGCATATGCATGAGGAAACCCTCATTTGCATAGGCATGGCACAATATTGTACTGGACAGTGCTGTCAGTGGTGAGTGGTGCATCTGTGCTCTTTGAATATGGGCACGTCCCTGACAGCTGGCACTATTACAAGTTAGCATGGCACAAACCCAGCTGTGCTAACCTTTTGAAAATGGGGCCCCTAATGTTTAACTTATTGATTTGAAGCACATGTTTCAAAACAGTTCACACATCCCAGAGAGTAATAACTTTTAGTTTTCACCTGCTCTTTCTAAATCTCTCAGTTATAAAAAGGCTTGCAAATAAGCTCATGATTATTCATGAGCTATGAGGTGACCCTAGGAGTCCAAGCCACATTCCTTTACACTGCTGTTTTGAAGTGCTTACTGAGCATGATCAGAACTCAAAATGTTAAGATTTAATAACTGTGGAATGCATTCATATTTTTTTTTGCAAATAACTTTATTTTCAAGAGAACAGGTTTTAACATAAGCACATAAGAAAAGCACAAAACAAAATTCCATCATGGCTAGGCAAACACAGACATGTTCATATTACAATAATCATAAGTAACATAAAAAAAACCCCTAAGAATAAGAAACCCCCTCCCACCCTGCAGCAGCCCCCTTTACCATAGCCCAATTGCACCTATGACAGAAATTATATAAACAAATTAGACCCTTGTAAGGACTCATGTAAAAATTCAGGTACAGATTCATGGCACAGCCCTTAACCATTACAATACCAAACGTTGTGAAAAGGAGGGAGAGAAGAAAAAACATGAACCTGTAAAAATAAGCCGAAGAAAAGAAAATACTGAAAGATACTATGCCCCCCCATTTAAGCATGGTGATAAAACTAGCACCTTAACAGAGAGTCACCTGACAGAATAAATATATAAAAGGGGTCCTAGGCCTTGACAGGAGGAAAGGAGAAAGGAACTGGTGGGAGCTAATTCAATATCTAAATTTATCCTTAAGGATCGAGAAAAATTCACCCCAGCATTCCTGGAACCTCTCACCAGAGTGGGAGGACCAAGCTACACATCTTTCTGCATTTAGAGCGGTAAGAAATTCCGACCACCATTCTCTAAAAGAAGGTTCCCATTCCTCCTTCCAACGTCTAAGAATTACCAACTTTGTGACCAAAGCCACCAATGCCAACTGTAGTTTTTGAAAATAGGTAGGAACCAATGAGTACATACCTAAAAGACAAGTGTCCTCATCGAAGTAAGGGGCAATTTTAAGATACGGTGCAACCCACCTTTTGACCATGTCCCAGAGTTTGGCTATTCTGAGGCACGACCACAATTTGTGGTGTAATGTAGCAAGTTCAGTGCCACATTTCTTACATTCTGCAGAGGCCAGCCTCCCTATCCAATATAATTTACTTGGCGTAAAATATAAATTGTGAAGAATATTGAACTGAATGTTCCTCAATCGGTCTTGCTTAATTAAAAGATAATTGCCAGTCCAGATCGTTTCCCATATTTTATCTGGAAATCCTTGTTATAATAATTTTTCCAGTAATAAGCTATGGGGGAGAACTTTAGCACAACGTGCCTTATAATTCCCTTATACAATTTAGCTATTGCTTTCCGACCCCTAGACAGTGTCCAAAGGTTATTTAAAACTTCCCCCACATAATCCGATCATCGAGGTTTACCCAGAATACACCGACATATTTGAATTAACTGAAACCGATTTTTCAAGGACACTTTGAACTTCATTTGCAAGTTAGAAATAGATACCACCAAGTTTCCCGAAATAAAATCTATTAAGCATAACTCATTATGAGATCGCCCAAGGAAGGTGTTAACTGTTTTCTTATCTATTTTTAGGTTTGGATTATTAAACAAGGGTTGCTTCAGGTCTTTTGTAGTATGGATTTGAAGCAAAGAACATAATTGTTATAAAGCTCTCACATCCCACCTGAGAGGACAGTCTCTGAGTTTTAGTGGAATGTTTGACCATGGATTAAACAACAAAGCCACCACCACCAGGGCCATATTGCAAGAACAAGACTGCTAGTTATCCAAGAGCAACCATGAGGGGCTCTCCAGAATACTGGCCGTAGACGTAAACCAATGTAAAAATCTATTAGCATGAATTGCCAGGTAATAAACATAAAAATCTGGTAATTGTAGCCACCCCATTGCCCTAGGGTGGGTAAGTTTCCTATAGGCCCTACATGAGGCCTTCCCCTTCCATAGGAAATCCGAACATATCCTCTGAAGTGATAAAAAAAAGGATTTAGGGAGGTAAATGTTAAGATTATTAAGGGGGTCAAAAAATCTGGGCAAAATTGACATTTTCAGGACATTAGACCTCCCCCAGAAGGATAACGGTAAATCACTCCATCTTGCCAGATCTTCTTTAGTTGTTTTTATCAATGGGCCTAAATTAAGTTCCTTTAGTCTAGAAGTATCTTTAGAAATTTTGATACCCAGGTAAGTTAGGTACTCTTTCTCCCATTGGAGGCCCATACTTTCAATTAGGTCCCTCATGAGAAGAGGAGATAAGGAATATACCATATTTTTATTTTTATTGAGTTTGTAAGCTGAGAAATCACTAAATTGAGATATAATTTGGAGGGCACAGGGGAGGGACTGCCTGCTGCTCAAAATATGAAAAAGTAGATCATCAGCAAACTGGGATAACTTAAATTCCAAATGTTCTAACTGTATACCTCTTATGCCCTGTTCTAAATTGAGAACTCGAGCTAATGGTTCTATATACAAATTGAACAAATGGGGGAAAGAGGGCATCCCTGCCGCGTGCCTCGACAAAGTGGGAAGGTATCTGAAATATGATTATTGCACTGCAATCTTGCTGCTGGACAACGATACAAAACTCGGATTTGATCAACAAAGGACTGTGGAATACTAAATTTTGACAGGACCTCAAACAAGTATACCCACTCTACCCCATCAAATGCTTTTTCTGCACCCAGGGACACCAAGACAGCTTCCATCTTGGGGTCTCTGGATGCAGAAATCAGGTGGAATAGTTTCCTAAAATGATCTGATGAAGTACACCCCACCACAAACCCTGCTTGTTCAGGGCTTAACAGACATTTCCATACTCCCTCCAACCTGTTGGCCAACATTTTTGCATATATTTTAACATCAATATTCAGCAAGGAAATAGGCTGGTATTTGCTAATCACTGTGGGATCCTTCCCTGGTTTGGGCAAGAGAATTATTCTCACTTCAAATAGAGACTGGTCCTGAACTGGGAAGGAACTCCAGTAAGCATATAGCTGTAGCAGCAAAGGATTAAGATACTTTTTAAAAGTTTTGTAGAACAGGCCCGTAAAACCATCTGGGCCCGGTGCCTTATCTGGTTTTAAAGAATCGATTACCGTCGAGATTTCCTCCACAGTGATTGGGGCTGTTAAACGGGTCCGGCTATCTCCCAATAAGGTGGGCAAATCTGCCCTCTTTATAAATGCTGACATTTTTTTATAATGAGCACCCAATAATGGGTCCGGGGAATACAATGCCTTAGAATACTCTCTAAAGAGAGTTAGCATCTCCAGTGGGCTAACCACCAGAGAACCTGACTGAGGGTGTTTAATAGCTGCAATCCATTTTGATGTTGACTGTTGCTTTAGTTGCCAGGCAAGTAGTTTATTTGCTTTACTGCCCTGGCCAATATAAAAAGCTTTTAATAGAGAAGCCGACCTCTCTTCTTTCTCTAGTAAAATACTTGCATAGTGTGCTCTTAGCCTAGTGAGTTTCTGATCTTCTAAAGGTGAAAGGTTATCCACTCCCTTATTTTCCAAACTCTTAATTCTCTGCAAACAATTACTAGTTTGACAAGTCTTTTTCCTTTTTGTACTGTAACAATACGTATTAGTCCCCCCCCCCCCCATGTAGTTTTTAAAGCTGCCCAGACCAGATCCACAGCAGGGATTGATTTATAATTAACCTTAATGGAGTCCTGCAAAAATTGTTGGAATCTTAAAGTAATTTTTTTGTCCTTTAATAAACTATTATTTAATGACCACGTATGCGACCTGATAGGAACGTTGGGTATTTCTAAATAAACTAGTATTAAGGAGTGGTCGTAAATTACCCGAGCTAGTATTTTGGATTCGGTCTTACAAGAAATTAGCTGATGACTGACTAAAAAATAACTAATACGAGAGAAACTTTTGTGTACTGGGGAAAAAAAAGTAAACTGTTTACCTGATGGATTAAGTAATCTCCAAGGGTCTATAAGACCCAATGAGGAAATAAATTTCCCTAAAGCATTTTGAGCTGAGGATAGTCCCACCCCTCTAAGATAAGTACGGTCTAGATCACTTACTTGAACTAAATTCCAGTCCCCAAAAATTATAATAGGATATTGCAAAAAGGGGGCCAATACCTGTGCTAAATGTATAAAGAAGGAAGGGGTTTCCACATTAGGGCCATTAACTGATCCTAATACTATATCAAGGTTTCCTAATTTACCTACAACAAAGATAAACCTCCCCTCAGGATCACTAACAGTATCTACCAGAGTAAAGGGTAGTTTTTTGGCTAGCAACAAGGCCACACCCCTCTTACTAGAGCTAAATCCCACTCCAAAAACTTGGCCCACCCAGCTCTTTTTAAAGAACTTTAGCTGTTCTGGAAGCATGTGCATTTCTTGGAGAAACACTATCATAGGGTGAAATTTAGCAAGATAGTTTAGAATAACATTTTTTCCTGTTGTCTTTCCCCCCATCAATGTTCCACGAAAGAAGATTCAGACCGTTGAGCATAGATTAATGCATGGTTGTGCCATGTAATGGAAATGGTTTGAAGGGCTGTACTGCTACCAGCCCCCTTCCAAGAAAAAAAAAAAGCTACCCAAAAAACACCCCCCAAACACACTAAAACTAAGCTAGCTAACAAAATCCTTGAACTATATACAAATCTCCTCTCCCGGGCCCTAAGCCTCCTCCCTTCTTCATGGTCCATGATACTCTCAAAGGGAGAGCCCCGCTCTAACACCTCCCCAACCTCTAAAAAGGAAAAAAACATAGGAATAACTTCTGTCACACCCTCCATCATCCCACCAGTATAGACTTCCCCTCCACCAGGTGTAAAAATGGTTCAAAAGATGGGATGTTATATACCACAACTCAACACTAGCTAGGTAACAAAACTCCCTCTGTGAGCATATAAACAAGAAAATAAAATAAGCACCCTACTTCCCAGCAGAGATAATCGCTGGAATTTGTACATCCTGGCATTGACTAGATCTCAAGAATCTAATAAAAAGAAAACTCCTGAAAGACAAACACTGTTATGAACAAAGCTTAGGATCCTGTTAGGGACTATGTTCCCATAAAGAACCTTGTAGTTCCAAATATAAAGGTGGCTCCAAGAAAGTTTTTTAAAACCTACTGCAAGCTCAGTTAAAGCTCATATCTAAAGCTGCCTCATAGACTGTGAATCCCATGTCTGAATAGACTGTACATGCTGTACAATATGCCAAAATGATTAACTAGACTAGTAAAAAAGGACCAAAAATGAAACAAAAAAAAACAGCAAAACTGTATGAGACTGGACTGTCTCAGCTGGGATTCCTATTGCTTAATTTCATTTATCTCCCAAGGAATTACTATCCGGTACCCCTGTAAATCCAAAAAAAAAGAAGAATTATACCTAGCTCCCACCGAGCTTATACCACACTGCTGCATATAGAAAGCTTAGTTATAAAATCTAGAGCTATTTCAACGACTGGGAATGGTAAAGGGAAAACAGACAGAGGACAAAGGTACAAAAAAACCAAAGAACTTCGTTTAAAGATTCTGGCAATAAACGCTTGCCTATTATAATAATAATAATAATGATAAAATTTATTTAATTAAGCGCCTTTCAAATTTTTTCAAAGCGCTGTACATAAAAACATGAGAACACCAGCATAATCAATACATACAATAGAACTACACAACAAATATTACCAAGCTAAAATAACCAATTACAACATAGCAGGAAATGCCTTCTCCCATGAAAAAGACTTTAAGGCCTTTTTAAAACTTCCCACCGTCATACTCTCTCGGAGCTGACGGGGCAGAGAATTCCAGAGGGTAGGAGCCACAAAACCAAAGGCACGGGCTCCAGAGGACTTCAAATTTACCCTCGGAATCTCCAGCAACCCCTCGTCAGCTGAGCGGATCTGTCTCAGAGGGGTGTAGGGCACCAGAAGCTCTTTCAAATAGTTGGGACCTAGACCGTGTAGGGCTTTGTAGGTCAAAAGACTCACTTTAAAGGTGATCTGCCACTGTATTGGCAGCCAGTGCAGAGTGCGCAGCACTGGGGTAATATGGGACCTTCTTGAAACCCCAGTCAACAAACGTGCTGCCGCATTCTGCACTAGGTACAAGCGGCAGATATCAACCCCAGAAAGTCCTAGGTAAAGGGAGTTACAGTAATCAAGACGAGATGTCATGAAGGCGTGGACCAAAACCGGCAGGTCGCAAGGTGGAACCAGGTGCCTAATCCTGGCGATGTTTCTAAGAGGAAAAAATGCAGTCTTGACAACTGCAGACACCTGATAATGAAGGGTCAAACCAGTGTCAAGCTCCACACCCAGGTTACGCACCCGTTCAGAGGTAGGGATCTGGTCTACCCCCAGAATTAATCCAGAGGGGGAACCCGCCATTAAACCCTCAACCCCGCAACCGGGGTCCACCACAACCTCGGTCTTTCCCGGATTCAGCTTCAAACCACTGGTATTCATCCAGTCTTGGATATCAGCGAGGCAGTTATTCAGCACCGAGATAGCACTAACCCGGTCGGGTGCAAAAGACAGGTAGAGCTGGGTATCATCAGCGTAGCAGTGAAACCTCAGCTCAAACAATCTTACAATGTCTCCGAGGGGTAGCATATATACTGCGAATAACATGGAGGAAAGCACCGAGCCCTGAGGTACCCCACAAGGCAGAGAGAAGGCCCTGGATGAATACAAACCCGAGACCACTCTCTGCATTCTCCCCTTGGGGTAAGATGAAAACCATCTGAGGACCACACCCGATAGTCCACAAATGGACCTCAGGCGTTCGAGCAAAACCCCATGATCCACAGTATCAAAAGCTGATGACAGATCAAGGAGAACCAGAATAGAGTGGTGTCTCCGATCTCTCGCCATCAGGAGATCATTGAGCACTCGAACTAGAGCAGTCTCAGTGCTATGCCTCTTACGAAAACCAGACTGGAGAGGTTCGTATAAACTATGGATGGTCAAATGGTTATCCATTTGCGCCGCCACAACTTTCTCAATAACCTTCCCCACAAAAGGGAGGTTAGAGATTGGTCAGTAGTTTGCTAGGTCATCCAGGTCTAAAGAAGCTTTCTTCAGAAGGAGAGTCACCACCCCTTCCTTGAGAGAGCTAGGGAAAACTCCCATCTCTAAAGAACACCAGATAATCTGAGCAAGGACCTGGCTGATAATCTCACTACAACCCCTAATCAGGAAGGTAGGGCCCAGATCTAAACTACAACATGTTGGGCGCATCTCACGGACAATCCTCATAGTGTCTACGAGATCCGGTAGGTTAAAGGAACTCCAGGAAACTCCGGGCTCTGCGACAAAACACTGATCAACTGCAACAACCTTAGAGTGAGGTCGAGGGCACTGCCTCCGAATGTCTTCCACCTTATTCGCAAAGAATCGAGCGATCTCCTCGCAATCAATTTGCGTAAAAGCTCGACGGATCTGCTGACAGACTGGGTTGCACAGTCTGTCAACAGTTCTGAAGAGCTGAGCTGGTCGATTCTGAGTGACAGAAATTTCTCTGGACAGGAATTCTGCCTTCTTATGGGAAATTGCTGTTTGGTAGAGCTTATAATGCTCTAACAAAATGAGATGGTCAGCATCCGAGGCAGTCTTCCTTCAATGACGCTCCAACCTACGCCCCAACCTCTGCAGCCCTCTCAATGCCCCATAGAACCATGGGGCAAAAGGACGGCGTGGAAGGGGCGAACATGGGCTGGTGCAATCTGATCAAGTGCAGCCGAAATGGCCCCATTATAGGCCACTACCAGCTGCTCAGGATCAGTGCATGACTCGTCAAACAACGAGAGGTCAATAACCGCCATCAGGTCTTCAGGGACAATGTCCCACAATGGGCAGTATCTGACCAACTCCACAGGGGCCGACCTACCCAGGAGAGCCTCAAAATTGAACCCAACTGAGTAATGATCAGACCAACCGACTGGTTCCACCACCAAGTCGGAAGCCTCGATCCCCAGGAGGAAAACCAGGTCAAGAGAGTGACCTCCTTTGTGTGTAGCTGTGGAAACAACCTGTGTAAAGCCCAGAGATGTCATCACCTGGAGGAAATGTTGACCAAAAAGCGAAGATTCATCATCGACCCACGCATTGAAGTCGTCCAGTACCATCAATCTGGGTGACTCCAAGGCCATGTTGGCGGCAAAATCTGCTATTTCCTGCAGGAAAAGCTTCTCATCCCCTGGTGGATGGTAAATGAGGGCAATCCTGCACCCCACACCAGCTACCACAGTGCACTCAAATGATCTAGACTCCTCAACTGGTATGCCAGTAAGGCCCAATTCAGTCTTAAAACAGACCGCCACCCCCCCCGGGATCCAGTCTCGGGTGGTATATAACCGAGAACCTGGCGGGAATGGCAGCCTCTAAAAACGGGGCCGCATTCCCATCCAACCAGGTCTCGGTAATGCAAGCCAGATCTGCCCTTGCGACAAAGTCTGCAATAAGACCAGTCTTATTGCAGACAGATCTGGCATTGCACAACAGTGCCCGAGTTGGACGAGGATGACGAGTTGTCCCAACCACTTGCCCTCTAGAACAGGAGGTGCCCTTGGGTATGGGAACCAGAACGGGATTACCACGCTCCAGAAGCTATTTCACCCCAGGGCGTCTTCTAGGCCTAACCACCCCTATGGGAGAGCACCGCTCACTCCACTGTCCACAACCCCCCACGCCCCCCCAATTCCCCCTCCCACTTCGCACAATCCCTAGTGCACGACACCGATGATAAACATGAACGGGCAAGGGGGACAAGAAGAAGGGGCTGAGGGCATGGAGAGCGGAGGCCGAATAACATAGGACAGGTGGAGCCAGCCAGCACATCAGGCTGCTCAAAGGTTAAAACAATAAATAAAATAAGTAAAACAACACTACAATCAACCTAACACTAAAAAAAAAAAAAAATAAATTAAACTAAACCAATACTCTAATACAAAATCTATTAAATTATTTTATATCCACAAACCCTCTCACGGCCTGGGGACATTAATAAAATAATAAAACTAAGACTAATAACAAAATAATGAATAGAGGGAATAATTTAAAAACCACCCTCCTGGACTCTCTCACTGAACCGGAAAAGGTGGAATATAAGATGGAATCAAGCACTCTCACTGCATAAATTATCCCTCAAATAAAGTAACTACAAACAATGCACAATACAAAATAAAATAACATCAACAAATAAAATTCAGTATCCAGAGGACCGTCATTCACCATCCACATCAGCTGGGCTAAAATAAGGACCACCAGCGGGCCGCAGGAACCGGCCAGCCCAAAAAGATCGGTGACCCACTACTTCCACTCCGGAGGAGGACAACCCCCTGGCCGGCCGCCCCAGGAGTGTAGAGGAGGGAAAAATTAAGGACCGGCCCTCCAGCCAACCCCACTTCCCTCCACTGTGTGGAACACCAACCTAGGGCCACCAGAACACTGCAAGCCCAACTAATAGGCCAAATGAAGTCAGTTGCTCCAAGAACGTTTATATAGTCACAATGACAATAAACAAACCCAAAATCACTTATCTTGCAGGATCTCTTCGGGGCCACTCCTATAAATACGTAAGGAATAATTAAGGGCCAGACTTCTTCAATTCATGCACAGGTTTAGATATGAGGGCAATCTTCATTAAGTAGATGGAGAAATATAGTCAAAAAGATCCAATCCAGCCGTATTCTCATCAAATGGGTGACCTTTACACGCTTAAAATTTCCAACACTTCACAATACTGGCCCCAATATCGTTAAAACATCCAATAAGCCAAAAAGTTCCAGAGGGATTCCAGACTCGAAATTCTGATCCAGATCCCGGAAGAACCATCCACCAGGCCGCAGGTTCCAGCCAGAAATTCAAGAGGCGACTACCCAGGCTATAATAGTGGCCCACTACCTCGACTCCAGGTTAAATCAGCCCCCTGGCCGACTATACCCGGAGTCTAGGGGAATAGGATCAGTGGGCTAGCCCTCCAGCAAGCCCTGATCCCAGCCCCTGTGTGGGTCACTAACCCTCTAGCACCTCAGGAAACCAGCAGGTCCAGCTAAATCCACAGTCAAAGCAGGTCACTAAAACATAACTTATAGCCCATCACTCCAGAAAAGTAAAGACTGCAGGATCCTTTACTATCTCCATAGACTTAATGATTCCGAAGAACAGTGCATTCAAACTCCTTAGTGAGTTTGTCCCCAGCAACTCTTGACTCCTCCAGATCCCATTCAATGTGCAACTAATCCTCAAAAGTGCTGGGGAAGGTCGCACTCAGGGAATGTAACATTGACCAAATCTCCACACTGAAAGGCAGCCGTTAAGCCGTTAAGGACCAGCCAAGTTCTTACAGCAGACCAGAATGCCAAACCAAACAGTGCCCTGGAGTCCCGACCAAGTGCGTCAACCGTGAATACTCAGATCACAGTTAAAATGTGGTAACAGTAAGGTAAGTGCCGGGAAACATAAACATGCAATGTTTAGGTACTCAGCGGCTTCTTAGCGCCCACCCGAATTTAGTTTCAACACACGAATGCACTCAAATAAAACGACGGGAATAAAAACAAAACCTTAAGTCCTGCACTTAAAATGTCAAAAGTACTTTAAAAACAACAAAAACAGCCAAACAAAAACATAAAAATAAGAACACATCAAGCAGCAGTCTGACAGCTAGCCCAGCGTGGCCGCCATCTTTTTTTTGTATCTTAATACCACCACTGAGAACACTCTATTAATCAGAAAGTATTTGGCACCATCTAGTGGACAGACTGAACAACAGTGTTCACAGCAGCTTCTTACTTAAATTATCTAGAGTGTAAATAAAAGCAAAGAATTAGACTTAAAATAATAACTATGCGATGTTGCCTCTACAACTGTGCTTTGCTTTCTCTAGTAGGTAACTTCATGTAACTCTCTAGCAAACCATTAAATACACCAGAGCCGCACAGAGACGATTAAACAATGCAGTAGCACTCTAACTCTTCTTGAATGTTCTTTATAACTGACTTTTCAGTCCCACATACAATCACACTGCATCTTCCTCATTTAGGGAACAAGTCAGAGTAACTTTTTCTTAGAGTCTTTATGGCATCTTCCGCTGACTCAAAACGCTTGACACCTTCTGTTAAGGAAACTTCTAAACGGGCTGGATATAGAAGACAAGACAATGCTTTATGCCAGCTGCCCACAGCTTTGAAGTGATGGGAAGAAATAAAGCTTTTAACTGGTGAGTTTTCAATGTTAAATCTGGCACCAGCCTCAGTTTTTTACCCTCCCAAAGAATAGCCAATAGCTTTCTAGCTTCCTTGTGGATGAATTCCCGGTCTAAGTAATTTAATAATTTGAAGATAATTGGCCTAGGCGGGTCAGCTGGGGAAGGTTTTGCCCTAAGAGATCTATGTGCTCTTTCAATAATAAACTCTGGGCCATTCGGAGAGGGACCCACAGTTTTCTTCAAAAACCACTGTAAAAACTGTATTGTGCTAGGGGCCCTCTTCACCTTCGGGAAGGCCTATCAGCACTAGATTATTCCTCCTGTTCCTCCCTTCCAGGTCTTCAAAATGATCCTCCAGTTTATATAAACTCCTTTTTATTTCCACCACCTCGGGCTCCATCTTATCTTGTTTTCTTTCTATAGAGGCTGCTCTGGCTTCTGCATCAGTAACTCTGCGGGCTAGCTGTGTGAGCGCTGGCTTAAAATCGGCTACATCTTCAATTAACTTTAACAAAGCCTCTTTAATAGTTGTTAGCTCTGAATAGATATGTGAGGACGAGAGCTCCTCTGGAGGGATTTGGGGAGAAGAGCTATGACGAGGGCGCTTGACCTCTGAGTCTTGTGTGGCCTCCTCGGCTAGTTGCTGTGTAGACATGTTCAAAAGAATGCCTGACTTCAAGTACCAACAAAACACTGCCTCTGCAATTCCCGGTTACTTAACTTTTCATAAGATAAAAAAACAAATGTGATAAGCGGGCGTTTATAGCAATTTAGGTCGGTGAAAGACCGGTGCTGCGACGAACATGTCCTATCCCTTGCACAGCATCACGTGACTCTCGGAATGCATTCATATTTTTCACCACCCCAGCGAAAGGCATCTCTGTGGGCCAAACCCTTTCTACCCTGAAAATTTCAGACCAAAATTCCAAACCATCTAGGTGCCTGCGATGGCAAAAAACAGCAATTTTAATTTTTTTTTCACTATCCATATCTCAGAGTCTGTATATCTGACCAGGACATAATTTGGAACATCAAGAGATCTACTCCATAAGACCAAATATACAAAATGCTGTGCAAATGTGTTGAATGGTTGCAAAGATATTAAAGTGCAAAATGTAACACTCACTACAGCAAACTATTGGGCAGTCACTGAATAATGCAAGTGTTCCATTATAAATTATATACGTACTCTGGTTAGAACGAATCCCTCCTGCCATCTGTAAGGTAGTCAATAAATTATACAAGTTCCATTATAAATTATAACATGCACAGAACATTTTTTAAATCTGTGAAATAAAAAAAATCATCATAAACTTTTTTTAAAAACATTATCCTCTATTATTGTGACTGCATTTGGACATAAAGTAGTCCCTTTTTGTTAAACCATCTAACTCTTATTTTGGTAATAGTTACAGTATGTTTAACTTAGTTTAGATAGTTTTTGTTAACTGGGAAATGATGACTAGGCAATTCTGCCTATTTTCAGCCTTACCCAGGGGGTTGGGTGGTACAGATACAAACCAACTGAAATTGAACCAGAACAAACTGTTGGTGATATTTTCAGTGAAACAGGGAAACTTGGCCAGGACACTTGGGAAATCCCTCTACTCTTTTTGATAAGTGCCATGGGATCTTTAACATCCACCTGAACAAACGGACATGATCTCAGTTTATCATCTTATCTGAAAGATGACATCTCAGAAGTGCAGCATCCTAGTCATGATCCACTATAGTGTATGTATTGGAATTTTTCTCCAACTGGCTTGGGTAGGGATTGATCCCACAACCTTCTGATCTTCCAGCCCCAGAGGTGAGTGTGCAACCAGCTTAACCACTGACACTAACAGACTAATTTACAAACAGCAATGAGAATATCTTGGTACATTATAAAGTTCACTTACATTTTTCTTACTTAGAGGTGCAGTCTCCTATTTTAGTAGTGGTGACTGCAGTATAGTACCTAATATGTAGATGTGCATAACAAGGCAAAAAGTGAGTAACCTACTGTGGGCATTGCCAGAAAGTGAATAACCTATTGTGAGTATCCCCAGAATGTCTGATCACCTACTGTGGGTGTGCCTAAAATGTGATTGCAGTAGTTTTTGAGACAGTAACTGACAGTTTTCCTGTGGTCTGATTAGCTCAGAACAGATACCTGTTGAATAATACCTAATATATAGATGAGCATAACAAGGCATTGTGCGTACACTATACATTTGTCTTCTGTTTGCATTACTCAGAGGGTCAGTCTCTTATTTTTGTAGTGGTTACAACAATATAAGATCTTAGATGTTTATTTTCAAAATGAAGCATTTTTTAAGGCCTGTAACTTTATAGTGCAGTACATATTTTTTGTCTGTCCCTGTAGCTTGGGGAGGGATGTTAATTGTCTGGCCTGGGGCCTTAGCAGAGCTACTGCTAACTGAAGGTGGGGCTGAGTCAGAGTTGGTAGCTGGTTCCCTTGTGGATGCTCATAAAGAACTGGAAGGGGAAGGAATCAGTCTCATTTCAGGGAAGTAACTGTTGATTTTCACTGATTTTACTGCTGTTGTTTCTTTTGTAGATTATTGTTTTCAATTGGTACCAGGGTGCTTTCTGACTTACTTTAGAAAGGTACCTATGTGGGGGATTCTGCTGGTGCAGCTGAGTGTCTCTGGAAGGTTCTGTTGGTGAATCTGATTGTCTGGTGGTCAGGAGAGAGTAATCAGAATCATTTCAGTGTATATCATGAGTAATTGGATTCATTTCATTGCAGAACCTACTTATTGCTGGTTTTAATTAGATTATACTGCTTATTTCACTTGGGCTATGGTTCTGCTTATCTTGTTTGTTTTTTTTATAAGCAAGTAACTTTATAGTGCAGGAATTTTTTTTGTCTATCGTTGCAGCTAGGGAGATCAGTGCTAATTGTCTGGCCTGGGTACTCATCAGAGCTACTGTTAACTGGAGAAGGGGCTGAGTAAAGGCACTTTTACACACAGGTTTATGTAACGGAAATGCGGTTGCCCCTAAGGGATAAACTAAATTGTCAGGGGGATCCCAAAAGAAAGAGGGGAAAGGGGAGTACGTGGATTTATTTGCTCTAGTGGATAAGGAGTCGGTGAAGAGGTACGCGCAGAAAGAGACTGCAGGAAAATCTAAGATGGCGGTGGCTCTGGTGATCGCTGGAAACAAGGTAGAGGAGACAAGTTACAAGAGAAAGAGTATAGAGGCCTGGCAGGCAGGGTTCTCGATATTCAGTGCCATCATGCTGGAGAAAAAAACAGACCTGGCCATCCCGCTGCTAACGTATGCCATCACTATAAAAGATGCCTACAAGGCTAGGATGGGGATAGGTTGGCTAAAGTATGATGAGGCCTTCCTGCAGAGAATGGCAGCCAGAGGGGAACTGAGGTGGGATTCGACCCATTCTGAACTATGGGTAAGGAGCCTAGCAGGATTTACAGGAGTGGGAATAGGGAATAGACAAGGAGGAGGTGGACTGCAAGAAAAAGCGTGTTGGAGTTTCAACAAGGCATCATGCTCCTGGAGTAATTGCAAATTCAGGCACATTTGTTCAAAATGTGCAGGTCAGCACCCGGTGACCTGGTGCAGAGGAATGGGAGACAAGAAAAATGGGCAATGGGGAAATGGGCAGCCATTTTAATGGGGAAGGGGGGGATACCAAATGGGGAGAGGGAAGGGATTTCAAGGAAGAGATGGTTTGGGAATGGAGGTATGGGGAACCAATGAGAGGGTAGGAACGGTTTGGGGGAGGTTTTAGGCTGGCCAGAATGCCAGTCAGGGTGGGAGTGCTAAATGAATGCATGAAGGGATACCCAGAGGAGAGGACAGGACAGGACAGATGCTAGTGGAAGGCTTAGAAAAGGGATTTAGTTTAGAATATCAAGGGGGGAAGGAAGGCACAAGAGCCAAAAACCTGTCGGAGGGAGGACATAGCTTTCAAAAAAATAAGAAAAGAAATAGAAGCAAGGAGGATAGAGGGACCATTCTGGACACCCCCATTACCCAACCTGTGGGTTTCCCCATTGGGCATAGTGCCCAAGAAGCAACAAGGGGAATTTAGGCTAATTCATCACCTGTCTAACCCAGAAGGGACCTCGGTGAATGACCTTATACCAGATGAGTGTAGCACAGTTTTGTATGCAACTCTGGATCAAGCAGTGGAGTTGATCAGAGCAAAGAGGGGGCCTGGGTAGCAAAGTCCGATATAGAATCAGATTTCCCACTAATACCAGTCCGGAAGGAGGATTGGGACCTGTTGGGATTCTGCTTCCAAGGGTCCTTCTACTTTGACAAGGCAATGCCTACGGGCTGTTCCACAGCCTGTGCCAAGTTTGAGGCATTCGGCTCCTGGATACAATGGGCATTTGGGAACTGATACAGACAAAAGGCAATGGTGGACTATTTGGATGATTTCCTCATGATAGGGGGATGTGAGAAAGAGGTAAGAACAATGCTTTTGGACTTTGAGGAGATGTGTGAGCAGTTAGGGGTACCCTTGGTGGGAAATAAAACAGAAGGTCCAACCAGGAAGCTGGAATTCCTGGGGATTGAGATTGATGTAGATTAGCAAATCTTCAGATTACCACAACAGAACGTGGCCAGGCTCAGGGCTTTGCTACAAGAGGTAAAATGTAGGAGGAGAGTTCCCCTGAGGCAGGTTCAGCAGCTGTTGGGGCACTTGAACTTTGCATGCCGGGCAGTTGCACCAGGGAGGATGTTCACCAAGAGGTTAGCCAGGGCAACAGTGGGCAAAAAGCATCTGAACTATTGGGTAGACATATCACGAGGGATTAGACAAGATTTGGAAGTGTGGGAACAATTCTTAAAGGAATACAATGGGTGACATTCTGGCAGAAAGAGTGGCTAGGAAATAATGATCTGGATCTATATACGGATGCATCTGGGGCTATTGGGTTGGGGGCTTATTTCTGAGGGAGATGGATAGCGGAGGTGTGGATGGATTCTTGGAAAGAGAAGGGGTTGCTAAAGGACATAACTTTACTAGAGATTTTTCCAATATTGGTGGCAATGTTGACATGGGGAGAACTCCTAAGGAATACAAAAATAATGTTTTGATGTGATAACAGAGCCATAGTAGAGGTTATTAACAGGCAGGGAGGGCACTCAGAGAAGGCAAACAGGGTCCTAAGACAGTTAGTGTAGAGGGGATTACAACTAAACATGTCATTTAAAGCCAAACACATAGAGGGGATAAAAAATGACATAGCTGACAGCCTTTCCCATTTACAACTGGAAAGATTCAGGTCCTTGGCACCACAAGCAGCCGCAAAAAGAACACCGGTGACAGAAACAGTATGGGAAATTGGCTGGAAGGTGCCCGACTGTTATACAGGAGCTCCTGGTCCACCAACACGCTGAAGGCAAATGAAGGGATGTGGAGGGCCTTCCAGGAGTTCCAAAAACAGGAAGGGTTCAAGGTAAGTAAGCCAGTTTCACAGGACCAAGTAACAAAGTACATGGTGATAAAGTGGAAGGCAGGAATGGCTAGTGGCACAATGGGGGTGCAGCTGGCAGGGATAGGATGGGCATGCAGCACAAAAGGTTGGGCTGAGCCAAATAAGTTTAAAGTGGTGCAGCACATGTTGATGGGGTGGCAACAGCTAAAAGGAGGGAAGGTAGACATAAGAAAACCTATTGCTGGGGACAAACTTGAAGGGCTGGTGGAATCCTTGGTAGAGATTTGTACCACACCTTTCGAAGCCGTTTTATTCAGGGCCATTTTCACGGTGATGGCAGGAGGCGCATTCAGGGTCAGCTAGGTAGTAGCGGTCAACAAAACAGATGCAGTAGGGGGATTGTGGGAGGAAGAAATACACTGGGAACAAGAGAAGATCATAATTTCGACGAGACGTTCAAAAACAGACCAGATAGGAAGGGGAACAGAGATTGTATTAGACAAGCATGAGAGTGATAGAACATGCCCAATAGCGGTGCTACGGAAGTACAAGATGAAGAGACAGGGAAAAAGCAGACAGTTCTTTACACATATAGACAGGAAACCGGTGACATGTTTTCAGGTAAGGCGGTGTTGAAGAAGGGGATGGCACACCTAGGGGAGAACACGCAAAATGATTCT
The DNA here is from genome assembly GCA_016271365.2 of Neoceratodus forsteri. Lineage (NCBI taxonomy): Eukaryota > Metazoa > Chordata > Ceratodontiformes > Ceratodontidae > Neoceratodus > Neoceratodus forsteri. Next base: position 205,368,263 of record CM057451.1, read on the forward strand.
TCTCGTTCATTTAGAATAGGAGCCACATCTGCACTAGCAGAAAAAGGTGGGTCTGAAGAAGAAATCAAGAAAGCAGGCAGGTGGAGGTCAAACTGCTATAAGACATATGTGAGAAAAATAGTCTAATATTCACACTTGCTTTTCACAGGTCGAGAAAGATGCAAACAGTTCTGGATACTAGGGCATTCTTACATTTACTGGGCAGAGAGCTGGGTTGCTAATCATCAAGGAGGAAGACAGCTGGGACAGGATCCTGACAGAGTGATGGTCCACTGGAAGGGGGTAAGAGGAATGAGGTGGGCACAGATTATGCCAATCTTAGAAGATCTGAAACAGAAATGTCTGAAACTGGACCTGTTAATATTGCTCTTGGGAGGTAATGATTTGGTAGAATGTCCATGGGGTTTGCTGTGCAAGGAGATGATAAGGGATATGGGGACAATACAACAGTGGTGGCTGCAGGCAAGGATAGCCTGGTCAAAGATGGTGCCTAAGATGGCTTGGCAGCAGGCCAGGGATATGAAAGGGGTGGAAGGGCCCAGGAAGAGAATTAACAGGAAGGTGGTGGCTTGGTTAAAGGGGAATGGAGGGAGTGTACATAGAACATAAAGGAATATCCTATTCCAACCCAGGAATGTACAGACAGGATGGGGTGCACCTTTCAATGGTAGGGATGGCAACATACATATTGCAATTGGAGGATAGCATAGAAAAGTAGGAAGAAGAGGGTAAGGGAGGAGCCCATCATTCCATTGCATAAGCTGGAGATGGGCTAGTGGAGGAAATTTTCAGAAAATAAAAAATTTAAATGGGAGGGAGGGAGGGGCCAAGTAGAAACCATGTGCTGGGCTCAGATGCCCGGACATGGAGGCAAGCAAAAAGGACGAGGTAGGAAGGGGTTAATATGAGGCACAGTTGCCATCGGCAGCCAGAAAAGGGAGTGCAGCAAGGGGAATAGGAGAAGGGGTATTGAGCTTCCAAACGTCCAGACCCCAAGAAGATTATGGACAACAAAAAGACGAGGACCACAAGAGGAAGAGGACCAAGGGGTATCAGGCTTTAAAGCGTCTGAACCCCTAGAAGACAACGGAAAAAGGGACATTTGAAACATGTGATTTGAAATATGTAAATCTTTGAAAGATTGAATGTGAAATGGATAGCTTTGGTAATGAAGGACTGTTGAAAATGTAAGAAAAGTAAATTGCAATCATTGTAAGACATGTTTAATAAATCAAATTGCCAGTCAAGCACCCACAAAAAGTTGTTGTGCCTCTTTTTTCTGGGGATCTGCATCTGACAAATGCAGTTGCCTCTAAGGGACAACTTAAATTGTCAGGGGAATCCCAAAAGAAAAAGGGGACATGGGGGGTTGGGGAGGGAAGGCTAGGCAAGCCAAAGATAGGTCAGATCAGGGGTGGGGAGGGTAGTAGGAGGGAGGGTTCAGGTAAGGAGGGGAGGGGGCGTGATGTCATACCTTGATATGACCAATATGACTTGGCAGGTAAGCCAGTTGAGGATTGGCCAGAAGGGAAAGGGGAAGGGGTCTTGAGAGTATTTAAGAGCCAGCACAGGAAGGGATCTCCCTCTTTTGCTGGGTTTTCAAGATTAACACCCAGCCACCCACCCTGAAATTGGCAGAAAAAGAGAAAAAGGGGGGGACAGGAGGATTGGGGTGAAAGGGGAGGAGAACAATGGGTAACCGACTATAGGGTGATGGAGACGGAGAGTAAGCACCGCAAAGAAAATGTGGTCTATGGGTTGGCAAAAGGAAGCCAACAGGGAGAGAGTCAAGGCAGGAAGGAGGCAACAATTGGGTCACCAGAAGGGGTGACAAGGGAAGGGGAGAGAGCCCTGATGGAAGCAGGTTGCAAAAGGGGCCAACAGGCTTAGATGCCTGGGCAAGCAGGGCTTGCGGGGGGCAGGAGTGCCTAAAAGGAGGCAATGGATGGGCTTGGGTTGCCAGGAGAGTTCAACAAAAAGATGGGAAAAAAAAGGGACAAAACATAGAGAACAACTGACTGAAGGGGCAGAAAGAAAAGAAAAGCTGCCGGAGGAGGGTGGCAGAAAAGAAGACAAAAGGACAGAGAGCCTGAAGCGGGGACAATCAGAAAATTTTCCGAAAATTAAAAATTAAAATGGGGGGCAAGTAGAAACAATGGGCGGGCTCAGATGCCCGGACATGTAAACAAGCAAAAGGACGAGGTAGGAAGGGGTTAATAGGAGGCACAGTTGCCATCAGCAGCTGAAAAGGGGAGTGCAGCAAGGGGAATAGGAGAAGGGGTATTGGGCTTCCAAACGTCCAGACCCCAAGAAGATTATGGACAACAAAAAGATGAGGACTTCAAGAGGAAGAGGACCAAGGGGTAACAGGCTTTAAAGCATCTGGACCCTGAGAAGACAATGGAAAAAGGGACATTTGAAACATGTGATTTGAAATATGTAAATCTTAAACAGATGGAATGTGAAACGGATAGCTTTGGTAATGAAGAACTGTTGAAAATGTAAGAAAAGTAAAATGCAATCATTGAAAGACATGTTTAATAAACCAAATTGCCAGTCGAGCACCCACAAAATGTTGTTGTGCCTCTTTTTTCTGGGGATCTCCATCTGACAATAACTGTTACGGAAACAGTATTCCGTTACATCCGTTGTGTGTATAGTGCATCTGTTTTGTTCCATAGGCGAACGTTCATCCAAACCACAATCTCTGCTTTTCGCGGTTTGCACCGTTGTGTTCTGTTTCGTCAAGCTGTGTAAAACAGCCATTCCAAAGCAGTGCACAAACAGCAATAGAGCAGCAAGCTCTGTGGGGGTGCCGAAACACAAATGGAGGTGGGTGCTGCTGGAAAACTCTTGGAGTGTAAAGGGATCCTTAAAATGCAACAGAGCACAACGGCTCCACAGGTAATGCTCATTTCTTTTTAAAAACCCGTGTGTAAAAACGCCTTTAGATTGGGTAGCTGGTTCCCTTGTGGATGTTCATAATGGGCTGGAAGAGGAATGAATCGGTCTCATTTCAGGAAAGTAACTGGTGATTTTCACTGATTTTACTGCGGTTATTGTTTCTTTTGCAGCTTATTGTAATTTTCAATTGGTACCAGGGTGCTTTCTGACTTCATTTGGAAAGGTACCTGTTTGGTGGATTTTGCTGGTGAAGCTGAGTATCTCTGGGGGGTTTTGCTAGTGAAGCTGATTGTCTCTGATGGTCAGGAGGGACCAATCCCACCACCCCACCCCTAGCACATCACTTTCTTTATATCGTTTGCCTGTGATACCATATGGTACCAGCTGACTGCATACACACTGTTAATCACCTTATTTAAGTACACAACACAGCCACATACCACACCTTGACATAAATCTACATTCTGTGATACATTATACATGTACATACATAAGAGCATGGAGCAAGGGGGGCACAGGGGTGAGAGGAGGGAATGGATCAGGGTAAAGGATTGTGAAAGTTGGTGGAAGGGAAAGAGTAGGGTGGAGACCCCGGGGGAGTGTCAGTGGTAGCATAAGGGGTGGGTGGACCAGTGGCAGGAGGGGTGTAGGGGATATGGAGGAAGGAGGATCATGGGGTACAATAACTGTGGAGTAGCCATATTCATGGGCACCCAATGGAAGCTGGGGGAGTGTCCAGTTTGTCAAAGGCTGGGGAGGCTGGAGCATGAGCTATCAAGGCTAAAGGGGCAAATGTCTTGGCTAAAGACAGCAAGGACTTGGCCAAATACAGAAGTGGAAATGGGAAGCTCAGAATGTAACCACGTAAAGAACAGGAGATGGGACGAAGGTTGGGACAGGAAGTGGGCAGAGCAGGCCACACTGAGGACCAAGGGGGGTGGCACCAGTACAGAAGACAGGTGTGCAAAGGGCATGGGAGCCAGCATAAGCATAGTTACACAACAGGCTCAAACATGTACTGGCCCTTGACAGAGATGACAGATGAGGGAGAAGGAACTGTGGAAGAACATTCCATAGCAATGAAGGGAAAAATGACAGAGAGGGGGTGAGTATGGAAAAGTAACTGAAAAGTGTCAGCATAGAATGGACAAAGAGGGGAGTACCTATGGGGGAAGTAAAACAGGGCAGAAGGAGAGAACAAGGTACAGGAGGATGAAGGAGAAAAGGGAGGGAGGAGGTGGCAAGAAGGGAAGAAAGATGAGGGAGAAAGGGGTGGAATTCTATTGTTAGGGGACTCAGTACTAAGAGGTGTCAGGTGGAGTAGCAAGAGAGAGAGGCACTGTCGGGTTTGGGTGGAGGCCATACCAGGAATGACAGCAGAAGGAGTGGGCAATCTGTTCTAAATTATGCCAGAAGGGGGCAGGGAAAACCTCACCTAATTCTGCACTTGGGGACAAATGATCTGGCTGATGGGATGGTAGATGAAGTGAAGAGGAGGTTTGAAGAACTAGGACCAGTTTGCAAGGGGGGCAGGGAGATCTGTTACTTTCTCGGAGGTACTTCCAGTTCCCAGGGCAAGTGCAGCAAGAAAACTGAGAATTCAGGAATTTAATGAATGGCTGGGAACCTGGTGTCAAGAAAAAGGCTATGGGCTGGTAGGAGGGTGGGTTGTGATCTGGGAAGATAGCAGTAGGTATGCAAAAGATAGACTGCACTTAAAAAAGGAGGGAAAGAAAGTACTAAAGCAAAGGATTGGTGAGAACATTGAGGAGAATTTAAACTAGGAGAGGGGGTAGCATGAAGGTTAGAGGTACTCAGAGGCCTCGGGATGGGAACCCATATGGGCTTACTCCCCATAATAGTGAAATAAGACTAGGGGCAAGTAGCACAGAGGGTGCCACGAAGGGAGGGAAGGAGGGGAGAGAGAAGAAAGGAAGGGGATGGAGGATGGTCTCATTAAATGCTAGCAGCCTGGGGAATTAAATAGCAGAACTACAGGCTTTCATGGTGGAAGGAGTGGTGGTCATGGCTGCCATCACCAAGACATGGGTCTCTTAATACTATGACTGGGACCTGGTGGTTCCAGGTTACAGATTATTCCACAATGATAGAGTTAAGGGGAAAGGAAGAGAAGTGGCACTCTACATGAGAGAGGGACTAAGGTGTGTAAGGGAGGCAGGAGATACAGAGTCACTATGGGTGCAAAGTCAGGTTTCCAAAAATAGGACAGTAAGGTTGGGAGAGGTGTACAAGCTGCCCTCCCAATCAAAAGAGATAGATAAGGTACTGGCAGGACAGATCCAGAGGAACTGCGGGAAGTGGGGTGGTTACAATAGGGGGCTTCAACTTGCCGGGAGTGGATTAGGGTTCACCAGCCACCAAGTGTAGAAAGGAACAGGTAATGATGGATGCCTTCCAGGATAACTTCCTGATGCAGATGGCAGAGAACCAACAAGGGAAGGGAACACCCTTGACCTTGTGCTGACTAATGGGGAGTGGGTGAAGGATCTGCAAGTGGAAGAACCACTGGTGGAAAGTGGACTCAGGACAGTATGGTTCTAGTTGCAGATGAGTAAAAAGAGGGGTGCATCTGGCACAAAGTTCCTGAACTTTAGAAAGGCTGACTTCAAAAGGATGTGTGAAGTGGTACAAGGGTTCCAGGTCAGAATTCGGCCTAATATGGACATGAATCAGAGGTGGGAGCTCAGAAAGCTAGGGATAGTAGAGGCAACTAAATCCTGCAGCAAGGCCCAGAGTAAAAAGGCTAGGGTGAAGAAACCTAGCTGGATCAGCAAGGGAGTCATAGACAGGGTTAGGAAGAAAAGAGCCACCTATAAGAGATATAAGAAAACTGGGAGGGTGGAAGACAGGGAAGAGTACAGTACTTGAAGGAAGCGAAAGAAGTGAAAAGGGAGGTAAAGGCAGCCAAACCATCCAGGGAACTCAGGCTGGCGCAGGGCATTAAAGGGGGGGAGAAAGACTTCTTCAGGTACATCAGGGAGAAAAGGAGTTGTAAGGACCAGATAGTAAGGATTAAGAGGGGGGGGACGGGTGGAAAAGTGGGGTGGAAGGCAGAAGCACTTAACGACTACTTCTGCTCAGTTTTTACTAAGGAGAAGGGGGGAAATACCCAAGGTGGGGAGAATAGGAACAAAGGGAGAGGGGGGACAGACAGTGAAATCACAGAAGGTAGAGTGCCAGAGGGGTTAAGGGCACTGAGGGTTGACAAGGCACCAGGTCTAGATAGCATACATACCAGGGTACTGAAAGAGCTTAACAGACCTGTTTAATGCCTCACTGGACTCAGGGTGTGTACCTCAAGATTGGAGGATGGCTCACGTTGTTCCTTTCCATAACAGCAGCCCCAGGGATGAACCAGGGAACTATAGATCAGTGAGCCTCTCGTCCATCTTGGGGAAACTAATGGAGGCAATCCTGAAGGAGAGGTTGGTGACCCTGCTCGAGGTCAATGGGTTACAGTTCAGTAGACAGCATGGCTTTTTCAAGGGCAGATCCTGCCAGACCAATCTAGTAGAATACTATGGCTGAGTGACTAGGCAAATGGACAAGGTCTGTGTGGTGGATATGCGGTACCTGGAGTTCAGTTAAGCATTTGATTTGGTGCTGCATGGGAGACTTGGAAGTAAGCTAAAGGGCACAGGGGCAGGGGCAAAATTGGTGGGATGGGTGGAGAACTGGCTGCATGGAAGGCAGCAGGGATCTTGGGGGAGTACAGCTAGCTGAGACTAAGGAGGAGAAGGACCTGGTGGTGCTCATTACAGGAGCAATGAATAACTGCACAGTGTAGGAAGGCAGCAGCAATGGCCATTAAAATGTTGTCTGTATTGCAAGGTGTACAACCTCAAGGAGGGGGGAGGGGATTCTGCTGCTATATTAATCTCTGGTCACACTCCACCTGGCACCCATACCTAAAGGGACATTAGATTACTGGAAGGGTTGCAACGCAGAGTAACAAAGATGATCCAGGGTCTGGGGGAGTTACCATATGAAAGTAGACTAAGAGTTGAATATGTACTCACTGGAGGAGAGGAGAGATGGTGGGTATACGATTGAGACCTTTAAGCACACGAGAGGAATAAACAGGACAGACACAGAGGGACTGTTCAAGGGGAGGGTGGGAGGGACACTCAAGGTCATGATATGAGATTAGAGGGTGGAAGGTTTAGGAAGGAATTGAGAAGGCACTTCTTTACAGAGATGATGGTGGCAAAGTAGAACGCACTACCAGCAGAGGTGGTGGCCTGTAAAACAGTGGGATGCTTTAAGATGAGCTGAGACAGGGCAAAAAGGAGAGTCAAGGGAGGGGGGTGCAGGGAGGAAGGGGCAGCTGCAGAATAGGGGTGCTAGCTACATAATCTAGCAGACTTGATAGACCAAATGGCCTTTTTCTGCTGGCAGTTTTTCTGTGTTTGTATGTGCATACTTATAATATATAGCTGACATGATTTCTTTAATGAGAGAAGTAGTCTTCTATTTCTGTGGTGGGTACAGAAATATCTAGCCAGTTTTTCTAATCCTCTCAATTTTAAGAAAAGGGTATGCAAATAAGCTCATGATTATTCATGCGCTAGCCTCACACTGACATTTCTGAAAACACGGGGCACATAAGGAACTATTCTTCTTGCAATATGAACAAGTAAAACTAAAAATTAATTGTTCTAAACAGTGATGGTGAACAGACCAAGCATCCCAATTAAGGATAACTTGTAGTTTTCATCCAATTTTTCTAGTTCCTGCAAGTGGTAGGGTCAGTCCCTACCTAATCTGGGGGGGGGGGTCTGTACTGTCATCTAACTTTTCAAGACTGTTGCAACAGCATTTTTCAAACCTTACTACCCTGTACTTTCCTAGTATTTCTTCTTGATTCTGCCAGGCCTGCCACCTGTGGAATCCCCCCCCCCACCATTCTATCTCTCTATTACCCACTTTATTTTCCTTTTTCTCCTTCAGTTTCCAGTCCCAAAGTGTGTAAAGTGTGCCAGTGTTTAGAAAGGTGCACTAGTAAAAGAGATGATAGCTAGGGTAAGAAATAAAAGCATGCATTTGCTAAAATAACATCTTGGTAGCTAGCATGAGGTTATAATTATGACCTTGAATATCAAGTACTTGGGGAACACTATTATAGTGCTATGGCTAAGAGATTTACTTAAAACAAGACAATAAACTGTACAGTTTATGAGAAAAGAGTCCTGAATGAACTTGGGTTAAACAGTAATGTTTACAACTGTATTTTGGTAAAGGAAAACTGGTATAATAACCATGAGAAAGTCAGTAGCTGCTAAGCTTTAAACAACTGTCTTTTGTATCGAAAAAATATTGAGAGAAAGTGTATGCTGATGAAGGTGAAATTTTTGTTTTTCACTTTCTCTTCGTTTCGTAAAGCACAAAACAGTCCAAGAAACTGAGTCAAAAGAGTGTTTAATGTTAAGGAAATAAAATACCCTTTACACAATACTGCTTTGTTTAATACAAGAATAGTCATTTTTACTATTTTGATAAAAAGAATAAGCAGAACACAAATACTTTTGTATCCTGTTGTTACCTTTCTGATAAAGATGTATCATAGAAAGATTTTCAGTTTCTAGAACTCCAAACATGTATGAGGCCTACCTGAGAAAGGAATGAACGTAGAAAAACATTTGTTTGATAAAAGTATCCTTTTTGAGATAATATAATCTCATCCTTATTTGTGGGAGCGCAGGGCCCTCTTCATAATTTTTGGGATATTGTAATTGTATTCTTATTTCCCTGTGGGAACACAGGGCCCTCTGGACCCTGAGCTCCCATCAGTCCATAAAAGTATCCATATTTATGTGTGGAAACGCAGGGCCCTCCATGCCCTGCGCTAGCATCCATACCTAATTTTTGAGATATTATTATTGTATACTTATTTCCCTATGAAAGGGCCCAGCACTCCGATCAGTCCATAACAGTATCCATATTTGTGTGTGGGAGCACAGGGCAGGGAGTACCCAATGCTCCCATCCATGCATAATTTTTAAGACAGTGTAGTCATCTCCCATCCTGTGGTGCATAACACCAAAGAAACACCTCACTTTGCAATGTTATCCTAAGAGAAATACAGCAAAATTTTAAACCTGTATAACTCCGGTTCCACCAAAGTGCCTTAACAACAAAGTTTATTTATTTATTTTATTTATTTATTAATGTCTAGGATTACAATGACCATTGATCCAAACAATTCTTTTACAAAGGTTCCGTGTCAAGAAGAACAATGAAGAAAAAAAAATTACAGTGCATAGAATGCAGCAAGACAATAATAAAAACGGTTAATCAAGTACTACAGAGTGCAACAAATACAGTAAAGACAAGAATAAGCATGGGTAACCAAGTAATACAGAGTATCAATAAAGCACAGGCAGTGATAGGCATGAGGGTGCATCGGTGGATTGGCAAAGCCAACAATAACAGACACAAGAAGGTGGACATGTTCAAATAAATTTTTATAGTACAAGTTAACAACTATATAAACCAGTCCAAGAGCAAAAACTTCCGGTTATCTGCCGCATGTTGGTAGCCTAAGCGAACAAAGTGGAGAGGAGGGATAGAGACAGTCAAAGAAGACTTTGTCAGTATGAGTAGGAATGGAGCGTGGTGCTAGGTGATAGGGAGTGGGGCTGGGGCCAAGAGCATAGGCTGAGACTAAATAATATTAAGGAAGAGGGGCACAAGACAGGAAGAGGGGTAGGGAGGGTGGAGGGGGACAAAGAGTAGAAACGAGAGGGCCAAAGTGGCAGAAGTTTTTGAAAGTCACTACAGAGGCAGGCAACATTTTGACTGTCGAAATTTCGCCCATCACAAAGTAACTCTGCCCACAGAACCCTCAATTTTTTTATGATCAACTCCAAGTCAGAGTTGATTTGGGATGGGGCAAAACACTGGTGGAATTGGTGCCGGTGTACAGCGGGACCATTATAGCTATCGGAATTGTCACTGTAATGGTCTTCATTGTAAAGTTTTCAGTCTTGTAATGGTACATGTATAGCTCCACACCAAATAAACAACTTTTCACCAAACCAGCAAAAGGCACATCTGTAAGGCATGCCCTTTGTACCCTGAAAATTTCAGACCTCACACAAAGCAATAGAAAATATTCACAGTGCAGTCGCACGTTTGGGTGCCACTTTTATGATGATCCACCCACTACTGTATTAACCTCTGGCCACAGGTGGGGCCATTCCACACAGAGAGAGGTGATATCAAGGATTCTTTGTTCCTTCCCTATGACAGCCCTTTACAATTGGGTACTACCTGAGTACAGCACCTTACCTTCCCAACTGGAGTAGCTAAGGGAAATGTGCACTGGACTAACCTGGAGACCTTCAAGAATATGAGCCAATGGTACTGCAAATAAGGAGTCTGACACTTGGGTGGATGAGCAAAAAGGTGAAAGTTTACTGAAAATGTTAAAGAAATTCTTGCAATTATAGCCATTGATGAAACAGCTTGAAAACAGATAAAAACAACAATTGATATGCATCAGTCACTTTCTTATCTTCTATGTATCTCTGCAGGGTACCTCCATCCCATCATTCACTTCAAAATCACCACTGGAGACTACAGGCACTCACCTCCCACCAGCCTTCCAGAAACCACACTTTCCTACGATAAGTGCCCACCTCGGCCTTCATCCATGAGCTTACTATGTTATAGAACTAAGGCAATCAGTGACTACTGGGTTCACATCTGAGGAGTCAGTCCAGTGACTCCTTCTGCTAGATACCCTCCCTGGTATCCAATTACTGTGTACACTGTATTTTAGAACTAAGGCAATCAGTGACTACTGGACCATACCTCTGACCAGTCAGTCCACTGGATCCTTCTGACAGATACCCTCTGGTATCCCATTACTGTGACCCTTAGGGCCTACAGTCACTACTAGGTCTACCTACCTCAGTCAGCTCACTGACCCCTTCTGCCATATACCCCCTGGGATCCAAATCTATTCACAATTCTCTCAGAGAAAAAAGTGTCTGCTGTTTGCAAATGCATCTGCACACATGACTGACAAATCTAAATATCTTGAAAACTATACAAGCTACACAAAAACAACAAGCATCAAAGTTGTTCAGGACAAAAATAATTTTACATCGATGATAGTCACTAAGCTGAAGTCCTTACAGTTTTTAAAATATTTGCAATCCAAGGTGGGTAATTTGGTAAAAACATTTACATTTGGTTAATTAGATGGCTATATTTTAAAAACTATATAGAGTTCAGCCTAGTGACTACCCTCATTGTAAAGGTCTTTTTGACCTGAACAACTTTGTTGCTGGTCATTTTTGTGTAGCTTGTAAAGTTTCCAAGATATTTAGGTTTCTTTGGCACATGTGCAGATGTGCTTGTAAACCACAGACACTTTTCTTTTCTCTCTTAGAGAACACTCTAGTAGACATGCCAAACAAATGTAAATATCTTGAAAATCATACAAGTTACACATACACAACCAGTGTTACTGCTGTGCACAACAAAAAGACCTTTACAATGAGGGTAGTCACCAAGCTGAACTCTGTATAGTTTTTGAAATATAGTCATATCTACTGTTATGAACTGTTCGTAAAACAGTGCTTGCTGTGAATCTATGGCCCCGGCTACATCAATGTCACATGAGGCAGGATGCATTGTAGGAACAAGGAATGCAATAATCTTAGCTATGTTGGAGATCCTCAGGGGTCATACAACTGCCATAAAGCTAGCAGGCTAATTTAGGAAAAACTAATAGCAGACAGAGGGAAGGACACACTAGGACTTCACACCCAAACCAAAACACTCTGCACAACATATGTTTTTTGCAAATTCTAGGTGTACTACTTCTTTTAGCTCCACCTCCAGAGTAACTGCCTAAATGGAGTAGCTTCAACAAGGGCCACTCTTCCTTCAAAGGTTAGCAACTGCCTCATTTTATATTCTACACAACTCAAACTATTTTCCCATATGTAGGACACTATTATCAACATGTGTTCCAAGTTTGGTTCATTTCATTTAAAATTGGCTTGGCAGCACATTAGTAAATGTACAATGTGTTCTTATTTATTTATTTTTATTTATTTATTTATTATTGATTAGGATTGCAAGTACCTTTGAGCTGAGAGCTGTTTTACAAAGGTTCCATGTCAGAGGGCAATGAAGACAAATCCATACAAAACGTTAAAACTAGGACAGGGCAGAAATTACAGTAGGAGGGAAATACCTTATTTTAACTCATTTGCTCCCAGTGGCCATTTTGGGTCAGTTCTAATAATGGAGGGTTCTGATGCCACATGGCATCTATGGGAACAAATGAGTACAATAGGAAAGAGCTAAATCATTTAGACTACACATTGTACAAGAAGACATAGTATAAATATTGAGGCAAAATCACTGAGAGCAATACACAGTCCACTAGGAGTCCTAAAGGCAAGTAAGTTTCAATGTGTACAAGATACATGGCATGAAGTCTGTGGGTAGAACAGGTCAGCTAAAGGATGCATCATTAAGTGAAGGGGGTAAGAAGGGTAGTAGGGCCAGAAAGGGACGAGCATGGTGGGAAGTAGAGGAGAGATGAAGGCAGGTTCTGGGTGGTGGCGATAGACAGGGTGATAATGGCAAGGATTCAAGTGCGAAGATCAAGTCTAGAGTAACAAACAGTCAGAGGTGCCCTAAGTTGGGTAGTTACAGGTACAGATTGATGAGAGGTGCTGCAGAAGCTTATGTTTAAAAGGCCCAAGCTTAGATTCAACAGGCACATCACAACCAAAAGAGCTGAGCCAAGTGGGCTGACCTTGTGATTCATGTTCTCACTGTTACTAGATTCAAAATGTTCTGTTTTGGATTCTGTACATATTTTATTTAATTCTATCTGATGCCACCATTTTGGGTCAGGTTAAGCAATGGATGGTTCTAATGCCATATGGCTCTAATGGGTATAATGGGTTTTAAGTAATAAATGAATGTGTGCTGTGCCCAGGATTCCTCTAGCCCCCGCATGCCCTTTCATTTATTCATTTAATTAAAATTAGTGTATTTTAAATGCATGGGAAGCCTTGAGCTCCCATACCCAATCACACCCCTTTTGCTGCACAAGATGTCTCTTGAGAGCTTTATTTCATACTAACTGCATTTTCCCACTGTGGAGGCTCTGTGAGCCCTGATTCTACCAGACTGTGCTCTTTACTTTATATTTATTTATTTCTGACAGCCAGTCCCTAATGTTTACATTCCCTGGCGCTTTTCACCTTGGCAACTATACTGTAAGGGAATCATTTATCTGCTTGATCCTGTCATGAGAGGAGCGCATCGTGCTGCATCCTCTTGACCCTTCATGAAGCAGGCACATCCACTAGGCCAAAGCCTATTTTCTGCATGGCTGAAGAGTGAGGTGGCTGCCCATGCCAAGCCTAGGATTGTTTACTGAGCACGCTACACTCTGCTGTGAGACTGATGCTCGATCTCTCACTCTCCACTCTCACTCAGTTTAATTTTATTTATTTATTTATTTGAATTTTGGTAACCGGGTGAACCTGCTGAGACATTACAGTCCCTTTTTCAGGGGCATTCCAGAAAGTGCAGAACATAGACATGACATGGCAGTAGCAGTGGAAACATTTACAACATTCACTGATTTACAAAAATTAATCATTTACAGAAACATTCACGGATTGAACATTTACAACATTCAATGATTTACAAAAATTCATCGTTTACAGAAACATTCACAGACTGAACATTTACAGACTATAAAGACATTGCAGTTGCAGCGGTTACATTTTCATCATTCACAGATTTACAAAATGCACTATTTACAGATACACTTACAACAAATCTTTCTATAAACAGAAGGGGACGGGGAAAGGGATTCTTATACACATGAGGATCAGAGAGTGGTGAAAATGTATGCATAGCATTATTGAGGCTGGATCAAGAGTCAGATAAGCAGGAGCAAAGTGATGAGGCATTGAGGTAGTGCAACAGGGAGGACTGGAACTTAGCAAGAGAGGAGCAGCATAAGGTTGATAGTGGTAGTGAGTTCCAGCTAGACACCGCCAAGAAGGCACATTATCTCTGGGCCACTGCAAACTGAGGTTTGGGCAGTACAAGAAGAGGGATGGAGGTGGATCTAAGAGCACATAGTGGTTGCCAAAGCTGAATAAGTTTGGCAAGAAAAGGAGGGGTGTTAGGGTGGACCAGTTTGTACACTAATCTCAGAGTGGCATACTGGAGTTTGGAATCGTACATTAGTCAGCCCAGGAGGAAAGGACATTGCGGAGGTGATGACATAGAAACATAGAATTTGACGGCAGATAAGGACCGCTTGGCCCACCCAGTCTGCCCATTTCCCTACCTAATAGATAAGCTGCAGATCCTAGTTAACCAGCAGTCTACTTCTTTCTACCCCCACCCCCTAGAATTGCCTTATGGCTGTCCCATGCATGCTTGAATTCAATCACTGTTTTTGACTCCACAACCTCCTCTGGAAGGCCGTTCCATGTATCCACAACCCTCTCTGTGAAAAAATACTTCCTTGCATTACCTCTGAGCCACCCCGCATCTTCAAATTGTGCCCCCTTGTTCTTGCACACCTCTTTTTTTGAAAGATGCTACCTCTTGGACTTTGTTGATTCCCTTGAGGTACTTGAAAGTTTTTATCATGTCTCCTCTCTCCCTCCTTTCCTTGAGGCTATACATATTAAGCTCCTTTAGTCTCTCTTCATATGTCTTCCGGTGCAGACCCTGCACCATTTTAGCTGCCCTCTTCAGGACAACTTCCATCTTGTCTATGTCCTTGCAGAGATTGGGTCTCCAGAACTGCATACAGTACTCCAGATGGGGTCTCACCAGCTGTCTGTACAGAGGAATAAAAACTTCCTGTTTTCTACTGGTGATGCCTCTCCCTATGCATCCCAGTATCCCCCCAACCCTCCTTATTGCCCTCTCACATTGCTTGCCCACCTTTAAGTCATCTGATATGACTACCCCCAGGGTCCCTTTCCATTTTTGTTGTTGTTAGTATCTCACCCCCATTGTGTACTCTTCCCATGGGTTTTTGTTTCCCAGGTGCATTACCTTGCACTACATGCATTGACCCCTAATACAAACCTTCCCACCCTATGATAGGCCTGTTTAAGATGAGATAGGATGGTTGTGTTGGTTTGTAAGTAGTAGCAGGGTACCATATGTAAGGAGGGACAGGAGGGTGGTGGCTGCGATCTTTTAATATGACACTGATGTGAGGAAGGGTCATATGCTGTTAAGCAGACCCAGCTTTTGGTTTAGAGCTTTGGTTAGGAGGGTGACATGAGTGTTCAGGGAAAGTAAGGAATCTGAGGTGATGCCCAGATAATTAAAGGATGGGATGGATTCAAGGGCATCAGCATTATGGAAGAGTATCGCAAGAGGGGAGGTGCGGATGTGGTGAGGAGGAAGGATTGGAGAACAGCATGCATTTGGTTTTTTGGTGTTGAGGACTAGTTGGTTATCTGGAAACCCTCCCTCAAGAATTGAGAAGTCTGAGGCGTGCATGCTGTTGAGCCACCTAACATTGGATGAAGAATGGTAAACAATGGCGTCATCCACGTAAAGGTGCACAGAGGCCCCCCTGCAGTTATTTGAAAATTCATTAATGAATAGGAAAAATAATACCGTGCCCAGGACGGACCCATGAGGGATGCCATGGGTTATTGGTCTGAGATATGAGAGAGAACCGGACCACTTGACCATTTGAGTGAGGCCAGTGAGGTAACTTTTGAGCCAAGTTAAGGCACTAACGTCAAGGTCAAGTGAGTGTAGCTGCCATAGAAGGAGATTGTGGTTGACCAAATCGAAATCCTTCATAAAATCAAAGAAGATAGCACTGGTAGCAAAGCCCTGGTCCATAGCATGGAACAGGTTGGATGTAACTTTTATCAAGGGAGTGAGGGTACTGTGTTTTTTTCTGAACCTGTGCTGGAACCTTGAGAGGAGGTGGTGGTGGTCCAGATAATGCTGTAGATGGTTATAGAATATACGCACTTGGATTTTTGCCAGTGGGCGGAGGATGGAAATAGGCCTAAAGATCTCCACATTTGTGTTGGGTCCACCCTTATGAATGGAAGCAACCACAGCTACCTTCCATTTATCAGGGATAGTCCCTGTGAAGAAGAATTGGTTAAACAGGTCATTTACTGGGTGGGTGAGGGCTGCAGCTCCCAATTGGAGAAATTTAGGTTTGAGGGTGTCGTGACTGGGGGAGTTGTCAGCTTTTAGGTTATGGAGAAGCTGGTGAACTTCATTGAGGGTGGCAAGTTTAAGGTGAAAGGCTGGACGAGCACCAGTGTCCACTGGTGGGGGTGGTTAGGATGGGGGGGAAGTTGGTAAAGAGTGAAGTATATCTGTGCAGGTCAATAAAGGATTCATTAAATCAAGTGGCCATGAGGGGGGGGGTCAGAAAGGACAGTGCCTTGGGCAGAGATGGAGCTTGGGGCTGCAGAGGACTTGCATTTGATTAGGGAGGTCACCTGCCTCCAGAATTCTTTGGAGTTGCAGAGATGCTCAGTTTGGAGTGACCTGAAGTGGGTGAGCTTAGATTTCTAAACAGAATTTTTACACCTGTTCCTGAGCTGCCTGCAGACTTGCCAGTCGGAGGGTAGACCGCTTCATTTGAAGGTCTTTCAAGCCTGATCATGATCACGATCTTCGTAATCTCCTTTGAGAGCCATGGAGCTTTGATCCCTTTTGAGCAGCACCTTTTCATGGGGGCATGATGGTCAACTCTATTGGTGAAGGTGAACACGAAAAAAATGAGGGCCTGATTGATGTCTGGGAGAGTGTTTATTGGTCCCCAATTGGCATCTGAGATAGATTCTAGAAAAACACTGGGATCGAGATGGGACATATCTCAGACCATAGTGACCTTGGGTGGAAGGTTAGGTTATTTCACCAGATACAGAAGGTAGAGGAGTTATAACTGATGCTGTCAGTGAGTACACCCACAGATTTTACCTTATGGGCACAGTTGGAGATCACCTAATCAAGCAAGGAGTGGTTGCCCAATTTTGAGTTGACATTGTTGGGACATTGATGAGCTCAGCCAGGTTGCCATTGGGAAGAGAGACACAAATCTTGTCAGAATGGGGGTTCAGCCAGTCTATATTAAATTGCCACTGACTATGAGGTCATGGTGAGGGAGGTTGGCAATGGAGGTTAGAAGGGGGGGAGGCAGATGGAGGCCTCTTTGGGAGGCAGGTAGACACAACCCACTATTAATTTTTTGATGCAGCTGAGAGTCAGGGAAAGAAACAGTGACTCTGTCACATGGGGTTCATTGGCAGGGGTAGGGATTTCACTGGCATCTAAGCTAACTCGGACATACAGGAGATGATGACACCACTTCCCTATTTACCCAGCCTGTATTCCTGAAGCAGTTGTAACTGTGTATTGCTATCTCATGTTGCTTGATGCTAGGCTTAAGCCAAGACTCTAACATGCCTAAAATGTCTGGAGAGTGTTGAGTAACCCATGCTTTGAGTCTGGCAATCATGGGGCGCAGACTTCGGGCATTTGTATGGACAAACTTCAACCCTTCCTTTTGGCAATTGGCTGTTAAGAGTTGGGGGGGAGGGTGTATAGACGGGGCATGTAGGGCCAGGGTTGAGTTTGATGTCACCCACTCAGGTTAGGAGGAAGAGGAGGGGTAGGAATGGCCAGACTGAGGAGTGGTGTAGCTTCTTGGTGATGCAGCCGAGAGGTGTAGATACACATAGTTTTTTCTGTAACCAATGCCCAAGCTAAACAACACCACATTTGGGGAGGCAGGGAGTGAGATGCATATGAATGGGTGCTGGGGGCACATGCCCTAGTAGTGGGTGCCCACTTCACAGGGGAGGGTACCTCAGGGAGAGGGCAATAAGGTAGTCAGCAGCACAAAGGATCAGAAGGCAGAAGGGGGTAGCCAAGCAGCCTGCCTTGCACATAAAAGCTGGACGATAGTTGCTGATGCTTAAAATAATGAGCAGGAGTTAACCTGAACCAGAGGGGAGAGGAGGGGGTTACAGAGTTGGAGACAGGTAGGTCAGAGTCAAGACTACTAGGACAGCCTAGTGGCTAGAGTGAGAGACTACCAGGTGGAACTTAGGAGTCTGGGGTTCAGATCCTGGCCTGGGTCGTTTAAGTTCAAATTTGAATCCCAGCATGGAGGGTTTAAGGGTCTTGTTTCTCTGTCAGAAATTGGAGCCACTGGCACTGGAAGTGTCCCCAGTTGCCACTCTGCATATATTTATTTCTTGCAGAGCAGCAATACTTATTTTAGGAGTGATTGTCTAATAAATGAAAATACAGTTTACTGATAAATCATCACAAACAACTCAGGCAATCCAATTATACACTGGCTGTTCTGCACTTGTGTCACTAGGCAGGGTGATCCATTTATTAGCCCACTGGCCATCAGCATATCAATTCCTTATCTCTATTATTAAAATATTACAATTTGTTTACAAAAATAATGACAATGGGTACTAAAGCAGAGGGTAGGGGCATACATAGCTATGAAGGTGGATTTAAACTACATGGGGGGTGGCGAGTGAACAGATGGTAGGCAGGGATCCCAGAGAGGGGAGACAAACAAGCTTACCCCCCAGGCTAGCAGGGAGGAACTTGGAACTGTAGTACATGGGGGTATTAGGAAGGGGGTAATTTAGGAAGGGGGAGAGCAGGGACGAGTTGGAGGGTGGTCTCACTGAATACAAGAGACTTGGTAACAAATCAGCAGAATTTCAGACTCTTGTGGCAGTTGAAAGGGTGGACATTGCAGACATCATGTAAACGTGGGCCACTCAGTTCCAGGAATGGGATTTGATGATCCCAGGATATCGGGTATTCAGGAAGGATAGGGCTAAGGGAAAATGGGGGGCAGCAATATATGTATGGGAGGGGATAAGGTACATAAGGGAGGAGGGTGAGAAAGGCAGAACAGAGGCCCTATGGGTGCAGCTTCAATACTCATAACATAGGACACTGATGATGGGGGTGGTGTACAGGATACCAGCCCAAGGGGAGGATCTGGATAGGGAGTTAGCTGAGCAAATCAGAAGGGTCTGTAGGAAAGTGAACACTGTGGTGGTGAGGGACTTCAGCCTACTGGAGTGGGGTGAAGCACCTCATCCACCTCATCCACCAAGAGTGCAAGTTTTACTAGAGGCATTTCAGGACAGCTTCCTGGTGCAGTTCGTCAGTGAGCCAACTAGACTGGATAGGACTCTGGACCTGGTCCTATCAAATGGGGAGGCTGTAAGGGATTTGGAGGTTGAAGACCCTCTGGCTGAGACTGACCACCACATGGTATGGTTCATACTCAACATGGCAGGGAAGCAGGAGGTATGGGTACCAAAGTGTTAGACTTTAAGGGAGCAGACTTTAAAAGGATGGGGGAAATTTTGGGAAGGCATCTGGTGGAAATTCAACCACACATAGATGCCAGCCAAAAATGGGATATTATTAAGAAGGGCTGATGGAGGAGACTGGGAGATGTACAAGAACAAAGAGTAAGAAGTGATGGGCAAAAAAACCCAGCTGGCTGACACAGGAGGCCATGGAAGGGGTGAAGGCCAAAAGAAAGGCATTTTGGAGTCTCAAGAAACAGGGGCCGGGGGATAACAAGGAGGTGTATGTGAAGAAGTACAGGAAGTTACCAGGCTGGTCAAAGCAGCCAAAGCTTCCAGAGAACTGAGACTGGTGCAGGGCATAAAAGATGGAGAAAATGACTTCTTTAGATACATCAATGAAAGAGAAAAAAACAAGGATCAGATTGTGAGGATTAGGAAAGACGGGGGCTGGGTGGAGAAGGGGGTGGACCAAGTGGAAGCACTGAAGGAGTATTCTGCTCTGTGTTCATGAGGGAGAAAGGGGGCCAGATACCACCTCGGAGAGGAGGAGTGGGCAGGGGGGAGAAGGTAACTGATATAGGGATTACAGAGGCTAGGGTGCTGAAAGGATTAAGAGCTCTGAGGGGTGGATAAGGTACCAGGTTCAGACAGCATTCACCCTAAGGTGTTTAGGGAACTGGTGGAGATCCTGGCAGGACTGCTGGCTAATCTGTTCAATACATTCATGGACACTGGATGTGTACCACAGGACTGCAGGATGGCCATATGGTACCCATTCATAGAAGCTGACCTAAGGACGAATGAGGGAACTGCAGACCAGTAAGCATCACATTAGTTATGGGGAAACTCATGGAGATGATCCTAAAAGAGAGGCTGGTAACCTTTGTGGAGATCAATGGTCTCCAGAATGGTCAGCAGCAGGGGTTTAGCTGGCCTGGTGGTGCTGAGAATTGAGGCGCTGGATACCACACTTTGCACCACGCCGGCGACCGAGGTTCGGGAATGACCCTGGGCCACCGGGGGTTGGCAGGGGAGTGGGAGGATTGAGCATCCAGAGGACAGCTCTCCTCCCTCGGGGGGTGCCAGGGGCTATGTCCGGCACATCAGTGACGTTCAGTGGTGACCGGAGGTACTTACACACTTAGGGCTACAGTAGAGGGTTGTGGAGCCATGGCAGGACATCCCCTGGCATCATTGCATGCCCTGAGCTCCAGCTGGGGAGCAGGGGATGTGTGGGTGCAACTAAAAAGCACAGAAAAAAACCTCTA
The DNA here is from genome assembly GCA_016271365.2 of Neoceratodus forsteri. Lineage (NCBI taxonomy): Eukaryota > Metazoa > Chordata > Ceratodontiformes > Ceratodontidae > Neoceratodus > Neoceratodus forsteri. Next base: position 205,388,811 of record CM057451.1, read on the forward strand.
CCTCCTGATAGGTGATGGAGGGTTAGGGGGGTCGGTCCACCATGGCCAATGTTGGGCTCCACCTCTCACTCCTCTGTTCTCCGCTGTCTCTTGCCTGCCACTAGACTCGATTATAGATAGAGCACCTGAGGAGTATCTGGCTGTCCCATCTCGGGGGACTCAGAGCAGGGGTGATTTGGAGAGACACCCTCCAGAGGGGCGAGGGGGAGTTTCAGGCAGGCGAGAACAGGACCAGACCTCAAGAGCCCATTCCTGAAAGATTTCAGGAAGGTAGGGGCGAATAAATAAAGATTAAAAAAAAAAAGGCAACATGGGTTTGTCTCAGAAAGATCCTGCCAGACAAATCTGATTGAGTTTTATGACTGGGTGACAAAGGAACTGGACAAAGGCCATACAGTGGATGTCCTGTATTCAGACTTCAGCAAGGCCTTTGATTCCATGCTGCACGGGAGGCTGGGGGGCAGCTGGAATATATAGGGGTAGGAAAAAAGATGGTAAGTTGTATCACCAGTTGGCTGAAAGGAAGCCAGCAAAGGGTGGTGGTGGTGGGGGGAGCTCTCATCACCGAGAGATGTGACGAGTGGGGTGCCACAGTGATCAGTACTGGGACCAGTGTTGTTTAGGATATTCATAGAGGATATCTCCCACAGGGTCCAGAGTAAGATCAGTCTCTTTGCAGAGGACACAAAGATGGGTGCTGTGGTAGATGACATTGAAGGGTTGGGGGGGGGGCTGCAGGAGGACCTAAGCAAACTAAAGGAGTGGTCGGATGCATTGCAGATGGAGTTTAATGCCAAAATGTGCAAGGTCTTGCACTTCAAGGCAAACAACCAGGGGAGGTGTTATCAGCTGGGGGGTGAACAGCTAGAATGCTCCAAGGAGAAAAAGATCTAGGGGTGATTATATCTGGGAGTATGAACAACTCAGCTCAGTGCAGGAAGGTGGCATCGAAAGCCAACAGGATGCTCAGTGTTTAGCAAGGGGAATCTCCTCCAGAAAAAGGGAGGTGATCCTGCCCTTCTACAGGTCACTGGTCAGGCCGCACCTGGAATACTGCATGCCGTTCTGGAGTCCATTCCCAACTTAGGACATCAGATTGTAGGAAGGTGTACAGTGGAGGGCAACACAGATGATCCAGGCATTACAGAGATACTCCTATAAGGAGAGGTTGAGTGAGCTGAACATGTATTCCCTGGAGGAGAGGAGGTATGGGGGGACATGATTGAAAACTTTATATATTTAAAGGGGATTAACATGGCTAGTAAAGAAGGGATTTTCCAGATTAGGTGGGGGAGGGTCACAAGAGGGCACCAGATGAAATTGGAGGGGAGAAGATTCAGGAGGGATATCATGAGACATTATTTCACTGAGAGGGTGGTGGATACATGGAATACTCTGCCGGAGGAGGTGATAGCCTGTGGTTCTGTAGACGGTTTTAAGAGGGGATGGGATAGAGTCAGAGGGGGTTAATGGTGAGGAGGGAAGGAGGGGTGGGTGGGGCAGTTATGATTTGAAGGGCTAGCTACTCAATTGAGCAGACTCGATAGACTGCGAGGCCTGTTTCTGCTAGTGTTTTAGTATGTTCGTAATTTTGATTATATTACAATTATAGAGGCTAATCCTAGTCTTTTTATCACTGCAGGGACTGCCCAACCTATCTCTGGCAGCTCCTACCTATTCTGGGTTTTGAACCTGCATCCTTAACTACTAATTTTATAACTACAAAGAAACTAATAGGCTTTTCTTATTCTCTTGGTGGAACAGACTATCTGAGGCTGTTACAGTCTTCCCCCCGAAAAGGCAGCAATGTTGACCAAGGCCTACCTTATGTAGAAATCCGCGTTACCTTAAGTTTTACATATAGAAGACAACTTTGCACATTTACTATATACACATTATATAAATGTTTCAGACTCTACTGCAACTTTAATGAGTCTAGCTGATCCACTTAGGACTGAATACCCTTGGAATGTAGGATTCTATAGTCCACACACTTCCTAGGCCTAAAACTATAACTCTGCGTGTTGTGGCTTTCAGGAATTTGCTCTCCTTCTGACTCATCCGAAGATGTTTGCACATCTGGTGCACTCCCAGAAATTATATCAGTGTAGTCTGTCCTATCTCTACTCCTGTACTTCTTAAAGTTACTAATGTGGAGTACCCCCTGTCTAGATCAGTAGATGTGTCCCTCAGAAGGTACGTGACCTCTGAACATTTTCTGGTAATTACATATGGTCCTTCCCATCTTCTTGCAAGTTTTGCTGAAAATATATTTGCCTTATCCGATTGTGGATGGCTTTTTAACAGTACCATCTCTCCACAATCAATAGCAACACTTCTCTTATTTTGGCCACAGTACTTTTTTTGATGTCTCTGGGCATTGTCCATATTGTGTTTAGCAATCTCCAAGCATTTTCTTATATTTTCTGTTAAAGTTTTTGTGTACTCTGGTATGCTTTCTACAAGTTCTGGTTCACCTGACAATTCTTGATCAATGGGTAATGTTACTTCCCTTCCATACATTAATAAGGCTGGACTACATCCTATCAGTTCTTCTACTGCACTAGTAAGGCCATTAACATTCTTGATACGAACTGATCACATCTTGTCTGATTATCGTACACATATGCTCACAAATAGGTTTTAATATTTCTATTGGTTTTCTCAGTCCAGTTACTTTGCAGATTATAGTGTTGTATAAAAATGCTTGACTCCCCAAGCTGTGCAAAATTGCTCCCATTGCTCATATCTTAAATGTTGTCCATTATCTGTCACAATATGCTTTGGGATTCCCCATCTGGAAATATCTCCATCTCAATCTTCCGCACTGTCACATCCATATTTGTTCTGTAGAAAGGAAAAGATTCCACACATTTGGTGAATTGATCCACAACTACCTTGAGGTACTCATTTCCCATGTTTGTTTCTGGCAAAAGCCCAACCAAATCCATAGCAATGACTGTCCATGGTCCACTGGGATGATTGACTATTATTCTTCCCAACATCTTCTGATTGCTTGCCTTTTTCTCTTGGCATGTACTGCATGACTAAACATACTGTATAACATCTTGACACATCTTTGGCCAGTAAAATTTTGCTCTTAATCAGTAAAGGGTCTTTTTTCTGCTCATATCTCACTGGATCCCACCACCTCACACATACATGCGATCTCTGTGCACAAACTAGATGGCTGCAACTCACCAGTCAGATAAAGTACCTAACCTGCACCATGGTGAAGAAAATAACTATGGGCTTTGTGCCCCCTGGAGTGTGTGCACTCCAGCACCCTAGCAATAACCCCCGCTCAACCAGGGGGTCTGATTCACAGCTCCTGCAGGTTCCACAATGTCGTACCTCACAAGGTCAAAGATCTTTTTCCTATAGGGCGCCCAGCTGACTAAATGGTCTAAACAGTTACATCTCCTCCACTCCTACCCTTGGTGCATTTAAATCAAGGCTACACCTCTCTCTCACTGCCACTAGCTCCTGTGACTGCCTCCACTAGCTGATCCCATGAATATTTCCCTAACCTTATGCAGTTCTCTCTCCTATTAGCACTTGGTTACCCCTTAGCATGCACTTCCCCATGTTATGTCTACGACAATGTCTCTGGCTGTTCTCCTCCTCTATAGCTCTCCATCCCTCTACTCTTCCTCTCTTGTCCTCTATCCTCTCTGCACCTCATCTGCTATCTCCTTGTAACCTAGCCTCCAAAACTTGTTTTGTTTCTCAGATGCTTTGTAACTCTGTTTAGCTTACATTTTTGTAACCTTGTCCTATGTATTAAATTTGCAATCTGACTTACATGTCTTATGTTTTGAATTGTAACCTGACATGGAACCTTTGTAAAAGAGCCCTGGCTCAAAGGTACTGTAATCCTAGAGCTAGCAAACAAATAAATAAAAAATAAAATAAATATGCCCTGATATTGTGCAATCGAGCTTTAGTTGAATGGCTTTCTCTTGCAATTTCTCTGGCAAGACAACTTTCATTCTTCTGGACTTTTTACATGTAGCATCAGGATGTTGTCTACCAGCACATGCTGGTGCTCTTGACTTGGCACTCTCCATTAAGCAGGTAAACTTTCCATGCATTCTCCCTTTTGGATAATCTTAATTAGTCTTTTTAATTCTGTGTCACTTCTTTCTGCTCTTCCAACCTCCTTCCGGGTAAATGGTAGCAGCTGCTCTTCATCCTCTTCAATGGACTTGATTCTTGTGGTCGTGATACTACAGCATAGATCTGGAATTACTCTCTCCATGTCAATATCATCTGTTTCAGTCTTGTCTTCCTCCTCGTTATCTGTGCCTTGAGATAAGTAGTCTGCCATCACATTTGCACTCTCTTTGCAATACTGAATTTTAAATGCATACTCCTGTAAGAGCAGTGACCAACGTTCCAACTTTCCATTTGTATCTTTCATGGTGAATAACCAGGTCAAAGCATTATGATCTGTGTATAATGTGAATGGTTTGCTGTATAATTCTCCTTTGTACTTTTTCACGGCCCACACAACTGGCCAAGCATTCCTTCTCTGATGAGTGACATTTCTTTTCAGTTGCAGTGAAAGATCTGCTAGCATACGAGTTCACTTTCTTCTCTCCATTACTCTCTTGATATAATACAGCACCAAGTCCCTTGTCACTTGCATCTGTTGCTAAGTAAAATGGCTTATCAAAATCTGGGAAATACAATCTCTCTGTGTATTCCATCCATTCTTTAATTGTTTGAAATGTCTTTTCATGTATGGGCATCCACTCCAATTTGATTTGTTTCCTTTGTAGTTGATTTAGGGGTTCAGCAATGTGTGCCATACCATGTACATAGCCTTAGAAACCTTTTAGTGTATTTTACTTTCTTTGGTGTTGGGAAGTCTCAGATCATTTGCACAATAACTGGTTCTGGCATTATTCCTCCATCAGTTACTATTTGGCCCAAGAACTTAATTTCTGACAATAAAAAGTTACACTTTTCTTTCTTTATTGTGAGTCTGTGACTTTTGATTCTTTCTAACACCTCTCTCAGATACTCCCAGTTCTCTTCCATTGTTCATTGAATAGATGATTACATCATCCATGTATGCAAAGCAGAATCGGTATTGAACTCCTCTCAACACTTCCTCCATATTTCTTTGGAAAATAGTAGGTGCATTTTTTAGTTCAAATGGCAATATGTTAGACTCATACAGTCCTTCATGTATGATAAAGGCTGTTTTACACCAGTCTGTAGCCTCTACAGGTATCTGCCAATATCCACTCCTGAGATCAATTGTCGAGAATATCTGTGGCCCTGTAACTGTATCAAACACCTCTCACATATTCTTCATAGGATAGGTAGATTGTCATTAATCGGTTCAGGTTTCTTTACAGTCTTGTTCATGATCTCTATCACCATCTGTAAATCTTTAAGAATGTCTGTTCCCATAATCACTTCAGCTACAGCAGTGTCAAAGATTATGACTTTCCCCTTCCACAGGATGTCTTGTACATTGATATTTACTTTTTCTTGTCCCCACAGATTATATGACTTTTCTGATGCTAATGTGAGCTCCACATCTGTTTTTCTCTGGGATCATGTCCATGAGTTGATACTTTGCATTAATATAGGACTTGAAATTATTGAAGTACTTGCTCCAGTATCTATCAAACCTTGAGTGATTGTGTCTCCCAACTTAAAAGGCAAATAAAGCAAATTCAAACTTGTTATTGATGTTACTATTTCTGGAACATTCTTTCCTTTGGTTACTTCTGTCTGCTCAGGCTTTGATGTTTCTTCATCTCAGATGAGATTAGTTGCTGCTTTGTTAGCATTATCATATCTGGTCTTCCCTTTGGCCAATCAGGCCTTTTGTGACCTAGCTAGATACAGCCATAACATCTCAGTTCTGCTGGACTAGTCCTTCTTGGTTGATACCTCTGATGCATCTGTCTATCTGGCATCACATTTAATTGACCCTCAGATCCTCTCTCCTGGAATCTCTCTCTCTTCTATTGTAATCATGATTCTCAATATGCTTTGTCTGATTCAGGTTCTCTTGCAGCATTTTTTCTTTTTGAATTAACTCCTTTATGGTTCTTGGCATTGTGCACATTAACATGTTTGGGAGTTCAGTTTGAAGAGTTTCAACTACAAACTTGACTATCTCTCTTTCATGAGCTCATGCATAGGCTTGTTTGTACATGTCCCATTTGTCTAGGACTAGCATGTCTAGTTGGCCCCCATTTCACTGTGGATCATCCAACTGTCTTCTCAGATGATGTCAACTGTGAGCCTTGTCAAAATACTTCAGGAATTGGACTCCCCATTGTCTTCAGTCTTGTATGTGATGCTGTTTATAGCACCAACATTTACTTGTGATACCTCAACAGCTCCTTAAAAATGTTATACCCACATTTCTTCTGGTGTACGAGGCTGGTGTAATGTACATTCAAAATTCTAGTAAAATTCAGAAGCAGCCTCCTTCCTCTCTCTACTTAATGTGGGAAGATTTCTACAAATCCATGGTTCAACAATAGGAATTATAGGCATCATAGCTCTCTCACAACTTTGTGACAAGTTCAGCCTTCCTTGTGGAATTTCTTGGCCTTCACTCCTCCTCCTCATCGGAGTCTCATTTGCTTCACATCATCTGGTTGCACTATCATTCAGAGTACTTTCTCTCTTTTCTGACGTACTTCTTAAATTCTGCAGGCTATTCATGACCCTGTCTATGAACACTTCCAGCTTCTGCTCCATACACCTTTATAGCTTATGGCTCATTCCTCTTTCCATCTCTTCAGCATCAATTGACCTTGTTTTTATAGGCACATCTCTAGTAAAACTCCTACCATGCCCTACAGGCATCATCATTTTCTCTGCTAATGGTGGTTCACTGGTTCTCAGATTAAATTCTGATGCTTCCACAGAAGGAAAATTTACTCCAACTTCCACAACTGGATCTAGACTGTGTGCTCCCCCATGTCTCTTGGCCCCTCACACTCATCCACATTTCCTGAGAGTCTTGAATCTATACCTTCTTCTCACACTCAATGCCAAAGTGAACTTTACAGTAGCCAAGGCCTAACGAAGTAGAGCCAACTCCACTACAACCTTTGAACTCACAGATGCTCTCACAAGAAATACCTCCCTTTAGTGTATAGTGTAACACTAAACTTTCTGAGACAGCAAAAAATGCAGGGTCTCCTGCAAAATTCAAAACAAACAGCAATTTAGAGTACTCCGTGGTTAGGCATAACTTGTAATTGGTCAATTTTGCTATTGTGTTAACCTCACACAAAGCAAAGATCGGTGACATCAAGGATTCTTTGTTCCTTCCCCTGTCGCAACCATTTCCCTGTTAGATACTACCTGAGTACAGTACCTTTCGTTAAGAGCTGCCAAGAGTAGGGAAATCTACACCAGAATGACTTGTAGACTTTCAGAAATATGAGCCAATGGCACTGCAAATAAGTGGTCTGACACTTGGATGGCTGAGTAAAAAGGTGAAAGCTTACTGAAAATGTTAGAGAAATTCTTACAGTTATAGCCATGAATGGCACAGTTTGAAAAAAGATAAAAACAACAATTCATATGCATCAATCACTTTCTTATACACTAAGATGGGGGACCTGAAGGTGGTGGTGGGGCGGACAACCTAGCAGTTACTGAGACATGATGGACAGAAAACCATAGTTGGGAGATGGTAATACTGGGGAACAGTCTGTACAGGAGAGACAGGAAAAGAAAATGGGGGAGGGTAGCCCTGTACGTAAGAGATAGGAAATGGGCGACAGTGAGTGGGGATGGGCAAGGATCAGTGGAGATCCTATGGGTCACATTAAGTAAAAGGATGGGGAGGCAGTAAAAATAGCAGTGATTTACAGATTGCTAAATCAAGGTGAGGAAGTGGATAGGGAGATGGTAAGGGAAATACAGGGAATGGACAACGAAGGGGAAATTATGGTAGTGGGAGATCTAAATCTTCTGGATGTGGACTGGGGAATCCCGACAGCATCATCAGAAAGGAACAGGGAGCTGTTGGAGTTCATGCAGGAACCGTCATTCACCAACTGGTCAAAGAACCAACTAGGTGAGTGGCCATACTGAACCTGGTTATGACAAATGGGGATAGTGTGGAGGAGGCAGAGGTTGGGGAAAACTTGGATGACAGTGACCATGGGATGGCAAGGTTTAGCCGTCGGATGGGGTAGGTTAAGAGCAGATCAGCCACCAGGGTACTGGACTTCAGAAAAGCAGAATTTGGGAAGACAAAATAAATTGTGTGAAAGAAACTGGAGGGGAAGGAAAACCTGGAAGACATAGAAGATCTGTGGGGGGAAATTAAAAGAAGAATTTTGCAGATGGCAAAGCAATGTGTCAGGCGGGTGAGCAAGAATAAGAGAGGGAGAAGTGAGGGAAGCAGTCAGGGAGAAAAGAAGTTGTTCAGGGTGTACAAAGCCTCCCAGGAGGTAACAGATAAAGAAATTAGAGGTAGAGACTGAAGGAAGCTGGGAAAATAGTCAGAAAGACTATGGTAGAAATGGAGGAGAAAATAGTGAAAGAGGCAAAACAGGGTGATGAGATGTTTTTCAGGTATGTGAGTGACAGAAGGAAAGGCAACAAGGGAATTATGAAGCTCAAGCAGAGGGGGAATTATGGTAGAGAGGGAAGAGGAAAAGGTAAATCTTCTGAACAATTACTTCACCTCAGTTTTCACAGTTGAGGAAGGCCAGAGCTTAAAAGCAGGGGAAGAGTAGGCAAAGAGTTGAACCCAAGCCCCTTTAGGGAGGTTGGGGTATTGGAAGAACTAGGAAAACTGCAAACAGACAAAGCAATGGGCCCAGATGCAATCCACCCCAGGGTACTCAAGAAGCTAAAGTAGGAACTGGTGGCACCACTCACAAGGTTATTTAATCTGTTACTGGAAATGGGAAGGATCCTGGGGGACTGAAAAAGGACGGATGTGGTGCCATTGCACACGGTGGGTGGAAGGGAGAAGCTGGGAAACTACAGCCCGGTTAGCCTTAACTCCATAGTGGGAAAGCTAATGGAGGCACTTATAAAGGAAAGGCTAGAACAATTTCTGGAAGAAAAGGGCCTCATAGATGACAACCAACATGGGTTCACAGGTCTAAAGTCTTGTCAGACCAACCTGATTGAATTATTTGATGGAGTAACTGAGATATGGGATGGGGGGGTTGATGGAATAACTGAGATTTGGGATGGGGGGGCAGTGGATATGGCCTACCTGGACTTCAGAAAGGCCTTTGACACTGTCTCCCACAGGAGGCTAATAAGAAAATTAGGTGGCTCAGGGGTTGGGCGCAGCAACACAAAGTGGGTAGGAAACTGGTTGGAGGGGAGGACTTGGAGGGTGGTAGGAAATGGGATGCACCCAAAGTAAAGAGGGGTGATGAGTGGGGTTCTCCAGGGGTCCTTGATAGGTCCCATACTGTTCAACATATACATTGGGGACATTTCGGGGGACCTAAATAGGAAGGTGTGTCTGTTTGCAGATGACATGAAGATCTGTAATAGAGTGGACATACCAGAAGGGGAGGAGAGAATGAAGGAGGATCTGGCCAGGCTGAGGAGGAAGCCAGCAAAGTGGCACCATAATTCAATGCAAACAGTGCAAGTTATGCACATAGGGCTTAGAAAACCCAAGGGTGGAAGACTGGCTGGGGGAGGGGGCTGGAGGAAACAGAGCAGGAAAGGGACCTGGGGATCACAATTTCAGACAACATGAAGGCTGGAGCCAGTGTGACAGGGTAAATGGTTGAGCAAACAGAATGCTGGCATATATAGGAAGGGGATTCACAACAGGAGAAGAGAGGTGATTATGCCACTATGCAAAACAATGGTCACACCACAGCTAGAATAAGGGGGCCAGTTCTGGAGGCCACACTTAAAAGGGGACAAGGACAGGCTGGAGAGGGTCCAGAGAAGAGCAACTAAGATGGTGCAAGGGCTGCACGAGAGGTCATACAAGGAACAACTGGAGGAACTAAACCTTTACACACTGGAGAAGAGGAGGGAAAGAGGGGACATGGTAGAAACTTTCAAATATCTGAAGGGAATAAACAGAGTGATGGTGAGTAGTATCTTCAAGATGAGTGAAAACAAATCCACTATGGGGCATGCATTCAAACTGGAGGGGGGTAAATTTAGAGGAGATGTTAGGGGAAAGTTCTTCACTGAGAGGATTATGGGGCCATGGAACAGGCTACCAGAATGGGTCATGGAGGTAGATTTTGTGGACAAATTCAAGAGAGCGTGGGACACCCACATGGGGCTAAATAAGAGACAGAGGGTAAGGAAATGGAGGGTGTAAGATTAATTAGTGGGCGGGTATATTGGGCAGACTAGATGGGCCATGGGGTCCTTTTCTGCTGGCAAATTTCCATGATTCCATGTATCCCAGCAGGGTACCTCCACGCCGCCATTCACTTCAAAATCACCCCTGGAGACTGCAGGCACTCACCTCACACCAGACCTCCAGATATAACACTTTCCCAGGATAAGTGCCCACCTAGGCCTTCATCTATGAGCTTACTATACTGTAGAACTAAGGCAATCAGTGACTACTGGGTTCACCTCCAAGCAGTCAGTCCACTGACTCCTTCTGCCAGATACCCTCCCTGGTATCCATTTACTGTGTACACTGTTTTTAGAACTAAGGCAATCAGTGACTACTGGGCCATACCTCCAAGCAGTCAGTCCACAGACTCCTTCTGACAGATACCCTCTGAGAATCCAATTACTGTGACCTTAAGGGTGTACAGTGACAACTAGGCCTACCTGCCTCAGTCAGCCCACTGCCCCTTTTGCCAGATACCCTCTGGGATCCAATTCTATTCACTATTCTGTATCGTATACTCTACAAATAATTTAAAACAGTTAACATTGCACACATTCATTTCTAGACACATTTACACAAAGTAATGGAATTGAATAATGTTGCGTACTGGTACATTAAAAGTATTGACAGAATGCCTCCTCAGTCCCTTCAGGTTCAGTCCTTCACTTTGACAGAGTCTCTTAAATTCAGAAGGATTGAGGTAAACTCTCTGTAAAACAGTGTCACAGTGGCTTTTAAAATACTCCCCAATGTTATATCAACAAGGTTTTTCACTATACCACACTCCTCTGGAAATTACTGAAGAAATTCTGTAGAGATGGCACAGCTTGATGTAGTTGGACGGCCCTCTTTTGAGTCAGTAGGTTACAGATGTGATGAGGAGAATGATGATTTCTTTAGATTTGTAGAATCTTTCTGTGGGAAAACTGGTTACACAGGAACAACAGACACCTGAAGCAATAGACTTTCTATACTAGGCCCTGTTCTCACTTATTGCCCTTTACTGTCCTTATTCTGGGATACAGGTTATCCCCTGTCCTTACACTGCAATTTAACTAAGCTGGTTCTGTCAGGTTTTCTTAGTTCAGTAGGCCTCTTCAGACAGACACCTCTTGGTATGGGTACCTTCCTTGCTGGTCACTCTCCCTGCTCAGACTGACAGCACACGGACTGTGCAGCTCTTTTTATAGCCAACATCTCATTAGCATATTTAAATTCATAGTCAATGTGTGGACACTGACCTGTCCAGCAGTTCAGCACCAAATTCCTCTTCGCAGCAGCATAAGCCACAATGGAATCCTCATTTTTTGAAGCTTAACTGCCCTCCTGAACATTCCAAGCCTTCCCCAATTTTTTCTACTTTTGGTCATTTTAAAATACAATTTTTTTAACACTAAAAATGGAAATGTTTTCTTGGATCAAACACTTTCTCACAGTAATAGTTGGACAGCTGATTTCCTAAGCTTTCTGCTGATTTATTGCCATTCACACTACCCTCTAGGAAAGCAGAGTCACTGAGACGGCTATCATTTTAACAATAAAACACTTAAATAATGATTTCTGAACACTTTCCTATGCTTTTTCCAGCCAAAATTGTCATTTTCCATTGAATTGAGCTGATCACAAGTTGTTTCTCTCAGGCATTAGTTATGCATTTTCCCACATTAAACTCCATCTCCAGTGTAACTGCCTACATGGAGAACCTTCACCAAGAACCACTCTCCCTTCAAAGTCAGTGGCGACCTCATTTTATATTCTACGTTACTCAAACTATTTTTTCCCATGTGTAGGACACTATTCTGGACATGTGTCATTAGACTTGGCAGTGCATTTCTTCTCGATCTCTCTTCAGCATTTGACATTGTGGATCATCGAGTGTTACTTGACCACCTAAGGGAATTCTGTGGACTTGCCAGCAATGTCATCTGCTGGTTTTAGTCTTTTCTGTCTAACAGGAGGAAGAGGGTAGTGATGGGGAATTTTTCTTCATCCCCTGGCCACCTGTCATGCTGAATTCCCCAAGGTTCGATCTTGTCGCCAATGTTGTTTGCCGTGTATATGCTGCCCCTGGTAGAGCTCATTAGGAAGTACAGTTTGGGTTTTCACTGCTATGCTGATGATACCCAGCTGTATCTTTCCTTTGCCCCTTGAACATCTTGCACAGTGGAAGTGCTTAACAGCTGCCTCACTGAGATCAATGACTGGATGGCCTCCAGCTGGTTGAGACTGAACCTCCGATTAGACGGAGGAACTGGTGGTGGAGTTGAACAGAGGGCATGATAGATTGGCCTCTGGTGCAGAGACAGGGCTTTGTCTTGGCTCTGTACCATTGAAGGCCTCCTCTAGGGTACGTGATCTGGGTGTTATTCTTGACAGTGGATTGACTCTTGAGTTTCAGGTGGCGTCCGTTGTCTGTACCAGTTTTTATCATCTGAGGAATATTGCCAGGATAAAGCCCCTAGTTCCGCCACTGGACCTTCCCACTTTGGTGCATGCCTTCATGACGTCCAGGCTTGACTACTGTAATGCACACTATCTCGGGGTCTCTGGGGGTACCCTGCACCAACTGCAGCTGGTGCAGAACGCAGCAGCGAGACTGTTGACAGAACAGCCTAAGTATTGTCTCATCACTCCAGTGCTGCGTCAACTGCACTGGCTGCCAGTTAGGTGGAGGGTCCTCTTTAAGGTGGGTTTGCTCACCTTTAAGGCCCTACATGACCTGGGCCCTGGTTACCTGAAGGACCTTCCTATACCTGCTGTCTCATCCCGCTCCCTCCACTTCTCCTCTAGGGGCCTCCTCGTGATTCCCAGGATGAGGTTAAAAACTGCTGGTGACAGAGCATTTAGTGTTGCTGCCCCCATCCTGTGGAATTCACTTCCTTTTGTTGTCAGGGAGACCTGTTCTGTGGAGGTATTTAAAGCCCGCTTCAAGGCCTTCTTGTATAATCAGGCCTTCCCGGACTGTGTTTTATGGTCCCTTCCTGTCTTTTAGAATTTCATGCTTAAGTTAGCTTTTGGCTATTTTTAATTTAGTTGTTAAGGGTTGTATTTATATTAAATCTTGTTTTAATTGCTGGAATATTGTATATTAATATTTAATATTATGTTGTTTTGTATTTATCATGACTGTTATATGAAGTTTTGATATGTTCAGTACCCAGAGCCTCCAGGATTGGCATCTCTTAAATAACATTTGCCTTGCCTTGCCATTGTTAAACATGTACAATGTGTTCAGACCATGTGATTCATGTTCTGACTGTCACTACATTCAAAATGCTCCATTTTGGATACTGTACTGTTCATATTTTTAAGTCATCAATGTACTGTACGTATGCTGTGCCCAGGACTCCTCTAGCCCCCACATGCCCTTTCATTTATAAATTTATTTAAATAAAATTAGTGTGTTTTAAATGCGTGTGAATCCATGAGTTATTGTTGCCATTTGCACTCCTTTTATTGTACGGAATGGCTCCTGAGAGCTTTATTTATACCGTGTGCATTTTTCCACTGTGGGACTCCATAAGCCTCGATTCTAACAGATTGTGCTCTTTACTTTATGTTTATTTATTTCTGAGAGCCAGTCCCTAATGTACACATTCCCTGGTGCCTTTTGCCTTGCCAACTGTACTGTAAGGGAATTATTTATCTGGTTGATCCTGCGACGAGAGGAGCACATCGTGCTGCATTCTCTCGACCCTTCGTGAAGCAGGCACATCTACTAGGCTGATGCCTATTCTGTATATGGCTGCTGAGTGACAGGCCACCCGAGGCAAGCCTAGGACACTTACTTAGCACACTGTGCTCTGCTGTGGGACCGAAGTTCTGTCTTTCACTTTCCACTCTCAATCAGTTTTTGGTGCCAGTAGTGCCCTCATCTGCCATTCTGCATACATTTATTTCTTTCAGAGCAGCAATACTTCTTTTAGGAGTAGTTGTCTAATAAATAAAAATACAATTTACTTATAAATCATCACAGGCAACTCAGGCAGTCCAATTCTACACTGGCTGCTTAGTGCATGTGTCACTAGCCAGGGCGATTCATTAACTTGACCACTGGCCATCAGAATATCAATTATCTATTTCTACCATTGAAAAATTTTAGTTTTTCACAAAAATAATATCAGTCACTACATTTTATGTAAAAAAAAAATGCATGTGTGAAAAATGTAATCCAGGAGTCCTTTCTTCTTCCCTCCTGCGCTACATCCCACTGTCATCAATTAATAATATACTCAAAGCATGTGTTATGCTGTAACTTATTCTAAACTATTAATTTTTATTATATTACAGTTATGGAGGCGAAGTCCAGTCTTGATATTACTTCAGGGACTGTCTCACATACCTCTGGCAGTGCCTACCTAGTCTGGGTTTTGAACCTGTGTCCTTAACTACTAAGATTATAACTATAATGAAACAAATTGGCTGTCGATATTCTCTTGGTGGAACAGGCTATCTTAGGCTGTTACAGTAACTTGGCACATCAAGAGATTGTTGGTCCCTGATGGGGCATACAAAATGTCATTCAAATTGGTTGAACAGTTTTGAAGATATTAAAGTGTAAAATTTTGAGTTTAACATAGAAGATGCCATTGAACCTTAAGTACAGGGATGCAACAGTGGTCCTATATATATTTCAAAAAGCTTTGTTAATGCTCTAGATAAGGTTAAATCCACAAATGTAGGGAAATGTGTTGTTAGAGTTTCCAACCCTAACACCCCACCCTGCACATACCAACAGGCATCAGGGGTATGCCCAGTGGTCATCAGCCCTAACACTCACCAGATTCAATAAGTAAATAACCTGAGATGGATACAGTATAGAAGAATGGGGTGAGCATTAGGGCTGATGACGTCAGGGCACCACCCCCCGAAGACTGTTGGTGTATGCAGGGTGGGGGGTTTAGGGTTGGAAACCCTAAAGCCACATTTCTCTACTTTTGTGGCTTTAAACCTAACTTAAAGCATTAATGAAGATTTTTGCAATTTATTTTCTTACTTTTTGAGATAGTAGAATTGTATCCTTATTTGCCTGTGGGAGTGCATGTCCTTCCAGGCCTTGAGCTCCCATCCATCTGTAGATGTGTATATGTATGTAGCTGTGGAAGCACAGTGCCCTCTGGGCCCTGCACTTCAATTTATAGGACGACAGTGGCCAAATTGTCAGCATAGCCATTGTATTACCCCATCTCATGTAAAATTCTGCACAACTGCAATGCTATTCCACGCCACAAGTGCAAAAACACATTTTGGACAGTATTTGAAAAATGTCAGCTGTGCTGTGGGGTAAAAAGAAGGCCATGTTGAGAATATGGGGTGAACATATTTAAAATGTCCAAAGTTATGAGCATGCATAGCAAAATTGCAATGAATAGTTGTATCTTTGCCATTTTTAATAATTTCGACCCCACATTTTCAACATAACCTCCTTATGACCCCACCTCATGAACAAGGTCAGGACAAATTGTCAAATCCTGCCCAAGAAGGTGTTTTTTGTCAATCGACCGAAAAATTACCTTTTGGGCAGTAGTTGTTCAATGTCAGTCATTTGGTTCATGTGTTGGGGTCCCAAAAGGCCATGTTGAAATTTTGGGGTATAAATCTCAAAAAATGACTAAGTTATGCATAAATGTTGACACCCCTCTTGAAATACATTGAACTGCTTTTACCTTAGTGTCTAATATTGCAGTCACTGGTTCAACAGCAAGACATGTCTTTGATTGGAGAGTGGGTCTTGAACCTGGGACCTGTTCAGCTGAGAGATGGTGTAGAGTTGTACTTGGGAGGGGGTGCAGTGGTGCGTGCTGAGTGGTTGGTGGGGGGGCTGATTGGCAAGGAACCATTTTGTTTTACAAGTAAAAAAAAAAACATTGAGGGACCAATTCCTTTATTTAAAGTTTTGGCAACATCGGGAGGGTGGGGTGCCACTAGACACCAGGAAAATGGGCAATAGCTATCAGTGGGTGGGGCTGCCACTAGACACCAGGGAAATTGAGTATGGTGATTGGAGTGTGGGGGCAGGGACCATTACACTGCAGAAAATGATTTCATATGGGATCGGTGACCCGGGAGGGGAAAGGGACCACTGTGCTATGGAAAATTAATATTTCATATGGGACTGCTGACTGGAGAGTGGGGGAGGGAATCACTACACTGTGGCAAACTAATGTTTCTTATGGGATCAGTGACCAGGAGGGGGGATAGACCACTACACTAAGGAAAACTTATATTACATATGGGATCATCGATCAGGGAAGGGGCAGCGACCCCTGCACTATAGAAATAGACAATTACAGGAAAAGGCAGGGAAAATACTTTTTTTCTGAATGTCCCAAATCCTTTTTCATGACTCATTATTTTTTTTATTTGAACGAAAAAGGATTCATGAAAAATTATCTTAGTGAGTGACGAAAAATAATTTAAATAGTTAAAAAAAAGTTCAGAGGGTATGGGAGCTTTAAAATACTAAGTGAAGCTCATCAGTTCCTTGAGAGCAATATACATGTTTGAATTTCTGTAAAAGACATCCCTGGACAGTGTTTATGACAGTTTCTTGGGTGAAAAAAATAGAAAACAAAATGGCAGCCCCACGAAAAATGAATTTGTTTCTGGTGAAAAAGGACTTGTTCCACACAAAAAGATTATTTTTTGTGAGTCCAAAATCCTTTTTCATTCCATTTCTCTATCCTGGAAACTGAAATCCAATTTAAAATAATGGGAACTTAAAAACTGAATAACTTTCCAACATATTTGCAACATTATTTTTTTCAGCAAACAAACACAGGGCATTTCTGTGACCCAAACTGTTTCCACCATAAAAAAATTCCCACCAAAATTCCACACCATCAAGGTACAAGTCGATGAGAAAAAAAAAATGCAAAAATTATAAATCTTGAGGTTTTTGCACTATCCAGATCTCAGAATTCTCACATTCAACTGGAACAAAACTTCCTCTGACAAGAGAAGTATTCCACAGGACAGGGCATGCCACATTTTGTTCAAATCCATTCATCAGTTACAAAGTTATTAAAGTGTAGAATTTGAGGTTTAACATTAAACAGGCTACTCAACCCTAACTATAGGGGCACAGCCATGCCCCTATAACAGAGAATACTGGTTGCTCAACTATGCACAATCAGTGCATTCTGCCACAAAAGGGTTCTGTTTCCCTCTGACCTCAAGAGCGAAGCTTGAGAGGTCCGTGGGAATCAGAACACTGAGGTGGGCAGAACATACTTGTGCATAAAGTCACTCATTCTGTATTTTTATAGTGTATAGTGTAATGTGAAATGTATGCATTGTGTTTTTTCTCTTTTAGATTGAAACTGACCTGTGCAGTCTCTAAAGGTTCTAGAATGTTGTTCTACCACAGAAGCATATAATCACATTCCATGACCCTTGACCTGTGGTACAAAAGCATTTTGAAAAGGATGGATTTCTATACAGATCAATGCTCTAATATTCACTTTATAACAGTACACTAAAACATGCTACAGTCTCAGCACAGCATGGATCATATTGGATACTATTCTGGCTACTGTGATAACTACATTCATGGGCTCCAAGTAAAAAAAATGATTGTTGTAGCACATAAAAAAGATTCATTTTAAAAATAACAGTAATTAACCCGTCATTTATCCAAAGTCATCCCAAGCTGGAGTCATCGTCGCCATAATCCAATTCCTCTCACTGTCACTGCTGTGAGTTGTGACACCATGTAAAATCAGAGACTCAAATGAATAGGAAGCAACTGAATTGTTAGATGGACATGTGTGGCCTGATCAGTCTCTTTGTCTGATGAAATTCTGAAATACTTGTTTAGGAAAAGAATAATGCCTGTGATGTTTTTCTTTTTGGGGGGGAGTAGTAGGTGGGTGGGATAAAGAGGTATCCTGCAAACAATTAGGTCCTGCCTGTCACACTTTAGCCATGCTACACAACAAATGAGGCAATTACACAATGATGCTCCTGATCAATACGGACCATGAATCTGGGATTACTGCTGGTGTCAACTTGGATATACAGTGACATACAAATTAATTTTTAAAACATAAAGCATATGTTAATCATGCAGTCCACACTGATGTTAGTCAAAAAAGGTAACAGTAAAACAAGATCAGATAAAAATGTTAGTAGTAGGTCACCAATGCTTGCTGCCTGCACAGTACTGTATAAATGAAATTGATTTAGGTTGTCTTCTTATCAGCTAATTGTTTAATGTATGTGTACTATGGCTATGTGTTTCAAATACTTGCAGTATTTCTAAAGTGATTGCAATAGTAAATATAATAATGTGGCATTAGCAATCTCAGTCTAAAATAGCCATATGTTTGTAGTGGGTTATCATAAAATGGCACACATTCTATTCCATTCCATTTTGTTCATTTACTAATACTGGAATCATATTTTAGTTCATTAATGGCTGACTCTGAGGTCAATGGTTAAATAAACAGTCACACAGGAATGTGGTGTGCATATTTTATGGAAAACATACAAACAGAAATGAAAAAAAATTGGACATCAGCTGAGACTTGAACCCAGGCCACCCAGAATACTGTTCCAATTGCGCTAACCATCTGTGCCACTGAGACAACTGTAACATGGGCCATCCCCAAGCACATTACTCTTTCTGAAATGCATAACTCAATGGCAACACTTATTCTTTCTCATCTCTCTTTGCATGTGTGATTGTTACAAGTAAATATTTGTGTTGCCATTGGGTTGTGCATTTAAGAAAGAGTAATGTGTTCAGGGACTGCCCAGGCTCCAGTTGTCTCAGTGGCACAGCTGGTTAGTGCAATAGGAATGGTATTCCAGGCATCCTGGATTCAAGTCCCAGCTGATGCATTTATTCTTCTCATCTCTGTTTGTATGTGTTAAATAAACAGTATAGCTGACTAATGGTATGTTATTTTAGCATTGCTGTATGGCAGTTTACACTCATGCAGAAGTCTATAATATTTTAATAAGATTAAAACAAATTATGAAGAAAAAATACCAGTTCATCCCACCAAGCTCATAGATAAGACCTCTCATTAAAAAAATGTGACTTATATATCATGAACATATATATAATGTTCATGGAGATATTGCTGAATGAGTTTTTACCTCTCAGTCTGTGAAGTTTTTCTACACCCCTCCAGCTTTGTTCTCTGGGAGCTACCATCTCACAGCTTAGGTGTGTTGAAAAACTCATATTGCACCACTCCCCATGCATTATTCTTATTGTTCCCAATTTGTGAAACTGCCACTGTTGAGAGGTACAGCAACTGCAAATTGCAGTCCAGGGTTGCAGTTAATGAACGAGTCTGGGAACATGATTACTGAATAATGGAATCATTTTTTTTTTATTATTGCAGTGTATTTTTATGTATGTCCTCCATGTTGTTGAGTAGTTAGAAAGCCCTACTGTTCTGCTTTGTTGACTCCCACTGCTGCCCAATTCTGCATCTGCTTGCTGTGATAGCTGAGGTGTGCTCCCCACCCCAGCTGCTGGATTTACTGCCAACTGATTTCTGTATGAGATTGCAGCTGCAGTTGAGCATAACCTGGAGGGACATGGAATTATAAGGGAGGCAGAAGCCTGGACATCAAATATCATTTTCCTTAATACCCATTCATCGGACTGACTGACAATAGAAAAGTGGTGAGCACCATGACACAGGGCTCTGAAAGCTTTCAGATTTGGCACCTAAAGAAAGGAGAACTGCCAACAGGTTGAAATGAGGGATTTGGAGGAAATAAGGAGTTCTGTACACTAGTAGTTTACTTTGAAAGTGTCAGTTTACCCTGGCAGAAGCAATGACTAGTCCAGCAGTTTAGAAATGATACATCACTTTTTGTTAAAATGGGTATATTACACCGCAGATAAATACTGTATGCATTACATGGTACTAACGGTAATACAGAATGCATTCTTGCATGAGGAAAATGCTATACCTTCCCACTTATCTTGCTTTCTTAATCCCTTCTGGTAAAAGAAGCCAGTTTCTTGTTTCGGTCTACAGTATGTGCCATTTCTATGACAGGTACTGTGCTTGATTCTAGTTAAGCTCCTACCCTGGATAGCACCTCCGCTGCATTCACATAGTTCTGTGCCTCCCCATGGTCTTTCCTTTTTTTAATTTTTTAAATTGTTTGCTACACACAAAGCTGAAAACTGGAGGCCGGTCTTTACCCAGCAAAAAGCAAACTGAAAGCCAGTCCATACCCAGCACAGAGCTGAAAACTAAACGATGGTCCTTTAGCCCATGACAGATCAGCTTTCAGCTTTCAGTTTTCTGTTTTTTTTTTTGATTGATGTGCAGTTGTGCTTTGTATAATTATTTCTGCACTGCATACTTTTGACACCCAGCATTCTGTACAGTTAATTAACTTTGTGAGTGTTGGTTTACCCTGAAAAAAGCACTGACTAGTCCAGCAGTTTCAAAATGATACATAACTTTTTTGATTAACTAGTTAATTTTACACTGCAAACAAATAAGGGCTTGCATTACGTGCCACCGACGTTGATGCAGAATGCATTCATGCATAAGAAAAATGTTATAGCTTCCCACTTATAAGGATTTCTTAAGCCCTTCTGGTAATCAAAGCCAATTCCATTTTGGGCTCTATATGTACCATTTCTATGACAGGTGCGATGATTAATTCTAGTCAAGCTCGTACCCTGGATACCACCTTCTCTACATTCCAATTGTCCTGGGCCTCCCCCTGGTCTCTCCTTTTTTGTTTGTTTGCTTTTTTGTTTTTTACCCCCACACAATCCTGAAAACTGAAAGCTGGTCTTTAATCAGCACAAAGCAAAGTGAAAGCCAGTCCTTACCCAGCACAATACCAAAAATGAAAAGCCTCTGACAGATCAGCTTTCACCTTTCTGTTTTTTTTTAATTTGTTTTGTTTTGTTTATTGTTTCAGGCTACTGTATGTGCCATTTCTATGACAGGTGCTAGTCGAGCTCCTACCCTGGATAACACCTCCTCTGCATTCACATAATCCTGGGCCTCCCATCTACATCAGAAAACACTGGGTGTCAAAGGTATGCAGTGCTGAAATAACTATACAAAGCACAACTACACATAAATAACAAAAAAAATAACAGCTGAATTTATACACTTCTTTCAAAAATAAGGAGTATTGGAAGTCGCTATACAATTTAGAAATTCAATTATCTCAGAGAAAGAGCATCAGCAGACGCAGGTTCCCCAGTTAGTACTGGGTTGTGGGCTACCAGGGAAGAGCTTAACAAACTGGCTCTCCATAGGGTAAAAAATTCCCTTTGTTTCACTAACATAAAATATTATGAGGTGGAACAAAGTGGGTAGGCTTCTAGCTATGCAGTTACAAAGGCAAAAGGCAGAGAGGTATGTCACCCTTTTTATTTCAGACAATTCTCCTCATGAGACTTATGTTGACCCATAATTAATAATAGGGGATTTTCAGGACTATTATACTCATTTATATGCTAAAGAACAGTACTCCAATCAATGAAGCTCATGTGGACAGCTTTTTGAGGGGGATTTCCCTTCCTACCCTTACTCAGTTTCAGTGGGAGGGTTTGGAGGCTCCTTTTTTGGAAGATGAATTACAGGTAGTTATTCATTCTTTGAAATCTGGTTAGGCCCAGGTCAAGATGGCTTCATAGCAGAATTCTATAAGATATTCACTTTGGAATTGCCCCCTTTGTTAACTCAGCTTTGTAATCTAGCGCATGAGCCTGGAGCTTTGCTAGATATGTGGAAAGAAGCTATTATTTCTGTTCTACCAAAACCTGGAAACCACCCGATGCATTGTGTTAACTTTCACCCTATTTTCTTGTTGAATTATGGATTGAAGAGCTTTACTAAAGCTAATTGGCTACGAGCGCAGAAAGTGATACTTTCACATATTCATTCAGATAAGACTGGGTTTATTCCTGGTAGTCATTCGCAGGATAATGTTAGAAAGTTGTTGAACATTCTCTTGGCATCTCAGGCTTGGCCTCAAGATCATGTAGGAGCAGTAGTGTTGATAGATGCTGAGAAGGTGTTTGACCATTGGGAATGGCAATTACTAATGGCTACACTGTCCAAATTTCAATTTGGACAGAAATGTTGTAATTGGCTTCAGAATTCATACGCACAACCACAGGCTTGTGTCTGGGTAAATGGTTTGCTTTCCTATGGGTTTTGGATAGAACGTGGTACTCACCCTTCTGGATTGAATTTTGCTGGTGGGTTGCACTTTACGGGCTCTTTCATTCCACTTTATGTTGGAAGGGGAATGGGTTAGTTGGAAATAATACACATATATTTTGGGAATGCCCCCCAATTCAGATGTAGCTGTGGCAGTGGGTCAAGTGTTGGGTTTAGATATACTGTACAGTTTCAATTCCAGATATGGGTTTTGGGACTCCCCCCACTAGTAGTGAAGGGTAAAGGAGTTAAATATTTATTTTACATTTTGGTGGCTGTGTCCCTAAAGACCCTTACACAATTATGGCTTACCCCAACAATACAGTCAGAAGAAATGTGGTTACACAACTGTCAGAGAATCTTAGTTATGGAGTGAGAGACAGTTTTTTCTCAGGCTTTAGAGTGAGAGCTTTTGTAGTAGCTAGCTGCCTTTCTTCCATTTCCTTGCAGTAAATGAAGGGCTTACTGTGGTAGAGATCCTGACTTGATATAGTTGACATTTTAAGAATGTCTGTAGAAGTTAATATTTTTCCTGTATGGGCACTTTGTATCTTTATATTTAGGGCTCACCCCTCATGGGTGATCCCCATTTACCATATTTGTATGTGTGACATAAGGGAGGAGTTTATTGTTGGGGGTATTTCGTTCTGCTTTAATGATAGATAATTTTTTTTAGAAAGAGGATGATGCATTTGGATTGTGGGCTTGGACTTTACTAATATTTGTGTATATGTTAGCTCCCTTTTAACTGGTGAGCCTACATTCTTCTTACAGTTCAGTTATTAGGCTTATTATAAATTACTAATAAAGATTAATTTAAAAAAAAAACAGCTGAAAGCTGATCTGTCAGGGGATAAATGACCAGCTTATAGTTTTCGGCTATGTGCTGTGTAAGGACTGGCTTTCGGTTTGCTTTGTGCTGGGTAAAGACCAGCTTTCAGTTTTTGGCTTTGTGTGGGGTTAAAAAAAAAGGAGATACCATGGGCTCAGTTAACTGCCAGCTCACAGCTCCTACTGCAGCTGCAGAAGTCAAGAAAGTCCTGTTGTTTTCATACAGAGAACTTGGATGAAGGGCTGCTCTCACTAAGCTGGGCACCTGGGATTTTTGGTGCTCAAATAAAGTATTTCTGGCCATTATTGTTATTTTTTTTGTTATTTAAGCAGGACTAGCACACTAAGCTGAAAGCTTGTTTACAGGTGCCACCTGGGAGCACAGGGAAGTTAAGTGACTTGCTCAAGGTCACACAGTATGCAAGTGGAAGCTTTGGGGTTCAAACCCAGGTCTGGTCTGCTGGATGTTACGAGATTTGCAGCTCACAGCCTTAAAGCACTGCACTATACTGTCTCTGAGAAAAACAAACATCAGAATCTAGCTAAACGGGGCCTGTTTAGCTTGCTTCTGGTGTTTGATTTTTAAAATGACAACATTTTTATGTCTTTTCCATGCTTTTCAGTTTGTGGAAAAAAATCAACAAGATGGCAGCTCATGAAAAAATTAATTTCTTCTGGTGAAAAAGGATTGGCACTTCATGGAAAAAGAATCCTTTTTCATGAGACCAAATCTTTTTTCAAACTCATTTCTCTATCCTGGAGAGTGAACTTCCCATTGAAAATAATTTTAACTTAAAAATTTATTAACTTTGCATTAGATTAATATTTTTTATCAAACAAATGCATGGCATTTCTGTTACCCAAGTTCTTTCGACTATAAATAATTCACACTAAAATTCCACACTGTCTGGGTGCAAGACGATGAGGAAAACAACTGCAAAAAGTGGTGACTTTTAAGATTTCTGCACTATCCAGATCTTAGAATCCACACATCCAACTAGAACAAAACTTGCCATGTCAAGACATCTATCCCATGGGAAAGCACATGCAAAATTCTGTGCAAATCAATTGATCGGTTGTAAAGTTATTAAAGTTCAAAATCTGAGGTTTAACATTAAACAGGCTACTCAATCCTAACTAAAGGGGCACAGCCATGCTCCTATAATATACAGATTGTGTATTTGTATATATATCTCTGTATCTATACAGTACCTATAACTATACCTGTATCTATATACCTCTCTTTGCAAAACAAATTTGTTAATCCACTAGTTAGGGTTCCAGGATCAAAAGTAGGGGAAATTACATGTTAGGGTTTCCAACTTTAACACCCCACCCCCACCCTGCGGGTAGCAACAGTCATGGGGTGTGCCTTGGGTTTGTCAACCCTAACTCTCACCTTATTCCATGAGTAAATAAGCTGAGATGGGGACAGCATATGAGAACGGACTATGGGGTGCTATTGGTTTACTTGAGGAACTATGTGGGTCTCACCAGTGCCATATGATGCTGATTTGAGTCTTGCATAACTGGAAGAATGCTGAAGGTTTCCCTAAGTAATTTAATTGTGGAGACTTCGGCCTTCTCCTTTGGGGTTCCACAAGGCTTGATCCTTCCCCTGTGTGAAATCAACCACCTAGCTAAGCTGGCAACCAAAGAATTTTAGCCAGAAAATATATTTCAGGAGCATTCTTCATCAAACAAACCTCACAATCTAGCTAAACATGTCCTGTTTAATTGGATCAGGTGTTTGTTTTTTAAAAAAACATAATTTTATGTGTTTCTTTTTTTTTTCCTTTTGGAACAGAAATAAAAAACGTGATAGCAGTACTCATAACAGTTAAACTTTTTCTTGTGAAAGTAAAACAGAATGTGAAAGTAAATGTCTTATTTTTATCGTAATGTTATCTCAGAAACTCCACTGAGCATACTCTGAGCTAAATTCATCAAAGAAATTTCCAGAATCACACGAAACTGGTCCTGTTTCTGTGATTGTTCAAAGAAAATTCATCATTTTATTTTATTTTTTTGAAATTAGATAACTTTATTGAATTTTCACAACAATTAAACATGAGGTACAAATAACAGCCAGAACTGTAACAGGTCCCATCCTTCCCTCCCCCCCAAAAGCAAGTGTTTTAAAGGGATTGAACTGGAAAGCCATAACCATACCCCCAAAACCCTCCCTCCCCGGAAGGTGCCACTTCTAACCTTAGTAAGGAAGTAAACCTAAAGGGTAAGACAAGACAAGCGTAAAAACAAATTGGGTCAGAAACCTCAGATCAAAACCAGCATCAATATCATTATCAGAGGCATAATTGCAGGGTAACTAATGTAAGTATAGAGCATACAGCTTCCCCCATTTCCGATTAAAGGAAGGCATAGCATTACGGGAACTGGCGATCAATCTTTCTAACTTAAAGCAGAAAGAGATTTCTTTAAGCCAATCATTGAATGTTATATTAGTTTGGTCCAGCCAATGCCTCAGAACCAATCTCTTAACCGCCATTGAAATTAAAGCAATATGATATTTCCTTTCATTGATTGTGATATCTGAATACCAACCCAATACACAAACTTCAGCTGTGAAGTAGTCATCCAACCCCAAGATTGGGTCTAAGTTGGTTTGAATATCCTTCCATAAGGGTGCTACCTTACAGCAGGACCACAATATATGCATTAACGTACCTTCTTTCTCCCCACATCTTGTGCATGCATTTGACCCCAGCCTACCTGCTTTAATCAATCTGGACAGCGTAAAATACAAGTTGTTCAGAATGAAGTATTGGATAAGCCTATTTCTATCTAAAGTATAATATTTGTGTATATCCCGCCAGATTTGGTGCCAAACACCAGGAGAATCAGGTATTAAAGAGTTCCAAACTTTCGACCCTGATAATGGATCCAGGTATTTGGTATCCAAAAGATGGAGATATATACGGGAAATTCCGTGCGATCTGGAAATGCAATCCTGAATATGATCTAGGAAAGGCCTGACTCGGGAAGGTAATTTAACATTCCCAAAATTCTTCAACAAAAGGTGTCTCAGCTGGTAAATCTTGAATATATATTTCGGTGAGATATTCAGATCTACCAACAAATTATTGGATGAGAGAAGGGAGCCCTGGGGGTAGAAATCTTCTGCCAACCAATCTTGGATTTGTGGGAGCCAGTCTGGGGGAAGCGGTAACCCACCTATTGGAATATTGGGATTAAGAGTGAGTGACTGAGCCATATCTTTAGTGTATGGAATCTTAAAATAACTCCAGCATTGTGAGAGGATTTTGATGGAAAGTCCTATGGGGGAGTTACGAACAACTTCTGGTAGGGAAGAGTAACTATAATAAAAAATACAGGGAGGGCATAGATTGTGTTTACCCAACATTTTAAGTTCTAAATCCAGCCAAATGGGCCTGTAGTGCTCATTCTGAGATTTAAACCAATGTCCCATTTTGGCTAAATGGCTAGCCCAGTAATAAAACCAGAAATTGGGAAGGCGAAGACCCCCTTTATCCATAGGCAAGATAAGTTTGCAGAAAGTCCTCCTAGGGTGCTTACCCCCCCAAATAAATTTAACTAGGGCAGAATGTATCCGTTGAAAGTAGGTTCTGGGGAGCCATATGTTAAGAAGGTTGAGGGGATAAAAGATATGGGGTAATATATTCATTTTAATGATATTAATCCGACCCCTACAGATAGCGGCAGGGTAGACCATTTCATCAAGGTCCTCTGTATTCTGTCCAGTAGGTCGTCCAGGTTTAGTTTTTGATAACCTCTTCATCCGGCCAGATATATACCTAAATATTTAAGTGAGGTCTGGGACCATTTCATACCTAACTGGATAAAATTAGCTTGAAACGTGAAAGAGTTAAGAGGAAAGATCACCGATTTGGATAAATTTAGCCTGTAATTGGATGTCTTCCCATATTGCGTGATAACTCGGAGACCTTCTGGCAAGGAAGTCTCAGGGCTCAGAGATGTAAAAGGATATCACAATAAAACTGATAAAGTCAGAGCCTTTTGGGAGATAACACAACCAGTGATCTGCTGAAGTTTTAATTCTAAGTATAAGAGGTTCCAGATATAAATTAAATAGGTACAGGGACAAGGGACAACCCTGGCATGTTCTGGAATGTAAAAGAAAGCGAGATGAAAAGACTCCATTACAGAAGACTCTGGCCGAGGGTGACCGATAGACTGATTTAATCCACTGTATAAAAATCTCAGGGAAACCCATTCTACTAAGTGTGGACCACAGTAAATCCCAATTAACCCTATCGAAGGCCTTTTCGGCATTTAGGGCTACCAACATCATAGGGGATTGGGATTCCTGTGCAGCCTGAAGAATATGGGAAAGGGTGCGCAGATGGTCTGATGCAGACCTATCCTGGACAAACCCCACCTGTTCAGAACTTAACAGGATTGCCAGACCTTTTGATTCTCAAGGAAAGGATTTTTGTTAGGATTTTAATATCATAGTTTAATAGAGAGATCGGTCTGTAACTGGCCGGGTCCAGCGGGGGTTTGTCCGGTTTAGGAATCAAGATAATAGTAGCTTCGAGGAGTGAGGGGTCAAGAGAGTCCGAAGAAAGCATATGGTTAAACAAACTGAGAAAGGGTGGGGAAATCTCATTGGAAAAAGTTTTATAAAAGTTAGGGGAGAACCCATCAGGTCCTGGGGATTTATCCAAGGGTAACCCTTTTATAACCTCTACTATCTCACTCAGAGTAATAGGTGAGGAAAGCAACTCACATTGTTGCTCTTGCAAACAAGGAAGGGAGATTCCATCCAGAAAGTCTTCCACCTCGGAACGAGTGACCTGATCAGATCCCCCCATACAAATCTTGATAGAATGTTTCAAAAATTTGTGCAATATCCCTTGGTGAGGTTTTAATTGAACCATCAGGGGCTCTCAAGGCTGGAATCAGTCTAGAGTTTTCTACCTCCCTTAACCTAAGGGCAAGCAGTCTGCCAGGTTTCTCTCCTTGGTCCAGATAACGCGCTTTAGTTTTAAGAATGGCATATTCCGTCTTATCCTTAATCAACTCTTCATAATCATTCCTTAGCTTGCACAACCCCTCTAGATCGGCCCGAGAGCCAGAGAGAGAGAAGGTACTTTCAGCTCCTTTAAGTTGATCCAGTAGTGACATGATTTTCGTTTCTCTCAACCTTTTCCTCCTAGAGGCCAATTTTATAAATTCTCCTCTAATATAGCATTTTAAGGAACACCAGAGAAAATCATCTCTAGCAATTGAACCCTGGTTGATCTCAAGAAAGGAGGAGATCAGAGATTTGATATGTAGAACTGTGCTGTCATCTTTAAGAGCTGTGTATTGAGTTTCCAGGAAGTATCTCTCTGCCCACGTCTTCCCGGAGACATCTTGATCCAAGCCAAGGAATGATCAGAGATAATAATTGGGTCTATGCCTGCATGGGAAACATTTTCCACCAAGGTCGTACTAATTAAAATATAGTCAATTCTGGACCAGGAGTTATGTAATTGCGAATAAAAGGAGTAACTACGGCTTTGAGGGTTCAATAGGCGCCAAGGGTCACACAGACCTACTAGATTCATTAAGTCCTTGAGTGCTAATTGGGAAGGAGAGAGGGGCTTAATAGGTCTGTGAGTTCTGTCCAACTCTTGAGACGGGGAGACATTCCAATCCTCCCCCAAAATGAATAAGGATGGCAAAAAATGACTCAGTTGGGCCGTCAATTGCATAAAAAAGTTAGGGTCCCCACCCACAGGGCCATAGATTGCCCCCAGAACTACCCTCACACCATTGAGCAATCCTTTGACCAGCACTACTCGACCTTCTTGGTCAGTCAAGCAGTCCTCTGCCAGAAATGAGATCCCCTTTCTATTCAAAATTGCCACCCCTCTACTAGCGGTAGTACCTTCAGAGACAAAAATCTGGGAGAACCCCTTATGACGAAACCTTCATCTCAGAAGCTAGCAAATGTGTCTCCTGCATAAATAAAATGTCTATGTCTAAAAGTGAACAGTTTAATAGAGTTTGAGCTCTCTTAATATTATCCCTAACACCCCTGACATTCCAAGTTGCCAATTTAATAGGCTTCATAGCTATAAACCAGTGGCAAAGAGAAGAAAAGAAAAAACACAGGGTTAGTCTCCCCCCCCCACTCCTTGAGTGACACCTTCCAGGTTTTTCCCACCCCCCCAATAATGTCACAGTAACATCAAACCCCTCATGTCCAAAAAGCCAACTGTGTTGAACTCGTAACAACTTTAAATAGTAGAAATAAGTATAGGTTCCCGAGCAAAATAGTTAAGATTTACCTCCCTACCCCCTTCCAAACCACTTTAAACTATATACATCAAACTCCAAGAAAACATGAGATTGACTACCAAAATACATAGCGAACTTGGTCCCTCCAAAGAGGCTACATGTCTAAGAGCAGGTTGAGCTACACTGTAATACAAAAACACGATCAACCAATTCCCAAGAACAATATAGTAAAATAAAATAGTCAAAACATCTAGTAGGGAAGCTCTAGATCTAGTAGCCCCACTCCCTTATCTAGCTCGTGAAGCAAATCCCCAGTGTAAGTCCTCACCCCGAATCCCCACCCTCCACCAATCTCAAATGTTCACAAATTAAAGTCTAAATATCCCTGCTTTAACAACAGTAGTCCTGGAAAAATAGGTAAACTCTCCAGAGTTGCCCAGACTCACCAAATGACAGTGTTTCCAATAGCTTAAGTAGGGCAAGATAGATCGAAAGGGGTGACCTGGGGAACATCAGACGTATCTCGTCTGTATCAATAGTAGCTCACCCCGAAATTACCAAATACTTTGGTTTCCAAATAAAAAGGAAAAACCAGCAAAATAACTTGAATCGCGAGGACTAACCTTAATTAGACCAGCCATGCAACGATTGCCTTCCCGCTTCATGACCGGACCAAACCCTCGCGAATAGGAAGAGGAAGTAGCGGGAGAGCCCAAAAAAGAAGGAACCCCCTGGTCCGCCCTGAAAAGATACCGGTGTAAACAGGAACCCTCATTAGGTTCCGCCTGGCCCTTCGAATCGCAGGCCACCAAAACTACCAGCGGCCTATCAGGCCATAAACGGGATCGCTCCTCCAGCCCACCATACCAGGCCCCAGCACTCCACCGAATCATCACAACCAGGTAATGAAAAAAAACCGGGATAGAAAAACAACACAATCATTTGAACTATTGGGGAAACAATGAAATAACATTCCAGTCCACATATTCAGTCCCCGATGAATAGATTTGGCAGCTTCAAGGCCAGATCAGCCTTCGCATGGTCTGGATTATCGTATGTATGCCAGACCCCCTCCAGGAGTACCAGCAACTTAGCGGGATAGTTCATCCTAAACTTGATTCCTGCTGCAATCAGCTTCTTCACCGTAGGATGGAATGCGGCTCACTTTTGACGCGTTTCATAGGGTAGGTCTTGGGTGATCCGCAACTTGGCTCCATCCCAGAGGATCGAATCCAGTTCTTTCACTTTAGTCAGCACGTGCTGTTTCTCAACAAAGCTGAGGAATTTGATTATGATGGGACGAGGGGGAGAGCCGGGCTGGGGTTTAGGCTTCAAAGAGCGGTGGGCCCTCTCAATATGGTAACTGGAGCTGAGAGGAGAGGGACCGATTATTTTATTTAGCAGCTTTTGAATGAAATTAATCATGTCTCCCCTTTCCTCAGACTCAGGTAGGCCGAGAATTAAGATATTATTTCATCTACTTCTGCCCTCCAAGTCCTCTGTCTTAAGTTGTAATTTGTGTATTTGTTGTCTAAGCTTCACAATTTCCGGGTCTGTTTTCCCTCTCCAGGCTTCCAAGGAGGCTGCTTTGGCTTCCATATCCCCCACACGGCGCGTTACAGCACCCAGCTCAGATTTGATAGCTTTCACCTCCGTCGCAATATCTTGGAGGGTTTCTAAATGGAGCAACTCCTGTAAAAACGGTCTTCTGTAAGCAAGTTGGCAGAAGAAGCAGAGGGTTCTGTTTAGAGGATTGACCCAGGCTCAGGTTTTTAGCTTTTTTGGAGCTCTTCTCAGGAGTAGTGGGTGGAGTATGTCTTATTCCGGCCTGTTTCATCTCCGCATCCATCGTGTCTATTAAAGGCTATCCTAGCATTTAAAGACCGCAAATACTCGCTAGCGAGCATCACCAAAACAGCAGGAGCAGGCTTACAGATGCGGTATCGATGAAATCGAAGTGTGGATATCAGAAGATTAAGAAATAATAAGGCAGAGGGTGGGAGCTCCAGAAAAGGCTGTCACCAGTCGTTCTGCATCACGTGACTATCATTTTATGTGATTCCATTTTTTTCACCAAAATAAAACAACAATATGGCAACATTTACAACAGTAAAATCTTTTCTCTTAAAGAAAAATGACTCAAGAAAGTTAAAATCTAGATTTAGTAGTTGCCGTATTGGTCCTTGCAAGAATAGATCCAGAAGCAAATGATTTGATACCTTTTAATGGACCAACATAGATGTAACAATAAGAACAAAGTGATCTAGCTTTCGGACCAACCAGACTAACAACTGCCATGAGCTTCTGAAGAAGGACTGGTTGGTCCGAAAGCTAGAGCACTTTGTTCTTGTTGTTACATCTATGTTGGTCCATTAAAAGGTATCAGATCATTTTCTTCTGGATCTATTCAAGAAAGTTAATTCTTCTTTTGTAGCAAAGTCTTATCTCAAAAACTTTACTGATCATGCAGCCTCATAACTATTTTTGTCATGAATGATTTAAAAGGCACACCCTTAGAACAAGTCTCTTCTACCCTGAAAGTTTTGGAATGAAATTACAAACCATGTTTACTCCACATGTGAGGGGAAAAAATGCCAAAAACTACACTTTTAAAGGTTTTTAAAAGTTCCAGATCTTGGAATGTGGATAAGCATCCATCACGTAACTTTTCAAGTCTTAAGATATTCCCACTTGAATTGAGCATACAGATTTTTGTGCAATTTTTGTTGAGTGGCACCAGAGGTAAACTGCAAGAAATTATTGTTAGCATTAAGCAGTCTACTCAGACCTAACTATACTTGCACTACTGCACAAGTATAACAAGAACCAGCTATACTGGAAATCCTACTATGTCTCCACAGAAGCAAAATGTTTAAAACCTTATTACTCAGGAACAAATTGATGTTTTTAAAAAAAAATCTTTGAAAGGCCCCTCCTTGAGCCAAACCTCTTCTACCAAGAAAATTTCAGAACACAATTCCAAACCAGTTTTGGTCTAGATCCAAGTAAAACAAGCATTTGTCAATGCTGAATGTTGTTTTACTGGCATTGGTATTGGTAGTGCAGGAGTTAGAGATGCATAATAGGAATGGCAGTGAAGTATTTAACTGATGCCAACCATAGCCCCACCCTGCAGAGACTGACAGGCATTGGGGTATGCCTGTGGGTAGTCAACTATAATGCCCATGCCATTTTACCTCACACTACCCTGTAGACACTGACAAACGTTGTGGTGTGCTTTGGGGTCTTCGGACCTTATGCTTATCCCATTCCATAAGGAAATATACTGAGATGGGTGTAGTATAGGAGAATGGGGGTGAACTTTAGGGCTGAACACTCCAAGGCACACCTCAATGCCTGTCACTAGCTTCAGGGTGGTGGTGGGGTTGGAATGGAGTGAGCATTACAGCCAATGATCCCAAGTCACACCCCTGACATCTGTCAGTCTCTACAGGGTGGGGTGTTACAGCTGGAAAACCTAACACCATAGGCATTTGTTAGTATTTTCACTCCAAATTTTCAACATGGGCTTTTTGTGATCCCACCTCATGAACAGTGGCACTATCAGTTTGTTAGCCGAAAGGTGGTTTTGCACAGTGACTATGCCATTTGGCACCACAGGCATGAAAACACATTTTGGTAGTATGTGAAAAAATGACAACTGTATTGCTCATGAGGAGGTGTAAAAAAATGACAACATTGAAAATCTGGAGTGAAAATATGAAAAATTGATGACATCATGAGCATGCATAGAAACTGCGCAACACATGTCCATAACTCAATTATTTTTGGGATTTTTTTTAACCACATTTTCAACTTAGGCATTTTGGGACCGCCCCTCATGAACAGTGGCACTGTAATTTTGTTAATCTGTCCCAAATGTTGATTTCCCACAGCAGCCACGACATTGTGCGCCACAGGTGCGAAAACACAATTTGGGCATGATGTGAAAAATGACAGCTGTACTGTTCATATGAAGGTGTGAAAAAATGCCAGTGTTGTAAATCTGGCATGAAAGTATTGCAAATTTGCGAAGTTACAAGGGTGCATGGAAACTGCGCAACGCATGCTTACAGTCATTTTATGGACTTTCATCACCAAATTTTCAACATAGGCATTTAAGGACCTCTGCTCATGAACAGTGTCACTGTCATTTTCTTAATCTGTCCCTAAAACTGATTTCCCACAGCGACTGTGATATTCTGCGCCAGAAGTGTGAAAACACAATTTGGCCAAGATATGTAAAATGACAGCTGTACTGTTCATGAGGAGGTGTGGAAAAATGCCAATTTTGAAAATCTGGAGTGAAAATATTACAGATTCATGAAGTTAAGAGTGTGCATGGAAACTGTGCAATGCACGCTTGTAAAACAGCAATTTTTTGGATTTTTTCCCCAAATTTGCAACATATTGTAGGCTTTTTGAGAGCCCACCTCATGAACAGTGGCACTGTCTTTTCATTAATCTGTCCCAGAAGGTGATTCCATGCAGTGACCGCGAAATCACCTTTCAGGACTGAATAATGCCATCACAGTGACTGAATTCATGAGGAGGGGCCCCAATAACCCCATGTTGAAAATTTGGTGCTGAAATTCCCCAAAATGCCTGAGATATGCACCAAAGTTAAAAAAACATATTTATGCCATTGTGAAGCTTACTGGTTTTTCTTCAATTCGTGGTCGGCTTTGAAGAGTGTGGATGTGTTCCCAGTCCACTGAAAATCATCACGCAGGGTGAGGGTGTGTGTGGGGAGGCAGGGTACACTGAGGATGGGCACAGGTTGGGGGAGGAGGCAGGAGAGACTGCGAGGGACCATTTTCTTGTTTTACAGGAAAAAAAAACAACAAGGGTCAGTTTTCTTGTTTTGCAGGTGTTGTTTGGTATACTGGGGTGGGATCCCAGTGTACCACCTGCATTACAGGGAAGGGGATCACATCTGATGGGGATTGGGCCCCACATTAGCACAGAAATGGGTGGGTGGCACTCATGATGCCGAGCACCTCAGCACACAGCACAAATTGGGGGTTGGGGACACTATGCTGATGGGGAGTGGGCTTCCCCATTGTCAAATTGAACTGGGCATGAGGACTGAAGCCAACAGGGATTGAGCCCCCCATCAGCAAAGAAAGACTGTTGGGGTGGCTCATGATGCCGAGGGGGGATTGGGAACCCCCTAGGCACACAACTGGAATTGGAGGGGGGCATTATGCTGACCGGGAGTGGGCTCCCCCATCGGTGAATGAAGTGAGTCAGGGCATGTCTACAGGGGATTGGTCACCCTAAAGTCAGCAGTGTGTTCAGTGGCACTCAGTGCCACTAGGTTTATTGGATAACTGCACCAGTAAAGGCATGTCGGGAGGCAAGTTATTGTGCCACTGTGTGATGAGCTTGGCTCTCATTGCAGTGGCACATTTGTTAGATGTGGTGACCACTTAATGTATTGCTGGTGTCAGATCCTGCATGCTGGCTTATTGGGGAATGAGGGACACAACTTCTGATGCATGCCCTGCATTCACCCACAGTGACCGCACCTCCAAATATGCTGCTACTGTAATATGTTGGCTGGGGTGCAACATAAAAAACAGCCAAAAAGCGTCTTCTTTTTTATGCCTTTAAACTCCCTAGATCTCAATTACAGACAAGTTGACATCACAAAACTTGTCAAATCCTAAAAACATTTGGGTCTGTTTACTAATTGGGGGGAGTGGCTATGTGCATGTATCTGGGGCATGCAACCACTCAACACACTATGCATCCCCTGCATGGGATGCACTAAGGGAGGTGTGTAACACTTATGTGCCCAGTTCCCTGGCTGGGCAAAAGTAATGTGCTAGGGTGGGTGAGGGGTGTGCAAGCACTATGCGCCATGCACCAAGGTGCATAGTGCTGGTCATGGGAGTGCAGATGGGTGCACAGGCTATGACAGGAAGAACCCTGCCATAAGCCTTGATATGCACCCCATGCACCCATCAGTGAACTAGCCACCCATTCCAGGACCACAGCAGCCTTGTACCCCCCCATGTCCACAAGGCACTGCCTGGCTCAGCACACAGGTGTGCATCCCCTATGAGGTGCCCCTCCTCACAGTGACCCTGAGGTGCAGGGGCATTGGCTCTGGTGTGATGCCCTCCCAAGTGCACCACTGTCCCACCCCAACACCAGCCCCTCGGGGCATATGGAGGGGTAAAGTCCCCCTCACCTCCAGGCACATAACTTTGGAGCCCCATCATGGATGAGCCAGCTGTATACCCCTTCTCACCCCCATAGCCACCAGCCATCAGACATCCATGGGGTGCACTGCCAGTGCACATCCTGCTGCATAAGGGATCCAGTACAGGACCCAGTCCAGGTATCTGAATGCATGCCCAGCACTGCAGAGTCCTGTGTACCAGGAGGCAGGGCCATGGACAGGTGGCTGGCAATCATGAATGCTGCCGGTGCACACCTGTTTACAGCTGCGGAGCTCCGCAGGTGGATAACACACCTCTGGGATGTATTATCCACCCATTGGTGCATAACACCCTTTGTACCCTGACATATGCAAAATGTATACAATTTGGTCAAACAATGCCCAAGTTATTAATGTACAAAAATTGGACTTTAGTATTAAATGCCTACTCAGCCCATGCTGATAAAACAAAATTTTAAAACCTTATAACTCAAGAACCCATTAACTAAGCAATAAGGCATGTTAGGGTGTGGGTTGTGCTGGGATAACGTAATGCCTGGAAGGTTGAGCACGAGGCCGCAGGCTGAGTGCATCCAACATCCCAGTAGTGAGGTTATCGCAGCACAATCCACACCCTGGAGTGCATTATTGCTATTATACCATTGCTCATTGTTACACAAAATAAAAAAAAAATGTTTTAGTAGATTTTTAGTGTGCTAGTGTATCTTTGTTTATTAAGAAAAGAGCAAAAAAAAGCTCAAGCACATCTATGACTGCAGCAAAAAAAGCTCATACTCATCATGCTCATCAATGACAGTGAGCTTGTGCTGGGATAACCTCACTGTGCCAGGGACACACTCTCTGATCAGAGTCCGGGAAATTTTATTGCCATTGTATAATATTGTTTCACCCATTTTTGAAAAACACCTCCTTGTTAAAATCCACTTCAGCACTGAAAATGTACCATTTTTTTTCTAGATGCAAGCAAAAAAAATGAGAAAAATTAGAGTTTTTTTACCCTCCCTGTTTCTCAGAGTCTGAAAACGCAGCTGTCACGAAACTTACCAAATCATTTGAGCTTGGATCCCAGACTATGTATGCAAAGTGTCATGACAGTTGTCAAACCGTGTCAAGGTTAGCCAAGCTTATTAATGCACAGACTCACAAAAGTAAAACACATCTTCTCACAAAACTAAACAGGCTCTGAAAAGCAAAATTCCTCTTTCGGATCAAACAGAGGGTTATCTCGCAAACCCTACTGAGCATGCCCAAAATCCAAATTTCAAAAACCTTATAGCTTGAGAACAAGTTAATATTTTCTCATGAATCCTTCACATGGCAAACCCTTAGGCCAACCCCTTCTAATCTGAATATTCTGGAACAATATACAAAACCATGTATGCTCCACAGAAGAGAAACAAAATATCCAGGAAGTGCATTTTTAAATGGCTTTCTAAATTCTAGATCTTGGAATCTAGGTGAGTGTCTATCAGAAAACTTGTTGAGTCTTAAGAACTTGCCACCTGGGTTGTGCATGCTAAATTTGGGGCCATTTCTTTGAACAGAGTCATAACAGATATTAAAGAGCTGGTGGCACATTCAGGAGCACTTTAACAAAACCTAATATTTAGACAGAGCCCATCTTGAATTTCCCATTAGTGCTGTATTCCTGCTGCCCATTATTTATTACTGAGGTCATTTGAACGAAAACAGGATCTTTGCTCCTGAAGAGTTTGTCTATACCTGCTACATTCTCCCTACCTGAATTCACAGAGCACTGCGTGTGATATCACAGTTACTCCCATAGCAACATATTGTGATGCCACAACAGAGGATTATGACTTGAAGTAGGGAGTAAGCTATAGAGGCAGATGGACTCTAAAGGAACTCTAAGGGACAAATATCATATATTCATACAAACTTCCTTAGTAATAAATAATGGGGAGGAGAAGAATACAAAATATAAATGGAATACAGGCAGAATTGTATTTAATTATAATGTTTTTTTTAAGATTTTTTTTCTTTGAGACATCGGTAGCTCTTTAAGGTGCACAAATTTGAAATTAACATTAAACACTATCTTCAACCTTAAGTATACTTGTGCTGCCACACAAGTATAATATAGAGAATACTGTGGATAATGTGTTGCATTGAAAAATACATTTCTCCCCACTAGTGAATGTAAGACCCATAACACTTGTGTGACAAAGCAACAAGGTAATTATGAAGATATTACCACTCATGTGGAGATACTGTATAGTATACATTTCCATGTAACTCATTATGTATTTCCTATATACAGTACCACGTTATGTTTTCTTTTTCATTTAACTGAAACTGCCTTTCTTCATATGGTAAACTTTCTACATGCCCCAATGTTCTCAGTGTTCTATTTCCAGATTCTGAATGGCAATTACAGGTTTTAAGTGTAAATACCATGTGTTCATAAGTAAATGAGTACATGTAGAGTAGCACTAAGTTGAGAACATTATACCTTCCCTAAATTTAATTTGTTTTAATTTACTTTGTTTGTTGATGCAGTGAGACTCAATATTGTTCATGTTATTTGGGCTAGACTGGGTCCAAAAGTATTATGTTTGTGTGTGGGGTTGGTGGGTGAAGATAAAGGGGTGCATAACAGATCATTACTTCAGACAGATTGTAGTTAGCCTGCAAAACAGCTTAAGGTGAGGCTACAGAACCTAGCTTATCCAGGCCTTAAAAAGCAGGAATTTACAGATTTCTGAGGGACAAAGTCATTGGGGGTTACACAACACAAGCAGGGGTAGTATTCTGATTGATGAGTTTGAAGGTGTGTCTATCCTCAAGTGGAGCAATGGAGCATAGTCACAGCTGTGCTGCAGGAGGGGGTCCCTGGTGCATAGTAGTACCATTACCTCACCCCCACCTCCACCCCAACCACCCCGACAAAGGTTTATGGGGTTACAGCCTCATTAATCATTGAAGACTGAGGCTATTTTATATTCATTTTATAATTTTAAATATAAGGATTATTTAAATGTTATACTTTTTAAAATGATACAGTATAAACTCTGCATGTGTCCTTAGCTATGGTGTAAAAGTCAAATTTATTTCCACTGGCAAGGATAAGGACTTCTTATATTGCAGCATGGCTAGGTGGCCAGGAGGGGCAGACATGTGTTAGATTAGCTCCTGAGAGAGACTGATTAAACTTCAAACTATTGCCTAAAAGCAGCTTTCTGGAGAGTAATTTCTGTGTCTCATAGAGACAGGGAAACCAGTGCACAGAACAATGGGTTCTCCAAAAGGAGCTACAGCTCAAGCCAACATTTTTGAAAACAAACCTAACCCACTCTCATCTGGCAAGCAGGCTGCAATTCAGCCACTGCAGCAGTAGCTCCTGTATGTTGGAGAAATCATATTCGCAATGGCCTATCACACTGGCTTTTAGATTTGCTGCATAGTCCAGTAAATGAATAAAACATTGCATGGCATGTTTAGCAAAGTTACAACTCTGGAGTATAGAATGGGCACAGTGAAAAGGAAGAAACCAGTGCTGGCAAAGCCTGGGATATTTCAACAAAACTGATTCAGGAGAATCAACTGCAACACCAAAGGCTGGAGGTGGAGAATGTGTGGCATGCAAACAACATATCATAAAGACACTGCAAATCATGTGGCCAAAAGGACAGTGGGGCAGCAATGTCAGGATGCCAAATGGAAGGACTCTGCAGAGGACAATTGAGAGCAACACAGAATCATTCCTCCTTTGGGCTGTGAGTACTGTGGGCTTTGGCTTATGGTAGGCATGTTGTGGAGTCAGGTAGGGATGATGTGACTGAAACTACTATTTATCTGCTTATTGATGTTTAAGGCTTTCACGCTGTGTTTTATTATAATGTGCAAAACATTTTAAATACCAGTATTAGACAACATGGCTTGCTCCTGCATTCTCCTCCATTTTCCCACTTCAGCCTGTACTCACGATGATTAAGCTGTCTTGGATGATGGCTGTTGATCTCTGACTCAGCATTTGTCCAGCAATTGTAAGTTCTGTGGTTTAAGACTTTATCTTGAATGCTGACAAGGTAGTTTAAACTGTTGAATTAACTGGTTCATGTTTTATATAACCTAGTCTTGTTTCTTGTGACTATGTTAAGTAATGCTGAGAAGAATAGTTCACCCTCAAATGATTTACAAAGACATCTCATGTACTGTAGGAATGTTTGTAACAGGGGCTGTAGAACAAATGGCTTTCAAATAAAGCACTAACTGTGACTTTTTTGATGAGTGATGGCCACCTGAAAGATTAGATTTTGATAAATGTATGAGTTAATTATACGCTTTATTTATTTTATTTTTTTCGTGCCTTGATCATTGTTTTTGTCCTGATGAAAAGAAGAGAGAACAATAGCACCTCAGGTATTATAAAAATAATTATGATTTTAATCAATGCACAACATATGCACAGCTGCTCAGCAGTACAGGCTTGCAACCTCAATTAGTTTCACACCAATCGTGGACCCCCACACTCCCACCTCCAACTGTACCTGCGCTCTCCCAGACACCCTTGGCTTTCCCCACAGAGGGTGGGGCTGTGGCACCGTATCCCTACCAGCACTGCAGAACTAGTATCTGGTCAGAAGAGCCAATTTCAGAGGCTAATTGAAGTCCAGGGGTAGGGCTTCATGGAGATGGCAAGGCACACACAATTTTCTCCCCTGTAGGCAGGGGCAGAGATATGCAATGACGGCCAGCATTCACCCTGCCCCTGAGTTTGGAAGGCGTCAGTGTTGTGCGATGAACCCAGCCTCCGCTGGGTGTTGCTGCTGCACCAAACTCACATGCCACCACCCCCCCCAGAGAAGGAGAGCAGTCCAGGGATGCTCGATCCTTCTCCCCCCACCTGGCCCTCCAATGACCCAGGACCATTCCCGAATCCAGGTTGCCAGCATCGCAAACAGAAATCCAACTGCGACGGTGACCAGCTGACTTATAAGCTTCAGTTATATTTATTACTGACTTTCCTTGTCCTATGATGTTTATATTTGTGATATGTGATATGTGATATGGCTTAGCATTCATTCCACATAAATAGTATTGTCTCTGGGGAAGGACTGTAATTTCTAAGTTCAGTTATATATTGGTGCCTACTTGGCCCACAGGTCTATAAGGTTACTTACTTACTGTACTTACTACTTGCCAGCAGAAACAGGCCACATGGTCTATCAAGTCAGCTCAAGTGTGCAGCTAGCACCCCAATTTCTGCATCTGGCCTTCCCCCTCCACCTCCACCCCCAATTACCCATCACACAGATGAATGCCAACTGACCTTGAACCAGATTAAGCTGTTAGTGGTATTTTTAGTGAATGGGGGAAATTTGCTCAGGACACTGGTGAAATTCCCCTACTCATCAGTAGGGGAACCTTTGACATTCTGGTATTCTGCCAAGATGGCTGTTACTGGGTCGGCTGGAGAGAGGATGGAGATTGTGTAGGTGGGGGAGATGGTCTCATCCCATACCTCGGTGCTGCTAGAGACCATAGTGGAAGGTGTTGCTGTTTTGAAAGAAAATGAGGTACAAGACATGGAGTGTAAACAATATGGTCCAGAACTGCTAAAGGAAACTACAAATGGTGCTATAGTTACTAAGAAGTGCTGGGAGAAGGCAGTCATACAAAAAGCAGCTTCAAACTCATAGGTACAAACTTTTTCTGATACAGATTCTGATGTAAAAAAAATGAACACTTAAGGAACAACGATATTTTTAAAGGAAAAAGGAACTTACACCAGGTTGCATAAGCCACGACAAGTAATGCATAATGACTCATCACAGCTGATTGTCAGTGAAGCAGAGCTTTTGATCATGACAGCCGTCACTGCTGGGAGCCAAAACTATCAGTTTGATAAACTGCAGGAAGAAACTGAAGCAATTTTCATTGATGCTGACATTTCACTTAAAGATGCATTGAAAAATAAAAACTGGGAAAAGTTGGGAATGGCAAAAACGAGCGGTATCTCACGTGGCCTAAGATGCCCCACAGTCTCTTCAAATCCTGAACCGAATGACTGGTCAGTTGAAAACGCCTTAACAGCCACCAGCAGGGAGAAAGATACAGCCTCAGGAGGTTGGCGTTCAGGCTCCTCTCCAATCCACATTCCACAATTTCTGCAGAACGAAGAACAAAACAACCTAAATGTGGCCCAAAATGAAGAGATTGAAATATCTCTACCTCCTGAATTGAACTTGACACAAAATCCCCAATGGCAGCTACAAAGTTAGAATGCAGAAATTTCACAAACTCAAACTGAGCAACGGCTCAACAATCAAACCCAGGGCCCTGGTTGTGCTCTCAAAAAGAACAAAATAACCAGTCTTCTGCAGCAAACCTCCAAATGCTTCTAGGGAAAGATCATATGCCTCCTGTTTTTCTACTCCCTTACAGCAAGCAAAATGCCATAATGCAGTGCATATAAGATATCTGGAGGGTATGGAAGAAGCACCAGACAGATACTTTGTGGCAAGAATGGTCTTAAAAGACTCCAAGGAAATTTTTCTGTTATGAAATTTATGCTTTAATACACGTCTGAAATGAGACCACCTTTGATGTAAGTTTTAAGGCCTTGAATGGACTGAAACAGTTTTGGATCAGATACAGCAAGTTAAAAAAGGCAAGGGGTCATGATGTCACAAGACATTATGCTGCATGGCAAAATCATACTGTCAATACAGCATGATATTGCCATGTGGCATAAGTCTGCTTTCTGTGGGGGGGGCTCTGCCCCCACACTCCCTATTACAGGAAGCTGCGCACCTGGACCCCCCCCAACTAAAGATTCTCAACTCTGGGGGGGATCCAACTCAGGGAGTGCACAATCCATGGCAAAAATAAAATGTCTGGAGCTGGGAATAAAACCCGGTCCCAGATGCAGTGCTTGGGTTCCTGCTGCTGTGGCTTAGTCCAGTGAGTCACGGCAGCTGCTCGACAGAACCCACTCACAGAAGAGGTATTATCCTCTGCCCAGGAGTGTGTGAATGGTGCAATACCACGTACAGTGGTATACGGTATTGTGACCATCTGCTGGCTCACAGACAGCGTTGTTGGGGGTTAGCTATAATGTTGTACGCTATTAAGTGTATGACATTATGACCCAGTAGTAGGGTTAAAAAATCCCCCCTGTGGTCTCCATTCACTTGACAAAACCAGTGCAAAAGACAGCAACTGTACTTTTTCATAATGAGGGGGTCAGCATGAATGATCTTGTAGTATGGTTAAAACAACATTGTACTGTGCTCACTGACCTTGAAGCCATCTTCGACTCTGAGAACATTTAGACCAGGGGATGGATGGTATAAGTATTGTTAAAATCCTTGGACTCTGGGATTCAACACTTATGAAATAGTTTTTGGCTAGGTAGGGACAGAGGGTCTTATTTTATCCAGGTCAGCCGGAGGCCTGTTATAAATGTGGGTTAATAAATCATTTAAGTAGTGCGTGTGACAGGGTAAAATGTGTAGTATGTGGGATTATAGGGCATTCTGGTGAACAATGTATTATGCTCATTATGTGAGGAAACGGGAGACATGTTCCAACAATGCCCATGAGCAGCCCATCATACTCCTGATTTAGCAGGTGTAGCTGAGCAAAGGCTACTTATCACCCTCGCCCAAAGAACAAAAATCTCGTCCCCCAAAAAATCTACAGATGATGTAGATCAGACCCCACCCCCAACAGGACATACCCAAGGAAGTCCAGATGTCCCAGACATACCAAATGACAGTTCTCACAAAAGACAACCTGAAGCCCAGAATATAGAAGTACTATCCCTTCCCCACTCCCCACCCCCGGAGCTGGTAGAGCTTCCATCCACAGAAGCCCAACAAGATAGAGACAGTGTCAATATGGATAACAGTGCTTTATCCGGATCACAGATGAAAACAGAAATGAGGCCCCCCCACCCACCACCACCTACAGAAACAAGGGTATTGAGGCCTAACAGATCTAGAGACTCTGTTGGCTCCCCTATTCCGAAGGCTTCTAAAATTACTTTGAAAAACAAGTATCAAATTCTTGAGGAAAGCTCATATGAAACAGAGGATGATTCAGACACCTCTTCTCTCCTTTCCTCTCAACCTGAACACACCACAGACAAAGAAATGTCACAGGGAACCTCAGGCCCACAAAAAAGGAAAGCCAAAACTAAACTGAAACATAGGGAACAGATACCCAGGATAGGTAGGCCATCGTGACAAACAAACAAAGTATGTGTGGTGTTAAAACAATAAATGTTCAGTATGTATCCCAGCTTTGCCTTTCATACTGTTAATGTCAACAGTATAAAGAATCAGGCAAAGAGAGAAATTGTATTTTTCTTTTTATCACAGATTACTATGGGGATTATTTTTCTTCAAGATATAAGATTCTTTACTCTCCACAAAGCAATCCAAGATAAGAGGGCATGGTACATGGGTCCCTCCTTTTGGTCCTTTGGACAGGAGGCCTGTTCATGTATATGCATTGTGTTTTCCCTTTTGAATACTGAAGTTACTAGATTGATTGACCTGGTACCAGGTAGAGTTCTTATTATGGATGTCAAAATGTACAATATTGCTTACAGATTGGTTAATATTTACTCCCCACAGACTAAAGCAGTCAGAGTTGACTTATTAAAACAAATTCAACCATACCTACACACCTCCCAATATGTTGTGTTTGGTGGAGACTTCAACTGTGGCCTGCCAGTTAAAGACAGGTCAAAACATACAAAAATCACAATAATGTTGTATGATTCCAACTTTTGGATATCCTTAATAAAAACATCCAAACTAAAGGATGCATACTTAAATATAGCCAAAACACACACACACACATTTCAGAAACACTTTTTAATGGCTCAAATAGATTTTTTTTCACTTCCCAACATCTACCAGTTGTTGCAGTTAAAGTTGCAGTAGCCTAATTTTCAGACCATAGTATCTTAACTATCACGATCAGACAGGAGAACCCATTAGTGAAAGGACCAGGTTTTTGGAGATTTAATACAGCCTTACTACAGAAGGAAGTTATATTATCCAATATTAAATAATTTATAGCTGCTGGTAATAACATGTTTATTCTTTACGACAACCCACAGATATTGCAGACTTACACTAAACTGGAATTACAGAAATCATTAAAATATCTTAGTAAAAATCAGAATAATACACAATATATACAGTAT
This sequence comes from Neoceratodus forsteri, assembly GCA_016271365.2. Taxonomy (NCBI): domain Eukaryota; kingdom Metazoa; phylum Chordata; order Ceratodontiformes; family Ceratodontidae; genus Neoceratodus; species Neoceratodus forsteri. Next base: position 205,433,774 of record CM057451.1, read on the forward strand.
TTGGAAAGACGTCAAAAATTACAGAAATGAATAACTATGACTCATACTACAGGACAGGATTATTCCAAACAAATAAGCTTAATAAAATAAGAATTAAAGGAATATCATTCACATAAAGCAACTTTGCTTCACCATCAGCAAAACTATGGAACTGTAGGATCCTTTGACACAATATGATCATATGTCAGTTGTCAGAAATGTATTGTAAAAAGGAAATGGTAGAAATATATGATGATCAACAAAACTTACAAACAGATAGCAGAAGTATACAAATATGTACAGCAGACTATACAAATAAAATGTATGGTCCAATACAGTCCAACATAGTCTTAGCACCATGGTAATTATTCCAAGTGGATGTGCCAGACGCTCCTGAAAATATTAAAAATACAATACAACAACAGACACAGCTTCACAAGATAAGTGAAGTAATAGTATCCTTAAAAACTGGAACAGCCCCATGATTAGATGGTCTTCCCAATGAAATATTTAAACTCTTAGAACCTGATTTGGGTCCAGAATTAACACAAGTATACAATTGTGTGTTAGACTATTCATCCATGCAACTAGAAATGAATATGGAAGGTCTGACTTACATTCATAAAAATGGGGATAAAAAATTTTTACAAAATTGGAGACAAGTAAGTCTTTTAAATATGGACTTCAAGAATTTAGCAAAAATCATTTCAAAAAGATTAGCACGGACAGCAAAATTAGTTATTTCAGAGCCAAAATCCTGTTCATTACCAGGCTGCTATATCACCGACCATTTAATTCTAATAAAAGAGATAGTGAGAAAAGCAAACAATAGAGTGTTATCAGGGTTTCTCATATCACTGGACCAGAGGCAAGCTTTTGATTCTGTGAATCATAATTTCTTTTGGCTAGCCTTAGCTAAATTTCACATTCCTAACACAGTAATACAGTGGATTAAAGGCATGTATAATACAGCCATGGTGGTTCCCATCACATATGGATGGAGAGGCCCAATGATTAGTATAAAAAGAGGGGTCAGGCAGGGTTGTCCTCTGAGCCCCATCCTATATGTTTTCTTTCTGGATCCATTACTAAGACAAATAAATACATCAAATACTATATTCCCAATAATAGACATTAACAGTACTGTACAGTATACAGCTTTGGCCGTGTACAGTCGATTGGTCCCCGGACAAAATGTCACAGTCAAAATAACGAGGACATTTCATCGCGGGGAAAAAATAAACGCCGTTCATTTGGTTGATGGCATAGCCTGTCGATAGGTAGTTAGGTCACCGTAAAAAAAAGGGTACTCGGACAAATAGTCGCAGCATCACTTTCACTTTCCAACAGTTACCACGGACACCTAGTATATGAATTTAATAAAACTTGTTGCTCTACTAATGAACCCGGAGGGACCTCTCGCTCCAAGGAGTGTCACACCAACTATTTCTCTTGACTTACATTGATCCCAGGAAGAGATTCCAAAAGAAGAATCTGAACCAATGCTCTGCGCCACCAACAATGCCCTTCCAGGCATAACCTTGGCTGACTCCACTTGGGCAGAACTTGTAGCAAGAACCCCTGTCAAACCATTTGAACCCCCTAAAAAGAAATGCAAGGGGAAACTCAGGGGCAACTTAGCTTTCTTTTTTTAGATCCAGTGTGAGCTGAAACCCTGAAACCAGTTGCTAACCCTGTTTTACCTAATGGAGCTAACAATAATAAGTCAAAATTTGCCTCTTATTCCCCCTTTTTTAACCGCGATTGCAAAAAGCTTCCTTTTCAGCCTGATTACTGTCAGTCCCAGCTGGTACTGAGTGATAAGGCTGTACATTGCAGCATCAATTGCATTACCAAGCACAATGTATATTGTGGCCCGGTTGTTGGAGGGTCAGGACAACAGTCAACACTTCTTCTCCTTCTCTTGCAGCACACAGAAATGAGGTAGGTGAACTGCGGGTGGCTAACTTGAAAACAAAAAAGCCAAATCCTGAGCTGACTCACTCCCCAGTCCTGCCCTGCCCATACTAGATAACCCTCTCTAAACCCTAACTAAAAATAGGACTGCTAAAAGTAAAAATGTTTAAGATCTCTAGTCGAATCAAGTAAAGACTGAGAGATCAAGAAAATCCAAATTTCCAGTTTAGCTCTCCTAATAGAAAGCTGAGTTTGTTGCTTCTGCTGACAAAGTTAGTGACATAGCTATTTTCAAAATCTAGTTAGGTATTGTCACGGTACATCAGCAGACAGAATGTCGCAGGTATCTGGTTGCGGTCGCTAAATTGTAACTGCTACCTATTGTACCGGCGACAATATTACATTTTGACGAGATTGACGCTATGATTTAACCGCAACTAATTAGACTGCAATGAATCGACCGTATGCCAACTTTGGCATATGCAGATAACATGAGTTACCTGGCATTAAATGAGGCTTCTATAACAGAAGCTGTTGGTTTATGTCAAATATTCGTTGACACTTCAGGAGCTGCTTTAAACCTATCAAAATGTATTGGTAAACAAGTAGGCCCCCCCGGCTATACAAGAAATATCAGTGGAATACATATTAGTACAGAGCCCATTACTGTCCTAGGTATACAGCTTGGTGATAGCCAGTTAGACATTTTGTACCGGAACTCTACGATTATGCAAGTACAACACACAGTAACAAATTGGAACAAATGGAAACTGGGGAAAAAGGAAAAAGTATATCTAATAAAAGTTTATTTGATCCAGCTATTCCTTTATATCAGTTATATCCCCCCCCCCCAAAAAAAAAAACCCATGGAAACCAGCCTTTTGGGTACATTTTTTTAAGCCCTGTGGGGCAATCAACTTCACCTCATTAAGCGAGATACTACATATCTTCCAGTATCAAGGGGAGATCTGAATATGGTCCACCCCTTATTCTTTTTAAATTGTATTTTTTTTTCTGTGCCAACATAAAACCATTACTGTTAAACATTGGTAAATGTTGGGAATCTTGGTTTTATGACACCTGTAAGCCTTGGCTTAGACAATGGGAGTTGAACACCCTAAAGATAGTTATTGAAGCAATGGCAGATTAGTTGTACTATTATTATGACACTTCATAGGAAAACTTTATATAAACACTTAGTAGAGCACATCTGTAATGTACCTATAGTGTTTCAAAAATGCCCAGCAGAACATAGACCAGCATTATTACATTTATTATAGAACTCCAGAATTCCTGCACATATGTGGGATCTACACTGGCTTAACTGCTATGAAAGGATACATATAAAAAAAACAGTCAGAAACAAAAGCACCTATCAGAAAGAATGTGCAACAGAGTAAAATGTGTCCAGAAACCAGAAACAGTTGACCATCTGTTTTTCCTTTGTTCCTTTATACAGGGTTTGGGGGATTTGATGGGCATGACTTGGGAAGAACCAATTTTTTTTTCTACAGTTTCTCATGTTAACATAATGTAAGGGAAATTTGATGATGCTTGGAAAAATGGAATAAGGACACTTTTAATGTAATTTTCACAGTTTTTAAAAGGTATATTTGGACCACACATTGCTTATTCACTTCAACAAATCCATACTTCACTTTATGAACGTTTGGGGAAAATTGAACATGATCTCAGAAAGATTTACTATGCTGAATATGAAGTTATACAAAGACAAGCAGTAAGGGAATGAAGGAAAAATTACCATGGGTTACAGACTCTGATGTTCCTGTTACTTAAATTTATTATTATTTTGCTTCTGTTAACAGACTTTGACATGATTTTTGAGTTATCTTAAACTGCTTTTGTATATATTGTATACATTGTATTGTATAAATAAATTGTGATTATTCTTAGACTTGTTTGAATAAAAAAATTACCCTACTCTTTTCAATAAGTGCCATGGGATTTTTACCATCCACCTGAACTACCTCCAGAACAGATAGATGGGACCTTGGTTTAATGTCTCATCCGAAAGACGGCACCTCAGATGCGTAGCATTCCCCTCATGCTGCACTACAGTGTCAGTATTGGGATATTAACCCAAGTGAAGTATATCTGACTAGTATCCAGAGCCTAGTAGGTACTTTGGATTTTGGATAACACTGGGAAATCATACTGTTGTAATTAACTTCACCTGTTGTTAACACCCCATATGTGATTACAAACTGGAATCATCACCTTGATATACTTATTATGAGACTACCTTTTGAACTTTTTTGAAGCTTCTGCTATTCTTGATTTGTGTGGTTGAATGCAACACTCAATAAATAAAGTTTTAAACAAGAACTTCATATATATATATATATATATATATATATATATACACACACAACAGGGGTGCGTGGTAAATGAGTGAGATAAAACAGTGTATCATTCACTGCAGTGTGATATTTTTACCCTCTGCTCTACTGTGATGATATGAGACATTTACACACACAGGTCACAAAAGGTCACTGATATCATCACCCTAGGCAGCTTTCCGCTCAGCATGAAAGAAACACCTGTGCTGTTACCATAGACACAAACGCAGAACTACCTGAGAGGTCTCACTGCTGCCTACAGCTAACTCAGTGAGCATTACAAAACACACCTATCCCCCCCCAACTTCCAGCTCATTACTGTGATGCTCTCAACTTGATGCAGCCAGAATTCCAAACAGCACAGCTTCACAGAACAGTCTAAACTACTGCCTGCAGCTAACTCAACTACCACTGAAAAACACTCTCATTTGTTCCTCAAACTCTGATTCTCACCCATTACAATTACAGTCACAATTCAACTTCACTGCAGCCAGAATCCTAAAGAGCACAATTTCACAGAACACTCTGCACTCTGCCTGCAGCTAACTTAATTACCACTGAAAACAGTATCAGCTGTTCTGACACTCTGCCTCTCAGTTCATTACAATTACTGTGATGCTTTGAACTTCACTGCATCCAGACTGCTAAACAATACAGCTTCACAAAAGTATGTTTCTCATTCCTATCTAAAACTAACTCATTTAGCATTGCAAAACACACTCATGTGTATCTCAGAGTTTATAACACTGCCTGCCCATTCAGAAAAGCTCACACACAGAATGAGCAAACACATTAACAGGAACAGAACACAAGACAGCATAACAAAACTTCTGAAACTCTTGGCCCTATTGTATATCTCGAATACATGATGGGATCATGTCTATAACAAAATATTGTCACTCCTGCATCGTGAGCTTGGATATCTCACTCTGCAGGAGTGACAATATTTATATCACACTCATGCCCATCATGTATCCTATATATATATATATATATACATATATATATATATATATATATATATATATATATATAAAATGGGCCTTACTGTCATGTTTGCTGATGTGTAATGTCATACTGCAAAACACTAAATAAGCAATAATACATAATAAGGTGTGTTTTATTCTGGATAAATGCATGCCTAATGGTGTAGTGAAGCATGAGGTGGCAGGCTGAGTGCCTTACTGCACCTAGAAGAGTGTTTATCCAGTATAAACCACACCCTGGAGTGTGTTATTGTGCTTATAAAATGGTTGCATGTTGGAGATCACGTGATGCAGAGTGCTGAGTAGAAGCTCCTCCGCTAAGCTCCTGCCTCCTGAATACTAATTCATCATTTATATCATTAAAACCTATCTAATTCCTCTGCTTACAATTTCCTCTTGTGTTTAAACATCCTGTGCTCCAGTTTTGGGTATCAGAGCAGTAAATGGAGGCTTATATGAAGAAAGCCCCACAGAAACACACCCCCCTGCCACTCCTGAGAAGGCCTCAAAGAAATCCTGAGCCTCGAGTGGCCCAGACAAGCCTGATCCTTCGTGTCAAGCTAGGGATCAAGAGCCTTTAACTCTTAACAGGTTCTTGGAAGAAATTAAGCCATTTCGAGAAGAGATGAAAGACAGGCGACTGACTTGAAATCCTTCTCCAGAAAATTGGATGAAGTTTCTATCACGGTCTCAGATAATACTGCCCGAATAGTCTCGATCTAGAGAAAACTGGAAAGCCTGGATCCTGAATTTCTATCAACGAGACAAAAATTATCTCGCTTAGAAGCTAAACTCGAAGATTTGGAAGGCCGTAGCTGAAGAAATAATGTTGTAATACTTGGGCTTCCAGAAGGGGAAGAGGGCCAGAATGCAGTAGTCTTTGTGCAGAAGCTGGTAGACCGGGTTGCTGGTCCCTCTCCCTTTGGTCCAGTGTACACGATAGAGCGTGCTCATCGGTCCCTGCAACCAAAACCGCCACCTGATGCTCCCCCCCATCCCATTATCTGCCGCTTTCTGAATTATCTGGAAAAGCAGCATTTCTTGCAGAAAGTCAAGGCCCTACAAGAAGTCAGATGGGAGAAGGTGAAGTTGAGAATTGCTCAAGATATCCCTGGCTCGGTTCGTCTGAAGTGGAAAGCGTTCCACCCTATTGTATCTAAGATTATAGCGGCAGGGTTAAAATTCAGGATGGGGTACCCAGCCAAGTTACAAGTCTCAGTAAATGGCTCTTGGCTTAATTTTAAAGATCCTGAAGCTGTGCTACTAAGCCTTAAATCAATGCTGCCAGATTTGTTCCGGACAACCTGAGAGTGCTTCTGGAGTATTGGGATTCACTGAGAGCTGCTGAGTGAACTGTTACTCGTTTCTTTCATGGAGAAAGCTTTTTCCAATGACCAAGTTCTGCTGTGTTTATTTTCTCAATTGGAACTGGGCTACTAGTATATGGCCTGACTGTTACCATTTCCATGCCCTGGCTTTTTGGTATTAATATTGTTTCAGGGTGAATCCTTTTGGGGGTTCTGGTGATGGCTTATTTGGGACTGCATTCTGGAGAATACTACATGCTTAGTTTCTGGGGGTAGCATACGGGGGGAAGGCTTTTGGGTAACGGTTTCCTGATTAGATCTTATATGTTAGTTTTTCAGGTTTCAGAGCGGTTTTTGGCTTTCATTGCACTTTTTGCAGGCAGGTAGGACTGGGATAGGACCACAAGAGGGTACGGTTTGCCCAATTAACACACGTCTGGGTGATTTTAAGCAAATTAAGCAGGGTTCAGTATTAGGACCGGTCCTCTTCAATATCTTTATAAGCGACATTGCAGAGGGACTGGAAGGAAAAGTATGTCTCTTTGCAGATGACACAAAGATCTGCAACAGAGTTGATGCACAAGGTGGGGTGGACAGGATGAGAAGGGACTTGACAAGGTTAGAGGAATGATCAAATATATGACAGCTTAGATTCAATTCTAAGGAGTGCAAGGTAATGCACCTGGGAAACAAAAACCCAGGGGAAGAGTACACAATGGGGGGTGAGATACTAACAACAACAAAAACGGAAAGGGACCTGGGGGTTGTCATATCAGATGACCTAAAGGTGGGCAAGCAATGTGAGAGGGCAGCAAGGAGGGCTGGGGGGATACTGGGATGCATAGGGAGAGGCATCACCAGTAGAAAACAGGAAGTTATTATGCCTCTGTACAGACAGCTGGTCAGACCCCATCTGGAGTACTGTGTGCAGTTCTGGAGACCCAGTCTCCGCAAAGACATATTCAGGATGGAAGCTGTCCAGAGGAGGGCAACTAAAATGGTGCAGGGTCTGCACCGGAAGACGTATGAAGAGAGACTTAAAGAGCTTAATATGTATAGCCTCGAGGAAAGGAGGGAGAGGGGGGACATGATAGAAACTTTCAAGTACCTCAAGGGAATCAACAAAGTCCAAGAGGGTAGCATCTTTCAAAAAAAGAGGTGTGCAAGAACAAGGGGCACAATTTGAAGATGGGGGCGGCTCAGAGGTAACTTAAGGAAGTATGTTTTCACAGAGAGGGTTGTGGATGCGTGGAACGGCCTTCCGGAGGAGGTTGTGGAGTCAAAAACAGTGGTGGAATTCAAGCATGCATGGGACAGTCATAAGGCAATTCTAGGGCATGGGGGTAGGAAGAAGTAGGCTGCTGGTTAACTAGGATCTGCAGCTTATCCATTAGGTAGGGAAATGGGCAGACTGGGTGGGCCAAGCGGTCCTTATCTGCCGTCAAATTCTGTGTTTCTATTTTGAGTCGAGAGGGATCTCTTTCAGTCTCTATGCCATTCTGGTTTCCCAGGGGGTATTTTGGAACTAGAGGTTGGTAACTCCTAGGTAGTCACTCCCAGTTGTTTTCTCATTTCAGGATCTCATTTTGGCTGTCATCTTGTTTCTCATTTTTTCATGTTCTCAGTTCGAGATTGGGGCTACCCCTTCGTACTAGCTTCTCCCCTGGCTCTGGTTTTTGGTGCAGTTTTCTATGGGGGACAGGCAATTTTCAATTCTCATTTTGGTGTCACATGGTTACCTGCCATATTCACGTCTCTGATAGTTTGTTTAATTTTTTTTCTAGTTCTATTGGACTCACTATCATATGTCCACAGGCACTAGAAGCCCGAGACTGCTCTTTAGGCATTAAGGACTTGTCAATGTAATTCATAAACTACTTTTATACCTAGAGATATGTGGGTGTTCATTAGCAGAGGATTTACTTGGGGGGCAGGAGGGGGAGGAAATGACCCAGTGCTGTGCTAAGCATTGCTTGTGACAGATTGGGGGGTTGGGAGAGGGGTGGATGCTATGGGTTCTTGTTGGGGGTGGGGTGTACTGGGGGCTTAAAGTTGGGCTTTTGATGGGGGGTTAGGGTGGTGGGAGGGCCTTACAGCAGCAACGGGTAGGGTCATATTACATGTGCTATATACCCTGAGCGCAGGCCCAAATCTATTAAACCTAGTAGTCTTTAGCAGGTGGCCAAGGAGGTGACTTTTGCAACGCAGAATGTTAAGGGGATCAGGAAAAAATCTAAGCAATATCAGGTTCTTAAACATTTAAGCCTACTACGCTCTCAGATTACTTTCCTACAGGAATCGCATTTATTAGAAACGGAAGCCTCACAAATGAGGAGAGAACAGGTGGGGACGGTGTATGAGGCTCAAGGCTCCTCCAATAGTTGTGGGGTCATGCTTATTATTAACAGGGGCATTCCCTTTGTTTCTACACAAGTCATCAAGGATCCTGAGGGTAGGTTCATTTTAGTTATAGGTACTCTCTGGTCAGTACCATTGTTACTGGGCAGTATATACGGCCCTAATGCAGATGATCCTGGGTACTTCATGAGACTTATAAATATAATCCTGCCTTTCCTTCCTATAAGGACTATTCTGGGTGGTGACTTTAATCAAGTTGTACACTCAAACCTCGACAGGTCAGGTGGTGGATCGGGGGGGGGGTCTCCAGGTCAGAGGGCTTTTAGAGACCTACTGGATGAATGCAGGCTTTGTGATGTCTGACGTGTCCTATATCCAGATTCCAAAGAGTTTACCTACAGGTTATTGGCGCACAGCTCGCAGTTCTGCATTGATTACATTTTCATTTCTCAGACTCTCTTGCCTGGGGTCAGGACCTCATCGATCCAACCTGGTCCTGTCTCTGATCATTCCTTGGTGTTGTGTAAACTGGCATTTCAGGATGTTTCAAAGAGAGAATCAAGATGGAAACTTAATGATCAATTGCTTAAAGATTCTAAATATTGTAAACTCATAAAGGAACATATTGAGGACTTTTTTTTGTCCAATCCTTTAAACAGTGCAAAACCGGACATTATATGGGGGGATTTAAGGTCTACATGAGAGGTATTCTTATTAGCATGGTGGTGACTAGGAAAAGAGCTAGGGAGAAGGATTTATTATCATTATTATCTCAAATTCGGGTACTTGAAATTAATGTTTCAGCCAATACTCCAGAGGAAGATAGGACAAAGCTCCTATTGTTGAGAGATATATATTTAGAGCTAATCCGGGAAAAGGCAGAGTTAGCTATCATACATACTAGAGCTAGTTACACTGATCAGGGAGAGAAGGCGGGGCACCTATTGGCACTCCGTATCAAGCAACAAGAATTTGTGAGATTCATCCCTTCTATCAGGGCATTAGCTGATGGGTCTCTGAAAACATCTCCTACCGAGATAGTTCAAGAATTTGCAGTATACTACAAAACGCTGTACGGGGACATGGAGCACCCCCCCAGCCTTGTAAGCGTGGAGAAGTATCTGATAGACTCCCAGCTGCCCTCCCTCCCAGCATGTCACAAAGACTCTCTAGTCTTCTTTATATCACAGGAAGAAATTGCTGAGGTTATCAATGGTTTACCTTCAGATAAAGCTCCTGGTCCTGACGGATTTTCTTCCCTTTTCTACAAGACATTTCATGATCTCTTACTACCAATACTTAATAGATTATTTCAACATATTCTGTCTGGGATGGAGGTTGATTGTCACCTCTTTGAAACCTTGATAGTTCTTCTCCCCAAACCAGACAAAGATCCAGAGCTTGTCCAAAGTTATAGGCCTATATCTCTCCTAAATCAAGACATTAAAATTCTCTCAAAGATTTTAGCTAATAGGCTATCCGTGGTACCCCTGAGTTAATAGGCATGAATTAGGTAGGATTTATGAAAGGACGCTCATCGGCGGACCACTTGCATACGTTATCTCACATCTTCTTGGCTACCAGAGACGCCAAGTTCCCCACAGGCCTGGTCTTTCTGGATGCTGAGAAGGCATTCGATTAGGTAAATTGGAGTTTTTTGTTCAAGGTATTGAGTGCTTTCAAATTCCCTCCATTATTTATATCCTGGGTTGCTGCACTATATAAATCCCCTACTGCCAGAATCTCAGCAAATGGGGCTTTCTCTAACTCCTTCCCACTCCATTCAGGTACTAGGCAGGGCTGCCCCTATCACTTCTGTTATTTAATCTATACTTGGAACCCCTCATTCAAAACATTCTCAAAAATATCTCTATACAGGGTATTTGGGTTGGGTGCCATGAAATTAAAGTCACCGCGTATGCAGATGATTTGTTGATACACCTCTCCCATCCGGTATCATCAATACCGCCCCCTACTGAATGAAATAGCCAGATTTAGTGAGCTATCGAATTACAAGATGAATGCCAGTAAATCCATATTTTTTCCATTAAACCACAAGGTATTCAAGAACGATATTAGTCCCCTAGGCTTATGCTGGACTCCTAGAGCATTTAGGTATTTGGGCATTAAGTTATCCCGTAACCCCTGAACATGGTTTAAGGGTAACCTGGATTCTCTCTCACAGGTTATTATTCATGACCTTGACAGATGGTCTAAACTTCCCATATCGTTATGGGTCAGGATTAACATAATTAAGATGAATGTCTTTCCTAGAGTTTTTTATCCCCTATCCCTTCTCAATATTTTTATCCCTATAAGCTGGTTTAAAAAAATTGCATGGTATATTTACTAGATTTATTTGGGCTGATAAATACCCCCGTTTGGCTTATTATAAATTAGCCACCCCAAAATTTGAGGCAGGACTGCGGATTCCCCATATGGCATTATACTACTGGGCCAGTCACCTAGTGAAATGTGTGAGATGGATATCCCCGGGCCTTGAAATGGAATAACCAGTATGGCTTAAGGTTGAATTAGATGTAATTAAAGCTAAATGCCTGGACCCCTTAACCATATTTTACCTCAAATTGTCACAGGTAAAGACATCTGACTGTCCTACAGTAGGTATCTCTTTAAGAGTTTTTGCACAGTTATGTTTATTTCTTCATTACTCCCCCCAGACTGACTTAGCTCAGTCCAATTGGAACTCCCCATCTTTTACTATTAACCAGAAGCAGATTCCCAGTAAGTGGTTGCCCCAATTAGGTGATGGAAAGCTGCTTTCCTTGGTGGATGGGGAGGGACACTGGTTGTCCCCAGGTGGAATAATTGAAAAATTTCTCATTCCGGTTTCATCTCACTTTAAGGTTATGCAGTTAAGACACCTACTCACAATAGTCCTGGGGAATATTCCACCTTCCCAGAAGGCATCAGCCTTGATACCTGAAATCTCCCTACTGTCTGGATCTTCAGGCACTGTATCTAAATTATACAGAGTGTTGTATCATAAAAAATACGGGGACTCCTTTGGACCTACCAGATTCTGGAACTCACTGCTTCCTCAATACCAGTTGGATTGGCAATCCCTATGGAGATCCTGTCATAAATATGTTTCCCAGGACAGATTGCATCTCATGCAATACCATATATTACATAATATGTATTGTACCCCTGTTAAACTAAAGAAATGGGGTATCTCGAATTCTAGTTCATGTACTAAGTGCATGCAGGAAGAAGGAATGCTCCTTCATATGTTTTGGTCCTGTCCCAAAGTTTCCCATCTTTGGAATTCAATCAAGATGTCTCTGGATCCCCTTCTGGGCCTTCAGGAGTACTTTATTCCTGAGATTTGTCTCCTAGGGGACATGTCCGCTGTCAGGGTCAGAATCAGGAAATTTCATATTTCCATGATTGCTCTATCTGTTAAGAAACTCATTTTACGCCATTGGAAAGACAAATCCACCCCATCTTTCCAAGAGTGGTTGCACGAAATCATTGCTAATCTCCAAACAGAAAAGGCAATTGCAAGCCTTCATAACAGACTTGTAGCTCATAGCAAAATATGGGATCCCCTCCATTCCTTACTCTCACTGTCTCACTTATGATCATGCCACACTTTAGTCTTTCTCATATGTCCAATGGGAATAATCACTGCACTTAGGGGTTATATGGTCTTGTTGCTACTGTAAGGAGGGAGGATGAGCGGAAGGGGTAGGCTGGGCAGTTCTTTCTGTACATGTGGTATGTCACATCTTGTTCCACTGTGACTGCACTTTATAAAGGGAAATGTATCAATAAAGTTTAAATTAAAAAAAAATAAAATGGGTGCATGTTCAGAAATATTGTAACTTTTTTTAAAAACATAAAAAGTATTAAAAGTGTTTCTTTTTTGAAGTTAAATACTCTCACCACCTAATTGTCACCAGGGGCTCTGTAAAGTGAGACTACTACCCCTTCTTAATTTATTCTGTGCAGGCTTTTCTCTCCCACTCTCCAGTTCCCTTTATTCACTTATTCAGGTGAGTACCACCCACTTTCCTGACTACTATAGAATGTGACCATGTCGCATCGCTAGGCTACCAACAAGACTGTGATTTTGTTGTGGTCTTGCTGGCAGCACGCTTCTATCTGCAGTAGGATGTTTTGTAAAAGTAAAAGTGTCAACAGTCTCACTCTCTGCTCATCGGAACTGAGACCAAGAGATAGCTGGTGAATCGAGTGAATAGATCATAGAAAATAGAAACACAGACTTTGATAGCAGATAAGGACTGCTTGGCCCACCTAGTCTGCCCATTTCCCTACCTACTGGGTAAGCTGCAGATCCTAGTTAACCAACAGTCTACTTCTTCCTACTCCCCCATCAGAATTGCCTTATGTCTGTCCCATGCATTCTTGAATTCCCCCACTGCTTTTGACCCCACAACCTCCTCAGGAATGCCGTTCCATGCATCCACCAGCCTTTCTGTGAAAAAATACTTCCTCACATTGTCCCTGAGCCATCCCCCCCCCATCTTCAAATTGTGTCCCCTTGTTCTTGCACATCTCTTTTTCTGAAAGATGCTACCCTCTGGGAATTCGTTGATTCTCTTGAGGCACTTAAAAGTTTCTAGCATATCCCCCTCTCCCTCCTTTCTTCAAGGGTATACATATGAAGCTCTTTTAGTCTCTCCTCGTATGGCTTTTGTTGCAGACCCTGCACCTTTTTAGTTGCCCTCCTCTGGACTGTCTCCATTCTGTCTATGTCCTTGTGGAGATGGAGTCTCTAGAACCTGACGCAGTACTCCAGATGGGGTCTCACCAACTGTCTGTACAGAGGGATAACAACTTACTGTTTTCTACTGGTGATGCCTCTCCCTATACATCCCAGTATCCCCCCAGCCATCTGTACTGCCTTCTCACATTGCTTGCTAACCTTTAGGTCATCTGATATGATTATCCCCAGGTCCCTTTCCATTTTTGTTGTTGTTACTACCCCCCCAATTGTGTACTCTTCCCCTGGGTTTTTATTTCCCATGTGCATTACTTTGTACTTCTTTGCATTGAATCCAAGCTGCCATACCTCTGACCATTCATCCAACCTTGCCATGTCCCTTCTCATCCTTTCCACCCCCCCTTGTGTATCAACCCTATTGCAGATCTTTGTGTTGTCTGCAAAGAGGCATACTTATCCTTCCAGTCCCTCTGCAATGTCACTTATAAAGACATTAAAAATAATCAGACCCAATACTGAATCCTGCAGTACCCCACTAGTAATCCCCCTTTCTTCAGAGTGGACTCCGTTTACTATTACCCTCTGTGTCTTGTTGTCTAGCCAATGTTTTGCCCAGGCTACCACCCTGGGACCCACTCCCAGGCTGGCTAATTTTTTTATTAATCTTTTTGGGTCCATTTGGGTCTAGAGTAATGCATTCCTTTCTCTCTCACTCTCTCTTTTTTTGGTACATACATTTTTTGAGGTTTCACTTCATTTCCATTCATTTAGAAAAGCAATATACCATTCGCTATAAAAAAGGCACCTACTGTACATTACTTCATCAGATTTGTGCTCACGGATTCCAATAAGTAAAAAGATCTCTTATAATGGGCCTTATTGTTTAGTGTGCTATATAGAAATTAAAAAGCATGGCTGGAAAGCCATCTCAGCCAATCAGGTTCCTTTAGTGTCTCTACCCATTTTATAAGTATTAGTTACTGTACAGAATATGCCCACTGTGCCTACAATGATGCTTGCATAGTGTACCTTGTCCACTGCAGCCTCTACCACAAGAGGCCACCTTTATCTAATGTTTTCTCCATTCTTATATGCAAAGGTTGACTTTTTTGGCCCGGGATGTTCTTCAAGAAGCAGAGAAAAACAACCAAGATGCTCTCAGGGAAACCACCTAAGAGTTCTGGGCCACAAAAACCTCAGCAACAATAGTTTTAAAGAACAGCATTTTCAAAGCCATATAGATTCCACAATTTGAGGCCAAATTAGTAAACTTAATTTTCTAAACAGCCACATCCAAACATGAGCCAGTTCAAAAAGCACTCAACATGTCATGATCACATTGCTACTTCCTCAGGGCCCCAAAGGAAGTGGTCATATAGTGGTAAATGTTGGGTGCTTTGGGCATATACCAATGGTTTAATGTAGATGCTTGAGAAATGTAGTTTCCTAATTTTTCCCAAACATCTGGCATCATTCTGGTGTTTTATGTGCTGTCTTTTTAAAATATTTTGTTCAATGAGTTCTGCCCTGGATGGAGCAAAGTAGTCAGAAGGTGAAAACATAATTTTAGGAACATCAGAGCTAGCTCTCACATGACCAGTTGATATCCTGCCACATTTCATTGTACATATTTGGTATAAAGCAGTATGTAACAAGATGAAAAGTGAGGTGGGAGGTTCTTTATTCTGATTTTTTCTTATAACAAATCACCCTACATATCTCACCATAAGAAAAGGTAAATCAGTGGCATGTTTTCTTTTGTACAAATAATCCATTTTTATTTTATTTTTTATTTATTTAAACATTTGATAACTGGGAATGGCACACTGAGCCAAGGCTCATTTCCAGGTGTGACCCTGGGAGGGAGGGGGAGAGGAAACATGAAATCAAGTCTACAGTTACAATGATATGCAACAATATTTATAAGATAAGTATACTAGTATACTGCACAATTTAAGCAATTGTGCAGGAGGCGTACAAATATAATAGATCAATTATAATAGTACAGGAAGCATGCAAAAACAGTAGAGCACTACAGGAAGCAACTAATATGTTATATGATAACTAATACAACCCAACAGGCTACTGAGATATTTTTTATTTATTTCAAATAATCGGAAATACACCTTTGAGTAAAGGACTCCTTTGCAAAGATTCCACTTCAAGGATACAGAGGACAACATTGGCAGATGCAGAGAGTAAACATATGTACAGCGAAGTTAGTTAACTAAGATTAAGACACATAGTAGGGCAGGACATGTCCTGTGTCAGAATGTTAATGAGGAAAATAGCAGAGCAAACAATTTCAAATAGGGTCTGGGAATCAGACCTGTCATCGAGAGCAGTGTGTGCATATTCTTGTGGGAGACCACTGAGCGGACAGCTAGAGGAATAGATTGGTGGAGGTGGAGGGAGGACTAAGGACAGTCACAGGATGAATGCTTGAGGAGCTGATTTTTGAGGTTGGTTTTGAAAAGGCCTAGTTTGGGTTCAAGAGAGGTGGAGGTGGGAAGCTCACTGAGCCATAAGGGGGCCTGATAGAGAAAAGCCCTTCGGCCCATGGAAGTCCTACAGCAGGGAATGGTTAAGAGGTACTTGTTAGTACTTCTGGTGGATCTGTCCGAGGGGGTCTGCTGGAGAAGATGGTGAAGCCCTGGTGGGGCAAGGTTAAATAGGATTTTTTTAGTCAGGAGACAGGTGTGATATCTAAGTCTCCCATCTAAATTTAGCCATTGGGTAAGCCTATATAAATCACACTTGTGGGTGTATCTGTCACAGCTCGTAATCAAATGGCACACTTTGTCAAGGATGATTTTGATACAGTATAGGGCAGTCAAGTCTGTGGAACCATATATTACTATGCAGTAATCCATTAGCGAGAGTACAGAGGAGGATACAGCTAGCTGGATGACTTCTGGGGTGAGACAATGCTTGTGTTGGTAGAGAAGACCTAGCCTGGTGTTGAGAGAGGTAGATAGGAGCTGAATATGTGTGTTGAAAGATAGGGTTCAGTTTTGGATTATGCTCATGCATTTAAATGTGTTAACCTGCTCCAGCAGAAAACCCAGTGAGGTGACTACGGAGAGGGATGATCCAGAGTGAGGGCTCTGGCGATGGGCAAAAATCATTGTTTTTGTTTTTTTGTGGTTAATGATTAGTCTATGGTCCCAAAACCAGGACTTGGTTTCCATGAAGTTGTTCTGGAGGGAGCATTGGAGGGTGAGAAGGAGAGGATGGGTGCTGTAAATGACAGCATCGTCAGTGTATAAAAGGATTTTCCCTGAGCAGGCATTGGCAACTGAGGTAAGAAATAGGCTAAAGAGGAGGGGGCCAAGTATGGAGCCCTGGGGGACATCAGAGAGGATGGGGCGGCAATCGGATATGGTAGAACTGATTTTGATGCATTGGGTCCTACCAGAAGGGTAGTCTGTGAGCCTGGAGGTTGTTTCCTGGGTGAGGCCCAGAGCTGGGAGGTAGTGTAGAAGTAAGGCATGACTGACAGTGTCAAACGCCTTTGTGAGTTCAATATAGATAGCGCCAACCAGATGTCTACAGTCAAGGGCATGGTTTATATAGGAGGTGTACTCTATGATGGTGGTGGTGGTAGTGCTAGGGCCAATCCTACAGACATGCTGTTCTGGGAAGAGGAGATTGTGTTTCGATAGATAGTCCAAGAGTTGATTGGCTCTGATGTTCTGTAATGCTTTTGAGAGAGGAGGAAGCATGGAAATGGGCCTGTAATTATTGGGGGAGGTACTATCCACAGTTTTCAGGATGGGGGTAATAACAGCCTGCTTCCAAATAGATGGGAATAGGCTGAGGCAGAGAGATTTATTAAAGATTTTGGTCAGAGGGTGGAGCACTTCTTTTAGCTTGAGTCGAATGAGCTTCAAGTCCAGGGTGTCATTACTGCGATGGTACTTGGCCAGGACTTTGGATAGGTATTCCCTGACCTGACTGGATGACAGGCTATGAAGCCAAAAGGGTGATATATTTGTACGAGGGGGGTGGGGTGGTAGAAGGCAAGGGTCAAAAAACTTACAAGGGAGTACTTCACTGAGGTCAGAGAAGGTGTTGTTTAGGATGTTAGCTATGGCTAGAGGATCACTGGTACTGACTCCACCTGCTGATAATTGTGCAGGGGGTGGGGATACTGTCTTCCCCTTGAGTTCTTTGATGTTTTCCCAAAAGTCCCTCCCTGAGTTCCAGGAGGAGGTAAGAGCTTCTTTTTTGTGGGCTGCCTTGGCGTGGCAGATGGTCCAGGTGCACTTGTTTCTCTCCTCTCCTCTCTATAGAACAGCCTGTCCTTCAGGAGTCAGTTTTCTATGGCAATGTGGCAGAGGTTGTCTCAGAGACACACCATATCTAGAAGGGCCTGAGAGATCCATGGGGTGTCCCAGTTTTTGGCATAACATTTTGAGAGGGGGGTGAATATATCACAGGCTTTGTTGAAGGTGGATATGAAATAGGATAGTGCTGCATTTACACATTTGGCTTTATCAGTCAGAGACCAATCACAGGCCCAGAGATGGGTTTTGAGCCTAGTGAGGGAGACATTTTTTAGCCGCTGCTGAAAAGAGGGTACAGAGGGCATGCAGGGGTTTTTATTTGACCACCAGCAGACAACTGGAGAGTGATTGTTAAGTGTGTCCGGAAGCACCTTGACCTGTGTAATATTTCTGGGTCTATTGGTGAAAATGAGGTCAAGTAGGGTTGCACAGCCAGAGTTATCATTCAGCCTGGTGGGAGAACGAATGACTTGTGTGAGGTCAAGGGCTAGGGCAGTGTCATTAAAATGCATGGAGGAGGTTGCTAGCCAATTGATAATGAAGTCACCAACTATAATGACTTCATTTTTGGGGGGGAGTTGCTAGATATTTCTTAAAATGTATTTAAATCGACCCTTTGGTTATCGAGTGGGATATGGACAAGAGAGTGGTAGAGGATTTTCCCAGGGTCTCCAAGGAGCAGTTTGACAGTGAGAACGTGTGCTTCCTGGTCAGGGGGAGAAAGGGTTACTTAGGTGGCACATATTGTGTTTTTATATAAAGGGTGCAGCCACCACCCCTTTCAGTGAGTTGGTCAGTGCGGAAAATTGAGTAGCTGTCTAAGGAAACTGCAGAGTCAGGGGTCCCCTTTGATAGCCAACTTTCTGTTAGAGCCAGGATGTCAGGTGAGTGCTGTGCAATCCAGCTCTGGAGGGGCGTGAATTTCCTTTGCAGGCTACAGATAGTAATTGAGGATATTAGGAGTCCATGTTGTTTGACAGTTTAAGGGTTGTGTTGAATGGGAGGACCAGCGTTGGGGTGGACATTGCCAGAGAGGAGAAGGAGAAGAAGAAGTAGTGCATACTGTAAGGGGGCATATTTTTGGAATTTTAGTGTGCTGTGGTGAAAGCCCTGGGGGGGTGGTTTACATGTTACCATCAGAATGGGAAGGGCTCTAAGGTTGAGAGCTAACCAAGTGATAGGGGAGGGCTCAAACTTGCGGTCTGAATGTACATGGGTGGAATACTAGGTGTGTGGGTGACACTGCTCGAGGCACCTTGTATTAAGTGCATGGGCGGTAGGGTCAGCAGTGGTAATGGTAGGTCAGGGGAGTGGACTGGGGAAGGGGGATGGTGCCAGTGGAGAAGAGAAGTACCCAGAGCAGCACCATGATTGGGCCGAGGAAGGGGTTTACAGATTGAAGCGAGTTAGGAAGTAGTTGAGAGTAGGGCGATCACAGTAGTACAGTGGTAGTGAGCCCACTTATGGAGCAAAAGATGCAGGGTTCAAATCCCAGTCAGGGCAAAAGGCTGATCCTTGGACGATTGAGGGAAAGTACCCAACACAGGTGATATGACAGTGAGGAGTTGCCTGGGAAAGTACAGTGGAAGGGTGCTGAAAGAGGCTGTAGGAGCGGTGGGTGTGGTGCTCAAAACTGACCCCTGGTGGCAGGTCGGTAAAACATACAAGGGGAAGAGGCTGCAGGATTGGTTTAAGTGGTGCTCAATACTGACCCCTGGAGGAAGATCAGTATAACCTGCAAAGGGAGAGACAGACACTCTGTCATGTGACAGGAACAATAAAGGAGGAGTCAGCCTTGCGTGGCTTGGGTGAGTGGGGAATCGACGTAAAGCTTCAATTGGCAAACACCCACAGTCTGATGTGCATAGGTGGGGGGGGAGCCTTTACCTCTTGGCTGCCCCATACCACTCTGTGTATCGTGTTGTGCTGGAGAATTGGTAACACCCCTACATCCTGGGCCTGGGGGTTGACTAGCGACTGAGGAGCTAGTGCTGTTGGGCGGGTTCCATGGGTGCCTATGAGGGAGACAGAAAGGAAAGACTTGGGTTACTGACGGGAATGGGACAATGGAGGTGTTGAGCATGACTGTGCATGTGCAACAGTAGCAAGAGCTGTGGGATTGGGAAGCTGAGGAAGACCAGAAATACTGGTAAAGGAAAACTGTTGTAACATCCTAAACTGCTAGGTAAATTGTAGACAATTCCACCACACTCACCTAAACATGCAGGCTATCCCTGTGCAAATTGCCCTGAGATACAAATTAACAGTAAGCCCTCCCCAAATCACTATGCAACTTGCCCAAATATCAGTAAACTGACTGGAATGCAGTGGGCCTTAAGGCAATGCAGAAAATACTGTAAATCACTGTAAAAGGCAACAGCTACCAGCATAGCATAATCAATCAGTCACTGTCAGTCAAAAGCTAGTTTAAAGCACACCCCCAGTCAGATGTGCATAAGATGGGGGAGCCTTTACCTCTTTGCTGCCCCATGTCCACTCTATGTATCCTACTGTGCTGGAGAATCAGCAAGGCCCCTACGTCCTGGGACTGGGGGTTGACTGACAACTGAGGAGCGAGTGCCACTGAAGGTGTTCTGTGGGTGCATCTTGGCTGCCCCATGTCCACTCCGTGTATCCTGCTGTGCTGGAGAATCGGCGAAGGTATCTGTGTAAGGGAGGATTAAAAAGAAGCAGAGTAAATATAATTGGGAGTAAAGAGTTAAGTGCTATGCGATGTTATGGGAGCAAATAGGCAGAGGTAAAAGGCATAGCAGATTTAAGATGAAGCCACTCAAAGGGATGTTTTGTTTTCACAGATACTCCCAACTAATAGTTAAAAACCTTCGTGTGCTAGAGGGTGGTTCAAGTTGGTGGATCATTCTTGTGATCTTTATAAATGAACATTATGGAAATAAACAGTATCATATTATGCTAAAAAGGTTGCAAAACATTATTTCATAAACAAGCACAGAAAAATTTCTCCATATGGCAAAATTTGCATACTTAATTTGTTTCTGGTTCCATGGTACTCCAGTGGAATATCAAGGAATTAAAACTGCCTGTTTGTGTTTCTTCATTATGTTTCCCATTAATTTTCATAAATAAATGGGATTTTAATAAAGATGAGCCTTAGACAATCCTTGCATATTTAGTCACTGTTTATATGGGCAATGATAACCGAGTCAAATTTAGACAGATGATATACAGTATCAGTGATGTTTGCATAGATGCACAAAAGAATCAGAAGAAATTAATGTTGGCTGAGTAGGTTGAACACTTTCCTCTGGGGTCAGAAGACATGAAGGTTGGGGGTTGCAGTACCACAACAGAACATAGGCAAATACCTATAACTTACACTGTGGGGTAGCTGGGGGGGGGGGTTACTAAACTTCTGAGGTGTCATCCTTCAGATGAGACATTAAACTCAGACCCCTTCACTGGTGTCAGATGGAAGTTAAAGATCCCACATCACTTATCATAAGACTGGGTATCTGTGTCCTGAATAACATTATCCTTGTCAATAAAACATATCCCCACAACCCATCCCCTAGAATGCACCTGGAAATGTGTTTTCATAGTTCAATATGCCTTTCTTGGTCATCAGGTAAATACTGTATTAATAAAAATGAAATGTTCAGTTGTAAAGGTACTACAAGTTTTACTGATGCCGGGGTGAACATGCTCATACTTTATATAAATTGTTTTGATTCATTGTGTCATTTGCCATTGTTTAGATAGTACAGTATGTACTGTACAGTGTCATCCACCAGGACCAAGTAATTAGTGTGAGATCCTTAGTCTGAGATTTTGCAATTCATTTTGTGACAAACTGGAGTAATCAGCATTGAATCTCATCAAATTCCTGCAAGACATCCCAGAAAAATACTGTGATGTGCTTGATCTTGGTGGACAGCTCTCTATGTGCAGCTATTGTGTCTTCAATGGTTATATGTTTGTTTATTTCTGTATTGGTTGGCTGTAAGCTATTTAAAAACACATATAAAAAAGGTTCCATACATGAAAAGAATCGCCCGCATGGTGCAGAAAATACAATACAATAAAACAATAATTCAGGAATAGACTTATTTATACATACTTTTTCTTAGTTTTTAAGCAGCATTTAAAAAATGAACACATTTCATCGTTAAGGTGGAGTCTTCCCCAGATAATAAGAAATCTAGCTGCTTGAGTGGCAGATTCACAAAACCAACAAAAAAAGATCACAACCATTTTTTCCATAAGGTGATGTATCTCAGGTAGCATATTACTATATGAACTGTGTCTTCTACTATCTCCTGCCCAGAGCTGCACTTAAAGGCTTCAAGGTAGAAAGTTCTGTATGTGCAGTTTTTGTGTCTTCAGTGGTTATCAAATTAGAAATAGGAAAGGCAATGGTTACCCTTCCGATCTATGTCTGAGATTTTGCAGCTTACTGCATGACAAACTGGAGTAATTATAACTGAATTACATTGTTTCTCTATTATCCTGCAAGATATCCCAGCAACAACTGTAACATTGTGCTTCATACTGGCCAATAGCATTGCACATGCAGTTACTGTGCTTTTTATAGCTATAAAAGCCAGTATAGGTACAGTACAGCAGTTGTGGCCTAGTTCAGATTCTTGCCCAAATCTTTGGGAATTTAACTTGTATGAACCAAACAAATCCAAAGAACCTTGTTAGGAAAAGTCAGCCCTCGGGGCCTACCTCAGTTTCCTTCTTAAATGATTGTATTAGTCCGAGGCAACATGTCCAAGGGGAAGGATGTTTGGATCCAAACCAGTACCAGATCACCAGCTTAAGGTGCTTTTGGCCTGGCTTTGGGTGAGAGAAATACAGAGCTCAGCAAATCTGGCTCTCAGACAATCTGCTGTGTGATTTATCCAGAAGGGTTACAATCCATTCATGTTTGGTAAATAGAGCAGTTGGTTGTGTAGTTCACTCTGTAGATGGTATGATCATATTGGAACTTTGGAAAATTTTACACAGCAAATAGATTTACTGGAGAAATTATAAAAAGTAATAGTTTATTGTGGATTTTTAAACACTGATTGTTGATACTCAAAAATAAAATAAGTGGCTTCTTGATGGTAAGAAAATGTAAAAAGTGTGGATATTTAAGCACTTGGTGGCACTCTGCTCTGCAAAAACACACTGATTATTTAAAGAAAGTTACAAATAATGCTAAAGTTGCTAGAATGGGGTGTTCAGATTTATTAAGAGGTTTTAGATGCAGGAAGCTAGATCTGTTATGTCCTCCTCATAAATCTGATATGAGATATAGAAACACAGTATCTTAAATCTACAAGTTACATTAAAAAAAATGATAGTTCATTCTTAGCTCTCCTCCTCCCCAGTATGTCACAGCCTGTACGGTGAGGATTGAATTACAGCTGGATACAATACACTATAAACTTAGCAACAACAATATTAATATAATCTTTGGTTCAAGTATCTTATGACAAACATAGATTGCCTCTTATGGGTCTTCATGGGGAAATGCAAGAGATAAATTAATAAAGGAATAAAGCACGACAGGGTGTGTGTCATGCTGGGATAATGTCACACCTGGGGTGATTGGGCATGAGACCGCAGGCGAGTGTGATCAATCACCCAGAAGTGATATTATCGCAACTGGCCACTACCCTGAGTGCATATTCAATTATATAATATTGCCTTTTATGAAAAACAAAGAAGAAAGTAAGAAAAAATGTTTGTTTTACATTTTAATTCATTTTTATATGTGGAGGTATACAGATTGGAAAAAAGGCAATAATTTCCATTCTGCTCATAAGATGGTGCTGTTGCTATGTGAATGGTGTCTCTCTTCAGACACCCCCCATGCAGTTTCTTTTATGTTCTTTTTGTGTTCTGGATGACTTTCAGTTTTTGTTTTTCTTGTTTGTTGTTTGTTTTATAGTAACAGTTGGAAGATGGGTGGCAGCACAGGTATGTTTGGGACCAGGAGATGTGCGAGAGACATTTTAGCAGTTTTGCAGTCCCCTCCCATTGCAAGTGTTTTTTAAACATAAGGGAAAAATGTTGGAGAACAAGCCTGCCACTGGTCTCTGAAGTAGTATAGCCAGTCTCTGTTTTTTAAATTAATATATGTTTAGTGCGGCTGCCAGAGTGGAGGAAGGCAGACAAGGCAGTCGGTAAATGGCGTGTGACCGACTCTGTTTTAAATGGGGACATGCTGCTCCTCACTGTCAGTAGTGGTACCAGTGGCCACGACATTTTTTTGTAAAAATAACATGCATTTGTTATTTTTTGTTTGTAGGTTGTTTAAATTTGAAGAATTTTTTGGGTGGTGATTTAGAGAAACTGAAGAGAGGTAAGTAAGGAAGGGAATAAAGCAACAGAACTAAAGAGTAAACATAGAGCAGATGAGACACTCTGGGTCACCCTGGAGACAGGAAATGACACCACAACCCGCATGGGGGTTGCATACAGACCCCCATCTCAGGGGGAGGAAATGGACAAGGAAATGATAGAAAGCTTCCTTAGAATGGTAGAAAAAGGGGAGATGAATTGATGGGGACCTGAATATGCCAGATGTTAACTGGAGCACCTTTTCTGCAGGCACATCCAAGAGCAGGGTCATTCTTGATGCCCTACAGGGGGCATGACTCAGACAGCTAGTATTGGAACCCACTCAGGAGGGAGCAAACTTAGACCTGGTACTCTCAAATGGGGACAGAGAAAGAATCTCGGATTTAGAAGTGGGTAGTCATCTGGGAACAAGCGACCACCAAACAGTGTGGTTCACGATAAACACAGCCATACAATCAAGCCATACAAAAGCAAGAGTATTGGACTTTAGGAGGGCTGACTTTGGGAAATGAGAGAGTGCCTCAGAAAAGCACTAGCAAACAGGCAAGAAGGAGGGGTGGAGGAACAATGGGAAATAATCAAAACAGCCATCACAGAGGCAACAAGCCTTTTTGTAAAACAAATCAACAAAACACAACGAAGGAAAAAAACGCTATGGTTCTCAAAAAAGGTGGAAGGGAAGGTTAAGGAGAAAGGATAGCATTCAGGAAATATAAGGAAACACAGAAGGAGAAGGACAGAAAATTTTATCAGTTAAAGCAGAAAGAGGCTGGGAAGGCAGTCAGAATAGCAAAGGTCCAAACTGAGGAAAGGATAGCCAACTTTGTTAAGAAGGGGGATAAGACCTTTCATTGGTAAATTAGGGAGCGAAGAAAGACCAAAGGAGGGATACTGAGGCTTAATAAAGGGGAGGGAATGTGGGTAGAGGGTGACAATGAAAAAGCAGGGATACTGAATGAATATTTCTGCTCAGTATTCACAAAGGAAGAGGAGGGGGAGGTACCTAAACCAAACAAGAGAAACACTCTGAAGATGAGGGTCGATACCAGTCCATTTACAGAAGAAAGTGTTCTGAAAGAACTAATAAAATTGAAGGTGGGCAAAGCAATGGGGCCTGATGGGATTCACCTAAGAATTCTAAAAGGACTAAGGGTAGAACTAATGACACCGCTGACTACTCTCTTTAACAAATCATGGGAGGATGGGGTGGTACCTGAGGACTGGAGGAGGGTGGATATGATTCCTCTTCACAAAAGTGGGATCAGGACAGAGGCAGAAAACTACAGACCAGTTAGTTTGACCTCAGTGGTAGGTAAAATGATGGAATCACTTCTGAAGGAAAGAATTGTTGAGTTCCTAGAGGCCAGTGGGGCATAGGACCCTAGGCAGCATGGGTTCACAGCGGGAAGGTCATGTCAGATGAATCTAATTGATTTCTTTGACTGGGTGACCAAAGTAGTAGACCAGGGAGGGGCTGTGGACATGGCCTACCTACACTTTAGCAAGGCATTTGACACAGTCCCACACAAAATGTTGGTAGTCAAATTAACCAGCCTGGGAGTGGGTCCCAAGGTGGTAGCCTGGGTAAAACATTGGCTGAACAACAGGACACAGAAGGTAATTGTAAATGGAGTCCACTCTGAAGAAAGAGGTGTTACTAGTGGGGTACCACAGGGTTCAGTATTGGGTTGAGTCCTTTTTAATGTCTTTATAAGTGACATTGCAGAGGGACTGGAAGGAAAAGTATGCCTCTTTGCAGATGACACAAAGATCTGCAACAGGGTTGATACACAAGGAGGTGTGGAAAGGATGAGAAGGGACTTGGCAAGGATGGAGGAATGGTCAGAAGTATGCCAGCTTGGATTCAATGCAAAGAAGTGCAAAGTAATACACCTGGGAAACAAAAACCCAGGGGAAGCTTACACAATGGGGGGAGAGGTAGTAACAACAACAAAAATGGAAAGAGACCTAGGGGTAATCATATCAGATGACCTTAAGGTTGGCAAGCAATGCAAGAAGGCGGATGGGAGGGCTGGGGGGATACTGGGATGTATAGGGAGAAGTATCACCAGCAGAAAACAGGAAGTTGTTATCCCCTTGTACAGACAGTTGGTGAGACCCCATCTGGAGTACTGCATCCAGTTCTGGAGACCCCATCTACACAAGGACATAGACAGGATGGAGGCAGTTCAGAGGAGTGCAACTAAAATGGGGCAGGGTCTACAAGAGAAGCCATACAAGGAGAGACTAAAGGATCTTAATATGTATACCCTAGAGGAAAAGAGGGAGAGGGGGGACATGATAGAAATGTTTAAGTACCTCAGTGGAATCACCAAAGT
Source organism: Neoceratodus forsteri (assembly GCA_016271365.2). Lineage (NCBI taxonomy): Eukaryota > Metazoa > Chordata > Ceratodontiformes > Ceratodontidae > Neoceratodus > Neoceratodus forsteri. The sequence goes on from CM057451.1 coordinate 205,460,353, forward strand.
CCATGAGGGTAGCATCTTTCAGAAAAAGAGACGTGCAAGAACAAGGGGACACAATTTGAAGATGGGGGACAGCTCAGGGGCAATGTGAGGAAGTATTTTTTCACAGAGAGGGTGGTGGACACATGAAACAGTCTTCTTGAGGAGGTTGTGGGATCTAAAACTGTGGGAGAATTCAAGAATGCATGGGACAGACATAAGGCAATTTTTGTGGGGGGTAGGAAGAAATAGGCTGATGGTTAAATAGGATTTGCAGCTTATCCTCTAGGTAGGGAAATGGGCAGACTAGGTGGGCCAAGCGGTCCTTATCTGCTGTCAAAGTCTATGTTTCTATGGATTCAAGATATGCCACAGGTACTCCTTGAGCAATGTTTCCATCAGTTTCCCTATTACTGGGATTAAGCTGACTGGTCGAGAGTTAGCAGCCTCCTCCCTATACCTCTTCTTATGGAGAGAGATAGCATTTGCCTCTTCCAGTCTGCCAGCACCACCCTTGTTTCTAATGATTTGTTGAACAGGGCTGTCAATGGTGCTGCCAGTTCCTTTCTAGATTCCTTTAGAATTCTATGATTAATTCTGTCCAGCCCCATTGCCTTGTCTACTTTCAAATTTTCTAGTTTCTTTAGTATTCCCTCCACTGTGAACGGACTAGTGTCTATATCTCCCACCTTGGTGCATCTTCCCCCTGGCTGTGGACCCTCTCCTTCCTTTTCTATGGTGAATACTGAGCAGAAATGTCTGTTCAAGTTTTCTGCTTTCTCCTGGTCCCCTTCCGCCAGTCCACCCCCCACCTTCTCTTATGAGTCTTATAATCCCACCTCTGTTTTTTTCTCTTTTCTCTGATATATCTAAAAAAGATCTTGTCTCTTTTCTTTATTGCCTTAGCTATTTTTATCCTCAGCCTGTGCTTTGGCTCTTCTGACTGCCTTTCCTGCCTCCCTCAGCTTTTCCTTATATTCCACCCCGTCCTCCTTCCTCTGTGTTTCGTTGTATTTTCTGAAAGCTAATCTTTTTTCCCTCACATCTCCTGCCACCTTTCTCGGGAACCAGAGTGGCTTTCTTTTACTCTTTGCCTTACTCACTTGCCTAATGCATAGGTTTGTGGCCTTTGTTATGGCACCCTTAATAGTCTTCCATTGCCCTTCTACATCTCCTTCTCCCTCTTTACCACACAATGTTTCCTTCAGATGTGCCTTCAGTTTTCTAAAATATTCACTTTTGAAATCCAAGATCTTTACCCTTGTGTATTTGGATTCCTCTACTGTCTTCAGACTAAACCATACTGTTCAGTGATTGCTGGATTTGAGGTGACTTCCTATCTTTCTGTCCCCTACTCTATCCCCATTTATGAGGACCAGGTCCAATATCACCCCCTCATAGGTGTGTTCTCTTACAAACTATTTAAACCCTGACCCATGAAGGGCTTCCATTATGTTTCTACTCCTTGTTCTGCTGGCAGCACCATTTTGTGTCTCCAGTATGACCCACTGTGCCTCACCTTCCTCCCTTATGCCCTGAACTTCCTTAGCCTTTATATTTTCCATAACTTGAGTCACGTGATGTCTGCTAGCTGAGAGGCAGCAGGGGTTTAGAGCTCTCCCTCCCCGCCAGCGATTTAGCGATATTTAAGTATTTTGTTGGCTTGTGCTGCATTCGGCTATTCGGGTATCGGTAAGAGCCCATCCCGCTTGTCGACATTTTGCCATTTTTTGAACGTGCAACTTAAAAGGTGTAACGGGATGGAGGTCGATAAGAAGCAGGCCGCAATCAAGCATACGCCGCCTGCTTCACCGGAAAAGCTCCCTTAAAAATCACGGAGTCAGCCAGGATCCTCCTCTGACAGACCCGGAGACAAGAGTCTAGCAGCTGGTCTCCTTTCTGAAGAAAGATTTCTACAGGAGCTTGCCCCGTTAAAGGACGTGCTACAGGCGATTACAGCTGATTTAAAATCCATTCGGGGAGACCTTTCCACGCTCACTACGTGGGTATCTGACTCGGAGGCCAGAATTTACTCGCTTGAGCAGTGGAAGCCTACTGCGGAGGCTGAGATGACCACTTTAAATCAGCAAGTTAGAAAGTTACAGGCAAAAACAATAGATTTGGAGGGTCGTAGCCGAAGGAGCAATTTGGTGATTCTGGGCCTTCCGGAGCTTGAGGAAGGAACTAATCTTATGATGTTTCTTCAGAAATTTCTGGCCAAAATAGTAGGCCCCTCACCCCTCAATTCTCACTATCATTTGGAGCGGGCTCATAGGTCCCTTAGGCCTAGGCCTCCACCTGGCTCTCCTCCATGACCTATTATCGTGAAATTCCTCAGCTACATTGAGAGGCAACACATCTACAGCAAGTCTCGAGAGTTGCAGACCATCAGTTGGGGAGCATCTAGGCTGCGAATTGCCCAGAACTTGCCGAAAGAAGTTAGGGCGAAAAGAGCTGCCTTTCACCCTGTTGTTCAGAAGCTGGTCGCCGCAGGAATTCCATTCCGTATGCTCTACCCGGCTACCTTGAGGATTACTGTAGATGGACATCCTCTGAGCTACGAATCTTTGGAGTCGGCGTTGAAGGACTTACCTACTAAATTACCTAACTTATTTCCTGTTAATGGCTGATTTAATGTCCTTGACTTAAATGTCTGGGTGGCGATATGAGTGGTTTTGGGGCCTATAGTTTTTGTTCCTTCCCTGTTCTTTTATTTTCTTTCTCCTGGTAAAATTGACTAACTGCTGTCTGTTTCAGCCTTACCTTTTTAGCTGCTCTTGTGGTCGCTGGGTAATCCGGAGGCTCCAGGCGGTTGAACAGGTGTTGACCTAGGCCGTCTTGGCCACTTTTGCCTTCCCTTCCCCTCGAGGGGTGTCTCACCCGGAACGTCTTTGGGTCGGTTGCTGTTTCGCAGTGTACAGACTACTGGACAGACCGGCCTGGTCCTAATGTTATTTGGTTCCCTCGAGAAACACCTGCCAGTATTGCGAGGATGCGGTGGGTTGTGCTGCATTTCATTTTAGTCCTTTCCTGGCTCTTCTCACTGTTGATGGTGAGCCAACTCCTTTTATACCCTAATTTACCCTATGCTGACAGAGATCACGGGGTTTATGCGGTGATGGTTGTTCTCCGACTCTGAATCTGTACAGTTGTTGGTGGGGATACCTAAACTTCCTGCGGTTTCGCAGCTGCATTGAGTGCTGATGGATGGGAGTTCACTAACCTGTCCCTTAGCTGGGGTTACTGTTTGTGCCTTTGGGATGGTGGGGGTTGTCCTTCTGATGTGGTTCGCTCCATGCTGGGTTTTCCAGCCTTCTGATTCCCACAGCTTGATGGAGTATGGGTTTGAGGCGGGGATTTGGCTGCCAGTTTGTCAGCGTTCCTGCGTGTGGTTTGAGTCCGCTTATGTCTGGGGCGATGTGTATATAGTTGGGTGTGTTGTTTTGGGGGTTGATGGGGGTGGATTGTTCCAGCGTATTTGACTGTTTGTCTGATTATTTTGGGGTTAGTTAAGATCCAAATGTTTAGGATGTATTTGCTCAGGCAAACTTGTTTTGATAGGATATGGGTAGCTGGAACTAGGGGGGTTAAGTGTGCCTATTGTTTTGGCTTATATCTGTTGGTTTTTGCACTAGCCTTATATTTGAAATGGCTTTAAGGGCTCTTAAGATTGCATCGTGGAATGTGCATGGGCTCAGGGGGAAGGTCAAGAGGTCTCAGGTCTTCAAGCACTGTGAATTATTTCAGGTTGATATTTTATTCTTGCAAGAAACCCACCTAACCCAATCGGAATCAAAATGGTTGATTCGCTCAGGGTTTTCACAGGTATTCATTGCTGGTAGCTCCAACTCTCAGGGGGGTGTGGTGATACTCATTAAAAAATATGTTAACCTTTTAGTAAATAATACGATTGCTGACCATGAGGGGAGGTATGTTCTGATTAAGGGCTCTCTTAATGGAGATATTATAGTTCTAGGATCCGTGTATGGCCCAATAGGGGGGTAACCCTGTATTTTTTATGTCCTTAGCTGATAAGATCAGTGAAATGCTTCCCTCTCAGATTGTGCTGGGTGGGGATTGGAATCTCCCACCTTCCCATTTGTTGGATAAAGACCCCAAGACAAACCTCCCACCCAATCCGGCTCAAAGATCTCTACTGGATTTTATCCACATGCTTGGCCTTTGCGATCCCTGGCATTTATTTAACCCATCCCTTCGCTCCTTTTCTTTCTTTTCTCAACCTCATGGCTCATGGTCTAGGACAGACTATATTTTGGTTAGTAAAACCCCTCCTTCCGAATTTTCTCTCATCTGGTATTGAGCCGATTATTCTTTCTGATCATGCTATTGTGTGGGCAAATATATCTCTTGGTCCCAATTTTCATAGAGACACTGCCTGGAAATTCAATACCCAGCTTCTTAAAGACACTCAAATTGTGAGCCAAATCAAGTCTCTTATATCGTCCTTTCTGGAGAACAATCTTGGATCTACTCCCAGATTTGATTGTATCTGGAGCTCTTTGAAATGCTGTCTCAGAGGGGAATTGATCAAGATTGCTTCGGCAAGAAAAAAGACTAGGCTTTCTCGAGTATCTTTGCTTATGGCCAGGATTAGAGAACTGGAGCTCTTTGCCCCATCCTCTTCCATATCATCCTTTGAGGCTCTTACAGCAGCCAAAATGAATATAGGACCTTCTGAAAGAAAGGGCCAAGTATTGTCTAGTTAAGACTCAAGCGAAATATATTGAACATGGTGAGAAAGCTGGTAAGCTTCTTGCTTTGAGGCTTCGGTCATTGGAAGGCTCTAGATTGATCCCCGGCTATGCAATCCTCTCAGGGCACCATAGTAACCTCTCCCAGAGAAGTAGCAAAGGATTTCGAAGAATACTACCAAAATATCTATAGTGCGCCTTCCTCTCCTGTTCCTATCTCCGACATACTAGCATATCTAAAGAGTATTGATTTTCCGAAACTTTTGCCCTCACACACATTAGTACCCTGACTGCTCCCATCTTACTCTCTGAAATTGAGACTGCTATTGCTTCCATGGATCTGGATAAAATCCCCAGTCCAGATGGTTTTCCCACTAATTTTTACAGGATGTTTTCTAAGGAACTGGCTCCAGTACTTCTACAGCTTTATCAATATCTTTTCACTGCTAATGTGATTGATCCTGCACTTCTTGAAGCTACTATTGTCCTAATTCTTAAACCGGGCAAAACTCCTACAGACCCGGCAAGCTACCCGCCTATTTCTCTTCAAAACTATGATATGAAAATCCTCGCCAAGGTTTTGGCAGAGCGGGTTAAGAAAATAGGGCTCCATCTTCTTAGTCCTGAGCAAGTTGGTTTTGTTCATTCTTGGTCTTCTTCAGACCAACTCAGAACCCTTTTCCATATCTCGCATTTAGCCCAATCATCTCATCTCCCTATGGCTCTAGTTTCACTAGATGCAGAGAAAGCTTTTGACCGCGTGAGCTGGTCCTTTCTTTGGGCTACAATGTCCGAGATGGGATTTCCGGTTTCTTTTCTTGAATGGATCCAGGTTCTGTATAATTCCCCGTCGGCTAGGATATATTATAACGGGGTTTTCTCTTCGAAATTCCAACTGTTCACTGGAACTAGACAGGGTTGTCCCCTATCACCTTTCCTTTTTAACCTGTATCTTGAACCTCTTCTTATTAAACTTAAGTCTTCCCCGCTTATCAAAGGTTGCCGAGTGCATCAGCACGATTTAGTCCTTTCAGCGTATGTGGACGACATACTCTTGCATGTTTCACATCCTGTTTCTTCCCTAGAGCAAGCTATTCTGCTCATCAACCAGTTTGGTAGCTTTTCTCAGTATAAATTGAATATAACTAAGTCTGAAATTTTTCCTTTAAATGCCTATACATTTAAGCATGAGTTTATTAAGTTCGGTATGTGTTGGTCCCCAAAGTCGATTAAATATTTAGGTATACATTTTTCCTCAGACTTGGCTTTACTCAAAAAGCTCAACCTGGATACTATTAAAATCCAAGTACAACAAGACTTACTAAGATTGTCCAACCTCCCTATCTCTCTTTGAGATAGGATTAATATTATCAAGATGAATGTCCTTCCCCGCATTTTCTACCCACTTAGTCTTCTGAGCCTGTGGTTGCCACTTTCGTACCTACAACAGTTTCATGGGATCTTCTCGGAGTTTCTCTGGGGCGGGAAAGGGGTCAGGCGCTCTTTTCTTAAGTTATCCCTCCCCAAGGATAAAGGGGGTCTTCGGCTTCCCAACCTTCTAGTATACTACTGGGCCATTCACTTATCCAAAATAGGGAGATGGATTTCACCCGAACATGATCTCTTTCCTCTGATTTGGCTTCAAATTGAGAAATCAATTCTTTCCGAATCTAAGTTGGATTCATATGCCATGTTCTATACTCCCATCTCACTTCTCTCGCACTGGATAATGGACCAACCAGTCTTTACGTCTCTTAAGTCCCTCTCCCAGTGCATGCAGTTTTTAAGGATATCTTCCAAATTGGATCTGGGACAACCTACTGTTTCTAATCCTAACATTAAATTGGGCAATTCAATGATTGTTCCCGGTTGGCTCCCTCAGATTAATAACATTAGCCTAGACCAGTATTACGATCAAGGTTCCCTGCTCTCGACCTCTGCAATCCTTGCCAAATTTGGTATTCCCAGGGGCAGTGTCTTTAAAGTATTTCAATTAAGGCACCTCATTGCGAAGAAGTTTGGTACTCAGTTTAGGCAACCCACGGTCCAACCCTTCCTGTCTCGTGTTTCCACCTTTGCCTCTAAACCACATTCTATCTCAGCAATATACTCCTTCCTACTGGAATATAAGTTTCCCATGCCTGCTGTGGGTTCTTCTGTCTGGCTCTCTCTATTCCCCGGTGCCACCTTGAATTGGGCTCATATTTGGAGGGACATGCATAGATACCATACTCAGGACAGGCTCAAGCTTACCCAATATTATATTTTGAATAATATGTATTACACGCCCAGGAAACTCCTCCGGCTCAATAGGCTAGCAACCTCCCTGTGTACTAGTTGTTCACAGGGGGATGGGAATCCCCTTCATATTTTCTGGGACTGTCCGAAATTTGCCCCGCTCTGGTCATCTATCCAGGGCAATTTGGACCCCTATTGGGCCTTACTTCTTTCTTTACCCCTGAAATATGTATATTAGGGGACTATAGTGCTATTGATTGTGTTGAGCGTCGGTACCATATTGCCCTGGTGTCTGGTACGGTTAAAAGACTAGTCCTTAGGCACTGGACTGATCAGTTGTCCCTGACCTACCCGGAGTGGTTGACTGAGTTATTGGCCTGCCTCAATGTTGAAAGGTTATCGGCAAGTATGCGGTACCGTATGGATCTGTTTCAAAAGAGATGGGGTAGATTGTATGCTCTTTATTTGCACCGTTGACCTCTTGGCCTCTCCCTTTGATGCCCATGGCAGTCTCTTCCCTGTTCCCTTTTGTAACTGTATTTTTTGAACTTGTGAACGTAGTTTTCTTTGTGCAATATATATGTCAGGTTTGGTATTTTTCTTCCTGGCTATATGATTAATGGCACACTTGGATGGGGGGAGACTTGATTGGGGGAGGAGGTGGGGAGGATGGGGGGGTTGAAGGGGCGGGGTTCGTAGGGGGTTTAGTTTTGTGTTTCCCTTTTTACTTTGTACCAAGTGTAGACAACTGGTTTACTTTATTATGTGTAAATGATGTTTTTTGTTCAGTATTTAAAAATTTAATAAACTTGAATTTCAAAAAAAAAATATTTCCATAACTTTTATAGCCACTCCACCCCCCCCTTTCCCTCCCTGTCATTACGTAATAGGACATACCACAACACTGTTATGTCCCAGTCATGGTTTCTGGTGTACCATGTTTCTGTTACAGCAACAATGTCCAGGTCTGCCTCTGACATCAGGGCCACTAGGTCTGGGAGTTTGTTTGCCAGACTTTGAGCATTTGTGCTCATGACCTTCCACATTCTGGTACTCCCCCACCCTGACTACCTCATCCTCTGTTCCAAAGTTTGTCATCTTCCCCTTCTTAGCTGGCATGTTACTGTGATCTAGATTTGATTGAATCTGGTTCCCTTTATTAGTGTTTTTTCTGGCACCTCCTTGCAGTCCATGAACCTGTCTTTCTTCCTGTCTTTTTTGAGGGAGAGTTTCAGCCAAGCGCCTGTCTTTGATAGGATCCTTTGTCACCTGCTCCTCCTCTCCTAGTTTAAATGTCCATTGTTTATGTTACATTTCTGGCCCAATGGAATTACACCTTCCTTTGTGAGATGCAGTCCATCATATATGAAGAGTTTCCTCTCCCAGAAGTCTCCCCAACATGCCTAAAAAAATATACAATGTTGAAAAACAACAACAACAAAAAAATGAGCAGGGGATATATGAAAAACTAAATGCAATCTAACAACTATTGCAAGAGTCAGAACACTGTACACAGCAGATCTCAAAACAACAGAGATTTGTATTTTAGGGGATTATACAAACTTCCAGAGTTGCACTCAAAGGGCACACATGGCCTTAATTTCAGCTTGTGCCAAAAAGGTTTTATTAAGAGATTGGGTGGACACCATCACACCTTGTCAAATGGAATGGTATAGGGAGATCATGTTTGCTATACAAGCTGAACACGTCATAGCTGGTATGTCCAGTAGGTTGGAAAACTATAAACTGGTCTGGGGCCCACTATTTAACCTACTATTGATTCAGCCTAGTCATGACACTCCCAGCATCAGTGTCCCCTTTTAGACTGGCCTTTATTAAGACTAGTATATGCCCAGTACCCATGAAGATCTGTGTAATTCATCCTAGTGGCAAGGGAGGGGGGATAGATGAGGGTGGGGGGAGGGTTGGAAGGGCACAGATATCTGTCCATATTCTACTTTATATTTTTCAATATTGCTGTCCTTTAACAATTTAATGTCTCTGTCATGAATGTGTTATATTGGAGGTGTATGGCTATAATACCTGTATGATGTCTGTGCATAACAAACTGAAGTCTTCAATAAAGCATATTTAATTTAAAAAAGATCTCAAAACAACAAGGCATAACATCAAACACAACAGAGCAACATAGGTCATGGAGTGAGGACACATAGAACAGACAATATACAATTAGATGTAAAGGGATTGGAGACTGACATTCTTGAGAAAGTAAACATTTCAACACTTATAGTAGCAATCTTCAGCCAAGGCAGGGGGGTTACAAAATTGAGGCAGCGGGACTAAACATAAATGAGAGGTGAGGTAAGGGGCCCACTTATTATGAAATAAGGCCAGTCTGGCCAAAGAGGCAAAGGACAAGCTATCATAGACTGTCAATAGAGAAAGCGCAGAATGCCACAAAGTACTGAAGGGGGGAAGGAAACTTCCATTTTTGAAACAGTTGCTGTTTAACCTCCAATATTGCCATGATGAGCCAATGTCTATGGGGAAGGGAAAGAGGGGGTAGTCAAGAACGGATGCCCAAAATAGTCAATTCAGGACAGGGTATAATAGGGGTATGTAGGACCTTAGAGCAGTCAGAATAGACTGCAGCCCACCAGGCAGAAAGATGTGGGCATTGCCACAGCAAATGTAAAAGATCAGTATTAGGATGTGAGCATCACCAGCCCTTAAGGGGTCTGCTTGTGGGTTCCATTGCATGGAGAATATATGAGGTTCTATACCAACAGTGCAAAATTTTAAAGTGGATCAAGTGACTACAGACATCACAACTAGAATTATGTGGCAATGTAATGGCCGCCTTTCAGTCATCTTCTGCAATGGGAGAATTAAAATTGCATTCCCATTTAGCCTTACACTGTGTCATAGCCGAAGGCAAAAACTCACAAAGAGTATGGTAAATTTTCCTGGCCCACCCTTTAGAACCAGCCACCTCAAAATATGGGGACGCCAGCTCCATGAGGATGTGGGTACCAGCTTCTTTTCATAGGTGTGGATGGCTGCCCATAGTTGCAGGTAATGCCAAAAATCAGACAGAGGTTTCCTCTTGTATCTGTTGAAAGGAGATGAGTTCATCAGTATATGGGATACAGAGGTTGGCAATCAAATTAAGGTTATTCTGTGCTCAACTGGCCCAGAAAATGGACTTACTACCAATCTGAATGTGCAGATTATGCCAGAGATAGGTAAGAGTCTTTGGCAGGCATCTAGCTGCTTTAGGGATCACTGTACAGGACATACAAGTGTTCCAGGCTTGTAAGGTGGTGACAATAACAGGGTGAGAGGAGAACTTATGAGTGGAGGAATGACCCAAAAGCACACTAAGACAGGGCACATATGCCAAAGTCACTTTGATGGCAACCCAGAGTGGGGTATCAGAGGATGGGGGTTTAAACCACCAAAGGGCTTGGGCCATACCATAAGCTAGAGCATAGCCTTTGAACTTGGGGGGGGGGCAAGACCCTCCACAAACCAATGTGTCTGAAGGTGGTTTATCTTCCCAGAGAAACTGATTAACAAGACATGCAAGATGATGAAAGATAGCAGAGGGAATAACGAGTGGCAGATAGTAAAAAAAGATAAGGCAATTTTGGTAGCACAAACATATGAAGGGCCACAACCTTTTCAGCAAGGGAAAGCCCAGGTATGAGCCAGCATTCAAAATCATGCACCAGGGCAGAGATGATAGGATTATAGTTTGCTGAGATTAGATCCTCCCAGTGGTGGGTGATACAAACCCCAAGATATTTAAGCATGTACCGGGACCATTTAATCTAAAGTTCAGAACACAAAGAGTTAATACAAATGGAACTGATTGGGGAAAGAAGTGTCATAGATCTGTTGACCATCAGACCTGATATTGTTGTAAATTGGTCTAGAAAAGTAAAGACAGCTGGGGAGGAGAGAGAAAGAGAGAGAGAGTGATGGGTGTTCTAAGGTGAGCAGAATATTATCCGTGTAATAATGTATAATGTACCAGGCAGGAAAGATTCCTGACATGGATGCCTAGAACAGTGGGAGTGGACAAACGTTTTTGAGTAAGGGGGTCCGACACTAAAAGAAACAAGAGAGGTGAGAGGGGATACCCTTGGTAGGTACCCCACTGTAACTCCAAAGGAGCAGAAATAGTATGGTTAGTAAGAAGCACCACTGATGGGGAATGGTATAAAATGGAAACTCATATTCAGAAGTAGGGGTTGAAGCCATAAAGATCTAGAATACAGTGCAGGTAGCTGTTCTGGACAGAACCAAAAGCTTTCTAAAATTTGAATGCAAGGGCAGTCATAGGGACAGAGGCTGTCCTTGCATAGATCTTCACATTGAGAAGAGCACATTGATGATCTGTTTCAGACTTACCTTTGTGGAAGTCCACCTGCAAGGGATGTACCAAACTGTGCAACACACCATTAATATCCATGGCTAAAGCTTTAGCCAAAATGTTAGTGTCCATAGGGAGAGGTGAAATAGGATGTTAATTGCTGCAGTCTAACGGATCATCCAAGCCCTTAGGAAGAAGGGTAACAACAGATTCCCGCATAGTAGATGTTTAAAAGGCTGACTTGTAATGCCTCTTGCAAGGCAGCTAACAGCAGGGGAATATTCATGTCAGGCATCAATTGATATAGCTTAAAGGTAAAGCTTTCCAACCCAGAAGCCTTATTCTTAGCTAGGGATTGCAGTGCACAGTGAAGATCAGCCTCAGAGAGAGGTGCATCAAGCTGATCCTGCAAGGTAGACAAGAGTTGGGGGATAGAAGTGTCTCCTAGGAAGGCCCAAAGTTGAGATTGGGTAAGAGAGGGGGAACAAGAAGAGTAGAGTTGCTCACAGAAGGCTCTTATGGTCACAATGGTGACATTCATATTTTGAGAAGAGGTAGATATACAACTGTCCAGTTTACGGAGGGTGGTGATTCTAAATTTGGCTTGTTGCTTATGCAGTTGGTAAAAGTAGGAGCTTGCCATTTTTCTCACTGGAATCCCAGTGTAGTGGCCCCTGCTAAGAATCTGCCATTCTACCCTCCAGGATAAAAAGTAATAAACTTATACTTGACCGCCAAGAGAGAGGCTGAAGAGAGGGATTAGGAGAGAAGGATTCTTTAAGGTGCTGCTCCAGTGAGAAATAAGTATGGGTCAACTTTGAAATCTTGGACTCCTATTCTTTCCATTTATGGTAGAATATGCAATAATATGGCCACACAAGTATGCTTTAAAGGCTTTCCAGATGACCTCCAGGCTGACATTGGCAGTTTGAGTCATGTCAAAATAAAATTGTGCTTCTTTCCGTATCCAGTCACAGAAGGTGGCATCACGCAGGAGTAGATGACTGCAACATCAGTGAGTGGACAGGGGCTCAGCGGAAGGAGAGTGCAAAGTAAGAAGGACTGGGGCATGATCAGAAATCAAAATATGCCTGTAGGAGGAGATTAGTATAGTGGAGGCCACTAAATCATTAACTAACCAATAGCCAAGTTGACTAAACGTAGAATGCACCGGAGAGTGGAAAGAATAATTACACTCAGTCGGGTGCATCAGACGTCAAACATCCACCAACCCTCACTCAGCCATAATTCCAGATAAGGCTGCCCTTGACCCAGAGTGAAAGTTAGGAATGGCTTTAGATTTATCCATAAGGGGATCAAGTACTAAGTTAAAGTCACCCCCAACTAAGAGGGGACAGCAAGTGTCCCTATGTTCCTCTGCCATAGTCTGATTTAACTGGTAGACAAAATCAGAACATCAGAGTTAGGAGTGTATAACGATATGAGGCACATATGCCCCCCCCCCCCCGGTAACTGATCTTAGCAAGAATCCCTTTACCATCTGGATTGGCAGCCACATGGATTATTATCCAAGGCAGGGTATGACTGATTAAAATCATGGTACCTTGTGATTTACTAGAGATGGAGCTGTGGAACAGTTGACCAACCCATCCTTTTTTCATCCAAGCAGCGGTCCTTGTGGTGAGATGTGTCTCTTTGAGAAGGGCAACATTGGCCTTCAGGGATAAAAGATGGTGTAAGACTTCAGCATATTTTACTGGGTGGTTTAATCCCTTAACATTTCAGGAGACCAACCTCACTGGGGTACCAGGGTCCCAAGAAGTCATGGGTAGGGAAAGGGCAACCATTAATAAAGGCAAGCCAACCTAGAAAGAAGTCAGTCCCCAAAGTGCTCTACATGTGAAAGAATAAACAACTTACCACAAAACAATTAATATAGTAGAAACACACCAACACTACTTCACAAAGTTTAAAAATACCACTACTGTACTATTTCAATATAGCATGAACTAACAAAAGAAATAACATAACTATATATAGGGAACCGTCAGGGCAGCCCCACACAGCAGAGAGGGTGCAAGACCCCGAGCTAGGTGAACACCTCAAAATATAACAAGGCACTGAGAAGGGAGTATCAGACTAAGACAAGTGAGAATACAAAAAAAAGAGAGAAATAAAGTGAAAGAAGCAAATCATCAAGGGTCCTACACAGAAAGAAGGAAGGTTGTATAAACCCTCCATGCCCTGCTAACAGAGGAATCAGTGGGGGTATGAAAGAAAATAAAACCACACAACAACCACGCCCACCTCAGCCAAAAATCAGAACATATAACAGTGGTGCTACAACCATTCAGCCTCATTCACACACACCACCATACACACACCCACACCCACGTATACACACCCCATCCACCCATGCACACACTTACAAAGACATAAAACAACACAGAAGACTGAGAATAGGAAGGATGGAAAGACAATGTGGCAAGACAAGCATACCAAGCTAAGCAAAGGTGAGAAAAGAAAAAGAACAATGAAGCAAGATAGAGAACAGAGAAAATAAAACCAAAACTGGGAGGAAAATATGTTGCGGGAGGGGGAGACCCAAAATGGTGAACTGAAAAAAGAAGAGCATACCAGAAGGTTACAGTGAATTGCCACCCTAATATCATGAAGAGCTAAAGGGACAGATGTAGTGAGAAACCGTCTAGCACATAACGGTGCTCAGGATATCAGCAGAGCAAAAGATCCAGAGTATCTCAGGAAGGAGATGCAGCTGCAGAGGGCTTCTCAAAGTCAGTAGCACCAGGGAGAGAGTCCAATAAGATGGGGAGCATACACACAACACTAAGGTCCAAAACAGGATCCATGCTTGGGAGAGATGGCAGGGGTGTCAAAAGAGGCTGCTGATGCTCTGATACAGTAGAAGGAGCCACCCAGTCCATACTTGGATTGAAGAGGTCAATAAGGTCCTCACAGGGTGTTTTTGTAGGAGGAGGAGATGGTCCTGAACAAGAGTCAGAAGAACAAGTGCTAACTTGCCTAGTCCTCATCCATGGCCACTGAGCTTGCTGTGAAGTGACTTCCTGCTGAGAAGCATCTCTGGATTCCAAGTGCCCATGCCAAGAATGTTGGAAATCCTTGGTCTGTTGCTTCTTAGGGTCCTCCATCTCTGCTCACCCAGGCTTAGGCTCAGGCGAGCAACATGCAGCAGATAGCTGGGATGAAAGGTTCCTTCTGGTGGTCATTTGTGCTAGGAGACCCGGGTCTGAATCCCTCCATAAGTGCCGGAGGGGGGGGTGAGTCCAGCTTCAAGTGCAGCCAAGAATGATGCAAAAGGGAGAAGGCTTCCTGATAATTATTACAAAGAAGTTTTTGACCGTTTCTTAAGGTAGCAAGCTTGTTGAGCTCCATGAAGTGATGAGGAATTCCAGCCTTCTTTACTATGGCTTGTATGGGGGCTTATGTCTGATGATACTGGACAACATCCTTTGAGATATCCAGAGAGAAAGAAATGGAAGCACCTAAAGAAAAAACAAGAATAACAGTTGCTCAAGACCAGAAAAATAAATGGTCACCAGCTCTGGGTGCACTTTCCTGGGTAAACTGAATACAAAAGGACACAGAACCTCCAAGCAGGAGATGGGTCAGCACTCCAGGAGTTCCTTTAGTCTAAAGTGTTTTCAAAAATGAGGTGGCAGCAATTTCTTCAAACCAAGTCCATTTATTTGATCATCCAAAATGTAAACACAGCAAAGCAAGCAGGTACAAAAGATCAAGCGTGCAGGTTTCCTGTAGGAAAATATCCTAGCTAAGCAATGTGGCTTAAAAATGTTTAAACTAGTAAAACTAAGTACACCATATATCCAACCTCACCTGTAGCACACCTGAAAGACACACCTGTCAATGTCACTAACATTTCTGCATCAGACCAATGCCTTCATCAGAGTTGAGGTAAGTGGCCCCTTGTACCGAACCACTCTGAGTAAGGCTTGCTTGAGGCTGAATTACGGGAGGGGAAAAAATGATAGAACCTGGTATTTGTGAGGGGTCAGTAGGGGGTATTCTAGTCTGAAGCGCTATCTCAGTCCTCAATGGTCCCCACCAGACTGGTGCAAGCAACTGAGGGATAGACTATGTTAGGAATGCCACTGGGTTGGGATGTTTCAGGCCCTCCTGCAAGCTCAGAATGTGAATGTTATTGTGGTGACTTTGATTGTTGTAGGCATCCACTTGACTCCAGAGATAATGAAGCCTATGATCTTGGACCTCGAGGCAATGCATAGTTAACAGGTAGGGGTCATACAAGTCCATCAACTTAGCTCCGTAGCATTAATTTTGTCCTTCAGGGTGGTGATATTCAAGGCCATAGCTGCCACAGCAAACTTAATTTGAGCCACATCGGTCACTAGGTTTTTGAGGAGGGTAACAATGTACTCCAGGGATGTGGCCTGATTGGAGAGGCTGACTGGATAAAAAGATGCCTTGGGTGTGACTGGAATAGCATCACCAATAATGGAGTCAGACAGTAGGCCCTGCAAAGCTCCATGGAAAAACATTGCAGGATAAGGTGGATCAGCCAAGAGTGGAGGCACGAAAGCGCACCAGGTACTAAACTCAAATGAACAAACACTCAAGTAAACAAGAAAAAAAAAGACCAGAACTAGAGGTGAACTAGGGGGCAAAAGCAATAAGACAGAGGCAGAGCACTGGGCTCAGGCATCCATCTTGAATGGGCTCCAAACCATGTCCCCGTTAACTTTTTATTTTCCCTCAGCAGCAATCCCAGGCATTCCTCAGTAGGATCCTTGTGGTGATTTATAGCACTCAGCCAAGATCAGGGAAAAGTCTGTGCTGCGGGACTGCAGCTCTGGTAATTAAAAGAAAAATAGAAACACCTAGAGCAGAGCAAGCTGCTTAGCAGAAGCCATCAGGTTTTCAGCATGACCCACTTCCAGCCATTGAGCCAAAGGGCCATGGAATGGAGTAGAGGGACAGGAGTTTTTGGAAACGAGCTAGCCTCCAGCACTGCTCCCTCACCCCTCCCAGCATGCAGGCTCTGGTAGAAACAGGGTGGACATATGTTGGGGCTAAATTAAAAAAATGAAGGAGAAGGGATACTGCAGTTATGGCATAGCTGAAGGTGACACAGAGATGCAAGGAAAGGATGATGTGTCACAGAGAAGTATCCCTCAAAATTTAATGAGATGGGAGCAATTATTTAAAAAAAAACCAAAGAGAAGGAAAGTAGTTCTTAACACAGTGTCCCATCCTGGAAGGCAAAGTGACATGGTTATGTACTGTACAAGGCCAAGGAAAAATAGCATTCATCATTTCCAGCTTGAGCAGCCAGATGGTGCACCTCCTTGGGTCACCATGACCAGTTCTAGGGTCAACCACACCAGGTGGTAGAGCCCCAAAAAAGGGCTTCCTATATGAACTGAAAAAGGGGAGGTAATTGGCAGGACACTGGGGGGAGCATTTGTAGAAACCAAGCAGCCACGTCAAGGCCCTCACCCTGTATGCCTGGGTTGCAGGAATGAGCTATATTAATATGCCTCTTTCTTGGGGGAGCAGTGGTTTTATCTTTGCAGTTCGAACAGTACAAAGCAATCTGAAGACAACCACTGATAAGGCAGTGACAGCAGCCTCGGAAGCTCTGCTTCAAGAAATGTGCAAGAAGAAAGGGCCTGGATAACTCAAAGCCTGTTTGGAGGGAACCAGTGTCCACCAAAGACCAGAGCAATGGGAAAGAACAAGCAGCCAGCCAAGGAACCAGCAGCACCCCCCCCCAAAGTCCCCAGGACACTTCAAGGAGGTAAGAGCAATGTGAGAATTCCTCATATATCAGAGAAAGAGTTTAAGAACATGGCAATTATGACTTTTGGAGAAGTTCTGTGTGGGCCAGCTCTTACCAACTGAGCCAAGGGGAAGGTCTAAGAGACTGACCCCATCAGGAGCAGATTCTGACACTGGGGAGCAGGAGGCTCCTACTCCACCTGTGGCCAAATCAGAGAACGCTGCCATGGCCCTGCTGGCCCAGCACCATAGCAGCAGGAGGATAGAAAAGAGTTCAGCATAGATGAGTAGCTGGACAAGATCATGGACCTGATGATTCAGTTTGTTGCTTCAGCCAATGGTCAACATTAAAATAGGGGTGGTCCTAGAGCCTATGGCTGTAGCAGGTGCCAGAATGACACAGAAGCCAGCAACAGCTGAAAGTGGTCCCAGTCACTTTTGTAGTGTGTGATCAACCAGTGGGATCCCAACAGATGGGCAAGGTCTAGCAGCATATCTGGAACTGGAAATATGTAGACATGTTTTTCCTACTCAGCCATCCTGGTGAGGAAAATGTCAAAAAAGAGAAGTCCAATGACACCAAGAAAAAGAAAGTGAGGGTGCCCAACACTTCTGGTTCTTAACTAGCGAGGTTCATTGTCTTTCCCATCACTGTTATACAAACAGCCCCTGAACAAGAGTTAGATTAATTCAATTACTTGAACAAAATCATGTTGAAACATGGATGCAAAGGGGGAATGCCATGGTTAGAATATGATGAAGAGTTCAGGCAGCAGAGACAGAATCATGTGTCACTCGGGTGGTGGCTAATGGACATGCCCCCTCCTAGTGGAAGTGATACAGGGCAAGGGTGTCCTCCACACAGATAGCAGGTTGCCAATTAGAAAAAATCGTTCACAAAGGTTCGAGGCTGTGGTGCCCCTCTCCAAAATGTGCTTTACATATAATCAAGGGAATTGTACCAGTAACAACTGGAGGTTTCAACATGAATATGTTGCTTATGGGCAACAGTGTTCCATCATGCAGTGCACCTTCCAGAAGCACCAGCTAAAAATTTAACAAGTCCCAAGAAGTCCCAAGAAGGAAAGCCTACCCACCACTATAAGGGATAAGACCCTGGCTCAACCAGTACCTTGACCAAGGCAGCCCACTTGTTAGCAGAGGGCTTTTTGGTAGGCTTTAGAATCATATACATGGGTCTCCAACAGGGATATGACATGGAAAACATGAAGACTGCCAGAGATAATCTGCAAGTGTTCTGGGACAAACTAGAAAAGGTGATGTGGTTGGGGAGGGTGAGTGGGTCATATTCATCCCTGCCCCCGTACATTCTCAGGGTATCTCCAATAGGCTTGGTGCCCAAGAATGCTCCGGGTGAATTCCAGATGATCAACTACCTGTCACATCCAGAGGGAGATTCAGTTAATGACCATACAGATCCTCAGTTTATGTTGGTTCAATACAATTTATTTAATAGAGCTGTGATGGTAGGGTGTGCAGCAGGGTCAATATAGAATCAACCTTCCACTTACTGCCAGTACATCAGGCATACTGGGACCTGTTAGGGATAAAATTTGAGGGGAAGTACTATGTGGACAATTGCATGCCCATGGGATGGGTCAGGCGTGCTCCCCAGTTTGCAGGCAGATGCAGAGCAGTTTTGTAGAACTGTGTGGCCTCTTTGGCATTCTCTTGGCTCCCAGGAAAGTTGTGGCACTGAGCTCAGTGATGACCATCCAGGGCAATGCGATTGCCCCAGTGAAGTAGGAGTGCCACTTGCCATGACCAGCTAGACACACTGTGGTTTCTCATGAACAAGTCTGTGGTGGCTAAGAAGTTAACCCTGCGGGATCAGCAGCAGATAATCAGACATCTAAATTTGGCCAGCCACATCATTCCCACAGGGAAGAACCTCCTATGATGGATAGCAAAGCTGGGGGCAGGGGCTCAAAAACCCCACCACTAGATTACAGTAACAGAAGAAGACCTACAGGAGTGGCAGACATTTGTTGCACACTTCTGTTGTGTCTCAGTGTTGCCAGAGATGAGGGATAGCCAGGCCTTGGAGTAGTACATGGACTCAGCTGGAGGGTGGGGTTTGAGGCATACTTTCAAAGCAAGTGGTGTGCCTCAGAGTGGCATCCCATGTGAGCAGCTGCTGATCTACACAAACAGATAACACTGCTAGCATTTTTCCCTGATTGTGGTAGCCTTTTGTATTTCGGGCTCCAGGCCGAGGGACAAGAGGGTAATTTTTCCTTGGAAAATATGGGTGTGGCCCATACTATATACAGGCCCATTAGTAGACCTCATGCTATTATTTGTCCTAAAATGCATGCTGCTTAACATTCATTTTAAAGCCGTACATGTTCCAGGCACTGAGAATGGAATAGCTGATGCTTTACCTTAGTCGCTGCAGCAGAAACTCAAGGAACTGACCCCAACAGTGAAGCAGCATTCACATCTTATTCAAAACCACATTCTTAATGGCATTCTTTGGGGGCATTCTGGGTCTTGGAGCTGGTGTAGAAGGATCAAAATGGGGTCACCCAAATTTGGCAGATGCAGACATTGTTCTGACCCTGAAAGGGGTTTTTCATGTGGCTGTACACAAGCAAAACTGATCAGAAGGGTATTGGCTGCTGGTGTCTGTTGATGGTCCTGGTCAGATCCTCTTGGGATGAACATGTCCTAGTGGCTACATAAGTGAATTCTCACCTAGCAGAGGGTCAGTCCTTTTTCAGGCATTCAGATGGCAAGCCCATGACAACTTATCAGTTCTGGCATATTCTGGGGATTGTTGTCCACCACACTGGACTGAATCCTCAGGAATTCAACACCCATTCCTTCAGTATCAGGAAGCAATGACAACCCAGAGTCAAGGGCTATTAAATAGAAGATTCAGGTCTTGTGGTGCTGAAAGTCCCAGGCATTCTTGAACTATATATGACCATACTCATTTTAGTACTCTCACCATGCTCTGTCCCAGGTTCCCCAGAAGGCTCCAAGTATATATGGATCTGTGGTCATTCCTTCCTCTTTTGGGCTGCTGAGAGAGAGAGAGAGAGAGAGAGATAGACTGTCTCACCTGGGGGAGGAACATAATGATATCTCTATAGAAGGTGCTGATTTGATGGCTGAGCAAGAAAGGGGTTATGGTCACCTGCATGGGGGTTGTATACAGACCCCCATCTCAGGGAGAGGAAATGGACAAGGAAATGATAGAAGGCATCCTTAGGATGGCAGAAAAAGGGGAGCTATTGTTGATGAGGAATCTGAATATGCCAGATGTTAACTGGAGCATCTTTGCTGCAGCCACATCCAA
Source organism: Neoceratodus forsteri (assembly GCA_016271365.2). Lineage (NCBI taxonomy): Eukaryota > Metazoa > Chordata > Ceratodontiformes > Ceratodontidae > Neoceratodus > Neoceratodus forsteri. The sequence continues at coordinate 205,480,703 of CM057451.1, forward strand.
GAGCAGGGTCATTCTCGATGCCCTACAGGAGGCATGACTCAGACAGCTAGTGTGGGAACCCACTCACAAGGGAGCAATCTTAGACCTGGTACTCTCAAATGGGGAAGAAGAGAGGATCTTAGATCTAGAAGTGAGTAGCCATCTGGGAACAAGTGACCACCAAACAGTGTGGTTCATGATAAACATAGACACAGTATCAAGCCATACAAAAATGAAGTTACTGGACTTTAGGAGGTCTGACTTTGTCAAAATTGGAGAATGCCTCAGAAAAGCACTAGCAAACAAGCAAGGAGGGGTGGAGGAACAAATGGGAAAACATCAAAACTCCATCACAGAGGGAACAAGCCTTTTTGTGATGCAAATAAACAAATCAAAATGAAAGAAAAAAACACTATGGTTCTCAAAAGAGGTGGTGGGGAAGGTTAGGGAGAAAAATATAGCATTCGGGAAGTATAAGGAAACATAGAAGTAGCAGGACAGAGAACTGTACCAGTTAAAGCAGAAGGAAGCGGGGAAGGCAGTCAGAATAGCAAAGACCCAAACTGAGGAAAAGATAGCCAACTTGGTTAAGAAGGGGGATAAAAACTTTTATAGGTACATTGGGGGAGACGAAAGACTGAGGGAGGGATAGTGAGGCTTAATAAAGGGGAGGGTGGGTGAGCAGAGAGGGACAGTGAAAAAGCAGCGATACTGAACAAATATTTCTGCTCAGTATTCACAAAAGAAGAAGAGGGGGAGGTACATAATCCAATCAATAGAAGCACTCTGGATAGGGGGGTCAACACCAGTCCTTTTGCAGAAGAAAGGGTCCTGAAAGAACTCCTAAAACTAAAGGTGGATAAAGCAATGGCGCCTGACAGGATTCACCCCCAGAATTCTAAAAGAACTAAGGGGAGAACTAGTGACACCACTGACTACCCTTTTTAAAAAATCATTGGAGGATGGTGTGGTACCTAAGGACTGGAGAAGGGCTGATGTGATTCCCCTTCACAAAAGTGGGAGCAAAGTAGAGGCAGGACACCACAGACCTGTTAGCTTGACCTCAGTTGTAGGGAAAGTGATGGGATCACTTCTGAAAGAAAGAATTGTTGAGTACCTAGATGCCAGCGGGACACAGGACCCAATGCTGCATGGATTCACAGTAGGATGGTCATGTTTATTTATTTATTTATTGAGATAGTCAGAAAAACCTTTGAGTCCAAGACTCATTTACAAAGGTTCCACATCACACATAGAAGGTACAGGGACAAAACTTGTTAAAGATGCAGTACAGTACATTACAGAACAGGTATTGGATACGCATTTGCTATATTCAACAATGACATGAAGTGTGTAGCACAGCCATAGAGTAGCAGAGAGTTTCTGAAGAAAGCATTTGTCAAATAATAAGTACAAAGAAATTAGCAACAGAGATCGTAGAAGGTTGCTATAGGTCAACGGGGAGTGTCAGACAAATCTAATAGATTTCCTTGACTGGGTGACCAAAGTAGTAGACCAGGGAGAGGTTATGGACATGGCCTATCTAGATTTTAGCAATGCATTTTACACAGTCCCACACAAAAGAATAATAAACAAATTAGCCAGGCTGGGAGTAGGTCCCAGGGTGGTAACTAGGAAAAGAATTGGATGGACAACAGGACACATAGGGTAATAGTAAATGGAGTCCACTCAGAAGAAAGAGAGATTACTAGTAGGGTGCCACAGGGTTGAGTACCGGGTCCAGTTCTTTTTAATCCTTTTATAAGTGACTTTGTAGAGGGACTAGAAGGAAAAGTATGCCTCTTTGCAGGCGACACATAGATCTGCAACTGGGGTGATACACAAGGGGGTGGGTGGAAAGGATGAGAAGGGACTTACAAGGTTGGAGGAATGGTCAAACATATGGCAGCTTGGATTCAATGCAAAGAAGTGCAAAGCAATGCACCTGGAAACAAAAACCCAGGTGAAGAGTACGCAATGGGGGGTGTTAACAACAACAAAAATGGAAAGGGACCTAGGGGTAGTCATATCAGATGACCTAAAGGTAAGCAAGCAATTTGAGAAGGCAGTAAGGATGGCAGAGGGATATTGGGATGTATAGGGAGAGGCACCACCACTAGAAAACAGGAAGTTGTTATCCCTCTATACAGACAGTGGTGAGACCACTTCTGGAGTACTGAGTACAGTTCTGGAGACTCCATCTCCGCAAGGAAATAGACAGGATGGAAGCAGACCAGAGGAGGGCAACTAAAATGGTGCAGGGTCTGCAACAGAAGCCATACAAAGAGAGACTAAAGGAGCTTAATATGTATACCCTTGAGTAAAGGAGGGAGAGGGAGAACATGATAGAAACTTTCAAGTACCTCAAGGGAATCAACAAATTCCAAGAGGGTAGCATCTTTCAGAAAAAGAGATGTGCAAGAATAAGGGGACACAATTTGAAGATAGAAAGGGGATGGTTCAGGGGCAATGTGAGGAAGCATTTTTTCACAGAAAGGGTGGTAGATGCACGGGACGGCGTTCTTGAGGAGGTCGTATGGGCAAAAACAGTGGGGGAGTTTAAGAATGCATAGAAACATAGACTTTGACGGCAGATAAGGACCGCTTGGCCCATCTAGTCTGCCCATTTCCCTACCTACAGGATAGGCCGCTGATCCTAGTTAACCAACAGCCTATTTCTTCATACCCCCCACAAGAATTGCCTAATGTCTGTCCCATGCATTCTTGAATTCTTCCACAGTTTTAGACCCCACAACCTCCTCAGGAAGGCTGTTCCATGCATCCACTACCCTCTCTGTGAAATAATACTTCCTCCATTGCCCTGAACCGCCCCCTTCTATCTTTAAATTGTGTCCCCTTGTTCTTGCACATCTTTTCTGAAAGATGCTACCCTCTTGGACTTTGTCGATTCCACTGAGGTGCTTAAAAGTTTCTATCATGTCTCCTCTCCCTTCTTTCCTCAAGGGTATACATATTAAGCTCCTTTAGTCTCTCCTCATACGGCTTCTCTTGTAGACCCTGCACCATTTTAGTTGCCCTCCTCTGGACTGCCTCTATCCTGTCTATGTCCTTGCGGAGATGGGGTCACCAGAACTGGATGCAGTACTCCAGATGGGGTCTCACCAACTGTCTGTACAGAGGGATAACAACTTCCTGTTTTCTGCTGCTGATGCCTCTCCCTATACATCCCAGTATACCCCCAGCCCTCCCTACTGCCTTCTCACATTGCTTGCTAACCTTAAGGTCATCTGATATGATTACCCCAGGTCCCTTTCCTTTTTGTTGTTGTTACTACCTCCCCACCCATTGTGTATTCTTCCCTGGTTCTTGTTTCCCAGGTGCATTATTGCACTTCTTTGCATTGAATCCTAGCTGCCATACTTCTGACCATTCCTCCAACCTTGCCAAGTCCTTTTCATCCTTTCCACGCTCCTTTGTATCAACCCTGTTGCAGATCTTTGTGTCATCTGCAAAAGGCGTACTTTTCCTTCCAGTCCTCTGCAATGTCACTGATGAAGACATTAAAAAGGACTGGACCCAATACTGAACCCTGAGGTACCCCACTAGTAACCCTTTCTTCTTCAGAGTGGACTCCATTTACAATTACCTTCTGTGTCCTGTTGTCCAGCCAATGTTTTATCCAGGCTACCACCCTGGGACCCACTCCCAGGCTGGTTAATTTCACTATTAATCTTTTGTGTGGGACTGTGTCAATTGCCTTGCTAAAGTCTAGGTAGGCCATGTCCACAGCCCCTCCCTGGTCTACTACTTTGGTCACCCAGTCAAAGAAATCTATTAGATTCATCTGACATGACCTTGGGACAGACATAAGGCAACTCTGGTGGGGGGTAGGAAGAAGTAGGCTGTTGCCTAACTAGGATCTGCAACTTATCCAGTAGGTAGGGAAATGGGCAGACTAGGTGGGCCATCTGTACTTATCTGCCATCAAAGTCTATATTTCTATGTTTCACTAGGAAGAACTGCTCCCAGGTTGTTGGTGGAGGTTAGGACAGGGCAAGTGCAGACATTCACATGATCCATTTAGGAGGGAATGACCTGGGGCTCCAGAATTTGATTGACTTCCTCCTGATGATGAAGGGAGGCCTACATTCCATACAGGAGTGGTGGCCTAAGACTATGATCATCTGGTCTCACCTAATGCAACATATGCACTGTCAGCATGCACTGGACTCTAAAGCTTTAAACTTAACATGCATTCTCATTAATATGGAGCTGTGACCCTTCATGGAGTCTATAAGGGAACTGTAGTTCAGCACAAGGACATTAACACCTCCAGCTAGAGACTTTGTGCTTAGGATAGTGCACATTTATAGGAGGAAGGATGGGATTTGCTTTTGAATTCCTCTATAAGATCTTGGTAGCATAGTTGGAATGAGCTGCTTGAGGGTCAGACTGCATCCATCCTGTTGCATCTTGGGAGTATTGCAAACCAATGGTACAGGGGAAAAGGGGGAATGAGTTGAATTCTCATGAAGGACTCCTTAGCTCCCATTGGCCTGAGGCATGGGGGGGGGCACAAGACTTAGACACTGGTTGGGGGGTTATGGTTCAAACTCATCAGGCTAATCTGAGAGGGCGGGTGCATCAGATGGGGGTAATTGTTAGCCACTTGGCCACATGACCTCCCTGCTCTTGGGGGTTGGGTACAGACCCAGGAGGTACAGCTATTCCTTGAGCCACACAAGGGTTGGCTTTCCAACAAAGGTGAGTGTTGGGGCCAGAGGTGTCTGCAAAATATATCAGCTGCATATGCCACTTCAATAATGAAACAGTTCTACCATGCTGAAATGACAACAGTGCTGTTGAAGTTCGGTATAACGGTATCCCCAATGTCAATAGGCAAAATTATGCATGTCAGACATTGCATTTTCTATCAGGAGGCTGCACCCCCACACCCCCTCTTTTTAAGAAATCTAACTCTGAGTTGGAGTTGTTTCTGGGGCAAAGAAAAGATGGCAAAAGGGCAAAATTTTACCCTTGGGTCCCTCACAGCGACAATCTGGAAACCTGTTGAGATTGTCACTGTGAGAGATTTAGCTGTTGTGCATTCACTGTGTGAATGGCATACCAAATGGAACATGTTACATAAACATATGGCTACAGCCATTTCTCTAAGACCTGAGTCTGTGTGTTTATTCAAGGGAAGCAGTATGGCAACTACTGAGACAATGTTAATTATGCTGAAGGATTACAGCAGACATCCATTTTATCTGTGGCCCCTCCCACCAGAACCTGAAGCTAGGCTTGTAGGGCTATTCCCCAAGGGGTGGAAGGCATACCTTGGCACCACCACAGGAGGAGGAAAAACACAGGCCACTCAGAGTGGCTGCCATCTGGAGATGGTGGAGAGTAAGGGGTTAAAAAGAGCTGAGGCCAGTACCTCCCATCTTTTCTTGTCCCCCTTCAGATCACCCACCCAACCAATCTTAATAAAAGCAGGTTTAGGGTCAGCCAGGCCAGGCAAGGAACCCATTGACCTAATAGGGGTGATTGCACTAGGGGTCAGAGAGTGGGGTTTAATTGTTTTCCCTTTAGAAAGGTTTTTTTCTGGGGTTTTCACCTCTTCCAAAGGGATAAAAAAGAGTCTGCAAGAAGGAAATTTTAAATGTAACATGGCAGCTTGACAGTATCACAGAATGATGGTACATGAAAAAGTGAGTATGAGTCAGATTCCCTGATGGGCTATTTGCCTCTGGTTCACATGAAGTGTGTGGGACTACAAAACCTGGACACTGGTTGGGGGGTCCTGGTTCAACTTCATCAGGCTAACCTGCAAGGGTGGTGGCACTAGATGGGGCAGTCACTAGCCACTTGGCCACTTGATCTCCCCTGCTGGGGTTGGGTACCAACCCAGGAGGTACATCTATTCCTTGGCCCACACAAGGGTTGACCTTCCAGTGAAGGTGAGTGTTGGGGCCAGAGGTGTCTGCATAATCTCCCTGCCATGCATTCCACTCCAATAATGTAACGTGTTAAATAAACATATGGCTGTGGCCATTTCTCCAAGACCTGAGTCTCTATGTTTATTTAGGGGAAGGAGCATGGTGGCTACTGAGACAAAGCTGAAATGGCATTGAAATGTGTGTAGTGTTGTGCAAGGAGTTCCTAATCTCCAGTGTTGCAGACTGAATGCTGCAGGCATCATTACTTGCCAAAAACATAAACACTCTCAGTGTGTGATCCCTGTAAAAGCTACTGATTTGTTGCATGATAGATTCATTGGTTTTGCTTCACTGGTGTCTAAATTGCTACAATTAGGCTGGTTCAGTGAATGCAAATTCAGCATTAACTCATCCTTTCTGCAAACCTGTGACTCTTACCTTAGTGACTGGTGAAGCATTTAAGTCAGTCATTAAAGATGAAGTGGTTTGGTACACGGCTGAAAATAGTTAGCTCTCCAGCACACAATGTGGTTTACCAAAAGGCAGTTCTTGCCAGACCAACTTGATTGTCTTCTTTGAAGGGGTTAACTAAGGAGATGGATACAGGCAATACTGCAGATCAGTCTATGTGTACTTTGGCAAAGCCTTTGACACTAAATCACACAGAAAAGGCTTGAAAAAATGTACGCAAGCTGGAGTCCACAGTGTGTACAAAGACAGAGTGTTATCTACTATTCTTTAATTCATCATATTTTTATTGACCTGTAGGAGGGATCAACAGCAGGTTGCTGAAGTTTGCTGATGATAGTATATTGGCAGAAAGAGTGGACAAAACCAGGGAGGGTGACACACAGCAGGAGACCTGCACTCATCCGGGGCTTTGGTTGAGAACTGTGAGCTTAGATTTCTTGTGGGACTCTGAATCATACTTATACCCTGAATGGTGTAGTAGTGAACATCATCAGTGAAGAAATGTATCTAGGGTATTTATGAACAGTAGGCTGAAGCCAGGCAGAAAGTGTACTACTGCGGCTCAAAGAGAAAAAGCTATGTTTCAAAACATTGGGGGATGGCAAGCAGAAAGTCATGGGAGGTGATCCTCCCCCTTTACAAGGCCTTGGTTTGACCATATCTAGAATATTGTCGCTAGTTCTGTTCACTATAGTGTAAAAAGTCACCAAAGAAATTGTGAGAGTCCACCAGAAGGACACCAAACTGACTAGTGGTTTAGGAGGCAAGCAATACAAGAAGAGATTGGACGTGCTCAAATCTTTCTGCCAAGAAATGAAAAAGTTGAGAGGGGACATCATGTTTTTCAAATACTAAATGGGACAGACAGGGTAGGTTATACACAGATGTTTGAGCAGTGAGTACATGCTGAACAAGAGGGCATGCACTTAAATTAAGGAGGTGGAAAAACAAGGGAATCATTTGAAAACATTACTTCACACAAAGCATAGTTAGCATGTGGAATAGCCTAAGTGTGAAGCTGGAGAAGCTAGCACTGTTCTGGCTTTCAAAGTAGGCATAGACAAATTCTGGAGGCAGAATGACACTGAGTTTTACACAGTATAAGTAGGGTAACATTCTAGGATGTGTGACTATACTCAAACTGGGCTTATAAAATAGCAAAGAACAATTCACAAACACAATCAGACAAAGAACATCAGCTGGCTGTACATTAAAAAGTATTGATGCACAACCAAGGCTGCATTTCAGTACCAACCCAAATTACTTCATGACCTGATGCATGAAGTGACATAACTCACTATACTGTCAGAAGAAAATAAATCAGTGCTTCTATGCTATATTAAAATGCCATCTTAAATTTCTCACATCACAAAACAGAAAACTTTAAAGAAGAAGTTATATAACTCCAGCCTCATTTTGCATCTCTGAAGGCATGACTAAAGAAATGTGGATCTCAAAATACTTTGAAGAATGACAGTAATGCAGCATGGAAAGAAACTCAATGGAATTTCAGAAAATTCTGATTAATTCATCTAAGCTCCATTGGAAGTGAAATTCTGAAAGTGGAGCTGAAAACATGAATTCATTATTCATGTTTTACATAAACCATGTATTCAGTTTCTGCAAGTCATGGTCAATGAATCTGTTGTTTATGTAATCTACAGAAAACAAATATGTAGTTTTAAGTAAGAGTTTGATCACATACTGGCCCAGTGGCATGGATGTCTGAGGTACTATGCACCTTAAATCCTGCCACCCTGGTAACCCAAGTTTGGGAATGGACTTGAGTCTCTCGAGTGCTGGCTGGGGGAGGGAGGATCGAGCATCTGGTGGACAGTTCTCATCCCTCAGGGAGGGGAGTTAAATTGATCCACTGCTGACTGCCACCTCCGGGCTGGTTCTGGGCATGTCACATAGGCAGACCCAGTCCAGGTATTTGAGCACATCTCTGTGGAGGTGGAGCTTGTCCATCATACCATTTCATGGGTGGTTTGGGGGAAACCTAACACTAAGGAGGAAAAAACCCTCTATGTGCAGGATGACATCTGGTCCCTCACAGGTCCTGCACTGGTGACCAGGCACGCTGCTACAGTTCAGCAAGCTTGGGCATTGGTGAGAAAGTCCTGGACAATCTGTGTGACCGGGCTGGGAATATCGGATAGACGGGTCATTCCAGCAGTGACGGGGATAAAAATCAATAGAAAAGAAAGATCTTGATCACAATGTAGTGAAACAAAAATGTTCCATCTAAAATAATGTCTGAACATCTCCTAATTAACTAAATTAATTTTCCATTAGGAAAAATAATTTTTTTATCAGATAAAATTATTCATAGAATAATTATAGTAAATGGAGAAAGAAAACTACATTCTCAAATAATACCAGTGTACTGTGTAATTTAACAAAATGTATGTGCCCTGTAATTGCAATCCTGTTGTCATGACGTAACCCAGCATAAAACACAAATAATTTTAATTGCAAACTGTATATTTTATGAACCTGCATCTTTCTTTACCTATTTGCTAACATTGTTTCTGAGCTCATATCAGTTTATGTAATCCAAATTATCATTACTACTGCAAAATTACTAAGTTAATGAGTAGTGGTTAGGACATTATTTTGGGCATACAATTTGTCACACTTTTGGGTCACTGTTCTTCTATGATCAAGCCCAAAAGGCTTTCAGAATTATGCAGCATTTCCTTAATAATTCCACAAAACATTTGGGAAGCAGAAATGATATTCTGGTTGTGTTCTGCTGGCAGAATTTTACATTCTGTTCTGCTCTTAAGGACAATCTTATAAAAAATAAAAAAAAGACAAAGAGGAAAACAAGATCAAACTTTGAGACACACAACAGTGAGTAGGCATATTCTGTTAAATAGTGCAGAGTTAAATGCCAATACCAATATAACAATGTTGTGGGCAGTAAATATTTTACATGGTTGGGCTTCTAAAAAAACACATTTCCTTTAATCTAAAAACATTTCTACCCTTGAACTGTGCAAATTACTTTGTATGTCACTTCTTTTTCATGGTCTGTTATCGAAACAGCACTGAACACACAGTTGCTGCCTTATTAACACTGCATACAGGCATTAACTGGCATCTAAATAGCACCCACATCATATGCAACCTCAAAATCATAACAGACATCAATTAAATGTTGCACCAGTGATACCAATTTACAATTACTGAGAACTTCGCCCAAAATCTCTTCTGACACAGCCCCAGCTGCATTGAAAGGGTCTGGCTGGCTTTACAAAGGTACTTTGCAAGACATGGTAGTAAAAGACTAAGAAGGTTAGCAAAAAATAAATCACTGTGAAAAGAGATAAGTAAAGCCTTCTGACTGTGTCCTTAGTTTCTATGAAAGCACAATATACTGCCTCACTCAAGTCATATAAAATATATACAACAGGAGTGGATGTAAAAATGACAAGATAAAAATGATGTCTTAGTGACATCAATAACATAGAGGATTGTCCATGGGAAGTCATTCACAACAAGTATATTCTCTGTCGAGAGGTCTCCTTGGCAATGCTAGACCTTGAGACTGAAGCTCAAGAGGTCATCCATTGCTAAGGAGACCTCGAGATCTGAGAATATCCTTGTCTGTGAATGATTCATCATAGACAATCTTTTATAGTGTATGGAGTCTATGCATTTTTTTAATTAGTGTTAGAAAGTACCTTCTTGGCGCAGTACCTGCAGTTAATTCAAGTGCCACTTGTATGTTTCCTTGTCCACCTTCACATCCGTGGCCCAACATCATGCATGCGTGAATGTGTTTGATCTTGTTGTGCTGCACTGGTGACGTACTCAGTGCAGCGCAAAAAGATTGTGATGCACTGAGTGAAGCACAACAACTCTGTTCTGAGCATGGATTTCCATTCTCAACAGCGTTCTACCATACACTATACAGAGAATACTGGATGGCTAACTATGCACAAATGTGTTCTGCCACCTTGGGGCTCTGATTCCCTCTGACCTTGAGAGCAAAGCTCGAGAGGTCCATGGGAATCAGAAACCCAATGTGGCAGAACACACTGGTTATGCATAAATTTGCTCATCCTGTATTTTTATAGTGTATAGTATTATGTGAAATGTGTGCATTGTGGTTTTCCCTCTTTCACAATTAAACTGACTTGTGCAGTCTTTAGAGGTTCTAGAATGCTGTTCTACCACCAAAGTGTACAGTCACATTCCATGACCTTTGAACTGTGGTACAACAGCATTTTGGAAAGGATGTATTTCGATATAGAACAATGCTCTAGTTTATGCTATATGTAGAATGATGCATATGTAGGAGGCTGATATGCAGTTTTTTTACACACCCAAGGTGTGTGATAATAGAGAAATCTTGAGAGCAAAGCTCGAGATGTTTCACTATGATCACACACCGAGGGTGTGTAAAAAAACTGCATGTCAACCCCCTACGTATGTTTTATTTTTTATAATTACTGGTGCAAAAAGACTATGTTACGTTAAGGTCATGGGTTCAAGTCGGGTAAAGTTGATGGGTCAAGTAAATCACAATCTTAACAATGAAGTAAAAAAAAACTTAAAAAAAAACATTTTTTTAGTTATTTAAAATTTTTTTTCCACGTCCTTTAGCTTCAGTTTCTGTTGTTTTGTCATTTCAATGGGTCAGGATCATTCCAGTCACTGTGGAACTGAGGTGAAAGTCCATGCCACCTGTGGAAACAATAAGGGTAGTCGGGAAAGATTTCCAGCGGGAAAGTGCTAAATTTCTGAGTAACAAAATGATTACGCTTTGTTACTTGGCTCTGTATGAAGGTTATGCAGGAATGAGAATATATGGTTGGAGAACCAACTGTTGATGCCTTAGTCTGTTTCATTTGTCTGGACCACTGCAGGCTTTTCGGCATACGACTGTAAAAGTCATATCAACCCGTGGGTTGATACGCGTTTTTTCGTATCAACCTGCGGGTTTATATGACTTTTTATAGTACTCAAAAACAGGTTGATAACAGGGGTCACCAGTTATTATAAAAAGATCTCAAAAAATACTGATGTTACTGTTGTCACTATGGATATTTTTAAGTTACTGTCATCACGGTGGAATATTGAACCAATCAGAGAGCAGCTTGCACAATGCTGATGACATCACAATTCCTAGTGTAGAACTGAAGAACTCAGTTAAAATCAAAGAAAAGTAGCAAAATCTTTAAACAAACTGCAGATTTGAAAGCAATAACTTGTAACCTATTGTGGTATATATCGAATATACAATAACCTGACTCGAAATAGACAGTTTACCATCGCTTGTAAGTGGGCAGGACTTTCATAACTCACTTGTGACTTTGCCACTCATGAGTTATGATCCTGCCTCCTCACACTCGTGGCTTTGCCACTCGAGAGTTATGGTTCTGCCCTCTCACACTTGAAGATAAATTGCATATTCTGAGTTAGCCCATTATTATATACCCTATTTCCTCAAATACAAATCAAACTCCCTAAAACATGTAAATCATTGTTATCTGCATCCAAGAAAACTGCATCAGGATGTATTAAATATGGCAAAGTAATTAGGTATACCCTAGAGCAACAGGTGCAGACGATGACAGATAACTATGGTGGAGCTAATGCGCTGCTATAAACAGATGATACTGTACTATACAGATTCTCCAGCAATTCTGTTCAGATCAGCACACAACTCACTAGTGATTTTTGGAAATTAGAAAAATGGTTGGAAAGGAACAAGCTAGTCATCAATACTAAAGGAAAAAAAAAAACAAAACTGTTCTGTTCCGTTCCAGGCATCCTAGGACTGCCAGACAACATTTTCTATCCTTTGTCACATCCACTGGTGTTCCTATTGGTGTGGTAGACTCAGTTAAATATCATGGAGTGCACATAGACCAGGAATTCTGTAAGTGCCATGATGCTCAGACTTCAAAGTTACTGCATCAGAAAATTGGGTTGCTTTATCTTCTGAGTAATTATTTGTCTAACAATTCATGTTGTGCTATTGCTAACCGTATGCTGCTACCAACCTCAATGTACAGTATGGAGTGCCGATCTTGCAGTCCCTAAGGTCATCAGAAATTAAAAAGCTAATTGTTCTGTACCATTTTAGTTGCCCTCGTCTGGACTGCTTCTATCCTGTCTATGTCCTTGCGGAGATGAGGTCTCCAGAACTGGATGCAGTACTCCAGATGGGGTCTCACCAACTGTCTGTACAGAGGGATAACAACTTCCTGTTTTCTGCTGTTGATGCCTCTCCCTATACATCTCAGTATACACCCAGCCCTCCCTACTGCCTTCTCACAGTGCATGCTATCCGTAAGGTCATCTGATATGATTACCCCCGGGTCCCTTTCCATTTTTGTTGTTGTTACTACCTCCCCCCATTGTGTAATCTTCCCCAGGGTTTTTGTATCCCAGGTGCATTATTTTGCACTTCTTTGCATTGAATCCAAGCTGCCATATTTCTGACCATTACCCCAACCTTGCCAAGTCCCTTCTCATCCTTTCCACGCCTCCTTGTGTATCAACCCTGTTGCAGATCTTTGTGTCATCTGCAAAGAGGCATACTTTTCCTTCCAGTCCCTCTGCAATGTCACTTATAAAGACATTAAAAAAGACTGGACCTAGTACTGAACCCTGCAGTACCCCACTAGCAACCCCTCTTTCTTCAGAGTGGACTTCATTTACAGTTACCTTCTGTGTCATGTTGTCCAGCCAATGTTTTACCCAGGCTACCACCCTGGGACCCACTCCCAGGCTGGTTAATATGACTATTAATCTTTTGTGTGGGACTGTGTAAAATGCCTTGCTAAAGTGTAGGTAGGCCATGTCCACAGCCCCTCACTGGTTTACTACTTTGATCACCCTGTCAAAGAAGTCAATTAAATTCATCTGACATGACCTTCCCATTGTGAACCCATGCTGCCTTGGGTCCTGTGCCCCGCTGGCCTCTAAGTACTCAACAATTCTTTCCTTCAGAAGTGGTTCCATCACTTTCCCTACCACAGAGGTGAAACTGACAGGTCTGTAGTTTCCTACCTCTGTTTTGATCCCACTTTTGTGAAGAGGAATCACATCTGTCTTCCTCCAGTCCTCAGGTATCACACCATCCTCCCATGATTTGTTAAAAAGGGTAGTCAGTGATTTTACTAGTTCTCCCCTTAATTCTTTTAGAATTCTGGGGTGAATTCCATCAGGCCCCATTGCTTTGTCCACCTTCAATTTTTGGAGTTCTTTCAGAACCCTTTCTTCCATGAAAGGACTGGGATTGACCCCCATCAAGAGTGCTTCTATTAATTGGATTAGGCACCTTCCCCATCTCCTTTTTTGTGAATACTGAGCAGAAATAGTCATTTAAATATATTTAGCAAGGGCAAGCCAATCAGCAAAAGAGTAGGGCTACTTCTCACTAAGCTGGTTATCCAGGTTCAGGAATGAGCCCTGTGAATTAGGACTGGCTGGCTATGGAGGATTGTGAGTAAGATAAGTCAGGGCTGGGGAAGATGGTGCCTGAAGATTCAGAGGACACATCAGTGGAGATGGGAGCATAAACTATATAGTAAAAATGTAAAAAAAAAAAATATATATATATATATACAGTATATATATATATATATATATTTATATATACTGTATATATATATATATACAGTGTATACTTACATCTTCAATTCATAGGGCTCGATTCTTCAAGGATGGCACAAGTCACAGTCAAAGCCAACTTGCACCAATCCCCATTATGCCAAGGACCCTGCACCCAATTCTGGAAGGGGCAGGGTTCCTGTGGCCAAGTCCTGTGACTTGCGACAATCCCACAGGTACACTACTTGAATTCACCGGCGCAATCCACAACGCACTTGACTCCAGTGAACTACTAGGCTCAATCTACATTGACTTAACTAAAGCCTTCGACACCGTAAATCACTGCCTCCTGCTTGTCCAGCTTCAGAACACTGGGCTGTCAACTGACTCCATTGGCTGGTTTAAGAGCTACCTTAAAGATCTGTCCCAAACAGTAAGAATCGCTGATACACTCTCAGACCCTAGACCGGTCCACTTAGGAGTTCCCCAGGGCTTCATTCTGGGACCCCCCTCTTCAGCTTATTCTTAAACTCACTAACGGACAGCTGCCCAGAACAAATAATTCTCTACGCCGATGATGCTGTGATCCTCACCTCGGACCCTGATCCAATCCAATTACAAAATAAACTTCAGCGGGCCTTGTCCTCCATCGAACCCTGGTTTCTAAATCATAAACTGCTTCTCAATCAGAAAAAAAAACAAGTCTATGGTCTTATGCAGCCCCCACAACAAAAACAAACAACTCCACCTCTCCATTGCAACTGAAGAAGGAGCCATCCTAGAGCAAACACAATCATTCAAGTACTTCGGCATCACCCTTGATCCCCACCTCTCATACGCTGTCCATATCAGCAATGTTGCAAAGTCTGCCAATGTGATGCTAGGTATATTATTCCAGCACAGGAAACACCTAACCCCAGAAGCACTGTCAGTGGCTATGCAAAGCTCCATCATTAGCATCATAGACTATGGTCTTATCATATCTGGGTGTGCAACTACCACTGCTCTCAAACGTATCACCACCTCCCGGAATAAGGCCTGTCATCTCATCACTGGCTCACATCACCGTACCCACACATGTGACCTTTATTCCCAATCTGGATGGCTTCAACTGGACAAACGCATAAAATAACAAACCTGCATCACAGCCAAGAAAATTATAATGGGGCTTGCCCCACCTGGTGCCTGTGCCTTCCTTAAGCCTAGACATAGGAATGTCACTACAAGGAGATCTAATTCCCATCTACTACATATCCCACGATGTTGCATGACCCAAGGACAAAGATCACCTGCCTATTGGGCATCCAACTGGCTCAACTCTCTTGGCAGCAACATAGCGACTGCTCCAGCACTCAGCCTTTTCAAGTCCAAGCTGCGCCTCTCATTGCTTGTATCCTGTGATTGCCCATCTTAACATTTCCACCGTTCCAGCTGCACATGCCCCAGTACCCAGCACTTACAATCAGTCTTTTGCACCCCTAGCACCTTACATGTCATATTCCCTCGACAAGGCCCCCTGGCTGCACTGTCTCCAGCCCTCACCCACCTTCACCCCATATCTCCACTTCTACCCCACCCCAACCACCTCCCATACTCCCCCTTACCCCCTGCACCTCCTTCCCCTCTCAATCTCCTACCCTCACTTCCCACCCACCCACCGTCCTTCTCTTGTCTTGCTCATAGCTCAAGTCTTTGTACTGGTTATTACATGTCTGTAAGTCGATGACCATATGTTTGTAACTAAAAATTATGACAGTTGCACACGCTGATGGGAACATTTGTAAAACAGCCTCGGCTCAAAGGTGTTGTAATCCTAGATTGAAATAAATAAATAAATAAATATAACGGAGGGCGTACTTGAAGGGTTTGTTGCAAGCTGCAACCCTGGAAGTCACAGGCACAAGTGCTCTCCCCCCCAGCAACCAAGAACAACATAAAAGCCATAGATTGTCCATGCCCCTAACCCTCAATAATGATTTAAAAGCCCCGCAGAGCCAGCACATGCGCCCATACTCCGATTTGCGCAAAAAGACCTGCTGGGCTAGGTCATGCCCCATGACTCCCAATAATGCAGAAAGAGCCCCACAGGTCTTCTTTATGCCCCTCAATCCCCAAAATACACAAAAAGCCCCACAGGGCTAGGTCATGCCCCCATCCCCAATAGTTATGCAAAAAATAAAATACCATTCTCCCTGGTAGTCTAGTGGCCCCCCTCCACCTGGCAGTGTCAGTCCAGCCTGCACCTCTGACCTGTATTCAGTCAGTGACTGGCACAGCCCACCTCTCACCACCACAGCCAGCCACTGACTGAGCTCTGTATCAGTGCAGGGGCAATATGCATTTGGGGATGGGGCATATGGGGCATGTTTAGCCCTTCAGGGCTTTCCCGCTAACAAACTATGGATCTGGGCATGGGGGGCACATATCTTGGGAGCTGGCCCAGTGGCAGATCTGCACAACCCCCAGAGGGGGTTGTTGTAGAATAGCACCCTGGGGGACTTCATTGCTGCCCTTACAGAATAGGGACCAACTGCTGCCTTAAACCCCCTAATGCCATGTCGCAGGGGGTTTAGGGTGTAACTGATACCCTAAGTCCACTTTGGCACAAGCAGCCTGTGACATGTCGCAGGCTGCTTTTCAGAATACAGACTGTTGCATCTCCTGGTGTAACTTGCTACTTGCCCAGCCATATCCCTTTGAGAATTGGGCCCATAGTCTTCAACCAATGTCACTGTACTGTATACATATACCCTGACCATTCAAACAGTTCTTGCTCCTTCTTTCATCACTGCATAACAGGAAACATTAAATGCCTTTGTTTGAAACAAATAAGCACTGTGCTCAGCACAAGAAATTACAATATGTCTTTCACACAACTCAAAAAAGCAATGCCGGTTTTTGCCCACTTGGTCAGAGATTCAATTAATGCTCCATGACTTCAAAACTTTCTGCATGGGAAATATCTGTGTTAACATAGAGAGTGATCATCAAATGCAATTCCTTGATGTGGCAGTCCTTTAGGACACCTAGGTTGTTAATGGTATCCCTAAAATGTAACGTAAGATTAGTCACAAAATATTTTTATAAATCTATCAACATATAGTGACAGTGTCTCAGTAAACAAATTTACCCAAAGGTTATCCCTTTTTCGCAGTTTACAGTATATGAGTAAATAGCAGCATTATTTCACATTTATAAAATGGCAAGAAAAAATCTAGAAATCTCATTGGCCAAGAGACATCAGCTGACCGTACATTAAATCTCTCTATATGCACAGTCATCCTGGTCCTAAACCACATCACACAATAAGCAAATCAGTCATCCTACAACCAGAACTATCTTCCATCAGTCCCCCTACAACCAGAACTGATCTTCCATCACAAGCATGGCGGCTACCTTTACACTGTAAAAAACCTTCAACCGGGCCCTAAAAATAAAATTACCTTAAATAAAAGTAAAACAAATTAATTAAATGTTGTTTGCCTGATCATCACACTCTCCTTATACACATAAACAAATGAGAAACATTAAGCATTGTTTATAGTTTTCATTACAACTGTTTCTTTGCTAACAGTAAAAAATCCCCCTTCTGTCTTTATCGGCTCATCAGGGAAATCTCTTCTGCTTGCCCTGACAGTGAGATAATTGAGCCTGTGGCTCTAGAACAGGCATTTGTTTTGTATGAGTACAGTATGTACAAAGAGGAACATTTTGCCAGTGGAACTTAACAGAATTTTGAATCCCTGTATTCCACGGTAAACATTCCATGATAAACATTCTATATTTTGAAATGGGGAAAAACAGAGAAAAAAAAAAAAACAGGATGAAGAAAGCAGGCAATAATATTTTATGAACAAAGAGAAAAGGTGGTGAAACACAATCACATAAGCAGTGGCAGAACCTGACTGCTCAAACACATTACTGAAGTTTATAAAAGCATATACATTTGGATTACACATGGGTGTTTTCAGGTGAAATCTACCCCCCCCCCAAAGAAAAAGGCAACCTGGCTGGTTTAAAGTTTTTTTGTCATACTAACTTTTCACCTCAATCATGCAGCAGTTTTCCTGTTAAGTAGTAGACCATTATACCTAAGAAAAAACAAAGAGAATGTTAACTTCAATGAAGCTATATTACTGCAGTGCAATGAAAATGAACTTTTAAACACTGCTTATTTTTTACAAATTTACAGATGTTACTGTACATTTATATGAGAATTTACTTTGCATTTATATGAGAGTTTACATTTAGAAAATATATATTTTTAACCAACACTTCTAAGAAATGCTTTTACTGCAAAGTACTAGTTAATATATTGCTGAAATATGCTTTATTATGCATTAAAATGGACTACTTTTTTCAATTTTTACACATTTTAGAGGTAATGTATTGTACACTCTTTTGAAAATAGTAAATAAGTGTTAATCTCTAGAAGAGTGACTCAAACTAATTCTTTTATGATAGTGGCCCATTTTATAAGTGCGATACGCCACTCCAGGGGAGTGTATTAAAGGATTTTAATGCACTTCATGGGGGTGTAAGAACACTAAGCCTTTTGCCTCGTGTCTTAGCACACTGTGACAGGGTTAGTCCTTGCCACTTCCTAAATGTACCAATTCTTTATCTTGTCTTTGGTTGCAACCACTATCTTTCCCTTTTCTGAGGCTATCCACATACCCCCCCCCCAAACTTGTTCCCCTTTTCTTATTTTTCTCTATTTTTTCCAGCTTGGTACATTGGAATAAGGTAATTTGATGGTGGCATGGGCAAAAGCCTTGCAGGCAAACAGGAAGGACAACAAGAATGTCTGCTACGATATTTTCTTATTTTTTGCATCTAATCTGTTTAAGAATAGAGCAAGGTTCGTGTGAGGTAAATAAATACCTCTGAACAAAGGATAACAAAATGGAGGGCTTCTGAAATAAAGAGAGAGGCATTTTGCAGTAGAGTTAGCCAGTATATAAATGGCACCTATATTACAGACTGGGTTACCTCTTGTTCTTAAGTATTTTTGTTCATATTCCATTCAAGTAACCCAGCCCCCCCCTTGCCTCAGCAGCAAGCAACACCCTGAACAAACATTGAAGTAGCTCTTGTTGTTAGGCAGAAATGTTTGTTCCTTGTTGATAGCACTTATTTGTTTTTAAAGTAAAGGACTTGAGCCACATTTAGGCTCTTCTTGGAAATGTTTCCCCCCAAGAAAATCGCAATGCCATTTTGCTTAAAGCGAGAGCTACAGCTTTCTGAGTTTGCTCTGCTACTGGGGAGAAAGCTCAGCTAACAGCTTAATTTTGCAAACCGACAGTTGTTCCCTGCCAGTAGCTTTGAGCTAATTCAAATTGTCCAAAAGCTGGAAAATCTGAAGCCCTTTTACCAAACCTTTATTAAGAGGGTTCCTTTTGCTGTCCTGCAGTCTGAGTGTAATATAATTAAGGCTGTCTTTAGCCAAGTACATTTAGATAGGTCCAACTAAGGCTTTAGCTGTTTGTATCCTCTACAACTGCAAGACAAGAAGACACACCTTAATAAAAAGGGCCTGCATAACTGGGAGTTGGTGTTCTACACCAGCCTAAGTAATGTTAATTTACTGCATGTGGTTTTTCTGCACAGGTTTAAAAGTTAATATGGTTTAAAGGAAATAAAATAAGCAGTCATTTAAAACAAATACCTTTGGTTAGTAGCTATAGTTGAAGCAGAGCTCTTCTCAACCCCAGAAGTCTGTTTGTGGTGAGAGTCTGCTGCGTTCTGGCTTGGACTATAGTGAATCAGTGGCCCCTTGTGGGCTATTTTTTATAATTAAGGACCTGTCACTCAAACACAGGGGAATGTGCTATGGGATAGAAAAACCTTAGCACAATACATTATTTTGAGAGAAAGATTGCAATAGATCACTTAGTGTGAATATAGCAATCTAAAATGTGTACAATATTGTTTTTAAAGCTATTAAAAGAGTTATCTTTCTGTTGAAGATATAGTGTCACCTGACCAGGTGGGATGGAATAAAAACTTTACCTGAACAGGTCTCAAGGGATAGTGGGTCAGTTGTTGCTGATCAGTGGTGGAGGAAGGTTCCGCCATTTTTGAGTATAGACCATCTATGAATTTTTCTTTTGTTTTACCTTTTGAAAAACTGTGATTTTGTTAACAAGCTGGCTCAAGATAAAGTGAATACTGAAGATGGTGCCAGACATAAGACTGAGTTATATATTTTTTCTTTATAATAAAATTCCCACATAACTAGGTGGGTTGCACCTTACTGGAGTTTTGTCCATCTTTAAAATTCCCACACTGCTACATTTGGTGTCAGAAGTGGGATATTTTTGCCGTAATACAGTCCAGGGTATGGAAGAGAGATGAAGTGGTGGGTATTTGTCTGGATACCCAAGGTGGACATGGTGGCTGGTGGACAACCACACAGCACCCTTATGAGACAGATGGCAGCCCAGACTGGGGCCCAGTTACTGACGGGATTACCAGATGTGCGTCCCAAAATTAAAAGACAACCATCTGAGAAGTCTGAGGAGGAGCATAGTGAACCTGGAGATGTATTTCCAGCCGAGGAACTATTGGAACTGGAAGATGTCGAGAAGGATGTTGATGCCTCATATTTGGAACAGGCACCAATGGAGGATGTTGGTGAATTTTTGAAGTGGCTATGTGTCCGACAGGTCCAACTGGATAAAGAAAGAGAACTTGATAGAAGGTGTCAGGATGCCAAATGGGCGGACAATATGCGAGGGTTGCAGACCATCAGCATGAGCATGCAGAAAGACCCCAAGGCCCACGAAATATTAAACTAGCTCATTTGCAAGACGCAGACAATATTGAGGCCTACCTAAGAACATTCGAGAGGGTAGCTCAAACATGTGGATGGCCAAAAGAGCAGTGGGTTGTGCGACTTGCCCCGCAATTAACTGGAAGAGCACAGGTCATGTATAGCCGCTTAGCTATTCAAGTGGCCAATGATTATGATCATGTGAAGAAGGAGATACTCAGGAGATATGAATTCAACACTGAGACATACCATCAGCATTTTCGTTCCTTGAGGATGCAGTCAACAGATACCCCCAGGGAGGTATATGCACGCCTAAAAGACCTTAGTGACAAATGGCTCCAGCCAGGGAGCAAGACCATCCAGCAGATAATGGAGACCATTACCATTGAACAATTTATTAGAATTATTCCCCAGGACTTACAACTTTGGGTCAGAGAACACAAGCCTGAAGGAGATGAAAAAAACAATTGATTTGGCTGAGGACTTCCTGGCAGCATGACCATCAAGGGGAAGATATACAGGGGAATCTAGACACACACACCTGTTACAAATCTGGTATGAAATACTTTTTCTTCTGATACTTATAGAAATAAGCCAGACATAAGAAAATAGAAGAGGGGAGAGAATACCCCTGTCAGAGGTAGTGTGTCACGGCTGCAAAAAGAAGGGACATCTAATTAGAAATTGCCCAACAGTTAAAAAGGATTTTAGACATTTGGCCTTGGCCAACTGTACCCCATACATCACAACAGTTAAAATGGGACCCCATAAGATCATAGGACTGTTGGGTTCTGGGAGTCAAACCTTGGTAAAAGCGGACCTAGTGGAAGGGGTGGAGAAAATGGAAGGCGGGACTATGGCCACTTGCATCCATGGAGACAACCATTATTACTCAACTGCCCCAATGAAAGTCACTATTAATGGTAGCACTAATGAAATGGCAGTTGGAGTGGTACCTCATTTGCCTGTCCCGATGATCATTGGTCAAGACCATCCTGAGTTTTCCAAATTGATGGAAACAAATGAACTGGCACCTGTGGTAGCAGTAACCTCGCGATCACAAACAAAACAGGTGAATGAACAGATGGAGACTGTATTCCCCTTTTCTGATGAACTATTTGAAGCCCTGGGGAAGTCATGAAAAGGGAAGGCAGAAAAAAGAAAGAATAAAAAGGACTGGCAGGATCAAAGGATTAATGGACTTATGAGTTATGGGTCAGAGACTATATCTCAAGCACAAAAACAGGATGAATTACTTAACTAATTTTTCTTATAGGTTGGAAAAGATAGTGATGATGGGACCCCCAAATATTTACTGTTAAATAATATTTTATACAGAGAATGGACAAATCCCAAAGATGGGAATAAGGTATTACAATTGGTTGTACCACAACAATTCCATAGAGGGATAATGCAACTAGCCCATGCCATTCCTCTAGCAGGGCATTCTGGGAGGGATACCACATTAAAAAGGATTCTAGATCATTTCTATTGGCCTAGAATACGTGAAATGGTAGCAGAGTTGTGCAGAGTTGCCCTGAATGTCAGAAGGTTGCAAGACTAGGCAAAAAGGATATGGTACCCCTCCAAAACATCCCTTTAGTTAGCCAGCCCTTTGACAGGATTGCCATGGATGTGGCAGGACCCCTGGAGACCAGCTCTAAAGGTAACCGGTTTATATTGTTCATTTGTAACTATGCTACATGGTACGCAGAGGTGATACCTATGAGAACAGTTACAGCTCAGAGAGTGGCTGAAGAGCTGGCAAAGGTATCTAGTAGGGTGGGCATCCCAAAAGAGATATTAACAGATAGGGGAATGAATTTTACTTCGGAAATGTTGTCGGAGTTATATAGGTTACTGGGCATCCAAGGAATACGAACCTCCCCCTACCAGCCTCAAACTGACAGTTTGACAGAGAGGTTTATTCAGACCTTGAAGAAAATGTTACAGAAATATGTTGATGAAGAAGGTAGAAATTGGGATCTATTCTTACCATATTTTCTATTTTCATATAGAGAAGTGCCACAGGCCTCTACAGGTTACTCCCCTTTTACCCTTCTTTATGGTGGTAACCCCAGGGGACCATTAGACGTTATTAAAGAATCTTGGGAAGAAAACACAAAGATAGGAAAAAGGGAGGTCCTAGAATATATGATGGCTCTAAGACAACACCTAAAATGATATGTTACGCTAGCACATCAAACATGAGTGACAAACAGGCCCAACAGAAGAGGTATTATGATACTGGAGTGGGACATAAACAATTTGTCACAGTGGACCAAGTGTTACTTCTCCTACCTGCCAGAGAAAATAAATTATTAATGAAGTGGCAGGGGCCCTTCAGTGTAATTAGACAGGTAGGACTAGTAACCTATGAAATACATATGCCACACAGAAGAAATAATAAGCAAATATATCATGCCAACTTACTAAAACTGTGGCATGAGAGACTCAAAGAAGTTAATCTGAGTGTTTATCTACAAACTGAATCCCAACAATCTGAGCTAGACATAGCATATGAGAGGCTGGAACACAGGGGCCAAAATCAGGACCTACAAATGAATCCTACACTGACTACAATACAACATATACAGTTACAACAGTTGTTAAACAAATACGCTGACACATTTACCAGTGTACCTGGTCGAGCGGTAGGCATACAGCATGAGATTAGATTAACCCAGAGTATTCCCTTTCATCAGAAACCTTATCGGTTACCGGTACAAGTAAGAAAGGAAGTAATACAGGAGGTGAGAGCCATGGAAAAATTTGGAATAATACAACCCTCATATAGTGCCTGGTCCTCACCTATGGTAATAGTCAATAAAAAGGAGGGAGGGATTCACATTTGTTTAGACTTCCGCAAGGTGAATGCCATTTCCCTTTTTGATAGATATCCCATGCCCCTGATAGATGACATTATTGACAGTCTAGGAAGTGCCAGATATATATCTACCCTTGACCTCACAAAAGGCTACTGGCAGATACCCCTTATCCCTCAGTCCAGAGAGATTACTGATTTCAGTATCCCTGTGGGCTTATTTGAATTTGTAATGATGCCTTTTGGCTTATACGGAGCACTGGCCACATTCCAGTGCTTCATGGATCAAACACTTCAGCCCTATACTACACTCTCTGTAGCCTATTTGGATGATGTAGTGGTATTTAGTTCAGATTGGGAAACACACATAGGCCATCTAGAAGAGGTTATTGGAGCACTAAAAAGGGCAGGGAATACCATTAATCCCAACAAATGTAGTCTGGGACAGACAGAAACAAAGTACCTGGGGTACATAATTGGAAATGGGGTCATCTGGCCTGAAGTTAGTAAAGTGGAGGCAGTATCACACTGTGCAATACCCCGGACTAAGAAACAAGTCCGTGCCTTCCTAGGACTAGCCGGATATTACCGTTGCTTTATACCTAGATTTTCAGCTATAGTGGGACCCCTAACAGAATTAACCAAAAAGAAATACACAGATAAAGCGGAGTGGACAAAAGAATGTGATGAAGCATTCAGACAAATCAAAGCCACTCTATGTGCTTATCCAGTTTTAAGAAGCCCAGACTTTGAAAAACCCTTTTTAGTGTAGACTGATGCATCAGGGGTAGTTTTAGGGACTGTTCTCACACAGGTTATAGATGGGGAGGAACATCCTATTGTTTATATGAGTAGGAAGTTACATGTAAGAGAGCATAAATATGCAACAGTTGAGAAAGAGTGTCTGGCCCTCAAATGGGCCATAGAAGCCCTTAAATATTATCTTTGGGGATCAGAATTCACTGTCGTTACAGACCACAACCCTCTTTGCTGGTTACATCAAATGAGGGAGAAAAATCCCCGCATAATGAGGTGGTATTTAGCATTACAACCATACCGATTTAAAGTTGTGCATAGGAAAGGAAGTGAACACAAGAATGCTGATCATTTATCCTGATACGGGGCAGAGGTTGAAATTACACCAAACAAAGATCCAGAAACAAATGATTTGATACCTTTTATTGGACCAACATGGATGTTACAGAAAAGAACAAAGTGCTTTAGCTTTCGAACCAACCAGGTCCTTCTTCAGAAGCTTTGTGGCAGTTTTTTCAACCATGAAGAACAGAACAGAGTGACTGAACAACTAAGCCACACAGATGGGCACCTTTCAGTTGTTAATTTGTCCACCCACACACTGACTACTGGGGAATTAAATGTACTTTCTAAGGGCTTCAATTTCTGCCCAACTAAACCGCTGGACAGAATACAGTTTTGTGGTGAAATGGAGGAATACTTCGCAGATTGAGACTCAGGGAATTTTTTCATGGCAGAGAAGACATCACAGACAGGGAAGAAATCACAAACAGTAAAACTACTATGGATAAGAAAAAGAAACCACATGAGTTTACCCCATCAAGTGGCCTGAATAAGAAACTGGACAAATACATTAATTGCTTTCTCCAGAGAGTTACTGGTGAGATTCTTAATAGGCAGAAACAGGTCGCTACAACCTCTCCATTGGAACGGAGGGCTATACAAACACTAAAATCAAACCATAACATTGTCATAAAAAGCTGATAAAGGCTCGGCAGTGGTGATATTGAATCGAAGATTACATTACGGAAGCCAACCGCAGCTAAGTGACCTTACTTACTACAAAGTACTGGGAAGTGACCCAACTACAGAATATAAAACAGAACTACAGAAGTTAATTAAAACATTTCCAGAGCATGTCCAAGACAAACTAAAGGACCTCGTCCCCAGTGAACCTAAGCAGGGACATTCTATATGCTTCCTAAAATACATAAGCCTGGTAATCCTGGTAGACCCATAGTCTCTGGTACTGGCACCCTGACAGAGGGATATCAGGGTTTGTAGAAGCTATTTTCAAACCACTGGTTATACAAAGGGATAGTTACATCAAGGACACTACTCACTTCCTATATAAACTTTCTGGTTTTAAGGACTTACCACCTGATACCCTTTTAGCCACGATGGATGTAACCTCCTCTACACTAATATTCCACACAGATGGCATTTCAGCCTGCCTCAAATACCTGCATGACAAAGAATTGGACCCCAACATTGACCCTGGAGTTGTGGGTAAACTCACTGAATTCATTTTGACACATAACAACTTCAGCTTTAATGGTAAACATTATGTTCAAACTATGGGAACCGCAATGGGAACCAGGATGGCTCCTCAGTATGCTAATCTTTTTATGGTGAATTTGGAGGAGGATTTTCTAAGGCACTGTACACATAAACCACTCGCTTATTTCCGTTACATTGATGATTTGTTTATAATTTGGACAGAGGGCACTGACACACTTAAAGATTTTCACCAAGAACTTAATAACCTCCACCCAACTATAAAGCTTTCCCTAGAATATTCTGCCACAAGTGTACATTTTCTGGATACCACTGTCACTATTAAGGATGGTACCCTACATACCTGTCTTTACAGGAAACCAACAGACAGACAGAGATACTTACACAAGAAAAGTAATCACCCGAGCCACACAAAGAAATCTGCTATATATAGTCAAGCACTTCTGTATCACGCTCTGTTCAAATGAGGAAGACAGAGACACACATCTGGCGATGTTGAAAAACACCTTATTGAGCAGGACACTCATCCAGGGAAATTGACAGAGCAGTGGAACGTGCAACACAGGTCCCAAGAGAACAGCTACTGCAATATAAGGAACGATGACTACCAACAGAATACCCTTAGTAGTCACATACCATCCTGACCTTGAACTCCTACGTAAGATTACTAAGGATCTCCATCCAATAATTAGTGAGGATGAAACCCTTAACTGTATTTTTCAAGAACTACCACTACTATCTTTTAAACAACCACCTAATTTAGCCAACCTGATTATTAGAGTCAACTTGAACCGAACAGAATACCATGACATCATATGGTACACGACCCTGTCATCAACGCACATGTAAGACATGTAACCTCATTTCCACTTCAGACTGTGTGGTTACATCACAAAACAGACTATTCAGGATACAGGGAATTATACATGTACGCCAAGTAATGTGGTCTATTTTATCCAGTGCAAGAAATGTCTCACGACAGGTTATGTGGGGAGACAAGCCAACAACTCGACTAGAATGAATTCACACAGACATTCTATTAATCACAAGATGATTGAGAAACCAGTAGCCCGGCACTTCTCCCAGGATGACCACTCAATCTTAGATATGTCTGTGATGGTCTTAAAGGACATTTCAACAGTACGCAACAGAGACGGCTTCTGAAATTAGACTTATTTTACTTCTCAATATGGTGGCGGATGGATTGAACATTGATGTTGGGTACATGACACATTATTCCACTTAAACTTACACAGACCTTTACTTTAAAAGATGGACATAAACAGTTTAGTTCTTCAGCGGGCCTTTGATTTTGTAAGTTTATGGTTATCTACATTGTTTACTTTTCACCTTAACACTGTGGTGAGTGCGTTTGAGTGTGTGTGTGTGTGTGTGTATACGGATGTATGTATGTGTGTTTGGTGTGTGTTGTGTTTTTATGTGTTATGGGTATGGTGTGTATGTGGGTTTTGTTTGTTGTGCGTGGTGTGTGGTGTGTGTAGAATGTGTTTGCTATATTTGTTGTGTGTTGTGGTTGTGTGGTGTGTGGTGTGTGTGTGTGTGTGTATGGGGGTGTGGTATGGTGTATGTACACATATGTGTGGGTGGAGCGGGCATGGGGCAGTTGTTATGTGGCTAGAACACTTAGTTTTCACATATAGTGTGCATTTATTTCCTTCTATTAGTTGTCAGTGGGTGGATTTCACACTGTCACATTTTCAACTGCTCATATTAAGATGCATATCTCATTTACTTGGGGGTCATTAAAGGTGTAATTCCTTTGGGTTTTCATTTAGATTGCTTAGACTGATTCTGTGCATTTTTGTTATACACAGACTCTGTGTTGAAATCTGCATTTATCAGGCTCATGGTCTCGTTTTCTTGTGGGTCCTTGACAAGGATTTTTTTTTTTTTTGCACTTACACTTACAAGTGATACTTTCATGCATCATGTTTATATGTGTAGGTTAATTTGAGGCTTGATTTCAACTTGCAGTTATACCTAATTTCAGGATTTTGTCTCTCATTATCTGTCCTTTAATATACCAGGACAATTGGAATGTAAGTTGTAAGCTCATCTTACATGTATTAGGAGAATGCCACTCCAAGGCTTTTTATCACTAGAATGCTTTCTTGGCATACTGAGACATTTTAAAATTTATGTGACAAGAACTCTCGGCTGTAGAGAATTCTTGATAACCTTTGCCCTTCTGAGGCTCCTCAGTTAAAGGCATACTGGTGTTAATTAGCTTCTCTGACGTAATCTTCTATTATGTTTTAAATGTATATGTTAAACCAATGAGAATTATTTCTGCTTTTTCTATATAATCTGGTGTTAATAGTATGGGATATTTGAAAAAACTGCCACAAAGCTTCTGAAGAAGGACCTGGTTGGTTCGAAAGCTAAAGCACTTTGTTCTTTTCTGTAACATCCATGTTGGTCCAATAAAAGGTATCAAATCATTTGTTTCTGGATCTGTTTTTTAAAAGGACCAATACGGCACCTACAACATTTTTTTGCACCAAACAAAGAGGAATGAATAAATGCATAGAGAGTAGATGGATCTCAGTTTGCTAGTAATATGTTAAGTATCTTAATTTTTCTTTTTCTTATTAATTATTAGCACATTTGTGCTCTAAGTAAAAAGGGACCCTGAGATGGAGCTTTTGGAAGTGGGTGGGCCAGAGCTCCACCAATCCTCGGAAAATAGACGGTTGGGCCATATTACTCTTACTGTAAAGTCCTTATGTTGGTAGTAGGAATATTACCAGTTATGGTTTTGTTATCCCAGGGCAGGTTTGAAACTGACCTGAATGATGTCGGTATGAATTATGCAAAAAAAAAAAAAAAATGGGGCCCTGGAATGGAACTCCTGAGAATGGGTGGGTTGGAGTTCCAACCCCTCCAGGGTATTTCGAGGAGGAACCTGTTAAAACATGTTTCCTCTTTTCAAGGGGTGGTAAATTTGACAGGGTTAGTCCCTGCCACTTCCTAAATGTACCAATTCTTTATCTTGTCTTTGGTTGCAACCACTATCTTTCCCTCTTCTGAGGCTATCCCTGTGACTTTCTGTATGGAGACTGGCCACCTCCTTACACACACACACCCCACCCAGACTTGTTCCCCTTTTCTTATTTTTCTCTATTTTTTCCAGCTTGGTACATTGGAATAAGGTAATTTGATGGTGGTATGGGCAAAAGCCTTGCAGACAAACAAGAAGGACAATAAGAATGTCTGCTACGATATTTTTTATTTTTTGCATTTAATCAGTTTAAGAATAGAGCAAGGTTTGTGCGAGGTAAACAAATACCTCTGAATAAAGGATAACAAAATGGAGGGCTTCTGAAATAAAGAGAGAGACATTTTGCAGTAGAGTTAGCCAGTATATAAATGGCACCTATATTACAGACTGGGTTACCTGTTGTTCTTAAGTATTTTTGTTCATATTCCATTCAAGTAACCCAGCCCCCCTTGCCTCAGCAGCAAGCAACACCCTGAACAAACATTGAAGTAGCTCTTGTTGTTAGACAGAAATGTTTGTTCCTTGTTGATAGCACTTATTTGTTTTTAAAGTAAAGGACTTGAGTCACATTTAGGCTCTTCTTGGAAATGTTTCCCCAAGAAAATCGCAATGCCATTTTGCTTAAAGAGAGAGCTACAGCTCTCTGAGTTTGCTCTGCTACTGGGGAGAAAGCTCAGCTAACAGCTTAATTTTGCAAACCGACAGTTGTTCCCTGCCAGTAGCTTTGAGCTAATTCAAATTGTCCAAAAGCTGGAAAACCTGAAGCCCTTTTACCAAACCTTTATTAAGAGGGTTCCTTTTGCTGTCCTGCAGTCTGAGTGTAATATAATTAAGGCTGTCTTTAGCCAAGTACATTTAGATAGGTCCAACTAAGGCTTTAGCTGTTTGTATCCTCTACAACTGCAAGACAAGAAGACACACCTTAATAAAAAGGGTCTGCATAACTGGGAGTTGGTGTTCTACACCAACCTAAGTAATGTTAATTTACTGCATGTGGTTTTCTGCACAGGTTTAAAAGTTAATATGGTTTAAAGGAAATAAAATAAGCAGTCATTTAAAACAAATACCTTTGGTTAGTAGCTATAGTTGAAGCAGAGCTCTTCTCAACCCCAGAAGTCTGTTTGTGGTGAGAGTCTGCTGCATTCTGGCTTGGACTATAGTGAATCAGTGGCCCCTTGTGGGCTATTTTTATAATTAAGGACCTGTCACTCAAACACAGGGGAATGTGCTATGGGATAGAAAAACTTAGCACAATACATTATTTTGAGAGAAAGATTGCAATAGATCACTTAGTGTGAATATAGCAATCTAAAATGTGTACAATATTGTTTTTTAAAGCTATTAAAAGAGTTATCTTTCTGTTGAAGATACAGTGTCACCTGACCGGGTGACAGGGAATAAAAGCTTTACCTGAACAGGTCTCAAGGGATAGTGGGTCAGTTGTTGCTGATCAGTGGCAGAGGAGGAAGGTTCCACGATTTTTGAGTATAGACCATCTATGAATTTTTCTTTTGTTTTACCTTTTGAAAAACTGTGATTTTGTTAACAAGCTGGCTCAAGATGAAGTGAATACTAAGAAGGTGCCAGACATAAGACTGAGTTATATATTTTTTCTTTATAATAAAATTCCCACAAAACTAGATGGGTTGCACCTTACTGGAGTTTTGTCCATCTTTAATATTCCCACACTGCTACACATACCCTTGGGGCATGCATTAAAATCCTTTAATGCACACCCTGTCATGGCTTATTACTTACTTATTGGGCAGTTGAAGCCTCATGTAGATAATGTATGATTTCAGGCATTGTAACTTTGTTTTATATGCCTTTTATTTCTTACGGGAAGGGGAAGTATCACAGCCAAATGCGTCTTATAATGAAACTGCTTGCAACAAACTATTATTACCAAAACTTCTTTCAGTAGCATATTCTGCTCACCATTTTTTTTCTGTTGCATTTTTTTAACCAGTTTTCTTTTATTTTTGCAGATATTAGTGAAGTACACTTTTTTGTCCTTCCCCCTTGTACATTGTATTTCACTTGCTGTGGTTTTGGATTGTGTAAATATATACCTGTGCCAAAGTGGGGCTTACCAAGTTTCTTAGAAAAACAATTCTGTATGAAATGTTGAGGCTATTGGTTTGCATTTTTCCTTGTTGCATGTTCTTGAATCAAATGGGCTACAAGACCAATGGCAGTATTGAGTCATTTGGGAGGATGTCAGATTATTCTGATTTATTTCTTCAATTGTATGACCAGGGAAATAGATCAAGGGAGGTAGTGGATGTGGCCTATCTGGCATTTAGCAAGGCCTTGAACACTGTGCTGCACAGGAGATTGATATGAGATCTAAAGTGGAAAATTTGGTGAGGAACAAGTTAATCAATAGACAATGGAGGGTGTTGGTTAATGACACTCACTCTAATGAGAGGAGAGTGAGCAGCGGGGTGCTGCAGGGCTCAGTACTGATATCTGCAATAGGGTGGACACTCAAGAGGAGAGGAGAGAATGCTTAGGGACTTGGTGAATCTCAAAGAGCGATCCAGAGCATGGCAGTTGGGGTTCAATGCCAAAACATGCAAAATCATGCACCTAGGGCCTACAGTTGCAGCCAAAGACTTGGACAGATATTTCCCAACATTTTTAATGAATTTAGTCCTGGTGGCCCATTAGTAGTATTGCAAGCAAGCAGTGGCTGTCTTGAGAAAAATCTCAGAAATTTCCTGAAATATCTTGCCATGTCTTTGGCTGCAACTATTGGAACCTAGTAGAGGAGTATAGGATAGGGGAGGTACTGACAGTCACTTAGGAAAGGGACCTTGGAGTTATCATATTTGATGACTCCACAGGGGAAGGGTAGTGTGACAAAACAGTGCATACACCTGTGAGATACTAGGATACATAAGAAGAGGAATCCCTGTGGGGCTGGCAGTATAGTCCAGAGGTTAGAGTAATGAGCTGTGACAAAACTTGGTACATCCGACAGACCTGTGTTTGATTCACAGAACCTCCACTAACATACTGTGTGACTTTAAGCTAGTCACTTAATCTCCCCCATTGCTCCTGGGTGATCCCTGAAAACAGGCACTTTTGCCTAGAGGGCCATACCCAGTTACCAAATAAATACATAAATAAATAAAGCTCCAGGAGGAGGAGGGAAGTGGTTTTGCCACTGTATCACTCACTTGTGAAACCCCACCAAGAGTATTGCATCCAGTTCTGGAGATTGCACCTCAGAAAGGACATAGACATGGTGGAAGCAGTCCAGAGGAGGGCAACTAAAATAGTACAGGGTTTACATCAAAAGCCCTATGAATGGAAACTGAGCGACCTCAACCTGTATACACTGACGGAGAGGAGAGTGAGAAGAAACATGATATAGACCTACAGGTACCTCACAGGAGTGTGCAGGGTAAGGGAGGGGAGTCTTCTTCAAATGAAAAAAAGCAGTAGGACCAAAGAGCATGCAACAAAGATAGAGGGGGAGTTTGAGAGGGATACGAGTAAGTACTGCTTCATTGGAAGGGTCAGTATGCCTGGGATAGATGGCTAGTGGAACTAGTGGAGGTGAAAACAGTAAGGGGCTTCAAGTGTGCCTTAGGACAGACAGAGAGAATATTAGAAAATAGGCAGAGAGGAGGAGGGTTGTCAAATGCCACATAAAAGTCTGTAGAGACAGACTAGACGTGGACCATCTGGGCATAATAAACAACTTCACTAGCAATTCTATCCTGTAGCACTGGTTACTACAGGTATTGTAAGTTCCCAGATCTTTTTTTTTTATGTTCCTCCTTGTGTTGTCATATCATTCAGGACCTTCAGACATGTACTGGCAGGAATGGACAGAGCCATCACTGCTAATTGCTTAATTGCTATGTGTTTCTAATCATTATGTCCAGTCATCACTCAGGGCATCATGACAATGGTATCACAACAAGACTAGACTAGAAGGAACATGAGACTGAAAACAACTGTGTGTTACAACTCTTCAGGAAGTTCTGGGACAAAACAGTTTTCTCCTGAGTTGCAGGGGTGTGTCTCAGAAAATGGTATAATCAAACTCTGTAATGCTAGGAAATGGCAATGGCAACTACTGTATAACTCATGTCACAATGAGCCAGAGCCAGGCATTCATCTTAAAGTGAAGCACCATAGCTGTGTGATTTCTGTTTTGAGTACAGCCAATGAAAATATTTTCAAACTGCTTAGCAACCTATTGTAAAGTCCATCTGTGTGAGAAGTATCTTGTCAAAAACATGAGTGGCAAGAATTTTGAATTCCGTTTAGAAAATGTGCTTTAAAATATGGGAATCTGATTGGCTGGCAGGAATACATTAACTAACAGATAGATGCCCACTAAGTAAAAAGTACAACCCTTTAGTGTCCCTTCACCCACTAAAGTATCCTAGTGCCCAGCTTGCTTTCTAATTGGCCCAAACCACCTAATTTGAATTTCAGATCACTGCCATTTTTTTTCCTCTTTCTTAGCGAGAGATACTGCCACCCAATGCTCTGTACTTCACTACCAGCTGCCAGACAGTAGTCACACACAGTCTCAGTTGGGCTTATCTTTTTTTCTTTGTTGTTTGTTTCTTTTTAATTTAATGTGCATAGAGTGACTCTGTGCAAGCTATCTGCACTCTTCCTCATTCCTCCTCCTCCAGCTGGCCGCTTAATTACCCCCAAAAACAAAACTGCTCATCATTTGTAGTAGATGGCTGACAGAGGTGGCACCCCCACCAAGAGAAGCACCCCCCTCCATTTTCCTTACTTTTTAATAATTTAAAATAGACAGTAGACAGTGGACACACATAAGAAAACAACAACAGCATACCCGTCAGACCTCCTGGCTTCATGAAACCACCTCCCATTATTGCTATTTCAAAATATGCCACATGTGCCCCTCCCTGCCTGCTATACCCAACTGCCACCCAAACAATACTGCAGTATACAACTTACCGCGCTCCCTTAATAGCAGCAGTAGATGTTTACAGCTTTTTTTTCTGCGTCATGCATTCCCCTTTCACTTCTCCTAAAAGTACATAAAAACAAAAATCACCAATGGGGTGGCAGAAAGTAAACAAGAAAGAAAGGCCCACACTAATGGGGGTGGGGAGGGGGGCAGAAACAGAACACTACCAGAGATACAGGGACAACTTTACCCAAAAACAATAAAAAATTGAACTGTAGTCATTTTTATAAAATTACTTTACATTCTTTTTTTTGTAGTTCTATAAAAAATTACATAGTTAGCCAATTTCCTAAGTGCAATAATACCTCCAGTGTGGGCAGTATTGGCAATACCAGACCTTTCAGGGACTATAAGGCCCTCTACCTGCAGCATCGGGCCTCATTATGCACCTGTTCAGTCTGGTATTGCCCAATACTCCCAATCCTGTTGGGTATTATCGCTTGCTTAGTTTACTTTGTTCTCTGTTTTTGCATATCTATCACTTAATTTTGCTTATCTACCAT